>OZ004719.1:31139899-32401940 GCA_963924515.1 Vespertilio murinus
CACACCATCAGCGACGTCAGCTTGGCCCTGGCACCCTCTCCAGTGGCAGATAAGGAGAAGCATTGAGTAGGATAAGAAGGGAGGGCACCCAAGGGTAACGGACGGTGCGTGTGGGGTGGGGAGTGTTTCACTGAGCTTGCTTTGAGTTGGGCACTTAACAGGTTAGATCTTTTCTCATTTACATTTCACACTGGTGCCCCTCGCTCCCACCCCACGGCTCTTTTCCTGGAGATGACAGGACAATGGGATAGTCATGCCCAAACATTCGACTGTATATCCCAGCATCCCTCATTGCTCCCCAGCAATTCAAAACAGGCAAAAATATCCAGTGTATCAGGCCTTTACTGAGCACCGTCTCTGCCCCACATGCTTCCAAGGGTCATAGAAGCATGGGGCATCATCTCTGGAGTCGTCACAGATCTTAGTCTCACAAATAAATATAGCATCAGTTAAAACACTGACAGGACTTAAATAGAGTTGTAATAAATATAGGAGCCTGCTTTGCAGCTTTTTCACAGCATCCGAGGGAGACTTCTGCGGCCGGGGCCACCTAAAGAATGGAGTCTTTGGGGATAAGCCTGGACCAAGAATGGGACCCACGGGTAGGAGTGGGAAGTGCCCAGTGAACATCACAGGGAGGGGCACTCCCTACATGACGTGGAGATCGAGGAGGTCGTTCCAGGCTGGGAGGTCAGAGCTGGTAGAATTGCTGCATCCAGGCCAGGAGAATGTCCACTTCTCCAAAGGCTTTGGTCTGGGCTGCTTCTATGTCCAACTGGAGAGAAAGCGGAGTTGGAGACCTGGCCTGTGAGCCACAAGCACCCCTCCCAGACCTGGCGGCCTCCACACCAGGTCGGCGTCCCCTTTGGGATGGCCTCTGAGGAACTCACCCACCCATCACTTGCCCCTCGTCTGTGTGTGGTGCCCGCCTTGGGGTTGAAGACAATGGGTAGCAGTGGGTCAGGGGCCAGGGAAAAGCATCTGGAGCCCCTGCCAGCAAGAACCCTAGAATCCCAGTGTGGGCGGAGCTGGTCCACCTCCCGAGTCCACTGTGTACCCCATACTGTGGCCTGGGTGGCTCCTTTCCTTCGTGTGTTATTGCTCTTCGTTTATTTTGGGGCGGATGTATCTGTCCCTTTAAAAGGTGATCGAAATCATACATGTTGGGGGTGGGGAGCTGGGAATGACATTTGGAATTTCTTTGTTGTATTAATTTGGGAGAAAGTAATATATATTTCCCCTTGATGTTTTTTCTTCACAAATTAAGCCAGTTGAGCTTTATGGAAAAAGCCATGGATGGAGATGCAGAGGGTTACAAGGCAGCTGCCTTCTTTCTCCCTCACTTGACTCCAATTGCCCAGGAAAAGTGCTCAGTAGTGAAATCACCCCGTTAGGGAAACAGAATAGCATTTTCATTTGAACATTGGCAGGAAAATATAGTGTGTCATTGGTGGTGTTTATGCAAAGCAAATGCTAATTCATGTAAATATGGCTGTGCTCCTGCTAAGTCAGGTGGCTTTGGGGCAAGCCTGGAGGAGGCAATTACATGGCATTTGCTTTAGGTCTCTGGGGCATCAGACCACCACAGCTCAAGCAAGCCCTGAGCTCCCAGCCTTGATTACCTGCTTAAACGCTCTCTGGAACAGCAGAAATCGCCTGCGTGCACTCTCGCGGATGGGAAACATCTCATTTTCCTGCTGGAGAACAGGGAAAAGGTTGTGCCAGGTGTTGGGTGGGAGCAGAGGCAAGCCCCCTCCCACTCCTTCCTAGTGATGCCAGAGGGTCCCGAGGCCTCGGAGGGCAGTGCTGAGTCTGTGTCCTCAAGGAGCCAAGGCTGGATCCCACCACATGGCAGGGCTGTCTCTAAATCTCACAGCGGTCTTGCCAAGTGAGGGTGATCACCCCATTTTATATGCAAAAAAACTGAAGGCCAGAGAGGTTGAACACCTTGTAGAGGGCCAACCAGCTGGTTGGAAGCAGCGCTAGACTTGAACCCAGAACTGCTGGTGCCCAAGGCCTGTGCTCTTTTCTCACGACTCCCTGTCGTGGAACAAAAGCCAGGACCAGCTTAAGGGGACAGGAGTCTCCTCCAAACACACCGTTGCCCATGGGTGAGAATGGTGCCGGGTCCCAGCTTTGTTCTACTCACTCTGGGCTGCAGCTTTGACAGGATGACAATGAAATTGTTGGCCAGAGTAGAGAAGGACTTCAGGATCCGGAGTTCAGCTGCCTTCTTGTGGTAGTTTTTGAACACGGTGTTCAGGTAGAAGTTCAGCAGGGCACGGAGGAGGTAGCAGCTCTCGGCGCCCTGAGGAGGGTCGGGGTCATGGAGGAGCCGAGGCCTAGGCCCACCCAGGCCCTGGATGAATAACCCACATGTCGCCAACGCAAGACAGGCACAAAGGAAGCAGGGTCTTCCAGGAGATGCCGCTAAACATGAGACCGAAGAAGCCTTCGCCAGCATAGATAGTGGTGCCTTTGGCTTCTAGCAGGAACCACAGGCCCAGAGAGCAGGACTTGCCCACGGTCACACAGCTGGTCAGTGGCACACACAAGTCTAGTTTCTGACCACTACTCCCCCCCCCCCCATCTGCTCGATATTCTCTCTTCTCCACCCCCATGACCTCCTTAATAGCCATGTGGGGTGATAGACCCCGAAAAGCACCCAAAACTTGGTTGATTGTGAATTGGCTGGGTAACGGACTGGAAGGAGAAGAAATGAGGAGGAAACACAGAATTCTTGAACTTGCACTTCAGGCCCCTTGAGAGCCGCAGACCAAAGCTCAGTGCCTTAGGGATCAGGGCAGTATCTGTGTGTGGTTGGCTGACTAGATGGGTGTTGGGAAGACAGAAATGGGTGAGAGAAAAAGGATGGAAATGGGAAGAGATCCAAGCAGATGCAAAAGAGAAAGATTGATGGCATCTCTCTGACAGAGTGAAGACAGATGTTGACAAGCCTTCATCTCCACCCTCACCCCATGCCATCACACGCAAGTGCCTTCCCCCCCCCCCCCCCAATGCATTAACTTCCTTGGCTCACTGCCCAGCGCTGTCCTGTGTAGGCCCAGCCAGGGGCAGAAGGGAAGTCTTCTGCCAGCCTCCCCAGACAACCCCTCACCCCCACCCACAGAAGACCAGCCATGCTCCTTCCCCAAGGAAGTGTGATTACCGAGACATTCTGCAGAACCTCCCTCCGCAGCAGCTGGACACTCATGATGTTATCCTGAGCTTGCTTTGGGAACAGGAAGAAAAGATGTCTCAGTTGGGAGGCAGTATAGAAACCAACCGTGCAAATGCATGCTGCCTCCCCAGGCCCCTAACTCTCTCCAGCCTGTGAGGTCCCAGAGGCCAGGGGGGTGCCCAGGAAGGGCTGAGCTGGCCTCCTGGGGTGGACATGTAGGTTTCAGTTACAATCACTAAACTTGGCCTCCAAGGGCAGATGCAATCCCAGGAGCTCTTAGAGCCTTGGTCAGGAGCCTGTTTGATTCCTCTGAGACGAGAGGAAATAACCCTATTTGGTTTAAGAATCCCTAAGGGCAAGATTCCACCTCCCTTTCCAAGAGTGTGGGGAAATTCTGCTTTTATCACCCGTGGGGCTTTCCCTGCAGCCCAGACATTCATTCATTTCAGTTCTTGGATTTAGATTCAAAGAATCATCGAGAGGAAGGCGCTATTGAGCTCCTTGGTCCCACATCCTCATTGTGCAAAATAAGGAAACTGATGGGGGTGGGGGTACTTTATGGGCTGGGTTCAAGGTCACCATCACACATAAGTGTCCTGTCTCCAGCGCAGCACTCTCCCTTCCCAGGCTGCCCCACTGAGTTCCCACTTTCGGCCCTGCCTCTGGATCATCCTTTAAGGAGGTGAGTGCATTTGTGAGGCACATATTAGAGTACTTGCAGGCCCAGGGGAAATCCGGTCACATTTCACCAGCAGCCCCCTCACTCAGCATTCTTTCTCCCTTTAGCCAAAGTGTCAGCACGTGGTGACAGACTAGCAGGATCCTAGGTGAAAACTCCGGAAGGCGGGACTCAAAGGACTTCCTGTGACTTCCCATTGCTGGAGCCCACTGTCCCCCCCGGGTTGCAGATGAAGCTGGATAAATAGGCCCTGTTCTTCATTCCTCGTGGGCTGTGTTTATTTCCTTATGGCCTGACCCTGTCTTTCTGAGCCTCAGTTTCCTCACGTGCAGGAGGAAATGTGGGCTTGAGATGTCCCTAACTTCACAATGTTACTCCAGGGAAATGGTTAGGTACCAAGGGCTCCATATCATAAACTATTATCCTCCCCGCACAGTGACCCCAGCAGCTGGGTCCAGAAGGACCCTTCACTCACCACAATGTCCTTCATGGCCCGGAAGGCCTCCCACAGTTCCTGGAAAACTACCCCCTCCACGCGGCAGGGCCCAAATTGGAATTGTTGGCCTTGGACCCCGGGACCCTGGCTCCAGACAAGCAGGATGAGACTCAGGCAGGAGAGGGCAGCCTTCTGCACTGGGGAGCCCATCTGCTGTGGAGGAAGGACGAGGAGGATGCTGCCGGGAGAAAGGGAGACAGGCCGCTGAGGCCGGCCCTCTGGCTCAGGACTGATTCACCCAGAAATAACGCTCCTCGGCTCTGCCTCCCCAGCCTGACACACAGATAGGAAACCTGAGACTACGGTGGGTTGTTCTAGTTAGAGTATTGCAAACATGGGTGCCCTGAGGTGAGGTGAGGGTCTTTCTGCCCCCCATCTCACACCCGCTGGTCTCACTATCTCACTATCTGCCCACCCCCTCATGCCCATCCACATCACACACACTGGGCACCTCCTTCCTTACTCCATACACTGCTCTCGAGCCAACAACCTGCTAGTCAGAATTTGACCGAGAGGAGTGAAGAAATGGGCAGGGGGAGGGAGGAGGGGATGGTGTTTACAATGTGCCAAAGAACACGTATAGGGAGCCCCAACTCAAGGGTAGAGCTTAACTGAATGTTTGCTTGTCTGAGTTCTGCCCTTCAGGCACCAGGCACACCGGGGCAGGTCTTTTTCTCACTCCAGGCCACCTCTGACTCCTCATCACGAGGGGTCTGAGGGAGGCATCCCGGCACACTCTCACTCTGCCACCTCAACGGACGACTCACTTTTGACCCTAAGAATTGGCTTTTTAGGTAACTGAACACAAGGGAGGAATCGAATTTCTGGATGAATCACCTTGAAAACTTTCACCAGAGTGCCAATTGGGAATGACTATGAAGAGGCCCCAAGCTAGAGAAAGGCGAACCATTATCTATTTGTCATAAGAGCATTCCTTCTCCCTCCCTTCTTTGCCCATTGCTCTTCTTCCTTTCCTCCCTCCCTTTCTCCTTCCTTCCTTCCTTCCTTCCTTCCTTCCTTCCTTCCTTCCTTCCTTCCTTCCTCCCTCTCTTCTTCCCTCCCTCCTTCCTTCCTTTCTTCTTTCCTTCCCCAACCATTGCTTTCTTGCCCAACCATTGAAGAACCTTTCATGTTCCAGACAGTGATCTCCCACCCAAAGAAACTCAGACTTCCACCCCAAGGCTGGGCAGGAAGATGGGGGAAGGCCTGTCTCTGGAATGACTGGCAGCATATGGACTCAAGACCAGCGCCCAGTATCCTCCGTCATGCACATCTGAGCCTCGGTGTCACCCTCAGATCTTCCCTTTCTGTTCTCTCAAACTCCACAGGCTTCAAAGCTTCTGGAAAATTCATCTCTGGGCCTCATACTCCTCCTGCTCTTCCTCCCATCCGGCCCAAATTCTTCTTGGTGTTAAATCAGGAGAGGCAGCACCTCATCCACAGTTAGATCTTATCCTTCCATAGTCAGGGAAGGAGTTGGCACTGCCATCCCAACCCCCATTCCCAGGGAGGCAGCAGTCTGATGCTCAAAGCTGAGCACTCAGTCAGGAATTCCCGCATCACTCACCTCAGGGCTGGAGTCGATGCTTGAGGTTTGCTGTTTGGAGGTGTCTGGCTCCCGCTACTGAGGGGGGAAGTTGGGAGGCACCCTCACCACTCACCACTCACCAATCAGGATGTCACTGTGGGTGGAAGGTTCCTGTCCGGGCTGTGGAAGTCGTTTCAAAAGTAAAGGTGTGCAGGCCAGCTTTGTGAAGATTCATATATACGGGGGCTGGGGCGGGGGGAGGAGGAAGAAGAGGGAGGTGGAGAAAGGGAAATTGGTCATGCTTTCCTAGAGAATTACTTCATTGCCTAGTCACCCTTCACTCTAAGACAATGGGGCAAGGAGAAAGTCGCCCCTGAGGTGAGATGAGACCTGGGTCTGAATTCTGGCTTTGCCCCTGTCTGTGTGACCAGGGCCAAGTCTCCTAGGGACCCTGAGCCTCAGCTTTGATATCTATAAAATTTGAAAAAAAGAAAAGAAAACTGTCCTTCCCCCAAAGGCAGGTGTAAAGAGCAAATGACACAGGTGCTTTGTAAATTCTATACACATGTGAGTACATCATTGCTGTGTAGAGTACACCGGTCTCCTTGCTGCCCAAATCATTCCATAGTTATGCCCTTTAGAGATGGGACAGTAGCCAAGAGGTGAAGGATAGCCTATAAGAACTTCTTTAATGGATCAGGGACAGGATTTTTTTTTTTTTTACAGTGTGAAATTTTTATATTTAGAATTAGGCAGCTGGACTCAGTTTAAAGGATTCCAATTTTGTTGGCAACATCCAACGCATCATAGTCAGGAGCCAGTCGAACATATGCCTTCTTCTCACCATCAGGCCTGATCAGGGTGTTGACCTTGGCCACATCAAGGTCATAGAGCTTCCGCACAGCCTGTCTGAGCTGGTGCTTGTTGGCCTTGACACCCACAATGAACACCAGTGTATTGTTGTCTTCTATCTGTTTCATGGCTGGCTCGGTGGTCAGGGGGGACTTGATGATGGCAGAGTGGTCAGGCTTGTTTCTCCTGGGTGCGCTCTTCCGAGGATATTTAGGCTGCCTCCGGAGCCTTAGTGTGTCTGTCGGTCAGAAGATGGGTGACGTGCGGATCTTCTTTTTTTGTGTGGCCGTGGATGCCTTTCAACACTGCTTTCTTTGCCTTCAAAGCCTTTGCTTTGGCTTCAGCTTTGGGAGGGGCAGGGGCTTCCTTCTTTGCTTTAGGCACCATCTTGGTAAAAAAAAAAAGGGGGGGGGGACAGGAATTTTAGGAGTGTTTCCCGACATGCAACCAGGATGACACTCAACCAATGTATGTTGGGTGTGTGCATGGCCGGGTCTGAACCCGAGGACCTGTGTCCTCAGCGCTGGCCTTGGACTGTGCTGCTCTGCTGGGACTCACCCCGAGGAGGCAGCGGTGGCATGTCAGCAGCACCAGGTATTCATGGGCCTGACTGTACCAGGGATGCAGCACCAGGCAGTCACGGGCCTGACTGTACCAGGGATGCAACCGTGGCATGCCAGGAGCATGAGTGCACTCACCGCGCCTGATTGTACATCCAGCTGGCAAGGCACACAGGCCTCAGCCTCCCCGTGTACAAAATGAGGGGAGACTGCAGAGGGCTCCCAAAGCACGTTCCACAGAACCTAGTCCTGAGAAATGCTGGTCTACACGACACTCCCCAAAGCAAGAGATTCATTGTCAGTAAGTCAGAGCGGCCTAGCCTGTGCCAGTCAGCCCCTCTGGGGAACATGTACAGCCCTTGAGAATACTGACTGGGAGAAGTCCCAGGAGGGCAGGGGCAGGCCGTGTGTTTATTTTTTTAAAAATATATAATAAATCTTTATTGTTCAGATTATTACAGGTGAGGGGAGCTATGGAGCTATGGGGGGAAATAAAGAGGAACACCAGGCCGTGTGTTTAGCTTCCTTTAACCTGCCATTTCACCCCCAGAGTGGTTGACCATGCCCCTTGGAAACAATTGGGAAAACAGTAGGCTCTGAATCAGAGATTGGCATATTCCAGGCCAAGTATAAGCTAAGAATGGCTTAGCTCTGTGATATAAGAATGGTTTATACATTTTTGTTTGGTTGCTGTTTTGTTGGTTGGTTTGTTAATCTTCACCCAATTATATTTTTTCCATTGAGTTTTAGAGAGAGTGGAAGAGAGGGGGGAGAAAGGAGGAGGAGGAAGAGAGAAAGAGAGAGAGAGAGAGAGAGAGAGAGAGAGAGAGAGAGAGAGAGAGAAACATTGACATGAGAAAGACACATCGATTGGTTGCCTTCTGCATGCATCTCAATGGGCAGGGATCAAACCTGCAATCCAGGTACTTGCCCTTTACTGAGAATGGAACCCAAGATCCTTCGGTGTGTGGGCCTGATGCTCTAGCCACTGAGCACAATGGCCAGTGCTGGTTTACAGGCTTTTAGATACTTTTTTTTTAATCAAAAGAACGATATTCTGTGACACGTGAAAAGTTTGTGGGATTCCAACTTCAGTGTTCATCAATAAGGTTTATGCCCATGTGTTCCTTTGCCCACTGGTATGCTGCTTTTGCGCTTCAATGACATAGATGAGTAGTTGTGACTGAGACTGCAGCCCACAAAGCCTAAATATCTACTCTCCGCCCCTTGGTAGGGAAAGGCTGCTCTGAATCACCTTCCTGCACATCCTTAAACCTCGGTTCCGGAGTAGGGTGTGCTGGGAGGGGCGGGATAACTTCTCCAGCTCAGTGCAGAAGGAAGACACTGGGAGAGCATCCCTTCCCGATCTCTCCAATGGGCAGACTCTGCCCAGTCTCTCTGGCACTGGCACCCTTCCCTCCATCACACACGGAGACCTGCAGTCCCCAGCCAGCAGCCTGGCCTGCTCCTGCTGCCTCTACCAGGACCAAGCTGGATCCTTCGCTTTGCTCTGGGAGGTCCTGAGTCTTGCCCTCTAGTTGTAGGTGGAGCCCCACATCACACCTTTTTCTTTCCCCTTCAGGGTTGAGGGCATTGCTAAAAATCCCTCACCATTACGGGAAGAAGATGCCTGGAGACACTGATAAGACCGAAAAGAAGACAAAGTCAGCCCAGCCAGGGTGGTTTCTATGAACCAGGAGGTCACAGTTGGATTCCCAGTCAGGGCATATGCCTGGGTTCGGTCCCCAGTAGGGGGCGTGCAGGGGACAGCCAATCAATGCTTCTCTCTCATCATTAAAGTTCCTCTCTCTCTCTCTCTCTCTCTCTCTCTCTCTGTCTCTCCTTCCCTCTCTGAAGTCAATACAAATATATTTAAAAATCAAAAGAAGAAAGCAAAGTCAGAGTGTAGGGGCAACAAATGAGAAGAAGGCAGAAGGAAGCTGGAAAGACCAGACAGATAGTGAAATCAGGAAGCTGAGAGAAACTCCAGCCTCGGGGGCAATTGCAATCCTGGATGACTGTCTCCTGAAAGGCAGGAGGGATGAGCTGTTAGCAGGGCAGGCTGGGACAGAGGCATGAGGTCATGGATACAGCTCACTAGGCTCCAGGATATCCACCTGGAGTCATGAGTAGCTAATTCTTAGGACGGATTAATGTAACGTGGACATTCCAGGCAAACACGTGCCTGCGTCTCAGGCTCTGCTGAGCTGACTGTAACACAACGACCTGGGAAAGGAGGTTAAGGAGAGAACTTGAGGCCCCTGGCGCAACAGCAGCTGTAATTGCTGGTTATGAGGACCAGCTTTGCGGGCTGGCAGACGTGGCTTCCAAAAACGAACCACATACCAGCTCTCTGAGCCTCAGCTTCCTCATCTGTGAAATCAAGTCCTCCCTGGGCCCAAGGACACAATGACATGGAGCCTTGCCCCTCAAAGCATGGTCTGTGGGACCAGCCGAAACACGACCTCGGAGCTCGTGAGAAACACGGCATCTCAAACCCTCCCCCAAAACTACGGAATCAGAATGCGTGTTTTAAGAAACTCCCCAGATGATCAAGCATACTGAAATCTGAGCAGCGTCTATGCAGGCAAATGAAACATTTAACCCAGTGTCGTCCACAGTGTAAAAGCTTAACAAGTGAGGGCTTCAAGTGAAGGGAGAAAGGCTGGAGCAGTGGTTCTCAATGCGGCATTCCCAGGGGACTTCTGACCATGCCTGGAGACACTGTTGGTTGTCATAAGTGGGGAGTGGGGTGGGGGTGGGGCAAAGGTATAGTAGAATGGGCTACAAATGCTGCTAAACATCCCACATTGCACAGGACGGCCCCTCACCGCCAGTCATTATGTGACCCCAAATGTCAATAGTGTGGGGGCTCAGAAATCCTGGATGAGAGGAAAGTGTTGGCTGTGGGGAAAAGAGTAAAGTAGGAGCAGAGAAGGATTAGGGAAAGGATTATCCTTCACATAATCTTCTTTACAATCCCCCAAGAGTTCCAGCCGCATTAGGGAAAAGGAGTGGACTGATGGGATGGTCGGGGGAGTGAGAAAACAAGATAAAAATTTGGAAGACGGTGCCCAAATGCTCGTGGGTGGGAGTGGATGGGCGAGGCCTGGCCCCTGGCTTCACCTGGGGAAGCTCCACATCCAGACTTCGAGAGGCTGGAGAAAGGGGAGCCAGTCCAGACCTATATATATATATATATATATATATATATATATATATATATATATATATATGTGTGTGTGTGTGTGTGTGTGTGTGTGTGTGTGTGTGTATATATATATATATATATATATATATATATATATATATATTTATATATTCATATATTTTTTATCCAAATGTTGTCCTGGACCAGACTAAAGCCTGCGGCTCTTCAGATCTCCCTAATCTTCTGGAACTTGGCGGATTTCCTTTGCAAAAATATTGGGTGAGAGAAAGGTGATTTGAGGATAAATTTCTATTCATAGGGCCACTTTCTTTTCCAAAATGCCCCTTATGACACTTAGGGATTTTATTCTGATGATCTCATGCCACCTCTGTCATGTACATCTGTCTGCAGGGAAGGAATTTGACATTTGAGAAGTCAATCTACTATCGCCTCACATCCCTACAAAGTCCCCTAAACCTCTAGAGCAGTGTTTCCCAAAGTGTGGTACACATACCCCCAGGGGTACGGGAAGAGTTTGGTGGGGGTACACGTTGCACCGGAGTTTGGTGGGGATATGCACTGCACCGTGCTTAGCTGTGCCTAATTCTATGTTCTCATGAATCAAGTCAAGACAGTCTTGTGAGGCGTGAGATGGTCTGGTGTGCAAATAAATGTTATTTATAATATAACTTTTATTTATATTTTATTATGAATAATTTTATTTTTCATTTATTATTATTTTGTGTATGTACCAAAAAATATATTTTGATTATTAAAATACATCCATTTTTTTTGACAAGGGGTACTCAGCATTACAAAATTATAGAAGGGGTACACATATGTCAAAAGTTTGGGAAACACTGCTCTAGAGAGAAAGGGATTGATACAGATAGAGAAGGGCCGCCCTCCACTGCTGTGGGAAGCCATCAAGTGCTCACTCTTACATCTGCATGCCCCCTCTTTCTGGTTGATGAAAATGCCTCACAGAAAAGAAGTGATGAGCATATTAATTAAGATTTCCTGAGAGCCAAGAGATTAAAAAAATAAAGTCACGTCATCAGTTTTTCTTGCAGCGCATTAACTTTGATCTTTACTCTGAAAGAGATTTTTATCTTCCTTTTGGCTGGGAAACGCATGCAGTAATGGATGTAGGGTACCTGGGCATTTTGTCAACCCCTTTCACTGTAGCAGCGATAACATTGTGATAAGCTAGTTATTCATAATAGGGAAGGAGCAGAAGGGAGGCCAGACATGAGAAGCATGATCAGTTGGGCAGCTTCACCAGGAAGCTGCAATTTCACACACCACAGGGAACCACTGGCCTATTCCCTGCAAAACCCTGGGGGAGAGGGTGCAACAAAGGGGACCTATATGCATGCACCGGGAAGTTAGGGTGACCAGGGAAGCTCCCTGTCAATCTAGCCTAGAGAACCATGGGTTGGCCAGAGTGGGCAGGGCCACTGCAAGTCGGCCAAAATTTGGGGATACATAATCCTTCAAACATAGGCATTCTCTCTCCCTTTTGTGGCTCTCTGGCTCCTTTGGCTTTGCTTCTGTCCCTTTTTCCTCCACAGCCTTGTGGCCCTGCAAACCCCACATGCAATGGACTGATGGACTGCAGCTGGAAACACAAACTTAACTAGCCCGATGCTGGACTGAACTGCATCAACATGGAACAGAAACTCTGGACACTGGCTCGAATTCCAGCCCTAATAAAAAGCCCCCGCTACACGTCTTCCTTGGAGGAAAAAATGGAAATAGAACAGCAACTCAGGGGTTTAATTCCACACAATTGAAAATCACTCTCCTGTGTGGGTCTCAGAAAATTCCTTTTCTCGGGATATCACAAGAATTCCACTCCCATCAACAATAGGTGGAGATGGGGACCTCACCGATAACAGTAGCTGCCACTATTCCAGGAGCAGAGATGAGAGGTGGATGTCCACTGGTTGACCCCTTAGACTTGCGCGCTGCCGTTCCTCTTTCTCCTCCATCATTGGTCTATTAAATCATTTATTACAGACATTCCAAAGGATGAAAGGAAAACCAAACACTAATTATTCTTACACTTGCACAGATGCTCAGTTATAGAAATATTTCCTAGGGAATTTTCTAAGTTGATATTGACCACAACCCTTTGAGATACTATTTCATCATATATTAGAAAGCTGAGAGTCAGAGAAGTCTAATAATTATGTCATTTTGATTAAATGACATAATCAGAACTAGAGGATAGGTCTTCTGGCTTTTAGAACAGTATTCTTTCCCCTGTGCCACTCTTCTATACAACCTTTCAATCCTGCATCCATCCATTCATTTACTAAACAAATATTTCCTAAACACTCACTGAGGGTCAGAAGAGACTATGCAAGCCCAGCTGGTGTGGCTCAGTGGCTAAGCATCGACCTATGAACCAAGAGATCATGGTTCAATTCCTAGTCGGGGCACACGCCCAGGTTGTGGGCTTGATCCCCAGTGTGGGGCATGCAAGGGGCAGCCAATCAGTGATTTTTCTCCCATCATTAATGTTTCTATCTCTCTCTCTTTCCCTCTCCTTTCTCTCTGAATTCAATAAAAATATACTTGATTTTTTAAAACGAAGAGGCTATGCAAAAAACAACAACAAACAAACAAAAGAGTTACTATAATAACATTTATGTACAAGGTCCAGAAAATGTAAATCTATAGAAACACAAAATAGAGTAGTGGTTGCCTGGGGCTTGGCGTTAGGTAGGGGCTGGGTGGGTGGGCAGAACGGAAGTGACTGCTCCTGAATTCAGGATTTCTTTGAGGGGGAAAGAAAACGTGTGTTCTTTAATGGCTGAAAATGTTAAGAATTCTCTTAATAAAGGTGATCATGAAATGTGAAGTGACCTGACTCTATTAATTCTGACACCAGACCTTGTTAATGTTAAAATGTGGATGCAAACATGTCTATTAACAAAACTATTGAATGGTGTTCAAGAAATCCAGTAGTTTTCTTTTACAGATACGTGTCTACATCCATCTCTACCCCTCTCCTATTCCGAGGAGTACTTGTACAGACTGATGAAGAAAAAACAAATTTAATCCCTTTTAAAAAAAACAAATTAGAGCCTATTTACAGAACGGGCAAAGGGAGAGTGTAAGCGGGTGTTATTGCAGAACTGGTTAAAAGTGAATGCAGCTAAGGGACACAATGTACCTTTACTTCTGCACCTAAGAGTCCTCCCCCTCCCCACCCCTTTCTGGAAGAAGTTCATTTTCAGAGCATGGACTGTAACGCAGCCACAGAAACAAAGAAGTTTGCTAATTCTTGATGTTTCTAGATGTTGAGACAATATTGTTTGAGAGCTGAGGTCACCTCTAGCAGCGAAACCAGAGGCGGCGGCAGCCAGAATGCTCCAGTGACTGAATACAGTGCATGCCCACCTCGCTTTTAGCATGTTCTTTATTCTCCTCTTCTAGAAGTTGTAGACATCGATCTTATTTGCATATCTGTCATCTTAAAAAAAGCTTCATCTCCCCCACTCAAGTCATCTGCAGTTCCTTCACCCGTTGCCTCTGTGTTTGGAATGCCACACCTGGCATGGTCATGATGACATTAGAAGTGGCCGCGGTAGAACTGCTATAATTCGGCCATCAGCCTTTTCCCTCGTAGAGCGCTCTCTTTCCAGCCTGACAACTGCACGGATTTCTTCATCTGGAGGGGTTGAGGAGGTCTTTCCAAATCCAGGATGTGTAGTGCTCTTTCACTTAGCATAAGGACAGCAGGTGGTAGTGCCAAACGTTTAAGGGAAGTTGGCCGAGTGAGGTAAAGATCGGCTGGTCTTGAAAATGAAATGTCTTCATTGTTTCCTGCTATGACAATCCTCTCCGATACTTGCGTAACCACACCAGCATTTGGAACTCTTCTTAGAACTTTTGTTCCGGGTCAGCATTTGATGGGGGTACCCTTACTTCTTGCAGGGCCCTCATTTGCTGACTAACACCTGTGGATACAAAAAGGGCCACTTACTACACCTGACAAGCTCAGGTGAGGCCTGCATGGTGGCCGTGCAAACTCAGAGACCTAAAGTAACCACACAGGATGGTCTGAAATGAAAGCTTTCTAACTAAAAGCAGTTGGAGGAGGGTAGTTGTGTCGTCCTAGGGAGGTATTTTTCCCTAACGAAGGTCAGTCTTCACCTTAACTGAGCCTGTCAGTTGTCTTTGTGCATCTAAGATAACATTACCTGGTAACATACCTTTCTCATATCAAGTAATTCCTTTCTTTCCAGACCCCTCATAGCACAATCACCGTGCTGTTAACTGTTTACTATCCTGTGTACCTCTCTATGTAAAAGAAGCATATGTCTATTGCTTCCACTTTTTATTCAATCCTAGAGGTTCCCCTACTTTGCTTTCTCCTGCCTCCATATCTACTATCACCAGTGGGCTTTATGGAACTCTTTACATCTTCCCCTTTGACTCTGATATATAAGATAAGTGGCAAAACTGCCATTTGGGGATGCATTTTCTTAATCCTTTGAGATTTTGCTTCCCAGCAATTGTGGTCTATTTAGATAAAATCCTATTTAATAAAAGCCTAAGGCTTAGGCCCTGTTTGACTCATCACTGACCACCAGGGGGCAGACGCTCCAACCAGTAAGTTAGCTTGCTGCTGGGGTCCGGCCAGTCAGGACTGGGCAAAATGGGCCAGACACATCCTGGATCCCTCCCTTCGTCCTTCCCCGGCCCTGATCATTCACTGGTGAGGTCCCTCAGCCTGGCCTGTGCCCTCTTGCAATCCAGAACCCCTTGGGGATATCTGCAGGCCAGGCCGAAGGACCCCACTGGTGCACGAATCCATGCACCGGGGCTCTAGTAAACTCATAAAATTCTTACAGATTTGGACATTTCTTACAGATTGACATTTATTTGGATCACCTTGCAGACCCAGACCTGTGCTAGGTACTAGCAGCGGCCACTGTGTTTCATTGACTTCTTGCTTTGCATCAGGTGAACTTGGGTGAGGTTTGTGTGTGTGTTTGTTTTTTTGTGGGTTTTTTTTTTTTGGGGGGGTGCTTTTTTATTTGTTTGTTTTTAAAGAATAGTCTATTGTTTTTCTTTAGAAAGAGAGAAGGGAAGGGAGAGGGATATAGACAGAAGAACATCAATGTGAGAGGGCAACATCAATTGGCTGCCTCCTGCACACTTTCTACCAGGGATTGAGCCCAAAACTTGGGTTCATGGGACGATGCCCAACCAACTGAGCCACACTTGCCAGGGTTTGAGGAGGTTGGAGGAGGTTTTAATGTGAGAGTCTTATAAGTAAATTTCCTATGCTTCAGCAATGATTATTGAGGACCATGTTTTTAGAGCCATTTCAGCTTCTATCTGAATTAATATCCTTAGTAGCTCTTGTTGGATTAGACAGGGTGGGAAGCTTTTTTCTGCCAACGACTGGATATTTTTAACTTCATTTGCAGACCATACAAAATTATCAACTTAAGCCGAAACCGGTTTGGCTCAGTGGTAGAGCGTCAGTCTGCAGACTGAAAGGTCCCGGGTTGGATTCCGGTCAAGGGCATGTACCTGGGTTGCGGGCACATCCCCAGTAGGGGGTGTGCAAGAGGCAGCTGATCGATGATTCTCTCTCATCAATGTTTCTAGCTCTCTATCTCTCTCCCTTCCTCTCTGTAAAATATCAATAAAGTATATATTTTTAAAAAATTATCAACTTAAAAATTAGCCTGTTGCTGAAACCAGTTTGGCTCAGTGGATAGAGCGTCAGCCTGCGGACTGAGGGGTCCTAGGTTTGATTCTGATCAAGGGCATGTACCTTGGTTGCAGGCACATCCCTAGTAGGGGGTGTGCAAGAGGCAGTTGATCGATGATTCTCTCTCATCGATGTTTCTAAGTCCCTATCCCTCTCTCTTCCTCTCTGTAAAAAAATCAATAAAATATATATTTTTTAAAATTAGCCTACTATATTTGATCAAGCATTTAATTAGCTCACTCCTAATGCCTTAGTAGGGCCAGACCAAATGATTTCATAGGCCTTATATGGCTGGACAATCCCCACCCCTGAAACCAGTAGGGGGTAAGCACATTCCCATAATTAGGTTCTGACGTTTATACATAAAATTCCTTTCTTAATACTCATTTCTCTGATTTAAGGTATGAGATCCTGATTGTATTGAGCTGTTCTTTGTTTTCGTTTTTAATCCTCAGGGTGGAACTAAGGGTTAAAGGTTGACAGAACCCAAGCGAAGGCATGAGGAGAGGAAAATGGGTGCCTGGTTTTTAACTTTGGCTTTCCAATTGGAATCTCTTTCTGAGAGTCTGAACAAAAACCTTTTGCTGGATAAATGAGAGCCTGAGCTCACTTGTCTCTGAAGATAAGGGGCCGTCCTCCAGCCTGAGTCTCCGGTATTCTTTGGTGACTAAGAATCTTTGTGGAGGAGTCAGGAGGCATGCCCCAGGACATGCAGGAGCTCCACAGGGAATTCCAACCCAAGTAATTAATTACGTGACTCATCTGGGGACATGCACACCCACCTAAGTTGCCCCAGAGGAAAGCTTCTGTACAAATGGTAGGGATAGCTAATCAACCAATGTCTGTTTTTAAATCAGAACCTGTTCCCTTCCAACTAGGGGATGTTATGGGGCAATATATATTTTTTGCTAATCAAATATGCCCCAATTCACTTGATAAAGCAAGATTTTCTTAAACCTAATGAAGTTTACACATCCTTTTTCCAGAACAGTGAAATGTATTTAGAAGTAAACAAATAAGATACTGACCAAATTGGGAAAATATGGATTTTTAAAGAAACGTTTCTCCACAAGAGGAACTTAATATTTGTTACAGGACATTCTAATGCACTTCAGGCCTTTTCCAGTCATCAATATAACTTTATGCATAAGCTGAAATTAAGCCGGATACACAAGATCACTTTTTAAAAGGGGCTTATAATTCCATGTATGAGCTCCTGTAATTCTCCTCTCCTTCCAGTAAAGAAACTCAATAGGAAAGGATGGAAGATTTGTACACAATCTCATAGCTATAAGTCTTCTCAAACATCCTGTTATTCAAAATTTACATAACCAATCATTTGCTATTCCTGTGGACTGCCAATATTTGTCAGTAATAGATTTATGTGATGCCTTTTTCAGCATTTCTGGGGGAAAAAAATACCTCTTTGCTCTCACCTGAGAAGATCATGAGTTTACATGGATATACAGAATCCCGCCTATTTCTCTTAGATACTAACAGCTGATTTAAATAATATTAAATTTTCTAGAGATTTCACTCTGACCCAATATGTGAATGAATTACTTTTATGTTCTAGGACATTACTAGACTCCTAAAAGGGCACAATTTACCTATTACAATCAATTGAGCCACACCAGCTGGGGTATGGCACTAAATCTTATCTCTTCCCTTGCCAGTCTTCTCTACCCCACCCTTTTCTCTTCCCTTCTTCTCTCTATTCCTTTCTCCTCTTCTCTTTCCTCCTCCTCCTCCTCCTCCTCCTCCTCCTCCTCCTCCTCCTCCTCTTCTCCCTCCTTTCTCTCTGTCTCTCTGTCTCTCTGAGTAAGGTCCTTAAAGAACAAAGAAACTGAAAGTATTCTAGGTTGGATTTTCCCCTTGAAAATATGGTAGACATCCCAACTGTTCCTCACATTTCCTCTTCATGGAACACAGGAAAACTGTACTTCCTTGCCCCCATTGAAGTAAGGCATGGCCATGTGACCATTCTGACAGTTAAATCTAAGTGGAAGAAACACGTATCATTGCAGGTGGAAGGATTTAAGCCATGTTGTCATATCCTGTTGGTGTTGAGATGGCAGCATTATAGGTGGAAGGATTTCTGTCAATCTGGGTTTCTGAGTATTCGAGATGAGCAGAGCCCCCATGCTAACATGTACCAGACGAGTAAAATAAGTGAGAAATAACTTATTTTGTAATCAGCCACTGAAAGAGATCGAGATATTGTTGGTTACCGCAGCATAACTTAGTCCAACCTGACTAATACATAAGGAATGTTGTGGGGAGAGGATTTAAAGCCCTTTAAAATCCCTTTCCAACCTCAGATAATGGATTCAGACTCTGGTATAGGCAAAACTGTGATTCAACATGCTATTTAGACAACTTGTTGTAATCACAGAGATTCTCAGAATCCTTTTTTGATGGAAAGCACTGCTTTCTCCTTGAACACAATGTAGACAATGCATTCAGCAGGATGAGGTCAGATTATGGCATGAGGCCGAACACTTTGAGATCCAGCAACTGTAGCACAGTCATTCAGGAGTCACATAATGGGGACAGCAGCTCTGCACTGGAGGATGGATGGAAGTCTGACACCCTACCTACCAGAGATAGTCTGTGCTCTTGGTGGAAGGAGAATTGGGAAGGACCCTTCTTCTAGCAGATGCCAATAAAATGTTTTGAACAAGCCAACAGCCATACACACACACACACACACACACACACACACACACACACACATCCACCATACATAATTAGTATGAATCTTAAAACTGGCAAATATGTCTGAGCTTGAGAAACTAGAGATTTTGATCCTAAACACCTAATCTTTTTTTTTCTTCTCCTCATCTCCAGGCTTTGCCCACAAGTAAATGATCAAATCCAGGGAATCTTCTAAAGTCAAAGGACTGAAGAAGAGAAGACACTGCTTCCAGCCACAGTGGGCAGGGCTCTCCTCATAGACTCTGCCTTTAGCTTCCAAAGGTATCCTCTTGGATATTGCTCATGAAGTTAAAGAGGAGGCATCTCTTGTTGTGGAGTGTTTAACTCCTGGGAAAGTCACCAGCCCTTTTCCCAGGCCAGAGAGATGGTCCCATAAGAAAGTAGATAGAATTGCTTAATCCTGGTTAAATCTGCTTTCCCACAATCAAATAATAATAATAATAATAATAATAATAATAATAATATGAAATAGTATGGCCTGGATGTCCAGGTTGCAGTAGCCTGTGATTACAAATTAAAAATCTCAAAATTCTGAAGCCCCGTCTGCTCATGTAAACAGAGCAGGCTCTTGAAGAGTTCACTCCCTCGGGCACTTTGAGAATCCCCAAAAGAGTGTCTCCACAGGTGTGTCTGTAAACCGACCTTAGCCCTCTGGGCTGGCGAGCCAGCTGCTGCAAGGTCCAACAGCTGCCCAGTGATGGTGAGAATGGGACTCTCCTCACCAGGTCTTGGTGCCATCTTGCTGCAGCCAAAAGATGTTACAAAGTCACATATTCTCCCTTTATAGGGTGTTTGGACCCAAAGGATTACAGAGTTCAGTGAAACAGCTTTCCCGGTTTACACTCAGAGCAATTCTTTTTTTTCTTTTAATATATTTTATTGATTTTTCACAGAGAGGAAGAGAGAGAGATAGAGAGCTAGAAACATCGATGAGAGAGAAACATCGGCCAGCTGCCTCCTGCACACCCTCTACTGGGGATGTGCCTGCAACCAAGGTAGGTGCCCTTGACCGGAATCGAACCCAGGACCTTTCAGTCCGAAGACCAACGTTCTACCACTGAGCCAAACCGGTTTCGGCTCAGAGCAATTCTTGGCCCCAGGTTGTCCATGAGCCTCCATAGTGATTGGTTTGGGGCAGCTTCCGGTGGCATGAGACCAGAATCCACATATCATGAGAGTTGGGGGTTTAGGGACAGCTCTCAGCTCTAAGTCCAAAAGCCAGAGTGTTGTGTAGTACTTGACAAAGTACTTCCACAATTTTTAAAATATGTTTTTATTGATTTCAGAGAGGAAGGGAGAGGGGAAGAGGGAGAAAAACATCAATGATGAGAATCATTATTCGGCTGCCTCCTGCATGCCCCCAACTGGGGATCGAGCCCACAACTGAGGCCGGTATATTCAGGGATGACCATGACTGCCAGGGTGTAGCACTTTGGGATCTCAACCCAGAAGCTTGTCTGGGAGGTTACCTGGGCCCCCTTCAGCAGGCTCTGAACACTGATTGTTGCTGCCCCGATCCTGTAAATCTGTGGGAAGTTCTGCACATCTTCTCAATCTCCTAACCTTCTATCAACTTTTCTGAATTTAGATAACTTCCCTCAGGGAAAAGTTGTCCCCCACGCTGAGCTCACTTCTCTGGACTCCGCCTCTCATATCTTGGCCCTGTAATTATGCCTATCTTGTTATCTCTCCAATATCTTCAAACAGGTGTGGGTGTTTTTACATATTTTCTGATCCCCGCCCCTCCCCCAACTTTTCTTGACATCTTCTCAGTGAAAACCTTTGTTTAAAAGCCTCTTTCAGCTCAGTCATTGTGGCTCAGCAGTTGAGCGTCGGCCTATGAACCAGGAGGTCACAGTTCAATTCCCAGTCAGGGCACATGCTCAGGTTGCAGGTTCGATCCCCAGTAGGGGGTGTGCAGAAAGCAGCCTCACAATGATTCTCTCACATCATTGATGTTTCTATCGCTCTCTCCCTCTCCTCTCTGAAATCAATAAAATGAAATTTAAAAAAAACATCCTTCATGCAAACGAGTGAAGATGAAAATCCTTCTGCGCATTCACCAGCTCCCCAGAAGCTGCGGGAAAATCACTGGACTCTGCCATTGGAAGGAAAGACAGACCTACCACGCAGGTCTGTAAAGTCTGAGTGAGACAACTAGATGACATGCTCAGTGAACTCCGTAGTTTTCCTCTTTGTTCCGAGAAGCTCAGAGCCAAATATTAATCCTTCTAACAACTTATGATTCAGAACCTTATCACCTGTCCTTTGTGAAACAATCTTAGTTCAACTTCATGGCATTGTCTGTGTTGCAAGGGTTTCCCCTAGTTTCCTCACATCTTGTTGAATTGCATGTATCTCCCCCCCATCCAAAAAAAAAAGAGTTTATTTGGGCAGACCAAGGGACGGAGAAACCCTGCATCTAAAAGAAAGTGTTGGGCCTCTTGGTGGTGAAGTGTGGCTTGTGCTGGCGACAAAGGACCAGGTGAGGCAATAGAAACTTGATCTTGGAGTCGTAGAACTGCTTGACTGCTGGTCGGCAGCACTTGCTGGCTGCAACCTCCTCCACCTTCATGGTCTGGACTGAGTGGGCTCGGGCATGGTTCCGGGCCCCCACATCTCTGTAACACTGGGTGATGGCACCTGCAGTGGTCAGGTCCCGGTACTCCCAGTACATGTTGTGGGTGACACTGCGGGAGTCGTAGTGCAGTCAGATGCCAAAGTTCTTTATCCGAGGGGGAGATTTTTCAAACACCTGCCCACAGGAGACGATTTCCCCCAAAGACTTCTTCATCTTCTTTAGGTGAGACACAAAGTCCCAGAAATGGGACTTGGCAACTACAAGGTTAGGTGCAAATATGCAGTAGAGGCTGTGGTGGACATTTTCTCTGTTTCCCGCGTCCCGCACAGAAAACAACAGGTTCCTGAGGGGAGGAGCTGGGGATTAAGAAATTAGAGAAAGAAAGAGACAAGAGACAGAAATAGATTCAAGCTGGGCGCTAGGTGGGCGCCAGGTGGGTGCCATCTCTCTGATGGAGAGACAGTCACACCCACCTCAGACAACACAGCATATTTATTGATTTCCAAAAGGGATTTTAAGATCAAAAGGATTTTCGGGTGTGCCCAATCCTATTTATCAAGATCTGGGTAAGCTCCTTATTTTATTTATTTGTTTTTTTGTACAAGATTTAGCATATCAAGACCTGGGTGGGTCAAGGTCCTTTTTGTTCTTTATTCCAAGCACAAGGATAAAGATAAGAAATCAGTACTGATAACAGGATTCTGCCAGTGCCCTCGAGCTCCGCTGATAAGAATTAAAAGAGTATCTACCCTGTTTCCCTGAAAATAAGACAGCGTCTTATATTAATGTTTGCTCCCAAAGATGCGCTAGGTCTTATTTTCAGGGGATGTATTATGTTTCCATGAAGTAGGTCTTATTTTCGGGGAAACACGGGCATGTGCCTTCCCAGACAGCTCTCTACAAGAGGCGTGGTGTGTGCACTTGGGGGTGGGCAGGCAGCGCCCCACCACTTTGTACTCTCGAAGCGTCCCCGAAGCCTTCATGGCGTCCTCCCCGAGTCCACCACCACCCACAAAAGGAAGTGTCTACTCTAACAAAGCTGCTTTCCATGACTTCGTTACAAGAAGTCTGCGTGCATCTTTACAAGCCACTCTAAATCACTTCCAGAGGAGATGGAACATAATTGAGTTTTGAGTATTCATTATATTTTCTGGACTCTAGTTCCTTAGCCTATACAGGATTTACAAATACTTACACCCAGGCGATGGCCTGTCTTTTGAAGAGAAGAGTTCCACTTCAATGAAGTCCAAATAATCCATTTGTTTCTCCTATGGCCTCTGCGTTTGGTGTCATATCTCGGAAAAATTTGGCTAATTCAAAGTCACAAGTGTTTTTGCTTCGGTTTTCTTTGTTGTTGTTTTATTTTGTCAGATCTTTATTGTTGAAAGTATTACAGGAGCCGAAACCGGTTTGGCTCAGTGGTAGAGCGTCGGTCTGCAGACTGAAAGGTCCCGGGTTCGATTATGGTCAAGGGCATGTACATTGGTTGCGGGCACATCCCCGGTAGGGGGTGTGCAAGAGGCAGCTGGTCGATGTTTCTCTCTCATCGATGTTTCTAGCTCTCTATCTCTCTTCCTTCCTCTCTGTAATATATATATATATATATATATATATATATATATATATATATATATATATAATTTATTTTAAAAGAAAGAAAGAAAGAAAGAAAGAAAGAAAGAAAGAAAGAAAGAAAGAAAGAAAGAAAGAAAGTATTACAGGGTCCCCTTTTTCCCTCATGAACCCTTCTAGCCTGCCCCACCCCCCACCCCAGGTCTTTAGCATCCTATTGCCAGTGCCCATGTATTAACACACCTTTGAAATGCCTCTTTTTTAAGACCCCTCAATCAGATTAACCCTCAAGAGAAGCACATAAGCCCTTCTAGAGACTTTCCGGCCTTACTTCCTCCCGCTTTAACATGATCTTCTTTGCATTTCCCCCATTAGTTCCAACAGTATTTAAAGGGATGCAAATGTGGCAGTTACAGACTTCCCAGCCAGACTCCCGTTGGAAGGCAGCTCCCGCCCGGGTCCTCGCTGGTGGGTCGGTGCCTTCGAACATGGCCTCCAACAACAGGCCCGGAGGAAGCGGGCGCCGCAAGAGGACCAAGTTTGGCGAAAGCCAGCTACAGGTGCTCATCGAGGCCTTCAGGGAGAACCCATACCCTGATAACAAGGACCAAGAAGAACTAGCCAAGAAAACCCAGATCCCTCAGTCCAGAATCCAGGTGTGGTTTCAGAACCGGAGAGCCAGAAAATCAGAAAACTCCCAGAAGCGGCCCCGTCCGGAGGCAGATGCTGCGGCTCCCGGATCCCGCCAGGTTGCATTTCCTGCCCCCAAACGCCTCCCTGGCCTCCAGGGCCCTTCCTCCCCATATGGCTCCGGGGGAGGAGCTCTACAGAGCAACGCGGAGCACTTCTCCTGGGGGGCGGGGCGTGCACCTGGGCCAGCAGTCCTCTGGGGGCAAGGTGGGGTGCTGGGCCACCGTGTGGCCTCTCCCTACCTGGAGACTCCAGCCAACGCACTGGGAGAACCATCCGGGAATTTCCATCGCTCTTCAGCTATGGGTGCATTTCCTGCTCCCCAACAGCCCTTCCAGGTAGAAGCTGGTGGCACAGACACTCATCGGGGGGACCCCAGAGAGCTCATATACAAGGACTGGGCCCTGCCAGGGCAGGGGCAGTATTTTCCTTCTGATGGGCAGCAGCCATGGGGGCGCTGGCAGCCTCTACCTGCTTGGGGGCCAGGGATGGCTCCCCAGCAGCCATTGTCCCAGCACCCTGGAGCCCAGGAACAGCCACCCCCGCTCCCTTCAACCCAGGAACACTGGATGTATCCCGCTGAGACCAGATGCCTCAAGGAACAGGAGGAGCCCCAGCTGTTTGCCTCAGTGGAAAAGACTGCAGACTGAACGGTCCCAGATTTGACTTCCGTCAAGCGCTGGTACTTGGGTTGCAGACTCAGTCTTGTGGGAGGCAACTAATTGATGTGTCTCCCTCACACCGAAGATTCTCTCTGACTCCTGCCCGTACATGTGTGGGTCTTTTTTTCTGGACTTAGTTATGTTCCACTGATTGATCTATTTTTACACCAACACCTCACTTTCTGGATTGCCATGGTCTTATATAAATCTTAAAATAAAATATTCATCTTCCAATTTGGTCAGTTGTCAAAGTTATTTTGGCTGTCTTAGGTCTGTTGCATTTTAATATGAGTTTTAAAGTGAATTTGTCCATTTCTGCCTTAATAAAGTTGCTGAAGTTTTCGTTGTGATTGCATGGAATTTATAGATCAATTTAGAGAGAACTGATATCTTGATAATACTGAGACTCCCGATCCACAAATATGGCGGTTAAAGCTCTTCGTTATACCATCATCTTTCATGGCTCCCAACAATGGTTTACAGTTTCTACTTTCACATCTTTTGTCCCTAATTTATGCCCACGTATGTAAAATTTTCGAAGCTATTATAGTCTTTTTTTTTAATGTCCAATTTGTGGTAAATGGAATTACAATTGGTCTGTGTATCTCAAGCCTATATTCTGCCACCACATGGAGCTTCCTTGGTAATTCTAGCAGCTTTTTGTAAATACTATCAGATGTGCACGTCATCTGCGAATAAAGGTTGTTTTACTTCCTCATTTCCAATTAGGATGACTTGTGTTTCTCCTTGCATTGACTTGAGGCTTAATGTCCTGGAGGTATAGAAGCCCGAGTTTCCGTGCCAAGTCTGCCATCACTCCCTATGTAACCTTTGGCTTTCCCTCTCTGAATGTACACACGGACCAGGGCCAGTCCATATATAAAAAGAGAACTCTGACCCACAGTCTGCAGCAACCAGCCTGGGAAGCCAAGTCACAACTTCTGTAGCAATCAGGCCCCAAATGGCCAGATTACTCGCTCACAACCTCCCTGATTTTTTTGTCCCCACTTCCAACTTAGTATGAACAGGAGACAGCCAAATGTGCACCCCCTAACCAATCACACAGGATGCCCCGCTTCTAGTTAGCTCTGAACCCGAGTTACTGTAAAGCGATCTGAACGTTCCTCCTCTAGTTTCTAACGTGTAGTAAAGCAATGCCCTCTGGTAGGATTTAGTGCTCCCCGTTGTAATCCACAGCTTCCTGCCTGTCCCGCCTCTTCCAGTTAAGGCCTGACTCACTGTGCTCCTGACAATTGGGCTGAACAGAGAGTGTCACCTTTCCTCCTCCCAACCTTCCAGTGAAATAGGGGAGTCATTCGCTCACCATTTGTTCTGCTGCCTCCTGTTGGCAAGGCCCAGGAAGACAAAGAAAGGAGCTTTGTCCTCACCTCTGGGAGCCAACCTCAGACACACCCATCTGGGAGACTCACACCATTGGTAAAACCAGCCTCCTCCTTGCCATCCAAGGTCTCTTAGAGGTGGTGTGTCGAATGTTAACACTGACTTCAGTGAACTTGACTTCTCCACTCTTTCTTGAGAGTTGTAACTAAGCTTTTGTCAGACTAGCCAGAGAAAACCAAGAGACATGTGACTAGAAAATCTGATAGAAGAACGGTGATAGGTAAAAATCTCACAGAAAATGGGTGATTGTAAATGGGGAGCATGAAAGCAGAAGATGCCTTGTTTTCAGAGGAGCATAAAAGACTTTCTCTTGCCCAGATGTGGTGGCTTACCGGTTGAGCATCGACCTATGAACCAGTAGGTCAAGGTTCAATTCCCAGTAAGGGTATATGCCCAGGTTGCTGGCCTAATCCACAGTAGGGGTGTGTAGAAGGCAGCCAATTGATGATTCTTTCTCATCATTGATGGTTCTATCTCTTTCTTCCTCTTCCTTCCTATCTCTGAAGTCAATAAAGACTTTTATTCTTTAAGAAAAGGCACCAAAATGGTTGAGTAGTTACCTATGTAGACACAAAGACACATGGATGATTTTTTTCTTTATATTTCTCTTTATTTTTCAAATTTTCTTTATTGGGTAGTTGCTAATTGTATAACGAGGGGGAAAAAACAAAAAACTAGTGAAGTAATTTAAACAAACCAGGTCTCGGGCTGAGGGCTTGGAGCAGAAACCAGATATAACTAGCCAAGCTCTCTCTAGGAGCCAGGGCATCAGCATTAGTCTGCTGTTCCTGAAATTGGAAAAACTGAACTGCTAAGCTTCCGGTTCCTTTCAGAGTAAGGTGGGGAGGAAGGATGTAAGCAGCCCAGGCCAGGCTTCCGGCTCCTTACAGCTCAGGGAAGGTCAACTTGAAAGAGGCCTGGAAAGAGAACACTGATTTACTAGTTGGTCATGAAGACAATACTTGATCCAGAAATAATCTAGATCCTGGGGAGGACAGAACCCAAAAAGGGACGGCCTCAAAAGAGGGCTCATTGCCGAAACCGGTTTGGCTCAGTGGATAGAGCGTTGGCCTGCAGACCAAAAGGTCCCAGGTTCGATTCCGGTCAAGGGCATGTACATTGGTTGTGGGCACATCCCTGGTGGGGGGTGTGCAGGAGGCAGCTGGTCGATGTATCTCTCTCATCGATGTCTCAAGCTCTCTATCTCTCTCTCCATTCCTCTCTGTGAAAAATCAATAAAATATATATATATTAAAAAGAGGGCTCATGCACTTTCCCGAGCAAGGCTCAGTCTCTGTCCTCTGCACGTGTGTGCTCTTAACCTATAATAGAAACTTGCACCCATAGTAATTTGTGGTGTAATCCAGATCTCTGACTCAAGCGTGTGGGAACCTGAAATGAGGAAGAAAACCGAGGCACAGAGAGGACATTGCTCAAGCCAATAAGGTGAAAGTAAGTCACTTTATGTGGAGGGTAGAATCATGAGATCAGAAATGTGAGTGAACTAGGATGTAAGAGCTGGTAAGGTCTTCCATAGGAGAGAGAAGTCCTGGGTCCCCCACTTTCATTCTTCTTCCCGAAAGGCGTAAGTGGTCCCTAGGCAATATGAGTTCGAGCTCATCCCCATTGTTGTTGCTGTTCCTGAAGCATTTTTCAACGCCAACCAAATATTATGCAAAGGAAACTTTATTCGTCGAATACAATTTTACCATACAGGATTCCACAGCTGGAAGATACACAAGTATGGGGGTGGGGAGTTGGGTGGGATGGCCAGTAATTGTGAGTCACATCTGTAATTTTTCGTTGGGACTTCTCCCCCAGCTCCCACTTAATAACCATTGTTTCCATTTACAAAACCATTGTGGCAGTCAGTAAATATGTCCTTAATTTAATAAAAGTGACTTCCCACCCCAGCCACTCGCCCAGAAGTCACAGTTTGTTCACTGTTTGAAAACATATAATGTGCCCTAGCCATAAATATTATCTATGAATTTTTAAAGACATGCACAAGTACAAAAATAAACAGATTAAATAGCAGAAATAAATAAAAATTAATTAATGAATAAATATATTCAACAGTAAAAAACGATATCACCAAAATCTTATAAATCCATGGTATAGATTAAGAAATGAAAACAATCACAGTAAGGAAATAAATATTAAATAAATATACACAGTGAAAAAAATATATACACAGTGACCAGCACTAAATGATGAAGCAAAGAGATGGTAGTTTGGGTTCATGTCTTCATAATTCTCAGGACTGGACTCGGCCAGAAGTACTGTCAGCGGTATCATCACTTTGCTCCTTTCTCAGCTCTCCATCCATTGCAAGAGAATGTCTAGCTCTCCCACAGCTTTCACCACCGCTTCCTGAAGTTTAAGCTGAAAGACACACAGTAAGGTAATGAGCAAATCAAAACCAGTCAGCATTCGCCCCAAAATTAATCCTCTCTTTTCATTGGCAGTTGTGTTGGGGATCACAAGCAGAGCATTCTTTTCAAGTCGGAAGAGCTTGAACGAGGTTATGGAACTTCAAGATCTCACAATAGGAAGGAACATCATTGAGTCCATCATCCTGGTTTTCAATAGGGAAACTAAGGCCCAGGGGGTAGCAGAATTAGGACTATAGCCCAAGCCTCTTGCATCACAGAGATCAAAGTAATGAGGCTGTGTTTTTTTTAAAGGGGTGTGTGTGTATGTGTGTGTGTGTGTGTGTGTTGGTGCATGCACACGTGCACACAGGGGTTGCTTACTATTCTTACTTCAATTGAACAAATATGTATTGTGCTAAAAACACTGGTCTGGCTCGGGATCCAGAGATGAATTGTACATCCCCTGCCCACAGGGCCTTTAGAGTCTAGTGAGAGAGACAAGCAGAAGCAGGCAGTTAAAATGTAGTGTGGTGCCCAGGTGGCATGGCTCAGTGGTTGAGCGCTGACCTATGAACCAGGAGGTCACTGTTTGATTCCCGGTCAGGGCACATTCGGCTATTTCTGTTTCTGGAGGCAGCAGATCAATGATTCTCTCTCATCATTGATGTTTCTATCACTCTCTTCCTCTCTGGAATCAATAAAAAAAATATTTTTTTAAAATGTAGTGTAGTGAATAAATGATGGAGTTGACACAGGGCAAGAGTAGCAGCACTTAATTCAGGTAGTGAGAGGTAGCAGTACCTCCTTGGAGGTTATGTGTAGGCTGAGTCCAAAGGATGCGTAGAATAAGTCAGTGAGATATGGACTCTAGGCCTTCCTGGCAGATGTGCAAAGGCATGAGGTGAGAAACAGCAGGGGGTGGGCACTGGTGAAATTGTTCATGACTGTTTTTGAGGGCATGTATGAGTGCGTGCATGGTTGGAAGACTATAGCCTCTTGTTCGTGCACCTGGAAGATGTGTTTTTAAAAGGCCATTCCCTTCTCATTCTTAAGGCATTTTTCAGAGAAAGCACCCTCCTAAAGCCCACCTGGGTGTCCCTGGGGTACCGCAGAGGGACATGCCACATGACCTTAGAGAGCTATTAACCCCAGGGCTATAGGATTTTTCCCGTATGAATATCCATCCCACTCATTTATGATCTCAGTTCTAAAAACACACTCATCCCAACCAAGGCCAAAATTGCATATACCTCTTTGAAGTGACTCAGAATCTGGTTGAACTTCTCCACTGCTTTCTCCCCACAAGGGCATGTCATATGGGCATGCTGAAAAGAAGGCCAAAGAGCGATAGGTTTTATAAATATTCTGATTATCTGCCATTAACATGAAGTAGGTGGGAATTCTACTCTTTCTATAGGTACTCCTTTCTCGTAGACAAGTTTTATCAGGCCTCATCATTTGACATCATTTACCCAGTCATCAGTAGAACAGAAAACCAGCTTTTTAGGCTCAAATACAGAGCTCACTGCTTCTTTTCAGAAACAAGTAGCACTAAAGGAATTTATGATCACAGTGTCATCTGGCCTGCACCCCCTACTCAGCTCTAGTCTGCCCCCCACCCAGAGTCCCCATGGAAAGAAAGAATTGGATTCCTTGGTCCTATTGAGGCCCTATCTTGATATTGAGGCCAATGGCCTAATGACTAGCTTCCTGTCACCCCGGATGTACTAGTATACACACCGTCAGATACCTCACCTTAATCTCATGGATAAAAGATAATTGTCATTAACTTCAAATAACTAGAATTTTATAGTTCTTTAGACTTTTTTAGATGGAGCATATACCCAACAGTCCACAAAACTGAGTTCTCATTACCTAGCCACATGGCTCACCACAGACTATTAGAACTTTTGGACTCAGTTTTTCCATCTTTTAAATGGGAGTCAAAAAAAGGAGCTTGGTTACTAAGTCATTGAAGCTGTGTGCTAAGATTAAGCCTTTACCCGAGACCCTTACTCACACAGAGCCGGAGGTCCTTCTTGATAGTAAGAAAAGAATTGGCGAGACTGCTGAGGTTCCGGAGGATATGGTGGTCGGGGGTCTGATAATTTTTGAATACCGTGCCCAGGTAGAGTCTCAGTATATGGCGAAGGAGGCAGCACTGATCTGCAGGCTACAAGGAAGACTAGGATGTTGGTGGGGAGAAGACTCGGAGTGATCGAGATGCCCCTGGTTTACATTTCCTCCCAAAATTCCTATGGGCCAAGCACATACCTGTGTGTCTTGCAAAAACTCAGTTTTCAAGATTCTAAGGTCCATGATTCCATCTTTGGCTTGCTAAACAGAAAAAAGACAAGATAAGAAAATGACAGGTCAGTGATGGCTGTCAGGGTCTTAGACATAGAGACCTCTTACCCCCCTCCTTGCCATGACCCTTGGACAGCGTCCCTTTCCAAAAACACTTTTAAATTATGAACTACAGATGCTTCCTGGGAATGCATCCTCCTGGTAAGGAGTCCCCAAGCTGTCTCTTTTTATGGTCACACTCTTGGGGGACAGAGAAAGACAAGTAGAGAAGGGGAGACGCAGCCACAAGTTGGGAGGGTGCCTCCCTCACATACCACTCTGTGCCTTATCTGAGAAAATCCATTTTGCATTTCCTGAAGGTTTGTGGTGATCATACAACTTCCCAACTGGAGTGTCTTCAGTCCAGCAGAAGGTGTCCAGAAGAGAGAAAACACAGCCAAGGGAAGGCAGAGGGGGAGACAAGAACTTTTCATCTCGTGCCAGAATCTGGAAACCACAGGAGCTAGGAATTCAAAGGAAAGAGCATGACTTACTGATTTCCCATCTCGTGCTTTAAGAAGCCAATCTAGTCACCAGGGACCTGCCTCCCCCAGATGTCTCTTGGGGGGTGAAACCTCATAGCTTTATCTGATTTCTGACAGAAGGATGCATTCATCTAGTAACTTACTAAGGAAAACTGTTGAGCCGCCTCAAAGAGTAGCTTCCAGGTGCTTGTTCAAGGTCCGAGTGTGAGTTTGTGCTACAGATCCCAGCTCTTTTATTCTGTCCCCATCCCAGCCCCAGCGTCATTGCCCAGCAGTAAGGCCTGGAGCAGCAGGCACATGTAGTGAGTAGATAGAGGATGACATCTCAGGGGAAATGTCAAAACTTGTTTGGGTGAGTTGACGTATATCATCTTCCCTTCCAGCATGCCAGTTGAAGCTCACCGACTAAACCCGCAGGGAAAGTGGGGGGAAAACAGGACTCACAGGAGCTGTTGCTGAGACACTAAACACACTTGGAGAAAATTGTCTTGATTTTATGGCCACCTCAGGGCAGAGAAGCTTAGTTCTGTTTGGCATTTGTCTGAGATCAGATTGGTTATTTGGGGAGAGTAGATTTATTTCTGCCCCGAAGGCAAATAGAAAGTCAATGACTTCATAATAATTCTACTGCCAGGGAAAGGCAAGATCTGATAGGCAATCATCCCAAGTCCACCTAACACTTCTCCACCCTCCTGGGCTGTTGACTCTCCAGCGTCCTCTGCAGGAAGACTTCAGTCAGGCACAACTGGGATGAATCCAAGGGCACACTCTTTTCTGGCCCTTTAACTTGTGGTGAAGATCAAGTGTGATCTCAAACACAGAGGAAAAAGGCAAAAGAAAACTGATTTCTTCTTGGGGTGAGCCTTGCTCTGTAGCGGCACTTTGTAATGTTTGCTGAGTTTTATGATGAAATAATAATGGGCTGCGATTAGAGGGAAGAAGCACTTACTTCAGGCACAAAATTGTAGGGAGCACCAAAAGTCAGAAATATCAATAATAATAAATTGAGATTTAAATAAATAATCTTTTAATTGTTACATTTCATATTATATAAATAACTAGAGGCCCAATGCATGAAATTTGTGCAAGAGTAGGCCTTCCTTTCCCTGGCTGCTGGCACCAGCTTCCCTCTGGTACCCGGAACCTGGGCTTCTTTCACAGAGGGAGACTCCACTCACCCGCCACACCCTGCCAGACAGTGGCCTGGGCCTCCCTCTGCGGGGTGATCATGGGGCGATGGCCGGGCCCCCAACCAATCACATCGCACCCGCCTTGGCTGGCATGGTGCAAGCAGTGGGTGTCATAGCATGGTTCCGGATGGTCGTTCCGCCATTTAGCCATTCAGTCAATTTGTATATTATGCTTTTATTATATAGGATAATACTTGTAATCTTTTTATCGTATATTTAATATTATATTTATAAATTAAATTTGTTTATTAATATACTTAATTTATATTAATATCAAAATTAATGAAAAATCCATGATAAACAAAATATCACTATTTTAAATAAAGACAGAATCTGACAGTGCCAAGCTGAGCTCTATTGGAACTCAAGATAGAAGGGAAGATAGTACTTCTATCTACTTAATATTCATTATATGATTTTTTTAAAATACATTTTTTATTTCAGAGAGGAAGGGATAGGGAGAGAGAGAGAGATAGAAATATCAATGATGAGAGAGAATCATTGATCAGCTGCCTCCTGCATGCCCCCTACTGGGGACTGAGCCTGCAACCCAGGTATGTGCCCTCACAGGGAATCAAACTATGGTCTTCTGGTTTATAGGTTGACGTTCAACCACTGAACCACACCAGCCAGTCTACACTATATGTTTTTATGTATCTTTAAGTGATTTATTTCCCCCAGAATTACATATATGATGAAAACACAGGTGATGAGTCTTCACCAAGAAAGTAAAATTATAATAAATTATGTATGGAGCATAAATAAGTATGGAAAATAACGTACATAAAACACATAAAAACATATGCAATGGGGCATACATCTTACCTCTTGCCTTAGGCTCCAATATGCTGGGCACACACTAATCATTATTACCATTTATTGAACTTTTCCTATGTGCCAGGCAATCTGCCAGGTATACTTTATATCCATGTCTACCTGAGATACTGCCAAATGTAGGAAAAAGAAATAAACAAACTGGACCCCAAAAAATCTGAAAGAACTTTGGGTTCAGAGACAAGAGAACTGGTTCATGTCCCTCTCTACAAGTTCCCATCAATGTAGGTTGTTCCAGTTTGCCCAGAACCGAGAGAGTTCCCGAGACACAAGACTTCAGTTTTAAAACTGGAAAAGTCACAGGTAAACCGGATCAGTTAGTCACCCTACATCTATTGGCCCTTAGGCAAGTGCATTCACCTCTCTGAGTTTTGTTTTTTCAGCCACAAAACGATGACAATTAAACGTATCCAAGAAACTTGTTTTGACACTTAAATAAAATGAAGCCTAATTTTTACACCTACCTATAATGAGACGAGTGATTAACTCATTTTAAATGAAGAATGATGTTAGTTTGCCTTGAACTTAGTAGGTGTATAGTAAATATTTGGTAAATTAAACAATCCAACAAGTATTTATTGAGCATATAAATATATATATATATATGCTATCTTGAATATTGTGCTAGGTACTGAAGTATAAAGATAAACTTGGAAATTCCCACCCTCTAGGATATATATATATATATATATATATATATATATATATATAATACTCTATTGATTTCCTACAGAGAGGAAGAGAGGGATAGAGAGCTAGAAACATCAACAAGACAGAACCATCTACCAGCCGCCTCCTGCACACAAGGCATAGCATATATTTTGTCCCAATAGAAAGGGCTCCTTTCGATGTGACCTTGAACACACTGAGGTAGATGACTGGTAGAACTGAGCTGGTTAGACGGTGTTGATAGAGGGAAAGTTCTCTTACCTGAACTCGGAAACAGCTGTTGCTTCTGATCTCCTAGACGTCTGTTTCAAAGCAAAGAGCCTTCCAATTATTTATAGACGCGTCACCGGAAGGAAGTGAGCTCTCATAGGTGAGAAGTGAAACTCCCTTGGAAATTCTCTGGTGCATGGCACTTCCTCCCATCCGAAGACAGTTTAATTGTTGGCTGGACTACCTCAACACTTCCAAAAAGCACTTCTTTCCAGGTTACTGGTTGTAGTTATTAGATAAAAGATATGCTCTTTTTTTTTTTTTCCTGGCTTCTTTCTAAAGGTAATTAGGGCAAAAGGATGACTAAATTACAAAAGTGTAAGAGAATTCCAGGAGGTGTTTTTGTCCTCCTTTAATTCCAATTTTCCATTTTAACCAAGCTTCTCCCCAACCTCAGACATGTTGTTGAGATTGTTCCTCCTTTACTTTCGCTATTCTCCCCATTCCCCTCCAACAATGGCCACCCTTGTTTCTCTCCATTGATTATTTACGGTGAGGTAGGAAAACTTTATAGAGGAAGTGTGTGGAGAGCAGCTACAGCGTTTGGACAGGTTTAAGCCTGGGATAAATGAGAGGGCACGATCCTCTCGTGGCAAAGCCACGTGCAAGTCCCAGCTTGGAGGGCAAAGCCCTCCCAGCACAATCATAGCCAAAGGCTACAGTTGTAAGCTTGACCTTATGGTCTAAACCTGTGGTCCCACTTTAACTGAGTATTAAAGAGTGGGCCCCAATTCATTATTCCTAAACTATTTTATTTTTTTAACATTATTTTATTGATTTCAGAGAGGAAGGGAGAGGGAAAGATGGATAGAGGCATCAATGATGAGAGAGAATCATCAATCAGCTGCCTCCAGCATGTGTCCCAACTGGGAATTGAACCTTGACCTCCTAGTTCATAGGTCAGTGCCCAACATTGAGTCCTGCCAGTTGGGCTCTTCATAAACTACTTTAAAACACACCAACCTATTTCTTCTCTGACTTCCAGTAGAAGATTTTTCTTTGGCACGTGAAAGAGTGTAATGTTGCCTTCTGTTTCATGGACCTTCACCTTTTCTCCCTGAGGACATGGAAAGATTTTCTTGTACGGGGACTGATCTATCAGGTAGGACCATACTTCCAGGTGAGATTAAATCAAAGCACTCAGATGAACTACATGCCACATTTAATGTTTTAAAATTTTTCTTTTTCAACTTACTTCCTCCTCAATATCTATGACTCTAAAGTCCTGTATTTGAGTTCCAGGATCCCACAGTTTAGAGAATGACTTTGACATATTATTTCATCTTTTCGGATTGCAGTTTACATATCTGTAAAATGAGACCAGTATTTTATAATATTTTATAAAATATTGGTCATGAGATAATATTGTCCCTATTCTGACATTCAGTGTCACTGTGATTCTTTGTTATCCTGCCTTTTGGACCTGGGCACTCTCTTTCATGTCTTTTAATGTCTCCTAAGTTCCTCAAATGAAGACCATAACTTTTCTTTGTTTTATTTTTTATTTTTTTAAATTTATTAAGGTATTATATGTGTACATAGCTTACCATTGCCCCCCCCCCCACCTCCCATTCTTGCCCTCCCTCCCCAGAGTTCTATGTTAGTTGGTTGTACTTATATGCATGCATACCATAACTTTTCATCCTAATGTTTGATACATGTTGAAAATATGTGTGAACATCTAATCTAAATATCTCTTGAGCTCATACTTGGTTTTTTCCTTTTGATTTTACTTTATTTCTTATTGTTGATACCATTACAGATGTCCCCATTTTCTTCTTTTTTGCCCACCTCCTGCAACCCTCCCCTTCCCTCTGGCCAGGACCACATTGCTGTCTGTGTCAATGGGCTATGCATGTATGTTACTTGGCTCCTTCACCTTCTTTCATCCAGTCCTCTCCTCCCCCCCAACCCCCCTTTTTTATCATTGGTGCTAAGTAAACAATTTCTCTTGATGAGCCATAAATGATTAAAAATTGAGAAACATGATCTGACAAGAATACTTAAAATCAAGACTTTCACAAAACATAAACAGTGCTCAGGCCAGTCAATTTATTTTCATTAACCAAGAAGAACCCAAATGCTTCGTGTTAAAGTTAAATGGGGGGGGGGGGGGTTTGAACATGAATACATTTAATTAATCATTACAAGTAACTTAACACGAAGCATTTGGGTTCTTCTTTTTTCCTATATCAAAATGCTTTATTTTAAAAAAAAAAATCCATTGAATAGATCCCTTTCCATTCTCTGTACAGATACCAATTTAGTTCAATTCTGTGCCGAGCCGGCATGGCCATGGGTGAACCTGAGAGGGGGCAGTGAAGGACTTAGAAAAAACAGACAAAAGAAAAAAGCTGAGTCTGGGTGGGATGCTGATGGAGAGACAGTGCCACGGCCTGTAAGCTGAGTCTTTATTTTATAGCCAGATTCCACGAGGTAAAGTAAGGGCATGATTAAGATGTTTACAATGTTCTAATCTACTCAATTACGTGCACCTGAACTCTATCAAGCCCACATCACTCAGCCACGTGGGACCACAGGTTTAGACCATAAGGTCAAGCTTACAACTATAGCCTTTGGCTATGATTGTGTTGGGAGGGCTTTGCCCTCCAAGCTGGGACTAGCATGTGGCTTTGCCACGAGAGTATCGTGCCCTCTCATTTATCTCAGGCTTGAACCTGTCCAAACGCTGTAGCTGCTCTCCACACCCTTCCTCTATAAAGTTTTCCTACCTCACCGTAACCACTCCAACTCCACAACCAATTGCCAAGGCAAAAATGATCCCTCCCAGAAAGAGATTGAACTATAGCCTCAATTAGTGGTAGAGAGTGATGTGGGTGAACGTAAGAGAATTTAAGTACTTTTTTAAAAAATAGAGGCCAACTAAACATGTAGGAGGAATCAAGAATAGTAAAAATATAACTGACTGACCACATGCATTTTCCATCTGTGTAGGTCAGAACTATCTGATATTGGAACTGTCATATGGTTCAATCTAAAATTATTATTATTACAATAATAATGTATAGATTTTCCTAAGCCTGATACCTGGGGTAACTATTAATAACTCTGTACACTATAATCATTTTTGTATGATTATATATGTGTGTATGTGTACGTATGTATGTATATATATATATATGTGTGTGTGTGTGTGTATGTATATAAATGTATGTATGTATGTATAATATATAGTGTATATATAAGTATATAACATATAATGTTTATACACTAATACATATTTAATGTAATATTATCATAAAATCCCACTAAGAACATAAGCTCCTTGAGGGCTATAACTGTGTCTGTCTTACCGCCCCTCTATTACAAACACCTGGAATGGATCCTAGTTTATGGTAAGTTTTGGATAAATGTATGTTGAATATATTGTAACTTCTATGGAACAGGTATTTTTTTCCCTGTGAGGCAGGTCTTATAATCCAGCTTTCTGACAAAAGACACTTAATACTTGAATGAGTTTTCCAAGTTCATCCAGCCAGTAAGAATTGGAATGTACTAAAAATATAGCATCTCTTCCTACCGTTGATGTGAGGATTACAAGGCCCAGTGGGGCAACATGAAGATTAAGGTGAGCTAGTGGCAGAATGGAAACTTCAAGCTAAGTCTCTTAATTTTTAATTCATTTCTCTGTGCATTAAACTGTGTGTCCTCAGAGACAAGAGGGCCTAGGAGAGCAGTGGGAACGGGGGTGCCAGGAAACAGGACTCCTCGTTCTATTTTAGGGCCTTTTTATAAGGAAGAGTCCCAACAGCCTGTTCAGTTAGGAGAAGACACCACGCATCTCATCTGTCTGTGAACCTCTGACATTCACGCTGAGTCTGCAATAACAGGAAGAACCTCTCTCGCTCTAGCACTTTCCATCATCCCTCCCAGGAATCCGGAATCACTGGGGTGATTCTATCCTATCATAAGAAATACCCAGCTGCTTAAGCACCCATCTCCTGGGCGTGATCAAGATGTTAGATTTGGCAAACTGCGGCTCTAGAGCCACATGCAGTTCTTTGGCCCCTTGAGTGTGGCTCTTCCACAAAATACCACAGGCCTGGGCGAGTCTATTTTGAAGAAGTGGCCTCAGAAGAAGTTTAAGTTTAAAACATTTGGCTCTCCAAAGAAATGTCAGTCGTTGTCCTGTTGATATTTGGCCCTGTTGACTGATGAGTTTGCCGACCGCTGTCATAGGCGATAAGCAGGATGGGCGCAGTGATGGAGTCCATGAAACAAGCAATGAGTTGTTGCCACCTGTCCTCAAGTCCTGAAATCAGAAGGTTTTCAAACTTCCCAATAGAACGGAATTCACTGCCTTCTTGGAAAATTAATTTTAATCATGTCTACGAACCCGTTCATTCAGCACTGCTAATGATTACCAGAAATGGTGCTGCCCTGCCAAGTGTGGCTCCGTGTGAGCATCAACCCATGAACCAGGAGGTCTCAGTTTGACTCGGGTCAGAGCACATGCCCCGGTTGTGTGTGGGCTTGATCCCCCAGCAGGCGGCGTGCAGGAGGCAGCCAATCAATGATTCTCTCTCATCACTGATGTTTTGTTTTTCTCTCCCTCTCTCTTCCTCTCTGAAACCAATAAAAAAAACATATTTTTTAAAGGTATGTGGAACATATAACACAATCTCCAAGTTTTTTTTTTTTAAGGTTGTTACTATTTAATGATTCTCAACTTTTCTAATCTTATTTCCCAGAAACACTGTTGTGGGAACTAGCAAGTGAGACAAAGCAGAAGGCACCGGCTTTCCTCTAGGTCTGCACCCCCACGGGGCCCTGGCCACGGCCCTGCGAGGGGTGCTGGCAGTTTCTGTGCGACCGGCCAGCCTTCCTGATTCTCCCTGCTGCTCAGACACCCTCCCACAGGCTCGCCTGCAGTCCATCCTCCCTCCGTCACAGACTCTTCCCAATGGAGGACTGCCTGGTTGGCTCTGTCTGAACCTTACTTCACTCATGCCAGCACACGCCTGGCACACGGATCCCTTGACCTTCCCCAGGCCGCTGTGAACCAATGTCTGCCTGTGAGTGCCAGAAGCAAAGGGCTCAACTGAGATGTGGGGGATGGTGTGGCTGGGGCGGAGACATAAGGGTGCATTTCGCGAGCATATGAAGCTAACTTGAGGAGGTAGCGATTCAGAACTGGGGGGTCAGCCTATAACCAGAGCCAGCTAATTATAAAGATAAGCTGGGCAGAGGGAGAAGAAGGAATCCCTTCTTATGAAATAAACTCAGCTTTTTCACCAGGGCACCTCTGGGCAGGAAACAACGGTCTAGCTTAGAAACCAAGAAGAAAGCCCGGCCACTCCCTTTTTCCCATGGCAAGGCCTGAGCTTGCAGTTCAGCGTTTTCCCTGTCTGCGTGGAGGGCATCATCGCTGCTGGCATCTGAGCTTCCTGCCCAGTTGCATCACTTTTCAGGGAAACACTGGCATCCGGTTCTGAGGAAGAACCTCTGCTCACTGATGACCAGGTAGAGAGGCCTTCCCAGGGCCAGGCCTGCGATGCTGCCAGCGCGGCCTGGCAGCCCTGCCACCTCCCTGCAGGGCGGGGCTGGGCGGGGCAGCAGATTATCAGAAGCAGCGTACTTTTCGGTTCCCCAGCTCAGAGCCAACAGAATGAGTGACGTCATTTCCTTTCCCTGCGTTTTTTTTTTTTTTTGTCTTTTCCCACCTTGCTCTGTTTAACCAGCTCAACTTGCCGTCGTTCTTTCTCCAGAGGATTCCCGTAACTTCGCGGGGTCCCCGGAACTGGCCACTTCCTCCTGCTCCGGCCTGCAGAATGGGAGCCCCTGGGAAATCCTCTCCCAGACAGGAAGTCTGGGAACAAAACTCCAGCCTGGCCTTGAAGGAGCACTTTCCTCACCTGGCAGGACGGCGACATATGCAATTCCTTTCCTTATAATTCCACACAAACACGCAAGGAGGCTCTTGCCAGCACCAAACAAAATGGCCCAAAGGTACCAAAATGGACAAGACATGGGCGCTTGGGACCTCAGAGCATCGTAGGGGAACAGACCCTCTGACGCAGGGGTTCCTAACCTGGGGAAGGTGGATGGGGAAAAAAAACCACATTCTTTTTTTTTCTTTTTTCCACTAACCTCTGTTCAAAGCATTTCCTCCCATCATGAGGCTGGGAAACAAACATAAACCACAATAGTATTAGCCGCTGCAGGAAATCACAGCTGTTTTGTATCCTATTCCAGCTGTTTCAGACACCCCAAAGCATCATTATGTTCCTCGAAACTTAGACATGTCGGAATTGTAGGTAGGCCCACTGCTGTCATTCTTTCTCCATAGAATTCCTGCACCACAGCAGGGTCCCCAAAACTGAGACACAGAGAGGTGAGCTAGTGGCAGAATGGAAACTTTTGAAGTCACACGGCTCAGCAGCAGCAAAACCAACGCCTTCCAATCCAGGCAACCTGGTGGCAGAATGAACCACAACAAACAACAAGCATGGCACACTTATGCCTCGTTTACTTGGATTTATTCAATCTGCGCGAGCCTTTTAGTCTGACATGCTTGAACTACTCCGTCGACAACAATGTCGCTGATGTGAAAACATGACTCACGCCTTCTCCTTTATTCCTCATAATAAGGCAAAAGGCCACCCAGTGAAACGGATGAAGAAGTGTGAAGCCTGGTAAGTTTCAACGACACGCCTTATGAGTGTCCAGTTATGGAACTGGGATTTGTGAAATTAAACAAGGAAGTCATTAGATTGAGGTGAGACTAATGCCGTGGCGGCCCGAGTAAGCAAACTATAACCTATAAGCCTGGAAAAGCCTCAAGTCATGAAATCAAAATGCCAAGGACAGCCAGTCCCCGACAGCCACGCGGGCTTTATGCTGCAGCCAATCAATTTCCTTTCTTGGCTTCTGCACCTTCTCTCTCTGAGTCTTTCCCCTGGATCCCGTCAGCGGAGCGCTCTTTCTGGTGCGGCACTGCCTGATTCCAATAAACACTGATTTGCTCAAATAAACTAGTAAAGTTTTGGATATGCCTCCATTTACCTTTTGATAGTTCCAAACTCAGAGTGTCCTGCTCCAAAGCCTAGGTCCTCAATCATGATGAAATGCGGCCTGCACCTCTTGCATGCATGATGGGAGGTTGGGGGGGGGGGGGGCCTTACTGGCCTAAGGCTGAGCCTGCATGCAGGGATGGTTGTGAAGGGGGGGGGGAGGGAGGAAGAGAAAAGAGGAGGGGGAAGGAGGAAGTAGTAACTCTTGCCTGCCTATCTCACTTTGCCAACTTCTCTTGTCTTCCTGTTCTTTCTCTCCATCCAGACTTGAAGAATGTGACCTGACTCTTGTAGTCCACAGAGTTGTATTTTTGTTTTGGTGGTGTTTCTTGTTTCATTTTTTAAATTTTTTTTATAGATTTCAGAGAGGAAGGAGAGGGAGAGGGAGAAAGAGAAGAAACAACAATGATGAGAGAGAAGTATTGCTTGGCTGCCTCCTGCATGTCCCCTACTGGGGATTGAGCCCACACCCTGGCATGTGCCCTGATCAGGAATCAATCTGTGACCTCCTGGTTCAAAGGTCCACACTCAACTACTGATGTTATTGTTTTTTGGTTTTGTTTTCACAGGGTTGGTGCTTAATAAATACCTGCTAAGGAGCCAAGTATAAAATTCTTTCCCAAACCATTTCTTCTCCCTCCTCCATCAGCTCCTAGTAGCACCCTTGAGAAATCGAGGGCTCACCTTTAACCGCCAAGGTGCAGGGGGAGGGAGACCATAGCTCATGCAGGACTGACCCGGGCACTCAACGGTGACCTGCCCTCATCAATTTAGGACAGAAGCCTTGGAACCAGACCTGGCTCCTGGCCTGGTGCTCTTCACACTACACCTGGCAGCCTCCCCCTGCTGGGGTTACGGTGGGGGCATGGGGTTGAGGAGCTTCCCCTCACTTGGTGCCCGCAGCAGCACATTGAGACTGGTGTCGTATCTCCATTCTACAGAGGAGGACACGGAAACTTAGAGACACACATCATTTGTTCAAAGTCAATAGGATTGGAACCAAGTCGTTCTGACTTTAGGGATCCTGCCTTGTCCACTAAAGCACACTCTGTGAAATCTCCTTCTGAGGTAGAAATAAGAAAGAACATTTCGGGCTCAGTGGATAAAGCTTCAGGCTGCGGACCAAAGGGTCTGGGGTTTGATTCCGGGCAAGGGCACGCACCTGGGTTGCAGGCTCATCCCTGGCTCAGGCCCTGGTCAGAGCGTAACCATTCAATGTGTTTCTCTCACATCGATGTTTCTCTGTCTTTCCCTCTCTCTCCCACTCTCTCTAAAAATAAATAAATAAGACCAATGGAAAAATATCCTCGAGTGAGGATTTTTTTAAAAGTAAAAAGAAAGGGCCGAAACTAATTTGGCTCAGTGGATAGAGCATCGGCCTGCAGACTCAAGGATCCCGGGTTCAATTTTGGTCAAGGGCATGTACCTTGGTTGTGGGCACGTCCCCAGTGGAGGGTGTGCAAGAGGCAGCTGATTGATGACTCTCATCGAAGTTTCTAACTCTCTATCTCCCTTCCTCTCTGTAAAAAATCAATAAAAATATATGTTTTTTAAAAAGGATGCTTCAGCCAAGTGGTCATGGTAGAGATACCTACCCAGGATGACAAGTATAAAATGCTTATTTCAGCAACTGGCATGTGACAGATGCTCAGTAAGTGTCAGTTGTCATTGTCCTTAACCATCTGCGGAGGGTCCATCTACAAGTTGGTGTCCATTTTGGCCTCTCTCCACTGTAGCCTTGGGCCAAAACTTCTCTACCCAGGATACCCCAGCTTTATCTCCATGACAACCATCCCTCTGTAGGAAACACTCTTCTCTAGCCCAACTTATATATACATCCATGGAGACTTAGGGTCAGAGAAGATGTTTCTAGTTTGGGAGCAGTAAGAAAGAGAGAACAGAGAAAGAGACAAAGACGAAGTCAGGCAGAAAGAAAAGGCAAGGACACAGAGAAAGAGGAGGAAAAGCAGAGTGATGTCTAGGAGAGTCGGTGGTCAGAAGCCCTCCATCCATCTTCCTGATCCTTATGCAGAGGACAGGGTGCTGGATGGAGACTTTAGAGACCCAGCTTGGAACCCTCCTCTCTTCTCATCCCTCTCTAGGCCTCAGTTTCCCTCATTCATTTCTAATAGTCACTATTTATGATTCCTTAACTGACCCTCCCTCCCCGCCCAAATCAAAAGACACTTTCACTAATTGGTAAAAAAACAGAGTTTATTAAGAAAAATCAGTCAGTACAATATGCACTACAGGATATCTCTCAGCTCACATCACAGACATAGAACAACAAGCTCACAATAAATTAGGGGAAAGCCAGCCCTTTTCCTCAAGGATGGCCCAGGAGACCTTTCAAATAACATATTTCATTATAAATACGACAGTAGACTAGTAGGATATTTTCAGGTGGGGCCAGACAGCCTGGGACTTCCAGCTACAGGGTGAGAGCCATCCAAACTTAGATGTTGCCCTACAATCCCTCAGCCCCAGAGGAGAGAATTCCAAATCCGCAGAGAAGTTGCTTCAAGATCATGCTCATTTGCATTAAAATGGGGGTCTTCCCCATCTCCCTGCCCTTCAATGTAGGCCAAGCATGTCAAACTCCAAAGTTCCTGTGGCCACAAAGTTTGACATGCTTGACGCTGTCTCCTGGAAACCTCCCAAGCTGTTCACCTGGGCAACCAGGTTCTCTGTGTCAGGAGGCAGGAGTTCCTTGATGATTCTTGTCGATCCAGGCCAGGAAGACGTCCAGCTCTCCCAGAGACTTGAGGGCAGCAGACCTGACCTCCAGCTGGAACCAGAGAGACCATGAGAACCTGCCTTTCAGACCCTGTAATCGTTTCAAACCACTATCCCCATGTTCTGGTTCCCATGAGGTTTTCCTTTAATTCATCAGTTATATTTGCAGAGTATACAGACCCCAAATTATTTTCCCAATGGGCCACCCAAATTGTTTGCCACAAACAAGCAGTTAAATCATCTCAGAAACTGATCAAAATTAAAAATTCTTTCACTCTTTGCCCCTTGTTTTTCTTTTTCCTGTTTTTTAAATATATATTTTTATTGGTTTCAGAGAGGAAGGGAGAGGGAGAGAGAGAAACATCAATGAGAGCAACACTGACAGGTTGTCTCCTGCATGCCCAACACTTGGGATTGGGCCTACAACCTGGGCATGCGCCCTGACCAGGAATCGAACTGTGACTTCCTATTTCAGAGGTTGATGCTCAACCACTGAGCCATGCCACAGGCGTTTTTCTGTTTTTCTTTTTTAATTATTTTATTAAGGTATTATATGTGTACATAGCTTACCATTGCCCCCCCCTCCCATTTTTGCCCTCCCTCCCCAGAGTTCTGTGTTCATTGGTTGTACTTATATTCATGCATACCAGTCCTTCGGTTGTTCTATTTTTTCTGTTTTTTCACAGGGGAAGAAGAAATTGCCTTTCTGGACAGTTCTTTAGCTTATTTCCTTTTTCAAATTGGCTTTAAGAGTTCTCGATCCCAGGGTGCTGTGCAGTGACCAGGGAGAGCTTATTTTCCCCGTTGGACATATCAAAGCACCCAAGTCCCTAAGGATCAGTGTCCTACCCAAAGTCACACGACTGGAAGTGAAACTAGAACTCAAGTCTCCTGACCTCCCCCATGTCATCTTCAGCAGACTAAAAGTATGTCCTGTAGAGCCAGAGGGCATGGGATCGAGTCCTATCTTCACCACTTAGTTGCAATATAAGCTCAGTTAAGTTTCTTAACCTGTTTGTGCCTCAGTTTTCTAATTTGCCAGATGCTGATAACAGCTCATCTCACTGTTGTAAGCATCAAATGTACTGAGCTTGGAAAAATACTTGACTCCTAATAAGAACAATAGGACACTTAGCCATTGTTATAACATTACTCTATGGGACCTCTCCATAAGGAAGCAGAGCTCTGAACAGCTCTTACCACCTCCTTGCTATCCCAATAACTGGAATATCTAGAGAGTGTGGTTGAAATGCAGAATCATTCAACCTTGGGCCTCATTCCAGGCCTATGGAGCCAGAATCTACATTTTCACCAACATCTCCAAATGATGCACGTAAGAAGCATCGCTTCTACCTCCACCTGTGTATGAGACATGCATCCACTGCCGGATGAGCAGCATGCTCTGCTGCACCACACAGAATGCTCATGCCCATTACTGGCCATGTTGACACCTGTCTGGTAACATGCTTCATGCGTGACAGCTTCCAATTCACTGGAGATTTCACTTCCTCTGGGTCACCCCCATCTTAAGCAGTATGTGCTTTCCCCAAAAAACTCAACACGGGTTAGAGCTGATATGTAAAGGCAGAAGAAAGCAGTGGAGGGATGTGGGGAGGGGAGCCCAGGGCATTAGCAAATCAGGACAGACCAACACTCTCTTTGCTGGCACATACAACTCGTGAGACATGCAATAAATACATGTTGGTGAGTGAATGAGTGTGAGTGGAGTGGAGTGGAGGCAGAGGGTGGGTACACACCCACTTGTCATCCCCATCGACCCTTCTTCTTCCCTGCCCTCACCTGATTGTAGTTGTCATGGATGATTCTGGTTGCATTGGTAGCTTCCTCCCCGCAGTGACACAGCCTCTGCTCCTGCTGGTAAAGTGGAGGCAGCACCCATGAGAGGACCTTCCCATCCTGGCCCGCCCTTTCCACGGCCTCCCCTCCTGAAGTGATGTTTCTCTTTCCACCCAAGGCAAGCGTCAGGTAAATAAACTCCGTGTGGAGCAGCAGGGGGAGTAAGGCCTGCTTGTAGAGCCACCCTGTGTTTGACCAGAGCTTTGGCTTTCTCTGGGTTGACTGACCGAAAGAGCCAGAAAAGTAGGTGCCAAATCCGTCTTGCCCCCACTCTGAATGAAGCGCCCCACAAGGCAAGCACCCCATAGATATTTGTTGGGTTCGTTAATGAAGTAATTGACTCAATGAATCTTGGTGTCAGTGGGATAGGGATCATGATTCCTAAATTTTAGAATCTGATACAGAGAGGTGACGTAACCCGCCACCAAGTCACACAGGAAGTCCTTGGCGGGGATGGGGCTACAGCCCAGGATGTCTGCTGTCCTTCGTTTCCGTTGGTTTGTTTGGGTTTGGCTTTATTTCTGATGTTTGGTTTTAAGAGATAATAATGAATTACAGGGGGTCATTAGGGGGAAGGCTATACCTAGGACCTACCCAGAGGTTAGGAAAACCCCAAAGGACCAGAAACAGACAGCAGGGGTGAGCCTAGGATAAGCTTGGAACGCCCCTCTCACAGGCCAGGCCTGGGGTCACCTAAGGGATACTTTGACATAAGTGGTCACCCCAGGAGGACTATCCTCAAGGAAACTTGGGTCTGGTAAGGTGTTGGCAAGGAGGAAGCCCTGGGCAAGGAGCAACCACTGTAAGAGGCTCCTGACAGTTCTCCCCATGGCAGATGAAGCAGTGAGTGTCCCTTGCCTTAGGGAACCATGTGAGAAGGTGACTGGGGCCAGCACATCCCAGGCCCTCCCCAGCAGACAGCGCTCAGACGCTGGGAGTTCCGATGTGGGGACTCACGCATTGCTGTAGAACCTTCTGCATGTAGAGGAAAGAGTTGGCGATGCTGCTGATTTTTCTCAAGATCTGGGGGTTCAGCTCCTGATGGTCCTTGAACACCCTGTCCATGTAAAACGCCAGGAGGTTCTTGGTCACACAGCACGCATCTAAGGGCTACAGATAAGAATTAGAGAAAGCCCGGGGCATCTGAGGGCTACAGCTATAAAGGAGAGAAATCCAGGGTCATTTCTTCTTTATTATCTTAGACACCAAAGTGGCCTATTTGAATAGGAGCAGCCAGGACCAAGATAATGAAATGTTATTTTTCTTTTAAATTCATATTGATTTCAGAGTGTCCATCCCTGTGGTACACCGAAGCTCCTTAAGATGAAGGCACTGAGGAGAGATTGTGGTTCACCCACTCTTTCTATAGAGCCAGGAGTTATAGTAACAAGGGGTGGAGCCTAGTGAGAGACTAGATTCTCTCCTCAGCATCCCCAGCAGGTCACCACTCAGTTCTGTTTAGACCCCTCCGGGACCCAGGCACCTGCCTTTTGAAAGCAACCATGTCTGAGCAGCTTGCCTGAGAAGCACTTCCTTACATTGTGCAGAAGTCTGCCCCTCTATAATGTCCCCTTTCAGGCAACCTGGGTTTATTCAGTGGCTGTTGCTTGCCAGGCATACACTGGGCACATATTCCTTCTATTGCAGTGGTTGGCTCTGTTGACTAACGAGTTTGCCGACCACTGTTCTATCGCAATGGCATTCCTTCTGTTGCAATGCTCGGCTCTCCTCCAGTCTGTCCTTTCTAAACCGCAGGGATCATTTGATGGGGCTGGGATGGGCAGGGATGGAAAGGATCCGCTGTGGAAATGCTGCATCTGGGCAGGTCCGCAGCTGACAGAGGGCAGATCTCTCTAAGGAGGGGCTCCTGAATTCCCAGAGCACAGCTCAGAGCAGCTGGCCGGGCTGTTTCCTTCCAGCAGGAGGCTTGTAGCTCAGTCTGAGGAGGGAGGGGTCTACAGCAGAGATAAGAGCCTTCATCTTCATTAGCATTAATGTAGCAAAACCGCCTTGGTCCCAGGGGTAGCTTTTCCTGGATGGCCAACACTGCTTGCCACACACACAAAAGTGCGCCTCTTCAATCACTCCTGCCAGTTCTCTTAACCAAAGGGGCTAAAGTGGCACATCTCTTATCAGGGAGAAAAAGAGGGAGACAGAAATATGATAAAGCCCAGCCTGCATGGCTCAGTGGTTGAGCATGCACCAAAAAAAATGTGATAAAGACCTGAATCCTCATGGACCCTTTTCTCACATCCCATCAGCTATTTCTAGACCTTGAGAGAAGACTGTGGAGACGGAGGCATGAGACGTGGGCCCACCAGGAACTAGTCATTCTCCCTCCCAAGGTATCAACTTGGTCACTTGAAAATTGTGGTTTTGGAATAGGTAATCTTTAGAGTCATTTCCAGCTGTGATATCTAATGAGTTTCTTGTACAGCTGGCAGGAATAGTAGTCCATAAAAGGCTGCACAGCTGTTTCCACAAATAAATTAGGCCCAGTACTGACTAGAACAGCCGTGGCCAAACTACGGCCCGCGGGCCGGATCCGGGGCTGTTCTATCCGGCCCTCGGAGCCGAAAGAGCAGAGGGTTCTCTTGCTCTCCCTTCTGCTCCTTCACCAGCAGCCCAAGATGAGAGTGCCAGCATGGTCAGGTTGCTTTTGTTCCGGCCCTCCGGTCCAGTTTAAGAACCCATTGTGGCTCTCGAGTCAAAAAGTTTGCCCACCCCTGGACTAGAAGAATCAGCGGGTGCAGAGAAGCCCCAGGAAAACAAGTAAATCATTGCAGATATAACGTATACTCTGCCTCATACATATTGGGGGGGGGGGGGAAAGATCTTTCTAGAATTCTTACAAGGGCTGAAGGAGCTCACTTTTAAAGGCATTTCTCAGTGACCCCTTCTGTACGTGAATGATCACCTCAAAAAGCCAACTGTTGTGTAACACACTCTCATCAGCTCTGGTCTGGACCATTGGACGAGTCTCACTGGCTTTCCTGCCTTGGGCTGTTCATTGCAAAGAATCCCATCAGACCGCCTTTCAACAAGTTCTGTGGTCATGCAGCCTTTGGCTCAGAAACCTACAGGGACTCCTGTTGCCTCTATTATAAGCCCGAGGCTTAGCCTGTCATGGAAAATGACTCCCATGTATTTTCCAAACTCATCTTCTTTCTCTCACCTTCATGTCCCTTGCGCTCCAAGCAAGCCTGGTTGCCTTATCGTCCCCTGACACACCCATTGATCTTGTACACCCATCCTCCCATGCTGCCCAAACCTCTGCCTTCCTTTTATCCACTAACCCACACAACCTACTCAGCCTGTAGCTCCTTTTCTCAGCTTCCCCATGAGAGCTTCCAGAATCACTCTAAGCCTCAGGCATCCTGCCCCCTTTGAGCATGTGGCCCCTCACTCACTCTCTGGGTAAGTGGTGCTTCTTTAATGCTTCCCAGGGGTTTCTTCTTTTTTTTTTAAATGAAATGTATTGGGGGTCACAATGGTTAATGACATTATATAAATTTCAGGTGTACAACTGTGTAATATGACACCTGTATGCTCCAGTGTGTGTTCACCACCCAAGACCTATCTCATCCCATACATTTGACCCCTTTACCCACTTTGTCCTCCCCCAACCCCCTCTGGTAACCACTACTCTGTGGCTTATATCTATGCGGATATAAAACAAAAAGCAATAAACAAACCACATAGATACAGACAACAGAATGGTAGCTCCCAAGGGTTCAGAGTTCCCGAGGCATGAGTGTGCCCTAACGTATCTGGTGATTAATAAAAAGCTGGGAGCATCTAGAGGACAGGGGAGATTAGGAAAGAGACGGGGACAGGGTGAGGATTTCTTTCTCAGCCCAGGGCCAGTACCTTGATGCTGTGCAGGGTCCCCGATGCGGACAGGATGGTGACATTTTGGAAGGCGTCCTGGGCTTGCTGTAGAGGAAAACAAGAATGCACACACATGATGAGCATCACAAGGCTTCCTGAGACATGACAAACCATGAGCAGGTACTTGTTCTTCATGTTTGGACGTAAGGTGAGGCACACACCCTTGCCCAGTCCTTCCCCAGACCCCATACTCACGATGGCTCCTTTGATTTGTTGGAAGCTCTCTCCTACATGGCGCATGTCCATGGCAATCAGACATCTCCTGAGACCTCGGGTGTGCGCTGAGCTCAGGAGGAACACTGTGCCCAGGAGCCAGAGGGAAGCCTTCATGTCCTGCAGGAGGGGTGAAGTCAACTGCCCGGCCCGAGTGGAGAGAACGAGAGAGACCCCCCAATAAGCTCCCCCTTGGTCCTCACAGGGCGGGCCAGCCAGCCACCAAGAGAACAGACTCAGCGCCCCAGCCTGTGGAGTCGAGAAGCATGTGTCTCCTCCCCTGGCTCTCTTGACTCTGCTCAGTGAGCCCTCCTCCTACCCCCATGCTCCCACATCCAGTCTGGGAAGCATAATACAGTTCTCTCTCTCTCTCTCTCTCTCTCTCTCTCTCTCTCTCTCTCTCTTCTCTCTCTCTCTCTCCTCTCTCTCTCTAGCTCGTGCTTTCTCTCTTTTGTCCCAGGAATAGTGTCCGTGAGTACATATCACTCTATTATGACTCAGCACAGCTCACTTTGAAAAGCATTGTTTTTAATCAATTAAATAGGAAAAACAGCGTTGTAATATGCCCTAGGAATTAGGCAACAGATCTGAAAAGCCATAAGAACACATTTGTGTGGTTTTCTTTCATTTGCCCCCAAAATGGGCGACACCCTTTTATTATCTGCTTAAAATCATCATGTGAAGCCAGCCATGAAGATGTCACCTCCTGAGGAAGAAGGAAAGGAAAGGAACAAGCCATCTCCTAATAACTCATTAGCCAGAGGGAAGAGAGACAGGAAGGCTGCCGCTGCCTCCCCTCTGTCTCCTGCCGAGCTGGGGGGGATGAGGGTCATGTTTGAGCTGGACAGTCCCTAGGCAGGGCCAGACCCTGAGATGCCCCCTCACCCTTCTGCACCTTCTTTCTCTGCCTTTTTCATGTAACCACTTCCAGCTGGCGTGTGACAGTGGAGGACAGGGAGGCACCCAAATAGGAAGCCTGTTTGGAGCCTGCAGAACACCCCACCTCCTGTCTTTAGTTACAGTGGCTCTAACTATAAAGCACATATGTCGGTGCCAGCGTGGGAGCCGCAGCTGTCCCCATACCTGACCGCCACGCCACATATCTTCCTTGGGATTCCCACACTCTTTTCCAGGAGGGCCAAGAAATAGCAAATCCTGCTTAGGGAGCCATTCCGCCTCCTCTCTCTTGGACTCAGCATCACTCCCAGTGAGAGAACCCAATGCATAATGAGATCTCACCAAGCAAGGAGCATGCATCACACCACAGAGCTTGGTTGCCACAACATCTTTCTTTGTGACCAAACCAGAGTACAGACCCCACGGGCAGGGATGTCTGTAGATTCCCTCAGCGCCCTCTCCCCTCTAAAGGCAACCGGGCTGCTTCCAGAAAGCCACGTGACTGGGAAGGGAGCACAGATTTTCTTCTGACAAGGTAACTGTCAGAAGCAATGGAACATTCGCTGCTCGGGCCCTGATGCCAGGGGACCCAGGCATCTTGTGCAGGAGAAAGATGCCTCCCTCTGCTTGGCAACCCCAAACATCTTGGCACATTCAGATAACAGTGATAGCTAACTGTTCATTATGCATGCCACCTGTGCCAGGCACTGTGCCAGGCATTTTTCCGAATTATTCCATGTTCACAGCCACCCTCTCTCCACTTTACCAGAGGCAACTGAGACTTAGAGAAGTGAAGGAACTTGCCCAAGGTATGTGGCTACCAAGTAGCAGAGCCAGAGTGAGAAGGCAGGCAAGCTGGCCCTGAAGGGTCTCAGCTGGAGATCCCCACAGATGCCCTCATGCCAGCCAGAAAGCAATGCCCTTCTGATTGGGTAGACGGAACTACAGATGCTTCTTGAAGTGAAAAAGATATTTAAGCCCGGCTGGTGTGGCTCAGGGATTGAACCAGGAAGTTACCATTCAATTCCCCTCAGGGCAAATGCCTGGGTTGTGGGTTTTGTACCCAGGATACATGTAGGAAGCAGCCAATTAAGGATTCTCTCTCATCATTGATGTCTCTATCTTTCTCTCCCTCTCCGTTGTCTGAAATCAATAAAAATACATATTTTAAAAATATTTAATACTGCAAAGGATTTAAAAGAAGATATAAATTGCCCAGCACAGCCCTAGAACAAAAAGGTTATAGTAAATGTTAGATTCCCTCCCCTTCCCTCTTTCTTTTTTTTTTCCTCCCTCTCTCCCTCCCTCCCTCCATTCCTTCCTTCCTTCTTTCCTTCCTTCTTTTCCACTCTCCATCTTTTCTTATTGAGAGTAAGGTACCAGAAAGTTCACCTCTATATTGAGTACCAAGCACCTGTGACATCCTAGGCCATATACAACGATGGCAGGCCACCTCTGCAGCTATGAAAGATGAGGGTGAGGATGAAGATGCATAAGAGCCTAGGATGGAGGCTGGCAGGAGGCTCACCTGTCTCCGGGTGCTCGGGCTGCTCCTGTGTCTGCTCTCTCGGCGCTCTTCGCCACGTGGAAAGGGTGGGTTGCTTTTATGCAGGTGGATAAGAGGAAATGCTGTCAACGTGTACTGGGTGGGTCCACCTTTAGGAGATTCCCCCCACATTGTTTCCTTAGCATCTCATTTCCTTAATTGTTTTCTTTTCTTTCAACTTTGAAATATAGTTGATTAATCATTAGGAAGAAATGCTTCTCTCTCTGGGTCTAGACATGCAGATTCCAGGAAAAATAAACTCCCCATCTACATGCAAATGAGAATTTCTTGCAATCCTGTGTCCATAGAGAAAAATCCAGGTTAGGTCACTTTCCTGAGAGCTGTGGCAAGCCACCAACTGTACCTGGCAGGCAATCTCAGGAAAGCACTCTCCTGCCAGCCACACCCTGACGCTGCAGGTGCCGGGGACTCTAGCACACTCCACCTGCCCAATGGCTCACCCAGCACCCAAGTACCTACCAGGTGCCAAGCATTCGCCACTAATAAATGCTTTATGTGCATTATTTTAACTTCATGGAGAATGTGGTGGGTTTCCCCCTCAGGGATGCAAAGGATTTCTTTGGACATCAGCTCATTCCTCCTCATCTTGTCCCTGGATGGTCGTTTCATTCTCAATGAACACCCAGAGAGAAAATGAGACTGGGGAGTAGAGAGCCTGGAATACAGAGCCAGGAGCACAGCCTGGATGTGGTTGAGCCAGAAGACCCTGTATCTAAATTGCTTTTATAATATATGTTTTGATTGATTTGAAAGAGAGAGGAAGGGAAAGAGAGAAAGGGAGAGGGAGAAAGAGAGAGAAACATCAATTGTGTTGCCTCCCATTTGCATCCCAACCAGGAATCGAACCAGAGACCTTTCAGTGCACAGGGCAACCCTCAACCAGCCGAGCCCCATCAGCCAGGGCTCTACATCCCTTTTTACACAAACTCTACACCATGAATTCTCCAAGGATCAGGGTTTGAGGCGATGGTGATGGAAAGTTAGGGTATAAAGTGTCCCTCTCCCCCCCCCCAACACAAACTCTCAAAATAAACAGAGCTTGTTTTCACCAAATGAAGCAACTCTGGGGTGGAATGCAATTACAAAGAGTCCCAAGGGCCCTCTGGACAGTGGGCTGGTACAATGGGCCGGCCCAGGTCTGCCCTGCCAGACCGGTGAGCCAGAGCAGCCGACAGGCACTGGCAGAGAAGGAAGAGGAACAAGGAGGACTGGGAACTTCTATGGAGGTAGATGCAAGGAAAAGGGGTCTTGGGGGCTAGAAGCCTCGTTGTCCAGCATCTTAGACAAAATGAAATCATAATACGAGAGATCTGGGGGAGATAAGAGATCAAACGAAGGACTGGTATGCATGCATATAAGTACAACCAATGGACACAAAACTCTGGGGAGGGAGGGCATGAATAGGAGGGGGGGGGGCAATGGTAAGCTATGTACACATATAATACCTTAATATATTTTTAAAAATCATAATACATGTGGAGGGGAGCAGTAGACTGTAGCTCTGGATGTAAAGCCCGACTCTCCTTTCTCTGTGAGACACTGGCCTGCTTACCTTTCTGAAGTGCCATAAATTGAAGTGCGAAATGAAGTGTGAGGATTTGAAGGAGCTAATGGAGTTGGCCCACAGAAGTGCTCGATAAATACTATGTATTCTGACGTCGTGCGCCATACGCAATGCAGCGGAAAGGAGAAGACACCATTGGTAGGAGTGAAAGGTGTGTGTCTTTCTGCTCCTTCTTGGGAGGGGAGAAAGAGCTACTCTGGACTCCAGAGACCTCGCCCACTTCCACCCCTGCTTCCCTGGGGACGGGGAGGAGCGGGCGAGCTGAGCGCCGCTTCCCCGCTGGGCCTGAGCCGCCTGGCTCCGAGCCTTGCAGATGGTGGCCCAGCCCCAGATGTGAGAGGCTTGCCTAACCGTCCCGGGGGACTTTGACCCCGCGTTCACCCCCTTGTGCTCAGACTGTCTGTTCTGACCCAGCTTTCATTTCAGGGGGACGGTGTCATTGCCAGGAAACTGGCAGAGGAAGGGAAAATATGGGATGTATTTCAAGCTGCTTTCACACACGCACAGAGAGGGCCAGGCCGGCTGGGACCGTGGCTTGGGGGCAGCCAGCCCAGACTCGGCTGACTGCCTCTGCTCCCCGAGGCGGCCAGAATGAAGGCGAGCCAGCTCCTCTCGGTGCTTCTGTGGATTCATCTGCAAAATGGTGCTCATGATGCCTCCTGAATACTCACCACGCGGGCATGTATGTAGATTGAAGGATTCAGCCATTGGCACAGCAGCTGACACATAGTAAGGGATTAGGAGAGGATACCTGTCATTCATTTGTGGCCCCTAAGTTGGGAGGAAGAGAGAACAATAAGAAATGGTTTCTCCATCCCAAAGCCTTGCTGCCTGACACTTCAGAAAATGAGAGACGCGATGGAGATGGAATGGCACCATCTAGGACTGCAATCGCACCATGGACTTGCTCCTCAGGCGTAGGGTTGTTTATCCTTAGAACTGGGTATTCTAGAACGCCACCCACCCCTGGGATACCAGAGCTCACTTTGCCATGTTAAATGGGGAAGCAGGAAGAATGTGAAGGGAGACCAAGGAGCCAGCTGAAGAATGAATGCTCTGGGAGACGTGTACTGGACACAGCTCTCTCCCACTTCTCAATCCCCTCGCCCCGTCCTCCCCACTGTCCACTCCGACTTCATGAACGTTCAGGGTGGTGCCGGAGTAAATCCCTCTTTATAAAACAGTGCTAAGTCCTGGAGCTCAGACCGAAGTGAGCCAGGCACTGCACAACTCCAGAGGGCGCCATGCCCACTGCCTTCTACGGGAATGAGGCTCCGTGGAGAGGAGCAAAGTGTGGCCCTACTGACTGATCTGGACGAAAGGGACTGGGTCTGAGTGAGCGATTTCAGTCACATGAGAGCGAGAACCCATCACTGTGCGAATGCAATGCTAGAAAGTGGGGTAGAGAAAGGATCTGTGGAAGAAAGAAACATTCATTCTGATGGTGCATATTCACTTGGGAAGTAAATAGGAACGTAAAACCAGGAAGAATATAATTGTTTAGACGGCTTGGTAAACTTCTGGCTTGAAATGATGTGTTTTTGGAATTTGTATATAGCTTTGAAAATAAAGCAAAAAAAAATGCTACATCTCCCAGTTCTGGGGTCCCTTGAACCTAAACAGTTTCTCGCCTGTTTGGGATGTAGAAGTGAGGAAAGAGCCGAGAGAACCCAGTGCCACGTGCCCATTGGAGCAATGGGCGAGGGAGGGCTGTCAGTCACAGCTCGGAGGGGCGTGCTGTGCTCAAACCGACATCCCTGCCTTGCGGCTCAGTGCCCTTTCTCACCCGCTCCGCCTCCTCATCTGGGGAGCAGGTGGAATGGAACAGAACGTGAAGATAAAGCCGTGGGGAACCTCAAGCCTGTTTGGCAGGAAGGATGATGTCACGCTCCCAAGCCATGCTGTTCTGACTTGCCTTCACCCAGGAAGGCGATGGCCTGAGGAAATGCAAACTGGTGTTCCTATGAGGTGGAGAGGGAAGCACAAACCCACCTGGGGCACCTATGCTCCATCAGTGAGACACCTTCCCCTTGCCCACACAGGGCCCTCGGTCAGGCCTGCTGATCCAGGGCCCCAGAGCCCTTATGTCCTTATGTCTTTATGTCCTTATGTCCTTATGTCTTTATGTCCATATGTCCTTATGTCCTTATGTCCTTATGTCCTTATGTCCCATAGACTTTATGTCCATGGGTTCTATGGCTCAATAGCCATGAAACAGCCCCCATGGAGACATGGGAGGGGGAAGCCTAGGTTGGGGAATGGGAAGAGCCCAGTATTTGCCTGCCTTTCCTGATCACCGACCCTGTCTCACTCTTAACTGCCCATCTAGACAGTCAGACTTTCTAAAATGCAAACCCACCCTGGCCAGTGTTGCTCAGTGGTTGAACGCTGACCTATGACCAGGAGGTCATGGTTAGATTCCCAGTCGAGACACATTTCCAGGTGCAGAAGGCAGCTGGTTGATCAATGATTTTCTCTCATCATTGATCTCTCTCTCTCTCTCTCTCTCTCTCTCTATATATATATATATATATATATATATATATATATATATATATTTTTTTTTTAATGTAAGCCCAGTTTTGGTGCTTCTTAGCTAAAACTCCCAGCATGGCTCCCAGGGAACCTCCAGGATAAAGGCTGAGCCCCTTCCCATGGCATTGAAGACCCATCATAATCCAGACCCTGCCCACCTCTCCAACCTGGTCTCTATTGACTAGCCCCCCACACCTCACTGCCCTCTCACCTAGAAAGCACTGCCCTCACTTTTCTGCCTTGCAAACCCCTCCCCAACTTTCAAGACTTAGCTGCAGTGTGACTTCTTTTGTGAAATATTTTCTCTCTTCCTTTCTTCCCCTCACTCCTTCTAATCCCTACTCCAGAGGCCTCTGTGCCCACTGCCTTCTTTGGAATGAGGCTCCATGGGGTTGAAAATGTGGCCCTACTGGATGAATTTGAATGAACTGGATCAGGTCTATAATGAATACTTTCAGTTCCCTACCCCAACCCTAGTTGACTGCTGTTTCTTTCATATTCCCACTGGATGGATTTAAGATGCCCAATTAACCTTGGATTTCAGATAAACACATTTCAGTGCTTACGCATCTGAAATTCCAAGTAAACTGGGTGTCTTGTGTTTTTATTTGCTAAATCTGGCAATTCTCTCCTGAGCCCTCTATAAACTTTAATGCCAGCCAGAGCCAGATTCAGCTAATATGGGCACTATAGCACACAGGTTGCTTCTTAAGAAATCTTAAAATAGAAGTAAAAAATTAGTACAAAATTAGGGACGATGTAACTATTTACATAGAGCAAGCAATAAATCATAAGAAATTGCAAAACTTTAGGAGCTGACAAATATCACAAGCACCAGAAAGATAGCTCAGCACTGTTATAAATTAATTAACCACCTGACACCTTCGTGTTTGCTTCTTCTATGTCAGTGACTTTTATCTGTTATTTTCTATAAAGACAGCAAAAAATATATAAGTCAGTCTTTTCTCTGATACGATTGTTCAAAATTGGGTTTTTGGTTTTGATAGTGGAAATGCATAAAATACCCTACAGGTTTGTGCCGTACAAACACAGAAATTCTGATAAATTCTGTCTCATAAGATTCCCATGAAAAGAGGAAAAAGGCAGATGATTCATTTCTAATCATATATATGGAATTATTAAGTCATTTCTTCCACTTTGACTAGATGTTAATAAGAACCAAATCTCTGGCTTCCAATTTGACATGCCCAATGCCTGAAAGAAATTGAAGACACTTCCTTCTGGCTCATACATCTCAAGCCTCGCTCGCTTCTCTCCCACCACCCGCACACTTCCAGGAACGAGAGTCAGCACAGTGCTAGGAATGAGTGTTTCTGGGTGCCAGTCTCATACCATATGGGTTGCAATATCTTAACCACACACAGATGTGATTATAATCCATTGAAGATGTTTCTCTAAAGATCAAATATATCTCAGGTCAATTACTCCTTAGCCAGATCCCCTAGATAGTGCGGCCTCTCTAATGTCACCTGACTTGAGAGGAAGTGAGACAGAGGGGAAGTCAGAATCAGAAAGGACACTGATCTTACTGATTAAGGCCAACGCTCCTTACTCTTGTGAATTTCACAAGAACATATGACCTTGTGAACCCATCGCTAGGAGCCCTTCAAGGAACTTGAAGGGAGAGCATGCAAGTGAGGGGCCCAAAGCTTGAATTTCCTTAGCTAAACAGTAAATCCCTGCTGGCCAAAGACCCTGGGATAATATATTGTATTTCTTTGTATTTTCTAGCTTCATTTTAATTTTTAATCAAAGAATTGCACTGCAGTCAGTTGCCCCAGTTCTCCTTATCCCCTTATCCTATACCCTGGAGGCAACAGCTTCCGACATTCACCTTCCTCTTCTACTATTTATCCCCCTAATTCTGAGGAACACACTTTTATTGCTGTTTTTTTAATTCTTGGTTTTTTAAATGATCTATCAGCTCACTACAATGAAAGGTAAATGTTTAATTATTTTATAATACCCCATAGAGCCCTGAACAGTGTGTTCAGTGGTTAAAGCATCAGCCCATGGACCTATGGGTCACAGGTTCAATTCCATGTCAAGGGCACACGCCTGGGTTGCAGGTTCAATCTTGCATGTGAGAGGCAATCAATCAATGTTTTTCTCTCTCTCTCCCCATCCCTCCATTCCTTCCATTTCCTCTAAAAATCAATGGATAAAATGTCCTCCGGTGAGGATTAACAATAAATAAATAAATAAATAAATAAATAAACACCCTATACAAACATGTGAGCTTTCCTCCCCATTCCTACCAATATAAGCACATCATAACGATGCCTCTTCAGAGATATGTCACTCGAGTCCACTCGTGGAGGCCTGAGCCACTGGGGAAGGCAAAGTCCTGCTTGCTCTCCTGACCTCATGTCTCAGCTCCCTCCAGGAAGAATCAGAAGAATGGAGTCAGGTCCAAATGATTCATGTGTCTTTCATTCCCTTATCTTATGTCCCTCCTGGTCACAAACTCAAAATTTATAGACGGAGGAGCCAGACTAACAGTAGAGCGAAGAAGTATTGAGCACGTACCTCCGCCCAGGCACTGGATGGAGCACCTACATGCATTATCTCTTTTGATCTCCACACCTGCTCCAAGAGGAAGGCAGGTTTTGAGTCTATTGTTGTAGAAGAGAACGCTGAGACTTAGAACTGTCAAGGAGCTTGCCCAAGGGCACCCAGGCAGTCGGTAGGTGGCAGAGCTGGATGCCATCTTGGCAGCCTGACTCCACCATCCTTAGCCATTGCCCTCGACCAGCCATGAGGGAGGTTGGCTCCAGACTCTCACAGAGGCTCAGAGAGAAGCGCCTTGCCCACAGCCACATGGCTGCATAGTGGTGGGTCAAGGACCAGAGCTCACAACCCTCGACTCTCAATCCAGTGCTCTTTTTAATTCCATGCTCTTTGTCACCTCTTCTGACTTTGAGCCTTCTTTCTTTTCTTTTCTTTTTAAAATATATTTTATTGATTGTCCACAGAGAGGAAGGGAGAGGGATAGAGAGCTCGAAGCGTCAATGAGAGAGAAACATCGACCAACTGCCTCCTGCACACCCCTACTGGGGATGTGCCCGCAACCAATGTACATGCCCTTGACTGGAATCGAATCTGGGACCTTTCCGTCCGAAGACTGACACTCTATCCACTGAGCCACACCGGTTTCAGCTGAGCCTTCTTTCTACAGACAAAAAAAAGCATCTCTCCCCGACAAGCAAAGAAAGAGCAGAGCAGCAAACGATGCCGAGCAGAGCACCCTTTTCACCCAACAAATCCGGGCATGTCAGCAGAAACTGTGATTCTGAGGAAATCGGATGTGGTTTTTCCCTTATTGTTAAAATGAACCATGTCACCTGAAAAGCGCTGCTCCCATGGGCACTGAGAGCCAGGGAGTTCCTGGGGAGACCTGCACCTCAGGACACTAGAGGCGGGGGTGGGGGAGAAGGGTGTCGGCTGGAAGCTTCCTGTGTAGTCGCAGTAAGAGGGCACAGCTGACAGATGGACACACGGGAGGTGTGAGCGCAGGCCAGGCTCAAGGGCTGCATCTGTGCCCACTGGCTCCCGGAGGAAACCCCGACCAGCAGCCCTCCTCAGCGGTGCCAGCCCAGCTCTTAGGGTCCCGTCCGCTCACTTGGACTTCCTTTCCCAGAGGACTTTCTCCCTTGGTTGGGCTAACCCTCCGTTCTACTCAAGGTGCAAGTTCGCTCCATCTGGCATGCTGAGGGGAGCCGTTGTCATCTCTTAGCGGCGAGCTAGAACTTCCAGCCGAGGGCTCCAACTTAAACCTCAGCACTTGTGAGCCTGCTTGTGCTGTTTACTTTCGCTTTAGAGGGCTAGCGCCATCCTGAAACCTCACCTCCCTCAGACTTGAAGCTTGAGGAGGACTAAGCTGGTATCCCCAATTCCAGTTGACACCAGATGGCTCCTTTGTTAAATCAATCTCTTTGTGTGTGTGTGTGTGTGTGTGTGTGTGTGTGTGTGTGTGTTATTATTAAGGTATTACATATATGTCCTTATCTCCCCATTGCCCCACCCCCACCTCTTACTCTTGCCCTCACCCCCTCTGGTGTCTGTGTCCATTGGTTAGGCTTATATGAATGCATACAAGTCCTTTGGTTGATCTCTCCCCCTAAACCTCTACCCTCCCCTATCTTCCCTATGAGGTTTGATGGTCTGATTGGTGCTTTTCTGTCTCTGGATCTGTTTGTGTTCATCAGTCTATGTTGTTCATTATATTCCACAAATGAGTGAGATCATGTGATATTTATCTTTCTCCGACTGGCTTATTTCGCTTAGCACAATGCTCTCAAGCTGTTGCAAATGGTAAGAATTCCTTCATTTTTACTGCAGTGTAGTATTCCATTGTGTAGATGTACCACAGTTTTTTAATCCACACTCATCTGCTAATGGGCACTTAGGCTGTTTCCAAAACTTAGCTATGGTAAATTGTGCTGCTGTGAACATAGGGGTGCTTATATCCTTTCTGATTGGTGTTTCTGGTTTCTGTGGATATATTCCTAGAAATGGGATTACTGGATCAAATGGAAGTTTCACTTTTAGTTGTTGTTTTTTTAAAGAAACTTCATACTGTTCTCCACAGTGGCTGCACCAGTATGCATCCCCACCAGCAGTGAACAAGGGTTCCCTTTTCTCCGCATCCTTGCCAGCACTCATCATTTGTTGATTTGTTGATGATAGCCATCTGGCAGGTGTGAGATGGCACCTCGTTGTCATTTTGATTTGCATCTCTATGATGTGTTAAATCAGTCTTTTAGGTTGAGAGCCAAAGGCCAAGTTCTTGCTTGGATGTAACTCCATGACAGCGGGGATCTTGCATGTCATGTTCATAATGTCCAAAATATAGTATAGTAGGCACACCATAGAAGTTTATTGAGTGAATGCAAGGATGAATGAATGAGTGACAAGGAATGGGATCTCCCAAAGGCACAAGCAATGGTTCTTTGGTGTTCCCCACACCCACCTGTTAAGGTTTCGGTGAGTTCAACGTGAACAGCTTGCCTTCTAAGCTGGGTGCCTGGTGGGAGGGGCCCTGTATGTGTGCCATGGAAACACTATTCTTTATTGCCTTCAGGCAAAGCCCTTCCATAGAAAAATCAGAGAGTTCAGGCCCAAAAGGTTTGTTTGCTTCTCTCCCAGGGTTCTCAACCATCAGCTCCCAGGAAGCACTGCGAGGGGAAAACCCTGGGTGTTGACGAGTTGAATGTCTGTGTATGCACCTATGTTGAGGATGTTACGAAACATGGAACCAGAAGAAAAAAATTCTGAACATGGCATGCCATGGATATTGAAGAAATACCACGCAGGAAGAGAGAAAACACTCAACGTGGCCCGTTGTATCAAAGTTGAGTCACTCATTTTGCCTACTGCCCTTAAGTACAGAAATAGACATATTTTAAGTGTCTGAGTAACTTGCTATCCCTGACGCTTTTCTTGAAACACTGTTAATGTTTAAACACAGAAAAGGTCAACCATACACAGACTACCAATCTAAGAAGTCTGATTAATTTTGAGGAACTGATGAAATATATGGCATGACCCTCACCCAAAAAGTACACACACACACACACACACACACACACACACACACACACACACTTTCCCCGCCATGTTCATTTGCAGACCCTCAGGAGTCCATGAGGTCCAAATTAAAAACCTTAAAAGTCTTGGATTTGCATCCAGTTTGGGCACTGGCTGGCTGTATGACTTCGAAAAGGTCAACCTCTCTGTGCCTCCGCTTCCTCCTCTGGGGAATGGGCATTGCGATTCCTGCCCTCCTACATTACAAAGCAGACGCTATCTTCGAGAGGAATAATTAGCACAGAGTGGGAAGAGGGGCGCTCACCTAGAAAGGAAGAGTTGCCTTTTCTCTCTGCCTGTTTACCTAAGAGCAGGTTACGGCATGCTCAGTGATGAAAGTCACAGAAACAGGGAAGCGGATCTGACGCCAGAAGGGCGCTGCCCACGTGGTCTTTCGGTGGGATTGGTCCAGGCTAGTCCTGTCTGAGGAAGGGTCTTCCCAGGGCTGGGGCTTCGGTCATTTCTCCCTTAGGTTAAAGCAGGGGTGACTGCTTCCTGGCTCCCATACGTCTGCCCCTCCACTGTGATTGGCAAAGCCCAATGGCACTGAGTTAAGAAATGAGCACTGGACTTAGGGTGACCATCCGTCCCCAGATGCCCAGGCCTGAGGGGTTTCCTGGGACACAGGACTTCCAGTCCCAAAGATGGCAATGCCCTGGGCAATCCGAGACAAGTTGGCCACCGGGAGTCAGAACGAGAAGGAGGAGCTGGGTCTGAGTGCTGGCTCTGCCTCTTCGGTGGTGTGACCTTGGGCAGGTCCCATGGGCCATCTTCCTCCGTCTTCTCATCTCTGACATGGACAGAGGAGGAGGAGACAGCATGCTACACAGAACACCTCCGTAGAAGGGGGGAACGGGGGCTCAGCAAATGTTCTTACTCTGGAAATGCAAGCAGCAGGAACACGGCTCACTGAGGCGAGACTTGCTCTCCGCTTCGCCAGTCCTCCTCCCATTCCCCAAGAGCATCTGCCCGTCACTTCCTGCTCGAAGGCACATTCCCACACGCTATCGCTTGCTTTCTACTTTAAAAAACCCCAAATGATACTGAGTAGAAAAGATGTTCTTCCCTCCTTTTCCCAAATGGGGAAACTGAGGCTTGGTGACCGGGGGACCATGCAGCCAGGCAGAGCTAGAACTGCAACCTAAGCACCCAGGCCTTTAATCCAGGCCTCTGTCAAGCCCACTCTTCTCCCCTCCCCCACGGGGCCGCTGCTAGAGCTCCCCCCGTCCTGGGGGCTTCAGGCCCCTGAGATCCATGGATGCTGAGTGGCAGTGCCAGGGGGAGCGCCGGGGACAGTCGTCCCACCCTCACCCCACCTCATCATGATCATTTCTTAGCACCACAAGTTTCAGAGCTGAGACTACTTTTTCCCTTTCAGATAATGAATAGTGTTGTTTGTTTAATAATATTTTCTCTCTCTCTCTCTCTTTCTCTCTCTCTCTCTTTTTTACACATTAGTAAAGTCATCCTTGTTTGGTACAGAAAAACTGTGGAGACTACACAAAAATAGAAGGGACAAAATGGTCACTCATACTCATGTATCCAGGAGTAGCCTTGGTGCCTTTTTTTTAACTCGGGATCCTCTAGAGCAGTGTTTCCCAAACTTTTGACATATGTGTACCCCTTCTATAATTTTTGTAACGCTGAGTACCCCTTGTCAAAAAAAAAAGGGATGTTTTTTAATAACAATCAAAATATATTTATTTTTTATTTTTTTGGTACATACACAAAATAATAATAAACAAAAAATAATATTATTCATAATAAAATAGAAATAAAAGTTATAAATAACATTTGTTTGCACACCGGACCATCTCACGCCTCACAAGATTGTCTTGACTTGACTCATGAGAACATAGAATTAGGCGCAGCTAAGCAAGGTGCAGTGCCTATCCCCACCAAACTCCGGTGCAACGCGTACCCCCACCAAACTCTTCCCGTACCCCTGGGGGTACGGGTACCACACTTTGGGAAACACTGCTCTAGAGAAAAACATCTAGAGGGCATACATGGTGACTTATAAACTTGGGCCTTACCCCCCACAAGAGCCCTAGCCCGAGCTCCCTTTAGTCACAAGTTCATTCCCTGGGCTAGGCTCTGGGAGTGAGTCCTGCCCCCCACCTCAACCCCCTCACCTCTGACCTCACAGTAGCAGGGGTGGTGCCAGTAAGCAGTCATTGGCATCACATCCCTTTCCATTGAGGGAATTTAGGTAACAAGAGCTTAATTACCTAGATCTGGCAAGGGAGGAACTGGGGTCTGGACCCTCCAGAGTCCAACTCTGAAGTGGGGTGAGGGTTATGGCGTGCTGGGCCGGGGGAGCCCGAGTAGGAGGACCTGGCCAGGTCCACAGGTCACGCAAGACCCCCCCCCCCCAAAAGGAAGTGAGGTTTAATTGGAAGCGTGAGAGGAGCTGCACACCCCACACTGGGACTCTAGCCTGCAACCCAGGCATGTGCCATGACCGGGAATCGAACCGTGACTTCCTGGTTCATAGGTTGACACTCAACCACTGAGCCACACCAGCCGGGCAGTCCCCACTGCTCTTACGCCTCTTACCTTCTCAGTGTCTTAGGGGCATCCTGGAAATTCCCCTCTCCCCTCACCCCCAAATTTTTCCAGCTTACCCAAGAACCCTGGTTTTCCCAGCACCAAATATTAATCACAGTTCAGGCTAAAAAGGCTCAAGTTCCCCCAAATTCCAGGCAGGGTGGGTGGGGCCAGGACGTGCTGAGGAGAACTCAGCCCCAGGCCATCCCAGAAAGGCAGGGTAAGAGCAAGGCTTGAGGGAACCTGACAAACGCGGGCACCTCCTCCAAATTAGGGTGCAGACCAAGCCTCTCCCCAGGTGATATTAGGCTTCATGCCAATGGGTGAGCATTCCCTCCAGCTTTTCCGCACACCACCCCGGTTCAAAGGGCAAAGGGGTGGCCGATACCAGAGAAGCCTGCCGCTGACTCACTTCTGCCTTCTCCCCGCTCTGCCAGGCCCGGGGGAAGCTCAGAAACACCTGGCAGGTGGCTATCCCTGCATCTACCTGCCTCGGTGGCAGCCAATAGGAGAGTAGCTGATGGTGCTGGAGCAGGGAGAGACTAAGCTTTGGCCAAGAGAAAGACACACCCAGACTCCATTAACCCGGAGCACACTTCCTCTTCCAGAGGGTGCCGTGCTTTAGGGAATTCTAACCGCAGGGAACTCCCAGAATAGAGGAGGAGGAGGTAGAGGAAGAGTGGGAAGAGGAGTAGGAAGAAAAGGAGGAAGAGGAGGAGGGAGAGGAGGAAGAGGAGGAGGAGGAGGAGGATCTGAGAGGGTGCCAAAATCTTGCAAGGTCCCATTCAAGGGAAAAGCCTAATGGAAGAGTAGACATAAATGTTGACAGGACAGCTACTTCTGAAAACTGCAGAAATTATCATTGTCGTCGTGTAATCACGCCTGCAAACATTATATTTTGCTAACTGTGTGTGAGGCACTGTCTAAAATGCTTTACATACTTGAACCACAAAAGACCCCAAATAAGCCACAGCAATCTTGAGAAAGGAGAACAAAGTGTAATAATCTTTTTGTAGACTCTATAAAATGTCTCATGTAGACTATGAATAAAGGCAGTTTTACTTCTTGCTTTCCGATCTAGAGGCCTTTTATTTTATTTTATTTTTTATTATTTTTATTTTATTTTATTTTTTGCCTTATTGCAGTGGCTAAAATCTCAAATACAACATTAAATACAAGTGGTGAAAATAAATATTCTTGTATTATTTCTGATATTAGGGAGGAAGTATTTAGTCTTTCTCCGTTAAGTATGATATTAGCTATAGGTTTCCCATAGATGCCCTTCGGCAGAAGGAGGAATTTTTTTTTCTATTACGGGTATTAGGTGCTATTCGCCTCCCTCTACGTGTTACTTTAGTAGCATTCCACAAATGCTGACATGTGGTGTTTTGTGTTGATTCCGTTTAAAATGCTTTCTCATTTCTCTTTTTATTTCTTCTTCAATCCAAGAGTTATTTAGAAGTGTACTTCATTTCCAAATGTTTGGCGGTTCTCCAAATATTTTCTCCTATTGATCTCCTTTAAAAAAAAAAAAAAGCAGACAACTATGATTAGACATGCATTGTTTCAAATAACGCAAAACATTGCTAGTTCTAAAAATACTCTAAAAGGGTATACCGAATTCAGAAGAACAGAACCGTTTCTTAGATTTCTCAATGCAACCAATTATCTCAGGGGTTATGCTATGCCATTCTGACTTTTTAAAGAAACAACTTTTAATTCTGATATGTCTTTGCTTTTCTCAGGACTGACCTATTCCCCATGGGGTACATTTTATCTTCGTGCTTTTAACAAGCATTGATATCAAATGACATGCGCTCTTTATTATTATTTATTATTAATATTATTACTTCACCTACAAGGGGGAAATTTATTGCATTTTCAATTGCTTTGTTTTTATAATTAAGATAGTTCCTAACCTTGCCCAGCTGGTGTTGCTCAGTGGTAGAGCGTCAACCTATGAATTAGGGGATCACAGTTCGATCCCTAGTCAGGGCACATGCTAGGGTTGTGGGGTCGATCCTCAGTAGGAGACATGCAGGAGGCAGTCAATCAGTGATTCTCTCTCATTATATATGTTTCTCTCTTTCTCCTTCCTTCCTCTTTGAAATCAATAAAAATATTTTTTAAATAAGGTTAGGAACTATCTTTTTATTTTTAATGTATTTTTTATTGACTTCCTGGTTCACAGATCGATGCTCAACCACTGGGCTAACCTTGTTTTATGATTCTCTGCTTTAAATGTCAATCAAAAACTTCCCTGTGGTTGCTATGAGTCCAGAGGAATAAGATTATTTCAAGTTCCAGGTTACCACAACTATGACTAGTTTCTTTGAGGTTAGCTGCAAACCCATTGACCTAGAAAAGCTTTTACTATGGCGCCTTTTTTCTTACTTTAAAAAATCTTTATTGTTGTGAGTATTACAGATGTCCCTCTCCCCCCACCCCCGTCCTCCCCCACACACACTTTTTTCTTTTTCATTCTCAAGGGTCTTTTTAAAATTTATTGGCATGGCATTGCTTCATAGGGTCATATAGGTTTCAGGTGTCCACTTCCATGATACGTGATCTGTATATTGTATTGTGTGCCCACCACCCTAGGTCAAATCATCTTCGGTCACCATACATTTGTCCCTCTTTACGCTTTTATACCCTTCCACCTCCTTCCCTCAGGTAACCACCATGCTGTTGCCTGACTTTGTGAGCTTCAGTTTTATATTCCACATATGAGTGAAATCATATGGTTCTTAGCTTTTTCTAACTCAGTGGTCGGCAAACTCATTAGTCAACCGAGTGGCAAACCGAGGCTCGAGAGTTTGCCGACCACTGTTCTAACTGACTTATTTCACTTAGCATAATATTTTCAAGATCCATCCATGCTTCCATAAATGGCAGTATTTCATCCTTTCTTAGGACTGAGTAGTATTCCACTGCGTATATGTACCACATCTTCTTTATCCAGTCCTCTATCAAAGGACACTTTGTTTTGGCTACTGTGGATAACCCTGCAATGTACGTAGGGACGCATATATCTTTGGGAATAAATGTTTTCAAATCTCTTGGGTAGATAACCAGAAGAGGAATTGCTGGGTCATAGGGTAACTCTATTCTCAATATTTTTAGGAACTGCCATTCTGTTTTCCATAGTGGCTGTACCAGTCTGCATTCCCACCAGCAGTGAATGAGGGTTCCTTTTTTTCTTCACAACCTCCCCAACACTTGTTATTACTTGTCGTATTGCTAATAGCCATTCTAACAGGTATGAGGTGTCATCTCATTATCGTTTTGATTTGCATTTCCCTAAAACTGGTGTTGTTTTCTGGCTAAGACTGTGTTTTACATAGGATTATGCTGCTCCCATTTTGCTGATTTTAATCCCCATTGATAATCAGGTAGATGGACCTAAACAAGAAAGCCACATATGTAACAATAATAAAAAGAGTGCCGGTGTCCCCCACTTTCCAAACGTTTGTTTCTACATCAGTAATGCTTTTGCTAACTGAAAGCAATCCAAGGAGGATTTTCACTTTTACAGAAAGACCGTCACCGTATTGATGTAGGTCTTTCCTAAGCAAAGTGTAGCACTGCGAACGAACTTTCAGAAAGCAGGGGATACTATTCACTTTACGCTATTTTGGCTCACAAAGGGTTTCATAGGAACTCTTTCCTTTCAGAATGCCCCGGGGGGGGGGGGGAATCTGTGCTTTAGCTCAGGGTTTCAAAAGGACTTGTGTGATGGAACCCACCCAGTGGAAAAAGCCTTCCATCCATTTAATCAATTATCTTTTTCAATTAGGCATTCTCAAGAGTAAACAGGTTTAAGCTTTTTAAAATGTGTTTGGATTTTTTTTTTTTAATTGAGTTCAGAGAGAGGAAGAGAGAGATAGAAACATCAATGATGCGAGAGTCCCCTACTGGGGATTGGGCATGTGCCCTGACCGAGAATCAAACCGTGACCTCCTGGTTCATAGGTCGGCACTCAACCACGTAGCCACACCAAAAGTAATATTTTGATTGCACTTCTAATGTTTTCTCTGCAGCAGTTTTAAAACATGGCCCTAAATTCTTTGCCATTCTTCCCACTGAGAAGTGAGATCTACGTCTTCTGCCCTTTAATCTGGGTTCTGTGACTACTTGACTAATGGGATGCAGCAGAAGCAACACTGTGACAGTTTCTGGGCCCAGTTTTAAGACACTGTCATTCCTCCGTTCTCTCTTGGGATGCTTGTTCTTTGATCCCAGCTCTGTGCCATAACTGACCCCAAGCTGCCTGGCTACAGGCCCACACCGAGAGGAGGCTCCCATTCCACTACCTTGGCCGAGCTCCCGGAGAGCCAGCCCAACCACATGAGTGACACATCTTGAAAGCGGACCTGCCAGCCCCAGTCTAGCTGTCTCGGCTGACATCATGTGGAACACAAGTGATCTGTCTGCAGGGAGCCCTGCCCAAACTGCAGAATGCAGAGCAAAATGGATGGTTGTTGTTGGTTTGGGGGTTGGTTTGGTTTTTTTTCTTTTTTTTTTAGATGATTTGTTACATAGAAATAGATGAACAAAGCATCCTCCCTAAAACATTGGCTTCTAAAGCAAGATCTCAAGACAAGTAGATTCAGCTCAGACTCACTGTGGTTTCTTCTCTTCCAACTTCTAATCTGTTCTATGACCCAAGGTGTTCTGTTTGTTTGTTGTTGTTGTTTTTCCTTCGGCACTGAGATAATCTTGTCCTTGCAGCGGACTCGGCTGTTTGTAGGAAGCACTGGTTCTTCAAATCTGCACACACTCCAAGTGTTCTGCAGAACGTTGCTTACCTGCTCTCTGTGTTAACCATTCTTTCCTGCTAGTCTTCCAACCTGCGAGGTCGCCTTTGGCACCTGTTTCCTCTGCTCAATCAATGTTCTGTTTACCAGCCAGGACCTCTGCTCGGGTTACCCGTTAAAACTCACGTTTGGTATGGCCGTGTTTATTAAGAATTTCCACCACCTGTGCCTCACTGAATCTGAGCTCAGTCAGGAGATCAAAACCACACCAGTTATTTGAATAGAGGGAGTTTAATATATGTTCACAGATATAAAGGTCTTAAATAGGTAACTGTACCGGTCAAGGAACTCCAGAGAAATAGAACCAAAGCTTCTTATTATATACTAGAGGCCCAATGCACAAAACTCATGCCAGAGTAGACCTTCTTCCCCACCGCTGCCGGCACCGGCTTCCCTCTGGCACCTGAAACCCAGGCTTTGCTAGCAACCTTGGCTTTGTCCAGAAGGTCGTCTTGTCTAATTAGCATATTATGCTTTTATTAGTATAGATACATCGAACTATTTCAAAGAATTGACTTACACAGTTCTGGAGGCTAGCAAGTCTGAAATCTGTAGGGCAAGTCAGCAGGTTGGAAATTCTCAAGCAAGAGCTAATGCTTTAGTCTTGAGGCAGAATTTCTTCCTCCTCCACGGAAACCCAGTGTTTGCTGGTAAGATTTTTCGTTAGTGAGAGCAATCTCCTTTACTTAAAGTCACCATAGCTATAACATATTGTCACAGCAACATCTGGATTACTATTTCATTTAGAAACTAGGTATATAGACTGGACATCACAGTCTATATACAAAAATACTAAAAGTCACTTGGCCCACATGACTCAGTGGTTGAGCATAGATATGTGAACCCAGAGGTCATGGTTCAATTCCCGGTCAGGACACGTGCCCAGATTGTGGGTTCGGTCCCCAATGTGGGGCATGCAGGAGGCAGTCAATCAATGATTCTTTCTCATCATTGATGTTTCTATTCTCTCTATTCCTCTCCCTTCCTCCCTGAAATAAATGTGTGTGTGTGTGTGTGTGTGTGTGTGTGTGTGTGTGTGAGAGAGAGAGAGAGAGAGAGAGAGAGAGAGAGAGAAAGAGAGAGAGAGAACTATAAGATATCATGGAAGCTGCAACTGCTGAGATCTGAGGAAGCAAAGGGAAAAGGAAGAAATTATTAAAACTTAGTAGATTGGCCCAGGGGAACTGAACCTCAGGCCTCTGAGGAGGAGGCATTGTTCAGCCAGCCAGGACTAGCTGTCCAAGTTCCGAAGAGGGGGCCCAGCAGACTGCGGTCCAGCTCTCCGAGGAAGGGGCACTGGCTGGCTATTGCTGGTGTCCCCAAGGGAGACACGAGGCTGATGCTGCAAACGTTAGGAAAACTGCAAACTGAATTCAGCTGCTGCTATACCAAGAGGGAAAAAATGCTTATGTGATGACGAAGAAGTTTTTTGAGGTCATACTCACAGGAACCACCAGAGTCAGGAAATATACAGCGAAGAGAAAGCCCCGTGTTCCTCCTCCAGCCTTGCAGTCTCCACCAAGTGTCCCTTGAGGCAGAGCCACTGGGAAAGCATAGTTGTGGTTTTCAGAGTCACACGTACACATACATATATGCATACACATAGTAAGCAAGTAACTGGTCCTTAAGTCATAACTGATACTTATAACCTGCTTTTTTTCACTAACCATCCGCATTTCCTTTGCCTTGGTCCTGCGCCTCAGATGGTTGGGGATTTTTTTTATATGATGTGGTAATCATCTTGCCTGAAGGGTCTGAATCATCGGGGGTAATGCCTTTGGCAAGGGGGTAGGAAAACTGTCATTTTCTACTATCGCCGCTGTACTTGGAAATACTAAAAGCCACTTCCGAGAATACCCTGGGTTCCAGATATGGTTTTCCTTCTCCCCCGAGGGGCAGTAATCCAATCAATGTCGTTCACCCAGCCAGCAGAGTAACTACTCTTTTTGCTTGTTTGTTAAGTAGCATGCGGACCCCAAAAAGGCCAGGTGACAACCTCATCTTCCAAATCAATGCAATGTAGGTATATGTCCTGATAGAAGCCTTTGTGTTTGGCTAACTAAGACTCCAAACCAGTAAGCGCTCAAAAAAAGAAAAAAGAAAAAATCCACAGGCAGGCTATGAGATGTAAGTGTGGGAGGGGCCAGGCCATATCCACCCCTGAAACCCAGGCCCACGTAGCTCGTCAATGGGAAACACAGAACCATATATGTGTCTATGAGTCAATGTATAATCTACATCCTTTAAGCAAGAACTTCTCTCCTTTCAGGGTATAATCACTTCACGGGTACCTTGAGTAAGCCAGCTTTTCTAATCTTTCTATTAGGCCAGCTGTTTCTGGGTGGTGGAGTATGTGCCTGAACCAGTTCATCCCATGGCTGTGCTTCTTTTGAAATGCCTATCTTGATCAGAAGCAATGCTGTTTACAATACACCATATTCTGTAATCACAGATGGTGCTGGCAGATTCTTGGGCAGGAGAGCAACTGTGCACTACTCTGAATCCATGTCTCCTCCGTGAGGAAAATGTTGGCTCCCCTTCACGATGGAAGGGGCTCCATGTAATCAACTTGCCCCTGGGAGCGAGCTGAGCTGCCCCATAGGCAGTGATGTCATGCCAGGGGCTCAGCTTAGTTGTCAAGTGAAGCGTCCAACAGCATCGATAGGAAAGCCTTGATTCGGGCAAGTCATGGTGCTGAACCCACACGTAGTCCCCATTCCTGCCATGACTGCCGCTTTATACACAGGCCCGTTTAAGCCAGGCCTGGAGTAGCTGGGGAAGAAGCTGACTCAAATCCACACGGTGAGTCATTTTGTCCCCCTTCAATCAAGGGACTCTGAGTCTGGAATTCACTTAGGTCCGGAAATTGGATAAGTGGCCAATTTCAAGTCAGGTTTTTGACCACTAGAATTCTTTTTCCATTTTAATTTATTTTTTCCCATCATCATTTATGCCCCTTATACTCGCTTCCACCTCCACCCACCCCCTTCCGCACCCTGAAATCACCACACTGTTGCCCATGTCCAAGAGTTCTTTCTCTTTTCTTTTTTCCTCAATCTCTCTATTCCCCCTCAAATAACACACACACACACACACACACACACACACACACACACACACCAGAGATGTCTGACTGCTCTCTGTCTATGAGTCTGTCTATTTTGCATGTTAGTTCAGTTTTTTCATTAAATTCTACATATGAGTGAAATCATATGGTACTTGTTCTTCTATGACTGGCTTATTTCACTTGGTGTAATGTTCTCCAGATCCCTCCATGCTGTCACAAAGGGTAAATTTTTATTCCTTTTTATAGCCGAGTTGTATTCCATTGTGTAAATGCACCATAGCTGTTTTATCCAGTCTTCTACTAATGGACACTTGGGTTGCTTCCAAATCTTGGTTATTTTAAATAACGGTGCAATATAGTGGTGCATATGTTCTTCCAAATTAGTGTTTCCAGTTTCTTTGGATAAATGTCCAGAAGTGGAATTGCTTGGTCATAAAGCAGTTCCATTTTTAATATTTTTATGTAACTCCATACCGCTTTCCATCTGTATTCCCATCCACAGAGCTCAAGGGTTCCCCCTTCTCTCCATCCTTGCAAACTCTCGTTGTTTGGTGATTTATTGATGACAGCCTTTTTGACAAGTGTTAGATGGTGCCCCATTGTGGTTTTAATTTGCATTTCTCTAATGATTAGTGACACTGAACATCTCTTCATATGTCTATTGGCCATGTGTATGTCCTCTTTGGAGAAGTATCTATTCAGGCTCTCTGTCCATTTTGTTGAGTTGTATGAGTTCTTTAAAAATTTTGGTTTGCCGAAACAGGTTTGGCTCAGTGGTAGAGCGTCGGTCTGCGAACTGAAAGGTCCCGGGTTCGATTCCGGTCAAGGGTATGTACATTGGCAGCTGGTCGATGTTTCTCTCTCATTGACGTTTCTAGCTCTCTATCTCTCTCCCTTCCTCTCTGTAAAATATCAATAAAATATATGTTTTTAAAAAGAATATTAAAAAAAAATTTGGTTGGTAACCCTGTAGCTTATTAATCTGAGGGAATTCCTGCCAATCTCATTAGAAATGAAAGAACATATCTTTGAAGTAATTTAATGGAAACATACCCTTCTCATCAACTCCAGACCGCTCCCACTCACACAGCTCCCATATGTCTTGTCTGAAGTAGTTCTCATTCAATGAATGGAGCCTGTGATGGTGCCATCTAGTGCTCTTCGACCTTATTTTCTCATGTGCTACTTTGAACAGGTGGAAAGGGGACCTTTTATTATTATTCTCCTAAAACTAAATAAATAGATGTCCAGAGGTTGATGTGAGCGTGTTGCAGACTTTTTCAGAGACTGGGTGAAAGATAAAACCATTTTTTAAGTCCCTCCCAGAGCTGAGAACGGGGCAGAGAAATGTTCTACTCAGCTGGTCAACAGAGTCTGTCTTCGAGCCTGAGCTGAAGTGAGGACCTGGCAGAAAAAGCCAGGAGAGGCCAGACCCACAGGCAGCATTTCCAGGAACTCTACACCCACCCACCCCCCACCCCCCACACTGTTCAGGACCAATTACAACTGACCATACAGACTAAAGCCTAACACACATGGTGAATCACACACAGGGCTGTAGTCATACCCCTTCTTTTCAAGGGGAGCAGTCTTAGCTATTGAACTAGCTTGAAGCTACAGATCTACAAAATGACAAGGACCAGTAAGCCAGCCCAGATCTCCTGCCTAAGAATCTACATCTATTTCTCCTCTCTGTTCCTTACGGCGCCCTGGTCTGCAGGCAGCCACCCCCTTGGAGCCATCTCAAGGTACATCATTATCAACATTCAGATTGTTCTCCAGGAACAGGCAGCAGCTTTGCTCCTGGATTCACGGGGAGTCATGCAGGTTCGTTTCCAGAGCTTCCTGCCCCTCCTTTCTGTCCCCAGGATCGCCAGGCACCCCTCTCCTTGTGATGCACCGGCCCTTTCTGAAACAGCACCTCTAGTGCCTGTGGCCTGTTACTTCTTTCTCGCCTCTTCCTTATTGTGCCACAAGGTGTCCTTGTTGTCCGCGGACCAGATCACCTACGTCTGCTGCAGGCACAGAAGCAGACCCGCAGGTCCCTCCCAGAAGAAAGCCTTGTCCTGGTGGCAGCGTTTTCTGTATTTCCTCTGAATCTGAACCTACGGTGAGTCCTCTGGTACATGCACGTCCTGCTGGGCTCCTCACCTTTCACCGCACCATTCTTACTCCGTCTCAATTCTAGACCTGTGCTTACTTAGTCTTTTACTACCTTACCACCCCCCACCCCCCACACACACACATAAACACACAACACACACACAATACACATACAACACACACACACACCACACACACACACACCACACATATACACACACCACACACATGCACCCACACCCACAACAAGCACATACACACACAACACACACACCATACACACAGACACCACACACAAGAAACACCCTTCTTGCCTCCCCCTGATTCACTGAATGCTACCCTGTCTTCAAGGCCAAAAATCACTACAGGCACAACTCATTCTGTTCTCGGAGCTTCTGTATCACATCATCCATATCACCTTTGATGGCACTAAATCAGGAACAGAAAGTACTAAAAACTGGGCTTGTTCATTTAATCTAGAACTTTCAAATCTTCCCCCTATTCCACTTTTTAACATTGTAGCTCATCTCCTTCACATAAAAAAAAAAAACATGTTTTCCATCACCTTAAAAATTACATAGTTAAATTAATTACTTCAACTTCTTTCTATAAATATTTATTTCTCTATATAGTTACCTTATTTCCGTGTTTTATCTCTCCTTTCTCTCTCTTTTTAAATATATTTTATTCATTTTTTTTTTTTTTTTTTTTTTTTTAAATAAATCTTTATTGCTCAGATTATTACAATTGTTTCTCCTTTTTCTCCCCCATAGCTCCCTTCCACCTGATTCCCACCCCACCCTCTGCCCTTACCCCCTCCCCCCACTATTGTCCTCATCCGTAGGTTATACAATTTTAATCCAGTCTCTGCACCCCACACCCCTTTCACCCTGATAATTATCTATCCACTCCCTTTCTTTGCCCCTAATTCTATTATATTCACCAGTTTATTCTATTCCTGAGATTTTTAATTCACTTGACCTTCTTCCTCTTCTTAAGTAATACCTTTCAGCATTTCATATAATACTGGTTTGGTGGTGATGAACTCCTTTAGCTTTTTCTTATCTGTGAAGCTCTTTATCTGCCCTTCAATTCTGAATGATAACTTTGCTGGATACAGTAATCTTGGTTGTAGGTTCTCCCTATTCATCACTTTGAATATTTCTTGCCACTCCCTTCTGGCCTGCATGGTTTCTGTTGAGAAATCAGCTGATAGTCGTATGGGTGCTGGTCAAAGAGCCAAAAGACACTCCGCTGGAGAAGGAAAAAGAAAAGAGGATCCAGAAAGTTGAAGATAGTGTAAGGAGCCTCTGGGACAACTGCAAGCGCACCAACATCAGAATTATGGGGGTGCCAGAAGAAGAGGGAGTGCAAAATACTGAAAACATATTTGAAGAAATAATATCAGAAAACTTCCCTCACCTGGTGAAAGAAATAGACTTACAAGTACAGGAAGCCTACAGAACCCCAAACAAGAGGAATCCAAAGAAAAATTCTTCTCGACACATCATCATTTTTTTTTTTACAGAGAGGAAGGAAGAGGGATAGAGAGTTAGAAACATCGATCAGCTGCCTCCTGCACACCCCCTACTGGGGATGTGCCTGCAACCAAGATACATGCCTTTGACCGGGATCGAACCTTGGGACCTTTCAGTCCACAGGCCGACGCTCTATCCACTGAGCCAAACTGGTTTTGGCTCTCCTTTCTCTTAAAAATATATATGCACCATTATTGCCTCCCCCATAGTGCCAAAACCTAGGAATTCAGTGCCAAAATAGATGTGGCCCCTGCCTTCACACTCTAGGGCAAGATGGACATAACACAAGTAAACTCTGAGGAGGAGGAGGAGGAGGAGGAGGAGGAGGAGGAGGAGGAGGAGGAGGAGGAGAAGGAGAAGGAGAAGGAGAAGGAGAAGGAGAAGGAGAAGGAGAAGGAGAAGGAGAAGGAGAAGGAGAAGGAGAAGGAGAAGGAGAAGGAGAAGGAGAAGGAGAAGAAGGAGAAGAGAAGGTAGCCTCTTTTTAGATTGTGAGAACAGAGAACACCTGAGGGAACGGTACAAGTAATCTGAGATGTAATAAAAGAAAATGAGCCATCCAAAGAGAGAATTCAGAGAAACAAATTCCCAGCAGAGGGAATAGCATATGCAAAGGTCCTGACTGAGGAAGGAGCTTGGCACATTCACAGAAAAAGCCGATAGGTAACTGTATGACTGCAGTTAGGTGAGCAGGGGACAGTGTGGTTGGAGACCATGTGCAGAGGCTGAATCAGGCAAGTTCTCTATGGCCACGGTAAAGAGCTTGAATTTATGGCCAAATGCCATACAACGACTTAAGTTATTTTAATCAAGGGAGTGGCACTATTTGGTTTACTAGGAAACCATTGTGTAATATGTGGTGAATGACTTAGAAGGGTCAAGAATGGAAGAGAATGGTTAGTTAAAAGGCGGTGGTGCCTGGCTGGCATGGCTTAATGGTTGAGTGTTGATCTATGAACCTGAAGGTCAATTCCCGGTCAGGGCATGTGCCGGGTTGCAGGTCCGATCCCTAGTATGGGTCATGCAGGAGGCAGCCAATCAATGATTCTCTCTTATTATTGATATTTCTATCTCTTGCTCCCTCTCCCTTCCCCTCTGAAATCAATATATATATATAAAAGGGTTGTGATAATGGTCCAGATGAAAGATTGAAGGTGGCTTGGACTAAGGCAGTACAAGATATGATAGCAAAAAGATGACCAATTTCAGAGGTAAAATCCCAGGACCTGGTGATTATTTGTATCTGCTTTTAATTTATTTGTATTGTTCTGAAACACATTTTTCACTAGTTTGCTCAAGGAGAGTCCTAAAAGAATATTTTCTAAGAACAGTTATTATGAGTGGCAATTTGCTCAGGTATAGAATTGTGGGGTCACACAACCACTTGCCTTCACAATTCAAAAGGCTGTTCTGTCTTCTAGCATTTAGAGTTATGGCAGGAAAAATATGATGCAAATGTGACTTTTTTCCTTCCTGTATATTTATTTGTAGGGTTTGGTAATATTTTAGATTTAAATTTTTTTACAGGAAGAAAGAAGAAAAAAACAAAACCAAAAAATAAAATTTTTTTTTTTACATGAATAGGTCTGAGGGTAGTTCCGTTCTCAATCTGCCCAACACAATGCTATTTAGCTTAACCAGCATCCATTCCTCTTTCTTTTGCAGTCAGCACCCCTGTTGTCCTGTGGGAAATTTTCTCTCTTACCTGGAGTCTGTATGGGCACTGGATAGAGCTGACCAACCTCTCATTCTAGGAGAGGGAGTGAGCTGCCAATGAAACTAATGCAACAACACTTCTCAGCTGTCTAGAGAAGTAGTCAGCAAACTCATTAGTCAACAGAGCCAAATATCAACAGTACAACGATTGAAATTTCTTTTGAGAGCCAAATTTTTAAACTTAACTTCTTCCAATGCCACTTCTTCAAAATAGATTTGCCCAGGCCATGGTATTTTGTGGAAGAGCCACAGTTGGCAAACTGCAGCCACGAGCCACATGCGGCTCTTTGGCCCCTTGAGTGTGGCTCTTCCACAAAAGACCACAGCCTGGGAGAGTCTATTTTGAAGAAGTGGAGTTGGAAGAAGTTTAAGTTTTAAAAATTTGGCTCTCAAAAGAAATTTCAATCGTTGTACTGTTGATATTTGGCTCTGTTGACTAATGAGTTTGCCAACCACTGGCCTAGAGTGATTCAAAGGTGAGTGGCCCAAGCCAAGCCAAGTCAATCAAAGTCAATGAGGATTAACCCACGGTTAATGCCACAGGGATTAGAAAAGAAACTTTCTTCCTATTGGATTTGGAAAACTGAAAGAATATAAGCCCGAAGCTCCTAGGTACCTCTTCATGGGAACAACTTACCCAAGAATGAAGCCAACCCAGAGAAAAGCCAGAGTGAAGAGAAGGATTTCTGGTGAGCCCGCTGACTTTGTTATGTGAGCCAATAAAATCCCCTTTTTCTTTAAGCCAGTGTGAGCTGGGACTCTGATACAACCCTAGGGCTCCATTTCTTAAAATAAGATTTTGCTTAAGACCAATAAATGTTCCACATATGGCTTCTGCTCTAAAGGATTCTGTTAATTATTTTTGAAACTCTTATTATTTGGAGGTTGGCTCTTTGATGTCTGTCTTTCATAATTACTCTATTCTTTCATTTTCATTTCTTTATCTCTTGCTTTTGTGTTCTAGGAAATTTCTTTTCAGTTTATCTTTTACGCACTAATTTGGTTCTTATGCATTTTTCATTTGCAAGTCGTGGCTTCCAGTTTAGAGTTTAATTTGGTAGCTATGGTTTCCAGCTTAATAACATTTTTCTTCCACTCAGATGTAATCTTTTAGCATATAGTACTCTTTGACTAATTAAGAAGAAAAAAAAAAGAATGGAGTTGTTATTTATTTCCCTGATCCATAATTTCCCTTGCCATATTACTGAATTCCCCTCAGCCTACTTTGTTTTTAGAGCACCCACCTCTGAGAATGATTGATAGATGATAGATAAATAATTTTCCAGGACCTAGGACAATGCCTGGCCCAGGTGGCATTCAAGAATTATTTTTAGACATGTAAATGGATTTTCTAAATGTATTGATTTGCTCAAGGTATCCTTGAGAAGGTAAAACTAGCACAAAAAGAGAAATAACAGTCCAAGGCAGCCAATTGTGAACTGTCAGAAATGCATTCATGACGAAGAGCTAAATGAATTGTACAGATAAAAGTGTACTCTAGAGTCAGTGCAGGTATGGGCAGGGGACAATACTTAGTGCTTAAACAATCAGGATAGTGTCCATGCAGGAGCCCAGGACCAAGTAGAACTTTGAAGAAGGGGTATGTTTGGGATAGGAAGGGGGCTGGTGGATTCTCCTTCCAAAGAGCATTCCTCTGGGGTTCAGATCATTCTACCCATGGGAATCAGCACACCTCTTCAATTCTTAAAGGCACAGATACTTTTCCTGTAATGTAATAAAATTCCAGATACTTTTCCTGTAATGTAATAAAATTCCAAATAGAGGGTTTTAGATGGAAAAATCTCAACCCATCTCCTCCTCCACCCCCCAAAGGAAGGTGCAGGTGGCTCTCTGGTGTCTGTGTTTGATGTATTGGTCACCATGAACTGGTCAGGAACACATTTAAGCACCAAAATCTCCTCCTGACTAGGCTTGTACTATGCCTAAAATGACACCGATATCAACAAAAGCTTGTTATTGGGAGTAAAGATTCAGCCTATAACTCAAGTGACACACATGTGGGGGACTTCGTACACCTTAATTTCTTCCATCGATAGTCATTTTCAGCTTCTCACTACCCATATGATCTCAATGCACCTGACCTGGGGGTAATTCCCAGGTAGGAACTTACAATGAGGCCAGACATGTCTATGTTGGGAAGGACTTCAGAGTTCATGGGACCCCAACTCTCCCAGTGCAGGGACTGCCTATGCCGTGACTTGTTTAGATGTCACCCAACACGGCTCCATGACTTTCAGACGCTAATCCCTTAAGCAACACCAGGCTGGCTGTTCCAGAATCCTCGGGGAGCTTTACGTGGACTCCCACGACCCACCCCTGAAAGTCTGAATCCTGTAGATCTTGCCCTGGGGCCTAGGCATGTTTGTTTGCTTTTAAGCCTCAGATTATTTTGAAGTGCATCCAGCTTGAAATTCACTTCCTTAAAGAGCACTGGCCTAGATCCCCCGCATCCTTGGTGATAGGAAACAAAAGCAAAAATGCTATGGTCCCCAAAACTCATGCAAGCAGGCAGCTCTTCCATTCTTCGGCAGGGTTTTCCTCTAATATTTTCATACTGTGAACAGCAGGCTGAAGAATGTTTTCTGCTCTCCTCAACCAAAGCCATGATCTAACCTAAAGCATCACCTGAGGCCTGTGTCTGGCCCGCTCCATCTCAGCTTGCCTTCTGTGTTGCGGGCCAACTAAGATGCTGACGGGAGCAAAAACGACTTGTTTTTTTAGAGTGAGGATACAAGCTTTGACTGAGATGACGCACACAGGTTCACGGAGGGAGACTCTCACATCCGACCTACCTTCTTCCGTCCACAGAGAATCACGTTGCTACTCTAACCACATCACTAATTCCGAAAGAGGGGGACTCCTACACATGGCCTCCAGGTCAATGGCTCTGATTGGGCCAAGGACCTGGATGGCATCCAGCCCCAAGTTCCTGGCACTTCAAGTTCTCTTGGCACCAACAGCTAAAACCCATGGGTGTAACTGCACCGCAGAAGGCATATTCTTTTTTTAAAAAAAATTATATATATAATTATATAAAATTAAAAATATAATTGATATTTTACAGAGAGGAAGGGAGAGAGATAGAGAGCTAGAAACGTCGATGAGAGAGAAATATCGACCAGCTGCCTCCTGCACACCCCTACCGGGGATGTGCCCGAAACCAATGTACATGCCCTTGACCGGAATCGAACCTGGGACCTTTCAATCCGCAGACCAACGCTCTACCACTGAGCCAAACCGGTTTCAGCAGAAGGCATATTCTTGATTTGGGGTAGCATCTCTGGGGTGCTTGTTTTAAAAGACAGACTCAGGCCCCCAAAAGCTTTCAGTGGTGAGCTCAGGAAATAAGCCTTTTGAAGGAGCAATCCCAAGTAATTCTGAGCAAGACTGGTTTTGAACTTCACTCCCTCGGGCCTGAATCCCTATAAAGAAAAGTATATGGAAAAAGGGACAACTTTCTCTCTGCCCTCCCAGGGCCATTGCTCCCTCTCTTCCTGACACCTTGGCCAGGTGTCTTATATTTTCACATCCCCCTCACCTTTCCATCTATTTTCTTCCTCAAGAAGAGATCTTATCTGCCAGAAGACTGGTCTTTTTTTAAGGCTAGTAGTACACTTTTATGAGGCTTCAGTTCTACTTGGGTAGAGGGGACAGGACAAGCGGCCAGAATTCACAGGGAGGAAAGGATAGTGTTGAAAGAGAAGCCCATGTATAGAACTTGACTATGTCAAAAATAAAATCCATACCCCTAGTATGTTATTCAGAATGAGTTACTAAGTGATGACACCCATTAAGTTCTTTCCCAATGAGACTGTGCTGAGGATTGAAAAGATCTGGATTTAGTCATGGCTCTATTACTTATTGGCTATGGGACCTTGGGTGAATTATTGAAATTCTCTGAGGTTTAGTTCCTTTATCTATAATGTGGAGTAATCACCTAACAGGGCTGCTGTTAGTTTCAGTGAGGTGACATATGCTGACTAGCACATGATAGGCAGTCGGAAAACACTAGGTATTATTAGTATTACAATTCTGTAATGCACATCTTTCCACACTTTCCTCCCCTTGCTCCTCTTTGCTTACTCTATGTTCCAGCTAACCAGAATTTCTTACTGTTCTCAAAGGCCCTGGTAAACATGGGTTTTAGAATCCAGCAGAATTGGGTTTTGTTTGTGTTTTCATTTTTAGCAGAATTTGGTTTAATTCTGTCTATCACCAACTCATGAACTAGCTGTATGACCTTTTTGGGCCTTGGCCTTCTCTGGGAATAAGAGCCACCTCACCAAGCCTTTAGAAAGACTTAGTGCAACCTTGGTTGCAGGCACATCCCCAGTGAGGGGTATGCAGAAGGCAGCGGATCAATGTTTCTCTCCCATCCATGTTTTTAACTATCCTTCTCCCTTCCTCTCTATAAAAAAAATCAATAAAATATATTTTAAAAAGAGAAAGAAAAAAAAAAGCCCTGCACCATACCTGGCCCTTAGTATCCTGCACCCTTCCTTCCTTCCTTCTCTCTTGCCCTCTGGGATTCCATATTTGCCCATGCTCTCCCACCTTGGTGCCTTTGCTCATACTGCTTCTTCCACCTGGAATGCCTTTTCCCCATTCTCTGCCAATTGGAATTCTTCTCGAAGCTGTCTTCCTGCTACCCAACCCCAAGAGTCAAGCGCCCAGATAAGCCATCCTTCATTAACAAATAGAGTGTTTACTGAGAGTCTATTACATGTCAGGCACTGTTGCTAGTGCCTAGGAATACAGAGATGATTGAGATCTCGTCCCTGAGCTCAACAAATTCAGTTGACTTAACATAAAAACAAGTAACTATTAACACAATGAGGCGAGAGTAGCAACAAAAGCCTAAAGTGCTGGGAGAGCACAGAAGAGGGAGCTCTTGGGTCAAATGGGTTGGGGAAACAAGCCATCACAGAGACAAGGTACCTCTGGATTGACCTGGAGGATGAGTGATGACTGCTGACAGGCAAAGAAAAGGAAAAGGGTGTCAAAGACGGTCCCAGACCCCAAACATCTGAGCTAGACAGTAGTACCAGCATGGATGGAGACTAATCTGAAGTGGGGAGGGGATGGAGACAGAGCTGGGAAGGTAAGAGGAGACCAGAGTATGAATGGTGTTGGGACCGAGGAGAGGAGACCTAGAATCCCATGAGGAACATCATCCCAGGGCAGCAGTAGTCTCTAGAAGTCAATTATTTCTAGCCCTCATGATAACATTAGCTAAGGGGCCATGGGATGTAGGACTGTAACTCACAGTGTTACTGGTGGTGTTGGTGGTGAAATTGGATCTCAGCTCTTGAGTTCAGCAAAGAAAATTCAGAGACAAGAACTCAAATTATAAAGGAAAGTTTCTTTAGAAAGTTCCAGAGGGAGGAGAAGAGCCAGCTGGGCTGCGTAAGCTTAGGAAACCAGTTAAACAAAGGCCCTTGGAGCTTAGGAGAGAGAAAGGCAAAGGGGAACGGAAGTGGGGAGAGGGAAAGGCATGGGTATGCTTCTGAGGGGAGAGCTGGGTCCTTCACCTGGAGGGTTTTAAAGGCTGGGTGTTTAGGGGACGTCTCAGGAGAGGATCTCAATAAAATATCCATCAGCTTTATGCAGTTTTGCCAAAATGAGAATTATTCTCTTGACTTCATCCATCCTTGGGTGTGGTTGTAACAAATAGCACTAATTGGGTGTTTGTTATTTATCTCCCTGAGTAGGGTGATTTAAGCTGTTTACCCTCTGGTTGGGGAGACATATAAACCATTTATTTACTTTTAAATGTCCTTGGCTAGGGAAGACATGATTTTTTTATTTACTGGATAGCTGTAAACTGTTTGGCCATTTAACTATGTCTCAGTTTCACTATTCCACTTGTCTTGGCTTACTAGCCTGTCTCAGAAGGACATGAGGGTATGGAGTGCCCCTTCTGCTGAACTTTTTCTTTTTTAACTAAAAATAGGCGACTTTTCTTTTGATTTCTTAAATTCAATTGCAAAACTTAGAAAATCCCACTCCACTCACGAGGGAGTGAAAGTTGGAAAATCAGTACTTTCTGAAGAAGATCGCAATTTGGGAGTGAAATTTTTACCTCACCATCCAGTCACCTCTGTAATCCAGAGGCCAACCACAGAGCTGGTGCAGCACAATGCCTCATCCTAGGGTCTTTTCACAAATGTTTCTGACCACGTAACAGGGGCTTTGCCTGGCTCCATGCCTGAAGCAGCCAACATCATTGCCCTCTAGATACCATCGCAGCTGGTAGGGTAAGCTATACAAGGCCAGCCAAAGCCCCAGCCAACATCACCATTCTTTGCCGCCATGTTCCTTGTGCCCCAGGCATGCTGAATATCTCATCACACCTCCAGCAGCCTTTCACAAAGCTTGAAGTTTTCTTTGAGTGTGCCTGTCTGGCAAGGTCTGATCACTGTCACTCCTAGTTCCTTTCCCCTGCCCCAAACCTACACACACACACACACACACACACACACACACTCACATTCACAACTCACACTCTCTCTGGTAAACTCCTACTTACCCTTCAAGTTTAGCCACATGTCACAGTACATCGTTCTCAGTGAAACCTCCTTCAGCCACCTCCTCCTCTTCAGGGGATCCATCACGCCCTCTGAAGTAATCAGTACTTCTCCCCACTCCTCTAACAGCACTGCCCTATGGTGCGGAAACATGTCAGATGGTCTGTCTGTGACTCCCAGGGAGGGGCTCCTTCGGGGCCGCGGTGGAGATGTACATGTCTCTAGTCTTTGCATCCAGCATAAAGTCCCATCTGTAGCAAACATTGGCTGTGGATGGTCTAAGTTGGAAGCTCCATAGGGAAAGAACTTTCTTTGTCTTATTTCATAATGTAGCCTCTGCACAGCCAGGACAGCACTTGGTTTGTAAAAGGCCATCAATAGAAATTGGCTGAATTAATTAATTCATTGAATTTGTCGAATTTAATCAACACAAGACAGTGTGATGCCATGAAAGGCTTAGCCATGCTGTTTGAGGTTCCTGGAAATTGGTTTATTTGGGGATTATCATGACTTTAAATATTTATTGAACACACAACTTTTTTTTTCTTTTTCTTTTTATGAGCCATAAGATATTATAAAGGAAAACAAGCAAGAAGCTTCTAGATATGTGGAATGTGAGATACGATGTTTAAAGCAATATTAACCCAAAGTAGGAAGCAATAAGCCAGGGAAAAGAGGCCTATAAAGTGCTATGGAAAGTCAGGAGAGAGGGGACTTCTTCTAAAGTCTTCTTCTGGTTGCTAGGCATCTTCATGGAGGACACATCATCTATGATTTTCCAGTCTGACCCTGGCAGCACATGACCCTGGTCCTCTGGGTGTAGCTGATTGGAGGGGGTACCTGACCTGGGCAGAGCTATTAGTCTCTGTCTCCCAGGATTTGGGATTAGAGACTAATCATTTTATTTATTTTTTTTGTTGTTGTTGTTTTTTCATTTTATTTTTTTAATCTTCACCCAAGGATATGGTTTTCTTATTGATTTTAGAAAGAGGAGAAAGGAGAGGGAGAGAGAGATATAGATCGGTTGCTTCCTGCACCCACCCCAACTGGGGATCAAGCCCACAACTTGGATATGTGCTCTAACCTGGAATCAAACCCTTAACCTTCAGGGAGAAACTAACCCATTTTTTCTGGCCCCTTGAATGAAAGACAAGTGACCTCCAAAGCTGTGTAGTTGTGGTCTTTTACAAACTTTTCAGAGATGCAGAGAATGCTGGTCTGTAAAGAGAGCAGAATGCATGAACAACAACAACAACAACAAAACAAAGAGGAGTAGCCATGTGGCCTCATCAAGCTGAAGGATGGAGCCAGTCTTTCCATTGGCTTCCGTTCCACATTTCAGCTCTCAATGACCTGCAGCACCAGCTTCTGACCATGGACCTCTTGAGACTCCCAAACTTCTCACAGCGAATCCCCACTTTTTTGTCTTAGAGAAAGGAACTGTAGTACTGTGGCCAGCAAATCGAGGTGGAGGCTCTGCAGATGTGAGGAAATGGGCCATGGCCAGGATGGGGACTAATGGGGAAGGGATGTGAGGGTGTATGATCTTCATTTCCACTCCACATTCCCTCCCTGCCCTTCAGCACCCCCAGTCCAAAAGGCCTCCCTGTGCTCACACCCAACCAGCAGCCTAGCAGCAAGGGACCTGCAGGGCTCAGACCTACATAGTCCTGGAGATTGGTGGGTGTCTGGCAGCTCAGTTTTGTGGGACCCTGGAATAAACTGGGCATCTCTGGTCCCAGTTAATGACTCTACGGCCAATTCCAAATGATTCACCTCCATGGAACAGAGGTCAGGAGTATTTGCATACATGCATGCTTACATATATCCACACATGTGGACAGCGAGGAACACATGAGTCCATATGTAATACCCCCTCTATATATCTTCTGGGAATCATGCAAGTGCATGCAAGCATCTATCAATGCAGAAAATCCTAGAGTCATCATTACAAAGCAAGTCGTCATCACTAAGCCCCCACCTTCTGGTGGCTTTGAGGTCTGCAAAAGTGCATACACAGAAACCTCTTTACAAAAACTTAACCCAGCTACTCTGAGTGGAATCACACCTTCAATCAAGGCTAGTACTGTGTGGGAGAGTCGAGGAGGAGGGTTCAGTAATGCTTCTCAAGGGGTTGTGGGATTCTGACATTTGGCTCATTGGGTGGGGGAGGGGCCCAGTTTGATGAACCCTGAGGCATATTCAATGTAATGGAGAGCTCTCATATATATATATATATATATATATATATATATATATATATATATATATATATAACATAATACTAGGTAAAGGGCTGGTGCAAGTGAGAGACCCTGAAGCTTTAGGGTTATTAACTTTGCAAGAAATCATCTTGGGTGTTGGGGGATGGGAACTTAAACTTCACTTTCCTTCTTCTGTCCTTGTCATTTCCATACCAGTTGAAGTCCCCAGAGGATGTGTGGTTCCACAGAAGTGCCAATTTTACCCTAAAGATGATGCAGTGTGGGCTTCTACAAGCCTCCTGAAAACTAGAGGGGGCAAGCAAATGAAACACTTGGCCAGGTGATGAGCATGAGCTAGGCAGCTTGAGAGGGAGAGAAATGAGCAGTATTTCTCCCATTCCTGACCCTCCTTTAACTTGTCAATTTCCAAAATGTTTCACCTTGTTTGCCTTTACTTCTGTCGCACATAGATCATTCCCTGTGGTCGCCGGCGGGGGTGGAGGGTGGCGGTGCAAATAGAACTAAGAATGTGAGCTTGGAACCAGCCCAGTTCTTGCCACTTCTTAGCGAAATGACGTTAGGCAAATTATCTCAGCTTTCTCTGTGACTTTTTGTTTCCTCTCTGCAAAACTGAGATAAAATTTGACCCCACCTCATAGAGTTATTGTGCAAATAATTCAAGGGAAATGTGTAACGCAGTAAATGCTTGTGAGGTTGACTCCCATGCATCATAGCTCCCATCACTGCGGGCCAATAGCTGTTGGATTTAACGCTCTGGTTTTCATGAGGACCATGCTCTCCTCTTGTTGAAGTCTCTTCATTATCCCTCTGTCTGAGGAACTCAAAGCTCTTGAAACTGTAGATAATGAACTTGGGATGATTCTCCCAATTTTACAGCTGAACAAGGTAAGGCTCAGAACTGTTAAGGGCAGGACCAAAGCTTCAGAAGAAGCAAAGATATGTCTACAAGAGGAGTCACAGCCCCATGTCCTCACAGTACTGTCTGCTGAACTGGGAACAGAGTAGGGCTGTCCCTGTAGAAGCTTTAATCTGCTGGGATCTGTGGGGAAGAAGGAAAAGGCAGCAAATGTTCCAGAGGAAGTCACCTGTGCCCACAACCTATCACAGTTATGTTCTGCTTCCTCTTTCAACTCCAACTCAGACAGCCAAACAGAAGGTTCTGGATTCCCTGAGCCATCAGGGTTCTGTGGCCCTGATCAATTGCTCTGTCCTGAAATTCTGTTTCTTTTGTCTCTAAAAACAGAGATTGGGCTTGCTGACAGTCAGGGTTCTCATCTTAACCTCTCTTCTCAAAGTCTACTGGGGAAAGGGCCACAACCAATATCCCAGAATGTTCCACACCCCCAAACCACTACACCCTCTTGGATTCCCTTTATAGCCCAGAGAGTCCTCATCCCTGATGGGACATGGCCTGAAATGATCACCTGCTATCATCCTTTGTCCATGGAACCTCTAGTGTTCGTGCGTAAGAGGCATGGATATAGGGGCAGCAGCAGAAGCTTGGTGGGGTCTTGAGCAAGAAACAAAAATTAGGGAACTGAGGTGCTTCAATTTGGTGAGCAATTTTTCAAGTTATATATATTAGGCAAATAGACATAGGCACCTGTCTACTCCCATACTGTCAGGTAACTCAGTATCAAGTTACAATTTGCGATATTTAGACATCTGCAGGAATCGCTGAGGTGTGGGATACTGAAATAGACAACCACAGATAAATATGGAAACCCCTTGATGTCTCTGACTTCTATGTGTTCTACTTAGGAGGATTCATAACATGAGCCCGACCCCACCTACCCCCACCATGTATTCTTCTGCCTGAAAATTCTAGAATTCTTCATGGGTTGAGCAACAAAGTACAAAGGAAGACTGACTTGTCAAAAAGAATAGGTTTGGCAATTAATGTGTCATAGAGTGACCCCAGAAAAGTTACTTAACTTGATCATGCAAAAATCAAGGATGTTCACATCCTGTTCAGCAGCAAGGCCTCTGCAATTGATCCCTGACCCTTAGAGCCTGACCCTCTGGCATGGGAATCAGGGAAGGTTCTTCTTCCTCAAAGTCTTACCCCAGCCTGACCCTCAGCACAAAGAGACTTTGTGACCTGGATCATCAGGCACTGCTACCCGCCTCCTGGACTGTGAGTGTCTCTCAGTTTGAAGCCCTGAGCTGGATGAAGAGTAAGGATTCAAGGAAGAAGATGATGGCTTTCATGAGCTCCTAGAATAATGGGGGAAGCAAGTTATGGACTCTACCTTTGAGATGAGAGGTTAAGATGAGAAACTTGGCTATCATCAAGCCCATCAAGACAAATCGGGATAATAAAGAACACACTGAAATAATCCTACAGGACCTTGTGGAGAAAAAAGCAATACTAAATGAACATTAAGATAGCTCAATAAAGGACGGAGAATGAACTGAGTTAACCTGAGAAGACATCTTGGATAAGGTCTGTTTTAAGACTGATAATAGAACAAATATCAGGAGAAGGAAGTCATTAAGATACAATTGAAAGAACAAGAATGGGTTGTGGTAATAACCTGAGGGCAAGCTCCAATCCTGGGATAGGGAAGTCCACAGCTACCCGAGAATAGAAGTCATAAGAGTTCACAGCAAGTTATTCCCAAACTCTGGGTCTGTCTCCCATCCATAGAATGAAGAAGAAGGTAAACTAGCTAGTTCCTCCAGCTCCTTCCAACTCCAGCATTCTACCTGTGACAATCCTAATGTATAGGGAAGAGTGTGAAGGTGAGTTGGCTTGGGTACCGTAGAAAGTAGGTGGTAAGAAAAAGAGGATAGGTCCAGCTTTTAGAGCATCTAATCTGAGAGTAATTGAGGTATATCAGCTTTGGCTGAGCAAACTCAAAGACCACCTCTGACCGAGCACCATCCAGGGACTGGTGGTCCCTGTAAAGCACCCCCAGAACAAAAGGCAACTCTGTACGTGACAGAATAAACTCAGTTGGATATAGAGAAACTAGAGTGTGTCAAGAAGTGGAGCTGGGTCTAGAAAGGTACTACAGTTTTAAGATGATTCATTCATCCCCTCTAACAACAGACCACTGTCCACAGACTGTTGCAAGCAGAGCAGTGGAAGCCCTAGCTGCCAGGTGTTACTCTAGGTTCACATTATTCAATCGGCCCATGTGTCTGGATGTAGATTGGCCCCTGTGTCTTAGGTGTTTGCACAGAGAAAAAAAAAGCGCCTGGTCAGGACAGCCAGGTTTGCTTCAATAACAGGGAGATCAGGTGGAGTTTGGGAGGCCCGGTGTGATCTGCAGAGCACAGGTTTGGAGAGCCCTCATCCTGCCCCGGAGGTTGCACTCACTGGCCTTTGCCCTGAGACTCCTGGCATTTTCCATCCCACAGCACCTTTGCCAATTCAAACGTGTGCCATGGGCAGAAACAAAGCAAGGGGGCTTGGTACAGGCCATGAAACATGGTCCAGGGAAATCCCCAAACAGAAGTGCCCCGGCTGGTTTCCCCATCACTTTGGGTAACTTTCCATTGCCACACATCCACCCCCCCAACCCCCAGCTTTCTTCTGAAGAACCTATTGCTCACTCTGTGACCTGTTGAGCATGGAACTCTAAAGAAGCAATGAACCTGGTTCCTGAACTTGGGAAACTACGGTCTACATGGAAGACAGAGCCTATGTTCACGCCATAAGGAGGGAAACAATCCCCAGGGGCCAGGCTGAACATACAATAGGCTGAGAGCTGGAGCAGTGGGAGGAGGCTTATGGAGGAGGGGAATCCAAAGCACCATGGCCTGGCACTCCATGAATGTGGAGCGGGCAGGAAGGCAGGGCAAGGGGGTCTGGAGAGCAGGGGACAGACACTGGACTATTGAATGGGACATGCCATAGAGAGAAACCAGAAGGAAACAAGCCACCATTTGTTGAGTGCCTATCTTGTGCCACTCGCTGTGCCAGGCACTTTCTATCTGTTATTTCCTGTTATCCTCCCCACAAGAGTGGTAATATCTTTATTTCCGTTTTGCATATGGGGAAACTGACGCGTTTATATATGAATTTAGACTTGACGTGGTGACCAATGAGAGATCTCTGGCGGTGGCCAAAATGAGGAGTAGCTTGATGCTAATGACGATGCAGTGAGAGGGCTGGAGAACATCGTCCATCTGCCACTTGCGGGGCCAACAGGAGAGATGGCCCGGGAGCCCTCTAGGTGTCTTTGGGAAACGGCGTGATGCTCTCGGACCTGGGGATTCACCCTCATGACTCAGGTGCACTAAAATTAGCCTTTGCCCCACGGGCGTTTGCCCACACCTGGCGTCAGTCCTGTCCCCACTCCCCTTTTCCTGCTGCTCAGCTTCTCCATCTTGTCAGCAGGAACACTCCTTCCTGGCCCGGCGATTGGGTGAGGTCATTCAGTAGCAGCTGTTAAGGAGGCCGATGAGGTGTTACCATCACAGCTACCCGAACCGCAGCTATGACTAATCAAGTGGTGTCAGAGAACCAGAAAACGTTAATAATTATTACAATTACTTTTTTCTCAAGCCTTTTTTTTTTCTTCTCTCTCTCTCGCTTCTAAAGTTCCAGGCATGAGAGGAAGAATGAAAAGAAGGCCCAATCATTCTCAGAAGTGATAGGATGTATGGTTTGTTCAGCCTCCCACCCAGCATTGTGGTGGGTGAGGGGAGTGCCCACCGGGGTCCTGTTTGACTCTGCAAACAGCATCTTGATGGAGGTCTGAGCGGCGCTGAGCAATGTGGGGCCTGTCGGGTGAGTCAGGCCAGATGGCGGAATCGGAGGCATTCTAGCAGAGCGTGGCCCTGGGGCGTGCAGTCGGGGAATCCCTCAAGGGAACCGGCCATGCTGAGCCGAAGGAAAACCCTATCTTGCTACATGATGCCTGATTCATGGGACGTGGCTCACGTGCTACCTCCGAAGCAGACAGCGCCAGCTGCCTCATATTGTGTTTTAAATCATCATCCCCCAAATTCCCCAGACACCAAGCTCTACCTGAGATGAAGATACCGAAGTACCAGACACTATGAACGTCGCCTGCAGAAGGCCTGGTCAGGATCTGGCTCCAGGACCACCCCCTGTGACTGCCAGTGGCCGGCGTGAGAACCTCACCAACGTATCCACAACAACCACCCTCCAGCTCCACACTGCGATGGAGCCCGAAAGCCCTCCTTCCCACTGTTATCCGAGTGCAAACCACCCCCCTCAAAAAACAGCAAAGGGGGCAGGAGACTGACATTCCTGGGGTACTTTCTAGGTGCTGGCACCCTCTGGTGAGGTTTAAATCCTTCTTTTCAGCGCATGGTTACCGAGTCCTGTAAAATGGACTCTGTTGACTCTGAATTGGAGAAAAATCTGAGGCTCGGCGGTCCCCATTTGCCCATGCCTCCCTGCAGAAGCGTTCAGGGCTGGAATTAGGACAGAAAGGTATTTGATTCAAAGCCAGTGGTTTAGCTAATCTGCTACTGGCTGCCCCACGACTCTGCCTATTAAGGGACAACAGAGCCTGGCCCATGCGGCCACACTGCGCAGGTCCAAACCCTGGTTCTGATGCTTACCAAGCTGTGTGTGCTGGGCTTGGGCACCAGGCCTCTCCGACACTCAGGTGCCCGACGGTAAGCTGGGCTAATTAATGGGAGGCGACATTAATGACATGACTCTAAATTAGCATTGGCATGAAGATGATAGGAGTTAATGTATGTACACCATTGAGAACAGGGCCTGATATATTCCCAGGGCTAGCTCTGGCTTTGTTTCCATTTTATTTTATTTTATTTTATTTTATTTTATTTTACTTTATTTTATTATTTTTAAAGCAATAACTTGGCTGCTTTATTTGTACACTATATCTTATTGCAAACAAATTAGTTTGTCTTCCAATATTAAACTCAAGAGCAACACAAAATGTATTGTAGCTGTATTTGATTTTTACACTCTTTCTTAATTTTCACTACCACCCTTTTAAGCATATATTATTATCCCCATTTTACAGATTTCATTACTGAGGCTCCGAGAGGTTATTTGGCTCAGATGACAGAGCTAGCAAGTGATAAGGCTGAGGTTGTAACCTAGATTTTTCTGACTTCATCACATTATCCCACCTAACATCTTTTACCCAAACATATATTTTAGCACCTGCTTTTAACCTGGTAACCTCACAATAACAGTAGTAATATATAACACTCATGTAGTGTCCTAAATTTTACATATATATATATATATATATATATATATATATATATATAATATGTGGTGATGGAAGGTTTGACTTTGAGTGGTGAACATATACAGATCTTGTATAATAGAAATCTGTACCTAAAACCTATCTGATTCTATTAACCAATGTCACTCCAATAAATTTAATAAAAATTTCACTGTGAGGTCACATAAGAAAAATACACTCAATAAGCATGTACTCAACGTTAGCTAGGAGCCCTGGCCAGGAAGTTCAGTTGGTTAGAATGTTGTCCCAATATGCCAAGGTGGTGGGTTCGATCCCAGTCAGGGCACATACAAGAACCAACCAATGAAGGCATAAATAAGTGAACAACAAATCCATGTTTCTCTCTCTCGCTCTCAAATCATACAATATTTTTTTTAAAGAATTAACCAGCCGAAACTGGTGTGGCTCAGTGGATAGAGTGTCGGTCTGTGGACTGAGAGGTCCCAGGTTCAATTCCGGTCAGGGACATATACGTTGGTTGCGGGCACATTCCCAGTGGGGTATGTGCAGGAGGCAGCTGATCGATGTTTCTCTCTCATCGATGTTTCTAGCTCTCTATCCCTCTCCCTCTCAGTAAAAAAAATCAGTGAAATATATTTTTAAATAAAAAAATAAAAAATAAAAGAATTAACCAAGCTTGGCCAATGTGGCTCAGTGGTTGAGCATCAATCTATGAACCAGGAAGTCACAATTCAATTCCCAATGAAGGCACAGGCCCGAGTTGCGGGCTGGATCCCCAGTGAGGGACATGCAGGAGGCAGCTGATCAATTATTCTCTCTCATTACTGATGTTTCTATCTCCCTCTCCTTCTCCCTCTCCCTTCCTGTCTGAAATCAATAAAAATATATTTTTTTAAAAAGAATCAACCAGTAAAATAACCTAACAAGTATTTTAGTGTACTAATAATAGATTTTCTTTTTTATTAACTAGTTTTTGTTTCCTTTATTTATTTTAAAGAATACATGATACGTACAGCAGGCTCAGTCCTGAAAATGGCTTTTAAGAAGGGAGGAATATGCCTGTGCCGAACCCCAGGGGCAGCCATGGTTTCATCATTACCCAGTGTTCCCTGACGGGGAGCTTACACCTCTGCTAACTAAACGCAGCCTTCAGTGTGACAGAGAGAGGGCCAAGGCCAAAGCCAAGGTGGGATTGGGGAGGGGGAGATGATCTAAGAAATTCAGGCCTGCCCTAAGGCTCGGGAATACCCAGCCCATTTACTTGGGAAGTGGGTGGGAGGTTGGCTTGCTGGTGAATTATTTCCAGGGTGGACTTTTCTGCTCTTTCCCAGGCTTCCTCAAAAGCTTAGAACAACAGAAAGGACATCTGAAACGCAGCCCTTAGAAGCCACAGATATTCCCAGGATGAGGTAATTACAGAGAAGCGGGCATGTGCTCGTGACTGGCACTATTCAGCTTTCATAATGGGAAGGTCAAATAAGACCATACAGCCAGCCGAAACCGGTTTGGCTCAGTGGTAGAGCATTGGTCTGCAGACTGAAAGGTCCCAGGTTCGATTCCGGTCAAGGGCATGTACATTGGTTGCCGGCACATCCCCGGTAGGGGGTACGCAAGAGGCAGCTGGTCGATGTTTCTCTCTCATCGACATTTCTAGCTCTCTATCTCTCCCCCTTCCTCTCTGTGAAATATCAATAAAATATATATTTTTTAAAAAGATGATACAGCCAACCAGTGTGGGAAGACCCAGGGCCTGCCCCCACCTTGTCCTCAACTGTATCCAACACACACACACACACACACACACACACACACACACACACTCACACACACACATACACACACACACAGTGGCACTTCAGGTTAGGTACCCTGTTTGCAATATGACGGTGGAAACAGTAGGAGTTGTCCTGGGAGGATAAGAAAACGCAGCTATAACCTTTTAGTGTTCAGTTGGCCGGTTACTCTAAGAAAATGGGGTTTTCACCAGGGAGAGGAGAAGCGAGCACCTGGCAAGGGTGAAGCTGTTGGCGAAGGAAACCACACCAAAGCTTTGAAAACCAAGAGAGATGATGAGAGGTCACTGGAGGGCTGGGCACGGGGCACAGGAAGAGATGGGGCTGAGCACAGTATGCAGTGAACTAGTCCAAACCTGGGACAGCCCTGGCCGGTGTGGCTCAGTGCTTAGCGTGTGGGCCAAGCACCGAAAGGACATGGGTTCGATTCCCGGTCAAGGGCACATACCTGGGTTGCAGGTTTCATCCTTGGCCCTGGTTGGGGTGGATTCGGGAGGCAACCATTCGATCTTTATCTATCTATCTATCTATCTATCTGTCTATCTATCTATATATCTCTCTCTCTTTCTCTCACACACACTCTCTCTCTCCCCTGTCCCCCACTTCCACTTTTTAAAAAAATCAATGGGAGCCCAAACAGTTTGGCTCAGTGGATAGTGTGTCGGCCTGGAGACTGAAAGGTCCCAGGTTCGATTCCGGTCAAGGGCACGTACCTTGGTTGCGGGCACATCCCCAGTAAGGGGTGTGCAGGAGGCAGCTGATCGATGTTTCTCTCTCATCGATGTTTCTAACTCTCTATCCCTCTCTCTTCCTCTCTGTGAAAAATCAATTTAAAAAATAATAATAAAAATCAATGGGGAAAAAAATCCTTGGGTGAGGATTAACAAGCAAAAACCTGGGGACATTCTGGGCACAGCCAGCATCAGGGCCCCTGGGAATATGCCCAGCCTTGCCCTCACAGTGAACAAGTCGTGTTCGTGTTCAGTTCTCTCCACCCAGTCCTACCGTCCACCCAGGAAGCAACCTTCTTCCCAAGAAAGAAGTGCACGAGGAATCTGGTTACCAGTGGATGTGCCAGGCACTGTCCGCTTCCGTGTGGGGTCAGCAGGTGAGATGGGCAACTGGCTGGCCCTGGGAAAGCCCTCCAGCCCACCGAGGTCCCAGACACGGGAAAGAACAGTTTAGCGAGAAGGAATGAGGAGAGATATTGAACAAACATCACCTATCAGATGGTCCTAAACTTCCTGGAATGGGTTCTGGAAACCCCTAGGCCAGTGGTCGGCAAACTCATTAGTCAACAGAGCCAAATATCAACAGTGCAACGATCGAAATTTCTTTTGAGAGCCACATTTTTAAGACGTTGCCACTTCTTCAAAATAGACTCGCCCAGGCCGTGGTATTTTGTGGAAGAGCCACACTCCCGGGGCCAAAGAGCCGCATGTGGCTCGAGAGCCCCAGTTTGCCGATCACGGCCCTAGAGAATCTAGAATCTCGCCTCTTCCCTGCCTGCTCTGCCTTCAGGCTGCAGACACATGCCTCGGGTGTTCTGAAGAAAGCTACTCCTTTCCAGCAAGCGCCTCCAACAGCTTCTGCCCCAGCCGGGCTGGTAGTATCAGGGGGGAAGGGAAGAGGGAGGAGGGGAGAAGGTGTTAGAGGCCAGAGCGAACCCCCAGACACCTGCCAGAGCCCTAACCTGCGTCAGAGTCTGTCTCCATCGAAAGGAAAGCAAGCAAGTGTGCTGCAGCCAAATCACGGTAGCCGGAGTGGAAAATACAGCTCTGACACGGGCCGTTGCTCTGGGGAAAATTCTGCTGATGAACCATATTGAGACACGACGTTGTTTGTCTTCTCTGATCGCCACGCTTGAGTTTCTTTTTCTCCCCTTTTTTTCTACCTGTGAGATGGCAGGTATTTCATTTCATGGAAATGGGGGGGGGGGCGCTGATGCTGCCCGTCCCCAGGGGGGCCCCAGTCAGAGGAAGAGGCCGAATGTTAGCAGGGATGGAAGTTCGTGGGGCTGAGGTTTCCTTCTGAGGCACGGAGAGGAAGGGGGTGGGCAGGACCACACCCCGTATGGCACTAGTTTTTGAGATGTCATTGACATGTAGTATTCTATCCATGTTGGGTGTAAATGACATATTTTTTAACCTTTCAAGAATTACTGAAGCCAGGGTGCTCCTCTTTTTTTAAAAAAAAAATATATATATTTTATTGATTTTTACAGAGAGGAAGAGAGAGGGATATAGAGTTAGAAACATCGATGAGAGAGAATCGCCGATCAGCTGCCTCTTGCACACCCCCTACTGGGGATGTGCCCGCAACCAAGGTACATGCCCTTGATGGGAATCGAACCCCGGACCTTTCAGTCTGCAGGCCAACGCTCTATCCATTGAGCCAAACCGGTTTCAGCAAGGGTGCTCCTCTTGGTATAATGCTTTGAGTAAAGAAACCAACATTTTCATTTCTAGTCTGCCACTCAGATGAGTTCCTGAAAGGCTCTGGACTTCAGTTACCTCATCTCTAAAAAAGAGAAGGTTCGTATAGGATTAAAAAAACAACAAAATTCCCCCCAACTCCAAGAGCTCTGAGTTCTCAGAGTGGAGTCTGCTATCTGACATGGGGCAGGCAGCCAGCCTCTCTACACCTCGGCTTCTTCACCTGTAAAACCACTAAGAATCTGGCCTGGCCTCCCTCTCAGGGCAGCTGGGAGGACTGGATGAGACAATCCGTGTGAGGGGACTTTGTTAAGCCTCGACACCCTGGACACATGGAAAGTATCTGTATCATTTCTACTTACCTGGGCAACGGAAGAAGGCTTTGATTATCTATCTGGGACTCCTGGTATTCCATGAAGCTAGCAACAGGCTTATAATAAAGCAGGAGAGGTTTGTTGTTGGATCACAGGAAATTTTCTGACCACCAGGATCACTAGACGCTGTGGGGTCTTTTCTAAAAGGCTGCAGGGAAAAAAGAGACAAGGGTTGACTCCAGGTAGGTTAACCACGTCTTGTGAGCAAGGACCGAGACCATGTGGCACCTGCTTCGATTCTAGCGTTAGGATGTTCTGTAAGGCTCCTATGCAAGGGCTAGGATGGGAAAACCCGTGGATAACAGCCTTTCGGATTTAAAATGGGCCATTCCGATGTCCCAGGCTCACTGGAATCTGGGGGTGGCTTCCTAAAAGATGCTTTTAGAGGGTGTGGGTGCATGGGCAATGTTTTCTGAAGCAACAGATTGGGAGAGGGGGTGGGGTGGGTAACAAGTGAGATTTAGAAAGGGTGAAGAGAGATAATTTTGTAGTTTCCAAAAATAAAAAATAAAAAGAAGTTCAGTGGGCAGGTATGGCAGCTTTGAGAAAACTCAGTGGCATCAGATTGGTAAAGAAAGGCTGAAGGGACAGTTGGCACTGAAGGATTCTGCTGGATGGAAGAGGTAGGGTGAAGGTAGTCATTTCAGGCCAAAGAAGCCAAGGGGAGGCAAGGAGTTGGAAGAGAACAGGGCATCACCTGCCATCTGGTGAGAGTCCTTGTTTTGGCCAGAGACCTTATGCAGAAAATTCTAGCTCTTTTTAAAAAATATATTTTTTTATTGATTTTTTTTATAGAGAGGAAGAGAGAGGGATAGAGAGTTAGAAACATCGATGAGAGAGAATCATCGATCAGCTACCGCTTGCACACCCCCTACCGGGGATGTGCCTGCAACCAAGGTACATGCCCTTGACAGGAATCGAACCTGGGATCTTTCAGTCCGCGGTCTGATGCTCTTTCCACTGAGCCAAACTGGTTTCGGCAAAATTCTAGCTCTTATGACGTCTAAGTTTGGGGGGTCAAATCTGAGTTCATGTTTCTGCTCCAACCTCAAGTGAGTTACTTTAGCCTCACTTTACACTTCTGTAAAGTAGGACTGATAATTAGATAAACTCTTGAGGCTGTTGTAAAACTTAAAGTGAGATGATATCAACCAAGTGCCTGGCACATAGTAAGAAATCAGAGTTGTAGAGGACCACCAACCAACTAAGCCAGGTCGTAACGGGTATGGGCATCGAGCAGGGTTCCGTGGGCCAGACCGTGTGAAGTCCACGGCACACAGTAGGCACACACTAACGTGGCGGCAGACAGCTGGCGCCCGTTAGTCACAGAAGAGCTGCAGAGTCACATACCTTCTCGTGCACACGAGCACACGCTCACACTCAGAACAGATCATTGCTTAAGCTCGTCGGCGCCAGCGTGAGAAGATGAATAAGAGGTCTGCAGGCCGGTGTGCTTTCCGTGCCGTGTCACAGGAAGGAAGGCCCGTGGGGTCCCAGGAGCCCTTGGGCAGAGGGGAATTCAGAAGGGAGCTTTCTGAAAAACTCAGGTCCCCATGGCTGGAACACGATTGCTAGAAAGAAAAGTGAGACAGTGGGAAGCACGGAACCCAGGGGAAGGGGGTGGCTAAGTGGTTTGTGGGATGGCTAGCGAGCAGGAAGTCCTGGATCCCACTCGCTGCTGCTTCTAGGAAAAGCCACCAGGGCCTCCCTCCCTGAGTCAGGGAAAAGCCCACGGAGGAGCTAGATTAGTTACTCTGTGGCCTTAAAGTATTTCATCCTATTGGCAAGCCTCTTAGGTCTTCTGTGAGAAGCGAGGAGTCTCCCGTTCCACAGAGACAGAAAACCGAGGCTCTCTGAGGTTGGAAGATATCTTCATAATCACACAGAAGAAGAAAAAAAAGATTAAACGCTAGCTGGTTTGGCTCAGTGAATAGAGCACTGGCCTTCGGACTGCAGGGTCCTGGGTTTGATTCCAGTCAAGGGCACATTACCCAGATGGCAGGCTCCATCCCCAGTAGGAGGCGTGCCGGAGGCAGCAATGATGATTCTCCTCAATGATGTTTCTAGCTCTCTCTCCCTTTCCCTTTGTCCCTGAAATAAATATATATTAAAAAGACTAAAAAACTAAAACAGGTCTCCCTTTTCTGGACCTAGGTCTCTCCATTTGAGAATCTTAAACCCATGTGCTAGCCAAAATGAATGAAATGTGTCTCCTCTCTTTCCCTGGCATATGTGAAGCATGGGTCCAGGCCCATGCGCACACATACACACCACACACACACACACACACACACACACACACACACGCAGATTCATACCCAGGAAAAGATGCTTCTTAACTCTAGGTGGTGTCCACCAAGTGCACTAAGTATGGTCGTAACTACTGGAGGATTTTTAAAAGGGAAGACAGAAAACTCAGTGACATCAGATGGGGGGCGGGGGGAGGCTGAAGGGACAGTTGGCACTGAAGGATTCTGCTGGATGGAAGGGGCAGGGGTGAAGGTAGTCATTTCAGGCCAATGAAGCCAAGTGGAGGCAAGGAGTTGGAAGAGCACAGGGCATCACCTGCCAACAGGCAAGAGTCCTCGATTTGGGGAGAGACCAAGTGCAGAAATTCTGTGGGGAAGAATGCCACGCTCTGATGCCCGGGTTCTGTGGAAGGCACTGGGCAGCCATTGAATGTCCGTGCACCCGGGAAGTTGGTGGTGAAACTGGTGTGTTAGGAAGATGAGCCTGTGGTCTGGAGAAGCCTAAAATGGCTTAAAGAACGCATTCTGTTCTCTGGCTGCCTGGGTTGAAGGAAACAGTCACATAAAGGATTAACAGGATTGTCCTCAGTATAGTGATGGTCATAACTACCAGCCATAGCTGAACCTCTACTGGCCCAGAGCTCTGCCACCTGAGTGGAGTCAATATGAAGAACTCAGCACCCTTCACACCGTTTCTGCAGACCTAGCTCTCCGTGGCGGGGCCTCCAGCAGCCTCACCCCCAACTTTCCCCTCACTACGGCCTGCACAAGGAGCAAGCTCTGGCAACCCAGCCCCTCCTCCTCACCTCCAGTTTACTCTAAAGCCCTCTGACTTTACACGAAATGAAACAGAAGCCTCCCCAGCTCACCTGCCTTCATCAAGGGCCCTGGCTCGTTGGTCCCTGCAGTCCCTCCCCCACAGGAAGGACTCGATGGGGAAATCTTCCTCTTCCTCCCCTTTGCACCACCCTTTGGAAGTTCAAAGTCATTTCAGGAGCCTCAGAAGGGAAAGCGAAATTGCAGCAGCATCAACAGTCAGCTGTTGTGGTGGATAGTGGCCGTGGTAGCTGTAGTAGTTGGAACGTGGTTGTACGGCAGTATTCGGTTGAGCAATAGAGTGCCAGCTAATTGGTACTGAGCACTCACCAGGCGCTGGGACAAACTTTTCATTCCCCTTCTGCTCATGACCAGGAGATGGGTATTCATTCTTCTTCCGTCTTACAGACGTGACAGGTTTTCCTTGGAGGAGGAGGGTATGGAGCTCTCTGGATTCCAGTGGCAGAGCAACCACAAGACCAGTTTACCCATGACACCACTCCTAGCCCCACGGCCCTACCACCATCTCTTCCCAGCACACAGCCAACTCTTGCAGCCCCTTTGACTGGGCACGTGTTTATACACTTCAAGGCAAGTAGCCTTTGACTTATGCACCGATGTTTGTGAGTCACTTTTTTGGAGCCTGGAGCACTATCTTCACAGAAATCATTTTATTAATGCTGATTTCCTCCTATCCTGCAATAGCGCCAAACTCAGGTCACGCCCAGCTTGGTGTGGCTCAGTGGTTGAACATCGACCTATGAACCAGGAGGTCATGGTTCAGTTCCCGGTCAGGGCACATGCGTGGATTGCAGGTTCAGTCCCCAGTAGGGGGTGTGCAGGAGGTCTCCAATCAATGATTCTCTCTCATCGCTGATGTTTCTATCTCTCCCTCTCCCTTCCTCTCTGAAATCAATACAAATATATTTTTAAAAAATCATGCATAGCACCAGGTTTGTGGGAGCTGGGGTCTATAAGATTTCCAAACTCAGCCCAGGTTTGTGGAAACTGGGGTTTACAAGCAAGAGAATTTCTTTCTCCTACTAGACACATGACCTGCCCTAGGCAACATTTGAAATAAGTTACGGTAAGTTGTCTTGGATCACCACCCATCACACTCTACTCCCTCTTCCTGAGACCCCCTCTCTTGTCTACTTTCCCTGTGAGGGGACCCTCATGTGAACCCCCTCCCCCCATTGAAACTCCTGCCTTCTGCCCAGCTCGTCTTGCTCTCCTTCCCACCCGTCTCAGCTCACGGCCAGCCGTCCCCAGAACCCAGCACACCTACGGGGCTGCTGCTTCCTCGTTGCTACTCTGAGTCCGAGCTCAGTGGCTCTAGAAGCTACTGGCTACTTCATCAAGGGTTTCCCAGAGGCTGCCTCCTGAGGTAAAGGGTTCCTCGCCTCAAAAGGGCAAAGATGAAGCCATAGATGCAACTTGCATCTATGGAAAACAGGCATTTCTGAATTGGGGCGGCCTATGCATTCTTTGCACTATCTGTACGTTTCTGTTCTCAGGGTCCTCCGTGGACTTGACCGCAGAGCTGTGTTCACAGGATCTGTGAACCTGTGTGGGGAGCGGCTACAGTGTTTAGACAGGCTCAAGCCTCGGACTGATGAGGGCACCGTCCTCTCGTGGCCACGTGCAAGTCCCAGCTTGGGGGGCAGAGCCCTCCCAGCACAATGACAGCCAACACTAAGGTTGTGGGCTTGAACCTGTGGTCCAACCACGTGGCCCCACGTGCCTGAGTGATGTGGGCTTGATAGAGTTCAGGTGCATGTGGTTGAGTGGGATTGAAACCCACGAGGATGTTGTAAACATCTTGACCGCGCGCCCTTACTTTGCCTTGTGGCATCTGCTATACAATAAAGACACGGCTTGTGGGTGCTGGTCGCTGTCCCTCAGAGAAGCAGTGTCCCACTGAGACCCCGCTTTCATTCTCTTGTCGGTCCTTTCTAAGCCTTCCAGCCGCCCCCACTCAGGGTCACCCTTGGCCGTGCTGGGGGGGGGGGGGGGCACAAACCTGCTCCTTTGGAGCCTGAGGGGGGTGAGTGTTCACCACATTGGGTTCCCACAGTGGTCAAAAGCCTGTGCCCAGCGCTGGTCACCCCTCCCTTCTCTTCTTTTCCTGTGGCCCCAGCTGAGGGGCCTCATTCACTGCTCAAAGCCGGTAGCACGGGGCAGGCCCGGGAGGGCGGCAGCAGCCACGTGGCTCCTCATTGTGCTTCGCCATGGGACTCCAGCAGCCCGTGGCCACCTCCATCCAGAGACCCTCTTAGCCCGCCTCCTGCCAGGAGCCAACCACACCAACAACACTTCCTCCCGGCGGGCACTGATCCGCCTGGCAGCAGCCACCAGAGCCACACAGACATTTTACCACTCGGGGCAGATAACGTCTTAAGAACACGAAGGGCCCTAACCAGTTTGGCTCAGTGGATAGAGCGTCAGCCTGCGAACTCAAGGGTCCCAGGTTCGATTCCAGTCAAGGGCATGTACCTTGGTTGCGGGCACATCCCCAGTAGGGAATGTGCAGGAGGCAGCTGATCGATGTTTCTCTCATTGATGTTTCTAGCTCTCTATCCCTTTCCCTTCCTTTCTGTAAAAAAATCAATTATATATATATATATATATATATATATATATATATATATATTTTTTTTTTTTTTTTTAAGAACACGAAGGCTCTCCTGAAGGAGATGTTAAGCGATCTCTAGGGCTTTCCAGTAATATTCTTTCCTCCCAGAGATAGTCAATGTGAGAAATCCACTTCCGGAAGGTGATCACCTCCCTCCCACGCCCCTGGCCCCCCCCCCCCCCCCGGCCCTGCTCTTGAGGAAAAGGCAGCTCACGTCCTCCCGCGAAGGAGGCCCTCGGATTTCCACTGCTCTCAGCAGGCCTGACTCACACCGAAACTGCAACCTCGAGGGGCAAGAAGGAAACACAGGTGAACGCACGCACAGGCTGCGCGAGGGAAAGGTTTGTTCCTCTTACGGAGCGGGGCGGCACTTCCAGCGCCCGCCAGAGCTGTGAGCTGGACGCGGCTGGCGGCTGAGCCAGCGGCTGGGCGGGCAGGGGAAGTACTAGCATACATCAGAACCACACGTGCCAGCCAACTCCTGCCAGGGTGGGAGGGCAGCTAGGGGAATAACAACAAGCTAGGATACTAGAGTTGGAAAGTACCTTAGAAAAGCAGCTCTGTCAAGCCTTCCATGATAGATGCGGAAAGCAAGGCTGCCCTAGCTGGGTTAGCTCGGTGGTTAGAGCGTTGATCCACGAACCAAAGGGTCTCAGGTGTGATTCCCAGTCAAGGGCATGTATCTCAGTTGCAGGTTCGATCCCTAGGCCCAGTCAGGGCACATGCAGGAGGCAGCCCGTCCTTGTGTTTCTTTCACAATCATGTCTCTCTCTCTCTCTCTCTCTCTCTCTCTCTCTCTCTCTCTCTCTCCTCTCTCTCTCTTTCTCTCTCTCTCTCCTTGCCTCACTCTCTTCCACTCCCTCTCTAAAGATCAATGGAAAAATATCCTCAGGTCAGGATTTAAAAAAAAAAAAAAAGTAGGCTGAAGGACAGAAAGGAGCTGTCCGACATCTCACAGTGGAAGGCCCAGGGCTGGCTAGGGCTCTCCTCCACACCACGACCAGAGCTCCTGCTGCTGTGAGCTTGATTCTCTCTCCCCGGTAGCTCCCTCGGAGTACTGAGGTGGAGATCCTGGAGTGTCCCGAGTCTTCAGGTCCACGAGGAGGCCCAGCCCGCCGTGCAGCCGCTGAGCGATGCCATGGAAAAGCAGGAGCAACCACAGCTCCGATGTCCTGGCAGCTAGCCACGTGCCGGGCACTCACCTAAGCCCTTGTGGGCATTCCATTTAGGCCCTACAACCGCCGGCAGGGCCCGTCACCACCTCCAGCACAGGCCGCACCAGTGGTGAGGGCAGAGCCGAGCTGCACGGTTAGCCTGACTCCAGGGCCCACACATGAAACAACCTGCAAAGACCAGGCTGAGGGCATGGCTCAGGATGTACTTTGCCGTAACCGAACACTGAGACCCAGGGCTGAGGGTTGGCTACGTGGGGGCGAGGGGTGCTTTGCTCTGAGGACCTGTCTTAGCTGTCAGAGGTGGATGAGATCTGCACCAAAGACAGGCTCCGTGCACAGCTCCCAGCCGCTCTCCTGAAATCAGTCGACTCCCTGATACCAACTTATGTCCAACCTCCTGCTGGCGGCTTCTTACTTCTCCTGAGAACAGTCCCAGTCACCCAAAAGCCAAGGCACACATTCTCTTCAATTTGGGGGTTAAAAAAAAATTTAAGCATAAAATATAATCATCAAATGTAGCCAAAGCTCATTGGACGTCCTGATTTCATTTAGTAGGTTGAGTGCTGTGTTATTCTGAGCTACATTTGAAGGTGAAAGCATCTCAGGGTCTCAGGAGTGCTTAGTCCAGCTCTGGGAGAAGAGGTTCTGTCCCCACTCATTCTGCAGGGAGTCTCCCACAGCCCAAAGGATAACCCGGGAGCAAGGTGTAACTTGAATACAAGATGTGTGGCCCAGTTCCTGAAACAGTGCCCACCTTCTCAGCAATCCCTCAGCTAGCCAGCTCCGTAACAGCCCCGTGACTGCATATGCCACTCAATTTTGTATGCGGTGAGAAGAGATGGGAAGGGAAAGAAAGGAAAGGGAGGAGGGAGGGAAGGGGAGGAGAGGAGAGGGGGAGGGGAAGGGAGTAGTAAGGTCTGAAGCTTCCAGCAGGAGGCTGGACATAAGTTGGTATCAGGGGAGGGGAGGAGAAAAAGCAAATTGTATCGCTTTCCTTAAATCCTGGCCAGTTGGACTGGAAAATGTCTGATTTTATTGAGTAGGTTATTCTGAAAACTGAGAAAGTACAAGGCTAACCAAAGAGAAAGCAGGGGTTTTTAACGGCCTCTTAGAATTGAAGGAGAGAGAGAGAGAGAGAGAGAGAGAGAGAGAGAGAGAGAGAGAGAGAAGAGAGAAATTAAATTAAAAGTGGAAGTGAAAGGTAGAACCCAAAATAGACCTGTAGTAGAGTCCCTCCAATAGCCCAGCGTCACCTGACTGCCCGCAGCCCCTACAGCCCGGCCTAGGTCCGGGGCCCCTTGGAGAGGGCTTTACGGTAATAGGCAGGACACGGCACGTCAGCCCCCAAAATCCCATGGTTTCTGACTTGAAACCACAAACACTGCATGTGAGGAGGCACTTCGGCTTCCGTGACATACGTGATGCTCACAGACTGTTGCGCTGAAGGACCACATCGGCGATTTGGAAACTCTGACTGGAGAAGACAGCAGTGAGGCAGCGGGCTCCTCCCTTCTCCATCCGGGCCGGGCGCCCGTGGGGTATCCCTCGCCCCTTCCTCTGATCCCCCTCCTCCGACTCATCCTCACCCAGAGATTTTTGTTAAACATAGGCCTCGTTTTTCACAGGGTGGTCCTGTGAACGGTCCTCCCTTTTCTAACTATATATTTATGTGAGATGGATTTTCTTGATACACTTCCACCTAAACCACCAATCACAACAGACCAAATGTAGAGAACACAAGTTCATTTCTTAAAGCGGATATGTGAAGAGATTTGAAACTAATATCAAACAATGCCGCTCTTCTCCCCAAATGCATTCTGACTTGGAGAATACAGCTCTTTCTCATACAAACGGCGTTATTTATGTTAACACGCAATGGGTTTTTATTATTACTTTAAGATGTCATAATAGATATCCTTTTAATTTCTCACTGTCGGCTTCTCATTTGGTAAATATTGGTAACTCACATAAAGTGAAAAGCTCTTTGGGGTCTTGAACATTTTAAAAAAAATAAGTTTTATTGATTCTTTACAGAGAGGAAGGGAGAGGGATAGAGAGCTAGAAACATCAATGAGAGAGAAACATCGACCAGCTGGCTCCTGCACACCCCCCACTGGGGATGTGCCCGCAGCCAGTGCACATGCCCTTGACCGGAATCAAACCCGGGACCTTTCAGTCTGCAGGCCGACGGCTCTATCCACTGAGCCAAACCGGTTTCGACTTGAACATTTTTTAAGGGGTGCTGGCCCCTAATGACTTAAGAGAATCCAGGACCACAGTGGACAGAGCTGCACACTCCCGGCCCCTCCCTGGGAGAGTTTATGACCTAAGGCTGCGTGGAAAGGATCGTCCCAGTAGAAGTGGCATGAATCCAGGATGGAGGAAGCACCTGGCTCTTCTGGGAATGAAGATGTGTCTAAAGCACACAATAAAAACACAAGGATTGTGGTTGAGAATTTAGAGTCTGGGGTACAGAGATGAAGATCAGATTAGACAAGACGAAGCATTTAACTCTCTGATCTCTTGAAGAAGTTTTCTTGAAACGGATGGTGCTTCGGGGCACACCCAACTATGCCTTTTAACCCAACTTTTGTCTCTCAGACGTCTGGTCATTTGATTGATCTCCGTCTCTCCCATTAGATTGCCTTCCACGGCGGGTAGGGACCACATCAGTTTTTGACCATGATTGTTTGCCTAGTGCTTAGTACACTTTTGGACACACCCAAGGTTCTCACTAAATATTTGTGATATTTGTCACAAACGGTACAGTAGGAACCATTTTCTGTCTGCATGTATTCTGAGGCTTGAAATACTTCCCTAGGACAAAATTTCTAAGCAACCCTCACCCAGTCTCCAGCTCTCAAACACAGTACACAGCAGATTCAGAATTATTTTACAGGTGGAAACATATTTTCACAGACTTTCAGCTTCTCCTTACCACTGCAGTCCCACACATTGTACAAGTCTTGGACAACTCTCCTCCCCCCTCTGCGCCCCCACCATTGTTGGTATTGGCCATGAGAATTCAGAGTAATTGTATATTCATCAGAGTCAATGAGTTAAATACTAATTTGAGGAGAAAAATGCCAAGACAATTACTTTCAGAGTTCACCTTTGCCATTCACTATCTCTAGTGCCTGGAAAAGCCACTTTCTCTTCTGGCCCTCAATGTGCTCATCTGTAAAATGGGAAGTATGGATTAACTAATGTCCAAGTTCCTTTCTCTTCTGACATCTTATGACATCAGGTATTTTTAACACACCAACAACCATGGGAAGTTCGGTTAACATCCGCATGGAAGCAGGTTAGATAGTAATTGGATTGTATGTGTGTTTTTAATAGAAAAGCTAAATGAGAATGGGCACATATCATATGGGGGTAGCTATTTCCCCAAGTGAATCCATTCTGTATCTATATGAGGCAAAATACAAACATAGAGCCAATTACAGCTACAAAAGGCTTAGAAAGCACACTCTCAGTCAGTCAGTCAACAAATATTTAGTGAGAACCTTGGATGTGCCCAAAATGGTACTAAGTACTAGACAAACAATGATGATAAAAAAAAACTGATACGGGTCCTGCCCCTGTGGAAGGCAATCTAATGGGAGAGATGGAGATCAATCAAATGACCAAATGTCCAACAGGTATAATTACACAGTGACCTGAGCCCTAAAAATCAAAGGAGCCAGGTGTTCTGAGAAGATATACCAGAAGACCTAGACCGGAGAATAGAAAGAAAAAAAACTCATTTGAGCAGATAACATCTTAGCTGAGAACTGAAGGATGAAGAGAAGGGGAAGAACAATCCAGAAAGGGAGAACTACATGTGCCCTGAGGTAGGAGAGAGAGCAGTGGGCATTGGGGGGGTGGGGGGAGGGGGAGGAGAGCCAGGCAGGCTGGAAATGCTGAAAGTCAAAGCAGAAGAAACAGGCAGAGTCCGCTGATGCAGGCAGCTGATGACAATATTAAGAATATGGGATTTATAGTCAGAGGCACATTTTAGTAATAGAGATTAGAATAACCTCAACTCTCTGCTCTCTTAAAGTTTCTTGGAAGGAGAGGGTGCTGCAGGGGCACTGTGGTGGGGGGCATGCAAACTATATGTGTTTTCCAATGGTCTTAGGCGACCCTGTTAGCTGCTGCTGTAGAGCCTAAGACCGTCGGAAAACACAGATATTTACATTATCATTCATTAACAGTAGCACAAGTACAAGTTATGAAGTAGCAACGAAAATAATGTTATGGTTGGGGGTCACCACCACGAGAGGAACTGTATTAAAGGATCGAGGCGTGAAAAAGGTTGAGAACCACTGGGTTAGATGGTGGTGCCATTTATGGATTAGGGAGGACTGGGTGAAGGGGAGAAGAGAGAAAGAACATGATGAGTTTAGTTTCATGTACAGAATTGACTACATAAACTGGGGCAGGCCCAGTGCAGAATAAAATGTGAGGCATCTTGTTCAGAAATTAAGAATTTCAAAACAGTACTGAAGCCGGTTTGGCTCAGTGGATGGAGCATCAGTCTGTGGACTGAGGGGTCCCAGGTTTGATTCTGGACAAAGGGCATGTGCCTTGGTTGCAGGCACAGCCCCAGTGAGGGTTGTGCCAGAGGCGGCTGATCGATGTTTCTCTCTCATCAATGTTTCTAGCTCTGGCTTTCTTTCCCTTCCTCTCTGTAAAAAAAAAAAAAAAATCAATAAAATTTTTTTTTTAATAATTTTAAGACAATGATAGCAGCGCAAGGGTGGGGCTTTGCAAGCATGGGATCCTATATGACCACACAAGTCGCAGGGCTGCAAAGCCAGCCCTGTTCAGGCATCCAGAGGAGATCTGAGTAAACCTAGTCCCAGCAGACTCACCCGCACTGGAGCTGCGAGACTCCATTTGCGCCCATTCGCTGTTCTAGGTAGTCATGCGGGCCGAGTAGAAACTGCTAAATCCTTTGGGTAACCAGGTCTCCAACACCTGGTGTCCTGGCTCCTGTCAGCCAATGCCTCATATGACAAGTTACAGATCACAGTTTGTCCCCTAAGGAAAATCCAAACTGCTTGATTCAGTGCCCCACTGCAAAAGGGGAATTCCACATCGGCTGTCCAAAATTCAGCCCTTCCGCTGTGGTTTCTAGCATCTGCCTGCCGCAGTGCTCGGAAGCGCCCCCAATTGGGTTTACGTGAACTTAGCTTGAGTTGACCAAGGAGCCAGGCCGCTACGTGCCTCCTTCGACCACCAAGTCTTTATTCTAAGGCAGCCCAGCCACAAGACCAAGTCAGAGGATCCCAGAAGAGGACAAGGAAGGGCACAGATGTCTGTCCTTTTGGGCCCCCACCCAGCCATATGTGGGGAGGAAGGGGAAGGGGAAGGGAAGGGTAGAGATTCCAGACTCTGTGTGTTAACCAGGCCTGTTGCAGCATAGTCACCAAGGAAGTCTCTGATCAGGGAGCTGAGAAAGGTTATTCAAGGGAACACTAGAAATTTCAGTCTGGGGAAGATTTGTTCGCACTAGATGTCCTAGATAAGAAGAAATGAAACTCCCACTATCAGCTTTGAAACAGTGATTACTAATGGGCCTGGGGAAGCCAGTCCCCAAGGGATTCTTCATCAGTACAGTCACTGTGCTGCTCCAGGGAGCCACCATCTCACCTTCTCTGCCTGCCTCATGAGCCTGCCTGCTCCCTCCCACGTGGCCCTGTTTGCATGCAAACAGGCTGAACCCTGAGTCCCAACAAGCCCAGATCTCTTAGCCTTCCTTTTGAAGCCCCAGTGCAGCCACCCCAAGACTGTTGCCACTCTTTGGCAATTCTGAGTTGCAGAATTGCTGCCAGGTGTGAGGCAACTATATCAAGAAGGCTGCCATTCTGCTAAACAGGACGGTAGCTGGGAGGTGACTCCTTATAAGATCTAGGGCACTGTAAATAGGACCTTGCAAAATACACACACACACACACACACACACACACACACACACACACACAGAGAGAGAGAGAGAGAGAGAGAGGCAATTCTTCTCTGTCTAGATTCCTCTGCACCTAACAGTGGTGAAACTCATTGAGTGGAACTTTCCGGAAAGACTATTAGGATCTCCTGGGCTGACAGGCCATTGGACTTGACCCAGGCCCCTTCTCCCTGACACCCTCCAACAATGAATAGGGAAGCAGGGAGGCAGGAAAAGCAGCTTGTAGGTGACATAGGAAAGTTGTCCCAGCCTCGGACTACTTGCCTCTGGACTTCTTGTTGGGTGAGACCAAAAAATAAGAAGAATAATATCCCTTGCTTTTTGTTGTTGTTGTTAATCCTCATCCAAGATTATATTTCCATTGTTTTGGGGTGGTTTTGTTTTTTTTTCAAAGAGAGTGGAAGGGAGGGGGAGAGACAGAGAGAGAGAAACATCAATGTGAGAGAGACACATCCATCCCAGGACCTTTCAGTCCACCAGTAGACGTTCTATTCACTGAGCCAAATCGGCCAACACTATCCTCTGTTTTAGTAAGCCCTGCTTACGTAGTCAGATTTTCTTTCATTTGCAGCTGAATACCAAAATTAGGGGATATTTTAGAGCAGGGGGGGCAGAGGAGAGGTATACCCCCTCCCACAACTTCCTCGAATTTTCCAGTAAATTCCCACTGAAAAGTTCATTTAAATTCACGTTATTAAGCATTTATTAGACAACCACTGTGCATGTGGATTTTAGGGAAAATTGGACTCAGACCTTTTATCCTCAAGAAGCTCACAGTCAGCCGAGTGGCATTTTTCTCTGGAATCCTCAGGACCAAGGTGCCCAGAGGGGCACTCCTTCCATCTGTAGGTCCCGCTCTCTCACTTCCACCCCTGCACCGACTCTTCCCTTCAGCTCTTCCCTTGGACTGAAACCCAAACTCAAATCTAACATGAGATTGTCAACATTCATGGCTCAGCTTTGACCTATGAGTCTGGGACTTCTCCTATGGACCCTACTGACTTCTCCAATAAAGAGGTGATCTTCACACTCTTGAGAAATAGAATGATTGACTACTATTTTTGTTCTTCTCCTTGTTTTGTTGATATAAAAATAGAAGGTCTCAGTTTTCCCAAAAATGTTCATCCCTGTTGTCTTGTATCAGCTTGACATCAGTCCTATGAGATACGTTGATAAAAAGCATATTGCTGTCACTATTTGTTAAATAAGAAATTGCATCAGGAAATTCGCCCAAGGCAATGGTCAGCAAACTCATTATTCAACAGAGCCAAATATCAACAGTACAACAATTGAAATTTCTTTTGAGAGCCAAATATTTTAAACTTAAACTTCTTCTAACACCACTTCTTTAAAATAGATTCACCCAGGCCATGGTCTTTTGTGGAAGAGCCACACTCAAGGGGCCAAAGAGCCGCATGTGGTTCACGAGCCACGGTTTGCTGATCACTGGCCTGAGGTTACCTATGACCCTTTAGATTCTGAAATTTTGAGTAAAGAGAGGACAGTGATTTCAAGTCAACGAGGAAAGGGTCAACTATTCAACAAAAGGCTTATGGATTTAAGAAAGATAGAAATGGGTTTTGCCTGCCTCCCTTCTCCCTGCCAACTTGTGTACATGTGCATGTGAGAGAGAGTGTGTGTGTATGCATATATATTATACTAGAGGCCTAGCTTCGTGGCCAGCAAACCCCGGCTCATGAGCCACATGTGGCTCTTTGGCCCCTTGAGTATGGCTCTTCCACAAAATACCACGGCCTGGGCGAGTCTATGTTGAAGAAGTGGTGTTAGACAAAGTTTAAGTTTAAAATATTTGGCTCTCAAAAGAAATTTCAATTGTTGTACTGTTGATGTTTGGCTCTGTTGACTAATGAGTTTGCTGACCACTGGCCTAGTGCATGGATTTGTGCACTGGTGGGGCCCCTCAGCCTGTCCTGCAGGAATGGGGCCAACACTGGCTCTCTGACATCCCCCAAGAGGTCCCAGATTTTGAGAGAGCACAGGCCAGTCGAGAGGGACCCTACAGTTGTACAATCAGGGCCGGGGAGGGACCTCAGGAGGGCTCCAGGGAGTATCTGGCCCATCTCGCCCAGACCAGACCCCAGCCAACAAGCTAACCTACTGGTCAGGGCATCTGCCCCCTGGTGGTCTGTACACATCATAGTGACTAGTCAAATGGTTGAATGAACAACTGGACACATAACATATAAGGCTTTTATTATATAGGATAGGATGTCCCCATAGTCTGAATAATTATAAAGGCAGTGTTTACTAAGATACATTTCATTTTCACAATTGAGCTCCCAGTGTGTAGAGCTCAAATGATAAGAAAGTGGAAGAGATGGTTCCTTTCTCCCTGAGTTGCTCTCCTTAGTCCTCTGAGTCCTCACTTGTGCCCCGAACAGCCTCCTTAGCCTTGCTTTCTCCAGCCCCAGCCAAGGTTCCCGGGACACTCTGCTATGCCCATCCCAATATAGTACAGGGGAAGCTGTGTGACTGGCACCTACCGTGGGCAGGACCCCGCACTCACACCAACTACACAAAGGATAACAAAACAACACCCTGCTTTAGAGACTCACAGCTGATTAGCTGAGACAGGATGTGGACATGGGTGATAGCTGCAGGGCTGTATGGTTAATAGCTGAGGAAAGCACAGGGCAGGGTGGCAAACAAAGACGGGCAGGGCCCATGCTGCCCCGGGGGGTGGGAGGGGAGAAGAGCCCGGGAGCCTTGCCCTCGTTGGGGCCTCTGGGATAACTGCTCTACCACATTGTCTGCACCTGGAACACCCGGCTCAAAGAGGGCTCAGCCTATGGGCCAAAGCTGATACTTCCCGAACACCCAGGAGGCACGACTAAAGAGACGGTGGAAAGGATCCAGAGCCCAGCTCCTGGCTCCTCTCCCCTTCCAGGCTGCAAAGCGCACGCTCCTGAGCCCCATGTAAATCTCAGAAGCAGCAATTCCTGTGTTCGCACCACTCCTGTTTCCAAAAGGCCCTTCCTCCCTCTGTGATTCTTAGGTTTCTGCATTAGCACGAAGGGTCGGGAGGAGAGGCCGCAGTCCCCTGATTCTGGCCCACAAGGTACATCCACAGATGGGCCCTCCTACTCACCCCAGACTGGCGTGGCCCCAGTATGTCCACCTCACTTGCTCCGGGCACAGTGACCTTCTTGGAGGGGCAGGCTCAGACCCGGTGCCATTTAAGGCGACCCTGTGCTGACACAGGAGGGCGAGGAAATACAGAAAGCGGGGGATTTCCTACCTCTGAGTCCACTTGCTCATCCCCAAGCCCAGCCCATGGGAAGCCCAGGCCCCTGGCAGGCAGGAAGCAGATGGAAAACAGACATGGAGAAGTCAAGGCGTACGCCCTGGGCTTACAGAGTGACAGAGCCAGGACAGAGCCCAAGCCTTCTGCCCCATCCCCAGCCAGTGTTCCCCCCTTTACTGTCTACACTGTGGGAGAAGCCCCTGTGGAAGGGGGGGTGTCAAGGCACAAATGACCCCCAGAGACTTTCCAGAGATCTGAAGTGATGCCACTACCTCTGTCTTTCCTAACCAGGGGGAGAGCAGCATGCCCCGCCATATCTACAACACATACACAAACACACTCACACACACACAAACATATACACACTCACACACACACTCTCACACACTCACACACACATACTCACACAAACACACACACTCACACACACACTCACACAAACACACACACACACACTCACACACATACACACACTCACACACATACACACACACTCACACAAACACACACACTCACATACACTCACACAAACACACACACACACATACACACACTCACACAGTTTATACACCCTCACATACACACACTCACATGCACACACTCACACACATTCGCATGTTTAAATCTAAGACAAAATTACCAAGGCTTCTTTGAGAAGGGGAGAAGAATTAGGTAAGAGGGAGGGAAGGAGCCTGTTGTCCAGCCTTCCCGGAATCCTGACTTATTTTTCTACTTCGTCCTCCCATCTTTCAAGCTTAAATCTCTCTTCATCCACAGAAGCGTAGAACTCAAAGAATCTGGAAAGACTTTAATTCGGCTTTCTCATCCCACACACTGGGACAGTGTAGAGCAGAGTCCGGAGCGTGGTGTCAGGGACAGGCCAGTCTGGGTGCAAATTCCAGCTCCATCGTGTGGCACCTCCCGGCCATCCTATGGGAAGCTGGCCTCTTGGGGGGCCGGCTTGGAACAGAAATGGAAGAACCAGGAGACAGCATTGAGGATACTTAGCTCACCCTCATGTTTTCACTTGGGGAAACTAAGGCCCAGAGAGTCGGGGTGACTTCCCAAATCAGCAAGGAGAAGCCTTGGGTATTCAACCCAGGTTTGGGAAGGGACCCAATTATTTCTCAATCCCAGTACACTCCAGAATGGCCGATTTGTCCACGTCACTGTGACCTAGGAACACGTGAATGGAACCCACACTGTGGGCCTCTGCGCACAGAACAGCTGGTCACCCCGGAAATCAACTTCTTTTTTTTATTAAGAGAAGCTGAAAAAAAATTATTTAAAAAAAGGGAGAGAGAGAGGTAGCTCAGTCTAAAAATAGCAGTTCGTTTTTTCAACCATCCTTTTTGCTTACGAGGCAAAGAATTAACACTTAGAGAAAGAAGTTCATTGAATGCAAAGGTCCCTTCCCTGGGAGGGGCTCTTGAAACGGAAGTTTGTGGGTCTGTCAGTTTGTTATCAATGAGAGGCCCTCTTATAAAAAGGGGACACAGTCGATGAAGGTCTACACACCAGGGCATTGCTCTTGCAAAACCAAACCACAAGGGCCGACTAGCAGAAGAAGGCAGCACGCCACTATGCCCAGCTCAGTATTGCTCTGTTGCCTGGTCTTCCTGGCTGGCATGGGGGCCTGGCCAGCCCTGGGCACGCCATCTGAGAACAGCTGCACCCACTTCTCCACCAGCCTGCCCCACATGCTTCGAGAGCTGCGAGCTGCCTTCAGCAGGGTGAAGACGTTCTTTGTGAGTATGATGCCCCCTTACCCTTCCTGCCTGAACATCCCGTTCTGCTAGAGCTCCCAGGACTCTCCTTCCTTGCTCACCCCCATCCCCAGCACCCCCAGTTCAGTTCCTAAGAGACTCCCCGCTCCGAGCTATGGGTTCCATGAGTTCCGCTAAGTCCAGATGGTGCACTGGATGTGCAGGAAAAGCTGCCTACGCCGTAAAAGCACCCTGTCTCCTATGCTCAGGAATGATTTATAAGATCCTGCGGGTGCTCAGTGCTTCATTGGCTGGGAGACACCCCCAAGGGTATGACTGAAGGTGAAGATGCTCCCCCCCCACTCTGTGCCAGGCGAGCATAATTGCATCTGCCAAGAGTGGTCCGGAGCCTGAGAGACTGACGTTTGTGGAAGCGTCATGCAGGGGGAACCTGCAGGAGGAGCTGCCCCCCACACCCCGCCCTTCTCAGGGAGCCTTCAGCGGGGTGTGGGCAGGAGAGGGAGACGGGCAGAGAGCCCTGAAGGGCAGACACCCCATGTGTCAGTCAAGCGTCTGCCTTGGCTTCAAACCCTGGCAGAATGTTTGGAATGGCTTGATCCCCACGGGGAGGGCCTGGTTTAGCTGAGGGTTCCAGCACCGTTGAATGCCTCAACGTCTGGATAGCTGTCCTTTCCATTTGTAGGCTGGGGGCTACAAATAAAAAATGCTACCAATCAAGGACATGCATTTCAGGTATTTCCCCAAACCTCGGGCTTATTCTCACTGTGTTCTTCTCGTAGCAAATGAAGGACCAGCTGGACAACATTCTGTTGAACGAGTCGTTGCTGGAGGACTTCAAGGTGAGAGCCGGTTGCGTGGGTCCGGGGCAGAGCGTGCCTGGTGACTAAAGAAGGGGGAGCCGCTTCAGCCTGCAGGGAGCTGGGTCTGCTTCCTCCACGTGAAAAGGAGAAGTGAGAAGAGCTTAACTCAGCACCCAGCCAGCCGGGAGGGTTTCAGAGGGCTGGGCACTGGGGGAAGCAACGAAAATAATGTTATGTGAAGATTGGTCCTTGGGGGACAAAGCCAGCCTCTCAAGCTAGTGGCACAGCCCTTCCTCCCAGTCACCACCCCGTGCTTCTGCCCTTAGGGTTACCTGGGCTGCCAAGCCTTGTCGGAGATGATTCAGTTTTACCTGGAAGAGGTGATGCCCCAGGCCGAGAGCCAGGGCCCCGACATCAAGGAGCCCGTGAACTCGCTGGGGGAGAAGCTGAAGACGCTGAGGCTGCAGCTGCGGCGCTGTGTGAGTAGCAGGCCCGCTGCCTCCCCTGCAGCTCTCGGGCTTTGCTCTGGGAAACTCTCATGGCCTGACACCCAGGCGGCGGCGTGCGCTCTGGGTGGCAGGCACCTGCTCAGTTCTCCCCGAGCAGGGGTGGGGGTGGCTGCCAGGCATTTACATGCGAAGATTTGCAAACAGCTTTCCTGTTATTTGTGAGTCATTTGTGGCTTATTAACTATTCCCCCGTCGTCTCTGTATGAGAAGGGCCCGGCGCGCTTTAGTCAGGGCTCCCCGGTCCCTTGGAACCCAAGCCCTGGGCCTAGCCAGAGGGGCCAGGAGCTGAGCGTCCCGGGAGGGGAAACTCCACTTCCCTCTCATCCCGAACCCTTTAAAAAAAAAACAGAGCTCTACAGGGGCCCAGCTGACGGACAGCACTTCCCCTGGTAGTTAGAAGGGCCCAGGAGCTAGTCTTCATGAGCAATTCCCCAGGAGAACCCACTTTTTCAACTGAGATGAGGGTCTCCTCGCTGGTTCCCTTTGCTGTCGTGCTGAGAATGGGAAATCAGCCCATGTTGGTCTCTGCGTGCAGGGTGGGACGAGGCCAAGGTTAGCCTGCAGAGCTGAGGCTGTGTCTCTATTGCTCAGGAACTTAGCAACGATCCCCGCCTCCATGCCTGGGCCTGAACGGGAGGGGCAGGAAGGGGCGGAATGGCTGGCTCAGCATCTGGTCAGCACTGCCTGCTCCGGGAGGAAGCTCCCAGCCCTGGGTGTGCATGCAAACCTCCCATGCAGGCAGCCCGGCTGCTCTCCTGGGCTGTTCCTTCTCCTCTGCTGGGGAAGGGTGGGAGATGGGGTGGCGGGAGGTAGAGGCGTTCAGGACAAGTCTGGTCCCTTCTTTTTGCCACCAGCGTGTCCCCCAGCGAGCCGGTATCTTTGACACTTTCTCTTTTCCTCCCCAGCATCGCTTTCTGCCCTGTGAGAACAAGAGCAAAGCAGTGGAGCAGGTGAAGAGCGCCTTCAGTAAGGTGAGCTGCAGGGAGGAGGCGGGGAGGGTTTTGGGGGGGCGGCCTGGGCCCGCTCCCCGAGGGGCAGATGCGAGGCCTGCCCCATCCTTCGCTGGGAGGGACTGTGGGAACCCGACTTATGGTGTGACCTCGGCAGCCAGTGAGGAGCTGTCGCCTCGGTTATATTTGTTTTCTGTGAAGTGTCTTTGGGGGTTTCTAAATGACTGCTCCCCGCCTTTGCAGGCCTGTGGGTTGAGCAGCTGGCCAGCCTGCGAAGGCAGTGAGCGGGGTGCTGGGGAGAGTGACGGGGGAAACAGAAAGTAGCTTGTTGGGCATCCAGGCAGAAGCCACACGTGCAAGAAGCCGCCACGTGAAATGTGCACACACAAACACGCCCAGGGGTTCAGCCCGGGCTCCCCAAGACTCAGGGCAGGAAGCAGGATTCTCACCCCCTCCGGTGTTGGTCTGCACTCACTTTTCATCTGCCCCTCCCAGCTCCCCAGCTGCCCGCGAATGCCAACTCTCCTACCAGAGGGTTTCACACTTCCAACTGTCTGTGAACGTTTAGACACCATTTCCCAGAAGCCATGTGGCCTGTGTCCTCCTCAGGGGCTGGGGACACACACTGGGCAGGGTTCCCACATCAGGGAACAGGAGTCCCCTGGCACAGGTTGGGTCAGCAGGCGGGACCTGCTAATTTGTTGGAGGAAGAGAACAAGCCTCAGAGAGGCTCCCGTCTCTCCTCTCTCGCCGTCTTGTTCTCAAAGTGGTGCCTCTGATGTTTTCCCATCCAATTCTGAATAAGAACCATGTGAGCACATGGCCTTTGCATGTGTTGAGGAGGCACCGGTTTGAGGACTGTGCTTTGCTAGCAGATGCTCCTCTCGCCACCACTAGCTCTGCCTCACGCCAATGCCCAGTCTTTCCCACGGCAGTGGGCCATGCCCTCAGGTTGCCTGCATCCACCCTTCATCTCCCAACTCGAGGGATCAAGTGCAGCTTCTGGACCCCAGGGTTGGCGGCCATTCAAGTGAGGGGCCACCTGACTCACTCCGATCGGGTTTTCCCTAACCATCTCTTGTCTCCCCTACACAGCTCCAGGAGAGAGGGGTCTACAAAGCCATGAGTGAGTTTGACATCTTCATCAACTACATCGAGGTGTACATGACAATGAAGATGAAGAACTGAAACATCTAAGCAACAGAACAGCCAGGGTGGTGGCTCGACTGGACTCTGGGACATAAACTCCAAACTCTGACCCAGGCTTCCGGGGGAGCCAAACCAGCTCCTTGGGAAATCCCGTCGTACCTCTGTCCTAGAATATTTATTGCATCTGATACCTCAACTCCCTTTTCTATTTATTTACTGAGCTTCTCTGTGAACTATTTAGAAAGAAGCCCAATATTATATTTTTTTTAATATTTATTATTTTCACTTGTGTTTAAGCTGTTTCCTTAGGGTAACACCCTATGGCATGTGAGTGTTTTTAAGACGAATTGTAACTTATATATCAAGAAAAAGACATGCTCCTTGGGGAGCCAGCGGAAGCTTCCATCCCAAGCCTGACCTCTCTCTTTTGTCCCTGGGCCTGGGGTTCCCAGCATGTTACAAAGATCTCACTCCCTTAGAAAGAGAAGCTAGGGAGCCCCTTGGATAATTCACATCCCAGCAGCTCAGAAGGATTCCCCTGACCTCGTTCCCTAACCACTTCATTCTCGAAAGCTGTGGCCAGGTTGTTATTTATAACTACCTAAAATTGGTTCTAATAGAACTCAGTGTTAACTAGAAGCAGTTCAATTCCTCTGGGAATGTCACATTGTCTGTCTGTCTTTGTAGCAGATTTTTAATTTTGAATAAATAAATGAGTTTTATTAAAATCATGTTACAGTGTCAGTTGAGTTCTGTGTGACTAAAATTGTCCCCTCAAAGTCTCCAAGATGAATGAATTCTGCATTCCAGAGGAAGAAGCCAACTACCCTCTCCTACAAACAGGGAAGGTTCCAAGTCCGGGGGGGGCGGGGGGGAGATATTCTTCCTTCAAAAGCCAATGCCAGAGACTACCATAGTCTTTCCGTAAATTCAATCCTGTAAGGATTGCCCTTAAATCCTTAAAGATCATGCTGATTTTCAAGGCTAGGGATGAATTATACACATACCAAAATAAGAAAGATAGGCAGAGGAAGTTTGTTAGTGTTTGTTTGCTTCTTCAAGCACCAGAGTTCTAGGGGCAGACACTAATTTGTCTGGGTGATGGTGAGGACTAAGATGGGGTGTTGTCATGGCCCTAGGAGGTGGTCCCAGTGCACACAGTGGGCTGTTATTGGCATTCATACAAAAAACTTCTACCCAACAAATCAACAAATGATAAGTGTTGGCTGAGATTTGGGGCAAAAGGAACCCTCGTGCACTGCTGGTGGGAATGCAGACTGGTGCAGCCACTGTGGAGAACAGTATGGAGTTTCCTCAAAAAACTAAAAATGGAACTCCCATTTGACCCAATAATCTCACTCCTAGGAATATATCCTAAGAAACTAGAAACACCCATCAGAAAGGATATATGCACCCCTATGTTCATAGCAGCACAATTTACAATAGCTAAGATTTGAAAACAGCCTAGGTGCCCGTCAGCAGATGACTAGATCAGAAAACTATGGTACATCTACACAATGAATACTATGCTGCCATAAAAAAAGAAGTAATTCTTAACATTTGCAGCAACCTGGATGGAACTGGAGAACATTATGCTAAGTGAAATAAGCCAGTCAATAAAAGAAAAATTCCACATGATCTCACTCATTTGTGGATAATAAAAAAACATTATAAACTGATGAAAAAAAAAAGGTAGATACAGAGGCAGTAAAGCATCAAATAGACTGTCAAATTACAGCGGGAAGGTTAGGAAGAAGTGGGGGAGATAAGAGATGAACCAAAGGACTTATATACATGCATAAAAGCATAACCAAGAACACAAAACATTGGGAGGTGAGGGCATGTATGGGAGTAGGGGGCGGCAATGGTAAGATATGTACACATATAATACCTTAATAAAAAAAATGGGGGGATAAATAAATAAAAACTTCTACCCAATTCTCCCTGGGCTGAAGCAACAGAAGGGACCCAGTAGAGTAGAATATAAGCAGATAGGCCCACTCAATAGGATACCCAAGGATTCAAGCTGCTGCCAGCTCTTTCTTGAACCATCAGACCAATGTGAGGTTGGCTCCTGACTGTGATCTGCTGGGAGGAGTATGGTGGCTGGGGAAGCCCTACTCTAAGCCCGGTGGCTTGGAGGAGCCAGGGAGAGAAGGGGCTAAGGAAACACTGATTGCCCTCCCGCTCTGCCCAGGCAGCCCTGGGTCGGGGGAGGATAGGCGCCGACTGGCTGTGGTCAGTTTTTCAGTAAGACCTGACTCACTTCATTTAAAGTAACCATAGGAAGGAAGTGGGAGCATCAAAGCTGAAATTCTGAGATGAAAGGTTAGGTTTAAGAATGGAAGCTAACCAAAGTGAAGGTGTCTATGTAAAAATGAGAAGCCGGGAAGGTTAAGGCCAGCGGTCGGCAAACTCATTAGTCCACAGAGCCAAATATCTACAGGACAATGACTGAAATTTCTTTTGAGAGCCAAATTTTTTAAACTTAAACTATATAGGTAGGTACATTGTTATTAACTTAATTCGGGTACTCCTAAGCTGGCCTTTGCTAAAAACTCAAGGGGCCACAGAGCTGTATGTGGCTCGAGAGCCGCAGTTTGCCAGCCACTGGTTTAGGCATTTAGGGCTTGTCTTCCAGGCAACATACACTAACTTAACATGTTGCAGATCAGTAGCGTCATTGCTAGCTTTACACAGTGGCCAGGTAAGCTTCTATTGAACAAGTACAAAAAACGTTTTACATAAATGTTAAAGGCTCACTTTAAAATTAAATACCCATTGCATTTTGAAGTTATTTATTACATGTTCTTATAAGACAATATCTTTTTAAAGTATGATGCTTTGTAAAACACTATGTAATATGAAGCGAGAATTCTCCTTAGCCATCAGCAATGTGTTAAGTTAGTGTATGTTTCATCTGAGCTAAATGGGCATCTGAAGCCAATAGATAGAAACTCATCTGGAGAAGCCACACAGCTGATCAGGTGTTAACAACAACTACAATTTATTGAGCTTATTTTGAGCTGGTTGGTACTAGGCATATATGTATCAGGCATACTTTATGGTATTTTGTGGTCATTTTCTCTAAGAGCAAACTGACTCAGAAATGTTGATATGGCTTGGCCACATGGGTAACGTGGAGAATGGAGAATTGAGAATAGCATCAAACACCATTCCCATTGTATTCATTATCTGTTGCTGCCCAAAAAATTTAGCAGCCCAAAACAACAAACATTTATCATCTCACAGTTTCTACAGGCTAGGAATCTGGGAATGACAACCAGGGGTTCTAGTGAATCTCAAGATCTCTAATGAGTTCGCAATCAAAATGGCAGCCAGGACTGCAATCATCTGAAGGTTTGACTGGGGTTGGACAATTCACACACAAGGTGGCACGCTAATATAGCTATAACAGGAGACCTCAGTTCCTCACTGGCTATTGGCTGGTGGACTTGGTACCTCACAACATGGGCCTTTCCCTAGGGCTACTTGCATGTCTTCACAACATGGCATCTGTCTTTCGCAGAGCCTAACAAAGTCATAGTGTCTTTTAGACCTCGTCTCGGGAAGCGCACTTCATTGTATCGGCTACATTCTATTTGGTATGTGAGTTGGTAACTAACACCACTATTCCAGGGGAAAATAATTAGATTCCACATTGATAAGAGAAGACAAAGAATTTGTGGACATGTTTTTAAACTACCATATCCTTCTAAAAATTTAGAAGAAATAGCTCTGTCCTAGGCTGGGAGGGAGGTGAAAGGAAAGGTGGGCAGAGGAGTCATCATCACGGACACTACCCTCCTCAAGTTCTCTCTCATTGGCTGGGTATCATTATATTACTTCTTCTGAGCCTCGGGTTTTCACCTGGAAAACTAGCAAAGCTTTTTTTCCCAGGTATTCTGGACTAAATGTTTGTGGGCCCTCAAAATTTATATGTTGAAGCTCTAATATGATGGCATTTAGAGTTGGGGCCTTTGCGAGATAATTAGGGTTAGATGAGGCCACCAGGATGGACCTCATAATGGAATTAATGTTGTTATGAGGAGAAACACCAGAAAGCTCCTCTCTCTGTTTCCCATCTGCACACGGGGGACTAGGCTTTAGGCCTGGGTGGTTTAGGGAAAAGCAGACATAACACTCCAAGGAAAGAGAAGCTGGATCATAGGAACCTGTACTCAAAATGAAAAATTATGGGAAGTCCTCTGAACTTTCATAAGCTGCAGAACTGGCTACAGAATGAACTAGTCAACTCTATTCTCTCTGAGCAGTTAATGGGTCCCAGGTGACATATGTTCCATTTTTCAGTACTCCTTCAGGGATTTGATAGGAGCAGAAAAAGATATTACAATGTTAACTTCACCATTGTATTATAATTATGACAACTACTAAATGCAAAGTGGGAGCTTTTGACAGAGAAACTAACCTAAACTCAGGGTTAGAAGATGGCTTCCATGAGCAGTCAGCAGGACATAAAGGATGAGAAGAATTGACCAAATAAAGAGAGAGGGACAAGGACTTTAGGCAGAAAAAGTCATATTTTTTAAAGACCCCATAGCACTTTAAAAATGGGGAGGTCTCTAAAGCAAAAGTGCATTTATACTGACCTCAACGTGATAGACACTGGGCCCTCTTTATGACCCTCTGACTTCTTTTTGTTTGTTCATTTTTACAACTAATGATTCTCTCTCATCATTAATGTTTCTATCTATCTTTCCCTCCCTCTTTCTTTATCTCTGAAATCAATAAAAATATCTTTCTTTTAAAGAAAGAATATAATAATATAAGAAAGATATGAGCGGTCTCACCTTGAACATAATTATGATAGCACCATCTTACAAGACAAAAGAGCGCCTACTGGATACAGCAAGTGGGGACACTGATGACTTTATCAAGAAGAGTTCAGGGACGTGACAGAGGATGGGAGACAGATGGGACTTGTGCATAAATGAGGGATGACAAGTGTGGATGACTCTTTCAAGACATTAGGCCAGCGATGGCTGGGTGATTCAGTTGGTTGGAGCATTGTCCTGTACGCCAAAGTGTTGTGAGTTTGGTGTCCAATCAGAACACATGCCTGTGTTATGAGTTTGGTCCTCGGTTGAAGCCCATGAAGGAGGCAATCAATAAATGTTTCTCTCACATCCATGTTTCTCTCTGTCTTTCTCTGTGTCTCTCTCCCCTCCCCATCTCACCTCTTCCTCTCAGGTAAGAATAAAAAACAAAAAAGACATTAGGCCAATAGAGGAGGAAAAGAAGTTGAAGATAAAGGAGATGGGGGAAATGATGAAGACAGTTTCCTCAGCAAGCAGGAAGGGGTACCATTCCAGACAGCCTTAGAAAGGAGGCTTCATTCAATAATAACAGGAAGGAAGCAGGGACAGTGGGTACAATGCAAGTTGACTTGAAAATGTGTTGGCAGGAAGTTGAGGTTGTTTCCATCAGATGGTTTCTATTTTCTCTGAAAAGAATGAATAAAAAGGAGAGAATTCAAGGACATTTGAGAAGAGAGAAAAAAAGATTTGAAATGATGTTTGCAGATATGTGGAAAGCAAACAATTCTAGAGAAATATGGTAATTTCCAGACAATGTTGAGCCCAGTTGAGTGAGGTGATCACGAATTGAAGAGGTCTGCCAGGTTGTATAAGCTTTCTCAGGATTCTCTAGGCATCCTAGAGTGAGCACAGAAAGCAGAATTGTTTTTTCCCCGCGAATGTACCAAGAGGACAAAGGGGAGAGGACATTGAGAATATAGGGAAGAGCTTGTTTAGGAAAATGGACCCAGGAGTCAAGGAGTCAAAGTTGAATGATAAGGGAAGTGAAGACAGGAGAAAGGTGATAGACAGTGTTAATGCAGGGGTTCTGATGAGCTCGAGAAACAGTTATGATGGTAGAATCTGAATCACCAAGGAAAGTAAGGCAGTGGCCAGAGAGTAGAAAGACTGAATGAAGAGATTTTGGAGGTGGGCAGTTTTGAGGACAAAACCCATGCTATAACCATGGGTAACAGCTGAGTAAAGGCAGAGGAAGGAAGACATTGGGCCAGCCATGGCTGGGTGATTCATTTGGTTGGAACTCTGGAGGCCATGGGATTGAAAAGCTACATTTTGGATAAATTATCCACAGGGGCACTGAAGTCCATTAGGCTCATGTCAGTAGAAGAGAGGTCAGTGGAAGGGATTGGAAGGCAGAATGAGATAGGTGCTCAATCATTTGTGAATGAAAGAGAGATGTAGAAGATGTCTAAAGCTTTTACTGGTTTCTAATTTCCCATACATAGAGTTCTCAGAGTTTCACACACTGGCCAAATGATCATTTTAAATTTTCTAAGTCTTAGAGAAAAAAACAGATATATAGGCAGCCAGAAAGATTGGCTTTCTTGAAAGATTCCCTAATATAGACTTCTTGAAATTTCCTACTAAATAAAAGGACCTATACACTAGTATTTATAAATATATGTTACCAGGTTGAAGTCATTTTTACGTCAGAAAAATAACAAATGTCCAAGCATTAATCACACGCAATACTAGCGACACAAAAATCAAGAAGCTTATAATTTTTTTACCACGATGACTCATCATTCAATGACACATCCAACTGGGAACCTCCAGTATATTTTTAACCACAGACCTCTCCTCCTTGTGCAGATTCTTCAACCCTCCCCACCACCACCCCCCGCAAAAAATAATATCTTCAATCTCTCGTATTCCTATTGTGCTCCATCTATTTCTTACAAGAAAGAGGATAGAAAATCACCATCAAGAACATATAAGTACAATACAAATCTACTGATGAAAATAAAATTCCTCCTGAAAACAGCAATGCAAAATTGAACCTTTGCTTATGATGTTTGGCTCAACATTACAGCCAGTCATTCTCCCACCCTCATCCCAGCTGAGACATCAGAGCATCAGATACCCTGAGTTGCAGTCTAGGGAGAAGGATGGAGGCAGAAAGTCTAGGGAGAAAGCTGTCTAAATCAGTGTGGCCAGTGTTGGCCCACAAACTGTTGCCCGTCAGAGGCAAGAGCAGTACAGAAACGCAGAGTGTTTAGAAAACTTGATAGCAATTTGGCAGTATGTTTTGTTTATTGCATTGAATCATTAAAAATGGATCTGTATTTTGTATAGCTTTATATTTTTTCTCATTTTATGTTCCCAATGATTCTTTTTATTGTATTTTATAAAAATGTTGATTCATAATAGACTGGAGATGTTTTTAATGTTTGAAATTGATTTGAGAGAGAGAGGAAGGGACAGAGTAAGAGAAAGGAAAATAGGGAGAGAGAGAAACATCCATGTGAGAGTGAAACCTCAATCAGTTGCCTCCTTTACGCATTCCAACCAGGGATCAAACCCACAACCTGGGTCTGAGCCCTGACTGGGAATCAAAGCCTCAACCTTTCAGTGGATGGGACAACGTTCCAACCAACGGAGCCTCACTGGTCAAGACTAGATTGGAAATTTTTAAAATTTGGTTCTTAGTCAAAGGTAGTTTGAGAAGCATGGGTCTTAAACACACTCCCTGGCTTATTCCTAGATTCATGCAAACTTAGTTGGAAGAAAGAGGTAGTGAGATACAAATGGTAGAAAGACATATATTATACTTAGACTAATCCAATTTCATATCCCCATTCTACCACGTACTGTCAACTTTGGGTAAATTACCTAATTTCAATTTCTTATCTGAAGGGAGGGATAATAGTCCTTGACTTACAGATTTGAGATGAAGATTACACAAGGTTCTGTGCTACTGGCTTACCACAATAGCAGGCCCAGAATGAGGGCTGCGAGTTGCTTTAAAGATCATCTGTTTGAATTCATATAACCTGTTGCTCCAGTGAGAATTCCCGGTCCCACCAATGAACCAACCACAGGCACCCTGACACAGGCAGCATATCCTGATGAGGACCGCCAGTTCAGGCAAAGCAAGTGGTACTGGCTAGGTTATTTCTCTCCTTGTCTTCATCACATCTAAAGCATTTAGAATCCTAGCTAGGAAAAGTGACAGCCATTCTTGGTTGCCATTCTCCCAACCACCCACCCACCCCACCCCCACTCCACTCCCTCATAATAAAGAAACCTGATTTTGATCAGGTATCAAACATCCACATTCTCTAGAATAGTTGGGCCTCTCCCATGGTAATTATGTTTCTCCTGTCCAGTGACTGAGTTAGGAATAGGTGTGTGATATAACCTGGACAATGAGACATGAGGAGAAGTTGGCTGACAGACTACCAGGAAATTATTTTTCTGACTCTATTTTTTTCTTTCTGACTCTTAAAAGCAAGGAAAGTAGCCCGGCTGATGTGGCTCCATGGTTGAGCATTGGCCATTGAATCATGCGATGATGGTTCAATTCCCACTCAAGGCACATGCCCAGGATGAGAGCTCAATCTCCAATGACGGGTGTGCAGGAGGCAGCTGATCAATGGTTCTCTCTCATCACTGATGTTTCTATTTATCTCTCCCTTCCCCTTTCTCTCTGAAATCAATAAAAATATTTTTTCACAGCAAGAAAAGTAGATTTTTTTAATGCTTCTGTTTGTTGTCCACATTTAAAGCCTGGAATTGCTGTAGCTTTTTGAGACCATGAAGGGATTCAATCTAAGAGGATAAATCAACAGACAGAAAATAGCAAATAGAATAATAGGAAAAAGTCAGTCCCTGGTGACTTTCATAAACCCACAAATTAACCAATCCTAATAGAGTACTGTTTCAGAATTTTTAATATGTAAGATAATTTTCCTTTTGTCTAAGTCACTGTTAATTGGGTTTTCGGTTACTTGCTATCAAAAGCATGCATAAAAATTACTATATGTGAACTCTCAGGCAATAGGGCATCTTTGCTCCTGGGGTTTCCCCTACTCCCTTCCTCCTGAGCAGTGAGTCACCTCTGACTCATCCACTGAACCCCAAATATTTGAGGGAGTTCAGGATAGACAAGGAGTCCATTCGCTTTCACCACAGGGCATGACTCTTGAGTTTCAGCAAATTCTCAGACCAGCCCGCATCCTGTCTTCTTTACTGTGTTCACCTGCAGTGTTTCCCAAACTTTTGACATATGTGTACCCCTTCTATAATTTTCATAACGCTGAGTACCCCTCGTCAAAAAAAAATGGATGTATTCTAATGCCAATCAAAATATATTTATTTTTTTTGGGGGGGGGGGACATACACAAAATAATAATAAACGAAAAATAAAATTATTCATAATAAAATATAAATAAAAGTTATATTATAAATAACATTTATTTGCACACCAGACCATCTTGACTTGACTCGTGAGAACGTAGAATTAGGCGCAGCTAAGCACGGTGCAGTGCATATCCCCACCAAACTCCGGTGCAACACATACCCCCACCAAACTCTTCCCGTACCCCTGGGGGTACGTGTACCACACTTTGGGAAACACTGATCTAAGGAAACCAGAGCTGTGCGAGCTAAGTGTGGACACTGATGCTATGAATGAAACGTGAGGAGCACCTGCTAAGGTATCTGGCCCACATCTGCCTTTCTCACAGGGCTCTCCCTTCCTCCTGAGAGGAAGGCCCTCCTTTACAGCTCTTTCCCGTCCTCTAGGTCCCCTTTCAGGTGCCTCCTCTTCTATGAAGCCTCCCCACAGTGGAAGACACACAGTTACCTCCATTCCCTGACCAAACCGCTGGACCACACTTTTAGACAATTGATAATGTTCTGAGAGGTTCCGCCTTCTAATGGTTTCCTATGAGTTGACATTGTCCCTCAAACCTGATTGCACCTTTGAGTGGAGAGCCTTGCAGTCCCAGGTCCCCAATAGCATCAAGCACAGAGACATTAAATAAATGCTTGAGTTCAGCTAAAAAGAAAACCTTCCCAAAAGTCATAAAAATCACAATTTTTATTGATTTCAGAGAGGAAGGGAGATAGAAACATCAATGATGAGAAAGAACCATCAATTGGCTGCCTCCTGCACGCCCCACACTGGGGATCGAGCCTGAAACCAGGGCACGTGCCCTGACCGGGAATTGAACTGTGACCTCCTGGTTCATAGGTCGAGGCTCAACCACTAAGCAACACTGGCCAGGAAAATCACAGACATTTTGAGTTAGACCCTCAAAGGCTCTTCTGTCCAACTGCCAGCCACAATGATCCTAACAGAACTCATTACTTTGCGTGCTACCTATTTCATTGATGGACAGCTCTCATTATTGGAAAGCAGTTTATGAGGAGTTAGTTAAATTATTCTGTAAAAATATGGTTTCCAGAATCTTTTCCAGTCCCGACTTTTCCTTGGTATACCCTCATAACGATAGTACCGTGTTTCCCCGAAAATAAGACATCCTCCAAAAATAAGACCTACTTACAGGTTTCCTTCTGAGTGAAATATTTTCCCCCTGAAAATAAGGCCCCCAGGCTCTGTCTCAGAATGAAAATTAATTTACCGTAAACTGGTCGCTAGGGCCGCCCCAACTGGTGTCTAGCAACCAGTGACGTTACGCGGAGTCCTGACGTCACTGCTGTGTGAATGGAGAGAAATCAGCATGGAAACTTTGTGAAACCTAAACTGCAAGAAGTTGGGACTTGGGTGAAGAATTCATGGGAGAAAATCACTGACAGTTGCATTGCAGATGCACTGTGAGCAGGCTACCTTGACAAGAAGTACTCATTTAAAGAAAGTGCTATTGCTAAACATGAGAGATTTGGTCCACTGATTCTGAAAGAAACGGAGTCACAAGAAATTCACCAGGAAATTCAGGAATTGGATTGTTATGATGATGTTCCAGAAGATAATGACATGATTGTCATTGAATAAATGAGTAAGTTCTTGATACTGTAGGATTCACAGTTTGTCTGGTTTGTGATGACAACTACCGTACTACCGTACCGTATACAGGTAATACATTTCCTTTATTTTCATTTAACAATAAATGTGTACCATATTCTTCTTCATGGAAAAATAAGACATCCCCTGAAAATAAGACCTAGCGCATCTTTGGGAGCAAAAATTAATATAAGACACTGTCTTATTTTCGGGGAAACAGGGTAACAGCATTACTTATAATAGCCAAGATCTGAAAACAGCCCAGGTGCCCATCAGTAAATGAGTGGATTAAGAAGCTGTGTTACATTTACACAATGGAATACTATACTACTCAGCTATAAAAAAAAGAAGGAACTCCTACCCTTTGCAGCAGCACGGATGGACCTGGAGATCATTATGCTAAGTGAAATAAGCCAGTCAAAGAAAAATAAATACCATATGATCCCACTTATGTATGTAATCTAGTGAATAAAGTAAACAGACAAACAAAATAGGACCAGAGGCATGGAGGCATGGAACAGACCGACAGATCTCAGACGGAAGAGGGGTGCGACGGGGCTGGAATAGGTTAGCCAAAGGACGTGTACGCATATACACATAGCCCATGGGCACAGACAGCAATGTAGTAAATGTTGGGGGTGGGGAAGGCTGGGTGGAAGGGAGTAAAGGTGAGGGAAATGGAGGACATCTGCAGTAGTGTCAACAATTAAAAAGAGAGAGAGAGAGAGAGAGAGAGAGAGAGAGAGAGGTCATTTCTCTCTCAAGTCTCATCTACTAAGTCAATAAATACTGACTGAGCTCTTATGCACCAGGCATACAGCAGAGAATCAGACAATGAACTTGCAGTCCCCTAAGAGCCAGGAACAGAGTGTGCCTGGTGGCTGAACTGCCCTGTTCACACATAATACAATAGAGATTTTACCCCTGGACTTATGCGATGTGATAGATCGAACACTGAAGGGAGCAAGCAAACTTCTTCCTCAGAAGAAAAACACATGTAAAATGAGACTTGAAATCTGAGTTTCAGTTCATTAGACTAAGGGAAAGGAACAACGTGCTAGGCCGAGGAAGCAGCAAGTATGAAGATGTGGAGAAGGGGGCAAGTGTGAGAGTTAAGAAGAGGGAATAGAGAGATTATGAGGCTTAAGATGTAAACCGGGAGCAGGCTGAGCAGGTCGTACAGTTTCTATTAGGCCATGTTAAAGGGTTGACTCATATCCTAAAGGCTCATATTTGCATTCTGGCTGCTGCATGGAAAGTGAATCGAGAGAGATTGGGAGACCAATTCAAAATTTGTGCAATAATCCAAGCCAAAAAAAAAAAAAAAATCAACTGTGGCCTGAACGAAAGTAGCAGCGGTGGCAATAAAAAGAACTTACTTAGACATAATTGCATAATAGTTCAGACGTAGTGAATGAGAGCTGATGGCTGTCTGGATGTGGAGGGTGACCAAACGGGAGAAATGAAGAATATCTAAGACGAACAGGCAAGTGGTGGTGCCATCAATTGAGACTGGAAACCCTGGAGGAGGCCCGGGTGTGAAGAATGAGGAAGCTGAAGATCTGTGTTGGATAGACTAGGCTGAGATACTTCAAGATGTCTAAGTGAGGATGTCCAAATGGGTTTCAAGAGACATCCCCGCAAGAGTCTGCAGTCATCAATATATAAGGGGAAGCTGGGTCATGGGAGAGGATGTCAACTCAGAAAAAATATGTGTGGAATGAGACGAAAAGGTTTAAAACACTGAGGAAGACAATCATCGGATGGGTGAGCTGAGGGACAGGCATCAGCAGCGGAGACCAAGGAGAAACAAAGGCCGGAGGGAAATCGGAGTGTGATGCATGGACGCCAAGGGGAGCAGGAGGAGCCCAGGGCTGCGGAAGTCCACTGGATGTGCCTGGCCAGGCAGCTTCCGACGCTCTCCCTCCTTCCCCAGGATCACCTGTCGGGAGGCGGCCTCACTACTGTCCCTCAGAGCCTTGAGCGGCAGCCACACCCCATTGCTGGCCCTCCTGGGTGTGGAGAGTTGACTTGTGTCTCCCCAAAAGGTTTGTTCAAAGTTGTGGCGCTTGTGTGAGTTCCCCGGGGCTGCTGCCACAAATGATCACAAACATCTCCTAACCTGGGTTATGAGTTCACAGGCATTGGCTTTATTCTTGCTTCTAAACCATACAGATATGTTTCACATACAGAGATGGTTTCGTAACAAAAATAAAAATAAACAAGAGCAAAAAAGGGAAAGAAAAAAAACCAAGACGTGCTCAAGTTCTAACCCCCTAGTACCTGTGAATGCGACCTTATTTGAAAGTAGCCTATGGACCTATAACCAAGTTAAGATGAGATCATTAGGGTGGTGTCCTTATAACAAAAGGAAAACGTGGATGCAGAGACAGACACACGGGAAGAAGGCCATGAGAAGACAGAGGCAGGATTAAAGCTATGCTGCCACAAGCCAGGGAATACCAAAGATTGCTGGCAACCGCCCCAACTGGTTTGGCTCAGTGGATAGAGAGTAGGCCTGTGGACTGAAAGGTCCCAGGTTCCATTCTAGTCAAGGGCATGTACCTTGGTTGCGGGCACATCCCCAGTGGGAGGTGTGCTGGAGGCAGCTGATGGATGTTTCTCTCTCATCGGTGTTTCTAACTATCTTTCTCCCTTCCTCCCTGTAAAAAAAAAATCAATAAAAATAATTTTTTTAAAAAAATTGCTGGCAACCACCAGAAACTAGAAGAGGAAGAGGATTCTCACCTAGACTTTCAGAGCGAACATGGCCCCGCTGACACCTTGATTTTGGGCTTCTAGACGCCAGACATGGGAGAGAATACATTTCTACTGCCTGAAGGCACCTACTTTGTGGTAGTTTTTCACAGTATCCCTAGGAACCTGATATCCTGAGGTCAATGAAAATCCCAAATTTTTTGTATGTGAACCATGACTAAGTTACCTCATTCTCCGTCTGTGTTGTTCACTGAAGTTTTTTAAATTAAATGTATGACTTCCGGTATGCTCATCCATCTTTTCTTTGTCCTTAGATATTTGGGGCTATTGATCTAACCTTTGATAAACCTGGCTTCCATACTTTTGCTTAGATTGACAGAATACTAAATATGGTGAGTCAAGGCCAAAGCACATCAGATAGCAATCAAGGTCCTTCTCCCAGCTAGAAATAATAGGCAGCTATATCTTACCCACCGATTGATCACATAAGACTTTCTCAGATGCCTTGATGCAATCCAGATATACCACGTCTACTGGAAGTCCAAAAGGTCACACCAGAGTGACCTTGAACCTGCCCTCTCCCCTCCAGATTGGCACCATGCAAAAGCATCATTTCATTTTGCTGAGTGAACCTGAATGTCTCTATCCCAGGTAATCTCACCGACTATGCTGCTTGTTCTGTTCTTGGACCGGCCTTCCGATCTGAAATACTTGATCTCCCAGGATGATCCTGAATGTCCTCTAAAATCTGACTCAGCACCTATACCTACAGACTCTTCCTGAACCACAGTCTCGGCAGGTGGCTTTTGCAGCTTAGAGGTGGGACCTGACCAGTGAAGGTTTCCTGGATCCTCGTGACTGTTGACTTCTCCTGAACTTGCTCGAACACCATTGGGAGTCACAAGCTGTCATTCCACCCCACTCCGAGGTAGAGAGGAGCAGTGGGGAGCCTTCCACGGAGAAACTGGGAGTGAGGAGGTGAGTGAGAAAGGCACACAGAGCAGGAATAACATATGTCAGAAGCTGAAGTTTGTAGAGTAGGTGGACTAGATGTAACACCATGTTCACTACCAGAAAGCAAACACCCTTTTTTCTTTTTCTTTTTTTTTAAATATATTTTTATTGATTTCAGAGAAGGAAAGGGAAAGGGAGAGGGAGATAGAAACCGGCCAGGGCCAGAAAGCAAACTCTTAATTACACGTTGTTGTCATAATTACACGTTGTCATAATTACACGTTGTTGTCTTAATTACACGTTGTTGTCATCAATACCCAGCCTGCGAATAAGGCAAGAAGGGAAAGGGGGGTTTTAGGGGAGGTTTTAACAAGCCAGGCCCAGGAACGGTGGATTGAAACTTAGCCCAGGTTCCATGATTAGAATCAAGTCACCAAGCGGCTGGAAGGCATGGTCCTGGCTGGCAGCACCTGCCCAGCAACCTCGCCAAGGGGAGCGGGATCTTTAGCAAACAGCCAGCCTTCCCTGCCACGGTGGAAAGAAACCACGGATCCAGTTAGGGAGGTTCGAATAATGTAGAGGCTGTCTTTAAGAAAAAATACGAAGTTGTAGATTCCACATTAGAAAAGGGTCCGTACGTGCCAGGGCTCTGCAGTGGAAAGGTCGTCAGTCGGCCCAGGACGATTCCCCAGCGACCACCACATGCCACTTTTCAGAGTCGCCAGGGACAAACCAAGAGGAAAAGGGTGTGGGTTCCAACGAGGCTACAGAACTCCTTCCTGGGTGGGGGTGAACTCTGGGATTGGTGAATCCAGCCATAGAGCTCATGGAACTCTAGATCCTACAAACACAACGGCAAATGTGCTGTTAGGAAAAAGAATATTGTTTTATTATTTTCTGTTGGTAAAAACAGATAACATGCTACTCTTGGACCACATACCTAAGGAAATTACATCTCCTGGGGTTTTGCTCTGCATGAAGCTATCCAGTGGTTTGGGGCAGGGATGCTCTTTAAGTAAGAGGTGTAACGGAGCGAAGCCTATGACATGTTATTTGGTGTCTTATGATTCTGGAAAGTTTGAGAAACATCAGTGCTCCTTTGCAGGCCTCCGGCTCTGAGGTTCTGGATTCAGGGGGACCCCCAACACGTGCAGCACTCACCAGCTCTCGAGTGCGCCTGGCAGGGCATGTGATGATACAAGCCAGAGCGGAGCTGGGCCCCATGAGAACTGTGACATCCATTTTCTCTATAGACCCAGGAACAAGGGCCATGCCCCTATGCCCAGCACTGCCCTCAAAGTGGCTCTTTGCAGACAAAGTCAGACAAGTGCCTGACACCAGCAGGGTTTTCATGTCTGGGTCTCAGCTTCTTAGTAAGAGCTTTCAGGGCACACTCCTCTCTGTACTGTCCCATTTTCCACCTTGATTTCTTTTTTTTTTTGTACCCAGCTATATTGTACCACATTGAGTACAAGTTTGGAACTTATATTCAGTACCCGGGAAAATGTGGCATAAAAGTCAAATACTAAAGCAAACAAAGAGGAAAGTGAAATAACAATCAAAATTTAGTCTCGACAAAAGCTAGGTAATTAGGACTTCTCAGAGCATTTGTTAATCCTCAGCTTCACCCATCCACTCAGCCGATAGCAGGCCATGAGGTGTCAGGAGAGTGACTCCACAAGTCCACTGACTCTGAGAGTGAGAGTCTTCAGCTTGCCCCTCCCGGGCTGCACAAGTCTGTGGGCAATTTGTCATTGACCACCTCAGCTCGCCTGCTGGGCCATAGGGCTGAGAAATGAAATGTGTGGGAATGGTTTGTGTGGTCCCTGCCACAGGACCCACTGCGGGCAGATCAAGAAGAAATGGACGGAAACAGTAGTAGAGGTTCTGGGGCTGACAGAGTGACAGGAGAGCTCAGAGCTAACCTCCTCCGGGAGGCCTTCCTGGGTGTGTCACAGAGCTGTGGGGCCTGCTCCCGCCAGGCCTGTGGCTGTCTCCACCACACCCTTTGACACTTACTCAGACATCACCCGGAAGTGCATTTGTATTCTCTACAAATGGTACCCGGCACTACTAAGTTTCCACCAACACTCAGCAAATATTTGAGGGTCTTCTACGTGCCAGATGCTGGGGATACAGCGGTAAACAAAGCAGACACAAGTTCCTGCCCCATTGACCATCCATTCCAGTCATTATAAATAAGTAAATTATATAGATTATTCAAAGATGATCAGATCCATGGGAGAGTGGTGTGTGTGGGGAGGAGGGGGAGATTAAGTAGAGTAACTTTTTGATGGACATTATATTTCAATAAAGACAAAACAATTTTAAAAAATAAAACCATGGAGGGCAACAGAGTGCCCAGAAAGAGGAGGCAGGGATAGGAGAGAAGATTGCAGTTTTAAATTAGAGCAATAGGGTAGGCATCATTGAAAAAAGTGGCCTATGAACCAACCTAAAGGAAATGGGTTGTACATTTATCTCAAGAAGGAAGGTTCCATCTTGGGATGGTGGGGGGCACAAAATAGCCAATGCTGAGCCCTTCCAGACCTTCGGGTCCATGACTGCTGTAGGCCCCTGAACAGCTTCTCTGAGCCTGAGGCTTTCGGTGCCTCCTCTGTGCCTTTAGGAGGTGTTCCAATGGGCTGTAAGCTTCTGTTGAACCTCAGGCTCCTGCGCAGGCTTGTTTAATAGATACTTCTCAAGCTGAGCCTCAGCGTACAAATCTGTACAATGGGGTAGTAGCATCGCCACCTCACAGGGTGTTTGGAGGTCCAAACCCAAAATAGAAGAGACTGTCACAAAGGGGACCAAGGGCTTCTGAATAGGGCTGGGAGGTTCCTTCCCTGAGCTTTTTCATTCACATGTCCTGGAACTGGGCTGAGAGTTGAGACTGATTAGCTAAAACCCAAACTAGACACAACTGCTCTCACATTTCCTTCCACTCAGCCCTAATCGCTGCGGCCTCCTTTGCTGGGATACAGTCCTAGTGGTTTTCTTTGACCAAATTATTCGAAGAGAAGAGAGCAATGCCCGCAACGTCGGGAGCCTGATTAATTTTGGCCTCTGTGGGAGGGGAGGAAGGGGGACGCGTTCTTAGAACTGGGGCTGGCGGGCTCCTCGCTCAGCTCATTCTAGATATCAGGGGCACTGGGGTTCTGAGAGAAACCCTGTGACTCACCCTCATTTCTCATGACCCCTATTTTACTCGCAGGCACTCTGGCTTCCCATCATCCTCCCTTGGCCCCCAACTCTGCCTGGCTGCTAACACCCACCTGGTGACCCACCCAGCTGCTCACACTGCCTCCCAGTAAGTCCACATGCCAGCATGCGTGGGGTCCCAGCATGGGCGGGGTCCTCTCTGCAGGGCTAACGAGCCACCAAAAGTGGGTCTGAATATTCCTGCAGCAGAACACTAGTGGCCCCCTTCCTCAGGCAAAGCCACACAGCGGTAACCACCTGGTTGCCCACCCAGGCCACCACAGCTGCCACTGTTACAAACGACACGTGTGGGGAAGTGGGTGGTGGGAGGAATAGAGAGCTCAGCGGGGGAATGGAGCAGGGAAGGGGCAGAAAGGCACATTTCTGATTCCAAAGCCCAAACTCTCCTTTTTATTTATTTTTAAAATATATTTATATTGATTTTAGAGAGGAAGGGAGAGGGAGCGAGAGAGATAGAAGCATCAGTGATGAGAGAGAATCATTGATCAGCTGCCTCCTGCACACTCCCTACTGGGGATCGAGCCCACAACCCGGGCATGTGCCTTTGACCAGAATAGAACCTGCGACCCTTCAGTCTGCAGGCCAAGGCTCTGTCCACTGAGCCAAACCGGCTAGCACCAAACCCTCTTTTTTAGTTAAATCCACCTCCACATGCTGGTACAGTGATCGGACCCATTACTCTGGTGTGTGATAATGAGGGGTATGTGCTAGGCATTGTGCTCTAGCTTTTATACGTTTCATTTGATCTTCACGACAACCCTAAGAGGCAGGAGATGCCATGTTAGTCTGGCAGGCAAAATAACAGGCAAAGGTCTTGTTAGGAGAAATGTCTTTATGAGAGAAAATAGGAAGGGAGCCAGACCTGGGCTGGGAGGAAGGGAAGGGGACAGGGGAGCCACCAGACCATGCCCAACTTCCACTGAGAGGAACGAGGAAGGGAGTGCAAGTGTGCTGGGACTACTGAGCAATCTCTGAAAGGTTCGAAGAACTGCCAGGGAATCCTCCAGCCAAAGCTGGCCATCACTGGAGTCCTGGTTTCCCCAGAACCAGTGTGCCTTGGCGTCCCTGCTGTGCCATCGCTGGTGGAGAGGAGGTGAGAAACGTGGCCTCAGTGCAGATGCAGCAATGGGCTGCGGGGCCCAGCAGCTGGGGCCCTGGGGTGATTATGCTGGAATTGGAGACACCTTCTCACAACCAATAATTATTAGCATCATAAATAGTATCAATAATTATTGACATAACAAATCATTTAATACAAATTCTAATGAAATTAATGCATATTTACGATAATAAATAATTGAATTATAATTAATAATTGTGGAGTTCCATGATTATTATCCCAATTGCACTGGTTGATAAGCCTTGGCTCAGAGAGGTCAAGTCGCCTGCCCATCGTTTGGACCCAAGTTCAATACAATTCCAAGGCTTTCTCCTATGCAGGATGCGTCTGAGCTCCTGACCACGCATTCCACTCCTCAGACTCAGTAGCCAGCAGAGGGTTGGCACACCATCAGAATCCCATAAAGGGTTTTAGGGGGGATGTGGCTGAGCTCCTGTCTAACAGGAAAAAATCTTTGTATATCTCCTGTGTCTCCCACACCTAGGTCCCTGAGGCAGAGCCCCCTCCTCTGCCATATGCCTTTCTTTCCCAGATCTCCCTAATCAGAGGGGACCCCTCCTCATTCTGGGCCTCTCCAACAGCACCCACCAGTTTGCCTCATGTCCAAGTCATTTGCACACTGTCATCTCCTAGGTGCTCCCGCCAGGGGCACTCACTTCCCGGCCTGAGAAGTGGGTCAGGTAACCTGCTGAAGACCAGAAACCGGAAGGAGGCTGAACAAGACTGAATCTCAGATTTGTCTCCCAGCCATTCTGCCTACACATTCAAAATATATGCAAATAACCATAATTTGGTGAGCAGAGCAGCTGACATGGGGAGAGGTTGAAGGAATCCCCTTGCCCCCTCTAGATCTGATTTTTTCCAGTCGCCCACAGTGCTACTAAGGGTATGCACTTGTCAGTTTGGGGAAGTGTTTCAAATGTCCTCTTATTCTATCCCCAGATTGCCCCACTGCTGACAGCAAATTCTTTTATGGTCTCTCATCCAGAAAGCAATATGCAAAGTGCATTCATTAATAAATTGAGACCGTCTTTTTGGCAGTATCTACCAAAACCTAAGCAGTATATACCCTTTGATCTATCTTTTTCTTGGGATCTATCATACAAAAATGCTTATACATGTGCACAAAGATATTGTACAAGATGTTTACAACATTCATTCTTATAGTAAAAAAAACAAAAACGGAAATAAATGAAACCTATTCTTAGCAGATAGTTAAGTAAATGATACTGCATCCATACTGTGGAATACTCTGCACCTGTTGTTAAAAAAGATAGGATGGTTCCACATCCTGTCATGAGCGCTCACTAAGATAAGCTAAGTTAAAAAAAAAAAAAAAAAAGCAAGTGGCATGTTAACTGGTACGAAAAATTTCTGGAGACTGATTACAAAACAATATGAATATACCTAACATTAATGAAGGGTACACTTAAAAATAATTAAGATGGTAAATTTTATGTCTATTTCATTATAACTTTTTCAAAAAGCAAGTTGCAGAACAATAGGCCTACTGATTCCATTTATACTTGTTATGAGAAATTTCTCACCGGTGTTTACAAGCATGTATTTTAAGGACAGGCCTGCAGGATTCTTTTTCTTTGCGGCCTTCCGCAATTTATGAGAAGCGCCTGGTAGTTAAACCCCAAGATTGTTAGCTCCTCTGATTCAAACAGCCCCTCTGTTCAAACTACAAGACAAGCTACTCTCAAGGCTACATTCTTGCATCCCCCCTCCTCCCTGCTGTTTTCAGAACTTAGGGATCATTCACACCATGGAGTCTCTAGTTAGTAGAAAGTTCCCTTTCCCCTTCCCCTTCAAACAAGCCTCTTTTGAACTCTTCATAACTTTTGCTCTAAGCATGTTTCATAGGCTTAGGGAAAAATACTGATGAGACACCTCCCTAGGACATCTGCTGGACTATCTCCTGGAAAGGAAACAAGCTATAACTTTTCTAGACAACCCCCTTGATGTCTGCTCAACTTCAGCCCCAAATACTCCTCCCTTCCTTGCCACCTAGCAACAGCAGCCATTACTCTTTAAAAGGGGAAGCCACTCTTTTTTTTTTTTTTTTCCTTGCCCTGTATTGATTAGCAATGCACCAGCCCTTTCCTCCTTGGAAAATAAAAATAATCTGCTTCTACGTATCTTCTTTTAGTTGTTACTTTTTTTTAGAGCCCACATCACAAACCAAAACCTAATATCTGTGTATGTAGATAAATTAATAGAAAATTTTTTTGTAAAGTTGTATAAAATCAAATCAAACTGCTAAAGGACTTGTTTTGGGTGTTGACGTAGTTGGGTGAGGTTATGAAGAACTTCCACAGTTCACACTGTGTGCATCTATAATTGTGTGTATATAGTCACTTTGATGTTTGAGTTAATGAAATTGCTTGTGTTAGTGGTTGTTTAGATGCATTCACCATCCAACAGATAGTGAGCACCAGCTGGCATTTTTAGAACCTGAAATCAGATGAGACCAGTCTGGATCTTTCTCTGTTCTTTCTCTTTCTTGCAGACCTGCTCAGAGAATGGCCTGCTCTGTCCCCCTGTGAGTGGGTGAGTGAGTGAGAGGTAAGGTTCTAGAGTCTCACTATGAGGGCCTTTTCCTTAGAATAGGTTTCTCACCAGAAAAGGAGACAGCCGAGTACCAGAAACCCATGTCCCCTCCAGGTCTTACTATGAACACCAGGTCGCCACATACCGCAGGCACCAGTCACAGCTAACCGAGGTCTGGATCAGACTCAGGTGGAGTCGTGGTTTCTTTGAAAAGCAAACCTCCAACTGGTGAGTTCAGAACCGCAGGTCTCCAAATCAGAGAAGAAGGGCTGGGAGAATTCAGTTCATTTTGAAACTTGAGGCCTCCTAACCCGAGGGAGGGAGGAAGCTCTATGAACCAGAGTCCCACAGCTGGGGGGGAGGGGGAGGATTGAGGAAGGACCAACATCACGTTTCACATGGTTTCAAACCCCACTGGCCTGAGCTAGTCTGGCCAGAGCCCCCCACCTAGGGGTCCATTTGCATAACATCTGCTGATACTTGACATCACAAGGTCCCAAGAGCACTGTTCCCCCTGGATCAGAGTGCAGGCTGTCACAGGGTGTCACAGGGCGGCGCCTGAGGGACAGAGCCTGAGGGACAAGGGGGCTGGGGAGGGGAGGGAGGCTGGCAAAGGGGGAAAGCCAGTCCCAGCATTTCACTTGCAAATCCTGGCAGGGGTGTTGGATGGGGTAGGAAAGTTCGCTGTCCCCCAGAGCAAGAAAAGTATGCAAACAAGTGCATTTGCATGGCACTGCGACTCCTGCAGCCCCACCTGGAATCCTACAGGCCTGACAGCTTCCGGCTTCTGGGCCCGAGGCTTGGGGCAGGAACTCCCCTTGGGAGCGATACCTATTCTTTCCCGTGGGGTGGGTGGGTGGTCCAAGGTAACCCCAGGTTTGAAAAGCTGGTGTGCAGAAAACAAAAGTGTGGAAGCTGGGGTACATTACAACGTGTTTGTAACAGGGACGCTCCCACAGGGCCTGTGTTGAGTGTGATGGGACTGTGAACAGGGTGACACTCGGGGGGGGCACAGGAGCAGTGAAGCCCTTGACAACCATTCATCCCGACTTTCCGGAAGGAACCCCCTCCAATTTCCTTCTTTTTTTTTTTAAACATATTTTATTTTTTACAGAAAAGGGAGAGAAATAGTGAGAAACATGTATCAGTTGCCTCCTGCACACCCCCTACTGGGGAAGTGCCCACAACCAAGGTACATGCCCTTGACCGGAATCGAACCTGGGACCCTTCAGTCCGCAGGCTGACGCTCTATCCACTGGGCCAAACCAGTCAGGGCCCCCTCTCCAATTTCATGTGATGTCCTTTTCCACAATGATGTGTAAAATGTATAACTAAGTGTGACCTACGGTGTAATTTCGTAAGGCTTCTTGAAAACGTAATGAACTGAAGAGCAGGGGAGGGGGAAATCCCTGTTCCCAAAGTTTGGTTTGGGGGAAGCAAGCCTGGTGAGCGAGGGGAATCCAGGTTGGAGAGGCGGGAGAGGAAATGGGCAGAAAACACCGAGGGCACCCCCTGATGGAGTGAAAGGTCAGGCTGGGGAGACAAGCAGACAGCAGTCCCAACCAGAAGAGAGCTGGGGTGAACCGAGACTCAGAGAAGGAAGACACTGCCCTACTTCCCTCATTTCCTTCCCCTGGCTCTCTGCCCCAGTAGCTCCTCCTTCGGCACCAAAACACCTGCTGTTTTATGAGCTTGGTTCTCCCTGCCTTCTCTCTGGTCGGAGCCACCCAAGGGTTAGAGTTAGACACACTTTATACTCATCCACGTCACCCCGATGTCCTGGAAGCTGGGCGTTGCACATAGTAGGTAGGTGCTCAGGTTGAGTTGAACGAGACCCTTTACTCTGGGAGAGTGGGGTCATCTTCTCCAAGAGCGGCTTCCAGCCGAGGCCAAAGCACCGACCCTGCTGGAAGGGTGGCCTCGAAGGGCTCAGGGCACAGCCCTGTCATTGTCACACATCTGTAGTGCTTCCTGCCTTCCCCGGTCCCAGGGGGCTGTTTATTCCTCCGGTGCTTGGGTGTGTGGAGCACAAATATTATTCCTGTGAACGAAAACAGCCATTTGCTGACCTGATGAGCTCAGGGAAGGCCTGCGTGGCAGTCTTGCAGACTCGGAGACCTGAAGTAACCACAAAGGATGGTTTGAAAATTAAATATCTTACTTCCAACAGGTTATAGTGGGCAGTCATTTTCTAGGCCAATGTTTCCCAGACAAAGATCAGCTTTGATCTTTACTGAGCCCATCTGCCTTCCTGCCTCTAAGATAACCTATCTGTGAGATGTCTGGGTAACTTGTGTAACTTCCTTCTTACCCTGGACCCCTCAGGGCACAACAAATGGCCCCGAGACATTCTCTCATTGTGACTGTTATCAAGTTAATTACAATGTGTTAATTACGTTAGAGTATCCTGTATCTGTATCTGTATCTGTATCTGTATCTGTATCTGTATCTGTATCTGTATCTGTCTCTGTCTCTGTCTCTGTAAAAGAAGCTCGTGCCCATCATTTTACTTTTTATCCAATCCCAGGGCTTTCCCACAGGCTTGCTTTCTCCCGCCTCCTTACTCCATCACCAATGAATATTCATGTAACCCACCTATGTCCCTCCTTTGAAATACAGAAATGTAACCCGCCATTCTTCGGAGCATTAGGAGCATTATCTCAATCCGTTGAGGTTCTGCTTCCCGGCCAATTGTCGACAGTTTGGCTCAAATAAACTCACAAAAAATTCCTTTACAGGTTTCAATGGTTTTTTTCGTTAACATTCCCAACAAGGCCTGGGCACGAGGGCTTCATCTGTAAAACGAGGACACCGGTCCTACCCCTTTGACCTCACTCACCTCCCCCATCTCAACGCCCCCAGGGCCCTAGGAGGCTGCCCTGGGCCCCCTGGGCGTGGATGGCACGCCCCTCACTGTGTGTAGTGGTTTCAAATGGGTCCATTCAGACTACAGTGTGCCCGTGCCACGGACGCAGGAAAAGGACAAGGCCTCTCGCCGCCGCACACGTTTTGTGTCTCGCTGTCTAGGGTGCCGGCGGGAACCAGGCCTCACGCGTGTGCACAGAGCATATGTAGGAGCCTGGGTGTTCGGTGAGCTCAGTGGGTAGGCCTCTCTGCACCAGCCTGCCTGACTGCATGCAGGGAGAGGACAGGCCGATGGATTCACCACAAGGACCCCCAGAGCTGGGAGCCCCGTGTCCCTTCCAAGTGACCGGCTACTCCCGCACCCGGCCAGACCCCCCTTTTGATGGCTGAGGTCCCTAAACTTGGGCTTCAAGAGAAAGAGCTGGGAGGGGCTGGATTCCAGGGCTGAGGGCACAGAGGCTGCCCCCAATGCCAACTCCAGCCACGGGTGGGGGGGGGGTGGGGGGGCGGGGGGGGGGGGGTACCAAGCAGGTTTGTTTACATCCGCCAGTGGATGGGACTGCCACCTTGAGTAACTGAATTTCCTTCACACCTTAAGCAGACAGGCCTACCCACTCGTCATCCACAGCCCTGCTCATTTCCTGCCTCTAACCCAGTCAAAGGAAAACCCCAAATTTACTGTTATTGTTTGCCAACCCAACAGTGTTGCCCAAGACTCAGAGACAGGCCCTCAACCTGAGGGCAGGGGCAGAGAGCCCGCCTAGACCACTGGCCCCATCCAAACCTGGGGTTCCCTGTGCCCTCTGGTGGGACCCTAATTGTGATAAAGGCTATCTGGCACCTAGCACCTTCCAAAGAATTTAAATTATCTCCTTAAATTATCTCACAATGGCCACAGGGTATAGGAAGGTCAACCGGGGTACTCAGAGGAGAGGAATCCAGTCTGTGTCTGCCCTTCCCCCACCCGGTCCCTAGCAAAAGGATTTCCGATATTTTTTCCAATTTGTTTCCCCTCTCTTAGCTGTGAGGCTTGGCAGAGGCCTCTTCTTCTCCGAGGTTGTTTCCTCGCAGGCCAATGGGAGGCTAGACTACCTCAGGGCTTGCATGCCTGGGAAAGGCCAGGGGACTGGCAACCTCAACTGGTGCTCAGTAAGTGTCTGCGAGTGTCCCTAAGCCCTCCCGCATCTCACCACTTAAGGGTGGTCAAGAACCACGCCCTATGCCTCTCCACCCATCAGGCCACAGAAGTTCCACGCTCACCCCACCTGGGGGTTTAGCAGAAAGAGGTTAAGTTCCCCTAGAGACAGGGAGGGCGTCAGGGGGCCGGGCCGGCGTGCATGGGGGGAGAGTGGAAAGTCAAGGCAAGACCTGCTCGCCCAGCCATCTTCCCTGAGTGCCAACTCCTGGCCCATCCTCACCGGCCTCCAAAGTGTCTGAGCCGCGCTCACCCGGAGGAGGAAGCAAAACTCAGCGTCAGTGTGCGGGGCGAGAGGCTGAGGGCGGGGACAGGCGTGGTGGAGCGGTGGTCCTTGGTGCCCACGTCCCAACCCCTGGCCCTGAGTCACCCTCCATGGTGAGTGCTGTGCAGGTAGGGTCGGGGTGAGGGCCTCCTGGGCTATGTGGGGAGGCCCAGTCCCATCACCCGGGTCTGTGGGAGTGGACCCCCCTCCCTGGTTAGGTCAGAGGAAAGTGGTAGCAGAGGGTCAGAGATAGGCTGAGCTGGCTTCGGGGGTGGAGGCGGCGGCCATGGGGCGGGGGGGGGGGGGATGAGGAAGCCTCTGGAAGCTGGAAACGATGAGGCTCCAGAATCTCCTGCAGCCTCAAAGGCAGGCAGCTCTGCGGAGACCGGATCAGACCTCCAACCTACAGAGCCGTCGATGCCACCTGCATGCTGTTTTAAGTCGTGAAATGTATTCTGACAGCAACACAACACTGGGCAGCCTCCCAGACAGCACCCGGCCGACAACTCCCTTCCCCTCTCACCCCGAGTCCCTCCTGCCACCTTGTTCCCCTTCCCAGGGTCCCGTCACACGCCCAGACCGTGTCTCCGGAAGCTAAAGCTTACGCTGGTTCGCGTGAGTGTGGTTTCCAGAGTGACCAGTGGTTTCCAGATGGGACCCGACCCCGGCTGTCCTTCCAGAGCCTGTGCCCGAGGGTCTGAATGGAGGAGACAGGACCCACCCGTGACCGCGGGTGAGGAGGCCTCGCCTCTGGGCAGGAGACATGTCTGCGGCTAGAGGGTCCCCAGGCCTTGGATCCCAAGTTCCAGTCCAAGCCGGTCAGCCTGACCTCCAGCAGGTCTCTTCACCCTCCCCATTGGTTCCCTCACTCATAAAACCGGGGTAACCATGGGCCTCCTCTCCTCCCCCTGCTCTCTCGCCTCCCCCCACCCCCCAATTGCACCCGCCCAGCTCTGAGGATCATGAGATCATGAGAAATGTGACAATGTCTAGGATGCACTCTTGACTGTCGTCCGGAGAGGGAGCAGTGGGGCCCTGCCTGCCACACCCCAAGCCATCATGTGATCTCAAATCCCGTTCTGGGCCTCAAGCTTTTTTTTTTTTTTCTTCTTAAATATATTTTATTGATATTTTACAGAGAGGAAGAGAGAGGGATAGAGAGCTAGAATCATCGATGAGAGAGAAACATCGACCAGCCGCCTCCTGCACACCCCCGACCTGGGATGTGCCCGCAACCAAGGTACATGCCCCTGACGGGAATCGAACCCGGGACCTTTCAGTCCGTAGACTGACGCTCTACCACTGAGCCACACCGGTTTCAGTGGCCTCAAGCTTTTCATCTGTGAACTGAGAGGGATGGGTCAGAACCCTGAGGCCTCTTCCAGCTCTAACCCGTTTCTGCTTGGCCCTTATCGCCCCCTGCTGGGACCTCCAGGAACTACACCCACCTGCTCCCCTGGTCTCTTTCTGAGGATCTGAACCAAATTACTATCGCTCACCCTCTTCTCGCTAGACCCCCTGGCCAGCGAGCCTGGCGAGGCTGAGGGTACCAAAGTCTGGCTGTGGCTAAACAGGTAAAAGAATCGTGTGCCAAGAAGCAACATGATGCCGGACTCAGTATTTGGCAAAGGGGCATGGGCTCCCCAGCCCTTACTGGCACCTCCACCTGCTCCAAGGAGAGCAGCGTTAACACCCCTGTACCAGACACAGCTGGCAAGGCTGCTGCTTGCCCAGGAGGCCCTCCCCTCCTCGTCCTCCCCTCCCCTCCTGTCCCCTTTCTTCCTATTCCCTCCCCTCCCCTCTTTTCCCCTCCCTGCCCCTCCCCTTCCCCTCCCCTCCACATGTGGGAAGGACTCCCAGCCCACAGAGCCACTCTCCACGTGTGGGAAGAGGAGAGGTGGGGGGTCAAGGGCTATGGCCCACGAAAGAAGAGAAAGAAAACCTTCCAACTATTAAATCTGTTTAGTAAAGACAGTTTCGCTCATACAAAACAACAGTTTACAACAGTCTAAGTGCTGGACACACCATCAGACACTGCAGGAGGCGCTGCAGGCCCTGGGGCCCTGGAGCCTCCCCAGGGCAGAGACCGAGTGCCCCTGCCCTGCGGGAGATGAGAACTGAAGTATCACCGCCACCCGCCCCGGGGCCGTGGCACCGAGGACTCGGCCCCGCGCTCCGGTCACGCTGGGTGGGCCTCCCACCCCCCGCCCCGGCCCTGGCCTGGCCACATGGAGCCAAGCTGTCTGGGGTGGGGAGTGGCTAATGGGTAGGGCAGAGTCGGGGCATCTTTGGTGTGAAGACCCCCCACCCACTAGGCCACACAGTGGAGACGTGTGGGAGGCCACGAGGGTGGTGCTGCCTTTGCCCAGTGCCAGGGCCCAAAGGGCGGGCGCTGTGTCCCGCACAAAGTGCCCGGGTTCACCGGGTGAGCTGAGGCCCGCCGAGGGATGGCTAAGGATGTAAGAAAAATAAGCACGGGCGGACAAAGGCAGGAAGGGGAAGCAGAGGTCACCCGGCAGAGGAGCGCCTCAGAGGACAGGCCCAGCACTGAGTGGGGGGGGTCCAGTCTTCCGGATTGCGGCCAGTGCTGTCACTCCTCTCCGCCTCCCGGGCCAGCTGGCAGCGGCCGCGCGCAGGCCCGGCTCCGAGTCTGTCGGGCTTCCTGGCACCGGGGAGGTGCCCACGAGCGGGCGGGAGGCCCAAGGAGGGAGGTCCCTGAGCCACAGCAGGACCCTCCCTAGGCAGCCCTGCCGGCCCCTGGCCCCACAAATGCACAGTCCTAGGCTCACACACACGGGCACACATACACACACGCATGCACGCGCACGCGCACTCACTCCCATCCGTCTGGCACTCTGGTGACGTCGCGGGGTCCAGGAGGAGGCGGTGCGTCCCGGCCCCGGACCTCCACGGCCGTGAGGGCCAGCGGGAGCCGAGGCTGTCGGGGGAAACGGGGCGGAGGGGACGACACGGGGACACTCCCTACAACGGTTTCCACAAATACCCTTTAACGAGAGGGAGGGGGTGGGGGGAGAGGGGGAGTGGGGAAAGGGCATTAAAAGAAGTTTCATAAAAACCCTAAGTCAAATCACTGATAAAACTGCAGACTGAGCACAGGTTCAGGAGCATCCGCTCCCTCCCCCGCACGCCCCGCAGACCCGGCCTCCCTCGGGCGCCAGGGCCGAGGCAGGAGCCAGCCCCTCATGAGGCTCCGGGCTCCGCGGGCAGTGGGCGGTCTGGTCTTCGTTAAAAAACAGATTCGGGTGGAGAGTTATTGCTTGTCCTCGGCGGAGGAGGACGGGCGGGGTCAGTGGGCGAGGGCCGCCGCCTCCAGCGCCCGGGCCTTCTTCCGCCGCTTCAGCAGCAGAGGGTTGGAGGCGTCCTCGATCTTTTTTATCTTGATCTGCTCGTAGTCGACACGCATGGTGGCCAAGGCACTGGTCATCTCCTCCTGGGGGAAGGGTTCCACCAACAGAGGTGTGAGACACATAGCAAAGGCAGAGTGAGCCTGGCTGGGGCGGCTCAGTGGCTGAGCATCCACCTATGAACCAGGAGGCCACGGTTCAAATCCCGGTCAGGGCGCACGCCCGGGGCTGAGGCTCGATCCCCGGTGGGGGGCGGGAGGCAGCTGGTGGATGATTCACTCTCGTCATTGATGATTCTCTCTCTCCCCCTCTCCCTTCCTCTCTGAGATCAATAAAAATGTATTTTAAAAAACAAATAAAGGCAGGATGAGGGCAACCAGAGCAGAGAGAGAAGCGGCAGGCTGGCTAGTGGGCTCAGGACCAACTCAGCCCTGGGCTGGGCCAGCTGAGTCGCCAGCGCTGCTGCCGCTCTCCGAGCCCCCAGTGGCCCCGCAGAAGGCAGGGAGAGCGCTGGCCCAGGAATCGGGAGGTGGGCTGGTCTGCCCGGCCAGCCATTAGCTGTGTGACCCTGAACAGCTCTCCCCTCTGGGCCTGTTTCCTCGTCTGCAAAACGAGAGGACAGCACCTCCGAGGTCCTTTCCGAGGCCCAGGGAATAGAGAGCTTGTAGGAAATTGCCCCCCCTCCCCGAGTTCAGACCGGCACGGAGACCCCTCCGCACCAATCTGGTTGGGGGATGGCTCAGACTCGCTGTTCTTGTAACAGAGCCCTCTGGGGAGAGAATGCAGAACCAAACCCCCGGCCTGCACCCCCCGGCACCCGGGCCTCGGCCGCGGCTCCCTCACCTTGACGTCCTCCCACCGCTCCTTGTCCTCCTTCAGGACGCGGCTGGTGTGCAGTGGGGTTTGGGGGACCTTCGTTGATTGCTGAGGGGAGAGAACAGGGTCCAGGTGAAACCCGGGCCGGGCGGAGCCCTGGCTAAGCCCCGCCCCAGGACAGTCCCCAAAGACCCGGGTCTCTGGTTGCCGGGCTCACCATGATCCAGGGGTGGTTCATGAACTCCGTGATGGTCATTCTCTGAGTGGGCTCTGTTTTCAGCAGGTTCCGGATGAGCATCTTCACTGTCGGGTGACACAGGGACACAGACAGCTCAGGGCCCCGCTCCCTCTCCTGCTCTGCCCCACACACATGCATGCATGCATGCACACACACACACACACACACACACACACACTACACCACAACACATACACACACCACACACACACCACACACCACACACACACACATACACACACATACCACACACACACCATACACCACACACACCCACCACACACACACACACACACACACACACACACACACACGGGCTCTTTACCTTCCTCTGATACTTCTGACCACTCTGGGTTGGGAAACTCATACTGGCCCATTCGGATGCGAGTCTTCATGCCCGGAGAGATGGCAAGGCCATGGTTGGAATAGAAGGGTGGGTACCCACACAGCCTGAGCCAAGGGAAGCAGAAGAGAGGGTCAGAGCTGGCATTACTTAGGGGCCCCGCACCAGGAACTGGGTGAGAAACAGACTTCTTGTAAAGGTCACGGGGACACGGGGACACATTGATTCGGACACGACACAGAAATTCAGAACCGGGCCCTGATTCCTACAACTAAGTACCTACACCACACATGCCCCTGCCCCCGGCTAGTTTACACTCATCACTAGCTCTCAGGTCCACTGGCACTGAGAGGGCCGTGCAGGAGGTTCCCAGCGAATCCCCCTCCAGAAGGAGAATGCTAGCCCTCACCTCTCCCTCTCGGCCCAGAGGGGAACAGGCGTCCCCCCACCCCACCCCGGCCCCACCCCGCCCCGGGGTCCCTCCGGCTCACTCACAGGATGTACATGATGACACCCAAGGACCACATGTCACAGGACTTGTCGTACTTCTCGGGTCCCAGCACCTCGGGAGCTGCAAACCAAAGGTTAGTGTGGATGGGCCTGGCCCTCGGGCACGCAGACCTAACCGTCTCTCTGTGGCCGATGCTCCAGCCCATCAGCCCTCATGATGGGATGCAGCTGGGGGGGGGGGGGAGGGGACCAGCCGTAACCCCGCCCTGCAGCTGAAGGAGGAGAGCAAAGACCCTCCTCCCAGTGGAACTGAGGATAATTCTTGGCAAGAGCCTTTCAGGCGCACAATGTCCATTTACTCTGACAAACACATTTGAGAGTTTATCCTGTGCCAGTCAGCTGGGCGCAGACCCTGGGCATCTGATGGAGATGACAGCCCCTCGGGAAAGTGCCCCTGTACACAGAACTCTGCGGCGACCCCAGAGAGCATCCCAGGACACCCAACCCCAGCCCGTCTCTGACGAGCCCTGCTCCATCCAGGTCACGCGGAACCAGCGCCACACGGGGCTCCACGGCCGGAAGAGCAGGGCTCGGCAGACGCTCAGGGGAAGGTGAGCCGGCCGCCCCGGACTTACCCACATAGTAAGGCGTGTAACAAGGAGTGGTCAGTGAGTTGTGGCTGGTGGTTTCCTTGGCAAAGCCAAAGTCGGTGAGTTTCAGGATGGCATTGGGCCTTTTGGAGGTGTATAAGAGATTCTCGGGCTGCAGAGAGAGGCAGAGAAATAGCCATCTGTCTGAGTGCTATCGGAGACTAAAGGGTAGAGATGATGTCCCACTTCCTCGTCCACAGCCGTCTGTCGGGCCCCAGTGACCTGTACGCCACCGGCTGTGGCCAGCTCCTGCCTCCCAGAGCGGGGAGGCCAGAGGCCCAGAAGGGAGCCGGCAGGGCCTCCCCGGGGCAGAGCCAGGTGTGGCTGTGGCGCTGACGGAGGACCACCGGGCTTCCGACTGCCTTTGGGGGTTTGCCCGAGAGGGCAGGCCCTGTGGAGCAGAGAACAGCGCCCTGCCCGCCCCGCCACCAAGAACCAGGCAGAAGGGGCGGACGACTGGCAACCCTCCATGGGCCCCGGGCAGCGCCTGAGCGGGAGGGGCGGGTGGTGAACAGCTGGTACCTTGACATCCCGGTGAGCAATGTTGATTGAGTGCAAATACTGGATGGCCTCCCCGATGCTCTTCATGATTTCCGAAGCTTCTGTGGAGGAGAGGAGAGTCACACGGTGTCACTGGGGTGGAAACTCAGCCACCCGGGTCATGGAGGACGGCCCTGCAGGAGTCCCTTCCGTCACCGCAGCCCTGCCGGCCCCAGGCCTGCCCGCAACAGACCCTTTCTACCTCTCTCTGTGAACGCCTGGTCTCCTCGGTCCTGGATTCGGCTGAAGAGTTCTCCCCCATCCAAGCTGAAACAAAGCCATGGTCAGATCTCGGGAACACCCCACCCCTCCCCATCACCCCCCCCCTTAACCCCCGAAAAATCAGTGAGGGGCCTGGGCAGGGAGGAGGGGCGGGCCAGGAACAGAACCCAGGCTGCTCACCACTCCATGACGATGAGCAGGCACTTCCTCCCCGCGTACAGGTTCTCATAGACGTCCACGATCCGCACGATGTGTGGGCACTGGGAGGCCCGCCAGTGCAGCTCCACCTCGCGCCGGGCCTTGGGGCAGTCCTGCAGCATCTACAGGACAAACAGCCGCCACATAACTGCACTGTCTCAGGACAGTGTCCACGTGGGCCTATTCCACGGCCCTGCCCCTGTGCCGGCTGGCCCCCCACCAACGTGCCCTAAACTTCCCACTTCCACTGACCCCCTACCAAGCCAGTCTCCTTGGCATTTTCCCTGGCAGCTCCTTCTTCTACATCCTGACGTGGAGCTTTTTAGCTCCCTTATCTGCTCTAAAAGAAACCCCAAGTGACCCCTGGGGGCCTTGCCAGTCTACCCAACTAAAGGCATAGAGTCTACTGTAGAAGGCAGGCAGAAGCCAGGCACTGGCAGACGGGGACAGAGAAGACATGGGAGCAAGACAGACCGAGGAAGCCCAATCCAACCTGGGGAGACTCCAGAATTTATAAGCAAAGGGACCGCCCCAATCCCTCAAACCCAGCACACCAAATCCTGAGCAAGCTCTTTCTATGGTTTCTATGGTTTACTTCATTCACCAGCAGGTGGCCTCGGAGTCAGCGCAATGTATTGAGAATCCAGGTTCCTATGAGGTCTGCGACCTTGGGCAGGTTATTTACCGCACCAAGCCCCATTCACATCCCCTCTTCCTCCGTGGACCAGGTGGCCGGGGCATTAAAGGAGCCTGCATCCCACATGCGTCTCATGAATGAACCTCAGGGGCTGAACCTTGACTAGTCCAAGCCAGTCTCCTATGCCCAGGCCCACACTGGCGACTGGCTGGGAATAAGCCTAGGACCCGGTGTCAGCCATGGACTTTTGGGAAATCTGAGAGGCCTCTCAAAGGGAGCACAGGGACGGTACATCACTCCCCCACATGTGGCACCGGGCCCGAGGCAGTCCCCGTGGCGCCATCAGGGACGAGCTAAGAGGATGAACCGGCACACCGAGGCAGACAACCAGGGGAGGTGGCAGCTGCCTGGGTCCTCGCTGACACACCACACGTCCCTCGTGGCTTCTTTGTGGCGGGAGACACCCTGATACATCCCTTTACAGACGGGGGTAAATCTGCTGTAAGGACTGAATGAAACACTCCGCACAGTGCCCAGCAGAGTGCCTGGCATGGGCTCAGTAACAGGAGTCGTCATTCTCACTACAGAACGTCTGCCAAGCGCACGGTGCAGATGCCAAAATAATTAAGATAAGGACTCTCGCAGACTCACCGTCTGTGGGAAGTCCAGATTAGCGCTGCAGTACACACCCAGCTTCCCGGGGCAGGGAGGGCCGGGGCGTGAGGAGGCAGGCAGCAGGCTAAGCAGGAAATGGACAGGCAGAAGGGACGGCTGAAGCAGGGAAAAACAGCGGGAGTCAGAGCTGACCGAGAGGGGGCGGAACTGGTGGGCGAGCTGAGGGCATGCTGGAAAGGGGGTGAAGCTTGGGAAGTAGGATCAGGTGGCCAAGACGGAGCGGATTAGAGGGGGCGCTGAAAGGCAAACACGGATTTCCAACAGCAAACTAGCACTGGTCTCTGCTGTGGTCCATGGTATGCTCGGCCTCTTCTAACTTTACAGCAATTGCCATGTTACAGGATGAGGGAACCGAGGCTCAGAGAAACTGGGTCCCAGGCTCAGATTCGGGAAAAGGCAGAGCCAGGGTTGGAACCCAGGACTGGTGGGGTGCAAAGCCCACGCCTTTTGGACTGCGGTACACTACGTGACTTAGAGAAGACATGGAGGCCAAGACTTGTCAGTCTCAGACCGCCAACTGCAGGCTGACTGCAGAGGCAACAGGTGCCCAGTTAATTCAGTCTGAGCAGGCAAGAGGCAAGGTCCCCATGGGGTCACACTGTCACCTAGTGGCCATATGAGGGCACTGCACAGGTCCTGGGCTCTGCCACCCTCGACGTCATTCATTTGGATGGACCAGGAAAGGTGTCTTTTCCTTTCCCGAGCTCTATTGGGAGTAGAAGGCGGCACTGGCGGATTCATGTGCGTGTAACAACGCCACAAGCATTCAGTGAGCTCCTACTACGGCCACACGTTGTGCTGGATGTCAAGATCAAATAGAAGGCTCCCATCTGAAAGAACTCGGGCTGGGGGTGGGGGTCGCACTAGGAAGGTAGGCAGAAACTACTTATAACCCACTGAGGTAATGTGCTGTAAGACTGAGAAGTTCAAAGCATTCAGGAGCAATAGTTTTCAGAGCAGCCAACAGGGAAAGACCTCTATCGCCCCCTACAGGCACATGGGAACTAAGCTAAAGAAGAAGAAAGGAAGTTGTCAAATCACTCAGCGGCAATATGAGGTCATGGGTCAATTTCTGGTTGCACCACAGCCTTGCAGAGGTCCTAACCTTTCTATGCCTGCTTCACATCTGTAAGTTAGGGGGGCTAATCCCCACCTGGCCCCCTGCCTCCTACAGCCATTGCAAGCAACCAATGCCATGCGCCTCTAAGAGTGTTTGTTGTCAGGCTCTCGTCCCTGAGCCCACAGCACAGCTGCCAGCACCGGCCTCTCCATCGCACGTGTGCTGGGGCTGAAGCACGCGGGTTAGCCAGCACAGGCCGTCAGCAGGCCCGTAGGCTGGGTTTCTGTCTGTAGCCTGGTGACCACAGCCAGGTAACCAGCTCCAAGCCCTAACCAACCAGAGCTAGCACGCCCTCAGCTCCTCCTGAAACCGGAGTACACACTCCAAGTTCCTTTCCTTCCGCCTTACACACATTAACGAATGTGGCTCCAGGCACATTCCACCCCAGGCTTACACACATCTCTTCGGCTGCGGAGGAGCTGGGTGGACTAGTATGTAACACCTGGCTTCCCAGGTCTGCACTTCCCCGCTGTGTCAGGGAAGCCACCTGCGCTGTTGAAAAGGGTGTCCTCATCTGCCAAACTGAATTCGATTTAACAAAAGAAGTACACCGTGGAAAGAGCAGCACTTCCCAATCCTCAGAGAAACGTAACAAAAATTCCCCATGAAGACTGGTAACTGACGTCCAGGCACACGCTTATCAGAAGTCCCTGAATGGACGTGAAAGCCGACGCAAGCGATGAGAGCAAGACCTTCAGAGCAGTCAGGAGGGCGGGCGGCTGACGTCAGGGCAGAGCCAGGAAGAGCCAAAGAGGCTTGGTGGACAGCTGTGGCGTGCAGAGAGCCTGGAGAGAGGACATCAAGAATGTGCTAATCTGAGCGCAGGGCTAAGTAAAGAACAGCGGGGCGGTGCCTGAGCTCGGCCAGGGAGAAGAGACGAGGAGAGAGAACAGGATTCCCGAGGTGTTAACAGGGCAGCCAGCAGAGATGCGGTGGCAGGTTCAACCAGAAGCCAAGAGGACTAGGGGAGGTCCCGCCCAGGGGGCGTGGAAAGGACTAGGCGGCCCGGAGTGAGGACCGCAGCCCTGGGGCCTGAATCTGAAGGGAGAAAGTCTTCCCCCTAAAGAGCCAGACAGGCTCTGAGGCAGGGAATACCGGAAGGGCCTGTGAAGTATTTTAAGCTCATGCTGAACCTGGATCAGATGCTGTGGCTTCCCTCCCCCCTCGTGTGTGCCTGAAGCTCTGCGCTGTCGGGAGGCTGCTGCTGGTGCTGCAGGGCCAGGCTAAGCCCACCGGCCGCCGGGAGCAAGCCAGGTCCGTTACTGGGGGACCGGGGGACCGCTAGGGCGGGGGTGACAACAATGGAGATATGGGAGCTCTCCCAAAACACTGCCCCTGCCTTTCTGTCTTTGCCAGACCTGGAGGGAGGCAGGACGGTCCCCCTCATCTCCCCACCAATTTCCCGGCATGCGTTCGCATGGAAAGACGGAGCAGAGCCAGGGCAAAGAGGAGAAACGGGCCGGGCCTGAGGCCTGCTCACCAGCGAGCAGACACGAGGGTGGGAGGAAGAGCAGGCCCCACGGGAGCACCCTTCACCAGCTCCGCCACCACGTTCATCCCTTGTGCCTCCGTTTCCTGTCCGTCACACAGGACAGTGACAGTGCCCATCCACGTTAAATCGATTAGCACACACGTATTATGTGAGTGACTAAGAATGGTTCTGGGCACATGGTAAGCACCGCACTAGTGTTTGCGAGGGTTATTCTGACCCCTCCTCCCCTCTGCTCCCCCACTATTAAAGTCCCATCGGGGTGGGGATAGGGAGTTGGATCCCACTCCTCATTTAGGGTGTCAGCACAGGGCAGAGCGGGGACCCAGAACGCCGGGAGGGAAGCAGGCTTTGGCGTCCTAGCCCTGAGCCACCTGCTCCCTCCCTGGGCCACCTAAGCGGGACAGCTGGGGGGGGGGGGGGGGCGGGCTGCAATGCAATGAGGGAGGCAGCCATCCCTTCCCAAACTGAGCCAGTGCCGAGAGCGAGAGCGATGCCAAGGTCAGTCAGGCGCTGTGTTGTAGGTGTGCGGTGCTCCTTGCACAAGGCAGCCTCCGCACCCCCAGCCTGTCCCACATGAGGGCTGAGGCGGGCCTGGTGCGTCTCCAGGGGGAAGGAAGGAGGATCGAAGAGGAGGCTTGCTGCACCTGCGATGGCGCAGCCTCAGCGCAGAGCAGCCTCGGAGCCAGAGGAGCGGGGAGCCTGCTCCCGGGAGTGCTCTGGGTTACTGGGGTGCAAGCAGTTGGAACGGGGAACCCTCACAGCCATCCTCACACCCACCCCAAGAGGAAGCATCCTATTTTATAAACAGCAAAACTTGGGCTCAGAGGCCTTTCAGCCAGTAGTCGTGGCAGGGCTGGACTATGAACTCCATTCTCATGCTCCCAGAGCCTCCTGCCCACCACCGCGGCAAGGCAAAGGGCACAAACCTGCCCGGGCTGCGGTACAACAGCCGGAAGCGGGGGCTGAAATGGACATAGGCCTTAAAGTGCAAACCTTGGAGCTTGAAATTACTGTTAGAATTTTACCCTCAGGTACTAAAGGTACTAATCATGGGTGGAGCTTTAAGGGGGGGGGGTTCCCCCAATAGTTGTTTACCTCACCTAGAAATGGCTGACAAGTTGAATGCCCAGCAATCGCAAGAGATTTATCTATCAATCTGTAATCTCTCAGATGAGGCTTCAGAATATTTACTAGAGATGGATTCCTAAGTCTCTATTAGCTTCTTGGTCACCATCATTGTCATTGTCTATTTTTTTTTCTTTTGCAGCATAAGTTCCAACCTATAATTTCCTTAAATTGATTTATCAAAAAGTATCTGATAGTAAGCAGAAGAGCAAGTTACAAAGCCTTACGTACAGTACAGTCCTCTATGTATATTTATTTATATCTGTGCATATATATATATGCACAAGATATACATAGTATGTGTGTCTATAACAGGAAGAGCATTCATACTCAGTAAAATGTTAATGGTAATTATATCTTTATTGGATGGTGACTTATAATTAGTACATGTAGTTTTTAAAGAGGCAAAGAAGCTCAGCTCTCCAAATTTCAATCGGAGGCGGTCATCCACACCCCGATATGGCCAGGGAGCCGCTCGGGGCTGCCAGGCAGCTCTGCCCCACGACCCAGCCTCACCCAGCCTGTGGACCTGGAATCTCGGAGTCTTGAGCAGGAAAGCAGCTCAGGCCGGGGGAGGTGATAAGGAGAACTGAGTGCAGCGGCTCAATCTCCAAGATCTTTCAGCTCGCCCCCTGAGAAGCTGGGTCCCCCACAGCCCTGTGCTAGTGAGAAGGGAGGCGTGAGCTCAGAGGCTGCAGGACCAGGACACAATGTCCTTACATCACTTATCACCTCTGCCTCCATCCTGGACCCGGAGCCAGGGAGGGACATGGGGAGGCGACACAGCACACGCAGTACTCGACCTCACCTTCCCAGAAGGCCATTCCTCGGCAAAGCCTGGAGTGCGTGCCACACGCTGGTGTGGGAGGTCCTGGGATATAACCGACAACGTGACAGGAAGGCCTGTGCCCTCATGGGACCTACATTTTAATGCACAAGGTTATTTTTTTAATTGCACATTGTGCTCCGTGCTGCAAAGGAAATGGGGAGCTGCCACCACGTCAGCACTGGTGGTGGGGAGTCTCATTCCCGAAGGCTGGGGGCCGTGTCCCAGTCCCTTTTCATCCAGCCCAGCCCAGGAACAAGATGACAAACAGTAAGTCTTGGTTGAAAAGACAATTTCCCTCCACACGTACTGGGGGTGGGAGTGTGCCCCATTCCGGAACCTTGCAAAGCTCAGTGAGGAACAGCTGATGGTCCTCCCCTAGGAACTGGTCCACACATAAACCTCACAGACTTGTTTAAGCTTAGAAGGTCACCACAATAAAAGATACACAGGAGTACATCACTGGGGGTCCCTCCTGCTGCACACATCCCCCAAACATTTGGCTGGAAGGTAAAAGCCTCTACTTGCTACTGACTTTCATTCATGTGATGGGGGAGGGGGAAATCCCCCCCCCCCCACAACCCACCAAAAAAGCTAAAACTTACAACAGGAAAACCAGGTCCAAAAGCCTTAAAACCACCGTGCCACGCTGCCCAGAAGACGAGCAACCTTTCCTGTGGTCCCGCCCTCAATCTCCAGGACCTTCTGGGGGTGGCTACGCAGGACCGGGGGTCAATGAGCAGGCCAGAGCCTTCAAACTCACACTGTCAATGACATAACTTTTAAATGTTTGCAGCACATGATGGGTAAGAGCTAACTTAGCCGAAACCAGTTTGGCTCAGTGGATAGAGCGTCAGCCTGTGGACTGAAAGGTCCCGGGTTCGATTCCGGTCAAGAGCATGTACCTTGGTTGCAGCCACATCCCCAGTAGGGGGTGTGCAAGAGGCAGCTGATCCATGATTCTCTCTCATCGATGTTTCTAACTCTCTATCCCTTTCTCTTCTTCTCTGTAAAAATCAATAAAATATATCTTTAAAAAAAAAAGAGGCTAATTTAACTCCAGCAAATTAATTGTAAAAGATCAAGAACCCAAAACAAAAATGAGCAAAGAATTCTTATTTCAAAGACAAAGAAACACAGATGGCCCAATGGAAGAGACTGGATGCAACTCATTACAAGAGAATGTTTGTAAAAACAATGATCGCACTTTCACCAGAATGGCAAGATTTCAAAACGTTTGACCAAAAACATAACACAACAAAGCTCCTGGGTTTATGCAAAGATTTGGGGAGGAAAGGCACTCTCTCGGATAATCAGTAGGGAAATAAACTAGTGTGTTTTAGAGGAGTTTGGTCATTTATATCAAAACTGTAAATGTTCAGACCTTGGACCCAGCACCTACCCAGCTAGAAGTCACCCTTCAGATGTGTTCCTCAGTAATTTCAATGGCAAAGGGACCTGGTAACACCCCCTGGGCCTGAGGAGCTGGCGGGATGATGGCGGCCTGGGGGAGGGGGCCGCCCAGCCGGGGAGAAGGGGTGTCAGGAAGGGCAAGCAGGCGGAGAACAGGACACACTTTAGCTTCTCCCTAATGTTCTAATTTTTTTTTTAATGGAACTGCATACACATTATGTAACTGGCTTTTAAGGTATATTAAGAAAGACACCAAAAGGTTAAGCAGTGATTAATTAAAAACGGTGGTTAGATAGCTGACAATTTCCTGTTTGGTGTTTTTCTTTTCATTTCCAAAAATAAAATACCAAACGGAATATAAAATGCAATCCCATCTGGGTGTTTTCATTGTCATCGCGGTTTTGCTCAGTTTTTAAGGCAGAGGGAGGAAAGATATATGTTAACAGTGTTAACCACTAGGGTACAGCAGATACTAGAGAGAAGACTATATTTACCTTTGTTTCCCCCTGGGTTTTTTGTGGGGTTTTTTTTTTCATTTTAGATCTTTCTATTGTTTAAATATTTACCATCTGTGTGCATTTTTATTTAATTCAAGGGTTTACATTCTAACATGCAGCTTGCCTCAGGCCTTAATTTGACCCCTGACCTGACAGTGACCCAGTTACATGTCCCCAAAGCCGACCTTCCTGTAGAGAAGGAGGTGAGCGGGCCGGGGAACCCCACACTGGCCACAGGAAGAAGGGCCTGGTGAACTCTAAGTCTGAGGGTAACTCAGTTGATCTAAAGGCTGGCCATCTTCCTGGAGAATTCAACCAATATGATAAAAAGCTGGCCCAAGGTCCAAATCCCCGCTCCTGACGCACATGGCCGTGAGCACCCAACACAGCGGTGTGGGCACTCCGGATCTGGAGTGGGAAATGAAAGATGGGAGCTCAGATAGTTCTGTTCCTTCTCGCAGATGATTATGACATCGAAAGAGAAAGAGAAATTTTCTTGTATTCTGCACCCCATGTGTCAGGTGCACTTTATATACAGAAAATAAATGGTATGCAAGCCTCCCAAGGACTCTCTGAAACAGCCGATTGCTGGCTCCGCTTACAGGTGTGACCACCAAGCCCAGAAGTTGCCTGCCCAAGGCCACCTGCTGGAGAGCGACAGGGCCACGCCTCACACCCAGTTCCGACTCTAACCTCCAGTTCTTTTCTTTCGTTCTCACTACAAGGGAGGCTTTGCCAAACCCTGGGCTGCTAACGCCAGTTTACTGTTGCCCTGTCCCATGCTCCTCCAGGCCGCCCCTGCCTGCACTGCTCACTGGCCTCTCCAGTTACTGTGAACCTGTCCGCCCAGCACAGAGCTCACTGCAGAAGACGGAAAGGGAGACTGCACGTCAGAACAAAGTTACGGACGAGGCCGGGACAGCATCCGGGGCTCCGCTTCCCCAGGGAAGACGGGGAAGAAGGACGCACCCTGAACTCTCCAGCTGGCTGCAAGCTACCACCTGAGTGGCAGGAAGAAAAATGCCACATGCTTTGTAGTGTCTAGGTATGACTTTTGAAAATCCAGAGATGGAGAAACTACGAAGAGAAATTAAGTCGGAAGCGGGTTAGGAACATTGCTTCTGGCCTATGCAGCCTCTATCAATTTGACCCCGTACAGCTGATAAAAGCAAATTTAAATTTTTAATTGGGAATGACAAATGCCATCTCATCTTCATCACCCCAACTTAAGATTCCTGACAAGTATACCTAATCAACAGATTTAATGGGAGGTGAGCAAGTGGAAGAAGAGAAGGGTCGTATAAATCAAGAGGGCAGTATATACACATACACACAGACACACACACAGACACACACTCACATATGCATACCCACCACCCCTGAAAATAATTCCACAGTTCCACTCACCTAAGAGTGAAGAACAGCCGAGGGAGGACAGAAGGAAAAAGAACCATAAGTGGGAACATACAGGAGAATAATACATGGTCAGGGAAAGATATAAACCGATCTTTCCTACACAGTCAGCAAAAAAGACCCGGACACATGACAGAGCTGCCCAGTGTGGACACAAGGACATCTGAAAAAGAGATGCCAGTCTTTTCCTGCTAAGAGCAGGGCTCCAGATAAATTCTTGCCTTGCTTTACTAAGACTTTACCTCTCACACAGCCAAAGATGCAAGGGAGGGAACTACAACCCCAAACCCAATTCTGACCAGGGAGGAAAGTCTAATCAATTATGTAAAAACACAAAACAAAACAAAAGCAAAAACCAACGCCACCATGCAAAAAATAAAATAAAATGACTTTAGTTAGCAAAAACAATAAGAAGAATACCACAACAGGAAGTAACCTTGTCATATTACAGTTCAAAGGAGGGAAGAAAAAACCTGGGACAAAAACAATTGGTTAGCCTAGGCTTCCAGATGTTGACACAAAGGAGCAGGTGGACAGGGAAATCCCAAAGGGAATGCATTTTGAAAAATACGCCCTGATGTTTCAGATTGTGATCATCTGAAGCACATAATCCCGAAAAGGAAACCAGAAGCAGAGGAAGGGAGGAAGGGAGGAAGGGAAGAAGGGAGGAAGGGAAGAAGGGAGGAAGGAAGGAAGAAAAGGAGGGAGGGAAGAAGGAAGGAAGAAAGGAAGGAAGGAAGGAAGGAAGGAAGGAAGGAAGGAAGGAAGGAAGGAAGGAAGGAAGGAAGGAAAGGAAGGAAGGGAAGGAAGGGAAGGAAGGGAAGGAAGGGAAGGAGGGAAGGAAGGGAAGGAAGGGAAGGAAGGGAGGAAGGAAGGAAGGAAGGAAGGAAGGAAGGAAGGAAGGGAAGGAAGGAAAGGAGGGAGGGAGGGAGGGAGGGAGGGAGGGAGGGAGGGAGGGAGGGAGGAAGGAAGGAACGAAGGAAGGAAGGAACGAAGGAAGGAAGGAAGGAAGGAAGGAAGAAAGGAAGGAAGGAAGGAAGGAAGGAAGGAAGGAAGGAAGGAAGGAAGGAAGGAAGAAGCAGACATCCCCAAATGGCAAGGCCACAGCACAGGCAGCTCTTATGAGCTCAGATGTTAAAGGATGTGTCTAAAGACATGAGCAAACTGCCCGTAACCAGGACAGACCCAAAGAGAGTGGCTCATGAAACAGAATGAGCAGAGCTGGTAAAAATACAAGAACCACAGGAAGAGTGCCTTAAACCTACAAGCAAAGCTGAAAGAACCAGGGAGGAAGTGGGCCCCGCACGGGGACAGATTTGGGGGAATGTTCCCCTCCAGGATGTGCCATTCTTTTTATCCATGAAGGAGAAGGCTCTTCAGACTGGAACGAGCTCCACATGTACACACACATTCAAGGGAATCCTCAAATCCAAGGGTACCAATTTATAATCACTTAAGGATGACTGCGTTAAGAGGCCAACCTTGGAAGAAGCACAGGAAGAACCTGCAGGTGAGTCCAGAACCACGGCTGGTTCTGAGATGGGCGATGCGCTGCTTGCTGGCAGGAGTGTTTCCTCTTCAGGCACTGACTAGACTAAACACTTGGGCATTCAAGGAGGTCCCGGGCTTAGCCAAGGAAACAGGAACAACATGTAAAAAGAACTGCTGATAAGAAGGACTGCTCAACTTCACATCTGCCTCTGGCAAAGCTCTAGAACAGATCATCAACTGGGCCATCACCAACTGGGCCATCACCAACTGGGCCATCATGACCTGGCCTGGGTTCCCTGGGAAGCCAGCAAACTAGTCTGATTACGGTTTTTAGCACGGTTACTAAGCTATAGACCAAAGGTCAGATCCATTGGGGCTTTGACGTCTATAAAAGTAAATCAAGTCTCCTGCCAGACAAAGAAAAAGGGGGTGTGATGACAAAGCATTTTGATGATACTTGCAATTGTTATAAATGACCAATAACAATGTCATTTAATGGATCTAGGACAGGCTGAACATGCACCAAATTGAATTCCCTGCTCCCTCTCACTTGCTCCCGAGCCTCGCTTAATGGCAATGACGTCACCATCTAGCCAGGCTGTCAGATATAAATCTTGAAGTAGTCATCCTCAGCCTCTCTCCCTCCCACACCCACTGAAGCAATCTTGGAAAGACCTCACATGCCATCTCGCCTTTTCTGCCTTGCTGCCACTCGCTTGGGTCCCTTTGCCCTTGTGCATTTTCTAACTGGTTTCTAGCTGCACTTAATCTGTTCCAATACATCCTGGGTCAACTACCGAAAGGAAAATCTGAGTAGGACATTTTCCTTAAAGCTGTCCATTGACTAACAGGATAAAACCCAAATTCCTTCATGTGGTCTTCCTTAGCTCCCACCCATATATCTCTGCCTTCACCTCCCAACACATCCCCTCTACTGAAGCCACCCTGGATTTCGGGGGTCCTCAAACAAGCCAAGTCTTCACATCCTTCAAGAACCAGTGCAGTCGAAACCGGTTTGGCTCAGTGGTAGGGCATCAGTCTGTGGACTGAAAGGACCCAGGTTCGGTTCCGGTCAAGGGCATGTACCTTGGTTGCGGGCACATCTCCAGTAGGGGGTGTGCAAGAGGCAGCTGGTCGATGTTTCTCTCTCATCGACATTTCTAGCTCTCTAGCTCTCTCCCTTCCTCTTTGTAAAATATCAATAAAATATATATTTTTAAAAAAAAAAAAAAAAGAACCAGTGCAATGTCACCTCCTCTGTGAGGCCGCCCTGACCACTCTCAGGCAGAGTCAGCCCCTCTATCCTCTGGCCTCACACAGACTCTTGTTAAATTCCTCCTCTGGCACTCACGAGTATACTTACAAGACTGTTCCTCCCCCTGCTGGACAGGCTGTGCCCCTTGGAGGCTGGAACTGTCTTATTCACTTTTTGATTCCCAATCCCAGGCCCAAACATGGCATCATGACATACTCAGTGTGTGCTTGTTGGCTAAACCCAGAGAAAACCTCCAGTGACAAACCAAGAAATGTCATTCTTGGCTTTGCCTAATAGTTAACCGACAAGCTGGTTGAAGGCAGAGTGGATAGCAAGCTAATCAAACTTCCAAGTGACAAAAAAAAAACTCCAGCGAGTGAAAACATGGGCTATAACTAACCCAAAACAAGGTCATATGTTAGGTTCAAAAAGATAATCTACAACAGCTTGTGTCGAAAGACCTTTCTTAAGTCAGATCCGGTCACACAGCGGGTGAGGGCAAAGGTCCTGAGCCGGGCCACCCGTGGAGTCCCAGCTCCTCCAATGAAGTCACAGTGGGAACCTGAGTGCCTCACCTTCTTAGACCTCCCGTCTCCTCCAGGATAACACAGAGGTAACAGTGCCTACTTCACATGGCTGTCGTTCAGCTAATAATAATAATAGCCGAAACCGGTGTGGCTCAGTGGATAGAACTTCGGCCTGCGGACTCAAGGGGTCCCGGGTTCAATTCCGGTCAAGGGTATGTACGCTGGTTGCGGGCACATCCCCAGTGGGGGGTGTGCAGGAGGCAGCTGATCGATGATTCTCTCTCATCGATGTTTCTAACTCTCTATCCCTCTCTCTTTCTCTCTGTAAAAAAACAATAAAATGTTTTTTTAAATAATAATAATGGATTTGCAATTAGAATTGTGCCTAGCTCAATAAACTCTACTATTATTTTTCGCTGCTGTTGTTTTGCTGTTAAAAGATACTTCTAAGAAAAGACAAGCTGTAAATCATTGTGGTTAAAAGCAAGGGCCTGGAATTAGACCGTCTCAAGTTCAAATGCCAGCTCTAAGCTTAGTAACTGCCTGACCTTAGGCAGGTATTTCACTTTCTCATGACTGTCTTCATGCATTAAATGGGGCTAATGATAGTATCTGCCAGAGACATTCACTTCAGCAGTCTTTCAAATGGGGAGGGCGGAAAGTGGAGATAAACTCAGTGTCCAATACTAGAAAAGTAAATTATTGTATTCCACAATGGTGCATAAAATATAAGCAGTTATTTTTTTTAATGAGGCAGATCTATATATACTGAGATCAAAATTTCTCCAAAAAACTATATTCTTTTTTAATATGTTTCTATTGCCCTGGTGATCTAATAAGGAAAAATAAGATTGTTCCATGACCTTGAAAAATTATTGCCAAAACATTAAAAACTTTCTTACTATCAATTATAAATGAAGATAAATGAAAAAATATTAAAACTAATATTTATTTAGTACACTGTGATAAAAAAAAAAAGTATTAGAGACACTGAGAATGAGTTTAAAAACCTTATCCGGTGTGAACAGCGCTTGCCGTGCCACCTGCGATGCAGACGGAGCATCATTTCTGTGTCTGCAGATTGTCGCACTCCTTCTCAGTTTGGATCAGTTTCCAACGTTTCTCCTTTGCACTTTCTATGTTGCAAAATAACCTCCAAGAGTGTCCTCAACATGAAGTTTCTTCCCAGTGTCACTTCCTCTGGGATTGCTTCATCTTTCCTGTCACAACCACTCAAGTCAATGAGTTTGCCTTCACTGAGCTCCTCTGGCTGCATACGTAGTCTTTCTTTTTTTAAATATTTTTTAATTATTGATTTTAGAGGAAGAAGGAGGGAGGGGGAAGGGAAGAGAAGGAGGGAGGAGAAAAAAGAGAGAGGGGGGGGGAAGAGGAAGAGACAGACATACAGACAGACATCAATCAGCTGCCTCCTGCACATACCCCAACTGGGGATTGAGTCCAAAACCTGAGTATGTGCCCTGACCACGAATCAAACCAGTGACCTTTCAGTACACAGAAGATGCTTAACTAACTGAGCCACACCGGCCAGGGCTGCACAGACGTACCGTCTTAAACAGTGGCAATGTCAACAGTCCTACAATCCGTTATTTATTCTATAATTCCATTTATGCTCAGTTCACATTTCATTTCTTGGCTGACACTTCATCTTTTTGTCCGGGTCCCTCTTTTGATTATCTGGTTTTAGAAGACCTCACATGAGTTTACCATTGGGAGACAAGGAGGCAGCACAGCTGCACACTTCCCTGTCTGTACGTGAAGTCAAGAACATCATGGGGAGTGGGCCACCGGCAGACTCTGTAAGAAGGGACATGAATGGTCTCTGGTCATCCCAAGCAACTGTATGTATATGGAGATCTGTGGACTGAAAAGCCAGCAGCAAAGTCTGTACTCAAGCATCAGTGGAGTAATATACCACGGCAACGGGACTTTGTGCCATGATGCCGAGGACTGGGGCCATGTAACTAAATGGTGACCACTGAATTCATGCATCTGGGAACCACAAAAAGCAAGGACTGTCTGTACAAAGGACACAATGCACAAGTACATCTACTACAGATTAACGGTGGGAAGGGCTGTATTACTCAAATTCTTTTCACTTCGGTTTACATCTTATATTTTTTAATACATTTTTTACTGACTTCAGAGAGGAAGAGGTAGAACATCTATGATGAAAGAGACTCATTGATCGGCTGCCTCCTGTACGCTCCCACTGGGGATCAAGCCCGCAACCCAGGCATGTGCCCTGACCAGGAATCAAACCTGTGACCTCCTGGTTCATAGGTCAATGCTCAACCACTGAGCCACGCTGGCCGGGCTAAGGTTTACATCTTAGGAGTGGTTCTCAGCCTGAGATGACTTCCCTCACAGTCTGGAGACGTTTTTGATTGTTGCAACTTGGGGGCCTGGAAAGGGGTGTAACCAGGGTCCGCTGGGTAGCGGCCAGGGATGCTGATAATTCCAAAAAAGCACAAGACGATCCGCCACAACGAAGAATTATCAGGTCCAAAATGTCAACAGTGCCGAAGCTGACAAGCCCTATTTTAAACCAAACCGTTTATATTAAGTTATTTTTAATAGCACCTTTCCCATAAGGTGATGGCAAAGATTAAGTGAGGTCATGGCAAGTAAAAGTAAATAATATTGCTATTATTTATTAATTAATGCCATAAATGCTATTAATATTAAAGGCTCTAGATGACTTCAAGCATGCCGAAACCGGTTTGGCTCAGTGGATAGAGCGTCGGCCTGCGGACTGAAAGGTCCCAGGTTCGATTCCGGTCAGGGGCATGTGCCTTGGTTGCGGGCACATCCCCAGTAGGGGGTGTGCAAGAGGCAGCTGATTGATGATTCTCTCTCATTGATGTTTCTAACTCTCTATCCCTCTCTCTTTCTCTCTTTAAAAAATCAATAAAATATATTTTAAAAAAAAAAATAGATGACTTCAAGCTGAATAAGTATCTTAATACCACCTCAGATTTGTGGTTGTTTTGTTTTGTTTTGTTTTGTTTTACAAACATTAACTCACTAACGCCAGGATATGGCTACCAAAAAGTTCTCATCACCTTCAACTCCCTGACAGACCAAGTACCTGGATCAAGATAGGAGTCCAGACCCAACCACGCTCTCAGACCACATCTAGAATCCAGTGCTCACTCTGGGCAATAGGTTTGAAAAATTCCAAAGGACCATGACCAGGATGTAGGAGGTCTGAGAATCATGTCCCATGAGGAAGGGTTCGATAAACTGGGGCAATCAGCATGAAGAAGAGAAACCCTGAAAGAGTAATTCCCACGGAGATGATGTAACAGTCCTGAAATTCTACAGGACTGTCAGAGAGAAGGGGCTCAACTCAGACTTGTCCTATCTGGGTCCCCACAGTACAGATTACAAGGAGCTGGTCCGGAAGCAGGGGCCTGGAAGGGAGAGCTCTCTACTCCTGAGAACATTCCAGCAGAGGCTGTCAGGTGGGCTCGCCAGGAACTCCTACACCGAGTAAGAGCATAGTCTAGGTCAGGGGTGGGCAAACTTTTTGACTCGAGGGCCACAATGGGTTCTTAAACTGGACCGAAGGGCCAGAACAAAAGCAACCTGACCATGCTGGCACTCTCCTCTTGGGCTGCTGGTGAAGGAGCGGAAGGAAGAGCAAGAGAACCCTCCGCTCTTTCGGCTCCATGGGCCGGATAGAATAGCCGAACGGGCCGGATCCGGCCCGCGGGCCGTAGTTTGCCCATGGCTGGTCTAGGTCCATGGTCGGCAAACCGGCTCTAAGTCACATGCGGCTCTTTGGCCCCTTGAGTGTGGCTCTTCCACAAAATACCACGGCCTGGACGAGTCTATTTTGAAGAAGTGACGTTAGAATAAGTTTAAGTTTTAAAAAATTGGCTCTCAAAAGAAATTTCAATCGTTGTACTGTTGCTATTTAGCTCTGTTGACTAATGAGTTTGCCGACCACTGGTCTAGGTGAGCAGTAGGCACTTTCTAACACAATCCTGGGTCCAGAATTTGAGAGGGTAGCAGGGCAGAGAGTCGGGAACAAGTAGTAACAGTCTCCTTTGACCCACCAATCCCACTTCTAGGTATTGACCCAAGAGAAATAAAAACATTATGTCCACAGAGACTTGTGCAAGAATGTTCATCGGAGGTTTATTCGTCATAGGCGAAAGTTGGAAATACTCCAACTATCCATCAACAGGAAAATGGACAAGTAAATTATATCATATTCATACAACAGAATCCTATTCGGTATAAAAAGAAGCAAACTACCAATACAGGGAACCTTGTGGATGGCCCTTACATAGAAGAGTTAATACTGACTAATCCATTTATACGACATTCCAGAACAGGTCAAACTAATCTATGGTGAAAAAACACCGAACTGTGATTGCCTGGGAAGGAGCAAGGGAGAGCTTCCGAGGGTAATACAAATATCTATTCTATATCTTGGCAGAGTTTGGGTTGCACAGATGGAAGCATTTATCAGAACTCATAAAATGATACACTTAAAACTTGAGCATTTCACTTTATATAAGTCTTACCACACACACAAAAATGCATGCACAAATATTGAATTCCAATTAAAATCTATGCATAATGAAATGCTTAGGGGTGAAGTGTACTGATGCCTGCAACTTACACCCCAAAAATAAGATGTGCTGACAACCGAATAGGGAGATGGGAAGATGGAGCAAGATGTGAGAAAGGAAGGCAGGCGAGTAAAATGTTAGTGGCAGAATCTGGGCGGTTGGTATAAGAGTGTTCACCACACGAGGCTTTCAAGTTTGCTGCACAGCTGACGTGTTTTCTGATAAAGAAGGGGAAATACAAGGGGAGTAACAGCCAATAGGGAGCACAAGGAAAAGAGGGGGTGGCTGGGAGGTCACGGGAGGAGGACAAGGGGACAAGGGGGACCGTCTCGGCCAATATAGCAGCCTGTCCAGGGCAGAACTGCAAGCTGCATGAGGCCTGGTTGACCTGGCAACAGGCGATTTTAGCCAGGATGGAGCACATGTGAGGTTGGTGCTCAGACCTTTGTGGCTGTAGCTCTTGTTCCCATGGGACCCGCTCCATCACTACCCTACGCTGTGCCCAGGAAAGTCTCCGCCCCTTTCTGGCCTTGGTGCCTTCCTTCCCCTGGACTGCAGGCATCAGTTTAGAGGATCCTTAAAGAGCTTCCCAGCTCTGACAGTCTACACTCACTGCATCTGTGCAAACCACACTTTCAGACCAGAGCCAAAGGATGCAGAGATGCAGTTCCAGCTTCAGCAAGCGCCAGCCAGTGTCCTACACACAAAGGCACGGAGCTTGCTGTTGTGTCAGTATGTCTTCAAAGAAAGGAACTGGGTACAGCTAGCTCTCAAGTGTCTGCGTGTGGATTATCCACTCTGTAGAGCAGCAAACACTGAATCAATGAGCAGGAGTATCCTCCCCCAACACACAGCAGGTTTCAGGGACACAGAACATTATGGAAGCCCAATAGAATTAAGGAGATAAAAAATGCACTGATATTTTGAAAAGTCCAATTTCAATAATTTTTATATTATCTACTCCACTATCTCGCCCTCCCCCACCCTCAGTGGCATGGATAATTTAAACTGAATTGCATGCAAACTGTCGGTCTTCCCGTGTTCTGATCTACCTACTCTGTAGACATGCATCCTAGAGTATACCAACTGATAGAAGGATATGCCAGAAAGCGGGCTGGCCCAGTTCTAATGCCCATTCTGCAGTTAACTTGCCAAGTACCTGCAGACAAGCCACTTCTGCTGCCTCCCTCTCTGGAAAATCTAACATATGCCTAGACCAGTGGTCGGCAAACTCATTAGTCAACAGAGCCAAATATCAACAGTACAACGATCAAAATTTCTTTTGAGAGCCAAATTTTTAAACTTAAACTTCTAACACCACTTCTTTAAAATAGACTCGCCCAGGCCATGGTATTTTGTGGAAGAGCCACACTCAAGGGGCCAAAAGGCTGCATGTGGCTCGAGAGCCACAGTTTGCCGACCACTGGCCTAGACCACCTGAGGTCTAAGGTTTCTTCCAACTCCAAGTTCTTTGATATCATTGAAATGTGCATAGTTTTCAAAAAATAAACTCATAGATGCAGATAACAGAATGGCGGTTACCAGAGAAAAAGGGGTGAAGAGAAAGTAAATCCCTTTATCCAATCTGAAATTGTTATATGGAATTATAATGTTGTACCCCTGAAATGTATAATGTTATTAACCAACGTTACTTCAATAAATTTAATTTTAAATTTTGTTCAGCTTTTATATATTCTACTAGAAGCCCAGTGCTCAAAATTCGTGCAAGAGTAGGCCTTCCTTCCCCCAGTCGACACCGGCTTCCCTCTGGCACCCGGTACCTGGGCTCTCCAGCTGCCAGCAGGCACCTAGGAGCTGGGCTTCCCTTGCAGCCCCAGCTTCATTTGGAAGTTTGTCCGGAAAGACATCCAGTCTAATTAGCGTATTACACTTTTATTATTATAGGTAGCCCTTCTGTGTATAAGATCACCTTTAAAATTGCAATCTAGCCAAAACCGGTTTGGCTCAGTGGATAGAGCGTCGGCCTGAGGATTGAAAGGTCCCAGATTCGATTCTGGTCAAGGGCATGTACCTTGGTTGTGGGCACATCCCCAGTAGAGGGTGTGCAAGAGGCAGCTGATCGATGTTTCTAGTTTTCTATCCCTCTCTCTTCCTCTCTGTAAAAACTCAATAAAATATATTTTTTTAATTAAATAAAATAAGGTTGCAATCTAGATGGGTCCAACATGACCCTCATTTAGGCACGTGGAAACCAAGGTTCAGGGGGTGCAGGACGCCTGCCAAGGGTCCACACTGGTCAGTGACACGGTGAGGGCTAAAACCCAGGCCCCTGAGTAGACCACACAGACTCCTTGGAAAAGTCCTGAAGACCCCGGGAGCCCCTCCTACATTTACCTATAACCATCCTCTCTTTCTCTGACTCCTGTCCTCAGATCTTAAAGGGGAAAGGAATATGTGTGTTTCCCAAACCAAAGACCATTACCTCACAAACCAAAAGCAACTTCTGGCAGAACTTCCCGCCATTCTCGTGTGCAGGGAGACCCGGGGGGGTGGGGGGAGATAAAGTCCCACCCTTGAGTAACAAAGAATTCCCAGAATGGCTGACTTGTCTAAAAGTGTCCCGAATGCACTCCCGGCAGTGGTGATGCATCCCCGGCTGACGGGGAAGGAGGGAGTCATCCCTGTCCCCGACTCCGGGTCCCCCTCCCCCTTACCCAACACCCACCTCAGGGAGCTCAGAGCCTCTTGGCAAGGGCTCCCCGCCCCGGGGGCCACAGCAAGTCCTCAGGGGTCAGAGCCGCTGGTCCCTCCCGGGACGCTGGAGCCTGGGAGTCTGCAAACACGGCCCCAGTTGGCAGCAGCAGCTAATAATACTCCTGTTTCCCAAACCCAAGCTGGTCCGCCCAGACTTCCTGCTCAAGGGGAACTAACTGGAGGATGGAGCCAGGATCTGCCCTTTCTTCGGGCCCGGGCCAGAAGGGATTGGGGGGATTGGGGTACTCCCCTCCCATCGGAGTGGCACCGGCTGCGGTGGCTGCGGCTGTGGCAGAGGCCGTGGCTGAGGCTGAGGGGAGGAAGAGAGAAGCCGGAGGAGCTGGGAGGTGACAGACATCTCACCCTAGTTCCTGAGGACAGACTAACACCCCTCCCTTTGCGAAGGTCAAAAGAGAAAAGGCCGAGTAACAAAGCATACATACATGCCCTTGTACAAAGATAGGAAATCCTGGGCGTGTGTTAACGACCCTGCTGTCTGCTCACACTGGAAGTGTGTGCTCCCCAGCGAGAGTGGCTGATTCCCACCCACATTCTCACGGGCTCCCCAGTGGCCAATTTCCTTAGAAATCACCATGACCTCCAGCGCAGCTGTGCCGGAGGGCCTGAGGCCTGCACGGGCTCGGGATTCCCTGGGCCTGGGCTTGCTCCAAGGGAAGGAGCGGGTGGGAGCCTTTCTCAGGGAGCTGGCCACCTGGGCGACCAATCGTCCACACCCACCTCCCGTCTCCAGTGGCCTGACAATTCTACCCGGGACTCTCAAATTTTAAAACTCCACCAACTTCAGTAAGCCCACTCCACAGAGCAGCAAATCCCTTCATCTCCATTCCCCGCGTGACGGAGAGCCGAGTGCCTTTCCACCCCGGCCCACCCTCCCTCCGGAGGCCTTTGGGTGGGGAGGAAGGGAGAAAACACCCAGCCCACCTGTTCCTGCCACCTCCAGGTCCAACACATCCCCCCACGGGGCAGGGGAATGCAGAGATGAGGGAGCTAAATCTTGCTCCCCTCCACTGCCAGGATTAGCGAGCAGCTGCCCTGGGGATCACCAGCCCCCCCTTCTCTGACCCTGGGAAGCGCTCAGCAGCCTGGGCCTCAAGCAGGGTGCCGCTCACTGCTTGTTCACCCCCACGCTGCAAACTGCGCGTCCCAGGCACGACAGATGTAGCTGCTATTCAGCATTATTCAGTTTGTTCAAGTCCGGACAAAAGCCTCCGCAGAAGCACAAAGCAGCAGGGATGCAGCCAGGACCGACTTCAATAGAAGCCACCTGCCAGGGGCCCTTCTGACACACCCCCAGCATTTACACACACACACACACACACACACACACACACACACACACCCTCTCTTTTAAGCCTCTCAAACCTGCGTTGACCTGTAGTCACGTGAAATCTCTGAACCACTGGAGCAGGGGGATTGTACTGCCATTTCTCAGACCTGTCTGTAGGATGGTAACAAGTGATAAGCCAAAAAAGGGGTCCTGCATATGCCACAAGCACTGAGCTATACAAAGTCCAATAGATTTCACTACAGGACTTCTCAGAGCCTTGTAAACGCCAAAGTGCACTGCGGAATGTTTCCCAGTTGTACTGATCACAGGGCATCTCGGACCGGGCATGCCACCAGCACACTGCTAGACTGCAGTGTCTGCAGAAATGGGTGGCTCTTTCCTCCATGTTCACCAGCTCTCGGGACATTGCTCTTCTACCATTTGGAGCAAATAAGAAATACTTTCCCCTCAATAAGCTTCCAGTGAACAGGTTCGTGAGCGCACACACACACTGGTGCTGTCCTCACCATTCAAATCAACCGGAGCGGAGTTTCTGCAAGGACCATCGGAACTTCATGCGAGATACTCAACCTCTGCACACATGCTCCAGCCGCCCTCGGCTGTGAGTCACCTGTGCTATGTCCCCAAGGACAAGGGTTCTGTCCCCGAGGAGCCAGCTGGTTTCATTCCCTCATCAAGCCTTCCCCGCTGTTTTGCATTTGGCCATAAGGGTTTGGGTGACCGCAGTCGATGTACACACCTGTGGTCGGGGAGAGGTCACCACCACAATGTCACACAAGGTCAGAGGGAGCTGAGGCACCAGTACCGCTAATTCCAACGGAGAACGCAAGGGGAATAACAGGCTGACCAAGCTTGACCAGCGAAGATTCTCACTCAACCCTCCGCCCATCAGGGCCGGACGCCAGTGGGCAGGTAGCAATGACACTCAGGCAAGGGCATTGATGGTCAACATTTCCCAGGGCCCAGGTTTTCATAGTCCAGCTACACATCTCAGGTCCTTAAGCTGTTGTAGGCCTCCGCCTCCAAAACAAACTGTTTCTCAAGCTGACCTTTTACTTTGGGTTGGTGAGCGGCGTGTGCCGGGGTGTCCTGCGGGGAGACCCTTCGGCAGCCTGTTTTCCCCCACGGGCTCCCTGGTCTGGGAATGAAGGGGCCTCCGGAAGGGTGTCCCCCGCTGACCTCTGCAGTGACAGGGGCGGCCCCCACAGGAAGTCTGCCTCTCGCAGCTGCCCTCGCTCCGCAGCCACGCTGGTTCCTGGCACCCGGTTAGATTTCTTAGAACGCCTTCAGCAGAGGGAGGCTGCGGTTAGCGCGCGGGCACCACCAAAGGCTGGGGAATTCCTTGTGCTCTGGTTCTGACCCAGGAGGCCTGAGGTGAGCTCTCCTCCCACCCAGCAGCATCGGAAGAAAACAAGATGGCATTCCACCAGGCAGCACCCAACTGCCTCTATTCATGGCCGCATGCACACTGGGCTTGGCCGCCCTGGGAAACAGCCGCGTTTATTCCTACTAAATTTCTCTTCTTGTCCACCTGGCAAAAATCAGCCACCCTATCGAAACTGGGCGTGAAAGGGACCATGGAAGCCCCCTCCCCAGTCCCCAAGCAGCCCCAGGCCTCACCCCAGAGACAGAAGCACAAGTTTCTTCCCCACCCTGACTCCCCACCTCCCTCAAGGCCAGAGAACCCTTTGCTTTCACTCATCTTCCCTCTCCCCTCCTCTAACTGGGGGGAGGGCGGGCTGGGTTTGGATGTAGCTGCTTCTGAAGCTGACACTTGAATTCTTGATTTTAAAAACTTTATTGTTTAAACACCAGTTTGTCTCGGAGGCAGCCCAGGCCCCACGCCTGCTTGTTAATCATCAGCTGCTAAACAGCACTTTTCTCATCAGAGCTGAGGAGGCCGAGGCCCTGGGGATACAATGCCGGTGCTGGAAAGGGCTCCCATGCCCTCATCAGAGCCCCAAAGCAGGCAAACAAGGCCGCTGACCCCTCCTGTGGGCCGGCCTGCACCCCGCTGAGCACCAGCCCTGCACTGGACCGGGGGAGCCCAGCAAGCCGGTCCTTGGCCTCCGGAGCTCCGAGTCTAGCAGGAGAGGACGTGGGAGTGACAGTCACACGGCGGGTATCACCACCACTAGGATAAGAAAGCCAGCTAGGCACCCTGCCTGGAGTGAGGGTGCACTCTGAGCCTCGAGGGACAGCTCAGTTCTACAGGACATCCAAGGGTGCACGCGGGGAAGGCCCAGGAGAGGCGATGAGAGCCTAGAACACGCTGCGGGGTGGGCAGAGTCAGCTCCCGGCAGGGCGAGCGTCTGTGCGCGGTGAGGTAGATAGAGGTGGAGAGGAAGGCCAAAGCCGGCTTACTTGAATACCATGTTTAGAAGTCGGAGTCTTCGCTGGAAGGAAAGGGGAGGCTACTAAGGTCCCTAAACAGAAGTGTTTATGGTCCTCTCTGCCTGGGAGGATGGTGGAGTCTCTGAGGAAAACCAGACCAGTGCCCTTGAAAAGCAAGTGCCCGGGAAGGGAATCAGGGACGCTCCCCGAGGGAACAGCTCCGAGAGGAGGGAGGTAACGTGCTCCCCGGCGGACGGATACTCCTGGGGGCTCCACGGTCAGGGTCCACGGGAAGTGCCCCTCTCCCCACCTCTCGGCCAGGCGTGGCCGTCAGGAGGAGCCCGGGAATGGGCCCCGTCTCTGCATCTCTGAGAGCCCCGGGCGGGCTGAGCCTCTGAACGTGCCGTGGCGCCCCGTGGCAGGGAGTGCACCCCGGCGGGCCCAGCATCGGTGCGGCGCGGGGACAACAGCGAGCGCTGAGCGCTGAGCGCATTACAAGTGCTGGGAACTAAATCTGGAACTTAGTAAGCGCTGATCTTCACCAAGAGGAATTTCTGTGACGCTCAGTTTCTAAAAAGAAGCTCCCCGTCACTTGAAGGGACTTAAGCATAGGTTCCACAGATCAGAGGTGCCAAACCCCGGTCACTGTCAGGTAAAGATACACCTTCCAGAATATCACCCTGTAGAGTCTAGAACCCAATAACACACAAAGAGTGGAGCCCAGAATCTGTACTTCCAAGGTGATGCTGACAGTCGACCTGGTTTGGGAGCCCCGGGGCTAGATGGCCACCAGCCATAAAGGAGACAAACTAAATACTATTTAAGGTCCCTTTCTCTTGATGCTCTGGCCTCAACCTCAAAACCTCCCTCGGGCTCTTGTGCAAATCCCGCTCTGGCTCGAAGCCTTTACCAGGTGCAGACGGGTCTCCGTCAGAGTCAGCACTGGGAGCCTCTATGCCGATGGAGTGTTCTCTGCCTGCGCTGCCCAGAACGGTGACGACTCGGCATCTGACAGGCGGCTAGTGCCACGCGGTACAAATTTCATTGTATTTCACTTTAAATGGCCACACGTGACTATCGCTACCATACTGGCCAGCCCAGCTTGTGTGAAAGCCCGTCCGTGCTCACTGTGCGATCCGGCAAATGAGCGCATCCTGACTCCATTCCCTCCGCCACAGCCTGGAGCTCGTCCCGGCCTGAGACCCACCTGACGACAGGGAGATGCTACGCCAGGAGAACAGCAGGAAGGGGAGCTCTGTGTCGGCGGTGCCAGAGGAAGCAGGTAGGAGAACAAAGAGCCCAAACAGAAGCTCAGCCCACGGCTTGGTGCTGCCCGGCCAGTGAAGCAGGCACACCAGGAGCCGCCGCAGCCGTCACCCCATCCTCGGGGACAGTCCTCTGTCCCCCAGCGCACAAGAGCCGGGGCCTCAAAGCAGGTTTGCACGGGCACTTTTTGGCTGTACTGGGGTACAGAAATCCAAGACAGTGGAAAGGAATCTCACCAGAGAAAGTTCCAGACCTCAGAAGTTTTCATTGGGGAGAGATATCGTCTGAGCACTTCCAAACACAGCTGGAGCGCTGCCCAGGTACAGCACAAAGGCCGATTCAGTCCTGGCCGCGGACTCCAGATTCGCATGTGTGGTCTCCAGCCCGGACTCCGGCCCCCCACGTCTCAGGCCCCTGCCCCAGCATCTGCCAAGACACGGCTCTGGTGTCTACCAGAACGTGTGGTTATCTGAGCTGGGAAACAAGGACTGCCTCGGCCTTCTGCAGCGCCAAATGAGCACAGGCCGGCGCTGCGGCAAGTGCGGCCAGGTGGGCGTCGCAGTTAAACGGCGGCCACTGTCCAGGAGGCCCCCCGCCACCTGCCAGGCCTCCGCTGGCCCTCACCTGCAGGACAGCAGACAGACACTTTCTCAAGGCTCCCTGGCCCAGGTCAGGGACACGCTCTTTGGGGAAAGCACGCACAGGGAGGAGGGCTGGGAGAAAGGCGAGGGACAGAGAGCACTGTGGGGGAGGGCCGAGAACCATCCATCCAACACTAGATACTTTTCTGAAGTTTACTGGAAGTTTTCCCCCCTTTCTTGCTCTATAAAAAGAAAGAAAAAAAAAAACAAAAAAACATGTTGCAACTTCCTCTGCCACGGCACATGCTCAGGAAAAAACAGGCCGGCCCATTGCTTCACTTTCCCATCCGCACCAACGGTCAGTCGCCCGTCCTGAGCCCCCACTTCTGCTCGCCAGCTCCTGAGAGACGGGAGCAGAGAGCCTCCCGCCTCCCGCCTCCCGCCTCCTGCCTGCCGCCCCTCCACCGCCCCTCCACCGGGGAGGTGAACACAGAGGATGTGACTCCTCAGAGCAAGAGAGAAGCCCTGCGAGGGCCCAGCGGCGAGTAAGAAGAACCCTAACCCGCCACTGTGTCAGCCTCATCATTTCCTGTCATTGCCCCCTCCCGCCCTGGCTCTGAGTGATGGTCAGGCAACACCCCATTCCAGCACGTCCTATCAGCAGCAGATCCCTGGGGAGACAAGCCTCTTCCCCCTCTTCCCCCTCGGCCACACGGAAGGTGACAGCTCCGTGGTGTGCCTCTGAGCCTCTGTTGGCCAAACTTCTGTCTGCACGACCTCCTGGGTGTCACAGGGGTGAGTCCCCGAGGTGTCCCTGTGAGTGCCAGGCTAACGTGACCCCACCTCTAGCCCCTCCAGCCTCAGGGAGCCTCCCCATGCCTCTGTATCCTTTGAGGTCAGTCTGTGGCCTGACTCATCACTTCCCAACACCACCTCCCCGAACTCCTTTCTTCCTGAGTAAAACCTGGAATGGATCCCCGGGCCGACCGGCCAGAGGTAAAGTAAGTCCTCCACGCTGCCGGTGGCAGATTCTGCAACTTTAAGTGAAACAATGGATCATGAAAGCAATCTTAACGTAGGCTGTGATAGAACAAGAGTTCGGTTCCACAGCGGCATCTTATCAATGTCATGGGGGAGCGGCGTGATTGTTCGAGGACCTGCTGTCCTGCCGGAGGGTCAAGTGGGAGCCTGTGGGAGGCACAGCCCGATTCAGGAGGCAGCCTTCCTCACGCCTCCCGTTCCTCACACACAAGTGTTCACTCCTCCTCTAAACCTAAGCTCCCGAAGGCAGGGCCTACATTTATCACTGTAGCAATTGCACAAAATAAGCATCTATAAATATTTGATGGTAAAACATAATTGCTAGGTCAGCTGAATTATAACGCAGCAGGCACGGAGGAACGATTAGAAGCAGTACTACGAGTTCTAAGGAGCCCCTTTTAGAGCTAGATGCTCCCATCAGTAACAGGCTCAGGGCTCTGGACTGGCTATTGTGTCTGCCTGCAGACCCTCCCCCTCCAAATATTCCCAAGGCCCACTCAAATGTCACTTTTGTAGGGAAGCCCTGCCTGAGCCCCTATTTAAAATGTCACCACCACACACATATATACACACACACACACGCACACACACGCACACACACGCACACACACGCACATGCACACGCACACAGCATTCCAGGGCCTCCTCCTCTGCTTTATCTTCTCTTTTATATCTATCACCATCCAATAAGCTGTATCACTTAACGGACTGTTTTGTACAAGCGCCATGCAGGTAGGATTTGTATTTTGTTTTGTTTGTCTGGCCTGTTTGGAACAGTGATATATGCCCAGAGCCTAAAGTAATACTTAATAGGTGCTCAATAAGTAATTGCTAATGAGTGAATTATTCTGAATGTTCTGAAAGTAAGAGTCCTCAAGACTCTTACTTTGCATATTATTTTTAAGGATGAACAACAGAGTGTAAGTAAAACACCCCCCACAATGCCTGATAAGGAGCATCAGCTCAGTAAAGCCTTGCTATTCCTCTGGGAAGCCTGGTACAGGGTTGCTAAACTTTCAACAGCGATCCACTGAGCAGAGCCAGAGGTTGGCATACGTATCAGTCAACCTGCTGCTCTGGTCTGTCCTTAGGGAGGCTGTAAACTCAGTCTTGGCTCTGCTAACTGATTTTCCTGAGTAGTCAGTTGCCTTGGCTCTCAGAGGGATAGAAGACACGTAAGGCAAATCCTGCTTAGAAAAGTGGGGGTTTAGCCTAAGCTGCTAGAAATCAACCCCCATTGTTCAAAATCCCTCTCATCTCATTTAGCAGCAGAATTAAAGGGGCCCGTTCTAGGCCAATTCTGCCATCTGAGCCTCCTGATGGCCAGTCAGCAGGGAAGACAGGAGGCAGGCAAGGAGGAGAATGCGTTTGTAAACACTGAGTGGCTGACTGAATAAACTGCTACGGCCAGGAGGAGGGGGAAGACTGGCCTGCAGACAGTGAGCACGGAGGGGGGGCTCCCGGGGCCCAGGCTCCCGGGAACCTAGCTGCCGCCTCTTTCCCGGCATCTGCTTGTCTTCTCACTAGTGAGGTTGCAACAACAATAAGTGAAGGAAGCTCTTCAATGTGGGGTCCTTCCAGATCACGTTTGTCCTTTAATTTTCAAATGAGGAAACGGAGAGGGGCCCAGACAGGTCCTAGGGGGGCCGCCAGGTCTCTCAGTTCTGTTTCCCCTGGAAATCTGGGGCATGGAGTTGAGTGGCTCCACGGGGTTCAAACCTCTAACTTCAGTCCCGGCAACTCGGTAGGCAACGCTGGTCCTCTTGCAAGACATGGAGAAAGGCCAGCAGAGAGATCACCTTGGGCTGCATCTGTGTGTCTCTGCCGTGTGAAGCTAGCTAAAAGGTGCCAAGGGCTGAAGGAAAGCTGGCAAGCTCCACAGCTGTCCCTCCCTCGGTCAAAGTTTCCGAGAGGCAGAGGGTTCATCTCCACAGCAGAGCAGGAAAAGGAGGGGCTCTGGAACGAGGAGGAGGAGGAGGAGGAGGAGGAGGAGGAGGAGGAGGAGGAGGAGGAGGAGGAGGAGGAGGAGAGGCATCAATGGAAAATGGGGTCAGGGCCCTTACAAGAACACAAAGTCTGTTAGCAGAAGCAGAAGGTGCCAGCTTGAGTCAGCAGATCCGAATGGGTGGAGGGAAGAAGTGCCCAGAACACTCTTCTGAGAGCGGCATTTAGGCAGACAGGAGGAATACCAGGGACAGACACTCACGGGGACCTTAATATACATCAGAGTCAGTCACACAGGGTCCAGCCCAATACCGTCCTTTTCCCGGAGCCTCCTCTTCAGCCCTGAGGATCAGTACCTTATGTGTATGTAGGGAGCACCCACTCCCTGCTACCCGCTATCACACCTCTACAATGCACAGAGCAGAAGTGCGCTATGAATTTAACAACAGCATTCCGGCACCACATGGAAATAAGAGGATACTGACGTAATGAAGAGGGAGGTCTTCAAGGAATGTAGGATCCAATGTCTCGGGGAGCCCCTTGCACATGGAGAAAGAGATCTAAAACATGCAATAGAGGTTTCCAGTGTCTTGGTGAGTTTGACGGAGGGTGGGGGACCCACTTCCGGTGTGAAAGGCTTCGTGAATGCAGGAGGAACAGGGAGATACAGAGGGGGCTGGGGCACATGGCAAATGAGCTACGGGTGGACAGATGGGATACACACTATGGCAAAGGTGAGGGGCTAGGGAAGCAGAGTCCTACTAAGGAAACAGCATGGATAAGCCCCTTAATTTTATTTTTTTTAAATCAAGGTCCGATCAGGGAAGGATTTGGAAATCCCGTTTTCTTTAGGCAAAGGGAACCCACTGAAGGGTTTAAGCTGGGAGGCTGCCTGATCAGAGCTGGGCTTTCAGCAAACTAACCTCCAAGTACCACAAGGAACTCAAGGCCAAAACCGTCCTCATGACTGGCGTCTCGGAGTCAGCCATGTTTCTACTGCCTATCCCACCCCACCCCCACTATTCTCTAGTCCTTCTTCCTCCAATTACATTTCAAACCCAGTTTTGTGCTCTTTTGAAAGCAACTAAAGGAAAGTAACCAAAATAACTGCATGAAATCAGGGGGCACATGCAAGGGGCACCCATGCCCCCCTTCCGCCTCCCTAAGAGCACAGCCCGGGGAGGGGTCCCCGAGACTCCCACAGGCTCTGTGAAAAGAAAGCGATGCTTGTGAGCCTGGCAGCCAGAGGGAAGAGTATAAACCTAAGCCTTAAAAAGCAGGCTGCTGCACATGCTCAGTCGGTCCCTGCGGCCGTCCGAGCTGGGTGCTGTAAGGAGAGAGGTGCCGTAAGGAGAGAGGGCGGAAGGTACAAGATGACCCCTTGCTGCCCTCACCAGCACAACAGAGCACAGAGTCCGCGCTCTGAGACACACAGTCTCTTCCCCACCACCTGCATTCCTGGGATGTTCTAAGTGCCACACGTGGCCTCAAATGCACAGGGCCACCCTCTCCCTGCCCAGCCCACGGCCCCAGAGCTCTGCAGATTCTTCGCTTAGAGGGGATCCCCTCCCAGCTCCCGGAAGCCGGGCCTTCAGAACCTACCAGCCTTCCTCTAAGAATTGGGGGAGGGAGGGAAGGAGGCCAGGCCTGGGGAGGGGGAGGAGAGGAACAGCCCGGCTACCCAAGGACAGGGGCCCGTCTGTCAGAGTTAAAAATAAACTCTTAGCAACTTACACCCAACTCCTCCTCTGCAGAGGCCCGTGGGCCTTGGCAAACCTCTCTCCCAGCGGAGGAAAGGCGGGCGGACCGGAGGAGGCAGGCGTGGAGACACGGGCCGGGCATGTAACTCTAGCTGAAGGCGAAAGCCCTGCCTTGGCTTCCGTCACTCTCCCCACCCATCCTTCTCCCAAATGAACCCTCACCTCAGAACCCTCCCCCTCCTGTGCTATGGTTAGCACCAACACCTGTCCAAGGATTAGAAAAATCAGAAACGAGAGAATTCCCAGGGCAAATATTCTGCCCAGCGCCCACCAGTTCAACAGGTGTCCCAGCCACCTGAGCCCCTTCCCTCACCTCCTGCTCTGGGGCCCCAGGATCCCGGGCCACAAGGGAAGAGATCACCTTGATAACCTCAATGGAACAGGTCCCCGGTCCCCATCCCCACAGTCAGGAGGTAGATGAGCCCCGTGCTCTCAGGGCCCCTGCAGGTGGCTGAGCTGGGAGAGCCGGAGGCCCAGCCAGAGCCTCTATTCTTGGAAGCTAAGGGATGAGGTCACACTTTTGAATGTGGTAGCTGGAAGCACCCCCCCCCCCCCATGCTGCAGAAGTGGAGAGTATCACTTAGCAACGGTCAGGGGTCCTAGGGCAGGTCGCACGCTCAGTCCCAGGGCAGAGGGAGGGCCTGGGGCAGCGGGGGCAGCCGCTCCGCCTCATCCCGCACACCCCTCCTGGCGGGGAGCTGTTCGCTTGGAGGGAGCCTGAGCCACAGGCAAAGAGCGGAAAGTCTGATGAACTCTGATGAACTCGTCCACCGCCTCCCCGTCTCACCCTTCCCCTAGTGGGAAGCAAGCAAGGTGGCTCCCGGGAGCCCTTGTGCACACGCCAACAGCCGGCCACCTGGACAAGCACCAGCCACGGCTCACCCCAGCATCAGACCACCGTCCGCTGCCACACCACCCGCCCAGCCAGGCTGGGAGCCAAGCGGCAAATGGGGAGGGCGAGGGGGGCGAGGGAGAGGTTCAGCGTGCAGGAAGACCTGAGACAAGACAGCAGGCCTGGCATGAGGGTAGACTGCGGCGGTGGCAGGTTTATTTTTAGCTGCTGGGACGAGGGGCCGGATCCTGGGCCGGGGCCCAGGCTGCCTTGGAACAATATGGATAATCATAACGGCAGCAAAGTGACCAACTCAGCCACCCGCCTGAGGCAGTGGAGGGGTGCAGGAGCCCCCAGGAGCACAAAGGTGGAAGAGCTGGCAGGTGTGTTGCCAGAGGAGACCTCCCCTCCCCGGTCTGAGACCAGAAAGAGTTCACCTTTGCTTCAGGTTCCAAAGAAGCATCTTCTAGAGAAAAGCCAACCGGAGAGAAGGCTGGGCAGCGGTTCCCTTTGTCCCCGTCATCATTCCTGAGACACAAGCTTCCGGTGGTGCCGTGAGGCTCAGCCTTTGGTCACCACGCTGCCCCCCAGACGAGTCCTGGAGGGACACCGGAGACGCTGGAAACGCCCCTTAAAAGTAAGACACCCTTTCCTCTGGCTCGTTGGGAAGCTCGGGTTCCGGGTGGAACAAACGCACGGCGGGCTGGTCTTGGAGGAAGATCCGTTACAGACAGGGACCGACCTTGGGGCCATGGCCCAGCCTCATACCGGCTGGATGGCGGGCGCAGGGGCACACCGAGGTGTCTTCTGGGTCAGAGAATGAAGATCCCCAGAACTCTGTGGTGCCCGGCTGAACTCTGTGTCACCTCTTCTTCCTCCCACCCAATCTGATGGCCCCGCACACAGGACCCGACAGTGCAAAGCTGCAGGCCTGAAATGACTGCTTTAGCCCTGAATGGGCAGGAAGGAAAGAGAATACAACTCACCAGGCACCCCCCCCACTTCCTTCTTCAGGCTCCTGATATCCCTCTAACCAGTCCTTCGGGGAGGAGGGGCATCTGGATGGAAATCCTAACTTCCCATCAGCTCTGGGACTCGTCTCCACTCTCACCTCAGAACAGCCCAGGCCCTGCTGTACCTCTGGGTGAAATAGAAGAAGAGACATATACGATGGCCGCGGCCACCTGAGGCCACGCCTGACCGGCAATGTGCCAGATGACAGCCTCACCTCCCAGCAGGTGGCCCTGCACCACCCCTCACAGAGCCATGCTTGGCCCATGACTGCAAATGGGAAAAGGGTTTCAGGCAGGAAGAAAAAAGTTCATCTTCACCAGCGCACTACGATTCTTCTGATTTCAAGGAAGTAGATTCACACCCCTGGAGTGACACCGCCCAGCCTCTCTAACGGAGACTCCTCTGAGTGTCCACACAGCAAGGCCCGGGTCCCTAGACCAGCTGCTCAGCGATGGTAACTAGCTGGACACAGGCTGTCCTGTCAAAAAGGCCTCCATGCTGCCCACATACCGCTGATGGCCCGGCATGTCAGCAGCCATCCTGGCCGCCCTCAGCTCCTCTTCCAGGGCAGCCGTCCACGGTCCGCAATGCCAAGAGCTGGAGGAGCCACTGACAGCCTGCCTGGCCCGCCGATGTGTGCAGCGAGGCCTGGAAGTCTGACCGCCCTGCTCAAGGTCACACAACTAGCGAGCAGGACACATAGACTTGGTCTCCCTCCCCCCCTACTTTCTAAACTAGCACATAACCATCACAATGGGCTCATCTCTAGATATTTCCATCCATATCTTAAAATACAAAGTATCAGTATTCCCCTGAAAAGGAGAAGATCCGATGTGGTATACATCAAGCTGCCACAGCTGTGCGGTCCCTGCTCTTTGCCACTGTCCCCATTATAAGGTGACCTGCGCTGAAAGACCCTAGGGACTGTCGGTGGAGCCGCTTTGCACTGTCTGGTCTACAGCCCCAGCGATTCTGCCTTTAGCAGGTCAAGCAGAGGTCTCAGGGAAGCAGGTCCAAGACATGGCTCTCACGCTGACACCGGTCGGACTTTGGACATGCCACTTGCGGACGGGTCCCGCCTTTCTCCTCGGTGGGATGGAGGAGTCCAGAAAGATGACGGGCATACGGTCAGCTCTGAGGTGCCTCGGGGTATGGGTCCCCTCACCACGGGGCCTTAAATCGTTACCAAGGGCAGCTGCAGCCCCTTCAGACACGAAGAACAGTTCTGCTCTGCCCACTCGCCCACTCCAGGGCGCCTGGGAAGAGGCAGTACGGGGAAGAGGGGAAGAGAGCCCACTGCCAGACGTGAAACCAGGGAGCATCCTGGGTCAGAGCTGGAGACCACCTGGGCTCAGAATCAAATGCCTGTGCCGTCCTCCCCTGAGGCTGGAGTCCCCCTGGCACAGACTCCACAGTGAGCAGAGCTCCGGGCCCTCCCCCCCCCCCCAGGATTGGGCAGGGATTAAGCTCGCCTCCAGCAGTCCTGAAGCTTGGCTCCACCAGGCTCACCCTGAATCCCCTGCACCTGCTTCTTAAGTAAAACGATCACCTGACGATGGCCCAACTCCTCCGATCCCCAGCGGTCTAAACACAGTGATCATGGGTACCAATACCCTCACCCTCCTGAAGAGGAGCCCCGACATTTTCCAGACACCCACCAACACCGGGTCCCGAGGCCTGGCTTTGCTACACCCCCCCCCTTTTCTGTTGCTACACCCCCCCCCCCTTTCTGTAAGCCGCTGATCCCAGGCCTCAGCTGGAGATTATGTTCAAGCTCCATCAAAGCCCAGAACTCACAAGTGAAAAGGGACCATGAGTCAACCGCCTTTGATCCTGCTCCGGGGATGCTAACGCCCTGCTGCGGTCTGCAGGGGCCAGAGCCCCAGGAGAGGGACGGGGTCTCTGACACCGCCCTCAAAAAAAGCCTCAAGCCCCAACCTCAGCAACTCCTAGCCTTCCTTTATAACATCCTGCTCACTCCCTTCATGGCCCTCAAACACTTTAAAACCTGCTTTTAACAGCAAGACGGCTTAGGTTCAATTCTGAGACACCAGCCGCTCTTGCTCCCTACCGTCTGGACCTTCTCTCCCCTCCCCTCCACCACCCGGGCCGACATCACCAGCACCTCCTGCAGGTCTGCTCCTTCCCCGGGGCCCAGCTGTGCTCAGCTCTTCCGATCCTCACAGATTCCCGACCCTCACAGATTCCCGACCCTCACAGATTCCCGACCCTCACAGATTCCCGTGTCGAAGCTCCTCTATTCCCAGGCACACGATCTAACGCAGAGACCAGCAAAGCGCAGTGGGACTTTCTGTGGGGATAAGCATGTTCTTTGGGACTGTTCAATTCAGAAGCCACTGGCCACGTGTAGCTCCTGAACACTTGAAAGGTGGCTAGCAACTGATTTTTTTTTTATTTAGTTTAATTAATTCTCATTTTAATAGCCATGCTTGGCGCTTGGTTACCACATTGAACAGTAAAACCCTAGACTACATTTACACTTGTTAGTTTCACCTTCTCCAAATCGGTTTCTCGACCCCTCAAATTTTAAGCCACTTTATACGGCTGAGTCCTCCATACAACATGCAGTGGGAAGCTCAGTGAACTATGAACTACCTGTAACCAACGTGAATGTAAGAGGTTGATCTGGGCAATGAAACTTGCCTCACCTTCTGGTCCTATCCAGCAAACGCCAGGCTGGACACTGCCTGTCACCCAGCCACACTCCCTTCTTGCTCCCCACCAGGGATGCAGGCGGTGTGCTGGGTAAGATGCTGGGGGTGGTGGTGGGGATGTGGGAGCTCTGGCCTTCCCTCTGGCAGTCTCCCCACCAACCCTGGCAGGTTCGATCAACTCCCCTCCAGAACACCAAGGCAGCCACGATGCTGTGACACTACACGACCCAGAGAAAGGAGGACGCTGGAGAAAGGAAAGAAGACGACACCAAGGCCTAGTTTTCTCAAACCCGAAATGGAAAGGTAGACAGAGATAAGCGATGACAGTATCCTGTATTTTTTTTAAGCAATAACATGTTTCACCTAATCCGAGCCACACAGCAGAGAGACAACAACGCCAGCTTTAATTAAATTTGTTCAGCTAATAACCCAGAGTCACCGTGATACCGCGAAGCAGGAAGCAGCTGAGGACTGCACAGGGAATACGACCAATTACTGCTCAAGTGCCTGGGGACTAGGTGTCCCTACCAAAGAAACAGTGCATAGAATTCCCCTCTTCTTGTGCAAAAAATAGTAATAAATAAGATTTCTATCAAGCACTCCTTAAAAAAGGAAAGAGCGGTGAAACACATGGAAACACATGGAGCTGCTGAATTGGTTTATAAACTCCAACTTCAGGGGTTACTGCTGAGGAATACCCACCCAGCACCCCCTCGCCCAGTCCAGGTCCTGGGTGACAGTGTAGCTCCTCCTGGGGCAGCAGCCAGTCCCAGGGACTAGCCTGCTGATGGCATTACAGTTACAAAGTGTGAAGAGGCCCGAGACCCCGAGCCAGGTGTCCTGGGTTCTAATCCTGGCTCTGCCAAGTGCATGGCTGTATGACGACCTCAAGCACTTCTTGGCTGGGGGCCTTGCTTTTCTCATCTGCAAAATGAGGGGTTAGAGGAGATGACCTCTAAAACCCCTCTGACTCTGAACTCAGCAGAAGCAGCCAGGAGAGATGGTGAGGTGAGGTCAGAGCATCCACCAAAAACATGTACCTGTTAGATCTCTCGGGTGGAGGGAGAAGCAGCAGGGCGGGCAAGCTGAGACTTAGATTTTAAGCAGGGATTCCACTTAATCAGGCTAAGAGGTCACAGACCACAGACGGGGAGCAGGGCATCTGGACAGCCACCACCTCCCATTAATTCTCAGGCGTCAGAACCTTCATCAGAAGCCCTGCCCCCTGCCCCCCACCCCCAGGAACGGTGTGTCCCACTGTGGAAAGTGGAGAGGTCTTTCCCTTTTTCTGTAGGCGCCATCCGATGGGCCAACCCCTCCTGCCCCTGCCCCACCCCCATCCTCCTCTCTTGCTATATAATCAAAACACTCCTCCTGGTTTTGAAAATCACTTCACTACTCAGCACCTAAGGTTGAGTTAATCAAGAGTCAAGATCTAGAAATCTCTTTGGTGTATGTCTGGCACAGGATGCTTTGAACCAAGCTCCCCCACAGCTGTAATTATGTGTTGGCCAATATTTGGATATGGAAGTGCTGTTGACTCTGCTGTCAGTCTCCGAATGCCTCATCCCTGCTTTCTTCCTCTATTATTAAGCTTTTCACGAAGATGTGTGGGAAATCTACAATTTAACAGTTGAGTCAACTCATAAGATCTGGGAGCAGACTCCCTGTCAACACAGACGCTGGCTTCAGTCTTCACCCAGTGCTAACCTGAGCAGGATAAACGATGGGTGTTATTTAAAACACTGCTGGATTTTCCCTTTCTTTCAGAGCTATTCAAAGAGGGTCAATATCCAACTCCCTCTCCTATTAATTACAACAGAAATCTTAATTGCCACCCACAAGCATTTTTGATTGAGGGTGGTTTTCTGTGCCTATTAAGTAGAAAAAGGAGCAGAAATTGAGAGCTTTTGTTCTAAAACGTCTCCACACAATATTCCAGCTTTCCAAGACAACGAGCAGCCAGTGTCCCCACACTGCTGATGGGGGAAGGCAGATGGCATCTCAGAGGAGACAAAACTTTGCTGGAAAGAACCGTCTGTCACTTCCTCAATGGTACAGGTTAAATGTGGTCCAACAGTATTCACTCCACTCGACTCCCCAAGGTCAGAGCCATGGTCAAACAACAACCACTGCCCTCCCAGCCCATGGAAAGAGGCACAAAAATTATTAAAGCGTCCATCGTACAGATATATTCCTTCTCCCACCGTCCAACACTGATCAACAATCAGAAGCCCTCAACACCACCTTAAAGCAGAAGCCAAAGAAATCTTGACAGCGCTGAGCTAGTTGAAAGCTCTTCCCCCAAAAAGAAGGATGGCGGGAGCAAGAAAAAAATAATGTCTAGAGGCCTAAAATCTGGAAATTGGACCTTTTTGCCCTCCCTCCAATCCTGACGTTACATACCAGGGTTCTATTACATCTAATTATATATCCCAACGGTCCCACCCATCACACACACCTATCTGGGTTTTGTATGAATAGCTGAAATACACATAGCTAGCAGTGAGGGTTGAAGGAGGAAAAGATAAATATAACAACACAGGAAGTAATTTTCTCCTCCAATCATTAACACCCCCCAGGGGAAGCAGGGGTGATGTGTCACCTTCAGAGATGCGGTTTGATATGAAAACCCTCCGAGGAGGAGGAGACCTTTAAAATGACTCTGAACACCGGCTCCCGCGGCACTGGGACTACCCTGGAGACCCATCCATCTCACCAGGCCTCCGAGTCCACTCTGGCTCACTTCGGAAGTAGGTATGCTCTCTGAAATCCCCATTTTCCTCCTACCACACCCCCTTTCAAAAAAAAGAAGAAAGAAAGAAAGAAAGGAAGAAAGAAAGAAAGAAAGAAAGAAAGAAAGAAAGAAAGAAAGAAAGAAAGAAAGAAAGAAAGAAAGAAAGAAAGGAGAAAGAAAGAGGCTGGGTTTCCCCAATTCAAAGATAACGCTCCCTCCCACTGTCCACCAAGGCATGTCCAGGACTCCAGGGGCCGCCTCCGATCCGATCTGCGGGGGTGGGTCCCGGGCCAAGCGCGGTTTCCAAACCGGGTTCCCAAAGATCAATAACGCCATGGAAACAGCAGACGCCGCCGGCCTCCCATCTGGAGCCTCCCAGGCGGGGAAGGCAGGAGGGAGGGCGCCCGCTCTCAGATCACAACAACCCCTCCTCCCCCGGGGAGGGCGGGGGCGGAGGGGGACCGGGGGCGGGGGCGGGACGCGGCCCCGCGGAATCCCCAGCCTCGCACGACCTCCCCGCCGGCCGGCAGGCACCGGCCCCCGGCGAGGCCCAGGGAAATGAAATCACACATTCCGGCTCCCAAATAAGGAGCGAGGCTAAATAAACCCTGGTGAGATCCGACTTCTCCAAACCGACCGACCAACCAGCTCAATGAGTAATGGGCCTTTTGTGCCCGCAGCGGAGAAAGAAAGGGAGGCGGAGGCCGAGGGGGGACGGGGAACCACGGCCCCGGGAAGTCGCTTCCTCCCGGCGCGGCGGCATTTAGCAGAAGTGGCCCCCGAGGCCAAAGCCCGTGCAGGCTCGGCCGGGTCCCGCTCAGAACCCCAAAATGGCAGAGTCCTCGGGAGGAGTCCTCTCCCGTCGAGTTCCCCCCCCCCCCCACCCCGACACTCACACCCCCCAAGTGACCGGAAGCGCGGTCCCGGCAGCGCCGCCGGCTCCCCGGACCTGACCTTCCCCCGCCGCCCGCGCCCCGGCGGCCGCCGCGCGCGCCCTTGGCACCCGCGGCGCCCCGACCCCGCCTGCCCCGCCGCGGCCCGGACGCCCCGGGTCCGGGTCCGGGTCCGGGTCCGGGGTCGGCGCGGTCACGCCGGGCGGGCGCTCCGGGCCCCGGGCCGGGTCCCCGGGAACTCCCCGGTACCTGTCCTCCCCGTCCCGCGCCCCCCCTCTCCCCCCCCCCGGGAGAACCTACTTTTAGGGCGAATTTCTCCTGCGTCCTCTTGTTGAAGATCTGCAAAACTTTCCCGTTGATGCCCAGCCCCAGGACCTGGGTGGTGACCTTGTAGTCGTCGATGATGGCGTTCTTCTTGATCTGCAGGCTCGACTTGACGTGGAACTGGGGGAACTGCTGCGGGGGCTGCGGCGGCGCCGGCGGCGGCGGCTGGGACGGGGCGGGGGGCTGCGGCGGCGGCGGCGGCGGCGGGTTGGGGAGCAGCACCGGCGGCGGCGGCGGCGGCGGCGTCTGGCCCTGGGAGTTGGACAGCATGGTGCCGGGAGACGCGGGAGCAGGCGCGGGAGGGCCCCCGGCCGCCCCCTCCTCCTCCTCCTCCTCCTCCTCCGGCTCCGGACAGGGTCCCCGCCGCCACCCCCCGCCCGGCGACGAAGTTTGCTCCGGGCTGGAGCCGGCTGCCCCGGCCGGGCCCGGCTCCAGGCTCGGCGGGTCGCGGGGCTCCGTGGGTCCCGCCGTGCTCCGCCGGCGCTCCCACCGGCCCTGCTCCCACCCTCCTCCCCCCGGGGGCCTGGCGCTCGGTGGGTGGAACGCGGGGACGGCGGGGGGCCCGGCCCGGGGGGGAAGCGGCCGGCCGCGCGCGCGACAAAACTACCCTGCCCGGGGGCCCGCGGCCGCGTCACCGGCTCGTCTACGTCCGGGGCCGGTCCTTAAAGGGGAGGGTCGGAGGAGGGGGCGGGGCCTGGGGCGGAGGGGCGGGGCCGGGAGGCGTGGGCGTGGGGGAGGGGCCGGCCTTAAAGGGAAGGACGAGAGGCCGCCGAAGCGGGGAGGGCGGGGCTGGGGGCTGGGGGCTGGGGCTGGGGGGACAGGAGACTGGGAGTGGGAGGCTGAGAAATCCTAGTTCTTCATTCATCTGGGCCACGCCAGGGGAAGGGGGAGGCGTGTGAAAGAAAGTAGCCGCACAGTCCAGCTAGAAAACCCACTCTTCTCCAATTGTCTGGCTCTTAGCAGCAGCCAATTGGGAGATGGGGATGTGTTTTTGAAGGAGAAGGGTGACTAGGAAACGTGGGCTGGATGAGACCTCCGGGGTGGGCTGGAGCTGGAGGCCATTCCTGGTAGGAACAGGTGTGAAGCAAAAATTAACTCTGAATTTCGTGTCTGTTTTGCTATTTCCTCTGTGTGTGTGTGTGTGTGTGTGTGTGTGTGTGTGTTTTGCATGTCTTTCCTCATAAATTTATTGCTGATCAGTAAATTCTTAAGTAACTTTGAACAATTGAATAATTATTCCTTTGAACATTTGTCTCATGTCAGTTTGCTTTAGCCCTAGCCGGTTTAGCTCAGTGGCTAGAGCGCAGGCCTGCGGACTGAGGGGTTCCAGGTTTGATGCGTGCCAAGGGCACATGCCCCTGGATCCCCTCCTAAACCTCTCCCCTGTAGGGGTGCTTGTAGGAGGCAGCCAATCAATGATTCTCTCTCACCATTGATGTTCTATCTCTCTCTCTCTCCCTTCCTCTCTGAAGTCAATTAAAAGTGCATATATTGCAGGGCGGGAGGAGAATGGATTGAGATGCAGACCGCGGGAATCCAGGGAGCTGTACCAGGGCTGTGTGAAACTGAGCAAAGCCCTGCCCCTCTCTCAGTGGGAGGATGGCGACACCTTGTCACAGGGTTGCAGAGGGGATTAGAGAAGACTGTAACGAATGGGAAGAGGTAGAGGTAGTGGATGTCCAGCGTGGAACACTTAGACCCTGAGCCTATAGCCTTGAGAAGTGGGTGTTTTTGATGAAGAGGGCATTCTAGTCCAGGTGAGCCCTATATCTCTGGGGGAGATAATGAGGATCTAGCTCAGGGGTGGGTAAACTTTTTTTAAAAATATATTTTATTGATATTTTACAGAGAGGAAGGGAGAGAGATAGAGAGCTAGAAACATGAGAGCTAGAAACGTCGATGAGAGAGAAACATCGACCAGCTGCCTCTTGCACACCCCCCACCGGGGATGTGCCCACAACCAATGTACATGCCAGTGACCGGAATCAAACCTGGGACCCTTCAGTCCGCAGACCGACGCTCTACCACTGAGCCAAACCGGTTTCGGCAGGGTGGATAAACTTTTTGACTCCAGGGCCACAATGGGTTCTTAAACTGGACCCGGAGAGCCGGAACAGAAGCAACCTGACCATGCTGGCACTCTCATCTTGGGCTGCTGGTGAAGGAGCGGAGGGGAGAGCAAGAGAACCCTCCGCTCTTTGGGCTCCTCAGGCCGGATAGAACAGCCAAACAGGCCGTAGTTTGCCCACGGCTGCTGTAGCTGGACCTGTCGTGTAGAAGGGACTGGGGAGGCCACACATACTAGTATAAGCGACCAGAAGGCCTCTGTACACATTTCTGACGGCATTTGCAGGTGCTCATTAAATACATCCCTGCTGGCCTACTCCCTCCTCTGGCCAGGGTAACGGCTGAGAAATAAGACAAAGGGACCCGACAGGTGATGACAAAAACCTCGTATTAATTACTGATGAGGCCAAATGAGAGAACGGGGCATGACCTAGGACCACACTTGGCCTTTAATACTTCCCCCCAACACTACCAAACCCCCTCGTCCAGGGAGACCCCGCCGAGGAAGAAAGAGAAAAGGGAACGTCGGGGGAAAGAGGGGCCCGTCGGGACTGAGGCAAGGCAGGAAGTCGCGAAGGGTGGGATGAACAGGACTCACTCCAGGGGCCGGGGAGAGAAACCGTTCCCCTGGCACAAATATCTGCTCTTTCAGGCAGAGGTAATGTGTGCACAGGCTGACCGAGTACAAGATGTCGTGTGGTGGCGGGTGCCGTTAACCTGTGGGGAAGAAGACAGACAGGGAGAACGTGGACAGCATCGGGAGAGGGCCACAGACACAGGTCGGGGAGACCAGGCCGAGCGGTTTGCCTCCGGCAGCAGGAACCAGAGCTTCCTCCGGAGCTGGAGGGTGAATGCGGTTAGACAGTTCCCCTGACCCCTCACTCTTCAAAGGCAAAGAGACTGCCAGGGGCCACAGAGAGGGGAAGACACCTTTGCCTAGCTCTGTGTGGACTGCCGTCGCCTCCCCAAGGACACTTGGGAGATGCCCAGGGACTGAGAGAAGAGAGGAGGACGCAGGGATGGGGCGGGTGGAGACCTCCAACTGCTCCCTGACTTCCTCAGCTGATAGGAGGCTGGCTCGGGGTCTGGGTTGGTCTTTTTCCCTCCGCAGAGGGTCGCTGGGGGCTTCCTGCCGCTCGCCACGGAGCTGTCACCTGCTTCTCTTCGCAAGGCTAGGAAGACAATGAGCTCTTCTTGCTTTTGCAGAGGCGGCCGGGCACCATGGGAAGAGAACAGAGTTTAGAGACGGATGACCTGAATTCAAGTCTGTCCTCAACTTGAGTAACCATGAGGGAGTCCTTTATCCTCTTTTTGCACCTAAAACACACACACACACACACACACACACACACACACACACACACACAGAAAAATAATAAAATCTATTTTTAGGGCTGAGTGAGAATGAAACGAGATGGTGTTTATAAGCCCCCTTCATAAACTATAAAGGATCGTGAAACAGTCATTATCATCACTGAGGCATTGCTGGCTTGCTCTTCCGTTCCGTGCCCACGGCCTGGGGATCTGTCCCTGACACCAAAGCCGCCTGCCTCCCCTGCTGGGGCTCTAGGAAATGAGCTGACGCCCAGTGACAGGAATAACAAGACAGCTGAAACCCCACTGGGGATTTCTCCTGGAGTCACCTGGGCCGGTTAGGCCTGGGGACACACGAGGACTCTAAGGGCTTGTAGTAGAGATGTCATGAACCGCACGTAAGGCCCAGAAAACACACACATGTATAAACACATTCTTAAGTGCCATGTTACTGACAGGTGACAGACACGGAATAAATGCGTGATGGATGAATAACTGGGGAGTGAGATGGACGAGAGAAGCACTTGGCGAGAGATGCAGAGTCTTAGGTTCCACTCCGGGACTAATTAGCTACGAAACCGGACGAAAGCCCCTTGCCCTCTCAGTTCCCTCTTTCTCGTCTGCAACACAGCGATAACAGCATTTGTCCTGCCCACCTTGCAGAGCTACCGTAAGGATTAAATAAAATATTTCCCCTCAGGACACAGAGGTCCAACGTCCCGGAACATCAAACTCAGCATCTGTAACGAGCTACCTGAACAGTGTTTCTGGCTGTGCAGAAGCCCTTTAAAAGTTAAAAGCCTACAAAAACAGAAAATGCTATTTGTGTCTGTAATTCACATGCAAACACATATGTCATGCAAAACTGTACACCCAAAGACAATGTAAAGACCTCAAGTACACGGTATTGGGTTAATTATAATCCTTGAGTCATGACACCCTCTCATCATTGGATCATTGGCCCATGTATCTCTGCTTTTGTTTAATTATTAGTTATTGTTAATAATGCAATAATCATCTGCAAATCCACTACCTAAAATTAAAGTCACCATTTCCTTGCCTTCCTTTTGTTTTTTAATGTTTGCATTTCCTTTTCTTTTTTTTCTTTTTTTTTTTAAATATATTTTACTGATTTTTTTACAGAGAGGAAGGGAGAGGAATAGAGAGATAGAAACATCCATGGGAGAGAAACATCAACCAGCTGCCTCCTGCACACCTCCCACTAGGGATGTGCCCGCAACCAATGTACATGCCCTTGACCGGAATCGAACCTGGGACCCTTCAGTCCGCAGACACTCTATCCACTGAGCCAAACCGGTTTCGGCCCTTTTCTCTTTTTTTAAATATATTTTTTATTGATTTTAGAGAGGGAGATAAAAACATCAAATGATGAGAGAGATCAAGCTCACAACCAGGGCATATGCCCCTGACCAGGAACTGAACCATAACCTCTTGGTTCACAGGTCAACACTCAACGCTGGCAGGCCCCTTGCTTTCCTTTTATGTAGTTTTGTTTCGTTTTGTAAGGGCACATGAAAGGCCCGGGAGAGATGACAGTCACAGTGTCTTGAAGAGAGACATGGATACAGGTGACTTTAGCAGCAAGATGAAGTTCAAATAAGGAGATATCTTGTCAGAGTTTCAGAATATTCCCCGCCTTCTCCTAGTGGTGATGATGACGGTGATGACAATGATCGCTGAATGCTTACTCTGCAACCAACACCATGCTCAGCCCTCCACCTGGATCATCTCATTTAAATCTCAAAGGAACTGTGGCAGATTGCTAGTTGTTTTCGCCAAAACTCATCCTCCCCCCCCCCTCCCCTGTTTGATGGTAAAGAACCTCCAATATTTAACTAAACACATGACCGGAATAAAAACTACATTTCCCAGCCTCCATTGTAGCTGGCTGTGCTCACAAGTTTAAGTTCAAGCTAATGACTTGTAAGTGGAAGTGGTTGAAGGGGAGAGGTAGGGCCTTCTTCACCTCCTCTCTTCTCTTCCCTGCTGGCTGGAATGAAAACGTAATGGCTGGAGCATGCGCAGCTATCTTGGTTCGTGAGGTGGAGGCCACAGGTTGAGGATGGCAGAGCAAAAGAATAGAAGGAGCTTATTCCTGGGGGGCATGCATTCATCTTATCAGCCCTCAACCACTTACCACAGTTTTTAAGAAAGAGAAATAAATCTCCTTCTTGTTACAGTAACTGATGTCCTTTTGTCCACCATTCACAGGCAAACCTTATCCTTACTGTACACAACCTATGGAGTATGTACTGTGATCCTCGTGTGTCTCTTTTATAAACGAGAAAACTGAGCCTTAGAGAAACTAAATAATTTTCCTCGAGTCACACAGCTAGCAAAGGACAGAACCCAGTTCTTTCTGACCCAAAGTCCATATTCAATGCCCACCCCCCCCAACTCTGGATCCTGAGCAGACATATACCCACATATTCTTCTTGATGTCAGAAATATAGTATGTGCCATTTCTAGACAGGAATAGCCTAAAGAATGGTGAGCTATAATTTCATGTTAGATAAATCTTTAAATCTTCCAAATTCCATTAATCCTCAAGTAGAAGTCTGTGTTGATTGGGAAGTCGGGGTGATAGTGTAGGACAAATCTCCAACCCATGACAACCTCTCCTCTCGAAGTTTTCCCCACACTGGCTTTGCACCATCAGGCCTCGAAAAGGTTCTGTTTGACTATTATCTGACTTTACAAATGATGACAGAAGCTAGAACTCTCCTGAGGTGGACTTCTTGGAAGTTTTCAGATGGCGTCCCCTTGATGACATAGGGTTATCCATAGGCTGTTGGATATGAATTCTCACACAGAGAGGGCGCGGTCTTTGGTCCTTGTAGCTACTGCTGCTACAGCAAACAAAACGATCCAGAAGAGACCCCGAGTCTGGGGGAAGCTCTGTCCACTGAAAGCTCACACTTGGAAAGAAAGATGATGTCAGGCCGAGGAGAGAGAGAGAGCAGTCCTCATGTCACAGACTAATGATTCTTCTACGCCATGAGAAATTCTCCAAAGCAAGAATGACAGCTCTATAAGAACCATTGGTCGCAACATTTTCTGAAATCTCCGCACGTGCTAAGGTCTTATCCATAGGAAGAAATTCGACTCAACGCAGGTGCTGTCAGCAATGCACTCCCCAGTGCTCCGCCCCCTCCCCGCCCCCCCAACCTCAGTGCCCGATCCCCACCCCATCCTTTGGCCATGCAATACCACAGCGGAGAGCAGCTGGAACAATAGGGAAGAATGGGAATGGAAAGAGAAAGAAGGAAGTACCCAAAGGGGAACAGAAACTTAGCCTTAGCCCATCAACAGACATAACTTGGTCCAAAGGGACTACAAGATGGGACTCTTAGGACTAGAGCACGCCTACTTATAAATTCTGTGGCTTAGAGTGGGAACCAGAGGGAAGAGAAAGAAGTACTTCGCCACAGCTAAGCTGGCCCAAGGTTGCTATCCCTGTTTAAAAACTCTGCCCCTCCCGCCTACCTTATACCAGCCATGTCCATGGCAACTCAGATGAGTCTTCGGCCTGGAGAGTGAATTGGAGAAGGGGAAGAAAAAGAAGGGGCACTTGCCTCCAAGAACACAACGGGAAGGGTCATTCGGTCTTTGCCTGGTGACCTAGTGACCCCTGGATTTTTTTTCTCCCTCCATCACTTAAGATAAGTAAATGGGAGGGTAGGAAAGCTAGAGAAAAGGGATAGTATGTGTGGAGTGTGTGTGTGTGGAATGGGTACTGGTTCCCTAAGGCTATAATGATAAACAGCTTCCTATGAGAAGATAATTCCGAGGCAGAAGAGCGTGGTGAAATGAACCCCTGTGGAGTTGAGTTCAAATCCCTTCTCTACCACTTACCAATGTATTAACTCCACCTCAGCCATCTCTTTCTGTAATGAAGGGGTGATGCCATACCCTAGTTTCAACGCACAGGCGACAGTCTGAACTGTTAATGACACATAGTAATTGGCCTCAGGAAATGTGAGCTGCTATTACGCAGTAGGGACTTTCAAACCAATCTTCTCCTTCCATCTTCTCCACAAAGCTATCCGTGATATTATTTCGGCTATTCTGACCATTGAAAACACCCTGCCTCAAAAAGGTTGCATGGCTGGCCGAAGTCATCACACGGGAGTGGGAAGAGCTGGAGTTCAGATGCTGGCTTTTTCCACATGTCAGAGTTCGTGTTATTAAGAGCCCTGGGACGAGGCCACCCCGGCGTGTGCGCGTGGCTGGGAAGAAGCAAACAGCCTGTGACCTGCAACTTACTGGGCTTCCAAAGCCTCTCTCAGAGAGGTCCAGGCAGTGACTGGGATTCTCTGAGCATCCATAGCTGGGACCCTAGCACGCATACGCTTTGGAGGAAAGGACCGAACTATGGAAGGTATATGTGGCACATGTTACGTTTTTCCTTTTGCTCATCCCATGGCAGAGGTAGGAACCAGTATCCCCCCCCTCATTAGGTGATGAACTCTGTCACCTTGTAGAGAGGAAAGGACCTGTGCAAACCACTGATCCCTCTCCTCCTTCCAACGGCCATACCCACATCATCGTATAGACCCGTGGTCAGCAAGCCGCGGCTCGAGAGCCACCTGCGGCTCTTTGGCCCCTTGAGTGTGGCTCTTCCACAAAATACCACGGCCTGGGGCGAGTCTCTTTTGAAGAAGTGGCGTTAGAAGAAGTTTACGTTTAAAAAATGTGGCTCTCCAAAGAAATTCCGATCGTTGCACTGTTGATATTTGGCTCTGTGGACTAAAGAGTTTGCCGACCACTGGGATAGACTGGTAGGTGCGTGGCCTTAAAACCTTAGACTCTCAGACCTTCCAGGGCCTCACTGCACAGAGGAAGTTCTTCCTTTGGTGTGACCCACATAACACAGGATGCAGGCAAGTCCGTGCCTGTCATTCTGAAAGCTCACTCGGTGATGCTGGTGAGGGGTCGGCCCACAGTGCTGGGGAGACGTCTAGAGCCCCCTCCAACAGGGCAGTGGGTAAAGGAGAGAACTGGATACATTGAAAGAGGGAAGTCGGCATGGGGTCCGCCCGAGACCTGCACATGCCTCCCACCATCCAGCCAGTGGCCCTTTTATATCAACCAGCCTGGGCTGAGCACCCATCGGTACCAAGTACTGTGCTCACGTGGAAATACCCGAGGCCCCATGGGCCTGAGTGCCATATATACATAACATTTTGTCTTTCTCATCGCCTTTCAGTGTACAGTTCAGCAGCGTTAAACACATTGGGATTGTTGTACCATCATCACCACAACCATCGCCACACCTTCTCATCTTCCCCAACTGATACCCTGTATCCATCAGACATAACTCCCCACTCCCACCCATCACCACCACCCCCAACCCCTGGCACCCACTACTCTACTTCCTGTCTTTATACATCTGACTCCGCTAGGAAACTCATGTACGTGGAGTCACACAATACTTGTCCTTTTTTAAAAAATATATTTTTATTGATTTCAGAAGGGAGAGGGAGAGAGAGAGAGCAAAGTATCAGTGATGCCAAAACCAGTTTGGCTCAGTGGATAGAGCATCAGCCTGTGGACTGAAAGGTCCCAGGTTTGATTCCGGTCAAGGGCACATACCTGGGTTGTGGGCACATCCCCAGTAGGAGGTGTGCAGGAGGCAGATGATCTATGAGTCTCTCTCATCGATGTTTCTAACTCTCTATCCCTTTCCTTTCCTCTTTGTAAAAAATCAATAAAAATAAAAAAAATTTTATTAAAAAAATATATCAGTGATGACAGAGAATCATTGATTGGCTGCCTCCTGCATGCCCCACACTGGGGATCGAGCCCACAACCTGGGTGCCCCAGCAGGAATTGAACTGTGACCTCCTGGTTCATAGGGCGTCGGCTTAATCACTGAGCCTCGCCGGCGGGGCCTTCTCCTTGTTTTATTTTATTTTAAATATATATTTTTATTAATTTCAGAGAGGAAGGCAGAGGGAGAGAGAGAAAGAGAAACACCAATGATGAGAGGGAATCACTAATTGATTGCTTCTTACATACCCCCTACTGGCAACCAGCCGGCAACCCAGTCATGCACCCTTAATCGAAATCGAGCCTGGGACTCTTCAGTCCACAGGCTGATGCTCTATCCACCAAGTCAATGGCGAGGGCCCTTCTCCCCATGTTAGCTAACACTCGTTATTTTCAGGTCTGGGGGTTTGTTGGTTTCGGGAATAGCCATCCTAATGGTAATAGCCTTGAGAGCGTGTGAGCATGGTGTTCCAGGGCTCTTAAACAGAGAAGATTCATCAGAGAGTCCAGCCCCGCTACAGAGACATTCAACACAGACATCTAACCATCTAACGATGAGCAGGGCCGAAACCGGTTTGGCTCAGTGGATAGAGCGTTGGCCTGCAGACTCAGGGCTCCCAGGTTTGGTTCCGGTCAAGGGCATGTGCCTTGGTTGGTGGCTGATCGATGTTTCTTTCTCATCGATGTTTCTGATGGTTTCTGACTCTCTACCCTTCTTCCTTCCTCTCTGTAAAAAAAATCAATAAAATGTATGTATTTATTTTAAAAATATATTTTATTGAATTTTTACAGAGAGGAAGAGAGAGGGATAGAGAGTTAGAAACATCAATGAGAGAGAATCATCGACCAGCTGCCTCTTGCACGCCTCCTACCGGGGATGTGCCCGCAACCAAGGTACACGCCCTTGACCGGAATTGAACCCGGGACCCTTCAGTCCCCAGGCCGACGCTCTATCCACTGAGCCAAACCGGTTTCGGCAATAAAATTTATTTTTTTTAAATTAAAAAATAAAGCTGAGCAGGGACTCAGCAGGCAGAGGAGGCCGAGTGACAAGGAGCGGGGAATGGAGTGAGAGGAGAAAGGGCTCGGCCTGTTTAGGAGCAGCAGGTCGTCAGATGGGCGGGAGTGCAGGGCGTGGAGGGAAAAGTGCAAGATGTGAGGCAAGAGGCACACTTTAGGACTAGAAATTCCACTAAGGCTTTGGGCCTTTGGGCAATCGGGAGCCACGGGTGATGTGTGCGAACGCGCCTGGCAAACGTCAACGTAGAGTACACATGTGAGACTTCAGAATGAGAAAGAGAGAGATGTGCTTAGAGAAACAAAGGTGCAACGGAGCGATACACAATGCCCGGGAAATGGAGGCAGCTTCTGGCAGCTTCCAGGGAGGGAGCCGGGTCCCCGGGGCGCTGACCCGGGCTCATTTCCTTCCTACCGGCTTCTAAATACACAGGTAACCAAGCAACACAAGTGGCCTGCCCCTGCTGATCTCTGCAGGGTGTGTGTGTGTGGTGTGTGTGTGTGTGTGTGTGTGTGTGTGTGGCGTGTGTGGTGTGTGTGGTGTGTGTGTGTGTGTGTGTGTGTGTGGTGTGTGTGGGTGTGTGTTTGTGGGTGTGGTGTGTGTGTGTGTGTGTTTGTGGGTGTGTTTGTGGGGGTGTTGTTGTTTGTGTTTGTGTGTGTGTGTGTGTGTGTGTGTGTGTGTTTCAGGGGCCAGGGGGGCCCCTCCCATTAGATGAGAGGGTTCTGACCCCACAGGGCAGCAAGGCCATCCTGCTCCCTCCTAGACCATTGCTCTCACCAGTGTGTGTCACCAGTGTGTGCCCTCCTAGTGCAAGACCGGGAGTCACTGAGACACTGGGGAGAGCTCAACCCCGAGCAGCCACCTGCCTGTGACAGCCTCTTTTAAGCCTGAAGTCAGGCCCCAACGCGGCCTTCCCCATGCAGACGTCTCGCGGTCCCCTCTGCCAGCAGGAGAGGGACAGAGGACTCTCCTCTGTCAACATGTAGGAGACTGACAAGGTCACAGGATTCTTTTGGTTTTTTTAAGCTTTAACAAACATTCAGAGGATACAAAATGCAACAGCCCGAAGGAGATACTGCTCCCTCCCGCCCTCACCCCTCACCCCTCACCACCCAGTTTCTCATGTAACTTCCACAGGCCTCCCAGCCAGCCCAGCCTCGTCTGGGAACCAGCAGGGAAGGGTTTGGGCTCAGTCCCAGGATATCAGATCCTAAACGTAACAGGCATGCTGTCAAGAGGAAAGTCCTGTCCTGGTCAGCGTGGCCCAGCGGCTGAGCGTGGATCTATGAACCAGGAAGTCATGGCTTGATTCTAGGTCAGGCCATATGCCCGGGTTGTGGGCTCCATCCCCAGCAGGGGGTGTGCAGGAGGCAGCCGACCAAAGGTTCTCTCCCATCACTGATGGTTCTCTCTCTCTCTCTCCCCCTCTCCCTTCCTCTCTGAAATCAATAAAAATGTATTGGAAAAGAGAAGGAGGAGGAGGAAGAGGAGAAGAAGGAGGAAGAGGAGGAAGAGAAGAAGGAGGAGGGGGGAGGAGGAGGAGGAGGAGAAGGAGGAGGAGAAGAAGGAAGAGGAGGAGGAGGAGGAGGAGGAGAAAGAAGCAGCAGCCCTGGACCAGCCATGCCACAGGACGTCAGAGCTTGGACAGCCCGGGGGCCAGCACCAACCTCCGGTTCATCCTTTGCTCTCGGCGCCTGGGATGCAGGTGTCCTCCCAGGAGCGTGAGGACGGCTGTGAGGGAAGCATACAGTTCCTCACGGGGCAATGGGAGGTGGGGGGTGACAGCTAAGGGTGGGAGCCGGATGCATGAGTGGGGAAGAGAGTGGGACAAATCCTAAAAAAAGAGAGATGGGGCAGATGCGCCATGGTTGAGTGTGAACCAAGAGGTCGAATCCGGAGCAGGCTGTGCAAAGGCCCTGTAACTAGGGCGGAGAATGCGGGAAAGGTAGCACTGGGGGACGTGCAAGCAGCCTTCCCTGGCTTCCCGATCCCCCCAACCCCCCCCCAACACACACACACACACACACACGCACACGCACACGCACATGCACACGCACACACGCACGCACACACAGGTCAGGGCTGAGCAGCGCAGTTCCTTCAGTGTTGGTGTAAGCACGGCCGCCCGCCGGAGCTCTCACCACGTCACTGCCCAGGAATCTGGTTCTTGTTTACTACGAAGCAGCGGCTGTGCCAGAGCCAGAGCCTCCCCCAGCTTCCCCGAGAGGAGAGCAGGGCATGCGGAGGGGCCGGCGCTGGGAAGGGAGGGTGCTGAGCTTCCGGGACCCTGCCCCTCCCGGCGCCCTCCCGGGCAGACAGGAGGAGGAGAAGGGCCTGCGGGGACTCCCCAACACCTGGGACCTGCCTCCCCACAAAGCTGGAAGAAGGGAGAACAGGGAAGCAGAAAAGCGTATGGAACAGGCCGGGAACGGCTCGGGGGACCAGAATGAATGGGATTCTTGTGTGCTCTGGCGCCGCGTTAAGAAATCGGAGAAGAAAAAAAAAAAAGAAATGGGAGAAACCTGGGCAGGGAATGAAGCCTCTGAGGAGATCTGTGTTTTGCAAACGTTGCATCCAGGCCGAGGGACTTGCCCAATGTCTGTCACAGCGTATGACACATCCGTTTGGACCTAGTTTTGCTGAGGAGATGGGTGGGAGGATGGCAGATGGCACCCAGAGGAAGAGAAATAAAAGTCACGGTAATAGCTCCCATTAACTGAGCATCTATTATGTTCCTGACACGGTTCTAAGCGCTTTCCATGGGTGAAAATCAATCCCCAGAACAACTCCACAAGGTAGGGGTTACTAACATATTTCCAGGAGCCCAGATAAGGAAACTGAGGCACCGTGTGAATTTAAGTCATTGGAAGTCGGGATTTAAAGGCAGGAAGCTAGGCCCTGAACTGTTTGGCTCCGTGGGTAGAATGTCAGCCTGGGGACTTGAAGGGTCCCGGGTTCAATTCTGGTTGTGGGCTTGATCCCCAGTAGGGTGTGTGTAGGAGGCAGCAAATCAATGATTCTCTCTCATCATTGATGTTTTTATCTCTCTCTCTCCCTCTCCCTTCCTCTCTGAAATCAATACAAATAATTTTTTAAAATATATTTTATTGATATTTTACAGAGAGGAAGGGAGAGAGATAGAGAGCTAGAAACGTCAATGAGAGAGAAACATCGACCCGCTACCGGGGATGTGCCCGCAACCAATGTACATGCCCTTGACCGGAATCGAACCCGGGACCTTTCAGTCTGCAGACCGACGCTCTACCACTGAGCCAAACCGATTTCGGCTACAAATAATTTTTAAATAAAACAAATCAATGCAGGAAGCTAGGACCCAACTCTGTCTCCTTGGGCACCCTGCTCTCCCGAGCGGGGAGCGGGGCCAGCTGGAAAGGGACCACCCAAAGACAGGCAGCTGCCGCTGCGTGGCATAAAGCTCTGTCTCAGCGTCTTTCTTCCTCCATCAATCACCCGGCCGCAACCTCATCTCCATCCCGACCCCTGGGGGGCTGCACCGGACCCCGGTGCCAGGCTCAGAGAAACCATAACGAGACTGAGGCGGTTAGCCTCAAACCGAAACTCCAATCATCTGTTCCTTTGGCTCAAGATGCCGGTCTGAAAGCCATAGCAAGGCGTGGGCCCCGGGGGCCAGGACCAGAGGCCCGACCTCCCACTCCACCTCTCTCTGCCGTCTCTCCCCCCACGCCTGTTCCTCTTCTGTTCCCTCTGTGTCTCTCAGAACAGTGCCCGCGGGAGGAGGAGTTTCGGAAACACGGGCTTGGCTCCTGCTCTCCCCACTCAGCTGCCTGGTCTTTCCTTCCTGGGAAGAGGAGCTGGCGAGGCGGCATGACCATCTGGCCGGTCGGTGTGCGGCTTCTCAGAGTTCCCAGGGGCCCTGGCACCGCAGAGGGCAGTGAGTGCCCGCGTGGGATCCTTACTCTGGCCCGGACGCCTGTCGTCTGACAACCACTCACCGCTCATCGACTCCTGAGAAAGACAAAGGGTGTGGATAATCAGCCAGAAGAGAGCACACGGCTCCCCTGAAGGGAGAGGGAAGAAAGGCCCCTGATCTGGGGGGACGGCTCTGCTGTGGGGGACAAAACAGACACCCGAGCAGACATGGGGTCGGACCTGGCCTGGGCAGATAAGGTGTGCGGAGAGGAAGCAATTAATCACAGGCTCCTGACAGCCCAGGGAGCTCTCTCTCTCTCTCTCTCTCTCTCTCTCTCTCTAGGAAATGGGGAAGGAAGCAGCAAGGAAGGACCCGGAGGATATCACGTGGAGGAGGAAGCATGGCATTGGAGTCAGGTTGAATGGCCACACGTCCTGGAAACCAGTTGTTGGAGGACATTTTGTAAAATACACACGCGCGCATGCTCGCACACGTGTGTGCCCCATGCATATACACACACGCGAACACACAGTTTCCTTTGGCTGGCTCCTCCTCACCTTCAGGCCTGGCTGAGGGGATGGAGCCGAGCATTATCACTGGGCATTTTAGTCAGTGTCACTTCCTGTTTCTCTTGCTGAAAGCATAATAATCATCAGGGTGATAATGATAATTCCACTGCCTTGCCTGGGCCTCCTATTTATCTAGGGCCTCCCAGAAGTGTGTGTGAGTGTGCCAGTGGGAGGGGGCAGTGCCCTTTATCTCTCCTATCCGTCAACAGCCGGGGGCGGAGGCAGGCGTGGGGGTGATGGTGGGGGGTAGGAATTAACAATGGAAATTATTCACCTCGTGGTCGTTTTTTTTCCAAGAGGAGGGATCTGAATGGGTTGGTAGTTTTCCCCCAAATGGGGGTGCTCACCCTAGGGATGCCTGCATCTCTCTTCCCCTCCGCAAGGTCCTCCAAAAACAAATCCTCCCAAGACCTTTCCATCCTCCAACCTGCCCCAATCAAGGAAGTCCCTGTGATTCGAGGCCCAGAGGGTTAGGGGTAATTTCCTAGAGTCATACAGCAGGTCAACAGGAAACACAGAACCAGGCCGGGCCTTTCGGAGTCGTAACCAAGAAGGGAATTTCCAATCGCATGGGGGAACTTGCAAGGTTGTTAGGAAAAACCACAACTATTTCTGCTAAGGAAAGAACTATGCAGTCCCTGCAGGCTGAAAACCCGAGGACAAGGAGAGAGAGAGAGAGAGAGAGAGAGAGAGAGAGAGAGAGAGAGAGAGAGAGAGAGAGAGCTCTCAGAATGTGCTGGGAACATCTCGGACCAGGAGAGGGTAGGAGGAGCCGCCCCTCGCCTCCAGACTTTGGTCAGGAACCAGGGTTCACGGAATGGAGGTGGCAAGCCAGGATTTTCATCCTTTTAATCGCCAGTGACCAGCTGTACCGGGAGGACAAAGGTGAGCCCTCCGCGGGCTCTGGGGACTGAGAAGGGAGTGGAGGGAAGTGGGGGAGGGAGCCATTATCCTGATGTCAACAGTGACAGTCTTCCTGCAGATCCTGCCCTTCCCTTGGTGGTCTGAGGAGAAGAGGAGGGAGGGAGGGAGGGAGGGAGGGAGGGAGGGAGGGAGGGAGGGAGGGAGGTCTACGGGGACAAAGAAGGCAGGAAGGGAAAGAAAATCACCCCAGAGAGACCCTGATGAATTGAGTTAAAAATGTTTTTAAAAGAAAAGAAAACCTTCCTCCCAGACACACACACACACACACACACACACACACACACACACCCTGCAGCACTGTCTAGCTATACAGGAGGATGAGAGGAAGTGATCTCACACCTACATTCATTGTGGTGTTTATTGTTGTGGAATTTTTTATTCCCCTAAAGTGCAATCATAAGCCTGGGCCTGCATGATGAGCGGAGGGTTAAAAACATGAACATGCAAAGTTAACTGTGTCCCTGTGAAAGATCAGTCAGGTCTTCAGTCGGGGGGCCGGAGGGAGGGGGGAATAAGAATAATATCAAACACTTACACAGCAATCCCTGTGTGCCAGACCCTGGTCTACCCCTTTCCTACAGTATGTACTTGCTCATTTCATGCCCCCACAGACACCCTGGGAAAGAGGCTGCTGCTCCCATGACATTGTCATTCCTATTCGTTTCAACCCTGTCTCCTTTCGGGGCCTCAGGAGGGATGGGTGTTCGGCCACCCACCTCCGCCTTCCAGCAGCAATGGCACCCAGGCCTGGCTACGCGGCCCGCAGGACCCAGTGCACAATGGAAACGCAGAACTCCCTGGGCCAAAGGGAGCTGTCCTCTCCCCCCCCCCCCCATCCCTCTCCTCACGGCCCACATCTGCCTGGCTGGCCATCCTGCTGATTCCAGCTCGGCGAGGCCTCCGTCTCCTGCCCTCTTCATCCTCTCCCTGACGTTGCCCTAGTGTTCTCTCCCCGAGACTGTTCCAGTGACCGGCTAACCAGACGCCTTGCTTTCAGCCCCGGAGTGCCCGCATCAGTCCTATGCTCTGCTTGCTACACTGGGGCATTTACTAGTTTGTTCCGGGACTTTCCCTCCCCCGGTGGTGAGCTTCTCCGGGCGGGCTCCCTACTGGTCCTCCCAGTCTCCTGTGCGTCCTCCGTGGCCCCGAGAAGAGCAGAGTGGGCCTTGGGGGTACATCGGGAATGCCTCCTTTCCACATCTCCCCTCTTCCTCAGCCCCAGCCTCTGGGAGTCTCAATCAAGAAACCACATAGCAGCCCTAACCGGTCTGGCTCAGGGGATAGAGCATCAGCCTGCAGACTCAAAGGTCCCAGGTTCGATTCCGATCAAGGGCATGTACCTTGGTTCCGGGCACATCCCCTTAGGAGGTGTGCAGGAGGCGGCTGATTAATGTTTCTCTCTCATCGATGTTTCTAACTTTCTCTCCCTATCTCTTCCTCTCTGTAAAAAATATATCAATAAAATGTATTTTTAAAAAGACTAAAGAGTTCTGCAGATGAACAGTTGTGATGGTTGCACAACATTAGAGAGAGAGAGAGAGAGAGAGAGAGAGAGAGAGAGAGAGAGAGAGCACATAGCTCAGCCAGGGTGGCCCAGTGGTTGAGGGGCAACCCAAGAACCAGGGGGGTCACTGTTTGATTCCCAGTCAGGGCAAATGCCAGGGTTGTGGGCTTGATCCCCCCAGTGTGGGCCGGGCAGGAGATAGCTGCTCGATGACTCTCTCATCACTGATGTGTCTATCTCTCTCTCCCCATCCCTTCCTCGATGAAATCAATAAAAAACATATTTTTTTAAAAAAGAGAGCACTGTTCTTCTGTTGAAATTCCAGAGGAGAGTATGACATCCAACGTCCTGACTCCTATCACATCACAATATGGCGCATTGGAAAGACAGGAAGACCTGCCTGCCCGTCAATCAATAGGAGTGGGAGCGGTGAGAAGTGGGGGATGGCCGAAACCGGTTTGGCTCAGTGGATAAAGCATTGGCCTGTGGACTGAAAGGTCCCAGGTTCGATTCCGGTCAAGGGCATGTACCTTGGTTGTGGGCATATCTCCAGTGGGAGGTGTGCAAGAGGTAGCTGGTCGATGTTTCTCTCTCATCAATGTTTCTAATTCTCTATCCCTCTCTCTTCCTCTCTGTGTAAAATCAATAAAATGTATTTTTAAAAAAAGAAGAAGAAGAAGCGAGGGATGCTTCTTGCTTGGCACCGTAGGAGTGGGCTCACGTGGCCTGACTTCAGAAAGGCGGGGAGGCCCAACGTCCATAGCGTTCGGTGCCCATCACAGCGGAACCGGCAGCTCGGGGCCTCGCTGTAACGAAGTGGCCTTGACTGCTGCTGCTGCTTCCGGAAAGAAGCCCCAATCAGGGATGCTTGAGCTGGACAGTGTTTAAAGCCTTCGTGATGCTCTGATCTCATTTGGAGAACAAACTCAATTACCGTGGGTCCAGGATGTGGCAACCGCCCACCTCGGCGAGGATGCGTTCAGCCAGGAGCCAGCAGTGACCTAAATCGGAAAGAAGCTAACCGGTTCCATCGTGAGATTGAAGGCAGGTGATCTCAGGCTGTCTGGCAGCTCGGTGAAGTCATCAGGCCCCAGCGAGGATCTTGCCATCCTCACAGCAGGCTGGCCCTCACCTGCCAGCTCAGCTCGTCCCCTCACTGCGGCGGGGAGACTGAGGCAGCCCTAAGCATCGCCTCCCCAGACAACATGGTTAGACAGAGCGGAGAAAAAGGCAAGTGTAAAACAATGCATCCAGGGAGGGAAGATGGCCGCGTAGTGGAAGGACGTGTCCTGAGCCTTGTCCCAGAGCAGGTAGAGGGAGCAGCTGAAACGAGTGGAATTCAGCCCAAATTTGGCGAGGAGACGCAGCTGGTGAGATAGTGTACACCCAGGAAGGGCAGAAGTCCCGGAAGTAAGACAAAAACTCCGAGACCATCTGGAATCCAGTAACAGAGAGGAATAGACAGAAGAGACACAATTCAGAGATGGACGATGCTGACGACGCCTCACCATACCAGCAGACAGCAGCTGCGTGTTGCTGAAGGATGCCCAGGACCAAACCAGAGAGGGTTGGACCTGCATCACCACCATTTGTCCACCAACCAGATCTGAAATATCATGGCTGACATGTACACATAAGGAACTATTTGACATTGAAATGGGGACTCAAAAGAACTGTTGGCCCAGAAAGGAACTCACTACAGACTGATTCATCTGCCTCTCAGCATAACCATTGAGGCTTGTCGCAGTTAAGGTTTTTACAAGGGTATTTCTTGGATCACATGACCTCACACATCTAGAGGAAATAATGAACAACATAGACTTGTGAACAAAAACAGACCCAGAGAAGGAGAAGCAGCGATCAGACTCTCAAACCTCAGAGGAAAGGAGGGGAGGGTGGGGGTAAAGGGAAGAGATCAATCAAAGGACTTGTGTGCATGCACATGGGCCTAGCCAGTGGCCATGGACAACAGGAGGGTGGGGGAAGAGGGGTTTGGGATGGTAATGGGGGGATAAGGACAATTATGTGATACCATAATCAATAAAAATAAATTTGAAAGAAAGAAAGAAAGAAAGAAAGAAAGAAAGAAAGAAAGAACAGAGCATCCAAACAGAACTTGACATTCGAAGGGCGTGTGTTCTCCCGTGACTATTATTTATCAAGAGAAAACAGGGAACCTCAGCAGATTTCCCCTCATGTCTCATCGGCCATAAATAGGCCACAGGCCCATCCAAATCCAATCACGGGGCGAAGGAAATGGAATCCCCGAGACTTGTCCCCTGAGGTGGGGAGGAGCTTCACACCCAGGAAAAAGAGGCTGGTGGTTTTTAAGTAGGCAGGTGACAGCATGTCCCACTCCTACTCAACCGACTCTTCCCCTGACCCTGTAGCATGTTTAAGCATCCCGGCCCTCCATCCTGCCTCTTCCTACATTTACCCGTTTCTCCTCTCCCCTTCCCTAGCGAGCTCACTGCAGGGGCTGTGTGACTGCATTGGCTGCCTCTGGGTCTTCACCTCCTCGTCGCTCCTAAGCTCCTAAACTTGACCAAAGTCAGGCTTCTGGCTCTGCCACGCCTCCATCTGCTTCCCTGCGTTAGGCACTCATCACCTTTCATATGAATTATGGCACCGGCTCTTACCTGGTTTCTGGTCTTCCTTTTCCCAATTCATTCTCCCAATATTGCCTCAATAACTTTTTTAAAATGCAAATCTAATCGCGTTACTCTAGACCTTGGCTCCTCGGAGCCTAGAGAAATGGGCCAAATTCCCTAGAACAGCACATGGGATCTTTACCATCTTGGTCCCAAAGCCATGAGCACTACCTTTAACAGTTTAATCTGTAAGTGTTGTGTAGGTTAGATAGAAGAGGGGACTGGTGGGGACAGAGATATTAGCGAAGAGACTATTCTAAAATATGTTTTATTATTTCTTATTTTAAAATATATATATAGTACACATATAATACCTTAATAATTTTTAAAACTATATATATATATATATATATATATATATATATATATATATATATATTATTTCAGAGAGGAAGGGGAGAGAGAGAGAGAGAGAGAGGGAGAGGGAGAGAGAGAGAGAGAGAGAGAGAGAGAGAGAAACATTGATGATGACAGAGAATAATTTATCAGCTGCCTCCCACACATCCCCCACCCCATTGGGGATCAAGCCCACAACCTGGGCATATGCCTTGACTGGGAATCAAACCGTGACCTCCTGGTTCATAGGTCAGCGCTCAACCACTGAGCCACCATGGCCAGGCCTAAAATACTGTTTTTAAATCTCTATGTCAGGTGTGTAGGTGTAGTAAGCCCATATCGCCCTCAGACCCCTTGGAAACACACATGCCCCATGAGTACATATCGATATGAAATAGAAGTGTGTTACTTTTCTTTGGGTTTTACCTTTTCCAACTCCTTAACACGATAGAGTCATTCAGCCCATAGACCTCAGCCCATAGATTTCCACAAATTACTTACCCCATGGCCTTGTCTCAGAATTTGGAGTTGAGAATGAGTGTACCAAGTAGTTGGGATGAAGGGACGGATGAAGGCGTTTGTGGGGAATGATCGACAGGACCTGGTTACTATTAACATCTGGGTGCGCACAGGAAGTCCTCTGGCCTCTGGGTGTCCTCTGGCCCAGGGGGATGCAGCCACGTTCTTGGATCTGGAGATACTAAGACACGTGTAAACCAGCTTAGAAAATGAGGGGCGTGGCCCATGTGGGCGATGGTGTATTGGGTGGGAAAGAAAAGGAGGGAGGGGACAAACAGCATCACTAAGCCAAACCCAGCACCACATTCAATAAACAGAAATAGGAAGGCTCAGTTTCAGATACAGGCCGAGTAACATTCCCCTTTCACATGTTCTCTGTGTTAGAATCCCAACCTCAAAAGGCCAAGGAAGAGAGGAGAGGAGAGGAAAGGGAAGACCCTCTCTTTTAGGATTGGACAAAAAAAAAAGGCCAATAGGAAAGGGAACTGGCGTTAAAAAGGAGAAAGTAATTTCTAGGGATGCATCTGTGAGATTCTCTGGCCGGTGGGAGGGAGAGAGAACTAGCATAAAGGGACTTCTAAGGTAAAGTGCCCCATGTACATTGCCTCATTCAAAGTCTTACACCTTAAGGTAAGAGTTATTGTTCCCGTTCGGTGTATTAACAAAGAAAAACCTGCCACATGTACAGTAAGCAGCAGAGCAGAACTGAAACCCAGAGATCTTTCTGACCCCAAAGCACATCCTTGTCACCTCCCTATGGCCACGAGCAGCCAGCCAGAATGCCTCCCTTCCCAAGAATAGTAATCTCTCCGGCCAGATTCATTCATTCATTAAACAATTTTTATTGATTGATTTTAGACAGAAATGGAGATAAACAGACAGACTGAAATACTGTTCTGTTGTTCCACTTATTTATGCATTCATTAGTTGCTTTTTAATTTTTTAAAATATATTTTTATTGCCCTAGTGGGTTTGGCTCAGTGGATAGAGTGTTGGCCTGCGGACAGAAGGGTCCCAGGTTTGATTCCAGTTAAAGACACATGCCTGGGTTGCAGGCTCGGTCCAACGTGCAGGAGGCAGCCAATCAATGGTTCCCTCTCATCATTGATGTTTCTTCCTCTCTCTTCCTCTCCCTTCCTCTCTTGATTTCAATTGATTTCAGAGAGGAAGGGAGAGATAAAAGCATCAACGATGAGAGGGAACCATTGATGGGCTGTCTCCTGAATGCCCCTGTTGGGAATCACGCCTGCAATCCAGACATGTGCCCTTCAGTCCACAGGCTGACGCTCTATCCACTGAGCCAAACTAGCTAGGGCCATTAGTTGTTTCTTGAATGTGCCCTGAGCAGAGATAGAACCCACAACCTTGGCATATCGGGTTGCTGCTGGAACCAACCAAGCTACCCAGCCAGACCTCATTAAACAAATGGTAATTGAATGCTTACCTGGTACCCTATGCCAGGATTAGCTGTGGTTCCAATGTTTTGTAGATGGGCGTTCAAAGAGTCCCTAGAAGTCCCTTCTAGCTACAGAATTAGCCTCTGTAAGAAACCAAGGCAGCCACAGCTCCCTGCTGCCCAGGCTAGGGAGAGCTAGGGGAAGCCAGCAGGAAGTCCGAGGGTCCAAACAGACCCCGGCAGTCTCTCTCAGGGTCCTGTGTTAAAAAATGAGCCCAGCCAAAACCGATTTGGCTCAGTGGTAGAGCATCAGCCTGCGGACTGAAAGGTCCTGGGTTCGATTCTGGTCAAGGGCATGTACCTTGGTTGCGGGCACATCTCCAGTGGGGGGTGTGCAAGAGGCAGCTGATTGATGATTCTCTCTCATCGATGTTTCTAGCTCTCTATCCCTTTCTCCCTTCCTCTCTGTAAAAAATCAATAAAATATATTTAATAAATAAATAAATAAAAAGGAAAGGCTCCATTGATTTATGTGTGGAAAGAATCACCATGATATTTGAACTATTTTCCTAACAAAGAACAAGAATTCGTTCTTGCAGCGTCTTTCCCCGCCAGTAGCAGCTTGTGTCGGACAGAGTCACAGTGCACTCGAAAGGACTTTCTGGTAAGCTCTCTGAAAAGAAATTGAAATAAAAAAGGGAGTTCTGGCCGGGTAGCTCAGCTGGTTAGAGCACTGACCCGGTACACCAAGGTTTCAGGTTTGATCCCCAGTCGGGGCACATACAAGAAGCAACCAATGAATGCATAGTGCATAAACAATGGGAACAACAAATTGATGTTTCTCTCTCTCTCTCTCTCTCTCTCTCTCTCTCTCAAATCAATCAATAAAAGTCAACCAATAAATAAGACTGTTCATTGAGAACAACAGCAAGAAAATAGGCCCAGCCCTATGTCTTCCTGGCCCCGTGGTCAGCAAACTGCAGCTCGCGAGCCACACGTGGCTCTTTGGCCCCTGGAGTGTGGCACTTCCACAAAATACCACGGCCTGGGCGAGTTTGTTTTGAAGAAGTGGCGTTAGATGAAGTTTAAGTTTAGCCAAAACTGGTTTGGCTCAGTGGGTAGAGCGTTGGTCTGCGGACTGAAAGGTCCCAGGTTCGATTCAGGTCAAGGGCATGTACCTTGGTTGTGGGCACATCCCCAGTAGGGGGTGTGCAAGAGGCAGCTGGTCGATGATTCTCTCTCATCGATGTTTCTAACTCTCTATTCCTCTCTCTTCCTCTCTGTAAAAAATCAATAAAATATATTTAAAAAAGAAAAGCTCACCAGTGGGTGACAGCAACTAAAGTTGTGTTCACTGTTTAAAAAAAAAAAAGAAGAAGAAGTTTACGTTGAAACAACTCGGCTCTCCAGAGAAATGTCAGTCGTTGTGCTGTTGACTGATGCGTTTGCAGACCGCTGTCTCAGCCTGAGGGCCACAGTCACGCCGACCTTCCCTGGAGGCAGCCCTGGGCGCCGAGGAGGTGACTTCCCCCCGGCCCAGACGGAAGGAGCCGGCAGCCGTCTGAGCCGTGTGGGGCTTCCTGTGCCCGGGCGTGAGAGACAGTGACGCCAGCTTTCCACGGGGAAGACAGCCCCAGCCGTGAGACTAACTAGGTCCCAGGATCGGGAGCCACCCCTCCCCTCCAGCCCCACTTCCTCAGACACACGGATGTTCCCCATTCCAAACGTGGGACTGCCCCCCCCCCCCCAGCACTGAGGCAGGCAGTGCCCGTCATCTCCACGTCACCTGTATGGGAGCAGCTAGACTCGAATGAAGATACTCAAGCAGGACGCTGCTCTTCTCCCGGAGAGCAAGAAGGAGAAGCGGCTCCCGAGATGTTCTCCTCGGAAGCAGGCTCCTGTTCAGAGCATAGCTCTAGTGCCGTTTCCCCTGCAGTGTGTCCACCCATATAATCGAAAGAAGCTCCTGGGAATGGTCCAGAGTCAGGAGGAAAACGAGGAAGCTGGAAGCCTGGGCTCACGGTCACCTCCTTTTGGGGGTTCTGGGGGACACACTGCCATGGACCCAGTAAGAAGGTCTCTAGGGTGTAGAAGAAGCGGCCCCTGGGTAACTTTATCCCGATACTCACCACCAGAGGGAGCAGCTGCTCCACATCGATGGTCTTGCCGCATCGCTGAGCAGGTAGGTACTCGCAAAGGGCGAGAGACCCCTAAGGCCCTAGGGGTCCTTTTAGCTCTTCCCAGCCCAAGCACTGCCTGTCAGGTACTTACAAATGCCACTCTGTTGTAGATAAGGAAGGCTCTGCAGGGGATCATCTGGCCCCAGGCAGCTGGCTGTTTCCCCACTCTTAAGAAGAGCTCCAGAAATAGGTTCTAGCTAGCACCTCGCGTGGCTGCAGTCACGAGGCTGTCAGTTTGGGCTGCTCGGTTGCCCACAGCCCCAGAGACAAGAGCCAAGGGAGGGCAGATACCCCACCACCCCCACCCCACCCTGGTCACTAACTGTGCATCAGCCGCTGTGGAGGGAGCCGGGGTTTCCTCTCCTGCCCAGAAGCCCCGGGTACCTGCTTCCGTCCTTCTGGCCCCCTCCCAGACCACGCTGAGACCACGCAGAGCCTTGGCCTGGGCCAGGAGTCCAAGGGCCGCAGCCCTCCCTCTGCCTCTTGAGTACTCGCCCTAAGAGACGCTCCGTGTGGAGGTGAGTGTGGGCTCACCGGACAACCCCGTGTAGAATGTGCTCCCACCCCTTTCTGCCCCCAACGCCTCTGTCTTTGCTTCACTCCATCTGCTGTCCTCAGAGGAACGGCTAACTACATTAAAAAGAGCTGGCCTATTTTTGGTGTGTCTCAGAGAAGAGCTGGAGGAATAGTCACCACGCGTGGAAAGGACCCGCCCCCTTTCCCCCCTCCTACACACACACACACACACACACACACACACACCACACACACACACCACACACACCACAGACACACACACACCACACACACACACACCACACACACACACACACACCACACACACAAACCACACACACACACACCTCACACCACACACACACACACACCACACACACCACAGACACACACACACCACACACACACACCACACACACACACCACACACACACACACACACACACACACACACACCACACACACAAACCACACACACACACACCACACACCACCACACACACACACACCACACACACACACACACCACACACACCACACACACACACACACCACACACCACACACACACACACACACACACACACACACACCACACACACCACACACACACACACACCACACACCACACACACACACACACACACACACTAAAAAGCTCTGATTGGTTGGCTATTCTAGGATTGACAGCTCCTAAGTCCTATAGGCTTGGCTGGTCACTCAAGGTTGGTTCTATTCCTCGCTCCGGCTGTCAGATTTGAGAGTGGGGCATAAACCCCAAGGGTGGTGTCCTCCTGGGTGGTCTCAGTCCACTTCGGCCTACAAGCAGGAACAAACTCATTTATTTTGCCTTGTTATTTGCTGCAAAGTCCGAGCAGCCACAGCCTGGGCCTAAGAATTGTTCTGTGGAGAAAGATGGCAGGAGCAGGGGGTGTGTGGGGGGCGGGAGGGACAGATCCCAATCTCAGACTCCATTACTCACGGTTGAAGAAATGTTGTTTCCTCCCAGAAAATGACTCTCTTTTCAGAAAAGAAATCTCACGTTTCTGCCCTGTTAAAGCATCCTTTGGTTCCTTATTTCTGTGCTCAACTGACAGACTCCTTAAACGCACCATCCTATAGTGTCCCTTTCAAGTGGCCCAGCCCGGCCAGTGTGGCTCAGTGGTTGAGCGTCAACGTATGAACCAGGAGGTCATGGATTGATTCCTGGTCAGGGCACATGCCTGGGTTGCAGGCTCAATCCCCAGTTGGGGGGTTGGGGGGGTGAGGAGAGGCATGCAGGCGGCAGCTGATCATTGATGTCTCTCTCTCCCTCTCCCTTCCTCTCTGAAGTCAATAAAAATATATTAAATAATAGTGATAAAAAGAAAAAGTGGCCCAAACCATTCTTACCAGGTTCATTTGCTGCCATCCTAGCCTGGAATTGCTCACGGCCCCTTCCGCCTCCTTGCTGTTTGCACACATTTCAAGTCCTCCTCCAGGAGTTCCCTTCTGTCTGGAAAATTCTACTCACTCACGGGCTTGCACGGCAAACATCACCCTCTGAGGCCCTCCTGACAGCTCCGGGAATTAGTCACTCTCTGCTGAGCTCTCTGGAGCTTTGATCATGCCTCCAGCACACCTCCTACAGAACGTGTCTGTCCTATGTACAAGGCAGGCCCCTTGAGAGCGAGGGGCGTGTTCAATCATCCGTGTAGCCTGGATTCCCAGGGGGAAGTCCGGGGGGTTTTATTGATGAATTGCTTGGAGAAACCTGACCTCCAGAGAGGATGCAGGCGGTCTGGCAAGTTGCTCCTCTTGGGTGAGGTGAGAAGAAATGTGGGGAGTCGGACAGCTCGCGCCCGGTGGGTGCTCCCGGCCATGGCTATTGGGTAGAATCTCGGGGAGAGATCTGAAACTCGATCCTGTGGCAGATCCCATTGCTATGTGGCATTCCGGCTACAGGGAGGGAAAGGACTCCCGGCCTTCCCCTCACCTGCGCTCTGCGCCCGTCCCACATTCCCACTTCCTCCGGGAAGGCCTCCCTGAACACTCCCGCTCCTGCGTGCCCAGCTGGAGTACCCGGCTCCCGAAGTTTCATTCTGGGTGACAACACAATGCTGGTGTGTGTGTGTGTGTGTGTGTGTGTGTGTGTGTGTGTGTGTAATTGGTGTGTGTGGTGTGATGTGTGTGGTGTGTGTGCGTGTGTGTGGTGTGTGTGTGTGGTGTGTGTGGTGTGTGTGTGTGTGTGTGTGTTTTGTGCTCCAGAAGAAGGTTTACTGATGCTGGTAACATTGCCTGCCTAAGATCACAAAACCTGTGCCACACCCACTCTAGATCTGACCGCCTGGCCAGACCCCCAGGACGCCGTTCTGAGCGGGGCGGCTCCGCAGCCATCGGGACCTGCGACCCTCCAGTCCACCTCGGGGCCATCGGGTTCCCAGCTGCCCGCTCCCCGCGGAGGACCACACGTCGGGACCCCAGATGTCCCGGTGTGCCCCAGGCCCCTCCCTGTGACTCCTCACAGCTTCCAGCCAGAGGAAACGGCACTTCTTGTCAACCTTGGGAGTAATGTCCATGGAGCTTGGAGCTCCTAATGGCTCCTGGAATCACAGACAATCCTGCCCCCTCCCTAAATATTTGGTGTGTTTTGGACCACTGAGGTATGCAAATGTGGAGTGTTTCTTTCCTGGGGGAGATGTGTGTGTTTTGGGGGGTTTTTTGTTTGTTTTTTTTTGGGGGGGGTGCCAATTTCTCCCTTAAACCACCAGCCACCTAGTCAATGCTCTTGATCCAGGGACATCTCCCCAGTTCCTCCAACAGCCCCTGTTCTCCCCCTGTTCCCCCCCTCACCCCCCCCCACACACACTCCCTAGCATCTGTCATCCCACAGAGAGGAGGGTTCTGATTCCTCGTGATTCCCAGAACTGTTCCCCAGCCCCCCAGCCCCCCAACGCAGCCAGCGGGCTGGCACCGCACCCTTCCAGCCCTGACTCCGGTGACGTGTCCTCGCCAGGAGCCTCTCAGCTCGGGGCTCCCCGACGTCTCAGGGCACGCAGATCTGAACGGGAGCTTCTGCTTGCTGAACCCCCCCCACCGGGTTCCGGCCCCTCAGGAGATAGATTAGTTCAGAGTACGCTCCTCCTCCTCCTCCTCCTCCTCCTCCTCCTCCTCCTCCTCCTCCTCCTCCTCCCAGGAGCTCCTCTCGGCCTGCCGCCCCAGATTGCCCGGAGGACGCTGAGGGCCGGGTCTGGAGCATGCCTCCTACGGGGAAACCGAGGCCTGGAGAGAAGCAGCCCTGCCCTGAGTCACAGGGGAGGCCGGGCCGGAGGAGGGAGCAGGTCAGGTGCACTGAGGAAGGTAGACAGACGCGCCTGGCTGGTGTGGCTCAGTGGTGGAGTGTCAACCTGGGAACCAAGAGGTCACGGGTTCGATGCCCGGGGTGGGAGCTTGGTCCCCAGTGGGAGGGGAGGCAGGAGGCAGCCTATAGATGATGCTTTTCTCTCATCGATGTTTCTGTCTGTCTATTCCTTTCCCTTCCTCTCTCTTTCAAAAAAAATTAACAAGCCGAGACCGGGTTGGCTCAGTGGATAGAAGGTCCCGGGTTCGATTCCAGTCAAGGGCATGTACCTTGGTTGCGGGCACATTCCCAGTGGGGGAGGGTGTACAGGAGGCAGCTGGTCGATGATTCTCTCTCATTGATGTTTCTAACTCTCTATCCCTCTCTCTTCCTCTCTGTAAAAAAATCAATAAAAATATATTTTTTAAAAATCAACAAAAACATATTTTTTTAAAAAGTAGACAGATGCTAGCATTCTGAGTTGAGAAGGTTGGAACAAAGCTCTGAGTAAAGAGAAGATAGGAGTGGGGTGTGTGTGAGAGAGAGGGAGGGGGAGAGAAAAAGGGAGAGAGAGAGAGAGAGAGGGAGAGGGAGAGGGAGAGAGAGAGAGAAAGAGAGAGAGAGAGTTTGCATCCGCAGGGGGCAGGGTGTGCGGGAGACATCCGCTCTGGCTGAATTAAGATTGGTCGTGGGACGCCGGCCAGGCTGTCTCTCCCTTCAGCTCCTCTGCCCGCGCTGCCCTCCGCAGTTATCACGGTTGCCCGGGGCCGGGGCCGGGCACTGATAGTCTTGCCGGGGTGAAGTCCGCCCGGCTGGCTCCCTCCCTGCTCCCGCTGTCCGCCCAGGCCCCTCGGAGAGGAGAGGCCCGGCACCCTCGCCACGGGGCCCGGTGCCAGCCCAGACGCCGGGGCTGGAGATTACCCGGCTCTTTCTAACCCGCCGGCTCCGGCTCCTGTGCCTGGTGGGGGGCCGGCAGCCACACGCAGCCAGCCCTGGCACACAGCGCGTTCGTTTCCTGCTGGTTCCCCTGGGCAGAGCTGGCAGGGCGGGGCTCCTCGTTGCACTGAATTGCCCCAGCCTCAGCCTTTGCCCCTTTCCCAACCCTGGAGGCAAAAATAACTGCCCTCCCCTCCCTGGCATCGGGCAGGGGTGCTGAATGGGGCACTTTTGGGGCAGCAGAGGAGAGTCTGCCTACAGACCTTGGCTCTGCGGGCCACGGGGGGCGGGGGTGCTTGTTGTCTCAGTTTGGCCTCCGGCTCCTCAGCTGGGAGGAGGCCCAAGGCAGGAGGCGTTGTGGGTAAGGTGGTCAGGGGCGGGTGGTCAGGGGCAAGCGGTCACGGCCGGCGAAGGACGGGGCAATCGCCACAGAGAGCCTGTGCTGCCCTCCACCCGGCCTTCCCTGGGTCTCTGCGGACCCCCAGGGCACACAGTCCCTGCTCTTCCCCCACCACGGGTGTGCCTTTGTATTCCAATTCTTTTTTAAAAAATATATATTTTTTTATTGATTTTTCACAAAGAGGAAGGAAGAGAAAGGGATAGTTAGAAACATTGATGAGAGAGAATCATCGATCAGCTGCCTCCTGCACATCTCCCACAGGGGATGTGCCCGCAACCAAGGTACATGCCCTTGACCGGAATCGAACCTGGGACCCTTCAGTCTGCAGACCGACGCTCTATCCACTGAGCCAAACCAGTTTGTGCTCAATTCGTTTTTTAAAAAAAAAAAAAAAATATATATATATATATATATATATATATATATATATATATATATTTATGATTTAAGAGGGAGAGAGAGAGATGTAGAAACATCAATGACAAGAGAGAATCATTGATCGGCCCCCTCCCGCACGCCCCCCCCCCCCACTGGGGATCGTGCCCGCAACCCCAGGCACGTGCCCTTGACCGGAATCGAAACCTGGGACCCTTCAGCGCGCAGGCCTACGTTCTAACCACTGAGCCAAACCGGATAGGGCTGCGTTTCCGTTCTTTGCCCCACTACATTCTGGAGCGAGGGCATATCCTATTCCTACTGGGGTTGCTGGGCAGGGCGCCGGCAGCAGGAAGAGGAGGCGGGCCGAGCAGGTGGGCCCCGCCGCCCCCTGGGGGAGCCTGAGGAATTCGCAGTTGGAGGCAGTTGTGTGGTCTCCCCCTCCAGTCCCCTTCCACCCCACCCCACCCCTACCCCTACCCCCCACCCCCACCCCCACCCCACCCCCACCCCCACCCCCACCCCGGCCCGCCCAGCTGAGCTGCACCTTTCTCCTTGGGGGACAAATAAAGAACGGAGGGATTACTCTCTCCCTTTGAACTGCAGCTGCCGGGGCCAGGTGGGCCGGGAGGGCAGCGCGGGGGTGGGTGTGTGTGTGACACAGCGGTTCGGAAGCAGTTGTCCCGGCAGGAAGCGGCGACCAGGACCACGGGGGGGAACGGAGCGCTGGGCCCAGCTCTTTCAGCAGAATTGGGGGAAGCACCTGTGCGGCTCCCGCCCCCCCTCCCGCCCTCCCCTCTGAGGCCTCCCAGCCCCTCCACTGGGCCCAGCGTCTCTCCGGCCTCTCGAAGTAGACGGTGACCTCGGGCTCCAAGGAGAGCGAGGGCTCCGAGCGGAGAGGGGGCCGGAGCCGGGACGGGGCGGGCAGCTGCCCAGAGCCGAGGGAAAGATCTGGGGGACGGAGCCCCAGGGTCCATCCCGGTCAGTTGCCTGCGTCTTGGGCTCCGACCCGGTTTGATGACGACGGGACGGAAATAAATAAACGGTGTTGATTTAGCAACCAGAGAAAACAGCAACCCAAGCCAGCGACTGCTGACAGAGGAAAGGGAGGGAGCAGAGGCAGGGGCCGGGGCCGCTGGCCTCCCCCCAGGCTGATCTGCCCGGTGGCGTAGGTGGCCAGATTGATGTTTGAGGAGGAGCCGCCGAAGTCAACGCCCTGGCCTGAAATCAAGTCAGAGAAACTCCATCCCATCTTCCAGGTCCGGCTGAGGGCAGCGGGAGGGAGGATCAGAGTCATTTCTCTTCCCTTTTGTCAGCACACTCTCTTCTGGAACCACCTCCCCTTCCTGCCCCACTCACCTGCAGGTTTAGACACATTTTAAAACCAAGGCTGAGCCGAAAGCGGTTTGGCTCTGAAAGGTCCCGGGTTCGATTCCGGTCAGGGGCATGTACATTGGCTGCGGGCACATCCCCGGTAGAAGGTGTGCAGGAGGCAGCTGGTTGATGTTTCTCTCTCATTGACGTTTCTAGCTCTCTATCCCTCTCTCTTCCTCTCTGTAAAAATATCAATAAAATATATATATTATATAATATATATATTTTATTGATATTTTATATATATATAAACAACCAAGGCTGAGTGCAGACAACTTGGCGTTTCCTCTGGACCCAGCGCCTGCCTTCTGTCAAAGTCTGGGCATATGGCCCGCATGCTGTCGCTGCCACCATCCCTGGCAACCGCCACCAGAGTGCCTTTCACACCACCATGGCTCCGTGAGCCACTGTTGGAAGAACAAATGCACCAATGAAGGCCTGCAGGGGCATGCCGGGGGGGGGGGGGGGGGGGGGGGGTGGAGGTAAGCATGTGGCCAGCGCTCCATCCTGGGAACCATCGAGAATTCTCTCCAAGGTTCAGCCTGGGCTTCCTGGCCTGCTCCCTCACCAGGAGCTGGTCAGCAGCCAGGCAGCCTCTGCGAGCAAGGCCGGGTCGTGCCCAGCGCCACGCCACAGAAAGGCCCGTCTCAGCACCGGCCGGTCTAGCTGAGTCACTGCAGGTGTCTGCCTCCGGACAGGAATTCCTTCCTGGAGGTGGAGGAGCCAGCGATGGGCGGCACAGCTCCAGCCCTCGTCGCCATGGCGCTGCCTTCCTAGGCTCTGGGAGTTTTTGCCCTCCACGTAAAAAAAGCCACGGGCGTGTCCTGGCCGGCTGGGCTCAGTGGGTAGAGCGTCAGCCTGCGGACTGAAGGGTCCCAGGTTCAGTTCTGGTCAAGGGCCCATGCCCAGGTTGTGGGCTCCATCCCCAGTGGGGTGGGTGCGTGTGTGCAGGAGGCAGCCGATCAATGATTCTCTCATCCTTGATGTTTCTCCCTCTCTCTCTCCCTCTCCCTCCCTTCCTTTCTGAAATCAATAAAACCATATATATATATATATATATATATATATATATATACACACACACATACTTATATATATATATACACATACTTATATATATATAAGTATATATATAAGTATATATATATATATATATATATATATATATACACACACATACTTGAGTGGCTAGATTATGATGATCTCTGAACGCATAATAACCTGGCCACTCAGGGTATATCCTATATAATAAAAGGCTAATATGCAAATTCTCCCCTTGACCAGGAGTTCAACCACCTAGCCAACCGCCCATGTCCCCTCCCCCTGGCCAGACTGGCCGGACCCTGCCCATGCACGAATTCATGCACCGGAACTCTAAAACACACACACACACACACACACACTGACTGGCCAGATTATTATGCGTTGAGAGATGTGTGTGTGTGTGTGTCTATATGTGTGTGTGCATGCCACGGGCGTGTCCTGGCTCGGGGCACACTCAGCCACGGGGAAATTTAAACAGCTTTGCTGACGGCTGGTGCGCTTGTACGTCCCCCTAACCCGCAGCTTCTCTAGCAGTTGGTCTCGAACTCGCAGCTGCTCCATGAACACCCAGAGGCCCTTCTCCAGCTTCAGGCCAGGCCGCCGTGGGCAGCCACAGGCCACAGAAAGCCTGTTGGGAGCAGCAAGCAGCGCCTGGGTCAGTGCCCGCCGAGCTCAGTGGCCAGGACACCGATGGCCCCGGGCCAGCTCCGAAGCCGGGAGGAGGGAAGTTGCCCCTAAGAATATGTCTCCCTTTCCTCCCTTTGCTTGCTTCCCTCTCGGTTTAAATCATCCCCGGACCAAGGCCCGGGCCTAAGAAACACGGCGCAACTTCCCGAAGGAGCCGAGCGCCGGGCTGCATCCCGGAGCTGCCCGTGGGCCCAGCACGTGGGACAGTGGGCACGGCCCACGGGGGCTGGCGGCCAGGCTCCCAGGACGTGGGCCATCCCAGAGCACCCCCCTCCCGCCTCGTGCTCCCAGCTCCTCTGCACACCAGCGCGGGGCTTAGACCGGCGCTCCGGGAACCGAGAGGACGTTCCGGCGGGATCTCTGCCAGCCTGCTGCTGCTTCCGTCCCAGGTTTGCTTTTTCAAGCGTTTTCTTCCTCTATTGCTGCCAGCGGTTGAGATCTGTACCTGCAGCACCGTGGAGCCCATGCCCCCTGGTGGGTGGCACCTGGCACCCTTCCCCCCCCCCATCCCTACCTCCCCCACACACGGGGAAGACCCAGGGCTGGGCTGGGGCAAGTTCCCAGCTTTGGTTTTTTGTTGTTGTTGTTGTTTTGTCTATTGATTTTCTACAGAGAGGAAGGAAGAGGGATAGAGAGCTAGAAACGTTGATGAGAAAGAAACATTGACCAGCTGCCTCCTGCACACCCCCTACTGGGGATGTGCCCGCAACCAAGGTACATGCCCTTAACCGGAATCGAACCCGGGGACCTTTCAGTCTATCCTCTGAGCCACTAGACCGACACTCTATCCTCTGAGCCAAACTGGTGTCGGCTCCCAGCTTTGGTTTTGAAGCAGGCATGAGATGCTGAAAAATGCTCAGAGCATGTCATCCTTACTTTTTTTAAAAACACAAACACCCCGAAATAAAACAACAACAACACTGAGTCATCCACACCAAATGTGCTTTCCAGGGGGAGCGTGTCAGCAGATTCCCACGAACTGTGAGAGAACCCCACGGCCCCCAGAGGACCCCACCTCGTGCTCTGAGCTGAAATGGGGCGCCATCTGGCCCGCGTGGGGCAGGCGCTCTCTTTCCCGTTATCTGTGTGGTGGCAGAAGGCAGGCAGGCAGGCCTCCTGTTATAGGAAAAGCAAGGGAGCGGAGGCTCCGCTGTTGCTTGGCGAGCTATATTAAGAACCATCTCCTCTCCTTCAAAGTCTAGACAGTGTATTTGTAGCTCTGGCTTATCTCAGGGGTTACGGACGCAGGGACCGGAGAGCTTTCGGTCCTTACATGGACGGGTTCGCTGCGACGCTGACAAAGGTCCCCCTGAAATTAGCAGGCGCGCTCTGGCAGACACTGGGAGAGGACTGCCTCTAACTTGGTTGAAGGCCAGGTTTGGAGATACATTCTCTTAAAACCTTGGGCTTTAGGAAGTACAGGTTCAAGAGGGAAGTGGTACGCGTCAGAAAGAGGATATTAAAAATGTTTTTAAGCTGAAACCGGTTTGGCTCAGTGGTAGAGCGTCAGCCTGCGGACTGAAAGGTCCCAGGTTCGATTACGGTCAAGGGCATGTAACTTGGTTGCAGGCACATCCCCAGTGGGGGGAGGGGGGGTGCAAGAGGCAGCTGATTGATGTTTCTCTCTCATCGATGTTTCTAACTCTCTATCCATCTCCCTTCTTCTCTGTAAAAAGGCAATAAAATATATTAAAAGATAAACATAAAATGGAGAGGCTGCCTGGCTGGGTGGCTTGGTTGGTTGGAGCATCATCCCATGGCACCAAAATGTTGTGGGTCAGGGTACATGCCTGGTGTCCTGGAAGGTCTGGTCCCTAGTCGGGTACATGGGAGGCAATCCATCAATGTCTCTCTCTCTCTCTCTCTCTCTCTCTCTCTCTCTCTCTCTCTCTCATTGATGCTTATCTCTCTCCCTTCCTGTTTCTCTAAAATCAATAAAAACATATTGTTGGGTGAAGATTAAAAATATAAAGAATTGAAAGTGTAAGAACTGGGAGGCTGATCCCTGGCACAGGCGCTGGGTGTCTGCAGTGGCTCTGTGGATAGTGAGTCCTAGCACGTGAGCCTGAACAGAGGGGAAACATGTTGTGGCAAAGTCCACCTGGTTCCAAGGCCAGGAGCTTATCCTCAGTTCGCAGGGGAGACCAGACATCCCGACGCAGTCTGGAACAATCCCTGTCCCCTTTCCAACTTCCGTGTCGATGACATCAAATGACAGATGCCAGAGACATAATTAAAAATAAACGAGAGTTTCCCATGATTCACTCCAGTGGCAGGAGGATTCTGTTAGTCAGACAAGCTCAGCGCCATTTATTACTGCTACCTGGAGTTTAGCACTGACTTCATTACGCCTCGCTCAGAATTAAGGGGGGAAAAAAGAAAAAAAAAAGAGTTCCAACATGACCAGCTGCTCCAGATCCCAAACTGCTTCCCAGTTGACATTTTCATTTAATCTTTTGTTTTGTTCTGAGTGTTGTTTATGATCAATCAATAAGCTCCATTCTTAACAGATTAAATGTTACAAAAAGTAAAATATGACATTGGCCAGCTCCCTTGTCTGTCCCAAACCCCCAGAAAACACCTGAACCCCCCCTCCACGCTAGTCATGTCGTTTCCCCTGGGAGGAGCCCCAGCGGGGCGCTCTCCTCTCTCACGGGGTCCCCCCGGGGGCACAGAAGCAGACCTTTATGGCAGCCCGGTTCCGGTGGCATTTTTCTTTCGTTATTATCCAGGTGTCAAACACGGGACCAGAAGAAGGTGGTCTCACAGAACCTTCATCCAATTACCCTTTCTCAAAAAGAGACCGGAGAGTAACTGTGGGGGTCAATTTAAAAGAAGACAAGAGGTGAGCACACCCCTGGAGCATGGGAGGGAGGACTCCATCACCTGCCCAGGGTCAGAAGCACTTGAACCGGTGAACTCAGAGCAGCGATGCTCAACCTTTTTCATCTCATGGCGCATAAATTACTAAAATTCGGTGGTGCATCAAAACATATATATGTGTGTGTGTGTGTGTGTGTGTGTGTGTGTGTGTGTGTGTGTTTGCTGATCTGACAAAAATAAAAGGTTTAATTTTGATTCATTCACACTAGATGGCTATTGTGTTGGCTTCTGTCATTTTATTTATTTATTTATTTAATATTTTATATTTTTTACAGAGAGGAAGGGAGAAAGGGATAGTTAGAAACATCAATGAGAGACAAACATTGATCAGCTGCCTCCTGCACACCCCCCATGGGGATGTGCCCGCAACCAAGGTACATGCCCTTGACCGGAATCGAACCTGGGACCCTTGAGTCCGCAGACCGATGCTCCATCCACTGAGCCAAACCGGTCAGGGCTGCTGTCATTTTTTAATTCGACAACCTAAAGGAAAAGAAGTCAGTGCCCTCGACTAAATAGTCAGGTATTGCATGTTTTCCAAACTCTTGGGGCACACCAGGGGTGGGGAGTCGCCGGCTTGGAGCGTCAGGAAGTCACGGGCCTGCCCCTCTGAAGCTCACATTCTACTGGGAGGGGGACTCGTGGTCGCACACGACAAACAAACAGCTCAGTCACCGGCAGGCAGAGGGTGGGACAGAGTCGACAAGATGAGCAGGCCTCGGGGACATCAGCCAATTCCCCACGTGAAGAGACAAAAATGGTTTCAGAGATGAAGTAAAACAAAAATGTCTCTCTCCAAACCTGTGTCAAGTGGGAATTTGGAAACTCGGTTGATTTTGGTCAATTTCAAAATCAGTAACAGAAGTCAGCTTGTTGAAATGACCCGAAGAGAAAAAAAAAAAATGGCGAAAGAACCCAGTAACTGTAGGACAGGGTCTGAATCTCCGCGTGACTCTCTGTCTGATTGGGCCACACACTGCCACGGCTGGGAAGAGAGCCAAGCAAAAATGCAAGCGGCTGAGGAAAAGGGGGCACCGAGGGACAGCCTCTATCAACCACAGCTTGTCCCCAAACTTGATACCACTCACAACCCTCCCCAATGCATCTGCACAACCACTGCCCCCCGTGAACGCCGCCCACTCTCCCCAAACCCGAACCAGCCCGCGGAGACTGCCAACTGGGATGACTCTGCCCTGCGTCACTCCCCAGCTGGCCAAATTCAGGCAAACACACCATCCGCCTTTTTATTTGACAGCCTAAGGGAAGGGAGGTCAGTGCCTCCGACTGGGCAGTCCGATACTGCATGTTTTCAAAATTCTTGGGGCTTTCTAGAATTTGTCTAGTGTCATGGGTTGTCTCTATTCTGTCACTGGACCCCATTTCAATGACCTCAGTGTCCACTCCACACCCAGAACCAGACCACGCGCCGACCTCAGCCGCAGGCTCCCGTCTCTCCCGTCCCACGCGGTGCTGACCCACCGGGAAGATGGTTCACTGCAAACACAAACATGGAGATCGCGTGCCCTCCGGAGCCCATCCGGTGCTTAGGGCAGAATTCTTTAAACAGTTTTCTTAAACGAGCAAGTCTTCCACACCGATAACAACTGGCAAAACCACCTCCACATGTGCTCTGCCCAGATAGCCCAGGAGATTTTACCCAGCTTCTCCCCCCGTTGGAGAGTTCAGCAGGGGTTAGAGCGGTGGTTCTCAGCCTTCCTAATGCTGTGACCCTTTAATACCGCTCCTCCTGTGGTGGTGACCCCCAACCATAAAGTTATTTTCGTTGCCACTTCATAACTGTCATTTTGCTACTGTTAATGAACCGTAATGTGATTATCTGTGTTTTCTGATGGTCTTAGGCTCTACAGCAGCGGTTCTCAACCTGTGGGTGGCTGAGCCTCAGTCTGAATGAACTCTTCCCTGCCAGGGGGGTTGAGGCCCCGCTCTGGTCATTTGCTTACTGTTCTCATAGCCTGTGCTGTGGCAATCAGGAATACTTTTTGGGATAAGGCAAAAGTTCCTTCAACTGCCGAAACCGGTTTGGCTCAGTGGTAGAGCGTCGGTCTGCAGACTGAAAGGTCCCGGGTTCCATTCCGGTCAAGGGCATATACCTTGGTTGCGGGCACATCCCCGGTAGGGGGTGTGTAAGAGGCAGCTGGTTGATGTTTCTCTCTCATCGACGTTTCTAGCTCTCTATCTCTCCCTCTTCCTCTCTGTAAAAAATCAATAAAATATATTTTTTAAAAAGTTCCTACAACATAATATGCCTTTCTTTCTTCCTTCCTTTCTATATATATTTGATTGATTCTTAGGGAGGAACATGGATTTGTTGTTCCACTTATCTATGCTTCCACTGGTTGCTCCTTGTATGTGCCTGACCAGGAAATAGACCTGCAGCCTTGGGGTATCAGGACAACGCTCTAACCGTCGGAGCTGCCTGTTAGGGTGACGTTTTCCTCCTTTCTGTTACTGGGTTGTCCAACAAAAGGAGCCTCCTGCTCTTGGGGAGTTTGCAGACTAAATCCTAGAACGAAAAAGGAACTGGCTCCTCCCAGAGCGAAGCTGTAGGAAGCAGCCGTGTCCTCCAGTGCACACACTTGCTTCGGAGGAAGCTGGGAGCAGCGGAAGGCCAGGGAGGGAAGCAGAACAGGCAGCAGTGATATTTGGTTACTGACTCTTCTCCATCCTTCCTAGGAAGACATTTCGTTAGCAATTAGTTTATTACTAGTCCTCACTGTTTAAATCTTAGGGCAAAGGAAGGATGTTGAAGAGAAAGGAAATGGATTACTCCGTTTCTGATTTTCTTCTTATAACTGAAGCTCATTCGGAATCTAGGGACTAGTCTGCGGTTTAAAGGGCAAGTGGAACAATTGTGGGACATAGCTGGGAAAGCAACGAAACCCAAGTTAGGTTGACTTGAAAGAGAGCACTTTTGTACGGGAGAGTCCGTGAAAACGCAGCAAGTGGGCTGGTCCTGGGCTCCAAGAAATGAGGGAACTGCAGATCGCTCCCCGACTCCACCTTAGCATCGGGGTCACTTGGGGCAAAGCAGCTGCATCCTCTTCCTTAGAGGCCAGGGGGAGGGGGCATCGGGCTCGCTTTAACGCCAGTACTCGGGAAAGGGTAAGCTGTCTGCAAAATGCTTCCAGTGCCCAGGAAACAAATGAGAGGCAAAAAGAAAAAAATACTAATAACACAAAATGAAGCTCTGGTCGGTACGGCTGTGGTTAGAGCATCAGACCATGAACTAAAAAGCTGCGAGTTCAGTCCCATCAAGGACATGTACCCGAGTTGCAGGTTTGATTCCCAGCCCCAACTGGGGCGTGTGAGGAAGGCAACTACTCAATGTGTCCCTCTCACATCAGTGTTTCTCTCTTTCTGCCTCCCTCCTACTCTCTCTCTAAAAAAAAAAGAAAAAAAAAAAGGGAAAAAATATCCTCTGGTGAGGACACATCACAAAATCGAAACGAGTCACTGAGAAGCAGAAACACCAGTTCCCCAGGTAACCACAGCTTCCGGGAGCCTCCTTGACCCTGTGAGCCCCTTCATCTAGAATGAGTCCTCTGCTGTGAGCCCCTTCACCTAGAGTGACCCCAGAATGGCCTGCTGGGGCAAGAGTTCTAGCTTTGGCTCTCACCCATAACTGTGGCCATGTCCCAAGTTTCCCTTCCGGAACAGGTGCGGAGGGAGACTACCAGAGGAACGGTCAGAATAGACTTTTGGGGATACCTTCCATCTGGAGAGAAAAGATTTAAACCAATATAACACACAGCTTGATGCGCATCTGGCAATAACAACAAGAGACGCATTGACCTATAAAAAGTCATTTAATGTATATTCCAGGATGGCCAATACAAGCTGGTTAGGTAATTAGCCCTTGAAGAGTTCTTTTTTTACATTTATATAAAAATGTTTTGCCTTGTTAAAAAAAAAAAAGAAATCTAGTCTAAGAAAAACATATCCACCAATGGCTTGTATTTTTCCCCCCCATTTTTTTTAGGTTTGCAAGATAGTTAAAAATACATATATGTGCGTCTCTGAGCATACCACTGTCCATTAGCTGATCAGTTTTGGCAACACACTGCACAGAGGTATGCCACCATTGGTTTCCGACATTAAGTTAGCTTTAAGCTTGTTGGCGATGCCAACAACGGGAGGCAGCTTGGAACCCAGTCCCTGGAAAGCATTTGCAGAATTTGCGACCCGTTTCCCTGACACCTTCTCCACGGTGAGAGGTTTGGGTACAGCCTTGCTGATCCAAGGGTGTCTTAGTGCTTGAGCCGGGGTCAGGCGGGCGGTGGGGTCCCAGTGAAGACACCTTTTCAAGAACTCGATAAACAAGTAGTCATCGCACCCTTTCAGGGCTGTCACCCAGTCTTTGCTGCCCGGGGGACCCCGCTTTTTACCCCTGCGTGAGCGACCCCCCACAAGCACAACCCTCCCGTCAGCCTGCGTGGTCACAGAGCAGTAGCGAGGCAGGCCCTTGGAGTTAATGAAGTACTTGGCACGCTTGGACTGCTCCAGCAGCTTGGGTGGTGGCATCCCTAGCAGCTCCATCATACACGCCAACTGGTCCCCCTCGTCCTCCCCCGGGAAGAGGGGCTGTCCTGTCAGCAGTTCCGCAAGAATGCAGCCGAAACTCCACATGTCGATAGGCGTGCTGTAGCGGCCCCCTAGGATGATCTCCGGGGCCCGGTAGAAGCGGGACTGGATGTAGGTGTAGAGCTTCTGGTACTCAAAACAGCTGGACCCGAAGTCAATGACCTTGGTTGCACTGCGCCCGTGGTGTTTCAGGAGGATGTTTTCCGGCTTCAGGTCGCAGTGGATGATCTTATTTTTGTGGAGGGCATCCAAGGATTGCAGGATGGATTGCGCAAACTTTCGCACCAGCTGGGCGCTGAAACCCTGAAACTTGTTCTTCTTGATGAGCTCATACAGGTCTATGCTCAGCAGCTCGAAGGCCATGCACACGTGGTTCCGGAACGTGAAGCTCTCCAGCATGTGGATGACGTTCATGCTGCCAGTCTTGTCCTGCTTCCGGAGGTGCTCCAGGATCCGGATCTCCTCGGCGGCCTGGCGGTGGAAACGCTTCTCGTTGCGCACCATCTTGAGGGCCACGTACTGTCGGAGTTTGTGATCATAGACCCGGGCGACCTGTCCGAAACTCCCCTTGCCAATAATTTTCAGCACCTCGTAGCGATAAGCGAGATGGTCTCGAGGTACGTGAATATAGGCCCCTTCTGCATCATCATACCCCCCGTTATTGGGACCACCCAGGATTCCATGTCTTTTCTTGGCATTTGGACCCACAAAGTAAACTTCTGGGTAATTGAGGATTTCCAGCTTCTCGTAACCCGTGAGCAGGTGCTTGTATTGCTTCAGTGCCTGCTCTGGGGTCAGAGGCACCGCTCTGGCAACTTTGGGTGAATTGCCGGATTTTACCGTGCTCAGGCTATCTGAACTTTTACCCTGAGAGACAGGAGAGCACTTTTCCGAGTCGTGAATGCCATCCGACTGCAAAGTGTCAGCCCTTCGGTTGCCAAACTCTTGAAAAAGCTCTTCTACCTTCATTTCACCTCCATTCAGAAAGCGCTGGGTATGATCTCTTGTTAATTGCTCAGTGGCGATCTATGGAGAAGGAAAATGGATATAATGTGAGAGTCACACACAAACAGCGGGAGGATAAAAGAATCCTCCCTGGCACAACAACAGAACATAGCCAGTCGTTTAAGCAAAAGGACCCAAAAGTGAGGTGAGAAAAGGAGGAGTCTCTAGAAAGTGTTATGTTAATCTTCAGACCCTTGAGTATTCTAGCCACCCCTAGCGCCTATCTGTGCCTTGTTCTGTCCAAGACAAGGTCTTCTTACCATGCCCTAAGCATTCTAGCTCCTTCTAATAGGGATGTCTTTCTACTACTTCACTTTCGTCCTAATCACTCAAATCCTAGTCTTTCAAGCCCAATTCAAGTCCTCTTTCTTCCACATCGAATTACTCCAAGCCCATGCTAAATAACCTTACAGCTTTTCTAGTCTCCACCACAAAATCTGGCACTTGATTTTACACACACACACACACACACACACACACAGGCTTATATTTTTTTACTAATGGTTTCAAGTACCTTCCCAAATCTTAAAGGCATATAAGCAGGATCAAAACAACGTACATTCAAGTGTTCTGTAAATATTACAGAATAGAGGCAGGATTTGAACCCAGGTTTTCTGACTATCTGCAGTGCCCTTCCCCTTAACATAGCTTGGCACCTGCCTGTTCTCCTGCTCTCCAGGAGGGCTGAATGCTGACCAGGGTCTGGCACCAACCGAGGCCTCATCATCTACTCTCAGGTCCCTAAGCAAGTTTTCGCAGCCTTCTAGCCCAGCTCATTGAATCACAAAAGTTCTAAGACAGAGAGAACTCTTGAGACCATCCAGGCCTATTCCTTATGTACCTGAGTACGAGTGAGAAACCAACGCCCTGCCAAGGGCAGTGCTTCCTGTCACACTCTTCTGAAGAAATAAAGGGCCTCTCTCTGTCATAGACACACACACCACGCCTACTCTTCCTCAGCATGAGCCTCAGTGATGAAGACATAATACTACCCTTTTCACATGATTTTGCTTAACCTCTGCCTTCAAAAACAGTAACCCACAAAGGAAAGCTCTACTTACTCCTCTGAAATGAGACAAGAGTCCTTGAAATTAGATGGAAGAAAAATGCAAAAAATCCAAAAACTGAAAAACTAAACAAACAACAACAACAAAACACACCAAAACCAAACCTATGAAAAATGTAAACTCTGTGGCTAAATAAGTAAAGGGACACTTAAAAAGGACATCTGTTTTTCTTAATAAACTCCGAAGAGCTGTACTCTCGATCGTTTGATAATTTCTGACAGCCTCTATGATCAAGGATAGGTACTTCCAGGGGAGCTCTTAACTACAGTCACAATCCCTAAAAAATATAATAAAATTTAAAGGCAGTGAGATAAAATGGCCAAGCCTTTAAAAAACAGAACTTTAATATAAACTAAAGAAACAACACCTGGCTTATTACCTTAAATAAATAAAATATAAACAACAACAAAAAAGGATGATAGTATTTAATGTTGACATACTCTTTTAAAGACAGCTCCCAATCTAAGTTAAAAAAGCAAAATATTGGTTCTTGCCTCCTCCTTTTAGGCCATTGAATCAATTGAAACATTTACAGAGTACCACAGTTAAGAAACGAGGTTTTATTACACAATCTTACACAGAAGCAGTCTGAACAACTACGGCTACAATTTGGCATTTACCTTTGAAGTAAGGAGGCGAGCTATGGACCAGGAAAAATCTCCCTTATACCTAAATAGATAACTATCACTGGTCAAAAAACTAAAATAGGCCTGCAGACAGAACAAAAGTACCTTGCTAAGATAGAAAATACAATGCAAGGTTTTTCTCGTCACTAATTAAGTCAAATAACTATTCCTGTTTTTAAGGATGAAAAATAGGAGAGTCCTGTCTCTCCATCCGACATTCACATGAACATTTATTGTTCACTATTACAAATGCTACGAAAAAAAGGCATTCTCAAGGAACAACCATATATTAGGAGAGACTTCCGTTCAACTAGGGAATTATAAATGTTTGGTTTTAGGTAGACTTACATAACAAAATGAACATCTGCCTACATCTCAGCCAGTTTTCTTTAAAATGTTTACCCTCTAACTTACAATATATCTGAATATTTACCACTAGTCTTGGGGACCTGAAGCAATGTGAAGTCAAAAGGCTTGGGTTGGGGTCCTGTCTACACTGCTTAACAGCTGTAAGTCCCCGGGCAGGTTGCTTAACCTTTAGCCCAGTTTCTTAGCCTCTTATCTGTAGAACATGGACACAATACCCGACGTTGGTGTGACTCAAGTGATGATGGTGATAATATATGGAAAAGACTCTCACAAACTAGAAAACATTTAAAAAATACTGGTAATAAATAATTCTCAACACATATGATTTAAACTCCCGCACACTCTCCCTTTCCCCTTTCAGTTGATCTCCTCTCTCTGGGGGGCCTTCTTCCCCATTTCCAGTCTCCCTCCGCTGCCGTCTGCACTAACATGCCTCCTGCTCCATCAAGCCCCGGCAGGCCTTCCCTTAGGGTGCACAGAATCACCTCCCCCGCTGTCTCCCCCACACAGCACTTGCTTGCAACTTGCTGTGCAATGTAACGTGTTACCTCTCCAGAGACATTTGACCTTTAACGGAGGATCAATGCCTGAACTCAAAGGAATGCCTCTCTAGGCACCGCGGCCGTCAATGACCTGCTGGTGGGAAGGGGTTTGTGGTCCAGGGCCCGTCCCTGGGCATCTCACCTACTCTGCCTACATGTAAGGCTGCGCTGGCTCTGGAGGTCTTCGTCTCTGTTTGCGATAAAAAGAGGGTCTCAGGTTCAGAACATGAATAAGAACACATATATAACAAAACTTAATTTCCATAGAATTAGTACAATCAGGTTTAATTTTGATTTCCTGACTCGTGGTTTTTCCTAATATGGAGCCTAAATCCCCCCCCCCCCCTCAAAATTTAAGTCTTGTTTTGCCCTCTGGAACTCCACAGAAGTATCCAAATTTCATGTAAATGCTCTCTGATACCTACAAGGGGTCGCCCTGCCCCCACCAGTTTTTCCTATGACCTTATTTCCTCCCACGGCTGTGTCATGGCTCTCTTACTATCCCTTTCACATTCTCAATACAGGCTGCACTTTATGTCTGTCTCTCTCCAAGTGTGGCTCCCAGAACAGAACACGATGCTTCAGGTGTAGTTCACCACGGATTACCAAGGTTCCGATCGCCAGTGAATCTGAAGAGTTCCCTTAGGAAGGAATTTTTCCATACAGGGAGGGGTTTTCTCCTGAGCTTTCTTTTCTTTTCCTATAAATATCTCAAATACGGGCCTGAATCAATTATGTATCAAGTCTGTGGTGCTATAAATAAAATCTCCTTTCCACTGCTCTAGGAGACTCTGGAGTTTTCACACATACTACAGTGTAACAGTTTTAAACCACTGTATATCCCCAGTCTTGGGTTTATAATCACAATAAACAAGTAATGTACATGATCAATTATCTCGAATATCTTAACTATGTAATTGTATCCAGAGAAACAGATAATGCCAGATGAATTATGTTTTATTTAAGAATGCTTCACATATACTATTAATGTGGAGGTCTCTTGACATTTCAAATAGAATCTTCCACTGTGTTAATCAAGTCTTAAAGATCTTAAGAAATTCAGAAAAAAATTAGCCTTCTCCCCAAGATAGAAAACGCTACCCTCCCCGAGTTCTTGACCTAAAATCTCTGCAACACCACACTTAACCCAATAAAAGCCCATGAGCAGGTAATGGGTAGTTTACAGTGAGAATGCAAGAGCATCTTGGATAAAGAACAATGCTATAAGACTTTGTGAAAATAGTAATAGGGTGTTGAGACAGATTCATGGCAGCATGAACTATAAGTGTATCCAAGATGTCAAAAAGCATTTTCCTGCAAAATGTGCAAAGACATTGGGTTAGATTAGAATCTACAATCTTGTGTTTCCCCAAAATTGCTACTCTAAATACCATACAGTAAGAAATTAACTTTGATCCTGACACACAATGTAACTGACATAATGGAAGATGACTAGCATTAGCCGACTCTGAATTAAAGTCACAGTGAACTCTAAGTCACGTGGTAATGCGCCAGCCTCCTTTAGAACGGTGCTAATTGGCAGCAAGTCATCAGGAAATCGAAGGGTCAACACAAGGAATATGTGGTTTTGGACTTCTCAGAGGTTTTTACGTATTGAATACATAAACTTACAGAGAATGGAAAGGAACCTTACTTCACTCCACAGGGAGTTTAAAAATAGGGTGACCAGCCTTCCAAATATATTTAGCCCATGCTTTGTATTATTATTAGCTTTGAAAGCAGTGAAAAGTTTGATCAGCAAAAACTGACCAAAAAAAAAAAAATTTGGGAAGGACTATAAAAAATACAAGTAATTTTTTTCATTACAGAAACAATTTTAGGTCTTCAACACAGAAACATGAAGGAGAAATATTACAAATTACTCTCTGCAATTATTCAATTTGTTCATTAGATGCAGCAAATTTTAAAGTGACAGGATAGCTTCTCCCTATCATGGAACTTGTCCAAACTCTGGTCTCCTTGCTACACTGAGGGAATAGGAATCAATTATTTTTATTATCTTAAGTAAAATAGTGTCCAAAGCTAAATTTCTGCAGTCTCCAGAATAATTAAATGCCTCAAAAACCAAACTGTGCTGTTATGTTTTATTTATGAGCTATAAAATGGATATTTTCAAACTAATGGTTGCCAGAGGGGTAGGGAAGGGGAAGGAAATTAAGAAACACAAACTTCCAATTATAAAACAAGTCATGCGATGAAAAGGACAGCACAGGGAATATAGTCAACATCATAACTATGCAAGGTGCCAGGTGAGAGGACTAGACTTCTATCACTTTGTAAGTAATATAAATGTGCATAAATATATAAACTATAATAAAGAATAAATTTAAAAAAGAAAATGTAAAACTAAAAAACATTAGCATATTAATAAGCTAAAACTACATTTCTATGAATTCAGGGATATTTCTGTTAAATGTAGCCTTTGAACACAGTGTGTATCAAGACATAACAAAATAAACATCCCCTAGATAAAAGCAGCATATTATTTCCTTCCTAAGTCCATGTATTTATCCCAGTAGTTAAAAATAATCGGTGAATAGCTGAAACCGGTTTGGCTCAGTGGTAGAGCGTTGGTCTGAGGACTGAAGGGTCCCCGGGTTCGATTCTGGTCAAGGGCGTAAACATTGGTTGAGGGCACATCCCCGGTGGGGGGTGTGCAAGAGACAGCTGGTCGATGTTTCTTTCTCATCGACGTTTCTAGCTCCCTATCTCTCTTCCTTCCTCTCTGTAAAATATCAATAAAATATATTTTTTTAAAATAATAATCGGTGAATTATAGAAGTTACTTTTAAAAATATATTTTTATTGATTTTTAGAGAGGAAGGAAGAGGGAGATAGAAACATCAATGATGAGAATCATTGATCGGCTGCTTCCTGCACGTCCCCTACTGGGAATCAAGCCTGCAACCCGGCATGAGCCCTTGGCTGGAATCAAACCCGGGACCCCTCAGTCCTTAGGCCAATGCTCTATCCACTGAGCCAAACCAAGGCTAACAGAAGTTACGATTCCAATGTCCAGAGAAAGCCAAAAGGAAACAAAGTCCGGGCTGCCAGTGAGATGTAACTGCACCTCGGGCATTAAGTAGCACTTCCTCCTTTCCCAGACAATTACAGCACAAAGAACGACTTCATGGACTTACATTCAGTCTTCTAGGCAGAGATGGCTCGGAAGGATTGCAGAGAGCGTTTGAACAGGGTGGGCATTTGGTTTCATCTATCATCATGAAGGTATCATAGACACCATCCCCCAATCTGGTTGAAAGAACCGCAGATAAGATCTGTTAGTAACTGAAGCACACACATTTTTATTTCCAAAACATCCTGCGTCTTAACTCTTCAGACCTGCCACAAGAATAATGCATACAAATAAATGTCTACACTGCACTGGGGTGTTTGGCAGAGGAAGAAAGGAAACCTAAATTTTAAAAGTATAGATAGCATTTCTAGATTTGTGTTTTTTAAAAAATTTATTAAGGTATTATATGTGTACATAGCTTACCATTGCCCCCACCACCACCATCACCTCCCATTCATGCCCTCCCTCCCCAGAGTTCTGTGTTCGTTGGTTGTACTTATGTGCATGCATACCAGTCCTTCGGTTGCTCTCTTATCTCCCCCCAGGTCTCCTTCCCCTCCCTGCTGTCATTTGACAATCTGCTTGTTTTATGGTGAGTATCTCAGGACCACACCAATAGAGTCCGCTCCTCCTCTGGTTCACACTGCCCCTCCCCCCGGGTCCCACTGCTTCCCCTGGGACACACGGCTCACCTGGGGCACATGGCTAGATTTGTGTTTTGAAATAGTTAAAACAAGTCTTCCTTTCTGGATTTTGTTAAAAAGAGGAGATATAAAAAAGATTTCATCTACCGAAACCGATTTGGCTCAGTGGTAGAGCGTTGGTCTAAGAACTGAAAGGTCCCCCGGGGTTCGATTCCAGTCAAGGGCATGTACCTTGGTTGCAGGCACATCCCCGGTAGGGGGTGTGCAAGAGGCGGCTGGTTGATGTTTCTCTCTCATCGACGTTTCTAGCTCTCTCTCTCCCTTCCTCTCTGTGAAATATCAATAAAGTATATTTAAAAATTTTTTTAAAAAGATTTCATCTAACTTACTACCTAGTTAAATTCTGAAGCCTAAAAACTAACCAGAACATAAGGAAAAAAAAGTTAATTTCCAAGACTTGGATTCTAATCTGAGCTCTACCACTGGCTGCACTGCATCCCTCCTGATCCTGTTTTCCACGAGCAACAATGGGGAGAATAATTCCAGTCTACACCTTCTGGGTCTTACAGGCAAGAAAAAAAAGGCCTTCTTAGGGTTTTGTGTGTGTGTGTGTGTGTGTGTTTTAACTATCTATTTAGCATCTAACCTAACTTGTAGAAAAATACAGCAAAAACTACAGTAAATACTAAGAAATCCTCCAAACTACAAAAGTACTAAGTTTCACTTCTTTTTATCCACTCAATTTTCTGGTGGACGGTAGAAGCTAAATGCTACATGACTAAGGATAGTCTCTCCTTTTTTAACACTGTGCCCACACCATGGTAAGGAAACACAAAAGATGAAGAGGATTTATTTAATCCACAAGATGGCCCTGAATAATGTACTTCATCTGCCACCAAGAACGTGGATTTCTCAGTTACACACGCCAGCGTTTCATTCTATCATTTTTATATGATATACAAGGATGATGACCGGGATGCAGGGAAACGGCTTTTTTTTTTTTAATCTTTAAAATATGCTAGAATATTTCAGTGGCCTTTAAAACTTGTTTTGTAAAATTCGCTCTAGGGTTTTCTTCATTGGTGGCGTAAGAATCGACACAGTAAGAAAAAAAATAAAACGGAAGACACTACAAATATTTTTGAAATGTTCTTTTTAAAAACACACTCGCGTTCTGACACGATCACTTGTATCTTTAACGAAAACTGCTTCATCGACAAAAAAACCCCAAAATGCTGGATGTGGCTCAGTCTGCCAACCGTATGAACAAAACGGTATGATCAGACGTCCAGGTTTAAAAAAGAAAAAAAAGCTACAGAAGATCTGCAGATGTCTCATCAATCCCCAGAGGGAATTGCCCAAAGGAAGTCTCCATGCAAATGAGCCGAGGAGGGGGCCTTTCTCCCCCACGTCGGGGTAAAACACAATGCCAGGAGGAGGACCTCTCCAAGTAGGACCCCCTGAAGCCCCGCCAGCAGAGCCCCTCACCTGCAGATCCAAAGCCAGCCGCACCCCACCTCTCAAAGCCCCAAGAATTCATTCAGCCCTCGGTTATCTGCTCTGAGCAACAGGGCTCGTCTGAAAGCGATTGCTCCCTGTCCCCCCAGTCTGCCAAAAAGTCCCAGCTTCTCAGAGTTCCTTACCCTACTACCCCCCCATTCTCCCAACCCCCCAATCTAGGGCTTCAGAGACAATCCCAAGGCTGGGAATTCCTCCTGCCCTAAATCCGCTCCGGCTCCCTCCCCGGCTCTCGGGGGGCCGGGGGGAGGGGAGCTGGAGAGGAAGAGGGAGGGCCGGCTCCTGGGGGTGGGTCAGGTCCCTCCCTCCGTCCCTCCCGCTGGGGTCCAGACCTTCCCCGCCCCCCGGCCTCGCCACCGCCAGCGCCGGCCGCTCGACCCGGAGCCCCCAGCCCGTTACCCAGCGGCGCCGTTACCTCCGCTGCTGGGGCGGGAGTCCGGCTCCGGGCGGCCCCGCATCCTTCCGCCCGGGCCCGCGAGCCGAGCCTCCCATCCGCTAGCTCGGGACCCCCCCTCGGGGGGGGGAGGGGCGGCGGTTGGAGGGCCCGACGGGCAGCGTCCGCCTGCGCTGGGGCAGCCGCCTCCCGGGCCGCGGTGCCTCCCCGGGGACTCGCGTGCAGACACTGCAGCTCCACGCGCCGCGGCTCGCGACCGGCGGGGCGGGGAGGGAGGAGAGGGCTGGCGGGCGGGCCGGCGGGGCGGGGCAAGCGCGCAGTGTGGTCGCCTAGCAACCGGGCACGCCCCGGGAAACGCCTCTGCGCGGAGACGCACGACGCACGGGGGCGGGGCCCGGGGCCCGGGGGCGGGGCCTCGGGCCGGGGCCCAGCGCGCAGGCTCCGTCCGGGAGGGCCGCCGCGAGGGGCCGCCGGGCGGACGGGTTCTCCGGGCGGCGAGCTGAGGGCGGAGGAGGGCGGCGGCCCGGAGGTGAGGGACTGTGCCGGCGGCCCTCCGAGCCCCATTTCCGCCTCAGAAGGCTGCTGTGCGCGTAACCGGTTGCAGCCTGGAGTTCTAAAAACCTCGTTGGGATCTGAATTTTTTTTTTTAAAGATGTGTAACTTTTGAAGACTCCCCCCTGAGGGGCGGCCTTCTCCCTCCCTCCCCCCGACACCGGGCCATAAGCTACGTCGGAGAGCAGTCATAAGCCCCGTTTGTGACACTGCCACCAGGGCTTTCGGACGTTGTGTTGATTTTTATTTTATCCCAGGAACCAGACCAGATGACAGGGGGTCCCCCTCTTCTCCTCCCCCTTTTTACAGCGCCCAGCTCTCTTTTCCAGGATGTAAACGGAGGCCCGGGTCCCCGGCTGGGGGATGCTACGGAGTGTAGGTCCCAGGGAGCCCTTGTAGGGACGAGGAGGCCCGAGGAGCCCGGCTCCCCCAGAACCTTCCAGTTGGCCAAACCTGAACTAGAAGCGAGCCGGTTCCCCCGCCTTCCCCCTGCTGCCCCGGGAGCAGGCTTTCCCCGTCTTTTTCTCTCTGTGTGTGTGTGTGTGTGTGTGTGTGTGTGGATCAATGTGAAACGGGTTTTTGGTAGTTGAAGGTGAAGAGAAAAGATGTTAAAATAGAAGAGCACGAGTGTTTTTTGTTTTTTTTCCTTGAGCGCGGCATCTAATCGGATTTCGTAAGCCTGCACCGCACGAGGCCACCTATCCCCGTGAAAAGAGCCTAGTGTTCCGCAAACGCCGACCGTGGGCGCCACCTGGTGGGACCTGGGGACTCGTTGGCCCAAACCGCAGCCCGTAAACGGAAAAAAATTTCCACCCAAGGCTTCTTTTCCGTATGACTGACTAAAAGTCATGTTTCTTCCTTTCATCTTTCCAAGTAAACTTGCTCTTAAAACCCAAAGGCTCTTCACTTATTAAGTTAAGAATGTATTCGTTTGGGGGGGGGGGGGGGTTATTCTTTGTGATCCATGTTGCGTGTGGTCTTCCATGATGCTTTAAAAAAAAGTTTCTAATTTTATAAAGAAGTGGGTTTTTTTTTTTTTGGCCTCTCACCCCAGAGCAATCCTGTTTTTTTTTTTTTTTTTTAATAGGTTTGTATTTGGGCTCCAATGGAAGCTTTTGTTTTAAAACAAAACCCCATGGCAACAAAAGGTTTGAGCTGGATTGCTGCTGAGGCCCTTTTAGGCTCCAAGATTGCAAAATCCTATTATTAACCATCACTCTCCTTAGTACCTATGCGTGGACACCTCAGACCACTTCCCATAGGACCTGCCCCACAAGCTTTGTGATGACCTCATTCTGAATCACTGGTTTGAGGGGATTGGATCTCAGTCCGTGTCCCAGGCGTATCTCTGGGATCCAACCTGAAGCATCCCTGCTCCCTTCCTCCCCGGAGACAGGAAACACCAACCTTTTATTTTGCTGCTCACCCATGGTCAAGGGGTGGGGAGGATTCCTTGAGGTTGCTGGAGCTTCATGCACCTCTAACGTTAGTGACCCAAGTACTTTCCAGGGTTTCTCCAAAGAGGCCCTGATTTAACCGGTGGCTGAGTTCAGGTCCCCCACTGAGCTGCAGCTTCCCCCTCCAAAGCCTCACACGTTCTTTGCAGCTGCTTCCCTAAAGCAGTGAAGACTATTTTAGACTATTTTCCCAGTTCTTAAAAAATATATATTTTAATGATTTTTTTTCACAGAGAGGAAGGGAAAGGGATAGAGAGTTAGAAGCATCAATGAGAGAGAAACATTGATCAGCTGCGCCTGCAACCAAAGTACATGCCCTTGACCGGAATCGAACCTGGGACCTTTCATTCCACAGACCGACTCGCTATCCACTGAGCCAAACCGGTTAGGGCTTTTTTTTTTTTTTAATGTTTTTTTTAATTGATTTTAGAGAGAGGAAAGAAGAGGGGGAAAGAGAGAGAAACATCAATGATGAGAGAAAATCATCAGTTGGCTGCCTCTGCATGTCCCCTACTGGGAATCGAGCCCCAAACTTGGACATGTGCCCTGACTGGAATTGAGCTGTGACCTCCTGGTTCATAGGTCAGTGCTCAACCACTGAGCCACTCCTGCCAGGCTGTTTTCCCAGTTCTTGAATATGAGTTGCTTTGACCAAAGAAAGTGACAGAATTGTGTCATTAGGAGTCTAAGTCTCAGGAGACCTTACAGGTTCTCTCTTACGCTCTTAGATGCTGCCACCATGTGGACAAATCTGAACTAGATTGGTGGAGAGTCCTCAGCCCCTGCCACTGTCAGACATGTGAGAGGCCATCCCAGCAGAGTTGTGTTGCCAGATGACAGCCTTCACATGAGGATCCCGAGCAAAGCCAGCCGAAGAACCAAGTCAACAGACAGACCCTCGAGAACTGTGAGCAAATGATTATTTTAAGCCACTAAATGTTGGGGTTCTGCAATAAATAAATATTGGTACTTTTGAAAAATACCAATTGGGACCTACCCACCAATCCCTCCAGATCTAATGATTAAGAATTTTTTGATAAGGGGATCCACTGATGTATATGTTTAAACCTTTATTGCTGAGAGTATTACAGATGCCCCCTCTAACTGTTTCCCACCCCACCCCAAACCTTCAGCACCCCATTGTCTGTGTCTATAGGTAAGATCTTTGGTTAATCTCTTCCTGCCCCCTCTCCTCCCCCTCTGAGATTCGTTAGTTTGTACTATGCTTTTATGCCTCAGATTCTATTTTAAAAAAATATATTTTATTGATTTCTTACAGAGAGGAAGAGAGAGGGATAGAGAGTTAGAAACATGGATGAGAGAGAATCATGGATCAGCTGCCTCTTGCACACCCCCTACTGGGGATGTGCCTGCAACCAAGGTACATGCCCTTGACTGGAATCGAACCTGGGACTTTTCAGTCCGCAGGCAGACGCTCTGTCCACTGAGCCAAACCGGTTTCGGCCCTCAGATTCTATTTTAATCACCAGTTTATTTTGTTCATTAGATTTCTTGTTTGTTTATTTTGATATTTAGATTCAATTATTGATAGATATGTATTTGTTGCCATTTTATTGTTCATATATTTTATCCCTTCTCCTCCTCCCTCCTTCTCCTCTTCTCTTCTTCCTCCTCCTCTTTATTCTCCTCATCTTCTTAAGGAATACCCTTCAGCATTTCATGTAATACTGGCTTGGTGGTGGTAAACTCCTTTACCTTTTTCTTATTTGTGAAGCTCTTTATCTGACCCTCAATTCTAAATGAGAGCTTTGCTGGGTAGAGTAATCTTGGTTGTAGGTCATTGCTATTCATCACTTTGGATATTTCTTGCCACTCCCTTCTGGCCTGCAAAGTTTCTGTTGAGAAATCAGCTTATGGTCATATGGGCACTCCCCAGTAGGTAACTAACTGCTTTTCTCTTGTTGCTTTTAAAATTCTCTCTTTGTCTTTAACCCTTGGCATTTTATTTATTTTTAAAAATATTTTTATTGACTTGAGAGAGGAAGGGAGAAGGTGGGAGAGAAACATAAATGATGAGAGAGAATCATTGATTGCTGCCTCCTGCACGCCCCCTACTAGGGATCCAGCCTACAACCTGGCATGTGCCCTTGACCGGAATTGAACCCGGGAACCTTCAGTCTGCAGGCCTATGCTCTATCCACTGAGCCAAACCGGCTAGGGCAACCTTTAGCATTTTAATTATGATGCATCTTAGTGTGGGCCTCTTTGGATTCCTCTTGTTTGGGACTCTCTGTGCTTTCTGGACTTGCAAGTTTATTTCACCAGGTAGGGAAAGTTTTCTGTCATTAATTTTTCAAATAGGGTTTTGATATATTGCTCTCTCTCTTCTTCTGGTACCCCCATAATGCAATTGTTGGTATGCTTGAAGTTGCCCCACAGACTTTTTACACTATCTTCATATTTTTGGGTTATTATTTTTTTATTCTTCTGATTGCATGATTTTTGCTTCCTCATATGCCAAATCGTTGATTTGATTCTCTGAATCATCTATTGTTGAATCTCTGTCAATTATTCTTTATTTCAGTTAGTGTGTGCTTAATTTCTGACTGGTTCTTTTTCATATATTTGACATTCTCACTAAGATCCTTGAAAGTTCATTGAGTAACTTTATAACCATAGTTTTGAACTATGTATCTAGTAGTTTGCTTGCTTACATTTATTTCATCTGTGGTGTGATTCTTTGTCTCTGCATTTTGGTTGCTTCCCTGTGTTTGTTTCTATGTATTAGGTGGAGCGCTATGTCTCCTGGAATTGTTAAGTGTCCTGTAGGGCCCAGTGCCTCAGCCTCCTCAGTAACCTGAGCTGGGCACTCTTGGAGCACCCCTGCGTGGGCTGTGTGCACAGTCTTGTAGTTGAGCCTAGATTGCTATTGGCATCAAAGGAGGAGTTGACCTCCAGGCCAATTGGCTGTGAGGACCACCTGCAACTACAGTGGGAGAGCAGCTGTGCAGGATACACTCTTATGGAGCAGGACTTGCTTCAGTGGGGCTGTGCTCACTGAGTCTGCCCTTGAGTGTGTCATTTATGGATGTGAATATTGTACCAGTCTTGCATCCTTGGAATGAATCCCACTTGGTCATGGTGTATGATGTTTTTAATATATTTTTAAAAAAAATATATTTTATTGATTTTTCACAGAGAGGAAGAGAAAGGAGGATAGGGATAGAGTTAGAAACATCGATGAGAGAGAATCATCGATCAGCTGCCTCTTGCACACCCCCTACTGGGGATGTGCCTGCAACCAAGGTACATGCCCTTGACCGGAATCGAACCCGGGACCTTTCAGTCCGCAGGCTGACGCTCTATCCACTGAGCCAAACCGGTCCCGGCTGTTTTTAATATATTGCTAGATACAGTTTGCTAATATTTTGTTGAGGATTTTAGCATCTATGTTAATCAGGGATATTGGCCTGCAATTCTCTTTCTTTGGAGTGTCCTTATCTGGTTTTGGAATTAGGATAATGCTGGCCTCATAAAAAGAGTTTGGAATTGTTCCTTCCTCTTGGATTTTCTGAAATAGTTTGAGGAGTATAGGTGTTAGTTCTTCTTTGAATGTTTGGTGAAATTCCTCAGTGAAGCCATCTGGACTTGGGCTTTTGTGTGCTGGGAATTTTTTGATTACTGCTTTTATTTCACCGGTTGTTATTGGCCTGTTCAGGTTTTCTGATTGGTCCTGATTCAGTTTTGTGAGATTTTATTTTCCTAGGAATTTGTCCATTTCATCCACATTGTCCAGCTTGTTGGCATAGAGTTGTTCATAATATTTTCTTACAATCCTTTGTATTTCTGTGGTGTCAGTGGTTACTTTTAACTTTTGTTTTTGATTTAATTTATTTGGGTTCTTTCTCTTTGTTTCATGATGAGTCTGGGTAATGGTTTGTCAATTCTGTGTATACTTTCAAAGAACCAGCTCTTGGTTTCATTGTTTTTGGGTTTTTTTAGTCTCTATTTTATTTATTTCTGCTCTAATCTATTATTTTCTTCCTTCTACTTACTCTGGGCTTTTCTTGTTTTTCTCTTTCTAGTTCTTTCAGTTGTAAAGTTAAAAAGTTTAATGCTGATTTTTCTTGTTTTTTTGAGGCATGCCTGTAATGCTATGAACTTCTCTTTCAGGACTGCTTTTGATGTGTCCCTGAGATTTGGGGTTATTGTGTGTTCATTTTTATTTGTTTCCTGGAGGTTGTTTTTGTTTTGTTTTTTAATTTCTTGATCTTGTTGGTAACTCATTCATTGTTTAATAACATGCTATTTAGCCTGCATGTGTTTGTATGTTTTGGGGTGTTTTTATTGTAGTTGATTTCTAATTTCATTCCACTGTGATCTGAGAAGATGCTTGATATAGTCTCAATCTTCCTGAACTTGTAGAGACTTGTTTTGTGTCCTAACATGTGGTCTGTCTTTGTAAATGATCCATGTGCACTAGAGAAGAATCTATATTCTGTTGCTTTGGGGTGAAACGTTCTATTAATTTCAATTAAATCCATCTGATCCAGTGTGTCCTTTAGAGTCACTACTTCCTTGTTAAGTTTTGTCTGGAAGGTTTATCCAGTGAAATCAGAGGGGTGTTAAAGTCACTACTATGATTGTATTATTGTCATTCTCTCCGTTAAAGTCTTATAGAGCCCTAGCTGGTTTGGCTAGTGTGGAGTGTGCAGGAGGCAGCCGATCAATGAGTTCTCTCTCATCATTGATGTTTCTCTGAAATCAATAAAAATACATTTAAAAAAGTCCTCTAGAAGTTTTTTTGTATATTTAGATGTTCCTATATTGGGTGCATATGTGTTTACTGTGGTTCTGTCCTTGTGTTGGATGAATCTCTTTAGTATTATGTAGTGACCTTTGCTGTCTTGTGATAGGCTTCATTTTAAAGTTTATTTTGTTGGATATGTGTATTGCTACTCCAGCTTTTTTTCCTATTTGCATGGAAAATTATTTTCCATCTCTTCTTATCCTGCGTGTATCTGTTGTCCTGAGTTGGGTCTCTTGTAGACAGCATATAGGTGGGTCATGTTTTTGTATCCATTCACCTATCCTTTTGATTGGAGCATTTAATTCATTTACTTTTAGGGTTATTATTGATAGGTACTTATTTATTGCCATTTTTAATTCTGTATGCCTAAGTTTGTCTCTGTTTCTTCTTCTCATTGCAACAATCCCTTTAACATTTCTTGTAATGCTGGCTTGGTGGTGATGTACCCCTTTAGCCTTTTTATTTTTGGGAAACTTTCTTTGACCATCTATTTTGAATGATAACCTTTCTGGAAATAGTAATCTTGGTTTCAGATCCTGCTTTCCTTTACTTTGAGTACTTCATGGCATTCCCTTCTGGCCTGTAGAGTTTCTGATGAGAAATCAGGTGTCAGCTTTATGGGAACTTCTTTGTAGGTAACAGTTTGCTTTTATCTTATGACCTTTAAGTTTCTCTCTTTATCTTTAATTTTTGGCATTTTAAGTATGATGTGTCTGGGCATGGGCCTGTTGGGATTCTTCTTGCTTGGGGTTCTCTCTGCCTCCTGAACTTGTGTGACTTTCTCCTTTACCAGGTTATGGAAGTTTTCTGCCATTTCTTCAAACACCTTCTCTATCCATTTCTCCCTTTCTGCCTCTTCTGGCACACCTGCTATTCTAATATTGTTACATTTCATGTTGTCCCACAGCTCCCGTTAGCTGTCCTCCTGGTTTTTTTATTTTATTTTATTTTTAATTTTTGGTTCTCAACACTATCTTCTAATTCATTGATTTGATCTTCAGTTTCCTCTAATTGCTGTGTATTTCTTCCAATGTGTTCTTTATTTATGTTATGTCATTCTTTATCTCAGCCTGTTCTTTTTTCATAGTTACTCTATCTTTTTTCATGCAGTTGAACATCTTTCCCATCATTACTCAGAACTCTTTCAGATAAATTTCTTATCTCTGCTTCATTTATCTCTTCTTCTGAAGAATTCTTTTTTTTTTTTTTTTTCATTTGAGGTTTGTTTCTTTGTCTCCTCATTTTGGCTGTCTGTTTGGGTTTGTGACTATGTATTAGCTAGATCCTCTACACCTCTCAATCTCTAGTGCAGGGCAGTGTCAAACAGTTTCTGACTTAATTAGGTCAGGCAAAGACTTAAAGCCTCCAGAGACCACCTATGCCTACAGACTGATAGGATTCTGACTTGAATTGCCTCAGGTAGTCATCCTCAGGTGTGGGAGAGGTTTTTTTCAACAGGGTGGGGAAGTTGCTTCTGCCTGGAGGCTAATTGTTATCTTTAGTCTCTTAAGTGGTGCCAGGATGAGGTGTTTTCCAATGGGGTGTGTCTACTGTCTACCCCCCGCCCCCCAAGGCAAATATCTGTGTGGGAAAGATGTCCTCCATTAGGTGAGGGAATGACTCAGCACAGGAAACTGGGGGTGTCTGCTTTCTGAGCTCTAACCCCTGAGTCCCCAATCCTGGCTTCTCACAAAGTTGCAGTCCACTCCACCCTCCCTCTGCTGGAGTGAAAGTTGGATGGTTCCATAGGGAATTTTGTGCATTAGCCCTTTAAGAGGGTGCCTGAGATTTCAGCCGTCATTCCGTGGCAGACAGCAACCCCTGCTTCTCATAGCCAGATGTTATGTGGGCACCCTTCTCAGTTCTGGTGTTCTCTGCTGGAGGTGGGGGCGGGCTTGGGGATTTGATCCCAGAGTTCTCAGTGGCACTCCCTCCCCGCCCCCCACACACAGCTGAGATAGCTCTCTGGAATTTCAGTTGCTAGCTGTGGGCCCCTGGCCAGCCTTTTCACACCCTACATCCCTCCTATTAGTCTCTATGCGGTCTCCACTTTTGGTCCTTGGGTATCACGGTTCTCTCCTGCACGTCTTCCCTTGATTATTTAGGAAGTTTTTCTGTATTTTAGTTGTAATTCCAGTTTGTTCCTGGGAGCATCCACTTAACTCTGCCACTATTTTTAATCTAGGTTGGTTTTTATAGCCCACAGTTTCTGGGACTTCTCTTCCCTGCTCTGAAAGCCTGGGCTGGGGGTCTGGTGTGGGCTGGGACCCCTTGCTCCTCACAGGCAGCCTCTGCAGAGACAATCTCCCTCCCAATTAGAGAAATGGCACATGTGGGTGACGGGCCAGCCAGTTCTGCATCTCCACCCCTTCTACCAGTCTCAGTGTGCTTTCTTCTCTAGTTGTAGGACTTCCATTCAGCCAACTTTCAGGTGGTTCTGAATGGTGGTGGTTCTGCATTTTAGTTGTAATGTTGACGTGGCTGTCAGAGGTGGACTGTATAGGCTTTTACCTACGCCACCATCTTGGTTCTCTAGGGGCTCCACTGATATCTTTGTTGTGGCTGTTGTTCACCCACCAGGTCTGGAATTCACTAGTGTAGACCTTGGAGACTAAGTCCTACTGGACCTTGGAAACCCATTAAGCCTATTCTACTCATACCACCTGGGCCAAGGAAATCAGTTCTCTGTCACCTACTGTACAAGTATTGCAAGTATCAAGAAACACGACAGCCCTGGCCAGTTGGCTCAGTTGGTTGGAGGGTCATCCCGTACAACAAAAGGTTGTAGGTTTGATCCATGGTCAGGGTGTGTACGGTAGGCAACCGATCAATGTCTCTCTCTCTCTCTCTCTCTCTCTCTCTCTCTCTCTCATATCAATGGAAGCATATCCTAGGGTATGGATAACAAAACAAAACAAAAAACCAATTATAACTGCTTAAAGAAAATGTATTCTGAAGGTTTATAAATGTATAAATTTATGTATTATAAATGTACTATAAAAGTGAAGATTCGGGGTGAGAAAATGGCGGAAGAGCAGATGGGCGGTTTCTGAGTCTTGTCCCGAGGAAGAGAGAGAAAGCAGCTGAGGATCGCGCTAGGAGTGCTCGTCAACAAGCCAGGAGACTAGCAAACACCAGAGGAAATTTGGGGTCTGCTGATTAGGGAGCCACCAACAGCTGACCACCCACAGCTGGGTCCCTTACCGGAGATACTTGCCGGCGCGGACGGGAAATCTCGCCATCTTGGAAGGGAGGAGGTTCGAGTGTCGGAGGCCTGATTATCCCCAGCCCCAAGGAACACCAAATGAACATAGTCGGCGCGAACCCTTGATCTCAGAGGAGCTCAGATTTCGCAGCGATCCGGTGGGTGAGTTCCCCTCGGACCGGTAGTTCTGACTGAGTTCCACTCGGCGCAGCAACACCCCCCCCCCCCCTGCCCACCAGCGCGCGCGGCGCACAGAGGCTGAGGGACTGGGACCGGTAGTTCTGACCGAGTTCCACTCGGCGCAGCAACACCCCCCCCCCTGCCCACCAGCGCGCGCGGCGCACAGAGGCTGAGGGACTGGGACCGGTAGTTCTGACCGAGTTCCACTCGGCGCAGCAACACCCCCCCCCCCTGCCCACCAGCGCGCGCGGCGCACAGAGGCTGAGGGACTGGGACCGGTAGTTCTGACCGAGTTCCACTCGGCGCAGCAACACCCCCCCCCCCTGCCCACCAGTGCGCGCGGCGCACAGAGGCTGAGGGACTGGTCGTGGATTTACTTCTCAGCTGGAGGCGCGCCTGTCTGTGGACAGGGCTCCTAAGACTAGGGATATCTAAGGAGCAGCACAGCTGGATCTGAGTCCAAGAAGTAGCCGCAGAACTACAGGGGAGTGCAGCCAGCTCCGGACCGCCCCACCCTCAGCCATCAAAGACTCAGAGAAGGGGAAAAAGCTAGAAAGGCTTTAGAGTCCTGGAAGTCATCCAGAAACACTGCCACCCAGAGGCTAAAGCACATAGGGTCTCTAGATTGGCTTAAAAATCAGGTCTTGTAATCAACACGGAGGAAAGGTGAAACACAGTGAACTGCCACTACCGCCCAGACTGGGAACAGGCGTGCGAGACATAGCAACACAGAAAGTGAATGACCTTCATTACTGCAAATTTTGTTTAATTTTTAATTTTCAATTTTTATTTTTTTAACTGTTGAATTTTTGTTTTTTACCTACTTTAATTGCAAAGTTTACTCAAGAAATTTTTTTCATCTGCCATCACTAGATTTTACCTTTTTAATTAATTCATTTTTATAGGTAATCAACATTATTACTACTACTATTTTACCTTTTTTATCTTGTTTATCTTATTTTCTTTTGTTTATTTTTATTACTACTTTTTAAGTGTCATATTATAATCCTTTTTTTTTGCTTTCTATTTTTTTTTTCCTTTTTCCTCTATTTCCTTTTTTCTCTATTTCCTCCTTCGGGATTACTATTCTAAAACCTATTCATACCTTGCCTTCTCCAACGCTCTATTCTATCTCAAACCTACCTTTATGACATCTCTCTATTCCTAACCCTTTACCTTTGGTGTCCTGCTTATCTTAACCCTTTACTGCTATAGATTTTCCTTACTCTTTCTGTTTACCCTCTCCAAAATTTTCACCTGTCCTGTGTATATATAATTCCCAACCCCCTGCTCCAATCCCATTCACACCTACCTTGCCACTGCCCCCCAACCAAAAAAAAAAAAGCCTTCTCTCTACCCCTTTGTTGTTGTATGTTGAATGCTAACTATATCAAAGGTTTATGCTTTTTTGTGTGTGTGTAAGATTGGTTTGCTTATTCTTTTTATTGGATTGTATGTTCTTGTTATCTGGGTTCTAGACACCTTTATTGGAGGATATTAATATTGCAAACACATTTCTGCCCAGTGCCTTGTGTGTTGTACCTGGATGTGTTGTATTTTGTGCCTTTAAATCAAAGCAGGAGGGAGAGAACTACGTTACCAGGCACCCTATAAAGAGAGAGCATGGGGAGACTAAGAAACAACCCGCCTGTGAAAGATAATCAACCATCACCAGAAAATGAAGTAAACGAGTTAGAGGCAAGCAACCTACCAGAGCAAGAATTCAGAGTAATGATCATAAGTTGGCTAAAAAGAATGGAAGACAAATTTGACAATATGAATAAGACCCAAGAGGAAATGAAGAAGACCCAAGAGGAAATGAAGGTGACCCAAGAGGAAATGAAGGTGACCCAAGAAGAAATAAAAAATGACATCGCTACTATGAAGAACTCAATAGAAAGCATCAAGAGTAGACTAGATGAAGCAGAAGACCGCATCAGTGAGCTAGAAGACAAAATGGAAAAAAATACCCAATTACAGCAGTTGCTAGAAAAAAAAATTAAAAAACAGGAGGAGAGCCTAAGGGAGCTTTGGGACAATACAAAACAAAACAATATTAGAATAATAGGGGTTCCAGAAGGAAAGGAAACTGAGCAAGATATGGAAAAAGTATTTCAAGAAATAATGACAGAAAACTTTCCTGAGATAGAGAAGAAAAAACCAACACAAATCCAAGATGCTCGAAGGGTCCCCAACAAAATGAACCCCCAAAGATCAACACCCAGACACATTATAATTAAACTGGCAAAAAACATCGACAAAACCAGAATCTTAAAAGCAGCCAGAGAGAGACAGAAAGTTACATATAAAGGAAACCCCATCAGACTAGCAACTGATTTCTCAACAGAAACTCATCAGGCCAGAAGGGAATGGGATGACATATACAAAGTCATGCAAAGGAAGGGTCTGAACCCAAGAATACTGTACCCCGCAAGGCTGTCAATCAAAATTGAAGGTGTAATCAGGAGCTTCACCGACAAAAACAGACTAAAGGAATTTATCTCCAACAAACCAGCAATGCAAGAAATGCTAAAGGGTCTACTGTAATAATAAAGAAATAGGAAGTGAAGAAGGAACACAGGGGGATAGAATAAAAATGGCATCAAATACCTAGCTTTCAATAATTACTTTAAATGTAAATGGTTTAAATGCTCCAATTAAAAGACATAGGGTAACAGAATGGATAAGAAAGCAAAACCCATTCATCTGCTGTCTACAAGAAACCCACCTCAGAAAAACAGACGCCCACAGACTGAAGGTGAAAGGATGGAAAAAGATTTTCCAGGCAAACGGAAACGAAAAAAAAGCTGGGGTAGCAATACTTATATCTGACAAACTAGATCTCAAAGTGAAGGACATAACAAGAGATAAGGAAGGCCACTTCATAATACTAAAGGGTGTAATCCAACAAGAAGAAATAACCCTGGTAAACATATATGCACCCAATTTGGGAGCACCCAAATACATAAAGAAACTGCTGGAGGACATTAAGGGACAGATTAATAGCAATGCTATCATAGTAGGAGATTTTAATACTCCATTGTCACCTCTGGACAAATCATCTAAACAAAAAATCAGTAAAGAAACGTCAATTCTAAATGACGTATTAGACCAGATGGAATTAATTGACATCTTCAGAACATTTCATCCCAAAGCCACAGAATATACATTCTTCTCAAGTGCACACGGGTCATTCTCAAAGATAGACCACATATTGGGACATAGGCAAAGTCTCTTCAAATTCAAGAAGATAGAAATCTTATCAAGCATTTTCTCAGATCACAGTGCCATAAAATTGGAAATCAACTACAATAATAATAAGCCAAAGAAATTAAACACATGGAGACTAAATAGCATGCTATTGAACAAAGACTGGGTTACCAGAGAAATCAAGGAAGAAATCAAAAACATCATGGCAACTAATGACAATGAAAACACAACAATCCAAAATCTATGGGACACAGTAAAAGCTGTTTTGAGAGGGAAGTTCATATCCCTACAAGCCTATTGCAAAAAACAAGAAAGAATGGTAACAAATTATCTTACCCTACAACTCAAACAGTTAGAAAAAGAACAGCAAGAAAGGCCCACTGTAAGCAGAAGGAAGGAAATAATAAAAATCAGAGCGGAGATTAACGACATAGAGACCAAAGACACAATACATAAGATCAACAAAACCAAGAGCTGGTTCTTTGAAAGGATTAACAAGATTGATGAGCCTCTAGCCAGGCTAACCAAGAAACAAAGAGAGAGGACCCAAATAAACAAAATTAGAAATGAAAGAGGTGAAATAACAACAGACCCCGCCGAAATACAAAGGATTGTTACAAAATACTATGAACAACTATATTCCAACAAACAGGACAACCTGGAGGAAATGGACATATTCCTAGAAAAATACAACCTTTCAAAACTCAATCAGGAAGAATCTAAAAATCTCAATAGACCAGTAACTTGGGAAGAAATTGAAGCAGTCATCAAAAAGCTTCCAGCAAACAAAAGCCCAGGGCCAGATGGCTTCACAGGAGAGTTTTACCAAACATTCAAGGAAGAACTAAAACCTATCCTCCTCAGACTTTTCCAAAAAATTCAAGAGGAAGGAACACTGCCAAACTCCTTTTATGAAGCCAGCATCACCCTAATACCAAAACCAGATAAAGACAACTCAATGAAAGAGAATTACAGGCCAATATCCCTCATGAACATAGATGCCAAAATCCTCAACAAAATTCTAGCAAATCGGCTCCAGCAGTACATCAGGAAGATCATACACCATGACCAAGTAGGTTTTATACCAGGAATGCAAGGATGGTACAATATTCGCAAATCAATAAACGTGATACATCACATAAACAAATTGAGAGATAAAAATCATATGGTCATATCTATCGATGCAGAAAAGGCATTTGATAAAATCCAACACCCTTTCCTGATAAAAACTCTCAACAAGGTGGGAGTACAAGGATCATACCTCAACATAATAAAAGCTATATATGATAAACCCACAGCCAACATCATGCTCAATGGGCAAAAACTAAAACCATTCCCTCTAAGAACAGGAACAAGACAGGGATGCCCACTCTCACCACTCCTCTTTGACATAGTACTGGAAGTACTCGCCATCGCAATTAGACAAGAAGAGGAAATAAAAGGCATCAAAATCGGAAAAGAAGAAGTAAAGCTGTCACTATTTGCAGATGACATGATATTGTACATAAAAAACCCAAGAGACTCCATCAAAAAGCTAATAGACTTAATAAACGAATTTGGCAATGTAGCAGGATACAAAATAAATGCCAAGAAATCAATGGCATTTCTCTACACCAATAGTGAACTTACAGAAACAGAGACTAAAAAAGCAATCCCGTTTACCATCGCACCAAAAAAATTAAGATACCTAGGAATAAACTTAACCAAGGAGGTAAAAGACCTATATGCAGAAAACTACAGGACACTGAAAAAAGAAACAGAGAAAGATGTAAACAGATGGAAGAACATACCATGTTCATGGATTGGTAGAATCAACATCATCAAAATGTCCATACTTCCCAAAGCAATATATAAGTTCAATGCACTCCCCATGAAAATACCATGGACATACTTCACAGACCTAGAAAGAACTCTCCAAAAATTCATTTGGAACAATAAAAGACCCCGAATAGCCTCAGCAATCTTAAGAAATAAGAGTAAAGTAGGAGGAATCTCAATACCAGATTTCAAGCTGTATTACAAAGCAACTGTTCTCAAAACAGCCTGGTACTGGCACAAGAACAGACATATTGATCAATGGAATAGATTAGAGAATCCAGACATCAACCCAAATCAATATGCTCAATTAATATTTGACAAAGGAGGCACGAACATACAATGGAGTCAAGACAGTCTTTTTAATAAATGGTGTTGGGAAAATTGGACACATACATGCAAAAGAATGAAACTAGATCACCAACTTACACCATACACAAAAATAAACTCAAAATGGATACAGGACTTAAACATAAGACGGGAAACCATAAAAATACTAGAGGCATCCACAGGCAGCAAAATCTCAGACATATGCCTAAAGAACTTCTTCACTGATACTAACCCTAGGGCAATGGAAGCTAAAGAGAAAATAAACAAATGGGACTACATCAAAATAAAAAGCTTTTTTACGTCAAAAGAAACCATCAACAAAACAACAAGAAAACCCACTGTATGGGAGAACATATTTGCAAACGATATCACTGATAAAGGTTTAATCTCCAACATCTACAGACAGCTTATACAACTCAATAAAAGGAAAATGAATGAGCCAATTAAAAAATGGGCAATGGACCTAAATAGAATCCTCTCAAAAGAAGACAGAAGGAAGGCCAAGAGGCACATGAAAACATGCTCCAAGTCACTAATTATCCGAGAGATGCAGGTCAAAACAACAATGCGGTACCATCTCACACCTGTCAGAATGGCCAACATCAACAAAACAACAAACAACAAATGTTGGCGAGGTTGTGGAGAAAAAGGAACCCTCGTGCACTGCTGGTGGGATTGTAGGTTGGTGCAACCACTGTGGAAAACAGTATGGAGCTTCCTCAAAAAACTGAAAATGGAACTCCCATTTGACCCAGTAATCCCACTACTAGGAATATACCCCAAGAAACTAGAAAGACCAATCAGAAAGGATATATGCACCCCTATGTTCATAGCAGCACAATTTACAATAGCTAGGACTTGGAAACAGCCTAGGTGCCCGTCAGCAGATGAATGGATCAGAAAACTATGGTACATCTACACCATGGAATACTATGCTGCCATAAAAAGGAAGGAATTCTCATCATTTGCAGTAACTTGGATGGAATTGGAGAGCATCATGCTGAGTGAAATAAGCCAGTCAATGAAAGAGAAACACTACATGACCTCACTCATTTATGGATATTAAAGATCATTATAAACGAATGAACAGAAAGATTGATATAGTGACAGTAAAACAACAGGCAGTCTGTCAAATGACAGCGGGGGGGGGGGGTAGGGAGATCTGGGGGAGATAAGAGATCAACCAAAGGACTGGTATGCTTGCATATAAGAATAGCCAATGGACACAAAACTCTGGGGAGGGAGGGCATATATTGGGGGGGGGGCAATGATAAGCTATGTATATAGATAATACCTTAATAAAAAAAAAAAAAAAAAAAAAAGTGAAGATTCCCTTCACTCGCGGAGTTTTCCCAGAATCCATTAGGTTCTGAGAGTCACCAGCGACAGGTTTCTGCCACAGGCTGTGGAGAACATCTTCACCTCAGACCAGTCCTTCTAGAATAACTGTAACTTTCTGAGATGTGGAAGGTTTTACTTCTCAGCAGCTGTGTGATCTTTTCTGCCCAATTGCTAGTGTCTGAGGGCTTCTATTGGCCTCATCTGGGATCCTCCAGATTCACTATAAATTTTAGAATTGTGAGTTGGGGAAGCCTTGGAGAAGAAAGGAGATTAAAAAAACCTAGCCGAATATGTAGTTTGGCCAGTCCTAAGAAGAAAGGACAAAAGGACATCTTACAAAGGAAGTCTTCATCCTCCTGAACAGTGTGAATCTCGGATCTCCCTGGGTGTGTGTCAGGAAGGCCAGGAAGTAGGTGCCTGTTTTTACATGGGGTGCCCTGGTCTCGGTTGGCCCTACCCCGGCCAGGAAGACCAGGCAGTGCTGAGTTGGGCATGGTGACACTCTTCCTTGTTCTGAGAGTCAGCCTTGTGGTTTGGTTTTTCAAGAGGAAGACCTTTACCTATTGTGTCCCCCTTTTATATTATGGATTCAGTAGCATCTCCCATTCATAAAAAAGCCAGAGTCACAGATTTCCTGGCACAGAGTTTTTCTGATTAAAGCTCTTTCCTTCCCTAGACCTCTCTAACTTTGCATTAGTCAAACATCTTAGACTTTTCAATTTTTGTTGGATGTAAAATAAAGAATAGGTACTATAGTCAGTTAGGGGCCCGGTGCACAGAATTCATGTACTGGGGAGTGGGGGGTCCCTTGGTCCCTCAGCCTGGCCTGCCCCCTCTCGAAGACTGAGAGCTCTCAGGGGATGTCCAACTGATGGCTTAGGCTGGCTACCCACAGGAGCGGGCCTAAGCCATCAGTCGGACATCCTTAGAGCTGCTATGGAGGCAGGAGCACACTGACCACCAGGGGGCAGCTCCAGCATTGAGCGTCTGCTCCCTGGTGGTCAGTGTGCATCATAGAAACTGGTCATTCTGCTCTTCGGTCAATTTCATATTAGCCTTTTATTGCATAAGATTATTATATGATAGGATAATAGTGTAATATCTGTGTGTGGTGCCAGATGGGTAGTAGTCTTAATTAGGGGATCACTTCACAAATTATATAAACATCTAACCACTAACCTCTACATCTGGAACTAATATAATATTGAATGTCAACTGTAATTGAAAAAATAAAAAACATTTTTAAACAAAATTCCAATTTTTGCATGGTAAGATAGCTAGTGATGGATGATATCCAGGGAGCAGAGTTGTACTGCATATACCTATGGATTCCATCACAGTAACATGAACAAATTGGCCATTTCAGGATGCAATGGGATGGAGAAATGTTTGAATCCTATATTGGTTATCCATGGCTGTATAACAAACCATCCCCAAGCTCCAGCTTAAAACAACAATAATTACTTACTATCTTATGATTTTCTGTGGATCAGGTGTTCAGGCAGGGCATAGTGAAATGGCTAGTCTCTGCTCTCTGATAGCTGGGGCCTCAGCTGGAAGACTTGAAAGCTTGTGGGGTCAGGCAACTTACTCAGAGCTGGAGATAGGCTCCCCCACCCCCGCCCCCAGTGTGGCCGGGTGCGGGTACAAGGGGCAGGGCTCTGTGGTGCTGTCCTCCTCTGGGCTCCTCTGACTTTGGTTTTGTGGCTGCAGTGCTTCAGAATAAGAGCCTGGTGGGTCAGAAGTGCAGGTGGAGCCCGAGCTGGGACTGGCCCCTCTGCTGTCTTAGGGGCCCTTCCAAGAATGGTGGTGGGCCGACACTGTGCGGGGCTTAATCTTCGGGCAGGTAATGTGGCATTCTCCTTTGTGCAACTATCTCAGCTAAGAAAGCAACTAGGATTTTTTTTTTTCTTGGTGGATGGACATTCTGCGCTGAAGTTTTCACATGAAAATTTAATTTAGTAGAAGCCAGGACCCCAGGTGTTCAAATCCTTGCCTCCATAGTACACAGCTGTCACTCAGAGAAACCCAAACCCTCACCTCTGTCTGAGACTGATCTTTTTCAACTAATATTAACTATATATTGTTAATTTGCAAAGCCCTTTAGTGTCTGAGGGCTCCTACTGGCCTCATCTGGGACCCTCCAGCTTTTGGAAGTGTTAGGGGAGGCCTCACTCGTTACCTCAGTTGTTTCTCCTGGAAACTCTAAGGTGGCTATGGCATCCACATGTCAGAGAACGCAAGTTTCAGAAAGAATAAGCCGGTGGTCCATGATCACAACTGCAAGGGCATTTGATCCTAATCTATCTCACAGATTTTTAAAAATAAGCAATATGAGTTAATAAACATATTAACTTATGAGTAATAACATAATTACTTTGGAAACAAAACTCCCCAAATAATGCCTAAACCCAAAATTTAAGTACAAATAGCCCAAAATATTTTAAAGTAATTCATTTGAAAATCATTTGTAGTTTTTTTCTCATAACACGAGGGGCACGTCTGTGACAAGAGTAGATTCCCTGTTATTGTTATCATCACCCCATAATAATAACACGTAGACATTTTCTAATAACATAGTAGAAAATCTTGGAGAAAATCCTAGCTTGAGGCCTTTGGGTGTGCAAAAAATGAAAAGATTTAATAAACAGAAGCCCTTAAGAAAAGCATTCAAGAGGCCTGCAAGTTTAATAAAACACAGGGTTCAATTAATTTTGTGGAATTGAATTAAATTGAGTGGAACGGGAGCTGGCAGGACTCCTCCTCAGCACACTTCCAATCTGATGAAGTGGAAATGAATGCCATCTCTGTTGGGGCGGGTAACTGCAGACTTGCTGGCTCCGGCCTTTTGCGTTTGCGCAGGCGCACAACCGGACTGAGGGGCGTGACTCGGGCCCGGGTCGGGGGCGGGGCCGTGAAGGAGCCGCCCCGCCCTCCCCGCCCGCCCCGCCCGCCCCGCCCAGTTCCTGTTCTCGGCCCCGCCGCTGGGGGCGGCCGCCAAGCTGCGCGGCCGCGGTTTCCACCCGGGCCCGTATCCCGGCCGGGCTCGCTTCCCGGCTCGGCTCCAGCATGGCTGCGCCCGGCGCTGCGGGTTGGGGAGACGCTGCGCTCTCGTTTTCCTGACAGCCTCTGGCTTCTGTGCTCGACTTCTCTTCCTCAGGCCATCCCAGCAAACATGTTTGCCAAGGCCTTTCGGGTCAAGTCCAACACGGCCATCAAGGGGTCGGACAGGTGAGGGGGAGAAGGGGCCTGCTCCGCCCACGAGGGCACCCAAGTACTACCTCTCCACCCGGCTTGGTCCAGAGCCCTCTTGGGGTTGGGTCAGGCCGCGGGGTACACCCGGGAGAGGGACTCCAGGGGGTAGGTGTGGGTTGGGTGAAGATGGAGGCCTCATATATCTCCTAGGCTGCCTTTTTAAAGATATTTTAGTGGGTTTAAAAGAAAACATAATTCAGGAAGCGCTTATAAAATGCAGTCTAAGGCGTGGAGGATGTAAAAATGAAGAGTACAGAGCCCCTGTCCTCCAAAGAGCGCAGAGACCCCTGGGGCGCAGAGCAAAAGTGCCCCTGCTTGCTTCTGGCAAGAGCGGCGGGAGGGCAAGTGGGAGAGGATCCGCACAGCACATATGTAAGAACTAAATATGTTCAGTATTGCAGATGCAGATGTCACGTTGGCACTTCCGGAGCCAGTGTTCTAGAGTTGTTATTCTCGGTGCCCTGGTCTAGTGATGAATCATAAGTTGGCAGATTCACCAAGCACATATGAGCAAGGAGCGGTCTGGTGTGAGCCGGGCATGGTGTCAGGAAGGCAAGGCTGAGTTTCCAGTTTCAGGCTTTCATGGAATGCTCACTGGGTCTTGTTTTGTTCTGGTGTTTGTTTGTTTTCTTTCTTTTTTTGTAAAATGGAGAGATTTGCCCAGGAACATGTGAAAATAGATGAGACATTTGTGTGAAACAGAATAGGATGTTTAGGAATCATGTGCGAGAATACAGCATTATAAATTAGACAGTCTTTCCTTGGCGCTCGTGATTTTATAGCGCGTCCTCAATATTAAAATCCACCCAGACAGCGTTCATAGCAGGCATTGGTGTGCTTTCTGCAGGAGAAAGCTTCGGGCTGATGTGACAGCTGCTTTCCCCACCCTCGGAACCGACCAGGTCTCCGAGTTAGTGCCGGGGAAGGAAGAGCTCACCATCGTGAAGCTGTATGCTCACAGAGGGGATGCCGTGACTGTGTACGTGAGTGGTGGTAACCCCGTCCTATTTGAACTGGAGAAAAATCTGTACCCGACAGGTATGGCAGTAGGGTGGGGATGGCCGTCATTATAGCTCTTGCCTAATGTCTGTTTCTCCTTATGTCTTCCAGTAACCAGTCTTTCTTAAACAAGTTGAAAATCTCTCAATACTGTCCCTAAACATATTTTTGGACCTAATATTCTTAGAATTGGGTCTTCCAAGAGCAGAAACTGTTATATGAGGGAGAAAAGAAAAAAAAAGTTAGCACACAAAAAGGGTAGTTGCCAAGGGAAATTCTATATATATATATTATTGATTTCTTACAGAGAGGAAGAGAGAGGGATAGAGAATTAGAAACATCAATGAAAGAGAATCATCGATCAGCTGCCTCTTGCACACCTCCTACTGGGGATGTGCCCGCAACCAAGGTACATGCCCTTGACCGGAATCGAACCCGGGACCTTTCAGTCCACAGACCGACACTCTATCCATTGAGCCAAACCGGTTTCGGCTGCCAAGGGAAATTCTGAGATGAAGTGTATAGTAGGTTACTTAGGGATGGAGCAGAGGTCTTGAAAGCAGGTGAATATCAGGGCATGAATGTTTCTTAAAGCTACCTCTAGCAGGATTTTGGTAAAGTACCAAAGACATACTATTGTAGGAAAGGAGCTAGATTGATTAAACTACATACTGGCTGGCTTGGTGATGTGCTTCAGTCACGAAGATACCTCACTGGGAGTCTTTCTTAGGCTCTGCCTGCCTCTCAGGATTCTTTGCTTTCTCTCTTTGTCACAGGTGTCAGAGACTGTTCTGTTTTGTTTTCTTTTTAAAAAATATATTTTTATTGATTTCTGAGAGGAAGGGAGAGAGAAACATCAATGATGAGAGAGAATCATTGATCGGCTGTCTCCTGCACGCCCCCTACTGGGGATGGAGCCCACAACCCAGGCATGCCCTTGACTGGAGTTGAACCTGAGGCTATCAGTCCACAGGCCGATGCTCTATCCACTGAGCCAAACCAGCTCGGGCTTTTTGTTTTTCATAGCTACGGACACCTACTTTGTCACTTGGCTGAGACAGTGCAGTGCAGTCTCCTGAGGCCACTCCTGCTTTGCTGCTGTGCAGTCACAGGCTCTTTCTGATCTAGGGTTTTATGGCTAATCACTATGGAAACAATAAAAATAATAAACATGGCAAAGTTCAACATTTCTTCACCTGCCCTGTTCTTAGGTTACTTGCTTCTGAGGTAAATGGAATCCTGTTGTGTCTGTGTCCCCACTTTTATCTACTGTGGTCATTTGCTGCTGCTGCAATCCAGGTGGATCAGTAGGTGCCTTCAAATCTCAAGTGACTTCCAATTTCTTAAATCTCTGCTGCCTTCAGGAATGAAATCTCTTTGGTTATCCTCTCAGCAACTTTTGCTTTTTCTATATCCTAACTAAATCAACCTTAATGTTTGTCTTTGCCAGTTCCCCAGGGGATTGACTTTGGCAGTTAAGGGTTTTCTGCGTTTGTTTTTGGACAGTGTACACCCTGTGGTCATATCCTGATCTTCTACCAGCATTCACAACATGGCCTCTGGTGCTCGAAAAACTGGTGGGAGGAGCAGGTAAGAGGATTTTCCTATGTCCTGGCTCTTGGCAGAAACCTACTTAGGAAGGGCAACTACTCTAAGAAATGTACCTGTTTCCTATATTCATTTGTATGTTTGAAAAATTGATTTTATCCACCATGTGTGTTGTGGCTCTCAGCTGGCTGCCTCCATGAGCCCTTTGGGCTTCTCTGACCCTTTTATAAAGTTTAAATAAGGTAAATGATGTGAAGGTACCTTGGGAACTGCCATATGCTATATTGTAAATCAGTAGGCTGAATTTGGGAGACTAGGATAAGATAGATTGTGGAGCTGGAACCTCAGCTTGGTTCTTCGATATGACTACTAGCCCGTGGCCCCAAAGGAAAAGGTCTGCTATTCAGGTTGCCATTTTTAATTTTTATTATGAATAATCCTATCTTATAAAGATGAAATATGCTAATTGACTGACACGTCCTCACAAGATGGCAGCACGCCCACAGTCGCAAAGATGGCGGTGCCTAGTCCCCTCAGCCCTGCCTCATCCAGAGTCTCCCAGTCCCTTCAGCCCCTCAGGGGAGGGCAGTTGGGTGTGATCGGGATGGCAGGGGAGCAGTTAGGCGTCAATCAGGCCAGCAGGGGAGTGGTAGGGGGCTATCAGGCTGACAGGCAGAGTGGTTAGGGGCAGTCAGGCATGCAGATAGGTGAGCGGTTAGGAGCCAGCAGTCCCAGATTATGAGAGGGATGTCCAAACGCTGGCAGTCAGACATTTCCCTGAGGGGTCCCAGATTGGAGAGGGTGCAGGCTGGGCTGAGGGAAACCCTCCCTCCCCCCTGCCCCCTTGCATGAATTTCATGCATCAGGCCTCTAGTCCTATATAATAAAGGGCTAATATGCAAATCGTCCAAACTTCGGACTGGTCGCTGTGATGCACACTGACCACCAGGGGGCAGATAGATGCTCAATGCAGGAGCTGTTCCCAGGTGGGAAACTTGGCTGGTGAGCACAGCTGCAGCCACACTAAGGCTGTCTGACCACAGCTTAGGCCTGCTCCCTACGTCAGTGGGACATCTCCAAAGGGCTTCCAGACTGCGAATCTCGTGCACTGGACCTCTAGTGTAATTAATTATTACATTAATAAATATTTGTTGAGTGAATAAATAAATGATGAAGTTAAAACATGGAATTAGATGGAAGCAGAACATAAATTGTGATGCTTTTGTTTGCTGCAGATTTGATGCTGCCGGGAATAGTGGTGCCCCCTGCTGGTCTGCCTCAGGTACAGAAGGGTGACCTCTGTGCCATTGTCTTGGTGGGAAACAGGTATTGTGCCAGCCAGCTGTGCCTTTGGGGGAAGAACTTAGGTAAAATTGGGGAGGGGCGTGGGGAATAACAAGTCTGAAAGCATATGGATAAAGGATTAAGAGGGGGAAAAAAACCCAGGTTCTTCTAGAAGACAGAGAATGGCAATGAGATATGTGAGGTATCCACACATCTGGGGCCAGTGTATTTGCCACTGATGCTTCTCTTTTTCCCCATAAATTATTTTATTTTATTTAAAAATTTTAAATATATATTTGTTATTGATTTCAGAGAGGAAGGGAGAGAGATAGAAACATTAGTGATGAGAATCATTGATTGGCTGCCTCCTGCATACCCCCTACTTGGGGGGGTTAAGCCTGTAATCAGGGCATGTGCCCTTGGCTGGAATTGAACCTGGGATCCCTTAGTTTGCAGGCCAACGCTCTATCCAGTGAGCCAACTGGCAAGGGCTCCTAAATAATCGTAGATTACAGAGAGTACAGGGTTCTGCTATACCCAGCTTCCTGTAATGATAACATTTTGTATAACCACAGTATAGTTATCAAAACCAAGGATTGGTACAATACCATTAACACAATTACAAACTTTATTTCAGTTTTTCCACTGATGTCTTTTTTTTTTTTTTTTTTTTGCTTCAAAGATTCAGTCTAGAACAGTGGGTGGCAAACCGCGGCTCGTGAGCCAAACGTATCTTGAGAGCCGCGGTTTGCCACTCTGTTGACTAATGAGTTTGCCAACCACTAGTCTAGAACACCACAATGCATTTAGTTGTCATGTCTTCTTAGCCTCCTGTCTGTGACATTTTCTTGGTCTTTCCTTATCTTTCATGAAGTCCATACTTTTTCCCCATCATCCACCTCATCATCCTCATTTAATTTTTTCAATAGCTTTGTTGAAATCTAGTTTACATATTATAAGTTAACCTGTTTCAAAATTACAATTCAGTGCTTTTTAGTATACTTACAGCATTGTTCAGCCATGACCACCCATCTTCTTTTTAAAAATAATATAGGAAGTAATGATAAGAACAATTCTGAAAAATCAAAAATTCTGTATCTAATAATCTTTTTCTCCTAGGAGTAACTATCTCATGTTGATGCATATCTTTGCCAACCTTCTTCAGTGCACATATATATATATATATATATGCATATAAAAATGTATGAATGTTTAAAAATATGAACAAACAGAATTATACTTTATTTATATTGTTTTCACTTATGATAGTGTGGGCATTTCCCGTGTAAGCAAGCCCAGATATACTGACTCCTCTTACCCACTCTGCGGTGATGGGAGAGGTCCTCTCCTAGTGGATATTCTGGTGTCTCCGATTTGTCTCTATCAAAAACGGTATCTTACTGATGCCTCTAGGAATACCAGTGCCAGTGTTTTTCTAAAGTAGCTACTGCCATTGCCCTCTAAAAAAGCTGTATCAGCTTTCACTCCCCCCTCTGGGTGTGATTTCCCTACATTCTCACCAGCTCTGGATACGACGGGTCACTTTCATTTGTGTCATCTTGGGTGAAAAATGACATCTCATTATTTTACTCCTCACTTCTTTGACAAGGAACAGGTCAGTGTTTAAAAATCCTATTTTTGCTACTGATATTCTCCAATTTGCCTTGAACCTTTTTGAAGCCACACACCTAGAAATGTTTCCTTCCTTGTTTACCTATAGCAAAATTTGCAGTTGAAAAGTATGGCAGTGTTGTTGTTTTTCCCCTCTGGTATTCTGTAGAAGAAAGGGGAAAACTCCATAAATATGTATTTGGCCTTTAGAATGCATATGGGGATGCAGCTTGGGGGTAGTTTGTGGCAGGTTAAAAGTACAAAGAAGTTTGTTAAAACTACAAGTTCTCTTTGAGGCCGAAGTTCCTGAGTTACTGACCCAATGGCTGGGGAGACCCCTCTTTTAGGAACTGGGAAAGAAGCCAGCCTCAAAGTTTCTGTGCCAGTAACTGACCGATGGGCCCAGGAAGTAGAGCTGCTAAGTTAGCAAACATTTTTTCTACCAGAAGTTCAGGTGTTGGGAACTATGCTCTTAGGCCCTGGTGACCTTACCCCACAGCTACCCAGCTGGTCACTGATCCTTACAAGCAACATGTGAGCAATGCTTGAGTAACACTGGGCTGACAGATTTCCCATTTGGGATTTGCAAGTTTTTGTAGTTAGTATAAATGTGGTGGTTTTGACATTCTGAACACACCCAGTTCCTAGATAGTTAGAGCAAATCCCGTTACAGAGTCAACTCAGAAGGAACCTCTTTAGTTGGTGCCACTATTTATCTCTTCTCCCTTATTTATGACATCCTTCAGCCTAACTATGGCTTACGAATGGCCTCTGAACTTCGGTATAGGATCGCTATGCTTTCTGTAAGGTAGGGAAGTAATTTATATATATATATATTTTTAAAATATATTTTATTGATTTTTCACAGAGAGGAAGGGAGAGAGAGAGCTAGAAACGTTGATGAGAGAGAAACATCGACCAGCTGCCTCTTGCACACCCCCTACCGGGGATGTGCCCATAACCAATGTACATGCCCTTGACCGGAATCGAACCTGGGACCTTTCAGTCCGCAGACCGACGCTCTACCACTGAGCCAAACCGGTTTCGGCGTAATTTATATTTTTGAAACTAAAGAAAGGGAACTTTAAATATCCTCTCATGGGTTTAATGACCTGCCTGGGTTTAATTCATAATGGGAATAAACAAAAAGTGTCAACATCAGCAGAGGAATTGCTTAAAAGAAAAAGAATATTGGTCAAGGGATTTTTGAAAGTGATATTTTTAGGCGAGCTGAAGAAAATTGAGATTTCTGTGATCCTCGTGGGTGCTTCAGATTTGCAACCATGTTGCTTTAGCACGTGTGTGGAAAGGTGGTCCTACACGCTCTCCTGGAAGATGCTCCGGATCCTCATCTCTGGCCTCTCCTCCTCAGGGCCCCTGTGGCCATCGGAGTGGCTGCCATGTCCACATCGGAGATGCTGACTTCAGGCCTGAAGGGAAGGGGCTTCTCTGTGCTCCACACCTACGAGGACCACTTGTGGTGGGTCTGCTGTTTTTTCTGTTTCCGGGGAGCTGCATGGGTGCAGAGAACATTGGGCCTGGGTTCAGAAGTGAGTTTTTTGGTACCTGCTGTATCCTTCGGCAAGTTGCTGACCCAGGCATTAATTTATATACACATATCTGTCTGTCTGGAGAAGAAATTAGAGAGAACTCTGATTATTTTCTCGGTGGATTATAGAATCCTAGGCTTTGAATAAGGCCTTAGGGATTGTCTGCTCCACCTCTCAATGCAGTTATCATCTTTATTCTTATAGCTCTGGTCCGTCTGGCCTTGTCTGCCATCACATTTAGGCATCTTTTGGCCCTATGCTAAGTGCTCAGAAATCCTCACTTCTGAATCCAAATCTAAGCAGAGTAGATCCTGTAGGCACCAGGGTGATGATTGTTATGTTGTTCAGGTTTCACATTCCAGATCTCTCCAGTATGGAAGTTATTTCTCACTGAAACAGTTGCTTTCTGAAGCCATGTACCAGTCTATTTTCTGATTATTTTTTTGTCACTTTCCCAAAACAGTACACAGTGCTTTTGTCAAAAGCATTATACCTGGTCTTTTGGCCAAGTGTTGTAGCCTGCTGGTATAGATTCATCCTTATATTCTTCGCCCTCTCTTGGAGTTGCTCATTTTATAAATATTAGCTAAGCCTTGCTTTGCTGGGGATACAGCCTCATCAGCTATGTTTCGCAGACATTTGCGAGCTGCTTACTGATGTTCTTATAGCACCTTGCAGTCAGTGTCATGCTAAGCGTTTTATCAGCAGCTCCTCAACCCCCACTCCCTCCTTTTAAAAATATTTCTGATATTGATCTGATCAGAATAGCCTAACCATACACTGGCATCACTAGTCACCAATAAGCCTGCTGCAACTGTTAGTTAAAACTTAGCTTGATTTACATAATTTTGATCAAGCTTGGCTTGGCGCTTTTACCTCTTTCTGTGCTCTGCTGTTTGGCATCACTTTTTTGTTTTTTCTTCCTAAGGCTTAGTGGCATAAACCCTTTTTAATCTCTACTCTGCAAGTTTGACTGCATTCTGCTTTCGCACGGAGCAGGTGGCTTTACAGTCCTTGCGCATTGCAGGTGTTTGTACTCTGTTATATTCTCAGAGCCTTGGGTGTGTGTATTTCACCAAACTAGGCCTACAGATGCATTGCAATCTTAATTTTGTTCTTTAATTCTAAATAGTTTTATTTTTAACTCATATGAATAGAATACTTTTGGGGGTTCTCTTTAGTTATTTTTCCTTTAATCTTTTTCTGTCCCCAGATGTCTGTTGATAATATTATTATTCCTTTGAGATAGAAAGGAATCAAGAATTATTCTCCCCATTTCAGAGATGAGGAAGTTGAGGCATGTGACATTTCTGGTCACAGAACTGGAAATAGAGTTTATATGAGACTCCAGGTTCTCTGGCCTCTCCTGGACACCGCTTCTCAGCCTGTGGCTCTTAGTCGCTCTGAATTCCTGGCTGACCCCTGACTCAGGTTGGAAAGTGCTGTGTTTGGTGTTTCTGACATGAGCTTTTTCCAGGCGATCTGGAGACAGGTCCTCTCCACCTTTTATTGCCCCACTGACCCTGGATCCCCCAGATGTCAGTGAAGAGCAGGACGGCATGAGGCGCCTTACCCTGGAGGGAAAGGAGGAGGAGAATGGGGAAGATCAGCAGATGTGTGGGGAGAAGACCCCGCCAGAAGCCTCAGAAGACCCTGGCGTCGGGGGCCTGAACCCAGACCCCGCAGACAGCAAGACCCTTCAAGGTATGACGCTGGGGGTGGGGGGCCGTCCTCTCAGTTTGGGAGCCTGAAGTGAGTAACACTGGCCTCTGCGAGGGGAGGCCACGTCCTTATTTCTGTTGGGCAGTGCCTCAGCTTTGTGACATCGCACCTGGGGGTCTTCTCCACAAGTCCGGCTTCCCGGGGGCGTCTGCCCTGGCATTTGTGCTGTTTCCAGCTGCCAGAAGTGTTGGCTCCTGGCTGGGTGGGACTTTGTGCTTAACCCCTTCCCTGGGGTCAGCCCTCTCCAAGGCTCTGTGCTCCAGGGAGTCTGGGAGCTTTGGAACCTGGGGAGGGTTCCGTGGGTAAAGTGGGGTCGGGGTGGAGCTGGGCGGAAGCGCCAGGCATCTGTACCCCCAGGAAGGATGGGGTGTTTTGTCTTCTCCTTGCAGAGCAAATGGACGAACTGCTACAGCAATGCTTCTTGCATGCTCTGAAGTGCCGAGTCAAAAAGACCGACCTCCCTCTGCTCACCAGCACTTTCCTCGGAAGCCACGTGTTCTCCTGCTGGTACGGAAGGCATGTGTGGGTGGGCGGCGGCCAGGCACAGTCTCTGCCTTACTCCGTAATTCCGTGGTGTGGGGACAGGACAGGCTGATGGGGCATTTGTGTAAGGACACATGGTGGAAAGTGGAGTGCAGGGTTGATCTGGCAAATAAGGTAGGTCCTAAGTTTTAAAGCTTAAATCCTAGCCAGCGAAAGGATGCTGAGGAACTGAATGACGATTTCAGGGCACTGCCCTGCTGCGGTGCTCCTGGCAGCACGTCCCGTCCAGGAGTCCCGAGAGGCCTCTTTCTCAGGAGGCTTCTTCTGGAATGTCAGCCCCTCACACTCCTCCTGAGAAGGAGGTGGGCTGGGTTAGGTTACATCAGGAGGAAAAATCAGTGTGCTCCCCACCTCTCCTCCACGCACCGGCCATGTGGAGAGGGAGTGTCACTTGTGGGTAGGACTGACCTTTGAAGACAGAGCCACCTGAGCTCAAATGGCAGCTTCATAAGGAGTGGGAGCAGGTGAGCTCGAACTCAGCTCTGGGGTTCTCTGAGCCCTCATTTCTAGCACAGCCTGTCCTGGCTGTTGTGGCTTAGTTGGTTGGACATAATCCTGTGCTCTGAAAGGTTGCTGGTTCGATTCTCAGTCAGAGCACAAGCCCAGGTTGTAAACTTGATCCCTAGTAGGAGGTGTGCTGGAGGCAGCTGATCATTGTTCCACTCGCACATTGATGTTTCTCTCACTTTCTCTCTCTCTCAAAATCAGTAAAAAGAAAATATTAAAAAGAGATTAAATAGCCTGACATTTACTAAGCACTTAATAAATAACATGTCAGGAGGTGTGCTTACTGAGTTTTACCCTGAGACTGGCCTTTTTGTAAAGGCTTTCCTAGACAAGAGTGGGCTCTGGAGTGTGTGGCAGGCATTTGGTCATTGGCCCTGACTTTGCTGGTGGCAGGTAACTGAGGTCCCTGAATGTGCTCCAGATAGAGCTTCCTAGCCTGGGGGTTTCCGGAAGGGCTCCCTGGGAGTCGCACTGCTGGAATGTGGCGCACGTGGAGAGAAGATGGAAGCTATGGAGAGTGTTCATCGGGAGCCTCCCCTGTGAGCTAGTAGCCCTATGTAGGGTAGGAACCAGCAAACATTTCTGTAGAAGCAGGCAGTAAACACTCCAGGCTTTCAGGCCGTGCAGTCTCCATTGCAACCATTCCACTCGGGGTTGTGGCACCAAGGCCAAGGCCGTGGAGTCAGCAGATGAGTGGGCGTGGCCTGCAGGATATAATTTGCAGAGTCCTGCTCTGGGCCCACTTACCACCATGAGCTCAGTGTTGGGAAGGTTCACCTTGAGGTGGAACTTCTGAGGCCTCAGAAAGTTGTCTAGTTTCAGAGGAATCCAAGGTTGTGTCCAGTATAGTGGCTATTTAAATTAAAATGAATAGAGTTTAAAATTTAGTTCTTCAGACACAGTCACATTGCAAGTGCTTAATCACCACTCTTGTAGAATAATAGGTAGTGAGCACTCCATGTTCATGGAGGGGTCTGTCGGACAGTAAAGATCTAGAATAGCCTGGAGCGTGTCCCACGGCAAGGCCAGCAGGGGGAGCTCTGGCACAGGGGCCTCTTTCTGAACCTGAGGGAGGAGGGCTCAGCAAAAATGCCTCCTCAGAGCAGGCAGGTCCCACCACTCTGGCTCTGTGAACTTAACTTGATTTTCCATCTGCCATCAGCCCTGAAGGACAGCAACTGGACATAAAGAAGTCAAGCTACAAAAAAGTAAGCAGGCCCTTCTCTGCACAACCCCAGAGTTGTGTTGGGGCACACGTGGCAGGATCTGGGTGGGCACAGGAAGCCCGTTCTCCAGGGCTGAGACTAGAATTAAACTTTCAATTCCAGGTGTAAGGTGGGGGCTGGGAGAAGACTCTGGGCTGAGGCAGTGGATGGGCACCCACTCTCTCCTCTCCTCCGCACCCTTTGATATCTGATCAGAGTTTGGAAACGCTTCACCATTTAGTCTGTAGCAGCTTCTCACCCCCTTCTCAACCTCTGGGTGGGAACCTCCCCGTTCCTAATTTGATGAGAGCAGGGGCTGTCCCAAGTCCTTCCCCAGGACCTGCCTAGCTCGGTGTCTGGCACATCCACATGCTCAGTGTGTGCAGAAGTGACAAAGTCCCCTCCCACCGGCCCTCTCTCCCTTAGCTCTCTAAGTTCCTGCAGCAAATGCAGCAGGAGCAGATTATACAGGTCAAGGAGCTGAGCAAAGGGGTGGAGAGCATTGTGGCTGTGGACTGGAAACACCCCAGGTGAGTGCAGGGGCCTGCTCACCGTAGCTCAGCCGGCCCTGGGGCCCTGGGGCCATGGACTGGGACCGCAGAGACACTAGTATGAAATGTGTTTTTTCTTTCCTTCTGCTGGGTTTTAGGATCACATCTTTCGTCATACCTGAGCCCTCCCCGACCTCCCAGACTATCCAGGAGGGTAGCAGGGAACAGCCCTATCACCCTCCAGATATAAAACCCCTCTACTGTGTCCCAGCCAGCATGAGCCTGCTCTTCCAGGAGTCTGGCCACAAGTGAGTTTTTGGAGAGCAGCCCTTCTCTGCCTGCTTGGTGTCCTGGCCTGTAGTTCCTCTCCGCCTGAGTAGTAGTCTTCTGTGACTGGCAAAGCCTCCCTGCCCTGTTCTCCCTTTCCCCCAGGTCCAGCTCCAGCTTCCTTCCCAGGAAGTGTCCCTGGACTAAATGAGAGAGTAGGTCTCTCCCTTTCCTTCCTGTATTACCCCTCACACGGCCCTGCTGATTACCTCCGTCAGGACGAGGGAAGGAGAGAAGAGGTTGAAAAGCTGGGGAAAGCGCCCTGCTGAGCAGGGAGTGAGTCTTGGGTTTGCAGGTTGTCTCCTGGCGCACCATGAATTAACCCCAACACTTCTCACCAGGAAGGGGAGCGTTCTCGAGGGCAGTGAGGTCCGGATGATCATCATTAACTACGCCAAGAAAAATGACCTGGTTGATGCAGACAACAAAAAGTGAGTGGATCGGGAGGAGACTGTGTCTGCGTTGGTAGTGTACATCTTTAGGGGACTCCGACAGTTTGTGGAGGATGTTGGGATGGAGGGGCATATAGAAATAATCAAGACCAGGGTTTCTAAACCATGAGCTGTGGACACTTAGTTATTGTCTAGGACAGTGGTCGGCAAACTCATTAGTCAACAGAGCCAAATGTCAACAGTACGATGATTGGAATTTCTTTTGAGAGCCCAATTTTTAAACTTCTTCTAACGCCATTTTTTCAAAATAGACTCGCTCAAGCCGTGGTATTTTGTGGAAGAGCCGCACTAAAGGGGCTAAAGAGCCACATGTGGCTCTTGAGCTGCAGTTTGCCAACCCCAGGTCTAGGGTGTTCAGTTCCATGTTTGATGTCAACATTGGCTATAGACTGGGAAGTATTATCTCATACATATCTACTATTGATTTTCAAATGCAGGTGCTTATTGGGAGTGATAAAATGCAAAACTTAAAGAATTACAGCTTTTTGGTCTTTTAAAAAAAATAACTTTTTATGGATTTTAGAGAGGAAGGGAGAGGGAGAGAAAGATAAAAACATCAATGATAAGAGTATCATTGATTGGCTGCCTCCCTCATGCCCCACACCTGGGATCGAGCCCACAACCCAGGCATGTGCCCTTCACTGGAATCGAACCCGGGGTCCTTCAGTCCACAGGTTGACGCTCTATTTACTGAGCCAAACCAGCTAGGGCTTCTCTGTTTTTTTTAGTGTAAGTGGATACAGAAGATAAATTACTAAACGAAAAGCATTCTATAATATTTCTTTTTATTTATTTTAAAATCAGGTTCTTTTAATTTTTATTGATTTCAGAGCGGAAGGGAGAGAAACATCAAAGATGAGAAAGGATCATTGATCAACTACCTCCTGCACTCTCCACTGCCCAGGCATATGTCCTGACCAGTAATCGAACCATGACCTCCTGGTTCATAGGTCAATGCTCAACCACTGAGCCACACCGGCCGGGCTTGCTTTTACTTTTAAAAGACATCAAAAAGTGGTACTGGCCTGCTTAGAGTTAACTAGTAGCAGAACTGAGCCAAGACTCCTGGTCTTCAGTTTTCCCCCCACGATCCGCTGCTCCCTTGTTCTGGGAAAACACACCTGCACCTCCCATCACGGGGTGCATTGTTCCATGGAGTGTGATTCCACTTTGGTTCTAGCTGTCCTGACTGAAAGGGTTATGATAGGTGAATCTGAGCTGGCCCCTGGTCAGAAGGGGCGAGGCTAGGACTTCTCTGTTAATAGCCTCTTCTTTCTCTTCAGTCTCGTGCACTTGGATCCCATCCTGAGTGACTGCATCTTAGAGAAAAGTGAACAGCACACGGTCATGAAGCTGCCATGGGACAGTCTTCTGACCAGGTAGGTAATGGGGAAGACCGCCCCTCCAAAGTTTCAGCCCCTCCCCAGCACCATTACGTTGAACTTTAGACTCGTCACTGCCTTAGTTTCTGACTTCCCATAATTCATATCCCGTCAGTCGAAATAAACAGGCTTTGGAACGGCATGAGCCAGCACAATAGAGGAGCACTTGAGAGGGAGAAAGGAAAAGAACACTTTAAAAATAAGAACTCCAGAAAGATGTAGAAGCAAAAGGAGGTGTAGAAGGAAATGTCTTAAGTCTTCAAAGGAAATATTCTTACACTCTTCCTTTTCACAGAATGAACACTGAAAATTTGTCAATAGTTTGCAGACTTACAGCCGTGGGTCGATCTGGGCTGCTGCCTGGTTCTGCAAACAAGGTTTATTGAGACTCGGCCACGCCCATTTACTTACATATTGTCCGCGGGCTGCTGTCGTGCCACAATGGCCGAGTCAAGTGGTTGCAACAGAGGCCACCTGGCCCTTAAAGCCTAAAATATTTACTGTCTGACCCTTGATAGAAAAACCCTTGTTTGTTGAAACCCATATATGTGATGGCAAAGAGAAAATCTGGCTAAGTAAAAGGCAGACATTCCTTGTGGCAAAGGCACTCCATAACATGTGCACTATTGCAGCGAGTCGGAAACGTGACACTTCACCAGCCTGGGAGGGCAGGGTTAAGGCAGGTAGGGAGTCCATAAAGAAGCCTGGGCAACTTCTCTGAAGGCCAGGCCAGTTGGTGGGCTCACATCGCTGAAGTTCCCTTCCCTCAGTATGCAGTGGGTCTCAACTTCGGCTGCACTGGGGAGTTTTAAATATATATACATTAGTTTCTGACTTAAATGTTCAGGGAAGCAGCTCCGTAGGTGATGTGAATGATTCATGAGCAGCCAGGGGCAAACCACTGCCGGCTGGTGGTGGGAACGAGGCAGTGGCTCCTGGTGGCTCTGTCAGCCCACAGCTCACTGACGCCCTTTTCAGATGTTTGGAAAAATTGCAGCCTGCCTATCAAGTGACCTTTCCCGGACAAGAGCCCATTGTGAAGAAAGGCAGAATCTGCCCCATTGACATCACCCTGGCACAGAGAGCTTCCAATAAAAAGGTAATTTTAAAAAAGACACACTGTTTGAAAATGGTCTCTCTAATGTGGCTGGAGGTTTCAGGCCTCAACTACCACAAGGTGATTTATGAAATACCCATGTTTGTGTGACTGGGCTGGGCCCCATATAAAGCAGGTAAAGCTGACCCTTCACTCACTGAACTCTAGGATTTTGTGCCAGGAAACTGGCCAGAGCCTGGTTCCAGAGGAAATAAGATTTTTTGTCTTACAGATTTTCAACTTTTATTCATTCAATTATCTCTTGGGTCTTGCTCAGTGAAAGTAACTTGCAAAGAATTGCTCAGGAACTGTGTTTAGTTTGGCCACACAGTCTTGGGAAGCTGTCCTGGGGGAAGGTGTGCACTCTGTGCCTTGAGAAGACAGCAGATGGCTGGGCAGGAGTCCCAAGCGGACAAACTTGGGTTCAAGATAACCTTCTGGTAGTGTAGGGTTGTGAGTGTGGCTTCAGGATCAGAGACCTGGGTTCACACGTGGCTTTGCTTCGCTGCTTGACCTTGAACAAGTTAATGTCTTTTTGCTTAAGTTTCCTCATGCAAAAAGATGGGAATAATACCTACCTGATCAGGCATCGTGAGGATCAGCGAAGGAATATACATATGTATATATATTAGGTTAAACACTCATTTTATATATTAATTAGAATTGTCCAAAATTGAAATTGGTGTTTTCTAAAATAGGGAGTTATCTTCTGGAAGTCTGCACATGTAGATTAGGCAGCCACTTGTTCATGCATTTGGTAGAGGTTGGAATAGATGTGATTTATAGTGTCTTGTTGATTCTGAGATTCTCTTAGGGCTGGAGCCCCTGGCAAACAGGTTATTTAGAGCTTTTAGTCTTCACTGAAAGCAGCTGTCCCAGCCCTCCCTCTCCTGATAGTCACGTCCGGCACCATCTCCAGTCACGAATGAGAGAGTACGTGTTTTAAAGAAATGGGAGAATTGTGACTTAAAAAAAAAAAGTATTAATATTTTTCTTTTTCATGTCAAAGTCACGTCATTTGTGAAGTTGATGAAAAATAGAAAAATGCATGTGTTACTGATGAGATACTTGGTATTAAAATGGTTTAGTTTTAGGTGCGATGATAGTTTTGCCTTTATGGTTAAAAGCTCGTATGTTTGGAGGTATACACTGAAATATTTGTGTATGAAGTGATCTGATGTCTGGGAGGATTTGCTTTAGAGTAATATAAGTGGGTAGTGGATGAATCAGTTTGGTTATGATTTGATAACTATTGAAACTGGTGATGGGAGTTCGTCATACTATTCTGCTTTTCTTTATGCTTAAAATTCTCCATAATCACACTTTTTAAAAAGGTGTATATTATGTATGTGGGATAGAGAATATCCCATTAAATATATAACACATATATTAAATGTGCTAGAATAATTTAGAAGTACAAAAATAAAGTGTTTGGGTGAAAAGACACCATGGTTGTAAGGATGGTGAGCATAGGGGGTGTTGAGGCTGCTAGCAGGCCTTTTGGAGGGAGGGTGCGTGTCTGCACCATCATCAGACTTTTGTCCCCCAGGTGACTGTGGTCCGGAACTTGGAGGCCTACGGTCTGGACCCGTGCACGGTGGCTGCCGTCCTGCAGCAGCGATGCCAGGCCAGCACCACGGTCACGCCTGCCCCTGGGGCCAAGGACAGCCTGCAGGTCCAGATCCAGGGAAACCAGATCCATCACCTCGGCCGGCTGTTGCTTGGTGAGCATCCCCCCTGAAGAGGCAGTCACTGGTCTCACTTGGCAAAAACCTTCCCATCCTCTGTATATGGCCACACAGTTTTTACCAGCCAACAAGAGGTGGAGCCAACGCAACAGAGCCTTTGGAGTAGTTTTCTCCCAGTCCTTCCCTTTTTGTGAGCATTGTTGGCACCCAAACTGCCAGGCACGTGCAGGGCTTTTTGCAGGTGTGACCTCTCTAATCGTAATGAAGCTGCAGAACTGGTTCTGTTTGCAGATGAGGAAACTGAGGCTCTGAGAGGGTCAGTGCCTTGCCCTGAGATAGCCATTGGCTGCTGCAGCTGGGCTCTGAACTTGTCAGACTACAGCAAGCATGTCAGACTTGTGGGCTGCGAGTTTGACATGCTTGCTGTAGAGCCAAGTTCTTTCGACCAACTCTGGGTCACTCAGCCTCCAGTCTGTCCTCAATTCACACCGCCTTCTGCATTTCTGCCTGAGTCAGTTTCCTAAAACAAATGTGATTACATCACTCTCCTCTAAAGTTATTTTTGCCCCTTTAGTGCGCTCAGAAACCAGGCCCTCCCAGCCTGACCCACCCCAGGCAGGCCCTCCAGCAGCTCCCAGGCCCCAGCCACTGGCCTCCTGCTGTGCCCAGCCACACCCCGCACATTCACATGGCACTCACCTGGCCTGGCTCCCTCAGCCACTGCCTGGCCTAAAGGCTCATCGGCCAGCTGAGGGGTCACGGGAAGCCTGTCTCAGAGCATGTTCCATTTTTTTCTGTTTCCTAAAATAAGAGTTTGAAAAATTGCTAATGTAGCACTCTCCAGTTGTATTTATAGTTCTGGTTAGTGTCTGCAGCTTGGCTAATTTTTTCTCTCCTAACTTCCTACTGAGCGTCTTAAGCCAGAGACCTTGCCCTTTTCATCCTTTATTCATGCTCAGGGCCTGGCACATAGTAAATGCTCAGTAAACAAATTTATTTTATGATAAGGCAGTAATCAGCAGTTAGTTTTTATAATTGAGCCTTTTTAAGTGAAGAACCCTGTATGAAGTGCTGAGAGAAATACACCTAGCAAGCAGCTATCGGTGTGAAAATAACCAAAATTCACACATACCTCCACATCTAGGAAAAACACTTCATCCCAGAAGGCTTCTGTAGGAGCCGAGTTTGAAAAGTGCAGAAGAGCAGATCCATGGTGGGAATGGTTTGGACAAATGGTCAACAGGAATGAGCACCCAAGTGACGAGAGGCCCAGGGGGTAGCCGTGCGGGTGGGGGCCCATGGGGCTGGGGCCAAGGAGGGAGCTTGTGAGACAGGGGCATGGGAGGGCAGGAGGGGAGTTCGTCCCCCACTGACGAGTTCCTGCGTTTGGATTGTAGAAGAATACCAGCTTCCTCGGAGACACATCCAAGGCCTAGAAAAGGCCCCCAAGCCTGCCAAGAAGAAGTGACAGACTCTGGCTTCATGCGGTCGGTCCCGTGGAATCCAGGTTCTGGGCTGCTCACCCACAGGAGCATTTTCAGCTTTTGCAAACAAAAAATATATAATTCTTTACCAGAATAAATCTTTATTCTAATCTAAATCTGATTTCCCTCTTGTTTCCTCCACTTAGCTAAAAATGTACTAAATTTTCGAGCCAGGAGCCGTTTTACCCAACAGAAGGGGCTGGAGTGCCTTTCCACTCATGCAGCTTCGGTGGTTTGGGTTCCTCCTGGTTCTCAGTGCAGGCGGCCACCAGAGTGCCGGCAGGTGAGGCCTTCCTGGTAGTTTGAAGTCCCTCTGACAAATCTTCCACGGCCTCTTGCTCATCTGTTCCTACCATCTCACTAACTTCCCCGCTCAAAAGAAGGCTTCCCCTCTCAAAGGGTTGTTCATACAGAAAGCAGAACCCAGCTGTTTTGTCATCAGCCCAGGCAAAAGAGGCAAGCACTGGCCCTGAATTACAGCAACATCTGAACTCTAGGGCATGGGTTTCCATCCAGGGATTCTGCCCAGCGTTAGTGCCCGCCACTGGCAGTGGTAACCGATGCGGCCTCCAGGTGATGGCTTCCTTACTGTGAAGGCTCACCAGGCAAATGCTTTCTAAACCTCCTCACCGCGGCTCCTGCTAATGCAGCTGGTTTTCAGAGGGGCCACGAACTCCCTGAAATAGTACACGGGTTTTGTTTGATCATTTTCCCAAGAGAGGTTACCAGGCGTTTGTCACATTCCCAATGGAACACTTGAATGTCCAGATCCATTGCCTTGGTCCCTGCTCAGTTCATGGAAGTCACTTCTGTGGCTGAACTCCTATGAAATTGGAGGGAGAAGGGCTGAGCTGAATCCCTTTAGGGTTCTTTAGGTTGTACCATCAAAACAATTACACTTCCACTTATTTTTTTTCTTTCTCATCTCATTTTTTAAAAGAAACAGAGATGCCCAGCTGGTGTTGCTCAGTGGTTAAGTGTCAACCTATGACTGAATCCTGGTTCGATTCGGTCAGGGCACATGCCTGAGTTGCAGGCTTGATTTCCAGTGTGGGGGGTGCAGGAGGCAGCTAATCAATAATTCTCTCTCTTCTTCTCTGAAATCAATAAAAATATATTTTAAAAGGAAAAAAGAAAAGGGAACCCTCTTGCCCTGCTGGTGGGAATGCAGATTGGTGCAGCCACTCTGCAAAGCAATAAGGAGGTTCCTCAGAAAATTAAAAGTAGAATTACCATATGACCCAGCAATTCCACTTCTGGGTATTTGTGTGAAGAAACAGAAATGCTAACTTAAAACTATATTTGCACCCCTGTGTTCATTGCAGCGTTATTTACAATAGCCAAGCTAGGTACCCATCGACAGACAACTGGATAAAAGCATAACACAGATAATAAAATATTAGCCATAAAAAAAGAGTAAAAATCTTGCCACTTCTGACAACATGGATGGACCTAGAGGGCATCATGCTAAATAAGTCAGACAAATACTGCATGATTTCACATATATGGGAAATCTACAGAAACAGACAAACAAAACAGACAGACTCACAGATACAGAGAATAAACTAATGGTTGCCTGAAGGGAGGGAGTGGACGGGTGAATGACAAAGGTGAAGGAGAGTGAGTTGTAAACTTCAGTTATAAATAATTCACGGGGATGTAGTGTACAACACAGGGGCTGTAGTCAGTATCACAATGACTTTGGTTACGGATGGTTCTAGACTTACTGTATTGCTTTGAAAGGTATAGAATGTCAAATCACTGTGTTGTACATCTAAAACTAATACGTTGTGTATCAATTATACTTGAATCAAAAAAATAAAACTGGAATCAGAAAAAATAGAAGAATCCTTGCTTACCTCAGTAGCTGGTCCTGGAGTTTAATCCTCCTCAGCTCCAGAAAGCCCTTTTCTTCTCCCCTGCTCCGTGGGGATGTTGAGTAGCCGGTCACCTAGCAGCACTCTCCCGCCACGGATCTGGGCAGTTTCCTCAGGAATTGAACAGTAGCTTCACGCCTCTGTGTGCTGGCAAAAGAAAATCACACTGCCAAGAGTGTGTGCTCGTCTCGGATCCCACCGCCCTCCAGCTCCCAAGTTCCGTGAGAAGGTCAAGTTCAAGGAAGAGATCTCCAGTCTGAATCACTTATGCAACCAACTTTTATTACTTTTTTTTAAAACCCATAGAGGAAAGGCATTTAAGGAGAAAATATCCTCAAAACACACACACTGGGAAACGGGAGGATAGAAGGCACTACCAGCAGTCACGCCCTCCGAGAACAGAGGGGATGCTGGTCCATCCTGCTTTTGGAGGCTCGGACCCTGGGTCCTGGGTTAACTGCTTCAGATAAAGTCTGCGTTTTCTCATAACGCTCTCATTTCATAAACACCCCAATCTCTTCATACATAGCTGCATACACACAGCCTTTATGGTATGCATGTACATGAGTTTCGTTTTTTTTCTTTCTCAAAAATAAAGTAGCCTCCCCCGTGGGGAGGTTCTCAGCAGCATTCACAGCGTTGCAGCAGGAGCCGTGCCTTCTATCCGTGGTGGCGACATGCAGCGTGAAGGGAAAGGACTCGGCCGCTCCCCGACTACACGGCAGGAGGCTTTCGGGGGGAGTGCTGAGGCTGAGCGTGAGACGGCAGACCAGAGCGTTCGTGGTTTAAAAGCCCAAGCTGCCAGCCTGTCTCGCTTCTGCAGCTCTGAAGCACGGCACAGCCGGTCCGATGAAGGGTCAGCATTCCTGCTGGGATCAGGGCAGCGTGGACTCAGCGAGGCTGGGCTTGAACCAACCCCAGAGGGTCCTGGGAAGGCAGGGGACATCGAAGAAAGCGTCTCTCAGAGGCCAACTGAAAAAGTTGCCCTGCCTTCTCCCTCGCACTGGAGTGTCTGCACCCGGCGACTGGTTTGCACTGTGTGGCTAGTGTACTCTCAAGTTGGTGCTGAGACCAGGAGCCGGTACAAGTGAGAATCGGGAATCTGATGCGCCCTGTCAATGTGGTTTGACATCTCTTATGGGAATCAAAGCCCAGGAACTTCGACGGGAAGCAGGCTTGACCCTGACCCCTGACCCCTGACCTCTGACCCAGGGAGGGAGGGCTCTCCGGGCCCCGTCTCCCACACCGCGGTGGCCCACTTCCTGGCAGGAACGAGCCAGCAGCAAAGCTTCAAACAAACTCCCTGCTCCCGTCTCTCCGGAAACAAAAAGGCACTGAGGTCAGCGGGGAGGTCAGCGGGAGGCCAGCCCCACGCTCGCTGAGCGCAGTGCCACTGGCTGGTCCGCGCTTCAGAACACAGGGGAAGTTCCCCCCTGAAATCAAGGCCGCTCCTCCGGCAGCACCCCGATTCCATACCCCCATTCAGGAGAGGCCGTGCAGGAGGCCCAGGAGAAGGCAGCTAGGCCCCCCGCGTCCCCCACTTCCCTCGTGGTGGAAAGCTGGAGACACTTGGACACAGAGTTTCTCCGCAAGCTCTTTGGCTTCCTCTGGCTGCCCGGTTTCCGTGCTAGCAGACTTCTAAAATGGCGAGTAGCTGGTTTCCGTGGTGGAAACACGAGGATGATGGCAGGCAGTATTAGATACAGTTGTAACTGAAGAACAAACAGTTGTTGACAATGACGCAGCGAAGCACCACATACACGCACACGCAGATGTCCGCCTCCACCTTTGGGCTCACGTGTGCACACGCCGGCGATGAGGGCCTGGGCCAGCCTGCAGCTTCCCCAGGAGGCTGAGCCGGCCTCGGCCCTGGCCCTTCTGACCTGGGCGCCCGGGCCAGTGCGGGCCAGTCCTTTTATGAGCATCGTCCTGCTTTCAGGAGCTTAGCTCAGACCTGCCGAAGGAAGACGCCGCAGCTTTCAGCTCATAAATAAGATCCCGTGGGTGGCACATAAAGGAGAAATAAAGGAGGCAACTATTTGGCTTGTGGAAAGGCTTGCAGATTGCGGGAGGACGCCGGCTGCTCTTGGCACCAGTGCCACTTGGCAGGTGCTGCGTGCCGGTGGGCAGGACTCGGCCCCGTGCACACACGTGTCCTTCAGACGGTGCCACATCTGGGACCGCTGATGGGCACGCGCATCCGTCGGAGGTGTCCTGAGAAAAAGTGTCTGTTGCAACATAATAGTTTTAATAATAAAAATAAAACCCGTGGGCACTGGGAGCGAGGAGGCAGGACCGGTTAGCCAGGTTGGCCTTGGGACTCTCTCAGGGCCTCCTCCAGTTTCTGCCTAAACTTGTCATACTTCTTCTGCACTTGTTGGATTTTGTCCTGCTCTTCTTTTTCCAGGATCGTTAGGAAGTTCTGGAGCTCGGGGATGGAAAAGGCATCCCACTGCGAAGCGAGAGGGAGAAGCAGGGAGAGAACGAATAGGAGAGGGTTAGAAGTCGCCCGGCCCGAGGGGCCCCACTGCCCCGGCTCACAGCTGCGCACGGTTCGCTGCCGAACAGGCAGGTGCCGCGAGCAAAGCCTGGCTTTCCCGTGTCATGTTAGCAACGCATATTTCAAGTCTTCATATATATCATGAGCAAGAGGTTATCCATGAGCTATCAATATTATATCAATAATATTATCAATATTATTAGTCAGCAATCTTAAATGTTCTCTGTAGCAGCTGAGATCTTAACTCTGATGATGCTGGGGGCCCCCAGACCCCCACTGGTCTGCTCCGTCTGTCTGTGGGTGACAGGAGGCCCCCCACACGCAGACCCTCAGAACTTGGAGGAGAGCTGGACGGGGGCTCAGGAGGCTGATCTCAGCCTGAATCTCCCTGTGACCTTGAACTCATCGCCTCCCCCTCCCACCCCTCACCCTTCTCAGCCTGCTTCCTCGTCTGCTGGCAGAGCAGATAATGAGAGAACGTGACCCGAAAAGCTCTGCAGAGCCTCGCTGGCCCAGGCCTGCCCGGGGGGCCTGGCCTTTCAGGCTGACTTAAGAGCTGAGGGGGCCGTGGGTTTGGGCCCCTAAATTCTTGGAGCACATAGGAGTGGTGAGGTTTATCTGGTCCCTTCCCCACCATGCAGAGATGAGAAAACAGATCCACACAGGGAAGGTGCAGAAACCACGATCACCGAACCGGAGGCGGCGGAGCCAGAAGCAGAGCCCAGGCCTCGAACCCCCAGGCCCGCCAGCCGTGCCCCGGGCCAGCAGTGCTCCAGCCTTTCCGGTGGAGCGCTTTCCCAAACAGCCACAGCTGCCCGGGTGAAGCGGGGGGAGGGGACAGAGCCCCACCTGCCTAGATCCCCCCAATCTCCAAAGTGACCCCAAGCCCTCGTCCTCCACTGAGCACCGAGTGACAAACACCGAGCGGCTCCCCTGCTCCGTCACACGTCTCTGCCTCCCCAGCGTCCCAGGCCTCGGGGGCACCCCCTTGTCTGGGTTCCGCCCATTTTACACCCCCAGACTCCTCTAGGGCCAGTGCGGCCAATGTTTAAGAACTTGAAGAACCAGGAAGAGACAAAAGGTTCAAACCTCTCTCTGGTGCTTCTGGGCCCCAGGCCACGCTGGAGCACAACCACCTGGCCTTACCAAGGAGCCAGTGCCCCTCCACCTGAGCTCAGAAACGAGGCCCACGAAATCCTCTTTCCACAGACCCTGCCAGACGCAGGCCCAAACTTGCTGCCAACCTGGCTTACACCCTGGGCCTGGGCCCGCTCCTCTCCCCCCAGCTCCACTCCTCCTGCCGTTTGCCTGCCGCACCCGCGCCACCCCCGGAGCCCTGTGTGCGGCTGCAAGGGGCGCATCCTACCTCCACCTCCCCAGTCTCGTTCTCCTTGAGCACAAAGCTGAGGACGTCCGTGTCGGGCCCGGCCAGCAGGCGCAGGTAGAGGGGGCAGTCGGCCACGGAGAGCTTCTGGAACAGCACTGCGAACCAAGCAATCGAGAGGGGGCTGGAGCGGGGCCGGGAGAGGGGCGGGCCCTGCTGGGGGGAGGGGGGGCTGGACAGCGGTGCTGATAACAGATGGAGTGGACCTTTCAACCACAGAATGAGCCTGACAAGAATATACAGGGAGTTGTCGAAACCGGTTTGGCTCAGTGGATAGAGCGTTGGTCTGCGGACTGAAAGGTCCCGGGTTCGATTCCAGTCAAGGGCATGTACCTTGGTTGCGGGCACATCCCCCGTGGGGGGGTGTGCAGGAGGCAGGTGGTTGATGTTTCTCTCTCATTGACATTTCTAGCTCTCTATCTCTTTCCCTTCCTCTCTGTAAAAATATCAATTAAAAATATATATATATATATAAAAAAAAGAATATACAGGGAGTGCCCGGCTCCGTGGCTCCATGGTTGAGCGTCGACCTATGAACCAGATCCTGGTTCAATTCCAGTCGGGCACATGCCCGGTTGCGGGCTCCATCCCCAGTAGGGGGTGTGCAGGAGGCAGCTCTCATCATGGATGTTTCTATCTCTTCCTCTCTGAAATCAACCAAAACAAGAATAACACACGGGGAGGAGTAACCTTTCATCTCTGTGAGGGGGAAGCGTGTTTCCATTCAAGTCACCTCCCAACAGATTAGGAGCAGTGGGGCGGTTCCCGCTTGTTCCAGATTAGGAGGTGGGAGCCCGGGCGTGGGTTTCCTGAAGTCACACACGGAGCGAGGGGCCCAGGGAGGGCGTGAGCCGCGGCCTGCTCCCGGCCCAGCACGCGTGGGCCACGGGCCTGATGCACACGGACGGCCTGGCCTCACCGCGTGCGGTGCCAACGAGCGCCACTCCTCCCCCAGGCCGGCAGGCTGGTGGGGAAAGTCAGGAAGGAGGCTTCTGGGGCGGCGCCCCCACTCCCTCTCCCATACCTTGCCCGTCCTTGTGTATCCGCTTGAAAAGTGCAAACTTCTGGGGATTGTCCACGACCATGAACTTCTTGAGCAGCCCCTGGATGACCTCGCTGACCGTGGTGGTGCTGCTGATGTGCAGCTGCTTGATGGCGTCGAGCGGCAGGTAGAAGGACGTCCGCTTGTCCGTGGTGGCCGCCAGGTTCACTTCCTTGATGGCGTCGTAGATGGACTGGGGCCGGATGCCGGCGGGCACCGTCACCGGCCGCCGCAGTTTCAGGTGCACTTTGATGAAACCCGTGTAGGTGCCGTCTTCACTCTGCCCGTCGAGGGGAGCGGGTGGGTGGGGGGACAACACATGGGGTCAGGGCGGGTCTGCCTTGCACGGCCCTTGCCACTGCCCCGGGAAACCCCCCGTGTCTCCCTGAGTTCCTTCCTGCCTCCTCTAACCTAGGGGTGCCCACTGGGTCCCCAGAAGGCCCACAGTATGTAGCTACCAGGAAGCATATTTTGGGGGCAGCTGTAGCTTTTTCTCCAGAGCTGCCTGCCCCAAATCTGCCACCAGTCAGATGCCGATTGCCTTAGACAGGCCCCCCCTCTGAGAGGCAGGGTCTGAGCGGCCTCTTTCCTAAAACCCACAGCCCGTAAGACAAACCCAGGCCCATCTGTGTGTGACTGCATCTCCTGGGCCCCATTTGGTTCAAGCCCCAAAGAACCAGTGGCTGCCGGCCACCAGCAGGGGGCAGGGTTCTGCCACTTTCTCCGCCCCTCCCCGCGGAAGAGGATGGCCTTTCTGAGAGCCTGGCACAAAGCGGGTACTCCCCCACCTCTACGCCCAAGCTCTGCCCAATCCAAGCAAGCTTCCCCAGACACAGGCTGTGCCCGTGCCACCGACAGGGGCTGCGAACACTCCTTGTCCAGGGCTTCCGGGGGCCCAAACCATGCCAGGCCCTGGGTCACCGTGTATCTCCCTTTCACTGTAAAACTCAGAGAAGTTGCCGAAACCGGTTTGGCTCAGTGGTAGAGCATTGGTCTGCGGACTGAAGGGTCCCGGGTTCGATTCCGGTCAAGGGCATGTACATTGGTTGCGGGCCCATCCCCGGTGGGGGGTGTGCAAGAGGCAGCTGGTCAATGTTTCTCTCTCATCGATGTTTCTAGCTCTCTATCTCTCTCCCTTCCTCTCTGTAAAATATCAATAAAATATATATTTTTTAAAAACTCAGAGAAGTTAAAGTCTCCCAGAGTCACGAGTGGACAAGGGAAGGGCCAGAGATGGGATCTGTGTCTTACTCTAAAGCCCATTCTATTTCTCAGAAGGAAGGGGACACCCGGGGGGAGCCCCAGAACCCAGGGGGACTGCAGAGGAGCGAGGCGGGAAGGGGGCGTGGAGAGGCCTGGGGGCCCGGGGCGGGGGGCAGGCCCGCTCACCAGCTTCATGCCCAGGCAGTTCTTCTCCCGGCTGTTGTAGCTGGCGATCTGCTGCTTGATCTCCTGCAGCGTGGGCGGGCGCCGCGGCTCCTCGGCGGGTTTGCAGGCATTCTGGAACAGACACGGCGGCGGCGGTGAGGGTGGTGTGCACGGTTCTCAGGGTGCAAAGGGAAAGGAAGGCCGCGTGTCCCCCCCCGAAAGGCCTCTGACCCTGCCGAAGCGTGCGGCAGCCCCACGCGCAGTGACCGTGGGTGGGGGGACCATCGATCTGCTGCTAGACCCGGGGCCGTGACCGCCTGCTGCTACGGCGCCCACGGCAGATGCCAGAGAAGTGGGTCCCCAGGCTGTCTGTCTGACCGTGGCCGCCAAGCACGAGTGGGGCATGCGGGAAAGAACATGGAGCTTCTGCAACTCAGACACGACTTTGTAAGCAGCGAGGAGCCCGCTTTGCTCCAAAGAAGAATCTAAAATAGGAGCTGACGAGAGAAGTACTGAAAATCACTCCCCTTCACCCTTGCCCTGTGACTGCTTCGCTTTTTAAGGGTTGAAACTCATTAAAACCCAGCCAGTTCTTTTACTGAAGAAAAAAAAAAAGTGCGTGGATGTAGGGTAGAAACAGGCCAAATCCCAGCTGTGCCATCGCCTCGCCCACCGCCCCTGGGGAAGTGACTTCAGTCTCCCTCGGCCTCAGTCTCCTCATCTGTGAAATGGGGGCCTTACCTCTCCCCTGGGCTTGCTGGGAGAACAACATGAGAGTGCCCGTCCCCCCGGGGTTGACTTTGAGCTCCGAGAATCAGCAGAGCTCTTTGGCTGACGAAGGGCTTCTATGGAAAAGATGCTTTTGGGTGCCATGGGCGACGCAAAGAAACGCAAGCACGCTCCATCTCCTCGGGGAAGGAACGGTATAGAGGCGGGGAGACAAGAATGTGCATCGATGCAGCGTGTGTGGACTGAATGATAGCAAATCTCCTCGGCCCGGGGTCCGAGGGCACAGGGGCATCCGCTCAGGCCCCAGGCCACAGGAAGTGCGTGTGCTTCTGTCGGTGAATGAGGGGCGTGGTGGGGGCTGGGGCTGTAGCCCTCTGTGATAATCGAGGGGGCAAACCTCCGTTGGGGCGGAGGGACGCCCAGCGTTCACTCAGCACCAGCCCTGTGCCTGCCCTCGGCATGCATCACCTCATTTAATCCTCATGAACCAAATCCCTGCAAGACAGCGAACTGCCCATCTTGCAGGTGGACTGCGGAGGGTAAGAGGTTAGTAACTTGCCTAAAGCCGCGGTCAGCGTGCGCAGAGCTGGAAGAAAAGCCAGGTCTGTTCTGTGTGCTCTTCCCATGACGCCATGACTTCTCCCCCCACACCCACCCCCGGGAAGGCAAAGGGCAGACGGAGCTGAGGCGATGGAGGTTCATGTTCTTCACACCGTGGAAGGGGTCCCTCAGACACCCCCTCCCCCGGATTTCTCTCAAGTTCATTGTCGGCCACCTTCCCAGTGCTTCCTCCTAGTCTGAGTGTGGCTGGGAGTGCAGGAGGAGCCAAACTTTGGGGGAACAAATGACTAAGGAGGTTGGTTGGTCAAAACCCACCCAGAATTTGCCTGATCTCAGCAATCTACCCAATTCAGGGAGGGTCGGGGCTCTCCTTTGGCCAAAGAGAAGAGAGACCAAGGGAGCCAGGTGACCTCTGGGCCGCCTCCCTGATACCACCCAACACCGAGCCGTGGGCGTCGGGCTTGGCCGGGGAATTCACAGCCCTCGACCACCACATCACCACCCCGTGAACACAGCACCACCCCGTGAACACGGCACCACCCCGTGAACACCACGGGCACCCGCAGCAGCGCCGGACCTGCCCCCTCCCTCAGCCAGCTGTCCCGTGGGAGACATGCCACCCTCCGTCACTTCCTCCTCTCACTTTCCAGTCCCACGGCGCCCATCACATGCCAAGCTCGGTGGCTGCCAAGGAGCGCGGGTGTGGCCCCCCATCTCCGCACAGAGGTGAGTGGACAGCCCTCGTCCGTGACGGCATCTTCCCTCGGCCTGTCCCCCCACCTCCCTCTTCCTCAGCCATCTTGAGAACAGCACTGTGCCACGCGCTTTCAGATGCCCAGTCTCACATACTACATATCTCATTCCTGGTTTACAGATTACAAAACCGAGGCTCAGGGAGGCGAAGAACGTGCCTGAGTGTCTTAGGTCCCCCAACTAGTGAGGGGCTGAGTGGGGCCTAGAACAGCCGTGGGCAAACTACGGCCCTCGGGCCGGATCTGGCCCGTTCGGCTGTTCTATCCGGCCCGCGGAGCCGAAAGAGCGGAGGGTTCTCTTGCTCTCCCCTCCGCTCCTTCCCCAGCAGCCCAAGGTGAGAGTGCCAGCATGGTCAGGTGGCTTTTGTTCTGGCCCTCTGGTCCAGTTTAAGAACCCCTTGTGGCCCTCGAGTCAAAAAGTTTGCCCAGCCAAAACTGGTTTGGCTCAGTGGATAGAGCATCAGCCTGCGGACTGATAGGTCCCAGGTTCGATTCCGGTCAAGGGCATGTACCTTGGTTGCGGGCACATCCCCAGTAGGGGGTGTGCGAGAGGCAGCTGATCAATGATTCTCTCTCATTGATGTTTCTAACTCTCTATCCCTCTCTCTTCCTCTCTGTAAAAAATCAACAAAAAGTTTGCCCACGGCTGGCCTAGAACCAAGCCCACCTGAGGCTGAAGCCATGTTCGTCTCCATCACCACGTGGCCGCCTAGGACGGCCTCTTCCGCTGAGGGGGCTGCCCCTCCCCGGCCCCCCAATGATCACCGAGGTTCCATGCCACACGGCTGGAGGCGCAGCTACCACACGAAGGCCCATCGATTGTGTGGCCTGTGAGAGGCTCATCCGGGGAGCACTGGGCCCATGGGTCAGGCCCAGAGGCCTCGGCCACCAGCTCCTGAGAGGAAGGTAAGAAGGAGCTTCTCATCTCCTCAGCTGCCAGGATGGGGGGCCCACCTTTTCCTGCTGGACCTCGAGTCCAAAGAAGACCACCCCAGGGGAACTACCCAGGACACCTCCTATTGCTTGAGCCTCACTGATTTCATTCGCTGTTGATTCATTCACCCAGGGACCTCATCACGGAGCTGCTCACCCCTTCCCTGCCCGCTGGGAGCTTCCAGTCCAAGGACCCGGGTCCCGTTACGGTTCTGCGCTCCGTCCGGCTCTGCAGCACGCAGGCTGCTGCTCAGAGTGAATGGCCTTCTCACAGTCATCTATTTAACAGAGGTAATGGATGGAAAGAAAACTCTAGAAGCTCTGGGAGCTCTCTCATAGTTTCCAACCGAACTACAGCCATCTCTCTGCTAGAAAAGGCATCTGTGTCCCCACTTTCACAGGCCCGTGCTCCAGGCCTGGTTTTGAAGGCAGCCACAGTCGGGGCTGCCCCAGCCCAGGGCTTCTTCCTGTTCCCTTTCCCTGGGCAGATAACCCATCTCTGCTAAGCCGTTCCCACCGCAAACCTGGGGGAGTGACGCGAGTGGCGCCGCGGGCACCCCCTCCAGCCCTGACGCAGAAGACAGCCGCCCAGACTCCACCACCCATCGGGGAATGCCAGGAGCCCCGCGCGGCCAACACCCGGAATCATCTCGCACCCTGGGACGTCAGCCGCAGGCTGGGCTGGCTGCTGCCCACGCCAGCCCTGGCAGACAAGGTCTGACCCGCGGACCGAATGAGTCACCTCCCAAAATAGGCCGGCCAATCAGCCAGCCAGCCGCAGCCACAGGGCCCGCCAGGCCTCTCCCATCCCGGGATGGCACAGAATCTAGATGCTTAAACGCGGCCGCACAGGCAGTCCTGGGGGGATCGTCAGAAACTCGGCGCCTGAGCTCCCTCCTGGACGTTGCATCGGTCTGCGGTGCACCCTGGGCACTGGGGGTCTGGAGTCTCCCCGGTGACCCGAATGCGCAGGGCTGTTTGAAAAGAACTGGTGTTTGCAGACCTCAGGGGTCCCCATCCCGCTGCGGAGGCCCACAGACACCCACTGCCCAGGTATCTGCTGTGTGAACAGGTCAGTCATATCGTAATCTTGCCCAGCCAGCGTGGCGCAGTAGTTGAGTGTCGACCTATGAACCAGGAGGCCACAGTTCGAGTCCCAGTCAGGGCACATGCCTGGGTTGCGGGCTCCATCCCCAGTGTGGGGCGTGCGGAAGGCAGACGATCGATGATTCCCTCTCATCATTGATGTTTCTCTCTCTCTCTCTCTCTCTCTTCCTTTCTGAAATCAAAATTTAATTTTAAAAAATAATAATACAGTAATCTTCAGAGGATAAGGCAAAGACCCCAATCTCTTCACCTGCCAGGTTCTCCAGTGCTCAGAGTGAAAGGTCTGTCTCTGTCCATGGCACAAAGATAGGCACCAGGCAGACGGAGTTTGTCTCCTGGGGTGGCCCACGATGGAGACAGAACGGGAAAGGCACTCTTATGATTTAACAAATACTGGTTGTGGTCCATGAGGCGTCTCTCCTTGAGGGTTTACCCATCTCAGTGCATCTGGCATGGACTCCGTCTGCTCTGATTTAGCCCTGACATAGACAGCAGATGGTTTAGTTGCTCCCCGTGCCTCCAGCACATCCAGGGCATTGGGGGGCAGGGGGGGGGGGGAAGAGAAGATGTCCTGAGCCAAAGAAAGGGCTGTGTCCTCTCTTTACTCTCCAGGTTATTGGGGTGTAGACACCTGAAAAGGCTGGGTGTCACGGGTCAGAGCAGAGATGCCTGCTGAGAGAGCAATCCTCAACATTTTCTATTAAAATATCCTTAACAACAATATACAAAGCACCATCCCCTGGCAGTCTGGGGCCTGCCTCCAAGCAGATTTCCCTTAAGCTGAGTTTCACCTTAAGAAAAAGACAGCAAACACCGGCTGATGGTGCAATCCAAGCAGCGATCTGAGGAGAAGGGGTGCTGAGTGAATCCTTTGGCTTCTGGCATCCCCAGGTACACACAGGGCACCCCAGAAGCTCTGGCAACGAGGGGGCCGTGGTGAGGAGTTGGCTGAGGAGACTGTGTCCCACCCTCACTCAGGGTGAAGCCATCAGATGAACACTCATCCCATCTTTTCTTGACCCAAATCACACAAACCTCATTTTTGTCACAAATGTCACCCTCTATTTGAACTTCTTCCTGCACACTGCTTTTGTCTCATCACTCCTGCCTGCTCCTCTCCTGTCCCTTCATCTGATCGCCCCAGTCCTGAATGGTGACACGATGATCATCCTTATTGTTATCTGCTGGCTGGCTATGTGCCAGGCACTGTTCTACTCGCCACCAGTTTATGAGAAACGTACCATTACCATGCCCATTTCACAGAACGTGGAAACAGAGCCCCAGCAAGGTTAAAGCAAACCTACATCTAAAGGTAACTCTATAGCACCTGGCACTTAAACATGCACCTATTGATAGTAACATCCAAGTACACCGTCCATCTTGGTTTTTCTTCCCAGCTGGACTGAAGCTCCTTAATGACTTTCACCCTTCTTCCATTTCTTCTCTCTGCCTGGTGCGCCGAGTATGAAGCAGATATAATAACAAACACTTGCCCAGGAAACGTCAATGCCCTCCCAGTGGTCGGCAAACTCATTAGTCCACAGAGCCAAACAGCGACAGGACAACGACTGACATTTCTTTGGAGAGCCAAACTTTTTAAACTTAAACTTCTTCCAACGCCACTTCTTCAAAACAGACTCGCCCAGGCCGTGGCGTTTTGTGGAAGAGCCACACTCGAGGGGCCAAAGAGCCGCAGGTGGCTTGTGAGCCGCAGTTTGCCGACCACTGCCCTAGACCGTTTTTCTCGGTGGTTAGAGCAGCGACCAGCAGACTGAAGGTATGTTTGTGTGTTCAATTCCCTGTTAAGGGCACGCACTTCAGGTTGTTGGTTCTATCCCAGGCCCAGTTGGGGCGCATGCAGGAGGCAACCAATCAATGTGTGCCTCTGACATCGATGTTTCACTCTCTCTCCTTCTCCTCCCTCCCCTCCATTCTCTAAAAATATCAACGGGGAAAATATCCTCAGGTGAGAATTTAAAAAAAAAAAAGAAGAAATGGGGGCGAGGGGGATACCTCAATGGTCCCCAACTGGCTACAGGAGAGAAAGGGTCCAACTCTCCCTGAGAAATCACAGTACCGTGAGCTCTGGATTTCAACTGGGACCGAGTTCTGTGGGAGAAGGACCTGAGCCTGTCTTGCCCGCCTGGCACCCCAGAGCCTGCTCCAGCTTGGCACAGAGGCTCAGGTGACACCTGCAGGATGTAGGGGTGCTGACTCCCATTACTAACAAGTGATCTTGAGAGTCGGATAACCTCTTTGCGGCTCAGCTGCTTCCTCTACATCTTGGGGTGACATCCTTTATTGCAAGAGTGAAACAAAATGAGATATGAGTATAAAAGTGTCTTGGGAAAGATCCAGCCCATCCCAAGGCTCGTATTGTTACCATCTTCCCAGGCACATGCAGTCCGACCCCCATGGGCGCTGATTCTGCAATGGCCACGTGCCGGGGAGTTTGCTCACGCCTTTCTCTACGTTAGTGGTGGGCAAACACTTTCTGTGTGGGGCTAGATAACATATATTTCAGGCTTCCAGGCCAGATCGTCTCTCTTGTAGCTATTCAACCCTGCCATTGCAACACAAAGCAGCCATAAGGCGAGTGTGTTTCAATAAAACTTTATTCAGAACCAAAATGGCGGCCTAGGTAAGCAGCTAAGCTGCCGCCTCACACAACATTTTAAAAAAAACAACAACTAAAATAAAAGAAGAACTTCATCCAAAAACACAGGAAAGCTGGCGGAGTGGGAAATCTACAACTAGAAAGGAGGAGAGAGGATCATGGATTGGACTGGGAGCCGCAAAGCGCTGAGGCCCTGCCACATACAGAAGATGGTGTGTTCATTTTCAGGACTGCTGTATGTAACGAAGGGTCACACACTGGATGACTTAAAACAATAAACATTTATTGTATCATAAAAATAAAAAATAAAAACTTTATTCATAGACTCTGGCCCCTGGGCAGCAGTTTGGGCCTCTCAGCTCGACACGGCTGTTTGTGCAGTTCCTCCTGCCCCAGAGCACAGCCCCCATCCGCACTAGCTCCAGCGTCTCCGCCTAGTTTCCCCCTGAGATCCCACGGCCCCTCCTCATTCTCCCTTCTCCTACCATACTAGACCCCTGACATTTTAATTCCCCGATGGATGAGGTTTGATCTGGTCCCTGCCTTTTCCTGAGTCAGGCTTCTGCCCAGGCCTGCTTCCTGTGTATTTCCTCGCGCCTTCAGCTGCCAGGCCTTCTGTAACATCACTCACCTAATGGACACTCTCCTCAGGCAGACAAAGGCTTTATCGCTTCCTTGGAGTCCCGCTAACTGTCCTGCCTTCTCCACTGAGGAGGCAGCAGGCTGGCTGAGGGAGGAGTGGGGGGGGGGGGCTCTCAGCCTCCCTCACTGGCTCCGGGACTCACTCCCAAACACCAGCCCCAAAGCCTCAGGTGCCTGTTGTCGCGAAGCTGCAAACGGCCACCTGCCACAGGCCTCTGCAGCGGCTTGCTCATGTCAAACCCACTGCTGCCAGGACCTCAGCCTGCATGGCTACATGCAACACCCAATTACAGGCTGCCTTTCCTTTCATTGTTCAGCTATTGTTTCACATGTGCTCATACCGCCTTCCCGATTAGACGCTCCCTGAGGGAAAAAGACAGGATGTCTGATGGCTGAGCTTCTTTTGCACCCCCCGCGGGGCCTGGCTGCCACCGGGCGCACCCCAAGGTGTCAGACAAACACCCGTGGGCCGCGTGGCAGGGAGAAGGCGGAGCAGCCCGTGGTTCCCAGCCCAGAGCCCAGCGATGGGCGCCGGTTAGGCCCAGAACACCTCCCCCCCAGCCCACACCCCGAGAGGCTGGTGCTCAGAAGGGGTGGGCTGCATGGGGCTTGGGCTGGAGGCCAGCCTGTGGCTCACTCAGCACCTGGCAGTTTCCTGGTGACAACAAACGCCAGACCATCAAATGACCTGTGACCTCTGGGGAGCCACGCCACTTCCCCTCCCGGGGCCTCGGTGTCCTCATCCGTGAAATCATGAAGTGAGAGCAGCAAGACTGTGTCCCTCGGCAGCTCTAAGATTTTACCTACAAGATAGGGTGGCTTCTTTCATCACTGCTTCCTCTTCCATTTCAGAGAAGAGGGTGTGGGGACTGGCCTCCGGGAGAGCCACGGGGGGCGGGCTCCTCCAAATAGCAGTGCTAACTGGTCTCAAGCAGCACCCAAACCCGTTCCAACCTCTGCCACTCGGCCTGTCTCGGCACTCTCCGCGCGCCTCCTCTGCCTGTCGGCTAGACCCCCCTGAGCCGAGCTCAAGTAGGTCTGCACCTTCTGAACGCATATGGCTCAAGAAAGCAAAACAAGAACTACCCCGGAAGCCATTGGCCATGAGCCTTTGCCACATTTCCTCTTTCCTGGCTCTTAGCACATCTGCCAGCAGCAATTCTCACACCCCTCCGGCCGGTGCCGGGGAGGCGAGCTCCCGGCGTGAGAATGGCCGTCCACAGACACCTCCACTCTGTCCCGCAGCCCATCAGCGGGGCTGAGCCCGCACACCTGAACCCCTGACGCACAGGGCCGACACCCAACCCGGGCTGGTTGGGACGCCTTGCTCCAGGCCCCAGACCACAATCAAGGCCCGTCGGTCCCTCTGTGATGGGCTGGGCCAGATGGGAAAGCAGAAGCCCGAGGAGCCTCCTCGCGGGCCCCTCCCAGGCCCCGAGGGACTGGTGCTCGGATGGCGTTCCCAGGCCCCCTGGCACCCTGGCAGTGACGTGGTGGCTCCCATAGGTCCCTCTCCGAATGGTCCAAGGTCCCAGAAAGAGATAGAAGGGCTAGAACTTGCAGAACACTGGCTTCCAACAGGCTACTCCCAACAGAGGCAGGAAGGAAGGGCTTCAGCATGGAGCCACCCGTCCAAGCAGAACGTATGGAATGTGACTGCTTTGCGGGGGAATACAGAAGAAATCTGGGGAAATCGAGGGGGTATTTGATAAACTGGAAAGAGACGGAAATCCCCGAAGACAAAACTGCACAGCAGATGGCGAATGTAGGCAGCCAACACTTACTGATGGAATCGCCCATGGGGGGAGGATGGGAAAGGGACATGAAAGGGTGGTCGCTGTCCTCGGGAGCCCAGGGTTCTCTGAGGGGGGAAGACAGATTCACAGAGGGTGCACAGGCCCGGTGGCTTTCGGGGCAGCCCAGGTGGGCTCCGGGGGTACGATGTGATATCGGCGAACGCGCCAGGAGGCCAGCATGTCCTGGATCCTGGCACAGCGTCCCCATCGTTTAGGGGACCGTCTCAGTCGACCAGCAGAGCAGGACCGGGGAAGGCTGGGCGAGCCCTAAGGCTTAGGAGCTGCAGGGACTTAGGTTCCCGCCCCGAGTGCCTCCTCATCACAATAAACGTCAGCGTGGCCGGCACCACTCTGGGCTTCACAGTCGCAATGTCATGGAACCCCCGAAATGGCACAGCGAGGGGTGGAAGTCAACAAAACAACACAATTAGAAAACAGACAAGGGCTCGGAGAGACATTTCTCCAAAGACATTCCGGTGGCCAATAGGCGCGTGAACACATGCTCAGCGTCACCAGTCATTGTGAAAATGCAAATCAAAACCACCACGAGGAGACACCACCTTCCACCCAGCCGGGTGGCTACTGTCAAAAAAACACCGGAAACCAGTGCTGGTGAGGACGCAGAGACCCTTATGCGTTGCGGGTGGAAATGGAAAAGGGAACAGCTGCTGTGGAAAATGGCATGGCGATTCCTCAAAAAATAATAAAAATAAAAATAAACAAGAAGCACCAAGTGCTGCAGCAATTCCACTGCTGGGTATCTATCTACCCAAAAGAAGTGAAGCAAACATTCAAACCAATACATGCACGCTCATACTCAGAGCAGCAGCATCCTCCAGAACCAAAAGGCGGAGGAAGCCCTGGGTGGACGGCGGCGGCAAATGAAGAAACAAAAGGCGACATCTGCATCCAACAGAGGATTCCTCATCCACGGAAGGGGGGAAACTCTGCGATGCTACATATGGGTGAACTTCGAAGACATCGCACTAAGTGAAATGAAGCAAGTCACGAGAAGACAAATGCTTTATGGCTCCACTTATCAGAGGTTCGTTCCTGTGGTCATCAGCTTCAGAGAGACACAGAGTGGAGCCGCGGTCGTGGGGTGCCGCGGGGAGGGGGGGCGATGGGCGTTATTGTCTAATGGGTACAGTTTCAGGTGGGGGAGATGGAAAAGTTCTGCCGATGGAGCCACAGGGTTCTGGCGATGGCCGCACAGCAATGGGGGTGCACGTAATGCCACAGAGGGCACACTTCAAGACGCTGAAAGCGATGGAGAAACGTCTCTTCCAGCCCTTTGTCCGTGTTCTAATTGTGTTGTCTTGTTGACATCCACTCCTCGCTGTGTATGTCGTTACCATGACAACGGAGGGTTCCGAGGTCAGGGGAACCCGGAGGCTGTACCACCAGCTGGTTTCATCTGCCTCCCGTGAAGTGGGGAGCTTCCGTGACTTTCTATAGTCTAAGCAAGAGAGGGGCCAGCCCCACTTCCCAGCAAGCTGCCCCATCACCCCCAGTCCTCGGGAGCAGGCTCCTCCCCGGGCGCTGGGAGGGGCTGGATGCTCGGGAACGGCTGCGCATCAGGGGGATCTGCTCAGAAGCCCAGCTTGGAGGAGCTGCTGGCGCCGCCCGGACAACCCTGCCAACCCTGCCGAGGGCAGCCCAGAGACAAAGGAGCCCGAGCTCCGAGATCTGATGAACTAGTCCCGTCGCCTACATCTGAGGCACCCGAGTCCCGAGGGGGCTCACCTAGCGGGGACTCCCAACGGCTTCAGACGCTCTCCCTCGACCCTGTCCCAGCTAGCCACAGCCACGGAGCTAGGCCAGGCTTCCCGGCTCATTCTCCCCCAGAGAAATGGATGCAACAGCAAAGGAAGAGTTGGGGGAACACATGGATACTCTCACAGTCACTGAGCTGAGTCTGGGGACCGGCTCACTGTCAGAGCTACCCATCGCCCTGTCCCCAGATCACTTCCTCACCTCACGAGGTGGGCTTCCTGAAGAAGACACCCCCAAATCTCTTCCTCACCCTCACAAGGTGGGCTTCCTAAAGGAGACACCCCGAAGTCGCCTCCTCACCCTCACGAGATGGGCTTCCCTGAAGGAGACGCCCCCAAGTCGCCTCCTCACCCTCACAAGGTGGGCTGCCCTGCTTGAGGATGCTTCCAGTCCAGGTTCCCCAGCTTCACGCAGAACCCCGTGTGCGGAGAGCCATCAAGTGAAAGCAGCAGCATCACTGGGCCACGAGAGAGGGGGGCTCACGTGGTGTGTGGGCCCTTTCCTGGGCAGGACCGGAAGCCGTGACAGGAGCCCCTCTCCCACCACCGGCGGCATCCAGCCGGCTGGAGCTCCTGCCAGGAGGCCAGCACCAGACACCATGCGGGGAATTTGGAGGCGGAGAGCTGCATGTGGAACCCAGGCCCAGTCCCAGCATGCCCGGTTCCCAGCATGCCCATTTCCCAGCATGCCCGGTTCCCAGCATGCCCATTTCCCAGCATGCCCGGTTCCCAGCATGCCCGGTTCCCAGTATGCCCATTTCCCAGCATGCCCGGTCCCCAGCATGCCCGGTTCCCAGCATGCCCGGTCCCCAGCATGCCCGGTCCCCAGCATGCCCGGTCCCAGCATGCCCGGTCCCCAGCATGCCCGGTCCCCAGCATGCCCAGTTCCCAGCATGCCCAGTTCCCAGCATGCCTGCACTGCCCTCACTTGCTAGGAGGGGCGGGCGGCCTGGGCCGGTGCCGGCGGCCAGGACACCAGCCGGCGCTGCCCCGCAGGAGGGAGTGCCGTCCCCCTCGGCCCCGCTGCCTGGAGGCCCCGCCTGTGCCTGCAGTGCGGGCTGGGCCGCTGCTCGGTGCTGGAGGCTCTTCGCCAGCTCACACTTGCCCTCCCTCGCTGTGCTGCCTGCCGGGAACCCCGCCCCGCGCTGGTGCATGGGGTTCGTGTCTGAATCCGAAACATGTCTCCGATGGTTATCCGGTGGCTCTCGCTGCGTCATACAGACTCCGGGACATTTGACTCCCCTCTCCCCTAAACGGTCTGGCAGAGTGTGCCACCCGCACTGACCCCTGCTGACAGGGGCTGGCATTTGGGCCTCACAGCGGGGGCTCTGACTACTTGGCTAGTCTGGAAAGTGCCATCGGAGAGGCAGACAGCTTCGGGGCCAGGAGTTCTGGTGTCAGACCTCTGGGCCCAGATCCTGGACCTGCCCCCACTCCCGTGTGACCGTGGACACATCACCTCACCCCCTTCTGAGCCTCAGGTGGGTAAATGAGTACATACACACAGAGCATGTAGAACCGGGCCTGACACACCCCAGGCCCAGGAAGCAGCGAGTACTGCGACACATCCCAGCCCCTTCCCGGCAGACCCCTCGCTCCTGCCCTGTGTCTGTTCTGGGAACAGAGCCGTAGACCTCCACACCCCGACAATGAACCCCACGTCCCATGTCAAACCCAACAACCACGTCCATCTCCCCAAACCGCCTTTATTATCCAAGGCCCGAGCTCTCCGTGGGTTATCACCACCAAATGCCGGGCCCTCCTTTGGCACGCATCCTCCCCTGGCAGGGCAGGTGCCCCCACTTGATGGAAGGAGAAAGTGAGCATGCTTTGTGAGGTCACACGGAGCGAAGGCTCAGGGTCCGGGGCAGAGTCGGGCTCACTGTCCCCTCCCGCTGGGCCCACGGAGAAGCTCAATCCACAGGGATCGCCAAACGGGGCCTCCGCTTGCTCAGAACCAACGGGGGAAAGTGAGCCGGATACGGGGTGTGCTGGCGCCTCCCCCTCCACCCGCCCTCCCGTGTCTGAAAGGCAGACGGAAGCCTGTCCCAGGCTCTCCCAGCCTCGGAGGGCCCTCTCTCCCACCCCCGGGGGCCCGCTGGAGGAAGGACCACGCCAGCTCCTGCCGAAGGTGCCAGCCTGGTTGCTTAGGGACACGGCCCTGCCCGGCCTCCGCCTCCGCCTCCAGGGCAGACAGCTGAGCAATCACAGATGGGCGGAGGGGCAGTGCGGGTTTGGAAAGTTGTCCTCCTGGCCTTTTCTGCTCGCTCAGGGAGACTGTCTCCTCGGAGTGACTGGGAAAACCCAACCGATTCCACATCCAGAACCTTACCAAGCTCCCCTTGCACACAGACGGTCCTGCGATCAGCGCTCGCAGACCTGGCCCTAAAGTGGCGGCTGCCTCTTCGGGCGCGTGTGCCTGAGAAAGGCCCGGGCCCTCTCCTGCCATGAGCCGGGGGCACCAGGACGAACCGGGCAGGGTCCCTCGCCCAGAAAACCACAACCGTCCAAATGGGGGGCGAGGAGAGAATGGGGTGGTATTTGGGGAGCCAAGAAGGGGGGCGTTCCAGGTACAACCAGAAACGCCCTCCAAACACCCCAGCCCCCCAGCTCCCACATGCTCCACACAAACCCACCCGTGCTCAGCCACGTGTGACTGCGCAGAGCGAACACGCCTTCCGCCTCTGTGTGTGCTCCGGCCAGCGCGGCCCCGCTCACCCTCCCCTGCAGACCCAGCGCCCCCTCGTCCCCGACGGCAGGGCGGAGGGGGCGGTCCACCACCTCTCTTCACGCTGGGGGAGGGCCAGGAGGTGAGGAGGATACTGGGGGGGGAGGGAAGGGGACTCGTGAACCGGAGGGGGGCGAAACGACGAGAACGGAGTGTGGTGACCCAGATTCCCCGAGGCCAGCACAGGAAACTGGCCGCGGGAGAAAACCAGCTTCCGACTACAGGCCACGGGGGCGTGAGGCGGGCGGCCTGGGCCTGCGGGGAGCCTCGCGAAACTCGGCCTCACGCAAGACGCCCGTGTGCGGTGGAAAGAGCGTGGGCACCGAGGCTGGACAGTGAGCGGAGCTGGACAGGAGGCCACGGGCTCTGATTCCAGCCTGCCGCTCCCTGCCGCCATCGCTCCCCTTTCCCTCCCGGCCCGACGGCAAACGCTCCCGGTCTTAGCAAAGGCGTCGGGTCCTCTGGGGACACCAGGCTGGGTCCCCAGGCTCTCCTCTGGGAGAGGGAGGCAGCTGGAAGAGGACGCCGAGGCCCTGCATGAGGACAAGGCTGGGTCCCCCCTCCCCCCCCCCGAGGACCCCAAAGCCGGAGAGCGCTCAGGTGTGGGCTCCCTGGCCAGTTGGGAGCAGAAGGAAGAGGAGACCCGGGCTCCCGGCCCATCAAGCTCCCGGGCTGGAAGTGGACGCAGAGTCCCACCCGGCCGTGCGGACCAGGGGCTGGAACTCAGGGCTTGCTCTCAGCCTCTGAGCTTTCTCCTTTCCTCAGCGGCGCAGGCGGGTGGAGGCCGTAGGTGCCGAAGCGGCAACCGGAGTTGCTTTGGAAGGAAAAGCCAGCGGGGTCAGGGCTGACGTGAGGAAAGAGGGGTCTGAGCCAACACAGCAGTGAGGGGTCCCCGGGGTTCTGAAGAGAGGCCTGCCCTTACCCTTCCAGATCCTCTCCCCGACGCCGCCCTCGGGACGTACCCTCTTTACAGCACCGGGCACCCCTGCCAGCCCAGGGGGAGCTGGGAAGACGGGTCTGCTCACTTGCCAAGTTGGGGGGCTCCCAGTTCAGGGAGAAGATGGGGACAGGCGCATAGCACCCATAGTGTTCCTGCTGGAAGGACCAGAGGAAACGTCTGGGTCGGGAAGAGAGGTGACCCGGCCACCGCCCCTCTGCTACCGGCCGGAGCTGGGACGGGCCGGGACTCGGCTGACAGTCCCCTGCGGCCTCCCCGACACCACATGTCAGTCCCGCCTGGGGCTGTCACTCCACAGCTTTGTCCCGCACTCGCGGTGCCAGCGATGGGGCCAGCTCTGGGCTGGCCCGACAGCAAACGCTCCTGGCCTTAGCAACTGTTCGGGGCCTCAGTTTTGTCTCTGTTGAGCTGAGTGAACAGGGACAAACCCTTTCACCTCTGGGCTGCAGCGTCCCGCCCGGAAGCCTCTCTGGAGTCTGTGATAAATGCGCGTCTTCCCTTCCAACCGAAGCAACCAGCCCATTTCCAACATCGCCTGCACCGACGGCTCCTGGACGTCAGTATATGGGGGTCACCTGAGGAGAGTACTTTAAAAAGCAGATGTGGCCTAAACCGGTGTGGCTCAGTGGATAGAGCGTCGGCCTGCAGACTGAAGAGTCCCAGGTTCGATTCCGGTCAAGGGCATGTACGTTGGTTGCAGGCACATCCCCAGTAGGGGTGTGCAGGAGCCAGCTGATCAATGTTTCTCTCTATCCCTCTCCCTTCCTCTATGTATAAAATCAATGAAATATATTGATTTTATATTTCGTGAGAGTCCTATCTCCAAAGATTCAGGAGCCAGGAAGTCGGGTGTGGGGCCCCGGAACCTCCGTTTTCAAAAAGTGACCCAAAGCGTAACTACAGCAAAGATCCCAGCACTGAAGCTGCAATGCTACAGGGGACCACAGAGGCGCCGGGTAAGGAAAAGCATCTGTCCTCAAGGGGTTCCCAGGGTACTGAGGGGACCCAGGGCCCCGTTCCAGGCACAATGCATCCTCCGTGACCGATGGAGAGGTCCAAGGTCCAAGAGAGAGACTGCGGCCCTTCGCCAAGAAAGCGTGGGCAGCGCTGCCAGAGGCGATGGCAGAGACGGTGCTGGGAGGGTGTGTGGCAGAGACGGCTAAAGGCTCACCACAACCGGCTTCCTGCTCCACCTGGGCTCACAGACTTCATTTCCCAACCTTCTCTGTGGTCGGCTGTGGTCATGTGACTGAGTTCGGGCCAATGGCATGTGGGTCTCAGAAGCACACCATTTCCTGACCTGGCCAGCAAAAATCTCCCACGTGTGACTGTGGCCCCCACCTGCCGGTGCAACTTGCCTTAAAGGAGAAATAGACTTTGATTCTGCTCAGCGACTGAGACACGGGGGCTGTGTGTTGCAACAGTCAGTCCATCCTGACTATACAGGATGCAAGCACGCAGGGTCGGCTTTTGCAACCGATACTTGGTGCTGCCTTGAACCTGAAGGAGATACAGGTTCTCATCTTACAGGGCTTCATTTCTTTATTATTTTTAAAAATATATTTTTTTATTGATTTCAGAGAAGAAGGGAGAGAAAGAAGGAGAGAAAGAGGGGAAAGGAAGAGGGAGGGAGAGAGAGAGAAAAAGGGAGAGGGAGAAGGAGAAGGGGGGGAGACAGAGGAGAGAGAGGAACATCAATGATGAGAGAGAATCATTGATTGGTTGTCTCCTGCACACCCCACAACCCAGGCATATGCCCTTGACTACAGGCCGACGCTCTGTCCACTGAGCCAAACCAGCGAGGGCAGGGCTTACCCTGACCCCCATATAAACTGAAGTCTAGGAGCCATCAGTGCAGCCTGAAAGAACCCTCATGCAGCTACGCCACGAAGCCCTTTCCGCTAGCCTTGGGCCGGGCAGGCTTCTGAGAAAGCACATAAACACACAGTCCGCTGGTCCAATGGGCCTGAAGATTTCTTCTTCGTTTTTATTGCTCCAATTTGGAACGGCATTATTTTTAGCATCCTTTTCTTTTCTCTCATGCCAAGAAGGTCAGGGGCAGGTCTGTGCCTGGGGCTTGGCGTGCCCGATGCTGGCACAGACACGGGGACTTCCCTGGCTGGTCCCGGGGCCATCAAGCTTGGCTGACATCCCTGGAGCGCCACGAGGCCCTGTCCAGGGAGGGGCCGGCCGGCCAGGCGAGAGACGATGGGACAAGAGCCGGCACAGAACCAGAAGGGCTTCGTACTCTGGCCTGAGACCCCTTCCTCTGCATCTTCCTTGAAGTTTTCAACAGTGTCGGCATAAAGCAGAGACAGTCTGGTGGGGGAAGGGTGCTTAAATGTGATATTTAAACAGAGGTAAAGTCAACCTTCTACTCTCCACATCCAAAGAAAACACCCGCAGGAAGGCTCTCCAGCAAGCGGTATGTTAGGATCGGCACCGAGAACTTTATGTGATTAATGTTGTAAAGTTCTGGAATTGATGAGGTTCCTCCTGCTAGTGTTAAAGGTAGGGCCTGTGTTCCTCTAGCAGTATGCCTCATGGAATGCAGGGATGGGAAGGACCAATGGAATGCAGGGATGGGAAGGATCAATGGAATGGAGGGAAGGGAAGGACCAATGGAATGGAGGAGTGGGAAGGACCAATGGAATGGAGGGGTGGGGAGGACCAATGGAATGGAGGGATGGGAAGGACCAATGGAATGGAGGGGTGGGGAGGACCAATGGAATGGAGGGATGGGAAGGACCAATGGAATGGAGGGATGGGAAGGACCAATGGAATGGAGGGATGGGAAGGACCAATGGAATGGAGGGACGAGAAGGACCAATGGAATGGAGGGACGGGAAGGATCACATGGAATGGAGGAGTGGGAAGGACTTACGAATGAGGGAGGGGAAGGACTCTCTGACCCCTTTCCCAGCCTGAGGCCATCTGGGTCTTGCTATGGTGGACAAGCTTCTGAAAGGACAAGGCCTAAGTCTGTCCCAGTCACTCGATGAGTGAAGAAGATCGAGAAGAGCGCCGGACAAGGAGTCCAAGAGGATGTCAGTGGTGGCTCTGCCCGACCAGATGTGTGGCCTGACGAGTCCTCCTCACCCTGCGGGCCTCAGAGTCTCCGTCTGCGAGAAGAGGCTCTAACCCAGGTCGTGGTGCTCTGCGAGGAGCAGCTGTGCGTGGATGCGGTGCAGGCCTGGTGTCCTGGGCTGGGGGGTGTGTGGGGGGCCTGCTGAAGTGCGGAGCTCACAATGCCCTGCCCCTGCTCAGAGCCAGCCCCTCGCCTGCCACCTGCCGGCCCCCGGGGGATGACAGGAGCAGAGGATGGCCCCGCTCCCGGGTCAGATCCCACCAGGAATAAAGGACCAACTGGCCTCACGGCCACCAGCCCTACACAGCGCCCCATCCCGCCTCCTCCCGGACGGAGACAGAGCGCCTCTGGGCTGGACGGCAAGAGGTGTGGCCTCTCACCTCTGTCCGCCGTGAACTTGCTGTGTGGCCCTGGACGAACCCCTCAGCCCTGGAGACCCCGACAGCTTCGGCGGGAGCGACTGTGCGCATTTGGGCTGCCCCTCTGAGCACCCAGGGGGGTTCCCACGCAAGCTGCCAGGAGACCTGTTTGGGCACGCACAACCCTGGGAAACGCCAGCATGGCCTGGGGAAACGCCACCTAACCGCGGCCAGCCGAGGGAGAAGCCCGCGAGAGCACGGCCCCAGAGCCCCCCAAACTGCACTTGGGGTGACTCACACCTCCCGGCGCCTCTGGCAGAGGCATGCCGCCCCAGCAAGCTGCCGTGTCTGAAAGGAGAGGACCAGCGAGAGCTCTGGCTATCTCTCCACCTCCCCCCTCCCTCCAAGGGGCTGGGGAGGCTGCTGTGCCTGCTCCCGGGCGGTGGTGCCCAGCCCGGCCCGGGGCAGCGGCCAGGCCTGCCCACCGCCCGCTCGGCCAGGCCAGGCCCGGCCAGAGCCGCAGGTTGCCCTGACAGCTATTTATAGACGCGTTCCAAGCCTCTGCTCTCCCCCACGGGGGCCTCGGTCTCTCGGCGACAGGGAAACACGAATGCCTTTCCTTGGAGACAGGAAAAGAAATTCCCGTAGGAGCTCGGATGCGATCTCTTTGGGCAGGAAAAAAAGCATGGCCAGGGGTCAGGCCGGGGTCAGAGCCCGGCCCGTGGCTTTGAAACCCTTTTCCAGAAGCGGTCGGGGGCAGAAGAGAGCTGAAGATGTTATGAAAGGCGGGAAAACACTCGGCCCGGGGAAAGGCTAACGCATCTGGCTGCAGCTCACCCAGCCCCTGGGTCTGCCGGCCACACACGCCCTTGCACTGCGCTCCTCAGCCGGGATTCCCCTGGCGCTGCAGTCAGGCCGGGGCCAGGGATACGGAGGGGCCAGGCCCCCCCCCCCCCCCACGCGCTTTAGGAAGCATCGGCCCAGCGTTTCCACAAGGGGGCTTTCTGAGAAGGGGGTCCCGCCCTCCGGGGGGTCACAGGGGGGCAGCACGGGGCAGGGGGAGGCTCAGAGGCCCCTGTGCAATGAGCGATCCAGAGCCAGACCAGGAAGAGCTGAGGTGGGGGCCAGACGGAAGGCGCATCTTCAGGGGTGCGGCTAGGAAGGGGAGGTTTGGGGGGGGTTGGGGGGTGGAGAGGGAAGGCTGTTGGGTCCAAGGAGCAAGTCAGCCCCCGGCCCGGCATGTTTTCTTGTAAGGTTAGTCCCACGTCTCCCAAGAACTACCAGTCACAGCTGCCTTTTCAAAGAAACCCCAGCTCTGCGGTGTGCCTGCCCCCCCCCCTTCCCCCAAGTCATGCAAAGAGCCCACACTCTGGGACCCGGGGCTCACAGCCTGGCTGGTAGTAAGTGCGGCAGCTGAACTTTGTTTAAAAACAGGAACCATCCCCTCCTTACCCCCCCCCCCCTGCAGCAAAGCTCTGGGGCAATGCTCCGAGCCCCGGCGCACGCGCACGTCAGAACGACCGGGCAGCCTTTCAAGGTCCTGATGCCCAGGCTGTGCCCCAGGCCGACCCAATCCGACTCCCCGATAGAGATCCCCGCTTCCTAAAGCTCCCCAGGCGGTTCCGGGCGCAGCTAGGATTGGGAATCACTGGTCTAATGACCCCAGACGTGTATGTGTGTGTGTGTGTGTGTGTGTGTGTATGTGGGGGGGGGGGGGCGAGAGGAGGGATCCACACCATCAGGCAAGAACCCCCAAAGAGAGGACACCTCCCTTCTGCAGCCATGCTGCTCTGCATAAGGCCCCCCCCCAAAACTCACCCCTGCAGCCTACCCTCCCCGCCCCCCCCCCAAACAAGCCCTGCTCCCCAGCCTCCTGAGGGTGCCCAGAAACCGGGCACGGGGTCGAGGGGTCAGGGTTAGGGGGTGCTCCTTCCAACACGAACACCAGAACCTCTCCTTTGGTTCCCGGGGGTCCCCTCGGGGGTCCCCTCACAGTGGAAAGGCCCCTTTGATTGACACGTGGGCCCAGCAAATGGGGGGGCCTCGGGGCAGGATGGATGGTTAACCAAGGAGGCCTCAGCCCGGGCCAGGGGAGCTCTGGGCGCCGTCTGCACGTACAGGACCGGCCGCTCCATCGGCGATGAGCCGGCTCCCGCCTGTGACCCTGGCCAGCTCACCCCGGCCTGCAAACAGCCCCGTGAGGCCCCCTCTCCCGGACCCGCTGGGCGCCTGTCTGTCCTGTGAGAGTGAAACGGGAGCCACGCGAGCTCGGTCACCACCCACCGGGCCTGTGGCCGTTTGCTGGCTGTGCGGCCACTGGGGGGTGGGAGGTGGGCAGGGGATTCAGGTGTGCTGGGTGTGGAGGGGGGGCTGACAGCTTTAGGGAGCACAGAGAACCCCACTAGGAAACTCAAGCAAACCCTTTAAGGTTCCTTCCAGGCCACCCAGGAAGTTAACATGGTGGCAGGACAGCCACCTAAGAAAGAAGTTTCCGTGTGCTTCCGAAGGCGCCCTGGGGCTCGGCCGAGCTGCTGGGCTGCGTCTTAGGATGGTTTCTGGCCATTCCCCGCGGGGAAGCCTCAGCCTCTGGGAGTTTACCCCGCCAGGCTCTGGCCGGGTCCACTGTCTATCTAGAGCTCCAAAGCCCGGGTTTGGGGGGAAGTGACAAAAGAAAAGAAAAAGAAAAAAAAAGAAACAGTTGCCCGTCCCTCTCCCGGTCCCAGGTGAGCATGTGGCCAAACCCCGCGCCACGCGCTGCCCCCAAACTCCGGAAAGCCATTTTGGACCGGTCCCGGGGACAGGAAATGCCGAGCAGAGCCTCAGAAGGAGAACCCCTCTTTGCTGGTGGTCCCCGAGGGGCTCTGGCCCCAACCCCTGGTCTGCCCGGCCGCGTCCGGAGGGCCCCGGGCAGCTGCCCACCTCCCTGGTGGCACACGGCCTGGCCCGCTCGCCGGGGGCGACGCTGCCCTCCTAGACCACAGAGGGTCCCCCCACCCACCTCCACCGCCTCCCCTCCCCGCCCAGGAAAGTCTCTGGCATCCGCATCCGCGAGAGTTTACCTTCGCAGAGTGTCTGCCCTGCAGGTTCTTGAAGAAGGTGGTCTTGGCGGTGAAGAAGCACTCCTCCAGCTCGTCCTCCAGGCGGCAGGACCCGCTGCTCATGCTGCTGTCCACCGTCATCTAGCCGCGCGCCGACCGGACCCGCACCCGCACCCGCAGCGCATCGGCCGGGACACCGGGGATGCGCGGTACCCGGAGCCCCTCCCGGCTCCGCGGAGCCCGCCGGCCACTCGGGGACCCTCGGCCCCAGTAGTTCACCCGGGCCCCCGCGGGGCTCCAGCGGGGGAACCTGCTCCCTTCCTGGTCAGCGGCTGCAAACACGGGTCCGACCCGCGGCGCCCACGGCTCCCCTGGCCTCTGCGGTCTCAGGGCCTCACGTCCGGGGCGCCCGGAGCGCAGAGCGCCATCGCGACACCTCCCCCGCCCGCCCGCCGCCTCCCCGCCTTTCCTGCCCGGTCGGCCGGGTGCTGCCGAAGCCACTTCCTCTCGCAAAGGTTCCTCAACACGGCGCCCCTCCCTCCCCTGCGCCTCTCCACCCACTCGGTGCCACGGACCCCGGTGCCAGCGGGCTCGGGGCACCACAGGTCGGATTAAGGGTGCAAAGGAGAAACAGACCAGGATGGGCCTGAGGGGGTCGGGAAAGTCCCTCTGTCCTCTCTTCAGCCTCCTGCAGACAGCTCATTCTCGTCCCCCGTTCACGGGGTGGAAGGTGCTATAAGGGCAGCCGTCCCTCCTCCTTCCTTCCCCCTCCCCCGTGCACCCCGCCCTCTCACTCCCTACCCACTGGGTGCAGGGCCCCAGTCCATCAGAGGAGTCAGAGACGACGCTGGGGAAGGAGGAAATCGATATTTGGCCTGGCTGGAGCGCAGCAATGTTTTCACTTGGAAATGCCAGAAGACCCTGGGCGGGAGCGGGTGGGAAGGGGGGGGGGAGAGGACACGCGTATGCAAATCACATGCAAAGTGATGGCAACCTGGAGAGAAGCCGCCCTTCCAGCCCGGGGAACTTGACCCCTGGGAGCCTCCGGGTGCTGAAGGAGCCGGCGGACAACACCCAGTTATTTGTGTATTTCCCTGACACTCCCGCCCAGAGACGTTTTTTTTGCCAGATCTTCTCCTTACCACCATGGACAGCTCATTTACATTCCCCCATCGGAGCACTGGGTGCGGGGCACCTTCCTCGCCGGGGGCTGAATCCTTCACAGCAATCAGGGCACCCCAAGCACTAGCCCCTCTGCCACCCTGCCCCGCCCCTCCCCACACAACTCCCCAGACGGTGTTTGTGCACAGTAGTTACAGCTGCCAGTTGCTCATGCAAGGGCTGCATGTGCCAGGACATTTACATGCAGCTCGTCATTTAACTTTCCCAGCAGCCGGGAGGGAGACGCGATGGTTCCCATTTTATGGAGGAGGGGACCGAGGCTCGGGGTTACACAGGAGGATGCTGTGCTATTCGAGGGCTCGTGCCCTCAGCCACGGCGATGCAGTCTTTCATCCGCTGCAGCCCGGAGCCCCAGGACAAGAAGGCAAAGCTGTCAGAGCGTGGTGATGCTGGGGGCCCTGCGCCCCGGGGCCCGATGGCATGTGGACGCTGGGAGCCCCAGCGAGCGCCCAAGAGGGGTCACCGGGCCCCTCTCTCCAAGTCTGTGTGGCTCTTCCAGCAGCTCTGAAACAACGCGGTCGGGGGCACAAGGTGGGCAGAGGGCTAGACTCCTGCCCCGGCACCACGCTGCCGACTCCACTTTCAGCTCCGGTGACTTTCCTAAGGAACCTGCTCCCTCCTCCACCTCAGCCAAACCTGACTGCGCTCCAGGGGGTTTCAAACGGCAGCCCGATGTGGCTCCATCCTCCCACACAGTCCTCCTCCCGGGAGGCCGTGGGGCCTGGCAGGCGCGGGCTGGAGAGAGCCCAGAGCCGAGAGCCGGCACCCGGCTGCTGGCCGCCTGGGCTCAGAAGGCCCTCCGTACCGGAGGGGGGGGGGGCGCCTCCCGGGACAGGGAGGTAACGGGGGAGGCAGAGAGCAGAAGTGGGGGGCCCAGGTGAGCTACGGGCTGTTTGAGGTGAAGAGCTGACATCAGTGGGCTTGAAAGTAGGTTCTGGCTTTGCCTGGAGCAATCTTTTCTTCAAATGAGTATTTTAGAAACTTTTTTTTTATTTTTTATTTTTTGCAGGGGGTTCCCCAGAGACAAGGGCTCAGCCAAAGAGGCTGGTATTGGCTTTGGCAGTACCTCCAAGTCCAACGCCAACATGTGGACTCCTGCAAAGCGGGGCTCGGCATGGTCCCGGCCATCACTGGCAGCCTCGCTCTGGCCGGCCAGCGAAGAAACACACGTTTCCTTTGTCAAAGGGCCTTCTTGCCCGGTGGGAATCCAGCCCTTAGGGGAAAAAACAGGCCCAGCGTCTGTGTGGTCACACAGTGCCCTCGGGGTCACGCAGGGACCTCTGCCCAGCACCTGCAGCGTCACGCGTCAGCATGCAGATTCTCAACACACAGCGAGCGCCTTGTTTCAAACAGCAGGACGGGCCCGGGGCCCGGCAGGGTCTCTCCCTGGAGCCGGGCACTGGACTCTCAGGGACACGGTGTTCTCTGCGGTGTCGCTTCGGGGCCGGCGCAAATATGACAAAATCTCGATGTCTCAACAGGGCTTCTCACAGCCCTGTTGCCAGCCATTACTTCACGCGGGGTGCTCTGCGGCGCTGAGAGCAGCGATTGGCCCTTTTCACAGGTGAGGGAAGGGAGGGGAGCCGCGAGCTCCCTCACCGCTCACCCCTTTCAGACCTCTGAACCCCTTGGTGGTGTGTCTCGGGCCCACGCCGCCTGTCGATGAATTCTAGGCTCAGAGAATCTAGGCTCTCGGAAAAAGTCAGCAAAAACAGACTGTGCTGGTTGAGGGCCCCAGGATCGAAGAAATCTGCATGTGCATATACAGAGTGGCCAGATTATTCTGATCTCTGAATGCATAATAATCTGGCCATTATATATATATATATATATATATATATATATATATATATATATATACCCCGTATTTGCCGGCGTATAAGATGATTTTTTGGCCCTGAAAAATATGCCTCCAAGTGGGGGGTAGTCTTATATGGCGAGTATATAACAAACTCTGTATTTTGAGTGGAAATGTTAGGGGGTCGTCTTATACGCCCAGTCGTTTTATACGCTGGCAAATACGTATTTTTCAGGGCAAAAAATCGTCTTATACACCAGCAAATACGGTATATAGCCTGGTGCATGAATTCGTGCATGGGTGGGATCTGGCCAGCCTGGCCAATCGGGGGAGACATGGGTGGTTGGCAGGCCTGCATGCTGGTCGAGGGGACAATTTGCATATTAGCCTTTTATTATGTAGGATATACACTGAGTGGCCAGATTACTATGCGTTCAGAGATCATCATAATCTGGCCACTCGGTGTATGATGCCATAAGCTGGCCAGCCTACAGCAGGAAAACCCAGGCTGGAGCCCCAGGGTCCAGAGAGAGAGAGGGCTGGATTCCTGTCAGTGCCCAGTGGCCTCCTCCCCGTGGACAACCAGCAGCGGTGGTGACCTGGCAGGGGTGGGGAGGAGGGCCAGGGGGTGAAGGGGACACAGAGCCTCCTTTTATGCACCGGGAGGTGAACACACAAAGGATGGGAACCGGCTGTCCTTGTCCCTGGGCCCCGGAAGAGGGCTCTGCACCTCAAGCAGCGCATCCGGAACCCTAACTCCACAGCATCGTGCTGGGGTTCAGGGGCCCCGATGAAATGGTGAGTGGGCAACCTTCCTGTTCCAAAGGGTCCGATGAACAGCATGACGCTAAGCTTCCTTCCTTCCCCAGTGAGCCCCGACAGGTGGCTGGATCCCACTGCTGGATCCTCCCCGTGATTCCTTCTGCTCCAGAAAAGCTATGACGTGAGACAAAGTCGGAAGCTGGTTCTCTGGTCCCAGCTCCGCCTCCAGCCTGAGCAAGCCGGGCCCTCGGGTCCCCTCCCCTGCCCACTCCAGGGGTGTCAGAGAGGGAGAGCCACATTCAGGGTCTGACCACCGGGACGAGGTGCCGCCACACCCTTGAAACGTATTTTTTGAATCATCCGTAGCCACGACGTGCAGGCAGTGTCCTAGTGACCCTTTAACGGAATCCCCACGACAAACCGAAGGGGAAGCTGCCATTATTATCTCTGTTTTGCAGAGAGGGAGGCAGATGGAGTCACCTACCCTGTTTCCCCGAAAATAAGACAGTGCCTTATATTAATGTTTGCTCCCAAAGATGCGCTAGGTCTTATTTTCCAGGGACATCTTATGTTTCCATGAAGTAGGCCTTATTTTCGGAGGATGTCTTATTTTCGGGGAAACACGGCGTATATGTACAGCGACGGTGCATGGGTGGTGGAGCCGAACCAACCCAGCCGGTCCGGTGCAGAACCCGGGCCCGGAACGCCGGAGTCCTGCGTGAACTCACAGCCCTTCTTCGCAAGCCAGCCAGGACCTCCTTCCTCAGCTCGGCTGTGCCCGGCTCCCCGTTAGCTCCCTGGGGTTTTGGAGAGTCCAGCCAAGGACTGTCTTCTTCCCCTATGTGCCCGTGACTCCGGGGGCCTGAGTCTCCCCGGTGCCGCCGACGCATCCACCACACCCACAGACTCACGTCTCCGAATCCTTTGTCTCCAGGCAGCTCCAGGGGGGACCTGCTCAGTGGGCGCCCAGCCCTCCCCCTGCAGCCTCGCTCTTCCCGGCCTCCCTTCCGCCGGCTCCTCCCCTCAGGTCTCTCCCATCTCCGGGGGTGCCACAGCCTACAAGAGTGCAAAGCCTCCCGGTAGTCTCCCTGTTCCCGTCTGTGCCTCCTCCGAACTCCCTGCCGCCTTGTTGCCCAAGTTCCCCTTCCAGACCAAGATCTCTGATCACCGTTGTGATAACATACAACCTCCTCGTCCAGCGGTCGGCAAACTGCGGCTCTCGAGCCACATGCAGCTCTTTGGCCCCTTGAGTGTGGCTCTTCCACAAAATACCACGGCCTGAGCGAGACTATTTTGAAGAAGTGCTGTTAGAAGAAGTTTAAAAAATGTGGCTCTTGAAAAAGAAATTTCTTTCATTGTACAGTTGATATTTGGCTCTGTTGACTAATGAGTTTGCCGGCCACTGTCCTTGTCCGTTATCAACTAATAATTATTGAGTAACTACTATGTGCCAAGATCTAGTTGCTTATCCTTCCAGATGTCCATTTAACAAATCTCTTTTTTTTTTAATATATATTTTATTGATACTTTACAGAGAGGAAGGTAGAGGGACAGAGAGCTAGAAACGTCGATGAGAGAGAAACATCGACCAGCTGCCTCTTGTACACCCCCTACTGGGGATGTGCCCACAACCAATGTACATGCCCTTGACGGGAATTGAACCCGGGACCTTTCAGTCCACAGACCAACGCTCTATCCACTGAGCCAAACCGGCTTCGGCCATTTAACAAATCTTTACTGAGTACCTTCTGCGTGGCAAGCACTAGCCTCAGGGTTCAAGTTCAGGTTCAAACACGGCATAGTCACCGCCTTCTCATAAATGTGCAGTCTAGTAGGACATGAAATAAGAAATTATCATTAGACTCACCAAACTCTTACACACTTCATGATCTCAATCCTCACGGCCCTGCAAGAAGGGAATGTACAGAAGAGTACACCGAGGTTCAGAGCGGCCGCACAGCAAGTGGACGGTAGAATCAGACTGCAAACCCAGAGCCTCCGCGTCTGACAATTTCCCGTTGTAACTGCTGTCCTTCCTCCAATGACTCTGGGGACATCCCTCAGTCGGAGCGGGTCCTTCAATGCTGCGTCAACAGTTCACACCCGTCTCCAGCCACAATCAAGGTTCCCTCCATTCACTGTCCCAGCAGCCACCATGCCCTCTGTGGTTTGGTTCCTGCCCGTCAATATCCTCCTCCTAGGTCCTCCGACTTCCTGACCCGTGTTCGCCAATAGCCACTCCCCATCCCACCCCTTCCCATGCCTCTCCGAAGCCACCTCTCCCAGGTGTCCTCGCTGGGTGGCATCTTAAGAATGCCACCTCCTGCCCTGACCAGTTTGGCTCAGTGGATAGAGCATTGGCCTGAGGATGGAAGGGTCCCAGGTTCGATTCCGGTCAAGGGCATGTACCTCGGTTCCCGGCACATCCCCAGTGGGAGATGTGCAGGAGGTAGCGGATCGATGTTTCTAACTCTCTATTCCTCTCTGTAAAAACAAATCAATAATATATATATATTTTTAAAAATAATGCTACCTCCCACCCTAAGAAGAGCATTTGACAGCACGTACCAACTGCACAGCGGAGAAGTTAATTTCTCCCCAGACGGCTTCCGGTTATAAGAGGTGAGTGGCTGCACACCGCTCGGGTTAGACCCACAGAAGGTTTGCTTTCTCGGGGGTCCTAGCCCACACTGCACTCCTCTGCATGGCTGCCAGGCTAACAGCTTCGATTGGACACTCAAAGACACCACGGCAGTTACAAGAGCCATGGCCCCGAAGAGCCCCTGCAGGTCTGAGTCAGGCCCAAGGAGTCTGCCTTCCAAATGTCCTCCTTTCGGAAGACGAGAGAAGCACAAAAGGTGTGTCTGATCGACCCCACACCCCTCAGGGCCCCTCCCCAGGCAAGGCCGGTCCTCTGATGGCCAGGGCGGTGTGGTCACAGTGGGAACAGGTCTTGCGCTTCTACACACGGACAGAGGGCTCTGTGGACTCCTCAGAGCCACAGGCCTGACCTGGCCCAGCCAGAGGTCATCTCGGGCAGCCTTTTGCTTCCAGGTCAGAAGCAGTGGCTGGGGTTGTGAGGAGCCCAGAGAAATGTCACCGGGGCTCAAGGATTTCTAGAGAAATAAATACGAGAGCTCTATCCTTCTCAGAGCAAGGGTCTTAAATAGTTCCTGTTGGGGATGCGCCTTTCAGCTCTGCCTGGCCAGAAGTGGGCTCCTGTGAGTCAGCCTGACTTGTTCAGAGAGGCATTGGGGCAGCTCCTGTGAGAGGCTAACTGTCTACTAAAGTCAAATCCCTGACACTTCTGGCTTCCAGAGCGCGGAGAGAAATCTGTGGAGAGCGGACTGGATGTCCCAGATGTGGCCATAGCTTAGAGAGAGGCTGGGGACTGGCACATGTAGGCAGGCTGGCAGTGCATGAGGTAAAATGGAATCATGAAATATATTTAATTCATCCAAACAAGACCCTCCAAAATGAAAAAGGGAACAAAGAACAGATAGGACAAATAGAACACTAATAGTAAGATGACAGACTTAAATCTACTTGTATCAATAATCACATTAAATGTAAATGATCTAAATAACCCAATTAAAGGGCAGAGATTATCTGACTGGATTAAAGAAAAGAAAAAGATCTAACTATCTGCTCTATAAGAAATGGCCTTTACATACAAAGACACACATAGCCTAAAAGTAAAAGGATGAGTAAAGAAATACCATCCTAATGGCAATCAATCAACAGAAAGCTGGAGTGACTACATTGATATCAGACAAAGTAGATTTCAGAGCAAAGAATACAACCAGGGATAAGAAGGTTATTTTCTCACGTAAAGAAAGGGGTTAGTTAACAAGAGGAAATAATCATTCTAAATTCTTATGCACTGAATAACGGAGCTTCAAAATACAGGAAGAGAGAACTATATGGAGAAACTGGAAAATCCACGATTAAAGTTGGAGATTTAATTTTTTTATTTTTAAAATATATATAGTTTATTGATTTTTACAGAGAGGAAGAGAGAGGGATAGAGAGAGAGAAACGTCGATCAGCTGCCTCCTGCACCCCCCCCCCTGGGGATGTGCCCGCAACCAACGTACATGCCCTTGACCGGAATCGAACCTGGGACCCTTCAGTTTGCAGGCCAGCGCTCTATCCACTGAGCCAAACCGGTTTCGGCTAAAGTTGGAGATGTTAACACGCCTCAATAATTAATAAACACGTGGAGCACGTGCTATGTCTCCATGAATAGCAGCTGCTGTTGTTATCGACCACAATTCAATTTGATAGACACTCATGGAACACTCCAGAGGGGCCCCAGGCCCCAGAATCCGCTGAGGTGGGTGTCTATCCAGAAGGGTTTTTAGGAAGAGGGGGAGGCGGGCCCTCAGGAGGGACAGACTTGCCTCCCTGTCCCCGCTGCCCCCCCCCCCCACTTCTCTTCTTGCTCCACAGCTCCCCCTTGTGGTAGTTCAGGGTTCAACACATGGCCACGGGGCAGAAGACTGGGGCACCACTGGCCCCAGGTGCTTCCCCTCCCCAAAGTTCTGGAAAGGCAGAGCCCAAGTACTGAGGCAGTGGCAAGCCTGGGGAGGGAGCGGCGGGGGGCAGGGTGCCAGGAAACTTAGCTCCGCAAGCCAGCTGAGTCACCGCTCGGCGGCTGCAGGGCTGAGGGGGATGGTTCCAGAGGGGCCCTGCGAAGGCATGACAGCAGCTCCATGGGGGAGGGGCGCGGGCAGAAAGGCAGCAGCAACCGGCCAGGCTGCGATCGGCAGGCCTGGCTGATCTGCCCACAGCAGAGCGTTGAATGGGGACAGAGTCTGGGTCTTTTCTATTGATGGAGTGGAGTAACAACCTGGCCTGCAGAGGAGGAGATCGTCGCTGAGTCGTGTAGTTGGAAGTGCCCACCCAAACCTCGAAGGCACAGGGTCCTGGTGGCACATACAGGACCGTAGCCCACCTGCCCGGTGTTCTGGGGGATTGGCAGAGCCAGCCATGCGGTTTAGCCAGGAGTGGAGGGCAGCGGGAAGCCACTGAGGGCTTTCACCACAGGGGTGATGTGATTTAAAAAAAAAAAAAATCCGCCGGGACAGGTTTGGCTCAGTGGATAGGGCGTCGGCCTGCAGACTGAAAGGTCCCGGGTTCGATTCCTGTCAAGGGCATGTACCTTGGTTGCGGGCACATCCCCAGTAGGGGGCGTGCAAGAGGCAGCTGATCGATGATTCTCTCTCATGGATGTTTCTAACTCTCTATCCCTCTCTCTTCCTCTCTGTAAAAAAAAAATCAATAAAATACATATTTTTTTAAAAATCCAGTTAGGCTGTTGGAGGCACCAGAACGGCCCTGCATGCTCAGCCCTTCCTCTGCTCAGACTGCCACCTACCTCTCCTGGAGCCTCACACCCACCTGCCTGCTGCCCCATTCCTCAGAGGGGACACCTGAGGCCGAGACCCTGGGAGGTCTGTCCTGGGTCGCACACCAATGGTCTCATCCACACAGTCTGGACTACAACCTAGCTCTTCTGTCTCCCAGGCAAGGGGTCTCTCTTTTGCTTAAGAAGACATGTGCCACCTTTTCGGAAAATATTGCACTAGAAACGCATGACAGTATCTGCACGGAAGGGAACGGCGGCAAAACCCCACCCTTTTCCACTCCCACCCTTTCCAGAGTGAAATCTCCTCCAGTGGTTGGCCGGGCATCTGCCAGACCTTCCCTGTACACACACACACACACACACACACACACACACACACTCACTCCATATGGGTTTGTCCCGTGTGTACTTGTTTTCACTTCTCGCTATTCCCTGTTGTCACATAGAGTCCATCTCTCCTTTGGAAGCGCCCGGTAGGAGTGTGGGTGGCTGGCGTGCCCTCCCAGCTCCCCGAAGCTCTTTCCACGGCCCAGTGCCCCTCAGGCACCAGCTGCACCCGGTGCACCCACTGCAGGCAGGTGCCGGGCTGGCCTCTGCTGCGGGCAGTGGTTCCCACGAATGGCTCCGGGGGTTTTAGATCCGCGCTTGGCTCAGTGAGTCTGTGCAGAGGAACTGGAGGCTGTCCTTGGACACATTTTTCTTTTCGTTTTAGAGATTAAGTATTACGTACTTGAATGTGTCAGGGGGGGAAAAACATCCCAAGCCCACCAAACAGTGACTCGAGGCTTTTCGAAGTCCCTTTGCCACAAGCTTGGGTTGAGTACGTCTCTTCAAAGCGAAACACTGGGCACGTAACCGCGGAGGCGGGGCACGGGCCTGGCCAGACCCCTGGGTGGAAGGGCCCGCGGGAGGTCTGGGAACCGCTGTGGGAGGGGCCGGACTTGGCGGCCAGCAGGCCCGGGACCTGGGAGTCTGGTTCCTGAGCCGCTCCTGGCTCCGGAGGGCCCGGGGGAGGGGGAGGAAGCGGCTGTCAGACAGAAGGTCAATGCCTGGCTGGCTGCAGGGATCCCAGTGGAACAAAGAGTCCCTTTTTCTTGTCATCTGCGCATTCCATGTACCAAGGAAAACAGCAGCGAGGGCCACAGGGCCAGGCCGCCAGGACCCCGTGGGCCGCAGCAGGTGGCGGGGAGAACAGTTTGGGGTAAGGACACGAAGGGACCGGCCCAGACCAGCAGAGATTTCTCACTTCATCACGGGCCCCGGGGAAGCCCGAGCGTCTTTTCCCTCCCGGGGGGAGGCATGGCACGGGCACCCTTGGGCCACCTGGCGTATAAAGTATGAAGCCACTGGGCCAGGCCTCCAAAGGAAAGGCAAGAGCCGCAGCCGGTTTGGCAGCCTTCGTGTTCTTGGGGAAACAGGCGGAACCTGAAGACGGGGTCTGGGGGGACGTGAAGGGATTTGCTTGGTCCACAAGGGGCGCCCCAGGGGACAGTGGGACATCCCAGGTCTCGGGGTGCCCAGGGACAGACGCCAAACGCACAGGCAGCTCCCCGCTGCGATCCCACGGCTCCTCCTCCCGAGAGAAACCTGCACACCCCACAGGGTCTGTGAGTAGAGCTGCGGCTCAGAGGATCCCCAATCCCCGCCACACACGTCTGCCTCTTCCTCCCTCCGCCTCCCTCAGGCGCGGCAGCGAGGGGACAGAGGACCCTGGGACTACTGCTTTCAAAGACCGAGCCACATGCTTACCTAGGGGATGGCCTCAACATGACTGGCAGCATGTATGAATGTGCAGGAAGAAGAAAAAAATATATAAAAATGCTGCCTAACAGTGGTTCTCTCCGGAGGGAGGGCATTCCATGATTTTGTTTTTTTTCCCTTAAAGAAAAAATGCACCACCTTTTTTAGAAGATGTTGAGAAAACACGTGCCACCTTTTAAAGAAAATATTGCACTAGAAACGCATGACAGCCTCTGGTTATTCAAACAGCACGGAAGGGAACGGCAAAACTCCACCAAGCGGAGACCCCCTAGCTGCGATACGTCCCCAGATGAGCTGAGCTCAGACTGAGGCCCTAGCTACCGTAACCCGTCCCCCAACACCCCTCCACGCAGGAAAATGCACTCGCACATTAGGGGAGCCAGCCCAGGTGACGGTGTCAAGGTGAAAGCAAGCCCATCCTGGTATTGAACAGAAAAGCCGGCCAAGGCGGAAATCAGCACAAACCAGCTTTTCAGCAAAGGCGAGGGAGGCTGGAGCAGGGCCCGGGCTCTATTGATAGAAGGCTCGGTCCTGCCCGCTTGTGCTGGAGCACGCAGCCTGGCCTGGCCAAGGCAAACACAGCAGCCCCCCTCCACCGAACCCCCCCCCCGACCCCCCCAACCTCCCCCGCCAGGCCGTTTGCTGGCCGAGGGCCGTTCCCGCCCACAGGGGACTCCTGGCTCCTTCCACGTTTCTGCGGCTCCTTCTCCATGCCAGCCTGCCTCTGCTCTAGACACAGCCGCCTGCCAGAGGGCCCCAACCGAGAGAAAGGGGGTCCCTCTGCTTCCAGATACGCAGACCGGGGAGCACCTGTCACTGCTGACTTTCTGGGGATGAGACGATGTACACGGCGCACCCCACCCCTGGCAGCTGGCTAACCAGCGCTAAGGTTTCTCAACCTCGGTGTTCGTTTTTGTTTGCTTTGCTTTGTTGTTTTAGGAGGGGGCAGGGGGAGAGACAGTGAGGGACATCCATTTGTTGTCCCACGTATCTGTGCATTCATTGGTTGATTCTTGCGTACCTCCTGACCAGGGATTGAACCCGCAAGCTTGGCACGCCTCGATGATGCTCTACCCAAGTGGGCTACCTGGCCAGGGCTCCGCACCGTTGACATTTGGGGTTCAGATGGCTCTGCTGTAGGGACCTTTTCTGTGCATTTGGAGGGGGCACAATCCCTGGCTTCTACCCACCAGAGGCCAATAGCACCTCCAGAAACTGCCAGGTGCCCCTGGGGGGAGGAGCCAATCACCCCCTGCTGAGACCTGCTGTTTTAGAAGAAAGATTTGAGGAGACTGAGGGGGCCCAGGAAGTAGTGGGGGAAGCAGGCTCCAGGTTGGGGGATGGGTAGATTTAAGGGAAAGAGAAAGAAGAGAGGCTTGGAAGCTTCCAGATGGGACAGAAAATTGGGAAAGTAAAGAGCTGTTTAAATAAGATTAGGAGCCAAAACCGGTTTGGCTCAGTGGATAGAGCGTCGGTCTGTGGACTGAAAGGTCCCGGGTTCGATTCCGGTCAAGGGCATGTACATCGGTTGCGGGCACATCCCCGGTGGGGGGTGTGCAAGAGGCAGCTGGTCGATGTTTCTCTATCATCGACGTTTCTAGCTCTCCATCTCTCTCCCTTCCTCACTGTAAAATATCAATAAAATATATTTTTTAAAAGAAAAAAATAAATAAATAAGATGAGGAAATGTTGCTATATGATGTGCTACTAGCCTCCCTTTTCCTTCTTCGAAGGAATACCTTCAGCAAAAATTTGCACCATTCACCAGGGCTTTGGGAGTCAAATCTGTGCTCCCCCCCTCCCCCAACGTGGATGGATAAATTCCAGCTAGGCACAAGGCCCTCCCAAGCGCCTAGGTTACATTCAGGCCATTCCATAGCAGTCACTATTCTAAAGTGTATGGAGGATAGAATTTTAAAATACTTATTTTGATTGATTGATTTTTATTGATTTCAGAGAGAGAGAGAGTAAGGGAGAGGGAGGGATAGAAACATCAATGATGAGAGAGAATCATTGATCAATTGCCTCCTGCACGTCCCCCCCTCTCCCTCCACTGGGGATCAAGCCCCAAACCCAGGCATGTATCCTGACTGGGAATCGAACTATGACCTCCTGATTCCTAGGTCAATGCTCAACCTCTGAGCAACACCGGTGGGGCTACAATACATATTTTAGAACTGATTCAGTGTCATTTTTATGAAAACACACATCCTGTTTGCTTTCTAGTAATGCTTTCTCAGTGGGAGAAAAAGGCACGAGGGAAGAGCTGAGAGGCAGGTAACACCCGTGGGTGGATCAGATGATTGGACATCATTGATCACGTGCATCGAGGTCTGAAAAAGCATGTGGATACTATTCTGGGGATTTTGGGGCTGAATCTTGGGTTCCCTCAGATTCTTTTCAGGAAATAGGCGGCTACCCAGTACCTGAATGGTCTCTCACACACGGGGCTTGTTTGATCCAAGTCTTGCTTCCTTGCTCTACCGCAGGCTCGGCAAGGGCGGGAGGCATATCTGCTTCCTCCATCACTAAGTCCCTGGGCCTGCATGTGGTCAACATTCAAAACATATTTGTGTTTGTTTTTCCAAAACATATTTGTCAAATGAATGCATGGATGGCGTCCTGGAACACTCCTTACTTCCTGGACCAGCAACCTTTGACTCAGACATTAAGACTCAGATCAAATGTCATCTCCTTTGAGAACTCCTTTCCGATTTCCAACAGCAGCAAATGCACTGAGGGACTCAGAACACTTGGTTCATGTTCTTACGGCAACATGCAACACGGTATACACTATTTGGTAGTATTCTGCCTCCCGTGCTAGAATGTAGGCTATCTGAAGACAACAGCTATGATGTGTATCGTCTATTATCCCTACTCTCACCAGTGCTTGGCACACTGTAGATCCTCAATAAACGCCTTTTCAATGCAAAAGTAAAAAATAAATAAATTAATTAATAAATAAAGCTCTCCTGTAATCCTTCCAAATGCTAGACATCAAAGCCCAGACACATCTGGTTCAAGCGCCTTGGCAAAGTCCAGAACCAAGAGCTGCATTGGGCATTCAATTTCCTGGCCTTTTAATGCAGGGGGGAGTTATCTGTCCCTAGCCCCTCTGAGGATGATCTGGCCTGGCTGGCAGCTCCACATTTCTGCCGCCTCAGGGCTTAAAGGCCTCAAAGGATCTTTAAGAGCAGGGGTGGGCAAACTTTTTGACTCGAGGGCCACAATGGGTTCTTACACTGGACCGGAGGGAGGGCCGGAACAAAAGCAACCTGACCATGCTGGCACTCTCATCTTGGGCTGCTGGTGAAGGAGCGGAGGGGAGAGCAAGAGAACCCTGCGCTCTTTCAGTTCCATGGGCCGGATAGAACAGCCGAACAGGCCGGATCCGGCCCGCGGGCCGTAGTTTGCCCATGACTGTTCAAGAGTCTTCTTTGGGACCACCTCCCTTCACCCATACTCATACCTCTGGGCCAAAGTGGGCTCCGAACAGGGCCCTGCAGACTTCTGTGTGTCACTGTTCCTGTTCCACACCTCTGTCAGTTTCTTGGAAAGCAGTGTGTGATACTGAGATTCATATATATATATATATATATATATATATATATATATATATATATTTGGTCTTTATCCCCATTTCAGGCACAGAGTTCATAAAACCCTAGGACTTTCCTGAGTGATGAGAACAGCCAAGGTGTCTCTTGTCATGATAATGAGGTGATGTTGGGACCCTACCTAAACATGGGGGCTAGGAGATTTAAAAATGGCAGCCGAGTAAGTGGATGTGACATGGCCACTCTCCCAGGACCAAACTGGAAATACAACTAAAATACAGAAGAACCACCCTGAAAAATCAACTGAGGACTAGCTGGAGAGAACCATGATAACCAAAGACAGAAAGTAGGAAGGGCAGAGGTGTGTGTGAAAGAGCTGGCAGGGCTCCCATAGACAGCAGCTGAAGTCTTGAAGAGATAGCTCAGATGTGTATGTGTGTGTGTGTGTGTGGGGGGGGGAGGGTGGTTCTCACTGCAAATTCTGGGGTCTAAATACCAAGCTTGGTCTCCAGCTCAGAGCACCAGAACTGAGAAAGATGCCCATATAACATCTGGCTGTGAAAAGCAACAAGGTTATTGCCTCCTAGTGAGAGATGTTTGAAAATGCAGGCACCTTCTTAAAGGGCCAACACAAAATTTTGAGTGCAACTTATCTTGGGCTCTGACAGGTAGAGGGAATAGTAGACTGGAGCTGTTTGAGGAGAGCCCAGGATTGGGGGTTCTAGGGTTGGAGCTTGGAGGGCCTCCATCCTGGTTACCTATGCTGAGTCATTCCCTCACGTTCTTTTCAGACATTTGCTATCCAGGTGTTTTTTTTGCCTGGGGAAAGGAGTTGGCCCACCCTGTTGGAAGACCTCTTGCCTCACACTGTGGTCAATAGCTTTAGGCTAATCACATCTGAGTGTCAATGGGACTTCAGGGAGAGGCAGGTCACTGGAGGCTTTGAGTCTTTGCCTGATCCAATCCAGGAATTGGGGCTAGGAAAAGCAGACCCTGGTGCACATTTTGGTCCTTTCCAAAGGCAGTCAGCCCCAGCAGAGGAAGCCATAAACTGTGAATTGCTAATACCTCCAAACAGTATTCAAGGCCAGTCACAAACAGTGTCTGACATTGTCCTGCAGTAGAGATTGGAATTTGTAGCAGATCTACCTAATACACAGAAACAAACCCAAACAGGCAGCCAAAATGGAGAGACAAAAAAAAAAAAAGCCCCAAATGAAAGAACAATAGAGTTCTCCAAAAGAAGAGCTAAATGAAATGGAGATAAGAAATTTATCAGACATAGAGTTCAGATATCATAATGGCAAAGAGGCTCAATAGCATGATAAAAAATATAGTAACTATGCAGAATGACATAGCACTGATAAAGAACACAGTGAAAGAAATACACAGATTAGGGGAAGTGAAGGATCGGGTCAGTGACTTAGAAGACAGAGTAGCAAAAAAAATAACTCAATTCGAGGAAAAGAAAAAACAAAAAACAGGTGGACAGCTTAAGGGAGCCGAGGGGCAACATGAAACATAACTGTATTCTCATAATAGGTGTACCAGAAGGGGAAGAAAGTGAGCAAGGATTAGAGAACAAGTTTGAAAAGATAATGGCAGAAAACTTCCCTAACCTGGTGAAAGAAAAAGTCACATAAGTTCAGGAGGTAGAGAGAGTCCCAATCAAGAAGAAAACAGGCCCACGCCCAGACACATCATAATTAAAATGCCAAAAATTAAATACAAAAAGGGAATCTTAAAGGCAGCAAGTAGAAAAGCAATTTTCACCTACAAAGGAGCTCCCATAAGGCTGACATCTGAATTTTCATCAGAAACTCTACAAACCAGAAGGGAATGGCATGAAGTATTAAAGGTAATAAAAAACAAGGATCTGAAAGCAAGCTTACTATATCCAGTATTGCTATCATCAAAATAGATGGTGAAATAAAAGAGCTTCCTAGACAAAAAAAAAAAAAAAAGAAAGAAAGAAAGAAAAAGGCTAACAGAGTTTATTCTAACCATACCAGAACTGAAAAAAAAAACAAAAAACTAAAGGGACTGCTGTAATAACAAGGAGAGAGAGAGAGAGAGAGAGAGAGAGAGAGAGAGAGAGAGAGAGAGACATACAGAATAAAAATGGCAATAAGTATCTATCAATAATAACCTTAAATGTAAATGGATTAAATGTTCCAATCAAAAGACATAGGGTATCTGAATGGATAAAAACACATGAACCAATTATATACTATCTACAAGAGACCTACCTCAGAACAAAAGACTCACATAGGATGAGAGGAAGGGATGGAAAAAAAAAATCTTCCATGCAAATGAAAACAAAACAAGTTGGGGTAGCAATAATCATATCTGAAAAAATAGACTTCAAAATGAAGGCCATCACAAGAGACAGTAAAGGTCACTACAAAATACTAAAGGGATCAATCCAACACAAGGGTATAACCCAGGTAAACATATATTCACACTCAACAGAGGAGCATCTATCTAAATATGTAAAACAGCTTCCAGAGGACTTTGACAGGTCGACAGCAATACAGTCATGGTACGGGACTCTTAACACCCCGCTGACTTCACTGGATAAATCATCCGGACAAAAAAGTAACAAGGAAACAGAGACTCTACATGACACACTGGATCAGATGGATTTACCTGACATTTATAGAACCTTTCACCCCAAAGCAGCAGGACACACATTCTTCTCAAGTGCACATGGGTCATTCTCAAAGATAGACAACACACTGGGACACAAAACAAGTCTCTACAAGTTCAAGAAGATTGATGTAATGTCAAGAATCTTCTCAGATTACAATGGAATGAAATTACAAATAAACTACAGCAAAAACACTAAAAAACATTCAAACTTATGGTGGCTAAATAGCATGTTATTAAACAATGATTGGGTTACGAATGAGATCAAGAAAGAAATTAAAAAAAAAAAAGTCCTGGAAACAAATGAAAATGAACACACAACTGCCCAAAATCCATGGGACACAGTGAAATGAGTCCCAGAGGGAAGTTCATGGCACTGTAAGCGTGTTAAATCCGTGGCCAGCGGGCTGCATGCCTCGGCCCGAGTTTGACATGCTTGCACTACAGGCATACCTCAAAAAACAAGAAAAATTAATAATAAACTATTTAACCCTACAACTTAAAGAATTAAAAGAGAACAACAGGAAAGCCCAAAGTAGACGAAAGGTAGTAGTAATAAAGATTAGAGCAGAAATAAATGACAGAGAGGCTAAAAAAATAATACAAAAAAAAATCAATGAAACCAAGAACTGGTTCTTTGATAAGATAAAAAGATTGATGAACCACTAGCAGACTCATCAAGAAACAGATCGAGAGGAGCCAAATAAATAATAGCAGAAAAGAAAGGGGTAGAGTAACAACTGCCACCACAGAAATACAAAGGATTGTAAGCTATGAACAACTACATGCTAACAGTCTGGACAACTGGGTGAAATGGACAAATTCCAAAAAAAAAACACAAACAAAACAAAAAACAATCTTCCAAAACTGAATCAGAAAGAATCAAAAAACTTAAATAGGCCAATAACAACTGAGGAAATACAATAAGTTAAAAAAAATAAAAGAAAACTCCAAGCAAACAACAAAAGCTCTGGACTGGATGGCTTTACAGGGAAGTTTTGCCAAACCTTTAAAGTACAACTAACACCTATCCCCCTCAAACTATTCCAAAAAATCCAAAAGGAAGGAATACTTCCACGTTCTTTTTATGAGGCCAGCATTATTCTAATTCTAAAAGCAGATGAAGCCATTACAGAGAAAGAGAACTACAGGCCAATATCCTCGATGAATATAGCTGCTGATATCCTCAACAAAATATTAGCAAATGGCATCCAGCAGGATCACACACCATGACCAAGTGGGATTTATTCCAGGGATGCCAGGCTGGTACAACATCCACAAATTAATAAGCATGATACATCACATAAACAAATTAAAAAGACAAAAATTACATGGTCATATCAATAGATGCAGAAAAAGCATTTAAATAAAATACAACACCCATTTTTTATAAAATCTCTTAGCAACATGGGAATAGAGGGATCATATTTCCACATGATAAAGGCCATGTATGACAAGCCTACAGCCAACATCATACTTGATGTGCAAAAACAAAAACATTTCCTCTAAGAATAAGATCAAGACAGCGATGTCTGCTTTCACCATTCCTATTCAATATTACAGGCCCAGTGCATGAATTTGTGCACCAGTGGGGTCCCTTGGCCTGGCCTGTGGGATTGAGTCAAAACCAGCTCTTTGACATCCCCTGAGGGGCCCCGGATTGTGAGAAGGCACAGGCCAGGCCTAGGAACCCTACGAGTGCATGATCAGGGTGGGGAGGGATGTGGGAGGTTGGCCATCTGGGGAGGAACTGCATGAACGCTCCAGGGCATGTCTGGCTTGTCTTGCTCAGTACTGATCGGCTGACTCCAGTAGCAAGCTAACCTACTGGTCGGAGAGTCTGCCCCCTGGTAGTCAGTGCAAGTCATAGCAAGTGGTTGAGCAGACTTAACACATCATTAGCATGTTACACTTTGATTGTGAACAGCTAACTAGTCGACTGGACACTTAGCATATTAGGCTTTTAATATGTGGATAGTACTGAAAGTCCTATCAGACAAGAAGATCAGACAAGAAGAAGATATAAAAGGCATCCAAATTGGAAAGGAAAAAGTAAAACTCACATTATTCGCAGGTGACAGGATATTGTACATAGAAAACCAAAAAATGACTAGATTTAATAAAGGAATTTGGCAATGTAGCAGGATACAAAATGAACACCCAGAAATCAATGGCATTTTTATACACCAATAATAAATTCTCAGAAAGAGAAACCAAAAAAAAAAAATAATAATCCCATTTACCACTGCAAAAAAAAAAAATTAAGATGCTTATCAATAAACTTAACCAAGGATGCAAAAGATTTGTATGTGGAAAACTAGATATAAGATAGAGGAAGATATAAGCAAGTGGAAGAATATACTGTGTTCATGGATTGGTAGAATTAACATCATTAAGATGTCCATACTGCTTAAAGCAATCTACAGATCCAATGCAATCCTTATTAAAATACCAACGGCATATTTCATAGATCTAGAGCAGCCGTGGGCAAACTACTGCCCACGGGCCAGATCCAGCCCGTTCGGCTGTTCTATCCGGCCTGTGGAGCTGAAAGAGCGGAGGGTTCTCTTGCTCTCCCCTCCACTCCTTCACCAGCAGCCCAAGAGGAGAGTGCCAGCATGGTCAGGTTGCTTTTGTTCCGGCCCTCCAGTCCAGTTTAAGAACCCATTGTGGCCCCCGAGTCAAAAAGTTTTGCCCACCCCTGATCTAGAGCAAACACTCCAAAAATTTATATAGAACCAAAAAAAAAAAGACCCATTTGTGCAGCAATCTTGAGAAAGAAGAACAAAGTTGGAGGAATCACAATTCCAGATATTAAATTATACTACAAAGCAAGTGTACTCAAAACAACCTGGTACTTGCACAAGAGCAGGCATTTAGATCGATGGCACAGAACAAAGACCCCAGAAATTGACCCCAAACATTACACTCACTGGTCATGCAGTTTGGACCCCTGATCTTTCATATGGCAGGTCGGACGATTTAGACACCCTGACCTTTTCCTCCCTGAAGGCAGCATCTAGGCCTCAGTTGTATTTCAGCTCCAGGCTCAGAAAAGCAGCAAAACCAGACAAGTGCCACGTAGCTGCCTCAGGATCAGCTATTAATGACCCTCTGCCCTGGCTCCAACCAATCAATGGAGACCATGACCCTGAAAGAGCACACCCGGAAAGCTGACGAATATTCTATCATACCCTCCCTGAGACCTCCCCTAGGATTTCCACCTGCTAAAGTGTGTGTGTGTGTGTGTGTGTGTGTGTGTGTTGGGAGGGAGGGGGGAACACACCTACATATCAGAATTGGATGCAGAATCAGAATGTATGTCTGGCCACCTGGCCAGAAGGGGACCCCAACACCCGGCACGTGTGCAATACTCATGCCCCCTCCCGCTCACAGAGCTCCTGCGAGAGCCGTTCCCAGCCCGGCGCCCCCGCTTTGCTGCCTACCTGGCCGGGGGTCGGCGTGAGGGTGCCGTCCGGAGAGGGTCTGTCCCGGAGCGGGCCCTGCTGCTGACTGCAGTCCAGCTGGATCAGGTGGCGGCACTCCGGGTGGCAGGTGAACTTACAGTCTGGAGGGAAGAGAAAGGCGGGTCAGGGGCCAGGCTTCCCAAGAAAAACCTTGGGGGACTGCATCTCGCTTCCCCCAAGAGGGAAAGGCATGGGGGAGAGCAGTGGACGGTGGGAGAACACCCTGAGAATGAGGCCCTGGGCTTCACACCATTACAAATGGCGAACGTTAACCAGTGCTGGCCAGGCCTACCTCCGAGATCCTGCGCGTTTGGTCCCAGACCAATGCCATAAAGTGAATATTGCAATAAAGCAGGCCACACCACCTACGGAGAGGGTGGCCAACATGTGACGCAGAGACACGGAGGGGGCAAATGCGCCAATGGACTTGCTCAAACATCAATTTGCAAACACCACGGTAGCCATGAAGAGCAATAAAGAGAAGCACAATAAAACCACGTATGCCGATGGAATACTATGCTGCCATAAAAAAGAAGGAAGTCTTATCATTTGCAGCAACCTGGATGATATTGGAGAACATCATGCTGAATAAAATAAGCCAGTCAATGAAAAAGAAATACCACATGACCTCACTCATTTATGGATAATAAGAACATTATAAACTGATGAATCAAAAGATAGATACGGAGACAGTAAAGCAACAAGCAGACTGTCAAATGACAGCGGGGAGGGGAGGGAGATCTGGGGGAGATAAGAGATCAACTGAAGGACTTGTGTGCATGCATATAAGTACAACCAATGGACACAAAACTCTGGAGAGGGAGGGCATGTATGGGAGGTGGGGGGCAATGGTAAGATATGTACACAGATAATAATTTAATAAAAAAAAGATTAAAATAAAGAAAATAAAAACAGCACACCAGCAGGCTAGTGATTTAAAAAAAATAATAAAATAAAATAAACAAAAAAACAAAACAAGTATGCCGATGTCTTGACCTCTATGACTTTGTGTGACCCAGCAGTCATTATCATCATCACTTTACAGACAAAAAACTGGGGCTTAGGGATGTTAATGACTTTCTCAAGGTCAGATCAGCTTTCTAGGAATATACATTAATCTGTACTAACGCACATTAATTCATACTAATCCACATGAATTTACGCTAATTTACATAAATTTGCATGAATTTGGTCTCCAGGGACCATGGATCCTCGGGGAAGGGCCTGACTCCTCTGGGCCTCATCTTGCCTGTCTGTGAAACGGGCCACAGCAGCCCCGCCCGGGGCCCAGGGTGCCTCCAGATTCAGGGGAGAACAGGTCTTGAGGGATCACAAGCGCGTCCACACACCAAGGCGTTGTCCGCGGCAGCAGGAAGGGCTGCTGCCTGCCTCTGACCTGCCCCTCATGGCTTCTCTCACCCCGTGACGCAGCCTCCAGACCACATCCCCCATCAGCTGCTTCGGGGCCGAGAGCACCCGGGCCACAGTGTTCACGCCCATGGGAGCAGCACTCCGAGGCCCAGAGAGGTAAAGGGAGGCACCCACCCTCCCCCTGTGCACACCCTCCCCCTGTGCACACCCTCCCCCTGCACGCACCCTCCACCTGCCTGTGCGCACCCGCATGCATTTCTGGGTCCCCCTGTGGGCACAGGGACAGCCTCACCCAGGCGGGGATGAGCAGGCCAAGCCCCCCTCCCGCAGGCCCAGGGCTTTGATAAGGCAGCACGGAGGCCAGAGCCGCACCAAGTGGCCTTGTTCAGGCTCCGTTCCTGGGACGCACCTGTGCCGCTCTGGCCCAGCTCTAAGCAGGAAGAGTGCCGGGTGCCCAGAAGCGGGAATGGGGAGGAGGAAGCACCAGAAGCTCCCCCAGCTTTCTAGCAACCAAGCGCTGCCACCAACTCACAGATGGGAACGCGTCTTGGGGGGGGCGGGGCGGAGGTCCCCCGGCCTCCTCCGTCAGCAGCTGCGCTATGGGCACAGGACACAGGCGGGCTCCATCTGACTCTCAGTTTCCCTCTCCTCCCCTCCCCTCCCTTCCCACTCCGCCCCTCTCCGACACACACGCCCTGTGCAAAAAGCACCGAAACCTCAGGAACACTGTTTTTACAGGCCTTGCTGCTGGGCTGGACGGAGCCAGGAAACTGGAGATCCCAGGAGGAGTGTTTCCGGATTTTAGGAAAACCCCTTTGAACACCACAGCCTCGGGTCCGTCAGACCGTGTAACCACAGCCTGGAGCAAGCCACTGCAGCGCATCTGGTAGTTGCTGGCCCCCGGCGTGCCACGCCTCGGCGTCCAGGCCACGGAGGGGAAGCCAGAGGCACCGGGCCTGTCTCCAGCCACGGCAGCAAGCCCACAGGCCCCTGCTGCGCCAAGGGGGACAGCCCTGCGGTTCCCATGGCAGGGCCGTGTCCTCCTGGGACCCCGCGCTTAAGCCCCGCAGGCCCTCTCCCTCACGGCAGCTCCCCTCAGGGTGCTGCTCAGCCAGCCGGGCCTGGCTTCCCTGTGTGCCTCAGCCCGGCTCTCTCCCTCTGGGCGAGGAGACCACGGACAGAGCTGGTGGTGCAGGGCCTGCAGGCCAGGGGGGGCTCAGCCTTCCCCGGCAGCAGCACATTGCCTTTGGCACGGCTTCCCGTGCCCGGTGCTCCCATGAGGGGGAAGATGGGAGGAGGAAGGGAGGGGGATGGGGGAGGAAGGGAGGAGGATAGGGGGAGGAAGGGAGGAGGAAGGGAGGATGAAAGGAGGAGGGTGGGAGGAGAAAGGGGGGAGGAAGGGGGAGGAAGGGAGGAGGGTGGGAGGAGGATGGAAGGAGGAAGGGAGGAGGAGGGAGGGAGGATGAGAGGACGCCAGGGGCCTCAGGCTAGCCGGGCAGACACACACGTGCGAAGATAACCGGTGGGGGAGACCCTGAAGCAGGGCCGATGGAGGAGGCCTGTTCCGGGGACACAGGGCCTGCCGGCCCCAGCTGTCAGGATGGCTGCAGGCACAGGAGGCTCCGGAGCTTAGAGAAGGATCAGACCCCAGGTGACTCCCAGCCCCTCGTGGCAGGGGCCAAGAGGACACGGGAGCCGAGACACCGCAGAATAGACAGGATGGGGACCTCCCAACTCGAGGCAGTGTCTTTGGGGGAACTGGCATGTCTTCCCCTCAGCACTGCCGTCTCTAACAGAACTACCCCTCCCGCCCATCCTTCCCTCCAGCGCAGGCCCCGCCTCCGGCCCCAGGGGTGGAGGAGTAACTGTTTCCCCTGGTTGGGAAGAGGAGCAGGTGGAAGAGAAGGGGCCGGCTGTGAGGAGGAAGAAGGCAACCGCAGAGGGTCTCCTCCGAGGAAGGAACCGGGAGCCGGGACGGAGAGGGCTCGCAGGGCCCACCCTCGGCCCCCGGCTCAGCGAGCTTTCCCGCTGCTGAACCAAAGCACCATGGACAGGGCGGCTGAGCACTGCAAACTGCCGCCTCAGCTCGGAGGCCAGAAGTGGCGGGGCACGCACCCCGGAGCCCGCAGGGGAGACAGACCCCTGGCCGCGTCTCCGCCTGGCCTCCTCGCCATGGCCACCTTCTCGAAACGACAGCCGTCACACTGGATGAGGGACCACCTGCTTAACCGGCTGCACCTGCAGCCACCGTTCCCAAATGAGGCCCCATTCTGAGGCCCTCAGGTGGTTAGGGTGTCAACCTATGTTGGGGTGGGCACCATTCAACCCACAACACAGAGCCTGGGCCACACCGGGCACCGGGGTTTCTCATGGAACCAGCAGCCTGGAGACCAGCGGCAGGCGGCCAGAGGCGGCGGCCAGGGAGCGTGGGGCTGAGACACCCGCCTCCTCCACCAGCCCTGCTCCGGACACCCTCAGTCCCTGCCTGTCACCATCAGTCCCCACCTGGCACCAGGGGGTCAGGCCCAGAGGTCCCGGCAGCCGGTGGCCAGCGATGGCGCGCCTTCTCCCACTGCACCCGGAGAGGGCGAGCCCAGCAGGTGGAACCGCCTGTGCCAGGAATTGTCTTTCCAAAACGCAGACGCAACAAACCTCCTCCTCACCCCAGGGCTGCCAGGTTCGTTCCTGCTCCACCCCAATTGCCACAAGCCATACAAACACACACCACACACACCACACACACCACACACTCACACACACACACACATACACACACCACAAACACACATACACAGGCACACACACACACCACACACACACACATACCACACACACACACACACACACACACACACACCACACCACACACACACACACCACAAACACACATACACAGGCACACACACACACCACACACACAGGCACATTTTCATTGATAAGACATTCCACTGATAAGGAGCCCTGGAGGCCTTTCACCCAGACCTACAGGCCAGGTCCTAAGACAATATGGAGCCTTCCCCTGAACCCCTCCCCTGAAGCTGGAGCAAAGGGGGGGGGGGGGGAAGGCGGGGCACCAGGAGACGAGCCCGGTGGTCAGCAGGCCCACAGGCCTCGGGGCGGTGAGAGCAGCGTCTCGCCTGCGTGGCCGGCGCCACTGTGAGGCCAGGAGCCCCGCACCCGTTCTCCGGGCACCGCGGCCTCCGTGCCGTACAGAAGAGCAACCTGGGAGCAGACTGGCCCTGCGCAGCCTCCTTCAGGGCCTGGCCACACTCTGGGGACGGGAGGAGGGTGGGGGGTGGGGTGGGAAAAGGAAGCCGGGAGGATGAGGGGAGGATGGGGAAGGGTGGGGGGAGGATGGGGGAAGAATGTGGGGGAGGATGAGATAGGATGGGGGAGGATGGGGGAGGGTGGGGAGGATGGGGGAGGATGGGGGGAGGGTGGGGGAGAATGGGAAAGGAATGTGGGGGAGGGTGGGAGGAGGATTGGGGAGGGTGGGGGAGGGTAGGGGGAGGATTGAGGAGGGTGGGGGAGGGTGTGGGGAGGATGGGGAGGGTGGGAGGAGGATTGGGGGAGGGTGGAAGAGGATGGGCTCTGAGCAAGGCCTGGTCCAATCACTGCTCAGCCAACTCCCTGAGCTTGGGGGGGTTAGGGCACTTCTCTGACCATCCATTCCCGCTCTGAAGTGGGAATAACAGCAGCTCCTTGGGCGGCCGTGAGCACGGAAGGGTTCTTGGTGAAAACCACTCATGGAAGGCGGGGATCACGGAGGCCCCAGGTTTCCGCCCCCACCCACCCTCCACCCACCCCCACTCAGCTGTTACCACCCCCACCCCCCAGCTCCTGGCGGGTAATCCATAGCCTCCTCACCTCCCCCAGCTAACCGCTCCCAGACAAAGCACCCAAATAGCTTCTGGCTCTAAAGTAACTTTGTTCTTAGGCACGACAGAGAAATCGGAAACACACGAACAACACACAAACCATGTGCCCGGGGAAGTGACAACATCATCAAAGCGTTTTCCAAGCAGGAGGTTGCCCCATCCTCCTGAGCCCATGGAGGGGACAGCCCCTCAGTCTCTGGTCACAACTTTACACATTCCTGAGACCAGTGGGGGCCCCTCAGACCCTCCCAGGGCCCCTCCACCAGCCCGCCCACCCCTGTAGCCCAGGGCACTGCCAGCCTGCAGCTCCCTCCTGCCTGCTCCCCGAGCCAGGCACACACCCCCCCCATGTCACCCCGGCCTCCTGTCCCCACGGCTGCAGCTCTGAGGTCCCCTCCCCCCCAGCCTTTGCCCTGGGCCCCGCTCGCTCGGCGTGGGAGGGGCCCGTCACTAGGGAGCAGCTCTTACTCACAGAGCCGGGGAGTGGGCTGAACGCGGCCTCCAGGGTCGCCCAGGTCAGGGCTGAAACCCAAGCCTCGGGCCATACACTCAACCCCAAGAAATATGGACTGTGTTCAGCCTCAGTTTCAGGAATATCTACCTTGCCGTCCGACTCGTTGCCAGAATCGGAATGTGTGGGAAGCATCCAGCAGGGCCTGCGCATACCAAGGGCTCCGTGAACGGCAGCTGACCTGGCCAGTGTGCGCAGTGGTCACAGCGTTGGCTCACAGACCAAAGCGTGTGTTACCCGTTCGATTCCCAGCCAAGGGCATGCACTCTAGTTGCAGGTCCCTGTCTAGGCACATGCAGGAGGCAACCAACTGATGTTTCTCTCTCTCTCCCCCTCCTCTCCCTCCTTTCCACTCTCACTAAAAAAAATCGATGGAAAGATAAATAACGAATGAATGAGCGAACGGTAGCTGTTCTTTTCAACTAAAGGGACTCACTCGGCTTTCTGTTGGCGCAGCGTGGAATGCCAAACAGCTTCTCAATGTCTGGCTCCTTGTCTGACGTGTTGAGTGGCGAGGAATCGCACAACTCTGCTGCTCCTTTCAAGTTCCCCCTCCCCGCTCCTCCCTCCCTCCCTCCAGCCCTTCCCCCGATGGGCCCGGAGCACCAAGGCAGAGGCAGCAGAGAACGTCGGTGCTGGCCGGGGGGAGGTAGACACTGGGACGCGCCAAGCTCGGGGGTCTGCAAGCCACTGCCCCCATCAGGGCCCTCGGCCCCATTCCCTTCCTCCTGGTCAAGGTCGGCGTGAGGCCGGCGGCCGGCAGTGGGAAGTCCCCGCTCCTGGTCGGGGAGCCAGCCCGGGACACCTGCTTCTCCCTCCAGGAAGGAGCCCGAACCCAGCCCTCCTGAGGCCGTGGCCTGTGATTCCTGTTTCAGGGGACAGGCCACCCCTGAGGGCACTCAGCACCCCCAGCCTGCCTTCCCTCCCACTGCACAACCCCAACACACACACACACACACACACACACACACACACACCCCTCACAGAATGTGCCAGAAAGCAAGCCAGGAAGCCACAGGAAGGGCAGATGCCGTCTGAGGTGGGATGGCCGGCCCCAGGGGCAGGAAGGGGGGCAGCTGGATCCTGGGGTGGCTGTCTCTGTGCGAAGAGCCAGGAGGGACGCACCTGGACATGCCCAGGTCGGGGTCGGGGTCGGGGGTAAAGGAGGGGGCCGGACCGGTGGTCTTTCCGGGAAGCTGGCTCCCGGGGGCAGGCACACCGGGGTGAGAAGGTGCTGGAGAGGGGGGGTCGGTGCTGGTTGGAGGAGGACCCGAGGCCGCCCCAAGATCCTGGCCCCACCCGCTCCCCAAAGGACTGCATGGGTTTTGGGTGTGGCACAGCCGGTGGGGCTCACGAGCTCCTCCGAGTGACGGGTTTGGTCCGCAGGGGTAGGGCCTGCACGCGGCCCCTGGTCTAACGCACCACGTGCTCATTCCGGCCTGGCGTCCGGCCACACCCCCAGGCAGGCTGGATTTGCCCCTGCACCCGCTTCCCGATGCCTCGGCTGGCCGCGGGCACCGTCCTGCCCCGTGTGGCTGGGTGTGGGTGGGTGTGGGTGGGTGTGCCCCTCGGGCAGGCCTATTAATCATCCCTGGGCTGAAAGAACCAACAAAAGGAAGGCACTGCACCGGGCCAGCGGCTGTGCTGGGTGGGGAGGTTTGGGGAGTGCAGGGGGAGGGAGGGAGGGCGGGAGAGCAGAAGAGTTCACAGGGAGTTGAGACAGAGACGCAGGAAGTGAGGGGCACGGCAGGCAGTGCCCGTCCAGTGCCCTGTGAGGCCGGGACAGGGCCTGACCCCAGAGCACCTTGCCCACGTGGTCAGTTCACACCACTTTGTGCTCTGGGGGTGCCGTGACCCTTAAGCATGGCCCCCGCCCGCCCCGCCCTGTGCGTGTCTGCGTGTGGGTTTTTCATTGTATTATTTACATTTCCAACGTCTAGAACATTTACATTCCGCTGTAGCCATCATTCCCAGAGCTGTCTGAAATGAGCTCTACTTTAGAATGGATTGGGCTTTTCTTTCTTTCTTTCTTTTTTTTTTTTTTACAACAGCAAAACTTTAAAATTTTTCAATTAAAATAGGATCTATCTATATTGGAAAATAAATTTTAATTCCTCCTTTGGCTGACTGAATCTTGGGGGCATCATACTTCTGTATGCTCTGCTTCCCAGGGATGCTGAGGCACCTGACAGGGCTGTGCCCCTTTTCCCACCAGCTCTGCCACCTCACACAGCCCCCACTGCTGACGACAGCGCTGAGGAGGAGCCGCGGTGCGTGGAGGAGGGAGAGGTGGGCGTCTGCGGGCCTCGGGGCGACATCACGGCATCTCCGAGAGCCCCACTTTGGTCCACGATGGCGGAAGGCAATCGACTTCGGGAAAATGTTAAGAAGAAACAATCTGAGGCGGAGTCTCAGGGCGGGAAAGCCCGATGGGCCCCATTCCTCACATGCAACTTTCGGGAGGTGGGTCACCGGGGCCCTCCGACCGCCTGTCGGGAAAGGTCCACGCTGTGGCCATCAGACGGACGTGCAAAAACGTGGCACGGTTTTCGGACGGGGGCTGTTGCGGTATGTGCGTTCACAGAACACGCAAACCCGGAGATACAACGAGGGAGCATTACACCTTTCTCTGTGGGTACGTCTCTTTTCTTCCCGCCTGCCCACTTACTAGTCAGTTTTCCGTGTATGCATGAAGACTTCCTTCCACACAGATCCACCAAGGCCCACTAAGTCAAGCTGTTGGACAGTCAGTTCTACCCGGAGACTTTGCCAACAGAAACAGGTATGAAAGGCACACACACACACACACACACACACACACAATTTTTCCAACACAGATGTAGTATCCTATTTTAATTGCCAACCCAGAAAGAAAAAAAAAAAGTAAATCCTATTGCCAGAGCACCACAAGGAAATAAAAAGCGTCTGGGAGCACTGTATGCAGCTGTGTTTCAGGGGAGTTAACAGACAGCATCGGCCCTGGTGTCCAGTCAGCGTGGGGCCCCCAGATGCCTCCTCGGCTCAGGTCGGCGTAGGCGTGTGTCACTCCGCTCCGGGTGTAAGAGACACAAAGCAGGTGGGGTCCCCTACTTCTGGGCTCAGGCCTGTGCCCCCTGCCTGGGCCCCCGAGGAGCCGGAGGAGGAGGAGGAGGAGGAGGAGGAGGAGGAGGAGGAGGAGGCGGCGGGCAGCTGCCAGAGAACAGGGCCTGGTCCGAGGTGTGAGGGGCAGGCGTGGCATGAGAGGCTTGCGGATGTGTGTGTGTGTGTGTTTGGTGTTTGCTTTTACGTTTAAAGCAAACGCCACCTCTGGGAGTGTGTTTCTGGTGACACCCCACAGACTCCACGCGTAAGGGCAGCCCACTGGGCGTGGGAGAAGCCCCGCTGGGGCATGTGCAGTCGCAGGCGGGGCGGAGACTCCGTGTGGACACAGCACGCACAGGTGCACGCATGTGCGCAGGCATGCCGGGAGGTCACAGGAGGCCGGGGCGGCAGGTTCGGCGCTCCGTGGGGCTGCGGCCAACTGGTTTTTCCACAACGGCTTTCACGCCACCTGCATTCCCAGGGCGGACCAGCAGCCCAACACCCACCAGCCCGGTGAAGAGAGACCGAGGGAAGGAAAGTAAACAGATGACGTCCGGGCTCTCCCGGCAGGAGGCACACAGAGGCCCCTTCACAGCTGTACTCGTGGCCAGGGCCGCCGGGGACTTCGGGGGAGGCCCAGGCCTGCTTCCCGCTGACCCCGAGCAGCCCTTTTTTTTTTTTAAATATATATTATTGATTTTTTACAGAGAGGAAGGGAGAGGGATAGAGAGTTAGAAACATCGATGAGAGAGAATCATTGAACAGCTGCCTCTTGCACACCTCCCACTGGGGATGTGCCCGCAACCAGGGTACGTGCCCCTGGCCGGAATCGAACCCGGGACCTTTCAGCCCGCAGGCCGACGCTCTATCCACTGAGCCACACCGGTTTCGGCCCGAGCAGCCTTTTGAAGTGACACAGGACTTGTGCCCGGGCAGCACGCTTGCTTAGCGCCTAATGGTGCCCGGTGGGCCCGTGTCGCCGGCCTGCCAATTAAGTGGAGCAGTAAACTCGGTGACGGGAACGTTCCCAGAGACTGCCTCCGGGAGTGCCATGCCCCGCCCTCCACCTCGGCTGGGCACCCTTCACACTCACTCTCTCTCTCTCTCTCTCTCTCTCTCTCTCTCTCTCTCACGAGATGCAGGCGGCCCGCCCAGGCCCAGGTGCCATGGAAGAGCCGACAGCCAGTCGGGGGCCTGCACAGATGACCCCCTCGGAGCACTTGTCGGAAGTATGTCTGGGAGCATCACCCAGCAGCAGCAGCAGCAGCAGCAGCATCCCATGAGGGGCCCGTGTGTGACAAGCATCCCGCCTAGCGGTTGACAGCCGCACACCACCAGCTTGACCCACAGGACGCCAGCTGGAAGCTGGCATCCCTTCCCCGTTTACTCTGGGAGAAACCGAGGCTCAGAGAGGCTCATCTGTGCGAGGAAGGCCCTCCAGCCAGAAATCCGAGATCCGGACTCTGCCGGCCTGGCTCCGAGCCGGTTTCCCTAAAGCCCCCACACAGGTCGCTCACGCGGCCCTGCAGGCAAGAGGAGCCAGAATTCAGCCCGCAGTCTTCCTCTCCATCCTCTCCAAGCACCGCCCTCCCCCTCCCCGCGCCATCAGTTAAGTCTGCACGCGATCACGGGCCCGACGAGGCATCGTAGCCGCAGTGCAGTGCAAACCCTGACCTCAGCGCTGCCATCGATTGGTTTTATTAAATCCATAGCTCCTCGGGCTGAGTAGCCAGGGAGCAAGGAAGTGATCTGCTGAGTAATTCTTCGGGGGGAGGCGGGACGGAAGGGGGGCGTGAAGATGCCGGCGAGCATGTAAATCCAGGAACTCAGTCTCCGGCTGGCTTCGGAGCGAGGGTCGCGGCGTACATGAGGCTAGTGATGAACATAAATTATTCAGGCCGGCTAAAGAGTATCTGTCTCCAAATAGGGGTTTGGTCTAGTTGAATTAAAATCCCCACTTCTCGCCGAAACCGGTTTGGTTTGGTGGATGGAGCTTTGGCTTGCAGACGTGGGGCGGGGGGCGGGGGGGGGTGTCCCAGGTTCGATTCTGGTCGGGGCCTTGGATGTGCCTTGGTTGTGGGCACATCCCTGGGGGGGGGGGGGGGGCGGGGATGGTGTGGGAGGCAGCTGATTGATGTTTCTCTCTCATTGATGTTTCTAGCTCTCTGTCCCTCTCCCTTCCTCTGTAAAAAAATCAATAAAATATATATTTTAAAAAATCCCCACTTCTAGCCGAAACCAGTTTGGCTCAGTGGTAGAGAGTAGGTCTGCGGACTGAAAGGTCCTGGGTTCGATTCCAGTCAAGGGCATGTACCTTGGTTGCGGGCACATCCCCGGTGGGGGGTGTGCAGGAGGCAGCTGGTCGATGTTTCTCTCTCATCAATGTTTCTAGCTCTCTATCTGTCTCCCTTCCTCTCTGTAAAAATATCAATAAAATATATAAGAAAGAAAGAAAGAAAGACTATTTGTTAAAAAAAAAATCACCACTTCTTAAGAGATAAAACCTTAATTGGAAAACGTACCTTTTCCATAGTCGAGAGCAAATTCTCTTTTAAACTCTACTTCCAGAAGCTTAGCCCGGAGATGACTTTTCCGTTTAATTCCATCCCTGAGGCTCGGTGCTGAGGCCACCCAGAGCCCACCCACTCCTGAATGTGTGCGAGAGGAGAGGAGACGCGGGCCGGGCCTGGGGAAAGCTGACGGGCCCCAACAATCGGCCGCCAGAGGGAAGCAGCCGGAGGTCAGGAGGAGGAACAGAACCCAGGCTGGTTGGGCAGCCCCGACCCTTAGCCCGCCTTCTCTGAGCTGCCTCGTCTGTCACGTAGCAAATCCTTCCCCACCACCACACAGCGATCTGGAGGGAATACATTATATATATATTTATATTTTAAACCCTCACCGGAGGATATTTCCCATTGATTTTCAGAGACAGTGGGAGAGAGAGGGAAAGACAGAGAAACATCGATGTGAGAGAAACTCACTGATTGGCTGCCTCCGGCACGCACCCCAACCAAGGCCCAGGCCGGGAAGGAGCCCGCAAACCAGGGACGTGACCTTGACCAGAATTGAACCCGGGACCCATCGGTCCACAGGCCGATGCTCTATCCACTGAGCCGCACCGGCTAGGGCTGGAACACACTACATTAAAAACAAACAAGCAAGCAAACGCTGGTTCTCTGCCTCTTCCGCAGAAGGTGCGCTGAGGAAGATAAGGTGCGCGGCCCTGTGACGGGTTCAGCTCAGACCTGGACCTGGAGCCGCCCCCGCAGGGAGGGCTCTGGCGGGCCCGGCTCCTTCCTCAGCCCAGGGGAGCCGAAGGACCTAAATTCTGTGAAACTGAGAATCACCACCGTCTCTCCTCCTCTTCCTCGCAGCCCACACTGTCTGTTACCCTCCCGGGGGCAAGGACGGTCCTCACCCTAATCCAGGGGTGGGCAAACTTTTTGACTTGAGGGCCACAATAGGTTCTTAAACTGGCCCGGAGGGCCGGAACAAAAGCAACCTGACCATGCTGGCACTCTCATCTTGGGCTGCTGGGGAAGGAGCGGAGGGGAGAGCAAGAGAACCCTCCTCTGCTCTTTCGGCTCCGGGGGCCGGATAGAACAGCCGAACGGGCCGGATCCGGCCCGCGGGCCGTAGTTTGCCCACGGCTGCCCTAATCAATGCTCCAGGAAGGAAACTTGGCCCAGCAGAGTCCGAGGCGGGGGCTCCTGTCCAGCCGTGTCTGGCCCATGCACCCCGTCCGTCCGTCCCACAGGCACCCCCCCCCCCCCCGAGCCTGCAGGTGAGAAGCCTTTGCCTCCAACGCACAACGCCCTCAGGTCCTTGGCGGCCGATGCCCCTCGGAGCCACGGGAGGGGCCGAGGGGGCCGTCCACCAGCTCGGGGAGCCCAGGTGAAAAGGACCCCGTGGCCCCAATTCTCAGCCCAGGAAAGGCTGCTTGTCAAGCCCCATGGCCAGCATGGGCCTCTGAAATGGGGGGGACCACATCCTTCAGGTCTGCCTGCAACACCTCACCTTGTCGGGGGTGGCACCCTGGGGGGAGCCAGCGGGGCCCCGAGTGGTGCCGAGCTCAGCGCTGAACACCAGGCTGCCCGGACCCCACAGCCCCTGAGCACCCCCCGCCGGAGGGGCGTGGACCTACCGCTCACCGGCCGGGCCTCGTGGGGGACCCTCTGCAGCGCCTGGAGCCGCTCCGGTCCCAAGTGGCCCTTCGGGAGCCTGCGGAAGAGCCGACGGAGCCGGGCCGTGACGGTGCCGAAGCAGGCGGTGGCGGCCCCCGGCGCCCGGCCCTCCGTCATCCCAGCCGCGGGGGTCCACGGCCTCTCTCTGGGCCCGGTGTCAGGGGGCGGGGAGGGCGAGGGGGGCGGTCACCGCCCCGGGAGGGGCTCCGGCCCTCGGCCCTCCCTCGTGTGGCCCAGGCTCCGCTCCGATCAGCCGGAGGGAGCCACAGGCACCTGGGCCTCGGCGGCCGGCACAGCCTGGCCTGAGCGATGATGCCCCCTCCCTCCCTCCCTCCCAGCCGAGGTCCTTCCCGCCCCGCCCCCGCCCCCAGTGGAAAACTTTCTATTCCTGGGGCTTTTAGTCGATAAGATAAAGACGCCCCACCAAAGAGGAGGCTGCGGGGCAGAGGCTGCGGAGCTGCACTCCTAGAGTGAGTGCCCCGGAGCCTGGAAAAACCAGCGTCTCCTCCGAGGTTCCCACAGACGGCAGCGGTGACCCGGGGCTCCTTAATGGAGTGCTTCGGGGACGGCGGCAGCTTGGGCTCCCGAGGGACCCCCGGCTCGTTCACATCCTCCGCCCGGAGCCTGCGGTGGGAGGGGCGGCCCAGCTCGCAGCCACCCAGACCCCAGAGAGGCCGCCGCTCTAAGAGGGTCCATCGATCTGAGGCCAGACACCTGCGCGGAGGAGAGAAACCGGCGGAGGAGGGAGAGGGAGGAAGCACAGAACAGAGTCGCTCACACAAAGCGCAGCCACGCTGTCCCCTGGCCCTAACATGATGTTCCGAGGGCGTCCCCTCAACGCCGAGTCCCAGAGGCAGCCAAGTCCTGGGGTGAAAGTTCCTGGGCGCCCTGTCCCCCTCGCCACGACTTCCGGGAAGCCCCTGGTCTGGGGGCTGGAATGCGTGTTATTAAAAACAATCAATCAATCAATCAATCAATCAATCAAGAATGCCCAGAGGCTGAAACCAGTTTGGCTCAGTGGATAGAGCGTTGGTCTGCAGACTGAAAGGTCCCAGGTTCGATTCCGGTCAAGGGCATGTACCTTGGTTGCAGGCACATCCCCAGTAGGAGGTGTGCAGGAGGCAGCTGATCAATGTTTCTTTCTCATCTATGTTTCTAACTCTCCATCCCTCTCTCTTCCTCTCTGTAAAAAATCAATACAATATATTTAAAAGGAAAAAGAAAAAAAAAGAATGCCCAGAGATTCCAGAACGCCTCTGCCAACCACGAGCAGGGCAGGCTGCAGAGGAAGGAGAGGAAATGAGCACAGAGGACGCGGGTCTGAGCAGAAAAGAAGCCAGTTACCCAGTGTGAGGTCCAGGAAGCCAACACTCAGCAGTTCGGAGGTGACTCTGTTGTTGCTTCTGTGAACGCCAACCTGCCCCCTACCCCCCTCCCCTTTGGGCTGCAGAGTTCCCAGGTCACAGAGCATGCCGGCAGGCATCCTGTCCCCAAGGCCATGACCTTGGGCCTCTCAGAGGAGAAAGTGTTGGTAGAACAAACCTCAGCCGCACTCTGCTCCTCCACACAGGCCACCGTCCTTCTAGGAAATCTGGCCAGGCGGCCCCCAGCGTAGGTCGCCCCTCACTCCTGAGGGCCGCAGGACTTGGTGCAATAACAATAAAATCTCATTTGTAAGCTCAGCCACAAAAACACATGTTTACTGCCCGGCCGGCGTGGCTCAGGGGTTGAGCGTCAACCCATGATCCAAGAATTCACAGGTTCGATTCCCAGTCAGGGCAGATTCCTGGGTTGCAGCCTCGATCCCCAGTGTGGGGCGTGCAGGAGGCAGCCGATCTATGTTTCTCTCTCACTGATGTTTCTATCTTTCTATCCCTCTTCCTTCCTTTCTCTCTCTCTCAAATCAATAAAAAGCAAACCAAATGTTACAAGTAATCTATTTAATTTAGAAATGCCCCCCAATGCCACCCTTTCTCAGGCAGGGACACCGGTTCCTTCTTCCTGATACTTCCTCAGTGGGACTGGGCTGCCCAGATTACCCAGCAACCCCTGCACCAGAAGAGGGTCAGGAGCGCATCCGGGTCCTGAAATGGCACTTGGGGCCACAAGCCAGGGCTGGCGTCGAGGTTCCTTGGCTCTGATCCTTGCACCTGAGATCACCACGCGGGCCCGGGACACCCCCCTGGCTGAGCACAGGCAAGGCGGGCAGTCCATGGCCACCCTCAGAGGGGACAGCACGCGCATGTGGGGGGGATTTTAAAGTATGAGTCACATGATGGAAGGAAAAATCCCTCCCGAATGCCCCATTTGGGCTTTGGGATAAACTTCTTCCTCATCCCTGAGCTGTTCTCTGAGGGGGTTCCCACCGGGGAAGCCGGCAAGAAGGGCCGGGCAGAGACCAGACTCGGCTCCGGGAGGCTCCTGGGCCTCGGAAATCTGGATCCGTCCCCATCACCGGGGCGTTCCGGAGGCGCGCTGTCGAGGATGAGTGCCATGCCCTCCTGCCGCCTTTGGCCGATGACCTCAATGCCCAGGCCCAACAAAACGTGGAGAAATGCTCTTCCACCATCTTAAGGGTTGGGTTCAACTATATTCTCACCTGGAAATGCTAGTCTATTCCTCTAAAGGCACCACCAGGTTTCTTTCAGAAACATTCGTCACTAAGACAGGCATTGCCATACCGTACGCTGAGCCCTGTCTCTCAACACTCTCCAGTCACAGCAGGAATCTGCTGTTCCGTTTGCAGAGTGAGGTTTTCCTGGACTTAGAATACTTTCCCTAGCTGCAGAAAGGCCGTGATTGTTTGAACAGAAACCACAAGACCTCCAGCTTCCATTCAACTTCCACGAAAAAAAAACCACACAAACAAAACAGCTTCCTCCGAGTCAGCAAGGAAAGTAAGTGATGATCCTCAAGTGATCGGGTGAGAGCCAGGCCTGCAGACGACACACGTGCAGCCAGCCAGGGGGGAGGGGACTCTGCCCCGGGGGGCTCCTCCCCACGGGCCACACCCCGGTCTGGGACAGAGCCAGCGCTCCGTATGCCAACCTCGGCTGGTTTTTCAGTCTCTATCCAACTCTTCTTCACCCTCGCTGTCCCATCTGAGATTCATTCTGATTTCACTTTGGTTCCTGTGTCATGAACTCTGACCCTGGTCATAAGGAGGCTTGAAACAGGGAAAGACCAACCTGCGTTTCCACACCCACCCTCCTACACACACCCGACACCAAGGGGGCGGGGGCGGGGGGGGGGGAAGGGATACACTTGTTTCCTTTCATATATATATATATATATATATATATATATATATATTTTTTTTTTTTTATTTCCCCCAGTGGAAGGGAGGGGGAGAGACAGAGGGAGACAAACATTGATATGAGAGAGACACATGGATTGGTTGCCTCCAGCACGACCAGGCCGGAGGATCAACCCTGCAACTGAGGTACATGCCCTTGACCAGAATCGAACTTGCGACCCTTCTGTCAGCAGGCTGACCCTCTATCCACTGAGCCAAACAAGCTAGGGCTACTTGTTTCTTTCATCTTGGGATTTTGAAAAACGTCACCGTTTGTTGGAAGATCTCAGGATTTACACTCATGCGGAAACCCAGCGCGTCTTCTTAGAAACCCGACGCTGACAACAGGCAGGAGCGCAGCCAGAGCGCCATTATTGGGGCGCTGGCTGGTGCTCTCGCTTGCACGTGGCTGGCCCACCACGTGGCCCGCCCTCCCTTTCTCCTGCGCCTCCTTTTGGGGACATTTCCGCATTCATTGGCAGCGGAGAGGCAGATGAATGAAGAAACTCAATTGCCTGGCCTGTCCAGGGATACCCAGCCCACAAGGCAAAATGCTGGGCTGGGTTCTGGCGCCGGGTCTGCTACGTGACGGGGTCGTCTTGGGAGAAGTCCTTGGATTCCCTGGATGCTGCGCTTCCCCATCGGGGAGAGGGCGAGGATTCAACCAGCCCCGCCTGCCTCACCAGCCGGCGCACCAGAACGCCTTAGAGCAGTGGTTCTCAACCTCCCCAATGCCACGACCCTTCAATACCGCTCCTCATGTGGTGGTGACCCCCAACCATAAAACGATTTTCGTTGCTACCTCATAACTGCCATTTTGCTACTGTTAATGAATTGTAAGGTAAACATCTGTGTTTTCTGATGGTGTTAGGTGACCCTGCTAGCGGTTCTCAACCTGCTGTAGAGCCTAAGACCATTGGAAAACACAGATGTTTACATTACGATTCATTTAGCAGTAGCAAAATGACAGCTATGAAGGAGCAACGAAAATAATTTTATGGTTGGGGGTCACCACCACACGAGGAGCGGTATTAAAGGGTTGTGGCGTTAGGAAGGCTGAGAGCCACTGCCTTAGAGGAAGCCACATCATCTCTGAGATAAAGGTGTCTCCGTCCCACAATTCCTTGGCCATCCTCAATTCACTATGCGCAGCGGGTATGGGGGCCCTTTTTCAAGAGCCATTTGTTTTCTGTTTTTAAAAATATATATTTTTTAAATTGATTTCAGAGAGGAAGGAGTGAGATAGAAACCATCGGTGACCAGAGAGAATCATTGACTGGCTGCCTCCTGCACGCCCCCCACTGGGAATCTAGCCCGCAACCCAGGCATACACCCTGATCTGGAATTGACCTGTGACCTCCTGGTTCACAGGTCGACGCTCAACCACTGAACCATGCCAGCCAGGTCCAAGGGGATGTTTATAATATAATTTGAGGTCCATACAAAATTATGAACTTAAAAATCAGCCTGCTATGTATTTGGTCAAACATTTCATTAACTCACCCCCAATGCCGTGGTAAGGGCCAGGCCAAATGATTTCACGGACCTTCTATGGCCCTCGGGCCGGCTGTTCCCGACTCCTGAGCTACGGGATTATCCCATCCTAACAGGCTGCCATCCCTAGCAATCACAGTGATAATCCCTTCCCAGATCCAGCTTCCAGTGGAAACAGGACGTAAAAGGATTACAGAAGTATCCCGGCACAGAACAGCACGCTTCTCGAGGCCTGGCTTCCGTGAACCTGTGGCCTGCTTTCTTCAAGGTCCGCAGAGGCCAAGTTTCCATTTTCCAGCAGCCCCAGCCAATAGCCACTGGGGACGCCTGGGTAAGGCCCGCCTGCCCGCCCTGGAAATGTTTGTTCAAGAAACAGGGAGGGACAGTAGAAGGTGGGGTGCAGGCCCTCCACTGCATAATAAACATGACCAAGCCCACGATGGCCACAGCGAGGGACATACCTGGCCACCTGCCCGCCGCCCGGCGACACACGGCAATGAGCAGACCGGACTTCCCCGCACGGGACTTCCTACAAAACCCTCAGCACAGTGCCAAGTGCCACTTGTGCCCCTGATGCCCTCACCGGGGCCAAGACAGTAGGTGTGGGGAGTGCAATCCTAAAAAAATATCCCCCCCCCACCCCTCGTCGGCGTGGCCAAGGCCACCCTCCTCAGGGAGGCTGGACATGGCTGCCAGGCCGGCGGGACCCCTGCTGCTCTGCCTCCTGCGTCTCCAAACATCTGTCTTACTTCCGGGGGCATCTCCCAAGAGCCTTCTCCACGCCCAGAGGTACAGGCTGGAATGGACCCTGCATGAGCTTGTCGGCCACGACGGCCAACGCCTACACCATGGAGGGCCCCGGGGGCCCGCCAGGCTCTGCCCGCATCTCTGGCACAGAGCGTGGGTGCTTCACAGAACACCCAATATCACCTCCCCAGGTCTGAGCCAAGACAGTCTTGACCTTGAACCCGGGTTCCCCATCACTATTCCCCCCCCCCCCCCAGCCCTGGTTTTATTCCCCTTACACCAGTGCCCCCAGGGAAACCGAGCCTGCTGTCCTGTCTGACATCACCCCGGAGTCCTCAATCTTTCCCCGGAGCCGACGACGCTGGCTCAGCTCTCTTCCCAACCCTGCAATCTGGCCCCGAGCATGTGGGGGGCAGCGTGCCAAAACTCCTGGAAAAAAACCGAAAAGTGACTAAATGCGCAACCATCTCCCCAGTCCGGACTGGCCTTCCCGGCGTCGCGGGCCGCCAGCATTCCTGACCCAGCCGGGGAGGGAGCGGGCAGCGCCGGCCAGGCCCTTGGGGAAGGGTGGGTGGCCCGTGAGGTCAGCGGAGGAGGCAGGAAGCATCCTGCCGCTGGCACTGGATCCGCGAGCGAGCGTGGGGAGCAGGGTGCCGAGTGAGGTGCCGGGTAGGAGTCGGGGGAATGCCTGTTTGCATGCTTTGTCACCCACGGGTCCTCCCCGCCCACGAACACTCTGCTTGTCGCTGAGGAATTGGAACAGGAAGGGCCTCCCGTGAGGTCAGAGGTGCTTTTACAGCTCCCTCACCAGCCTTCCTGGTGCCTGGGCAGGGCCAGGGGGGCGAGCAGCTCCTCTGATGGGGAAACTGAGGAACGAGAGGTGGGTGTGGGTGGCCAGAGAGAGCCCCGTGGGCAGGGAAATGGCTGGAGATGCCCAAGGCCTCCAAAGCCAGTCTGGTTCGCCTAACACCCCGTGGTCGGCAAACTGCGGCTCTCGAGCCACATGCGGCTCTTTGGCCCCTTGAGTGTGGCTCTTCCACAAAATACCACGTGCGGGCGCGCACGTACAGTGCGATCCAATCTCCATGGCCCACGCGCGGAAGTCGGTTTTCGGCTCCCCAAAGAAATTTCAGCCGTCCTACTGTTGCTATTTGGCTCTGTTGACTAATGAGTTTGCCGACCACTGGCCTAACCTTGCCTGCCCCCAGCCCGGTGCACTGGCGACGCCTGCCCGCCCGAGACCCCGGCAGAGGCCTCCCCGCCAAGTCCGGACCTCAGGAAGCTGCCCAGAGGCTGAGCGTGGCAGGGAGCATGCCAACCCCGGGCTCTGCGGAGGCGTCTCCCTCACCCTCCAGCGGGCCCGGGCCTGCCGGAGCCTCCGCCGCCTCCTGAGCCGCCGGCCCTGCTCCTGGTGGAGGCGGGTCCCCGGGCCAGCCAGGGCCCCTGGGGCTGGGCTGTCCGTCCTCTGTCACTCAGCGCCTCGCAGCCAGGTTTGGCAGAAGCGGGTTCACCGGTGAACTTGGGGCAGAGAGGGGGGGTCCCAAATCAAACCCTCGGAGCCGAGGGGAGATGTCAGCTCCCGTCCACCTCATAACCCGCAGGATCAGCAGGCAAACACACACGCGCTCATTACCAATTCGAATGAGGCCGGCAGACAAGTGGCATTAATCATTTTTGACTGTACCTGGGATTCAAGCCCCTCTCCCTCCCTAATCAGGGAATTTCACGCTCTGGTGAGTGGGGGTGGGAGGGGGGCGGCATTAAGCCCACATTTTATCCCTTCACCCTCATCTTCTGAGAAGACAGGAAACAGGGACGGGGGAAACAGAGACGGCGTGGGGAGCTCTCTCAAAGCATCCCAGACCCCTTCCCGGTCCCCCACGCCCAGCTCCCCCACACCCCATTAGGGCCTTTCCCAAGAAGACCCCACTAGGAGCCAGGAGCAGGGGAGGGGCTGGAAGTGGGGGGCGAGAGGGGGGTTCCTCAAGCTTTAACAGCCTGACACCCGTCTTGGTGCGTAACGTCCCTGACCTCCAAAGCAAGCACGGGACCACTGACCACGCTGCACCCGCACCCCTCGGTGCTGCTGGGGGCGCTGGACAAGCGCCACGCTTGCTGCCCACGTGGCCGGGCGCTGGGTCTGTTCCAGGGATCCTCAATGCCCGTGTCCCTGTGACCTCTCCCACAGAGAGCCCACGGCAAGGCACGGGCCTGCAGGACCCCGGGCTGCCGCATGTGTGGCTTCAGCATGTGCAGAGCAAAGGGTTAAGCCTGCCCATTAAAATGCGGTGACAAGACAAGGCGGCTGGACAGGGGGCCCTGGGGGAAGCCAGCCTCCCTCCCCACGAAGGTCCCCATCCATCCCCGAAGGCCATGCAGAGGCCTCGGACTCACACCATAATTAGCATCGGTTACAGGAAGGGGCGGTTAGCTGATGAGCCACATGCCCCCCACCCCCGGCAACCCTGTAATTCCATCACTTAGCACACCCCAGCTCAGAACAACGCCCTCCCAGAGCGGCCGGCTCCGGGAGCAGGCACGTGGCACTCACTGGCGGCACGCTAGGTGTGTCCACCCAGCCCTCCTGGGATGCCGAGTCGGAGTTAGGCTCCCCCATTTCCTAGACCATCCCCTGGAGGCTTATATAGCGGCCGAAAGGAGACGGGAGGTCAAAGGTCACCTCTATGTGCCTTTTTAAAAAATATATATATATTTTATTGATTTTTTTACAGAGAGGAAGGGAGGGGAGAGGGATAGAGAGTTAGAAACATGGATGAGAGAGAGACATCGACCAGCTGCCTCCTGTACACCCCACACCCAGGGATGTGCCACAAACAAGGTACGTGCCCTTGACCGGAATCAAACCCGGGACCTTGCAGTCCGCAGGCCGACGCTCTATCCACTGAGCCAAACCGGTTGCCTTTTACCGGGGAAAGGGACCGTGGCCTGTAAGGAACATTCCCCGAGAAGTCAAAGGGCAGGGGGTTGTTTAGTGCTGACCGCTCCCACCCGGAGCTATTCTCTCTGCCCCCAGGGCCCCGCCCCAAATACACTGGGTCACACCAATCTCTTCTCTCTTCTCCCCTCTCTCTACCTCTCTTCCCCTCGCTCCTCACCAATCCCACTAGATTGCCTTTCCTACCTAACCAACACGATTCCTTCAATCCTAGAAATGAGCACTAACCCTGAACACTCCTGTGGGCAAACCCAGCACGAACCAGAGCTCAGCTACAGACAGAGCTTGAGGCAGGAGCACGCGTCACAGAAAGAGGCTTTCACCAAAAAGGCAGGCGGCTTCCCCACAGCTGCCCTCGCTAAAGGCCCATTTTTCCAACAGGGTTCCCACCCAGTGTCAGCTGCCTGCGCAAGCAGGTGTCATTCATGTACTCCCGCCCTCCCGCTCGTTCCCAAGAGCAGGGGGATTGAACAGCCATAGCAAGTGGTCTTCATCAGCCACCACTCACCGAAGCCGTGCTCTGCGCGGGGGGCCAGGGAAACAAAGCCAGGTGCCAATGGCATGCTGGGAGTCACGTTTCCAGAGGACGCTAATGCCTGCACTTCCTGGGACACGCATGGCCCTCGCTTCCTCGTTATGCTCTGCAACTATGCAGAGCCTGAACACTACACATCGCTTGGAAAGGTCACCCTAAGACAGGGGTGGGCAAACTACGGGCTGTTCTATCCGGCCCGCTCTCCCCTCCGCTCCTTCACCAGCAGCCCAAGATGAGAGTGCCAGCATGGTCAGGTTGCTTTTGTTCTGGCCCTCCGGTCCAGTTTAAGAACCCATTGTGGCCCCCATCGAGTCAAAAAGTTTGCCCACCCCTGCCAGACACATTGGACCCGAGCTGCACGGGGGGGGGGGGGGGGGCATAACAACAGCATCCGCATGGCACCCAACATGCACATGCATGTTCTAGCACTGCTTTAAGCGCTTTCCATACATTCATTCCTTCACATGAACACACGAACATAGGACTGTTACTATCCCGATTTTTTTAAGCTAGGAGGTGAAACACAGGTTCCCACCGAGACTCGGGGACCAAGATTCACACACGAGTCAAGATTCACCCCCACGTCTTCTGGTTCCAGGCTGTCCTCTTTAATTATTCCTAGTGCTGCTTTTAAAAAGTCATCTCCCCCAGCCTTACCTTTCAAACTAAAGGTAAAACGGGCCAAACCTTCCATGGGACGAGACCCTCCGCGTAAAGGAAGGCCCCCGGCGGGCCCAGCCTGCTGTGCCCCCTCCTGCCAGCCCTCCTTCGCACCTGGGAGCACGCCCTCACGTGCCCCGCCGGCCACAGGCCCACAGGGGGCTCCGCCTGCCCGCGTTAACAACGACACACAGAGACCCCGCGCCACAGCCCTCGGTCCCAGCGCCGCCCGCACCCCCTCTGGTGCCCAGCCTCCCCTGGTTGCCACGAAACCTGCGCGGGGGGCCACCAAGAACGTCCCTGCCCCTGGTCTTCCTGCCGCCAGAAACTACTTAGGCACTAATTAAATAAGCAAGTCTGATTAAAGCGAGTGGGCATTCATCTAGCCGTGGAGCAGCAGGCATATGCGCCCACGCGAGCACACATGCACATACACACACACACACACACACACACTGTTACCGCCATCCCCAAAAAACCAGAAAGCTACGTGCAAAATGTTCAGCAACGGGTACAAACGTCGTAATACAAACTGGAATTCCAATGAAGCAGATTCCCCAGGATTCCCACCCAAGGAAAGCCATTCCGGGGAGGACGGGAGGACGCCGCTTCTGTGCTGACGGGGCCGGGGAACGCAGGAAATAAAACCCCCAGAGGCCAGAGCTGCCAACACATCTGAGGGCAAGCTGCATCCGTCCCACTGCAAGGTCAGGGCCTTTACCAAGTGGCAGCAGCCCTGGGCCCGTTACGCACACCTCCCTAACTCTCGCTCTTTCCTTGTTCCTTGGCACCTGAGCTGTGAGCTGTGGTGTTGGAGGGAGGAATACCTCGCCCCCCCTCTCCCGTCCCCCTCCAGTCTCCCCCTTCCACTTGACCCTGGCATAGAGTCAGCTCTCCCTGCCCGCAGCCAGCTGCCGTGGGAGGTGCCCTGCACAGCCTGGGCGGCGGACTGGCTGCAGAGAGACAAAGTGGGCTTCTCCCGATGGGAACGGGGCGGGTGCTGCCCGATGCGGCCGTTAGAGATCGTGGAGGGGGGAGGGAGAGCCAGCCGCTGACATGTGCCCAGCCCATCTCCAGAGGTGCTGGCTAGAGCCGTGCCACCGTCTGCGCTTCGTGCCTCGGATACGGAAAACATGCACCTAAACACATAAGCACACAGGTATCCACACGCGGGCAACCGCAAACATGGGGGCGGGGGCGGGGAGAGGACACTCGTTAAAGAAACACACACCCCTAACTGTAAGAAGAGGAAAATAATAAAACCCCAAGTGGCTCGGGAAACCTGCGCCCGGGGTGCCCCGTGTTTTATCGTCAGGTTGGAGGCGAGCCTGGCTGGGGGAGGCTAGAGGGACCAGGGAGCTCGGGGGTGGCAGGCCCCCGAGTTGGTAACGTTAGAGCACGAGGACCCGAGCATTCAGAGCCATCACAGGGGGAAGGGGCGGAGGCGGGGCACAGCCAAACCTCAGAGCAGGGTCCAAAGGTTTGAGGGGCCGGAGAGAGAGAGAGAAGGCAGGAGGGGGCACGGGCCCAGGGTGACCTCAGGCTCTCTCCGGCCCCACAGCTGGTGCTAGCCAGAGCCCAACCGGCTCCCCTCCCCTCTCCCAACCGGACACCTGGGGGAGAGCGTGGACCGTCCGCCTGTGCCACGGACGGACGGACAAGCCAACCGCGCTGCCCCACGCGCCCTAATGACCACAGGCCGATGGCCACCTCCACGCCCGGCCTCGCACCCACTCTCCAGAACCGACCCCAAACCCAAGCGGGTGCGACGGGATGACCTTGCGGCTGCGGCCACCAGCCCAACCCGCTCGCCTGAGCGTGCGCACGTGGGTGCCCGGGCGGGGGCGGGCAGGTGCCCGTCCGGAGAGGTATTTGTTGATCCCGCAGAGCCAGGGCTGGGCAATAGGCGGCCCCTGAAGAGGTCGGGGCGGGGGACTAGAGAGCAGAGAGTTTCCAGGGCTTATCTCCTTTAATTGCAGGCGAGGTCTCCCCCGCAGCCGGAGCGGGCAATGCCCCCCGCTCTGCCCCAGCCCCCGCCGCCCCTCGCCGCGGACTGCGGTCTCCCCGCGCGCCCCTCCCTCCCCGCCCTCCCCGCCCCTCCCCTCCCGCCGGCCCCGCACTCACTAGCGCAGCGCAGCGCCTGCCGCAGCACCTCTCGCCCGCACAGGTCGCACCAGCCGCGGCCGCTCCGCAGCGCCAGCTCGGTGAAGCGGTGCCCCTCGCCGCGCTCCGCGGGGACGCGGGGGTCCTGCGGCTGCTCGAAGATGCTCCGCACGTCCCGCGGCCGGGGCGCTCCAGGCCGCCGCCGCAGCCTCGGCTGCAGCCCGGGCCGGGGCGGGCGAGCGGGGCGGGGGGCCCGCGGCGGGGGGTCCGGGTCCCCGCGGGGAGCCCTCCGGCCGCCGCGCCCCTCGTGCGCCCCGGGCGCGGCGGAGACGGGCGCGGGGGCGCAGCGGCGGGAGGCCCGGCCGGGACCCGGCGGCGGCGGCGGCGGCGGCGGCTCCGGGCCGCTCAGGGTCTGCAGATAGCGCGGCGGCTCTGGGTCCAGGAGCAGCCGGTACGGGCGCTGCCCCACGGCCGGGGACGCCATGACCATGCCCGCCGCCGCCGACGCTTCTCCCGAGTTCGCCTCGAGAGGGGGGCGGCCCCGCGCGGCGGCCTTTAAAGGGACCGCAGGCGGCGGGGCGGGGCCGGGGCGGGGCCGGGGCGGGGCGACTCGGGAGCCGCAGGAAGGACGGCCCCGGAGACCGCGGGCCGGCGGGGCGGCGGGTTCGGCGATGTGGGGGGGGGCGCGCGGACCAGCGTGGATGTCGGGGCGTCTCCGGGAGGCGGACGGGGCCGCTGGGGCCGCTGGAGGATTGCGTATGGGAAAGGCTCTATTGGGAACAGCTCCGAAGAGGCATCTGGTTGGGGACCGCCTGCCTTCAGCCCCACCCCTGTCCCTCCCCCGTCACCTCCCACTACCCCAGGCCCCCCACCCACCCACCCACACACACCCGCCCACTTGCAGCACCGCACGCCCAGGTGAGGGGCGGGAGGGAGGAAGGGCGTAAGATTAGGGGAAGGTCCACGGCCGGGGGTCTGCCCGCCACCCTCCTGGTTTCCAGCGGACCCGAGGGATGTGCCCTTTGCCCCCCCTCCCCTGTGATCCGAGCCCCCACGCGGGTCCGGAACGCGGGTCCTCGCGTCGGGCGGCCACGCAGAGCCCCGTGACGCGCGCGGCGCTGCGGACGCTGACGGCGGGCGGGCGGCCACCCCCGCGGCGGCCGGGCTGTGCGCGTGCGGCTCTCGCTCGCTCGCCCCGGATTTCCCCTCCTCGGAGGGTGGCCCTGCCCTGCCCTGTGCCCGGCAGGACATTCCTTTCCGGGAAGACAGACGGGGCTTGGGGGGGGGTCGTGCGCCCTGGGTGGTGAGGACGCTCCCGCGGCCTTGGGTTGGGAGAGCTCGTCCTTCTCAGTCAAGCCCTTCTCTCCCCATAGCTGTTCCGGTAATTGCTATGGCAATGCCAGTCTCTCCCCCCTTCCTCCTCCCCACCCCCCCCCCCCCCCCAGAGCCCTGCTTAGCATCTGTTATGGACCGCTCACCTGTGGCCCCAAAGACAGACTGCAGTGTTGGCCACCGCACCGGCACGGGCACCCCCCAATCCCGCCCCCTCCAAGGCTCTGCTGTCAGGATCCTGGGAGTCCGAATACTTTCCGAACAAAGGGCCAAGCGTGTTCTCTCTGCCCTGGGCCCCGCAGAGGATGGAGCGGGTCTGGACCCTCATCTCTCCTGCAGGAGGAAACGGGCCTCCCGTCTAGTTGAACCCGTATCCAGGCAGACCAGCTGCATGACCCTGGCCCTCGTTAGCATCTCGGTTTTTTTACTAAATTGGTCCGGGAACGAGGACACGTTTGCAGCCCTCGCCAGCTCCACCGCTGGGATCGCCCCTCTGCTGGAAGCTGGGGCTAGGTTTGTTTGGTGGGTGGATCAGAGGTCACCAGCAAACAACTTTCTAAACCCTTCTGGGCCGGGACTCCTCCCCTCTCCCCAGGCTGGAGACGGGCCTCCCCCTAGCGTCCGGCAGGGGGATGTTCACTCTTGCTTTTCGTTTCCCCTGGCAGAAATTCTTAGGTAATCCCGGACATTTCTCAGAGCCCGGTGACCACCGGGGAATTCCCAGCCTGCTTTGGCCCCCGGCTTCTCCCTCATGGCCGGGACGATCCCATTTGCAGCAGGGGACATGCTGCAGGGTCCTTGGGTCTCACTGGAGACTGGATGGAGGGTGGTATCTGGGCAAGTGAGAACGACCCACAGCAGCCAAGGCCACAGCCGCCAAGGCCACAGCGCTACCAAGAGAAGGAGCAGAGATTCAGGAGTGCAGGCCTCCAGCCACCCCCTGCTCCCCTCCTCCACCTCTCCTCTCCCCAGGCTGAACCTGGCTCTCTCTCCACCAGTGGTTTTCAAACTTTGGCTGGCATGGCAATCACCTGGAGGGCTCGTTAACTGGCAGATTACTCCCCCACACACAGCGATTCTGAGTCAGTACGTCTGGGGCAGGGGGTTGAGATTTTGCATTTTTAATGAGTTCCCAGGAAGTGCGCATGCTCTGCTCCAAGGCCCCTGCTTCTGATCGAAGGTAGTGATAAGAATGGGCCCCTCCACTCTTTCCCCCACAGGACAGGTGATACAGAACCTGTGTTGCATGTGCACACCTGCTTGCACCCACCCTGTGTCCTCCGCCATTCCTCAGACTGGAGGGCAGCGGACCGGGTGAGGTCCAGGGTGTGGACCCACTGTGCGCTCGGGGAGCCAGCTTGGTGTGGGAAGAGGAGGAGACCTGGCAAAGAGCTCCTCCCTGGGAGGCCAGTTTTGAAATGTCACTTGGGAAATAACTGCTGACAATCACATCTCTGCCCTCCACCTCCCACCCCACCCATGGTAGAGAGAGGTTCCCGGGATGGGCCTCCCCTCCGGCCCTGGAGACGGGACCGTCTGGAATGACCAGGTGCAAACCCGTCCCGGTCGCCTGGCTGAACGGAAAAATGCTGGTGTCTGTGTTCCCGCTCCGGGCAGCGGGGCTGCAGCGGGCGGGGGGGGGGGGGGGGGGGGGAGGGGGATGGCTGCTCCCGCACAGAGCGGGCGGAGACCATGCCGGGCCAGCGCCGGACACTGGCTTCCGGATGGGAAAGAGATGAAAATGGAGGTGATGTGACTTCATGTAACCAGCCCCAAGGCTATCAAGTTCACCTAAGGTTCCTCTCCCTGAGCCAAGAAATGGAGGTCTGGAGAGGTAGCTGCTTCCCCCGACTGGACAGGGGGCCATGCGTGGGTCTTGCTCCTTTGATGCCATCTTTCCAGCCCTGGCCCTTCTTCCCCATCCCCTCCCTCCCCCAACACAGACACACACACACATCACACATGCACACACACACACACTACACACACCACACATGCACCCACCCCCATATACATAGCACACACACTATACATACACACACACCACACATACCCCCCACATGCACACAAAACCCCCACATACATACATCCCCAACACACACATATCACACACACACTCCACCACATAAACTATACACCACACACCATATCACACATACACAAACTACAAACCACACCACACATACACAAACCACACACACACACACACACACACACACACACGTGCACGCTCATTCCTCCCTCCCAGGGAAGTGTGAACTCCTCTGATTGCGGTCGGGGTGAGGTGGGTGCTTGGAGCCCAGCACCGTTGGCCCCTCGGTCACGCAGGCTGCAGGGACAGACAGCGACCCCACAGACACCTCCACTGAGTGCCCCAGTGAGCGGCGCCTCTGGGCCAGAGCCGTGGTCTCTCACCCAGAGGAGCGGGTCCGCTTCACGCCTTCACTTCTGACCGGGGGGAAGGATGTGACTGAGCCCGAGTGTGGCCGGTGTGTGAGGTCCCAGTGAGCCAGCCCCCCAGGGACAGTCCTTCCCAGGCCCCCCGCTCCTGCGCTTCTGGAAGGAAGGGAGAGGATGGGTGGTTCCTCTCTGCAGGGGAAGTTTGGGGCTCTGTGGGGCTCCGAGGCTTTGAAGCCTCCTGAAACCCCCACAGCAGCCCGGGGCCTCCCAGTGACTCCCAGTCTGGTCTGTGCAGAGGATCCCGGCCTATCCGGCAGCCAGGCTCCGCTGCAGCCATAAACCCCCCCTCCCCCCCTCCCTGCTCCACTGCCCTCTGCCACGTGGCGGGGAGACTGGTCATCGGAGCCACCGCGGGACCCGGGCCGATGGAGCAGCGCCCACACCTAATGTGCCAGTCACTGTGCAGGGGAGCCCGGAGGGTCTGCAGGGGCCTGCCCGCCTCTAAAGGCTACACGTGCTTCCGCACACCTCTGCCCTGGCCAGACCTAGCTACACCACCTACGTACACGGGGGGAGAGGAGGGGGGTGAGCAGTGCACCCCACCCTGCGCTCAGAATGGGAAAAGGGCTGCAACATGTGGCCAGCAGTGCCCACGTCCACTGTGACCTTCAGGGGCCCAGAGCGGTGGCTCATTGACAATGATTTCATACCCACCGCAGGGCAGGCACCAAAGGCACAGAGTGAACCGACACGGACGTGGTCCTGGAACTTACATTTCAGTGGTGGGGCCAGATAAGAAACCTACAAACACGCATGTTATATGATATCAGGCTACGTACTATGATGCACATGAAGTGCGCTAAGGGGCTAGAACGTGACAAGGATTAATATTACCGCGTTTCCCCGAAAATAAGACATCCTCCGAAAATAAGACCTACTTCATGGAAACATACTACATCCCCTGAAAATAAGACCTAGGGCATCTTTGGGAGCAAAAATTAATATAAGACACTGTCTCATTTTCTGGGAAACAGGGTAGACTGGGTGGTCTCTGAAGAGCAGACGTGGAAACCGGAACCGGAGCAGAGTAAGCCCGTGGTCCTCCAAGCAAGGGTGGCCCAGGCAGAGGGAGCCGGAGGCACAACCGTCCCTCCACCTCCCCAGACCTTACGCACGCGGTTGTTCCAGATTGTTCCCAGACCCCTTCTCCAGAGACCGAGGTGGCAAGTCCGGGTGTTGGCCCGTATTTTATAAGCGAGTCTGATCGGAGTGACTCGCAGACCACGCTTTGGAAACGGGGCCGAGGCAGCGTGTGGTGGGGTTGTGGGATTGTGTGACCCCGCCCTAGACATCTGCGGGCGGATGCTCTGACCCTTGCTAACCACCATCCCAGTTCTCCACGCTGCGTCCCTCCCCTCTCAGGCAGATGGTCACTCACTGAGCTCAGCCTCCCTAGGAAGTAGGTGTGGCTGCGATGTGTGAGGAGGGCCAGTCATGCCTTCCATTGCTGCCCTGTGAGCCAGGACCACGCCAGAACGTCGTCAGGGAATTAAAATGTCTGTGCAGCCCAGCCAGCATGGCTCAGTGGTTGACCGTGGACCTGAGGTCACCATTCGGTTCCCCGTCAGGGCATGTGCCTGGGTTGTAGGCTCCATCCCTCGTGTGGGGAGTACAGGAGGCAACCAATCAGTGATTCTCTCTCATCATTGATGTTTCTACCTCTCTCTCCATCTCCCTTCTCTGAAATAAAATATATTTTTAAAAAATTGTCCTGACTGGTTTGGCTCAGTGGATAAAGCTTCGGCCTGCAGACTCAAGGGTCCCAGATTCGATTCCAATCAAGAGTATGTACCTCGGTTGGGGGCACATTCTCAGTAGAGGGTGGGTGTGCAGGAGACAGCTGATGGATGTTTCTCTCTCATCAATGTTTCTAACTCTCTATCCCTCTCCCTTCCTCTCTGTAAAAAATCAATAAAATATATTTAAATATATATATATTTTTTAAATAATAAAATGTTCGTGAAAGCCCCTTGTAAAATGCTACATGTTACATGTACTTACTCAAGAACTATGAACTCAATTCCCACCACCTGGCAGGCACTCTTGGCTGAATGACTTCATCTTCGTGGCCACTCAGTGACACGGCTGGCATCCTGCCTCCCCGGTGACACGGCGGAGGCTCAGAGAAGTCATGTGACTGGCCCACAAAGGTGACCCAGACTGGACCTAAATCCATGCTTTCGCCTCTGCACTGCCCAGCGGGTGTGGTGACAGCAGCGATGTTTCAAAATCTCTCATCGTACTTTGTAGGTGCAGTTTAAAGGCCAGCAAAATCTTTCCCCATTTTTCTCTCCCGATTAAACCCTGTCCAGCTTCCCAGGTCCAGTCCAGATGCCAGGCCCCCAGGCCAGAGAGCCTTCCACAGTCACTTCCCTCTGGGCTCCCGTGGCCTCCCGTGTCTCTAACACACCTGTCATCACGGCATGAATCACAGTTCCCATTTGACATGCCTGCCTTTCTCACGTGGGTTTTTTTTTGTCATTGTTGTTCAAAAAAAATTTTTTTTTCAGAGAGGAAGAGAAACATCAATGATGAGAATCATTGAGCGGCTTCCTCCTGCACGCCCCCTATTGGGGACTGAGCCTGCAACCCAGGCACGCGCCCTGGCCAGAATCGAACCGTGACCTCCTGGTTCATAGGTCGACACTCAACCACGGGGCCACACCAGCCAGGCCTCCCTTGGGCCTTATTGCTCTTTCTGGTCGCACCATGTGGGGCAAATAGGAGGCGCGCATGCAATGTTCAGTGAAGTGAGCTCAGCTGTCCGCTGCCCACGGGCACCTACTCCAGGGCTTCTCTCCTAACATCCCTTCAAGCCAGGGCCCCTGCGCCCAGGGAGGGGAGACCAGAGCATTGCCTGGCCCAGGGAGAACAGACGGTGCCAGAGACCTGCCGGGCCTGCGTGGAGGTCGGGGTGGTGCCGGGAACGCCGGTTCAGACTCGTATGCAAGGTAGCTGGTCCCACTGGGGTGGATTTCCCCCTCCAGGTGCTGGTCACTGCCCAGGGCTGAGGGCTGGCAGGGGGGTGGGCCTTCTTTGTGTCCCCAAACTCGAGTGGTCCCACGGGGATCTTCTAGGCCCATGGGGACAAGGAGGGCAAACCAGGGAGGGAACGTGGGCAGGGATTTGCGGCTCCTGGAAAGGCCTGGAAGGGTGTCACCATGCGGGGTGGGGGTGGGTGGGGCTTGTTTCCAAGCAGTTCGGTGGCGCCTCCGTCTGTGTCTCAGTTTGTGGAATTTCCCCATCCCAGGCCGATGATAAGGCTGGCTGGTGTGTGTGTGTTTGTTTCTGTGTTGGAAAAACTCAGCTATTCCAGGCAGATGTCAGCAGCCTCTTCTCCCCGGCCAGGGGGTAGCCTCCCAGCCACGGCCGCTTGCATTCCGGCACTTGCACTGCAGCAGCGGCCCCGACGACCTCAGCCTATCCCTGCTTCCCCGCCCTCCCCCCCCCCCCCCGGCCCTCCACACCTCCCCCCTTCTCTCTCCTGGGTCTCTGCCTCGTCCCTCTCATTTCTGCTTCTTCCTCTCCCTCCTCCTCTGTCCCTTATCCGCTCCATCTGTCTTTCCCTTCCTCTCCATCCTTCCTCCTCCCCTACCCCCCTCTCTCCTTTCCTCACTCCCATCTCACCCCCGACGCCTCCCCCGCCTCTGGCAGAGGGCGCAGGGAAGGGCCCCCAACGGCTCCCAGTGGCTGCTGCAGCCCTGAGCTTCTAAGGAAAATAGAGCCCAAGTTACTTCAGGCCACGCTGGCCCGGGCTTTACCACCGCCCAGCGGGGCTGCCTGGCCCCGGGGCCTCTGCGATGGGGGGAAGGAAGCCAGGATTGCACTGCTTACACGGTCACGGAAGCGGCCTGGAAGAGAACCCCAGATGACCAGCGGCAGCAAGCAGCTCTCTGACACCCCCACACACCCCCACCCCCCAACCCTGCTGAACTGAGGCAGGCCTGTGAGAGCAAATGGCGAGTCCATTGGAGAGCGGCCAGGCCCTTGTGGAGGCCTCGGCTGGCCCTGAGACTGGTTCCCCGCCTGGCTGTCCGGTGTGGGGGAGTGTGCTAGTCCAGTGTCCCGCCCTCTGCCATGGCCGGAGCTGGTTAAGAGAGAAGCCCTGGAGTAGGTGCCCGTGGGCAGCGGACAGCTGAGCTCACTTCACTGCTCCAGGCCCTTTCCCGACCCATCCTGGCTGCACTAAGCACCGCCCCGCCATGACGGAGACCCTGCGTGACACCACACGTGAGCTGCGCCCTGCTGGGGTCTCAGCACTGCCTCCCCCGAGGTGAGCTCCGGGCCGGGCTTTGCACCTGAGGACTGGGCGGCCCCTCATTTTCAGTGTCCTTAGGACCCAGAGAGGGATCTTACAAAGTCCCTCTGGTCACGGGCCTTGGTGCAGACTCCCCCCACCCCCCGTGGAGTTGGCACGGGCAGCTCTGAGAAGTTGAGGTGGTGGCTGCGCCGTGTCCCGCGCTGCCCTGCACAGGGCGGGCTGACGCCGCGGAGCGTGTCCCCCGCCGGGCTTTGCTCATGGGCTCCTGGAGCCTGGACCATCATGTCATCCTCCAACAATCTGCTCTTGGCCTGCAGGGCTCCCCTGGCGGCGTGCTGAGCCCCACCAAGCATGTGGGGCCCAGAAGCCGCTGCCGGAGAACCACGTGGGGCTTCCCTGCAGGGATGACGGTCCGGAGTGCTGGCCCGAGCGCCTGCGGGCAGGGCTGACCCGAGGTGGCCCCGGGCCCAGGGCCGCTGAGGGAGCGGCTGGCTTCTGGGGCCTCCGAACCTTGATCCCACGGGCCTTACGAGACCCACGGCAGGAGGCCCAAAGGGCTCGCACGAAGCCACTTAGGCCTGATCCGAGCAAACCCCACAACGCTCCCCTCGGCCTGGAGAGGTGCCGGTCTCTCCATAGAGCAGCGGCGTGGAGGAGATGGCAGATGGGGGGCCCCAGCCTCCCCCACTTCTGCCCTGCGGTCAGGCAGACTGCCCTCCAGATGCGGGGCTCCGGGAAGCTGAGCAGGAAGGACTTCCGGGTTATCTAAGGTCAAGCATGATGTCATCTTGATGCTTCAAAGCACACAGTGGGGCTTCTCATTTGTTGTCCTCCCCTCTCGGGGCTACTTCCTGTGTACTTCCCCCCCCCCCCCGGCCCCCTAAGCCAGGGGGGAGTCCAGCTCTGGCTGAGGGGCCCGGAGGTCCTCGGGGGAAGGACTGAATGGCACCAGCCTGCCTGCCTCGCCCGGGCACCGTGCCAGCTCCCGGACCAGATGAGGGAGGGGCCCCACCCGGCCCACAGCAATGCTCACACTCAGTGTTGGGGACGCAGCCTAGGTTTTGACCATTGGGGGTGGGGGATGGGGAGAGGCACTCAGATGGTAGACTTGAGGTTTAAAAAGGCCTTCCCCCCCCCCCCCTCCCCAAGTTCCAGGGCCATTTACAGCCTCCCAGGGGACAGGGGTGGGAAGAGGGGGCTGGGAAGCAGCCCTCCCAGCTGGAGGCCACCTTCCTTGCGCTTTTCCTTGAAATTGGGGGAAAGGCAGGAATCAGGAAGCGACCAGGCCTGATCCATCTCCCCATCCTTCTCTTCCCACTGTTGTCATTGAACCCTGGGTTCAAATGACTTCTACAATATTTCACCACATGCCCACGCGCCTGCCGGTTCCCCTGCGGCCTTCCCCTGCCTCACACCCGGCCAGTGAGAGAGACGCCAGGAAACAGAAAGGAAGGCACGTTTATTGCACTTCTTAAAGGGGCAGGCCTTTCTCCCCTCGGGGCTGGGGGCGGGCAGGCCGGTGCTGATGGCATGGCCACTGCTGACCGGCTGGCTGGCATCCCAGGGCCGGTGCCGCCTCAGAGGGAGAGGGAGGGAGGGAGAAGGTCCCCGCACAGTGACACCCCGCCACCCTCTCTCTCACCCCGAGGCCCCGCCAGACCAAGAGCAGAGGGCAAACCAGACCCTGCGATGCCTGCGCCAGGCCGAGTGTGCGACCCTGAGACCGGAGGAGAGGCGAGAGGGCTGCGTGTCCAACAAGAAACACAAAACACCCAGGAGGAAGGAAGACCGGGGTTAGGAGCCGTTGGGCCCAGCACCCTGGGGAGCCCCCCGGGGGGGCCCCCCTTCTGTTCCCTGAGAAGCCGAGCCCTGCACCCCGGGGAAGGGGGCTGTCAGAGCCTCTCTCCCCAGGGCCCCCCGATGTTCGGCCGTGGGTGCCGGGCACCAAGCGCCGGGCCGCGGAGGAGCTGTGCCCGAGCCTGCGTAGGGCGTCGTCCGGTGGGTCCCCCAGACCGCGTGCTGCCGCCGCATCCAGCCAGGGAAGGTAATGCCGTGACATCCCCGGCGGCCGGCCAGGCGGGAGGTAGGTGGGGATGGGACCAGGGAGAGTCCTGGGCTGGGTCCCCTGATTCTAATGCTTCAGGCCGCCTCTGCCCCCACGGGGCTCAGACGTCGGGGGCCGACTGGACCCGGCTCAACCTGCAACGAGAGGCACCGGTGAGCTCCTCCCTCACGTGCGGGAGCCTGGGGACCACCCCCCGGGCCAGACGGCGTTCAGCAGCCCCACGGCTTTCGGGGCTCAGCTCTCCTGTCCCCCGAGAACTCTGTGGTTCTCAGCCCTGGCTACACTCGAGTCCCCACCCCGGGCCACACCCAGAGACCCCGGCGTCTGGGTGGCTCCAAGCTCTCCTGGTGAACGCAGGGCAGCCGGGGCGAGGAGGGAGAGGAATTCAGAAGACTCCTTAGGCTTCCTGGCTACCACTCTGAATGAGGAAGTGAAAATTCACGGAAATAAAGTATTTTATCTGTAAATAGACTACTTATCACAGCAAGAATAATTCATGCCGGCCCTAAAATTAGAACTTCCTGCCTGTCCGGCTGCGCTGGGAAGGCTTTCCGAGGAGCTGCCGGCTCTCCCCGAGGCAGGCATGTAAGACATGGAGCTCCCCTGGCCGGAATGGGATGTGGAAGACGCCGCCTCAACCCAAGGGGCCTCGGAGACTCTGGAGACAACCACCAGCTCCTCTGGGCCTCCCGGCCTCTCTGTCTCCTGGCCTCCCAATCTCCCTACCTCCTAACCTCCCAGCCTCCCTGCCTCCCAACCTCCCATCCTCCCAACCTCCCAACCTCCCTGCCTCCCAACCTCCTAACCTCCCAACCTCCCTGCCTCTCTGCCCAACTCTAGTGTCCCAGATTGGCGTGGCCTGCGGGGAACACCTACAATTTGGTGAGGCCTTCCCTCCACGTGCCCTGTCCTCCCTCCCAGCACACGGCAGATCACGCCTGTTTAACCCCCGCGGCCACACCCCGTGGAGGTGGGCACCAGTATTCCAGTGTCACAGGGGCAGGGAGTAAGCTCCGAGCCGAGCCGGCCTCCCAGGGTCACAGGCACGTGGTGGGGAAGGAGCAGAGTCAGGAGCCAAACGCTGTGGAATCTGCGGAGGTTTCCCACCAGGCCACCGGCTCCCACACGGGGGAGTGCCAGGCGGGAGCCGGATGGGTGGGCCCTCGCCTTCCCTGCGCGCGCGCGCGTGTGTGTGTGTGTGTGTGTGTGTGTGTGTGTGTGTGAGCCCTCTGACCTCAGGGCAAGGCCCTCTTGTCTCTGAGGTGATGGCCTCCCCTCCCTCTGGTGCTCACATGTGCTTCACGGGGGACCCTGGGAGGCAGGCATTTTCCCTTTCAAACGTGCTGATTTTATCAGATGCGGAGTTGGTCCCTCCAAGTTCCCGTTGTGGATTTTACTGCGCAGAATCCCAACATGTGAGCCCCCTGCACCCGGGGCCTGCCGCAGCACCTCTCTCTGCTCGGGGAGGAAGCAGCCTGCAGCCTGTGAGCCCTGCCCCTCAGGTCAGGACCCCGGCCCGGGCCCCGTTTCCTGGTGCGTGGCACGGAGAGGAGGCGGCGCCGCTCGAGGCTGGGGCAGTGCTGGCACAGCCCACGCTCACAGCCCACGGTCCGAGGCTGGGGCAGTGCCGGCACAGCCCACGCTCACAGCCACGGGCCGCACGCCCCGGCCCACCTCTGCCTGCACCGAGAGCAGGCTTGGCATCAAGGTCAGACGCCTTCCCGGGCACGTCCCGCAGCTGCTCAGAATTAGGTGAAGCGCTGCTCCCCGAGGCCCTGTGCCCTCCGGACCCCGGTGGCGCCGGAAGCCCCGGCCCAGTGAGGACAGGGACTCACCTGCGCCCCAAACCCGAGTGGCAGGTGCAGGCGCCTCGGACCCAGCCCCCCCCCACCCCCCGCGCCCAGCGGGCACCTCACCCTTCGATGATGCAGTTGTTGTCCTGCAGGTCAGAGGCCAGCAGCCTCATCTCCTTACAGAGCTCCTCCATGCTGCCGGGGAGAGGCAAGGGCAGCCGCTGAGCCCCAGGCCGAAGACGCCCTGACCCCCCCTTCCCTGGGAGGCCGCCTCCGAGCTCCCACCTCGGCCCAACTTTCATCCCCTTTACACACACCTTCACACTCACACACACACACACTCACACACTCACTCACTCACACACTCACTCACTCACACACTCACACACACAATCACACACTCACACACACACACACTCACTCACACACTCACACACACACTCACACACTCACTCACACACTCACACACACACTCACACACACACACACACACTCACACACACACGCGGACATCCCTCGGGCACTCACTGGAGCCCCAGGTCCTGCAGCTGCAGCCCCAGGCCCTCGGGAGTGGGACCGGAATTCGGAGCCGCGGGGGCTGGCGAGGCCTGGGCCCCCTCCGCCCGGCCCCGAAGGAGCTGGAGAGACAGCCAGTCGAGGATCTGAGGGAACCACACGTTAGTCAGAAGGGAAGAGCCAGCTCACCTGTGGGGAGGGCGGTGCCAGGGTAAAGCCGGGGAAGGGTAACAAGACCCCCCAGCCCGCACCCCAGAGCCACCGAAAGCCGGAGCCCCTCCCGGAGCCCCTCCTGCCCCTCCTGGGAGCGCGGCCCCCTCTGTCCGCGTGGCTGCCAGGCTCTCCCCTGTGTCTAACTGCACCCCTGGGTCACCTGCACCAGGAGCTGCGGGGCAGGGGGGGAGGTTGGAGGAGGGAGGGGGTATGAGAGAGGAGGGAGGGGGGAAGAGGAGGAGGGAGGCAGCCGCACGGGGAGGGGAGGCACCGCGCTGCCTCTCCCAGAAGCAGCGCCCTCTGTTCCTGTAGGTAAAGCCCGGCTCCTCCAGCTGCCGCCCTGGCCGCTTCCAGAGCGCAGATGAGAAGGCCAAGGAGAGGTCACACGGCCCGGCTCATGAGTGGGCAGGAGGAGGTGAGGAAGAGGTCCCAGCATTCTGCAGGCCCTGCCCTCGCTGTGACCTTCCGCCTGGATCCCTGGGAAGCGCCTTCCGCTTCCTCCCGCCCACCCCACAGGGCTGGGGCCTGGTCCCGGGCGGCTCCGCCCAGAGGCAGGGGAATGGCCGCGGCCCCCAGAGCGCCAGATGGACTGCTGCCCCCCTCACCCCCTGCACCCCGCACCCCCAGTCCCCCCCAGCCGGGGCCCTGAGCTCCGCACCTTGCTGAGGCCCTCCTGCGCCTCCTGGGCCTCGCTGCTGCAGGCGGCCACGGAGCGGGCCACCAGGCGCAGGTGGCTCCTGGCCTCGTGCACCACCCTGGGGAGAGCGGGTCGGCAGTGAGCGCCAGGCTGCGGGCTCTCACGGGCCACGCCCAGCCACGGAGGGGAGGCTTCCAGACTGCAGGCAGGCGTCCATGGGTCCAGCCAGTGCCTCCCCCACTGCCTCAACTGTCCCCTGTCACCCTGTCCCCCTGTCCCCCTGTCCCCTAATGCTTCTTAAAATATATATATATATATATATATATATATATATATATATATATATATATATTATTGATTTCTTACAGAGAGGAAGGAAGAGGGATAGAGAGCCAGAAACATCAATGAGAGAGAAACATCGGCCAGCTGCCTCTTGCACACCCCCCACCGGGGATGTGCCTGCAACCAACGTCCATGCCCTTGACCGGAATCAAACCCGGGACCTTTCAGTCCGCAGACCGACGCTCTACCACTGAGCCACACTGGTTTCGGCTCCCCTAATGCTTTGACAGGCTGGTGAGGGTCCCATCGCAGCCACCCAGGAGCTGCAAACACGGAGCGCTGGGCCGGGTCACCCAGGCCCGGGCGGCTCTGGAGCGGCTCCGGACTGCCCACGCTTCCTCTGGGAACTCCGAGGCTCCCGTTCCAGAGAAAACCAAGGCCAAGGCTCTTCCGTGGCTTCTCTAAGTGCAGGGGGTGCGCAGGGACACCCTGTCCACGGCCCGAAGAGGGGATCGGGTGCAGAGGGCTTAACCCAGCGGTGGACTGACGCTCAGTCCTGGCTGCACGTTAGAATCGCCCAGGGGAGCCTTTAAGCCGCGGCTGTCCAGGCTGCAGACCAACGAAGCCAGGGTTCGGGCGGGAGCTGGGCCCGGGGATTCTAACGTGAGAGCGGCGGGCGGGCTCACCCTCAGGTCCCGGGGGTCCCAGACAGACCAGGGTTTAGGGGCGGTCACACCCCTATACTGTCCCGGGCCTGCTACCTGCTAGCTGTGTGGTTTCGAGGGAGAGACTGTTCTCTGAGCCTCAGTTTCCTTGTTTGGAAGATGGGGTGACAGTACTTCCTGCGTAGGGGAGATACTGCGGGATTAAATAAGCTCGTGCATACAGATCAGCCGGCAGCCGAAACCGGGTTGGCTCAGTGGTAGAGCGTCGGTCTGCGGACTGAAAGGTCCCGGGTTCGATTCCGGCCAAGGGCATGTACCTTGGTTGCGGGCGCATCCCCGGAAGGGGGTGTGCAGGAGGCAGCTGGTCAATGTTTCTCTCTCATTGACGTTTCTAGCTCCCTATCTCTCTCTCTTCCTCTCTGTAAAATATCAATAAAATATATATATTTTTAAAAATCCTCACCCAAGGATATGTTTAAAAAAAAAAAAAAAGAAAGAAAGAAACCAGCCGGCAGCCCACCCAGCCTGGACTTCCGAGCCTGGAGGGCTGGGGCCCGTGAGCTCAGGGGCCGGTCCTCACCTCATGCGGTCGCCGTGCGTGGCCAGCGCGGCCTGGTACTTCTGCACGCTCTCCTCCTGGAACACCTGCAGGAGCCTCTTGGCTAAGTGGCTGAAATTCACCCTGGGAAGGAGAGGGAAACCGAGGCACCGAGCTCAGCAGCAGCCAGAGCGTGCCGGGGTCTCCACCGCCCGAGTGCCCCGCCCCCGGCCACAGCACGGCTGGCTCTCCCGTGAGGGAGGAGGTGATGCCCACCCTCGGGGGCACGGTGACCAGCGTGGGGGGCACGGTGACCAGCACGGTGGCCGGCATACCACACGCGACCACAGCGGGAGCACAGGCTCTCGGCTCGGCCCCAGAGGCAAGGCTGTGGACAGCGTGTGCATAGGTGTCGGGGGTCAGGGTGGGTAGAATGGGGGGTGTGGGGGAGCCGGTTGCCAAATAAGCATTGAATCAGGGGCCCCCAGGGCATGAGAGGGCCCAGGAAATGGAAGGGCAGAGGGACGGCCAAAGGGATGCTGAGGCGGAGGCCAGAGCGGCGGGGGGCAAACCAGCGAGGGGACAGGGAAGAAACCCCAAAAGCCGAGCCAAACTCAGAAGACAGTCCAGCTCCTGGTCTGCCCCTGGCCTCCGCCCCACTTACCGTCCCACCGCCCCTCCTGCCGGCTGCGGCCTGTGACCGGGCCCTTCACCGCGCCCCGCCTGGCACAGAGAATCACCCTGCCCGGTGGCGCCCAGCCCCCCGCACCCCCTCCTCCCGGGACAGGCCACTCACTTATCCAGCTTGTGGATCTGCTCCTCGTTGTAGCCAAGCCCTGCAGGAAACAGCAGAAACGATGCCACCCGTTAGGCCAGCACCCTGGGACGCCCCGAGGCTTGGGGGACACCCACAACGATGCGGTCAGCCTGGCCTGAACCCCCGCTCCTGGGCGCTCCCAGCCCCCTGAGCCAGGAGGGACCGGAGTGAACCGAGCCCCCAAGAAACTGCCCCACGACAAGGAAGAGGGCACCGGGGGCAGGGGAACGCGTCAGGTGGGAGGTGGTGGATAGAACAGGCCTTGTAGGATCCTTGCGGTCAGCCCGGCCCCTCAGCCACACCCGTCCCTGAGTGACTGATGCCTGCAGGCTGCTGGCCTCACCCCTGAGTATTCACGCTGCAGAGAGCCAGCGGGGCTCTGCAGGGGAGCTGGATAAGCCAGCCTCCCTTTCCCCCCCCCTCCCCACCCTATACCCTCCTTCTCTGTCCAGTTTTGCCAGAAGGGCTGACGTTTTCACTTCCTGGGCACCCCCCCCCCCCATGTTCTCTCAGTGGGGAGATGCTGCCCCCTCCTGGGCTTTGAGGGAATGGGCCTCGAGTCATGAGCGTCTTGGAGAGGTTACCTTGCTGACCCCCCTCCACACCCCTAATAGCAGAATCCCCTTCCTGGGGTCTTCATCAGGGCACTGTTCACAGCCAGCCGGGCCCCTGTGATGCCCAAGCGACACGTCCCGGGCCTGCCTCCTCTTGGCTAGGGGCTGTACTCAGGTGATTGCCCCTCACCCAGTCAGTCCCCGCATCTGCCACACGGGAGCACACAGGGCGGGTGTGAGGGCAGTGAGAGTGCCCCAGCGTTCACTCCTGAGCATTTATCAGAATGGCGGCCTCTTCCAGCACTCCGAGAGGCATTTTTCCTGCTTCTTTTTACATTTGAATAAAGGGCTCTTGAAGACCACAGAAATGAAACTCTTTCCGAGGCTGCAAAACAAGGCGATTGAACGCAGCTGGACCTCGTGGCACTGGCATAGGGACAGGGAGACAGGTCAGTGGAACAGAGCAGAGAGCACGGAAGGAAGCCCAAGCCTAGAGGGTCAATTAATAGATGACAAAGGAGGCAGGAACAAACAACGGGGTGGAAGATAGTCTGCTTAATAAATGGCGCTGGGGAAATTGGACAGATACGTGCAAGAAAAAATAATGCAACCAGAGCACCTTCTTACACCATATGCAAGAATAAACTCAAAATGGATGAAAGAGGTAAATGTAAGACTCAAAGCCATAAAACTCCTAAAAAAAAAAAACCAAAAACAAAATCTTTGACATCTCTCTTAGCAATATATTTTTTCCCTTATATATCTACTCAGGCAAGAAAAACAACAACAAAAAATAAACAAGTGGGACTACATCAAACTAAAAGGTTTTTTTTACACAGCAACGGAAACCATCAACAAAATGAAAAGACAATCTACTGAATGGGATGGATCCAATCAGGGGTTAATGCCCCAAATCTAGAAAGAATTCATGCTACTCGATACTAAACACACACACACACACACACCAAACAATCCCATCAAAAAAAGGAGCAGAGCCTGGAGAGATACTTCTCCAAATAGCACACGCAGACGACCACAGACATGTGGAAAATCTCAGTGTCACCAATCACCGGAGAGATGCAAATCTACACTAATAAAAGCTAATTAGGCCGGATGTCCTTCCGGGCGACCTTCCTGGCGACCTTCTGGACGAAGCCGGGGCTGCGAGGGAAGCCCAGGTTCCGGGTGCCGGCAGCAGGGGGAAGGAGGGCCTACTCTTGCACAAATTTCGTGCATCGGGCCTCTAGCTAAAACACGACGAGATATCACCTGATGCCTGTCAGAGTGGCTACTATCAGTCCATACATCAACTAACAAGGGCTGGCGAGGCTGTGGAGAAAGGGGAACCCTCGTGCACGGCAGGTGGGGATGCGGACTGGGGCAGCCACTGCGGAGAACAGTATGGGGGCTCCTCAAACAATTAAATATGGAACTCCCATTTGACCCAGTGACCCCACTTCTGGGAATATGTATAGTTGTGTTTATGTTGCTTATCGATTACGTGCTGAAATGGCAATTTGGATATATTGGGTTGGATAGACTATATCATTAAAATTTCACCCTTTTGCGGAAACCGGTTTGGCTCAGTGGATAGAGCGTCGGTCTGCGGACTGAAAGGTCCCAGGTTCGATTCCGGTCAAGGGCATGTACCTTGGTTGCAGGCATGTCCCCAGTAGGGGGTGTGCAAGAGGCAGCTGGTCAATGATTCTCTCTCATTGACGTTTCTAGCTCTCCAACCTTCTCCCTTTCTCTCTGTAAAAAATCAATAAAATATATGAAAAAAATTTTCCACCCTTTTTTCTTTCTACCTTTCCATGTTGGCTACTCGGGAACTCCGGGTTCCGTACGCGACTGCAGGCCATGCCTGGGACCTGCTCTAAGATAATCCCAGGAGGATGAGGACTCGGCAGTGAAGCCCGAGGCCTGTGAGCTGCCCTGGGGGTAAAGCCTAGCCATGGGGCCGGGGGGAGGGGGAGGTCCAGGTCCTGGGGGTTCGCTCCTCAGCCCCGAGAGTCAACCGTGGCCTCCCTAGGCCCCCTCCCGGCCCTGCCCCACCGTCCCTGAGTTGGACCCGCCCCTGCCCCAAGATGGCGGCCCCCTGGGGCAAACAGCCTGACTCTGAGCCTCAGTGAGCTGCCCTGCCCGGGGTCTTCCGGAGGCTTCTTAGAGATGCAGCAGAGCGCCTGGCCCGGGACTCCAGGTGGCATTCCTCTGGGTCTGCTGCTTCTGGGAAACCCAGCTGTTTTAGCGAACCACAGACACACAGATAGGGGAACGCTCCTGGAGCTGTAAGGTGCCCGGCGAAGGTGCACCTGCTGGATGGCAGCCGGGTGCCACCGCTGTGAATCCCATACAGGCCCCCTCAGCTCCCGCCCCACCTGGCAACCAGTCGGGGGTAAAGGTTCCTGCCTCTTGCTGGTCTGCAGGCAGCTGGCGGCCGGGGACCCGGGGACCCAGCCTCGGACCGGCCGCCCCCTGGCTCTGCTTGGCCAGTGAGCCCCCAGCAGCAGCCCCGGGAGGAAGAAAACAGGGACTGGGTCACTGGCGGGAAGGAAGGAAGGAAGGAAGGAAGGAAGGAAGGAAGGAAGGAAGGAAGGAAGGAAGGAAGGAAGGAAGGAGGAAGGGAGGAAGGAGGGAGGAAGGGAGAGGGAGGGAGGGAGAGCATGAGTACCAGCGAGAGCGTGCTCGGCTCTGCCCCGGCTCACCTGGCCGCAGCCTGGCCTTCCGGAACTGCTTGAAGATGAGGTGCATCTTGTCCAGGCAGCACTGAATCTGCTGGATGCTGAGGGCAGGAGACAGGGACCGGGTGATGGGAGAATCCAGCAGCACAGAGCGCAGGGGGAGGGAGGGGCATCGATGGTGGGGAGACGAGGCAGGAGCTGTCTGCCTGCAGAGGAGCCTTAATGTCACAGTTTTGGGGGGCAATCCGCGAGTGGGGGTGACTCTCTTGTCTCTAAGCTTTCTGAGGCACCTTGAGGCTAACCAGCCATCTGTCATTCTCGTGTTTAATCTCTCTCTCTCTCTCTCTCTCTCTCTCTCTCTCTCTGACACACACACACACACACACACACACACACACACACACACACACACACGGTGCTAAGTAAGATGAGAAGGACAAACAGCCAAGCAGGACAGACAGGAGGGCAGCGTTTGCTAGTGAGAGGGGTTGAGAGGAGACTGGGAAGGGGGTCTGGGCCCTGAAGGGACTCACACGACAGCCAACAACCCTCCTTTAACGCAGTCGTGACCCCAGGTTCTTGGTCCTGCCCCGAGGCAAGGGACCGGGGAGCTGACCTCCTGGGCCTGCAGTTCAAGGTCATTATGATCTCCCCCTTCCGCTTCAGGCTGGACAAACACTCCGTTTGAGATGTGGGGTGTGGGTGTTGGGGGGGGTCCTTCCTCACCCTCAGGCCTTTCTGGGAGCCCCACTTCCTCCCCGCAGCTCCTCTAGGGACCCTGGCTCAGCTGGACTCGGGGCAGCGCGAGGCTTGTCCCCAGGGCTTCCCGGTGCTGCCCTCCCGAGAGCAGGGGGTGGACAGGACCTCAGCTCGGTCTTTGTCCGAAAGGCGGGCCCAGGTGTGTCCTCTGATCTCAGAGAGGATCCCCACGCACACCCTGCCCGGGGGGAGCACTCCCCCGTGGACCGCAGCCCGTGCACTCCGCGCAGGATAATCGAGCAGAGAGCCTCCTGCCAGCTTCGGCCGGTCCCGCAGCCAAAACAACTAAGAGCAAGCCCCGCGTTTTCCATCCAGAACCACGGACGTGGGGCTGAGGTCCGGGCGGGGGCCTCGGAGGACGCCCTGGCCCGGGCGGGCCCCTGTCAGGCCACAGGGGTGGGCGCCCTGTGCTTGTGAAGAGGGGGCCTGGGCTGTAAAAGCTGAGACTCCCCGGTGAACCCCAGGAACAGGCTTTGGAGGTGGGTGACCCCGGCCAGATGCCCTACGTGGTCACCTGTCACTTACCGGCCGGGGCTCAGGGCACGTGAGCCCCCCTGAGGGCCTAGGGCAGTGCCACCGTCTTGAGGGCGAAAGGAGACAAAAAGAGCGGGCAGGGAACTCTTACTAGAACTGTTGCCCCTGCTACAGTTTTGAATCCACTCTCTAAACCCCCAGGAGAGGGTCTGGCTTATTCCCAGGTGGCCACCATGATCCCATGCCCCGCCCCGCCCCACCCAGAAGGTAAACCCCACAGACCTTCTGTCCGCATGTACCTGATCCCGGCTCTTCGCCAGCTCCAAGCCCAGGCTGCTGAGGCCCAGGTGCTTCTCCATGAGGCTGCGGGAGAACCCGGAGAGGATCTCGGCCACCTAGCGGCAGAGAGGCCCCCGCTCAGGGCTCCGCGGGGCCTGGGGGACCCCTGCGCCCCGCTCAGCTCCTGCCCGCCCGGCCCCCTCACTCACAGTCCCGGCCCCCCCCCCTCACTCACAGTCCGGCCCCCCCACTCACAGTCCCGGCCCCCCTCACTCACAGTCCCGGCCCCCCCACTCACAGTCCCGGCCCCCTCACTCACAGTCCCGGCCCCTCACTCACAGTCCCGGCCCCCCTCACTCACAGTCCCGGCCCCTCACTCACAGTCCCGGCCCCCTCACTCACAGCCCCGGCCCCCCTCACTCACAGTCCCGGCCCCCCTCACTCACAGTCCCGGCCCCCCTCACTCACAGTCCGGCCCCCCTCACTCACAGTCCCGGCCCCCCTCACTCACAGTCCCGGCCCCTCACTCACAGTCCCGGCCCCCCTCACTCACAGTCCCGGCCCCCCTCACTCACAGTCCGGCCCCCCCACTCACAGTCCCGGCCCCCTCACTCACAGTCCCGGCCCCCCTCACTCACAGTCCCGGCCCCCCTCACTCACAGTCCCGGCCCCCCTCACTCACAGTCCGGCCCCCCTCACTCACAGTCCCGGCCCCCCTCACTCACAGTCCCGGCCCCTCACTCACAGTCCCGGCCCCCCTCACTCACAGTCCCGGCCCCCCCACTCACAGTCCCGGCCCCCCTCACTCACAGTCCCGGCCCCCCCACTCACAGTCCCGGCCCCCCTCACTCACAGTCCCGGCCCCCCCTCACTCACAGTCCCGGCCCCCCTCACTCACAGTCCCGGCCCCCCTCACTCACAGTCCCCCCCCTCACTCACAGTCCCGGCCCCTCACTCACAGTCCCCCCCCCCCTCACTCACAGTCCCGGCCCCCTCACTCACAGTCCCGGCCCCCCTCACTCACAGTCCCGGCCCCCCCTCACTCACAGTCCCGGCCCCCCTCACTCACAGTCCCGGCCCCCCTCACTCACAGTCCCCCCCCTCACTCACAGTCCCGGCCCCTCACTCACAGTCCCCCCCCCCTCACTCACAGTCCCGGCCCCCTCACTCACAGTCCGCAGCTGAGCCCGCAGCTCCGTGGCCCTCTGCAGCTCCTGGATCTCCGGCAGCCCGGCCACGCTGCTGAACCTCGGGGGAAGCACAGAGGAGGGACGCATTTGGGGCATGGCACCCCTGGGACAGCACTGCTGGCTTGTGGGGGATCCGGGGAGTTTGGTGGTTGGGGCAGAGGAACCAGCTGGAAGAGGCTCCTGCTCACCCCTGTGGGGACCTGCTGAGCACCCTGGGGAGACCCATGCCCCCTTCCCCGCTCCGGGCACCCTGTCCCCCCCCCCCCCCCTGCAAGTCTCCCAAACCCCAAAACACCTCCCTTCCTGGCCTCTGCACAGGGCCTGCCAGACGGAGGCGTTCTCTCCCATTGTGGCCTGAAAAGCCTCCTCGTCCAGGAAGGCCTCTGCGGTTGCCCGTACCATCTCCTTACTCTACCCGACCGTCCTGCCCTCCTCCCGTGCCCCTCTGCGTGCACCACAGCCGTCCCAGGACCCCTGGCTGTGCCCTGGCCAGAGCGCCGCCCTCATCCCTGTCGCTGTTTGAGGGGGGCTCAGCCACGCCGGGGACCCCGCCCTGTCCTCCGGAGCCGCTCCTCTTCCTCCTCCCGCACCGCCACCACACAGCTGCTCTGTCACTGCCAAGTGCGGGCCGGGCTGCGGTGAGTCAGCCGCTGCTGGGAAACTCCGGGCCTTCCTGCGGACGTGGGCACGGGCACCGGGGGTGGGCACCAGGCCTGCCCGGCGCTGCCTCTGCCCCTCCGTCCTCCCAGGGGGCAAGGCGCAGGCCCCCGCCGCTGCCCGGGCTGCAGAGCCCATCCCCCCCCCCCCCCCCCCGCCCCAGGCCCACGCCTTCCAGGACTGAGGGCTGTGCCCGCGTTCCAGCAGCGCCCTCCGAGGCTGCCTGCTTCTCCTCTCCTCTCCTCAGCCTGCGTTTGGTTTCCTCCTGCCCAGCCTCCCCCTTGCTCCACCCGCCACCTCCAAACGGCCCGACGGAGGGCAGAGGCCACGGCGTTCGCTCCGAGGGATGGCAGGGCCCCCCGGGAGGCGAGGCGGCCTGAGGCAGGAGGAGGCGGAGAGGAGCTCGGAGGTGGGACCGCTGGGTCCCCATCTGCCCGGCCCGGCGGACCACCCGTGGCTGTGTCTCCCTGAGTCCCAGAGGGGGGGTCTGGAGGCCAGAGACCCTGCCTGGGGCAGGAGGCTGCCTTGGTACGTGGAGAGGCAGTGCCCCCCCTGCCCCCCTGAGCTGAGGTGTGAGGCGGGTCCGCGCCATCACCTGGGGTGGGCTGTGGGGCTGCGGGACTGGATGGCAGTGCCCTCAGTGTTCCAGCCAAGCAGGGAAGGCGGGGCTCCGGGAAGGGGGGGGGGGAAGGATGTTGTTGGGAATGTTGGGGTGAGGGACAGACAGAGAGAAGGGCCTCGGGGCCTCGGCTGGCCTCAGGCCTGCCTCGGCCACCGCCCCAGGCAGGACACCCACCTCTCGGTGCCCAGGCTGCTGCTGAGGAAGAGGAGGGCCATCCGCACGACCTCCAGTGTCCGCCGGCAGGCCGCCTGCAGCGTCTCCCTGCCGAGGGAGGGGAGAGGGGTCAGAGCTCCTTCCCCCCGGGGGGACCGGGGCACGTGCCCGCAGCCGTGGCCCCGGCGCCGGGGAGAGTCTGGGCTGCCTGGCCAGCCCGCTCGCCCACCTCGCCCCCTGCGGTCCCCCCCCACACCCTCCTTTCCCGGGTACTCACAAGAACCAGTGCAATCCCCGAAGCATCAGCTTCTGCCCGGCCAGCAGGGCCCGTGCCAGCCGCAGGGCCTGGTAGCCGGCACCCAACAAACCCTGAGAACACGGGTGGGCAGAGTCCAAATCCACACACACCCCTCGCCCCTGGGTGAGCCCCCCTCCCTGCCCGCCGGGGCCACCCCTAACCTTGGCCGTGTTGTAGTCTGCCTGCAGGTCCACTTTGGGCACAAACTTGGTGATGTCCAGAGCGGCTGCAAACGAAGAGCCCGCACTCCTCACTCCTGGCTCGCACCCACCCTTCACCTCCCAGCTTCGCACCTCCCAGGGCCCCACCGCTCCAGCCTTACATGCCCCTAAATGCCCGGTAACGCGGCTTTACGATCGCGGTCCCTCACTGCCCCCTTGTGTTCACTTTGGTGCACTGCAGCCTCGTGCCCAAGACCCCCATCTGAGCCAGAAAAATGGGCCCAAACCACCTTTGTGCCCATGGCTTTCTGGGTTAATTCCCCCTTCGCAGCCTCGGAGACCCGAGGAGGAGGATGAAATGGAACTTATCCAAATAAGAAGGAGTGATATTTCTGCCAGGACTTGGAGGACAACGCTTTGGGCCCCTGACCGCGTTCCCTCCTCTCCAGCACCTTGGGCGTCCTCCAATCCCGACTTTTTGAAGCTTCCCCACCCCTGGCAGAGACCGGGGGGAGCACACGAAATCCAGGTCTCCCTGTTCCGACGGGAGCCCCACAGCTCTGTGGGCGCTGGAGCCGCCCGGGAACGCCGGGGCCACCAGCCTGAGGGACGTGGCATGCCAGGGGCACGTGGAAAATCAGAACCCAGAATTGGGGCGCCCTGTGGGCCACAGGGGAAAAACGGACCCCTACCCTGCCTCTTGGAGGAGAATGGGGGGGGGGGAGGCGAGATCCAGCCGGGGTGGCTCCACTCACGGTCCTTGAAGGCCAGTCCCTTGGGGGCCTCCGTGGCCACGCTCCATAGCGTCAGGGGGCCGCTTGCGGTCGTGTGGGGGAGGTGCTGTGCCGAGAGGTTGGGCTCGAGGACGCAGAGGTGGCCCTCGAATAGGTACTCCTGGTTCTGGGGGGCCACGCCGGTCTGCTCGTACACGGCCTCCAGGAAGATGGCTATCCTGCACACCCCAGGGCGGGGCGGGGGGGGCGGGCAGGAAGGAGAGGCAGGGTCAGCGGGGGGACCCGCACCCCGGCCCAGGCTGCATCCATGCAAAGGGCTCAGCTTTGCAGAGGAAGGGACCCGGTGGTTGTTCTTTCTTATCAACGCTGGAGAGGCCCAGGGCGGCTCCAGGGGATGGAGAGCGTGGAAACAGAGCTCAGGAGCCCCCTACCCAGCCAGCCTCTGCCGTGGCATCTTGTCCCACTAAAATGCGCCTGGTCCCCCCAAACTCTCCAGCCGCCAATCTGGGAACCCCACAGCAGGCACCCCCCACCCAGGGGGTGATAAGGCGCCCCCACCCGCCTTGGCGGGCGCTGAGTCAGGAGCAGCTGGAGGAGGCCCAGTTCACTTGAACTTGGTGGGGCTAGCACTGCCCCAGGCTAAGCCACGTAGCCTGACAGTGGGGTTTGGGATTGGACCCAGAAGCATCCATGGCTTTCCCGGACACCCCAGAAAGCTCCCCAGAACGCCGCCGCCTCGGACGTGCCCTTCTGCCCGGGCAGAGAAGGTTCCGGCGCCCACTCACGTGTTGTGGGCGTGGATGTAGACGTGGTGCAGGGCCGCGTGGGGCAGCGAGAACACGTGGACGATGACGCGCTGCAGGATGTCGCTGGTCTCCGCGAAGAACTGGTCGAAGCCCCAGCACTTGGCCGGCTCCGCCTCCAGGATGTTGGTCAGCACGGGCACCAGCTGGCTCTGCAGGCCCCTGCCCCGGGCGGCGGGAGACTGTCAGCGCGGGCGCCCGCCTGTCCCCTCCCGGAGTGACAGGGCGCTCCTGGAGGACGGCCTGCGAGCGAGCGAGCGAGGACCAAGGTGGTGACACAGGGTGGGAGGGGAGGGAGGGCTGGGGTGGGGTGGGGTGGGGTGGGGGGCGGTCCAGCATCCCAATGGAAACGCTGAGGTCGGAAAGGGAAGGTGGTGGACAGAGGCGGGGACCCTGCCTGCAGGCCTCAGCGGAGAGGACGCCCACCCAGCCTCGTCTGAGCCGGGCCCTCACATGGACAGCTGGCAGGTGATGGGGAGGCCGTAGCTCCACTCCAGGGGCCCGTTCTCCTGCCTCTGCGTGCCCGCGATGGCCCCGGGCGGCTTCTCCGTGGTGATCCGGTACCTGCTCAGGGAGGCAGGGCCGGGTCAGGGGGACCCCTCCCCCGACCCCCAGACCATCACGCAAGCTCAGCGTGGAGGGCTCTGAGCATCGCCAAGGCAGCCTGGCAGCGGCACCGGAGAGGCCTGGCCCTCAGCCACCAAGAACACCTGCCTTCGTGCCCCCCGCCCCGTCCAATCCTGCCCCCCACGGCCCAGCCCCTGTCCCCTACATGCAGCCACAGCGGGCTCGCCTCCGCACCTCTGCCTGAGCTGAGCTTGGCCCGACGCCTTCCCCCGCACGCCACGGTCCCCTCTTTCCTTCCACATCCACCCGCCCGGCAGCACCACCCGTGCCCTTCCCTGACCACGGCAGCTCCCGCACGGCTGCCCGGAGCGGGGCGGGGGGCATGGGCCTCCCCAGGGTCAGCCTTAGACCTCCCTGTGCTGGCCGCGCACACAGTGGGAGCGGCACACTCTCCGCTGCTTCTGTGTCAGACAGCCGGGCCTGGGAGGGCCTGGGACCCGGCCGCTGGGCTTCCCTACGTCCGCCCGGACGGTGGCCCTGAGCCCGACTGAGGTGAGATTAGCAGCCAGTGGGGGGCTGGGGGGGTGGGGGGTGCTAAAGGAAGGCATTGGACTCAGATAAGGGGTCTGGCCGGTCCCCGTCAGCCCGGCGTGCTAGGCGAGGATGTAAGAGGAGCCGGGTGGGTGGCCAGAGGAGAGCCGCAGAGCTGGAGGCAGAAGCGGAGACCGGGGAGGGAGGCCAGGACCCTGCCCCTGCCCTCGGCCCACCGTACATGATCTCCTTGTTGCGCCGTGGCCCGCCAAAGGGCACGAAGGGCAGGCTGCCAGTGGCTGCGTGGTACAGGGTCACCCCGATGCTCCAGAGGTCCACGCTCACCCCAAATGCCTTCTGCTGGGGCTTGCGAAGCACCGCCCGCTCATACATGTCAGGGTGCTGCCAGAGAGAACCAGAGGGCGCCGTGGGGCGGGAGGGCGCCTGGGGCCTGCGCCCGCCCAGCAGACCCGCTTCTGATACCTCCTGGTGGCAACAGAGCCTCAGAACCCACCCCTTTGTCACCTCAGACACCGGCATGGAGCTGGCCTTCCCAGGCATTTTTATTTGCCCTCCCCGTGCCCTGGGAGAGGTGGGGACCAGTGGTGTCCCATCCTCCAGGAGGGTCAGATCAAGCAGCTGACTGCACAAGGGAGGCCGGCCAGGGAGGGAGGCTGGGGCAGGGAGGCCAGGCCAAGGATGCTGAGCAGGGAGGCTGGGCAGGAAGGCCGAGTAGGGAGGCCAAGGAGGGAGGCGGGCAGGGAGGCCAGGGAGGGAGGCTGGGCAGGGAGGCTGGGCAGGGAGGCCAGGGAGGGAGGCTGGGCAGGGAGGCTGGGCAGGGAGGCTGGGCAGGGAGGCTGGGGCAGGGAGGCCGGGGCAGGGAGGCTGGGAAGGGAGGTCAGGGAGGGAGGCTGGGGTAGGGAGGCCGGACAGGGAGGCTGGGGTAGGGAGGCTGGGCAGGGAGGCTGGGGCAGGGAGGCTGAGTAGGGAGGCCGGGCAGGGAGGCTGGGGTAGGGAGGCCGGGCAGGGAGGCTGGGAAGGCTTCAGCAGCACCTTTTCCACGGAGAACAGAGCGAGTTCTCCGGTTGGGGTGCAGAGCGGGGTGCAGGGGACAGGACAGGGGCCTCAGATGGGACGGGCCCCGGCGGCAGGGGTGGTGCTCCCGCTCACCAGGTACTCCTCCGTCCCGTAGACGGAGACGAACTGCTCGTCGTCGTCCAGCTCCCGCGCGGCCCCGAAGTCCGTGAGCTTGTAGATGCTCTGGCCCTCCTCCCCGAGCAGGCGCATGATGTTGCCCGGCTTGATGTCGCGGTGGACGATGCCGTGCTCCCGCAGGTGGTTCATGCCGGCCACTGCGGACGGGGGGCTGCTGGGCTCTGGCTGCGGACAGGCCAGCGGCCGGGGCGAGGCCTGCCAGGGAGGCTGCCCCGGGTCCCGGTGGTCCCCCCGGGCTGACAGGGCCCTGGGCACACAGGAGGAGGGCGATGGGCACAGGGCACAGGGCACAGGAGGGGTCCCAAGGACCTGGCGGTGGCGGGCCCGTGAGGAGTTACTAAGAAACCATCAGAGCCAAAACCGGTTTGGCTCAGTGGATAGAGCGTCGGTCTGCGGACTCAAAGGTCCCAGGTTTGATTCCGGTCAAGGGCATGTACCTTGGTTGCAGGCACATCCCCAGTAGGGGGTGTGCAAGAGGCAGCTGATCGATGTTTCTCTCTCATTGATGTTTATAGCTTTCCATCCCTCTCTCTTCCTCTCTGTAAAAACTCAATAAGAGATGGAGGCTCTGGCTCCCCGGAAAAGGCAGGCTGCCTTCTCTATTTTATTATTATTATTTTTTATTTTATTTAAAAAATGTTAAATATGCCTAACAAAATTTGAAATTGTACCTATTTTACAGCTCAGTGTCATTAAGTGCATCCATCACCGCTATCCATCTCCAGGACTTTGTCAACCTCCCAAACAGAAACTCTCCCTATTAAATAATAAATAATCGCTCTCCCTCCTCCTCCCCGCCCCCCTGGTCTGCTGTCCGTCTCTGAGGATTTGGTCACTGTCGGCCCCTCACGTGAGTATTTGTGTGTCTGGGTTATTTCGCTTAGCGTAATGCCTTCCACTCACACAGGGTCAGAACGCTATTCCTTTGTAAGGCGGTGTAGCATTCCATGGTACGTGCAGGCCACATTTTGTCCCTCCGTCCACCTGTCTGTGACATGTGCATTGCTTGCCCCCTGTGGCTGGTGTGAATAAAGCTGTTGTGAATATCGGTGTGAATAAGGCTGTTGTGAAATTTGGTGTGAATAGGACTGTTGTGAATATTGGTGTGAATAGGACTGTTGTGAATATCGGTGTGAATAGGGCTGTTGCGAATATCAGTGTGCAACCTGCTTCCCATGTTATGTTTAAGCTGGCGTTTTGAACTGCTGGCCAGCAGGCGTCAGACCCTGGGTCCTGCCTGATCATCAATGCCAGTCCCAGGTCTGAATGGAGGAGGGCCTCTTGGGCTCTGAATGTTCTTCTGTGTCTGGGTCCTTGTTCCAGAAGCGCTGCACCCCGCGGGGCCTTCGCCTTTGCCGAGGGCCAGCCCCGTGGCTGGGCAGAGGTGGGCGGGGGCCCGGTGGGGTCGGGAGGGGCTCACCCACACAGCGCAGCACCACCAGGAACTCGTCCTCGGGCAGCCCGAAGGCGTTCTCAGGGCTCTCCAGCACGGTGAGCAGGCTCCCGCTGGAGCAGTACTCCATCACCAGGACCTTCTGCCGGCTGGCCCCCTGCAGGTGGGACAGAGCGGCGCGGTGAGGAGGGCACAGCTCACCCCCTTCCTCCAGAGAAGGAGACTCATTTTCAGAAAACAACTCCAAGACCATGCGGGTTCCTGCAACGGAGAGGAATGGACAGGACTGCTCCAGCCATGAAGACAGAAGAGAAACAGTCCAGAGATGGAAGATGCTGACGACGCCTCGCCATACGAGCAGACAGCAGCTGTGCGTCGCTGAAGGATGCCCAGGACCAAACCAGAGAGGGTCAGGCCTGCATCACCACCATTTGTCCACCATCCAGAACTGAAATATCATGGCTGACATGTACACATAAGGAACTGTTTGACACTGAAATTGGGACTCAAAAAGAACTGTTGGCCCAGAAAGAAACCCACTACAGACTGATTCATTTGCCTCTCAGCATAACCAGTATGGCTGGTCTCATTTTTCAGTTCTTAGAATATGTATTTCTTGTATCACATGATCTCGTGCATCTAGGGGGAAATAATGAACAAAAACAGACCCAGAGAGAGGGAAACATCGATCTGACTGTCAGGCCTCAGAGGGAAGGCAGGGGAGGGTGGGGGGAAGGGGGAGCGATCAACCAGAGGACTTGAGTGCATGCATATAAGCCTAACCAGTGGTCACAGACAACAGGGGGGTGGGGGCATACGTGGGGAGGGGTTTGGGATGGGAATGGGGCATGAGGACAATTATGTGATACCATAATTGGGTATCACATAATTGTTCTATCATAAAAAAGGGGAGATTCAGCCTGGAGCCAAAAACCCACCTCCAGGGGCCAGCTTCTGGCCTGGCTGTCCTTCCTCAGCCTCACGCTGATCTCACACACCTGAGTCCCAGGTCACCTTTCTCAGGAAGCCCTCTCTGAGGACACCCTACTTCCTGTCCTTAGGTTCCCAGGCGCCACCCCCACATTGTTTACTGTATTCTGCACAGTGCTGCTCTGGTGAGTACATGACCAAGTCAGTCTCTATTAGCGGGTGACCCGACTCTGCCCAGGCCGTGAAGGTCAAAGACAAGATGACCCCCCCCCCCGGCCCGGGCACTGGACCCACCGTCTCCTCCACCGCGAAGAGCTTGACGATGTTCTGGTGATTCAGCTTCCGCAGGACCTCAAACTCCCTCCCCTGCACCTCGCGAGGCCGCAGGTAGCTGGCGGCGTTGAAGACCTTCACAGCAACCAGCTCCCCGGATTTCTGCCACGGGGACAGAGGGGGCTGCTCGGGGCTCGGGCTGGGGACAGTCCCCTGCCCCGGGGGGCACCCTCACCCCAAGCCTCCTTCAGCCTCGCCTGCCAGCCTAACAGCAGACATGAGGAGAGACAGCCCGGATGGGGAGGGACTCGCTTCATCAGCTCCTGCGCCTGCTCAGAGGGGACCCAGCCAGGCCAGGACTGAGAGGGGCAGGGGCTCAGCACACCAGACCCCTGCTGTTCCTGCATTTTAGCTTTGTGTCCCCATCCCTCTCCCCCGTTCCAAACCAGGCCTAACGGGAGCACCAGGCCGAGGAGCCCTCCACAGCTCCCCCGCTTCTGCTCAAACCCCCCGTGTCCCTGACCCCAGAGTGTGCAAGGCCAATTCCACAGGCCTCCGCCCAGCCACACACGGCCTGGGTGCCCACGGGGGCCACGGGGGCCGTGGGGGCCCGGCCCTACCTTGTTCCGAGCCTTGTACACACTGGCAGTGGCCCCCTGCCCCAGCAGGTCGTCCGTGTGCCACAGGTAATTGGCCGTGCTCTGCATCTCCCGCCCTCGGCCGCCGGCCACCTTCTGCCTAGAAGGACGTTGGGGGGTCCGGGATCCCATCACTGGCCTGGGATGGACACGGGGGGCCCGGCCAGTAGCTGAGCCCCAGATCATCCCGCGCAGGGCTCCGTCCCAGAGGCGGGGGGGGGGGGGGGGGGTGGTGCAGAGGAAGTATGCAGCACAGAGAGGATCAGCCACTTCTCCAAAAGCAAGCACAGCCCGGGCCCGTCCCACCCCAGGGCTCCCTCCCCGCCCCCCCCCCCCCGCCCCCCCCCCCCGTCCCCTCACACCCCCTTCCCAAACCGCCACTCTGCAGACACAAACCCTAGGCTCTGTCACCTCTCCCGGGGACTGAGGATTCCGGGGTTTGGCATCCGGGCCCGGGGACTGTCCCAGGAAGCAGAAATGTGCTAGGAGGAAGGGCTCCAGGTTAGGCAGTGGCAACCACACCGCCACCAGAAATCTCCAGGATTGCAACACCAGCCGGAGCCCCTCCCCGCCCGCTCGCCCGAGTCCGCCACTTCCTGCCGCCGCGAGCTAACGGCTGGCGCACCGGCGGCCAGCGGGGCCGGGTCAGGAGGACCGGCTGCCGAGAGGGCGTGTGCACACGTGTGGGCACGCATGTGGGTGCGTGTGCATGTGCGTGTGTGGGGGGGGGTGGAGGAGGCAGGAGACCATCAGGAGGATCTGGGGAGGATCTGAAACCCTCTCTAACGTTGTTCCCCATCTTTGCTTCCATCCTCTTCTCGGTGAGAGCCAGTTCCTCTAACGCAGCGGCCAGAGGGCAGCCCCGGAGCCGCGGTGCCGGGCAGTCCTGGCGGCACGCCTGGGGGAAGGACCTCGACTAAAGCCGACGACAGGCTTCTTCTTCTGACTCACGGGCTGCTCAACCCGCAGGGCACCCTCTGGGACGTGGGCTCTGAGCCACCCCTCTGCAATTTTTTTTTAAAGGCAACGTTTGAAAATGTCAAACCCTGGAGCCGGAGGCCACTTCGTGAGCCCAGTGGCCAATGCCTAGTTCAGCAAGCGCATTCGTGTTTGCATTTTGCAGAAGTAACCGGGGTACGAAGGCTCCCTGAAGACATTCGTAGCTCAGGGGAAGGAGCTGGTCAGGCGTTCCCCCTGCCCCCCGCGCCCCCCCCTCCCTGCCTTTGCAGGAGGATTCAGCTGGGGGTCTGGGGGGGGTGCAGTCCTGGCACAGCCCCTGGTGCCTGGAAGGGCCCCTCCTCCTATGTGGTCGGATGCTGGAGGGTGGGCGGTGGAGCCCGGGAGCCAGCCGCCCCACCCACCCCCTCCCTCCCCCGCCTCCTCCTGGGGCTCCGCGTGGCCAAGTGCATCCACCCTGTGCCCCATGCACCTACCCTGTGCTCGGAGCCCAGCAGCCAGGATCAGGCAGAGACGCTCCCTGGCCAGTGTGTGTTATGCTCTCGGTCTGGGTCTGCAGCACGTCCAGGATCAGAGCTGCACCGGAAAGAGGGGGGCGGATGAGAGGCACCCCTCAGTGCTGCCGAGCCTCAGCCTCCATCAAAGGCACCGGCCCGGCCCTTTAACCCTTTCCTGTTTGTCACCTCCCAGGGGCTGGGGCTTTCCACCCTCGGCCCCTCTGCTCCTGGCCGTCCCCTCCCCTCCCGGGCCCTGGGCAGGGAGAAGCGCCTCCGAGAGGGAGGGCGGGGGGTGGGAGCCAGGAGCCCGGCAGGGGAAACTCGGGGACAGGTGAACTCAGCTTCGGGGTGCTGGGATGGCAGCCCTCTGTGCCACCGTCCCCCTTGCCTCTCGCCAGCTTCCAAGTGTTCTTAGCGAGGGCGACCCCTGGAGATGGAACAGGGGGCGCTGCGGGGCCCCCAGCAGAGGCAGAGACACAGAGAGCCGCTGCTCACGGGTCAGCACCGGACACGCGGGACCCTGGCCGTGGCCACCCTGCAGCTGCTCCCCCCCCAGGGCTCCCCTCTCCCCTCCCCTCCCCCGGGACGCTGCCCACTCACCACATCTCAGCTGTGGGTGCAGGCTGGTGGGACTGGGTGGCACCCCGGGGGGCTTTCAGGGCTCGCTGTCATCCGTGGGCAGTGCCCATAGCGTCTTGGTGCTCACGGGATGGGGGACTCAAACTCTGGGCTCAGTGGACCGTCTGCGTGCCTCCCGGGAGCCGGGAGCCGGGAGCCGCCTCCATGCGTGCACACCGCTCCCTCCGGCCTCCCACCTCCAGCAGCTCACACTTCCTGATTTCCTTCTTTCTCTCTCTCTTAAAGAGACAGGCGGCTGGGCCACTGCGGCCGCCCCGGCGGGCAGAGAAAGATGCTCCAAGTTCCCACGTGGAGGCGACAGGAAGAAGGAGCCTGAGCCACAGAGAGGCTGGGGACCGAGGCTGGGCCGCGGGGTGCCGCAGGGGCATCTCCCACAGTTGTCTGGAGCCGGGGCGCTCAGGGCTGGGCCCGGAGTCCATGGAGCAGGTTGGGCAAGTTAACCAAGTGGAAGGACCAAGTTCCCACACCCAGGAGCCCCGGGGAGGGTCTGACTCAGCTTCCCAGCAGGCACTGGGGTCCAGGTTTATGCCCTTCAGCATGACCTTGAGCACAGCACCAACCCCTCCCTGACAGTTTTGCCATCCAAGGCATGAGGATGGGAACATCGACTCCGGCCGAGTGGACGACGTGGGACGATGTATGTGGGAATGCTTGCTGTTAGGTCTGATCCAATAATTAAGTCCACACCCCCTCCTCTGGGGACTGACCTGGGGGCCACCTCAGAGTGGACGCTCTCTTTTGCTGAGATCACATTCCACTTGCTAAGACCGTTATCTTTCCCCCCCACCAACCCCTCAAGACCTGCCCAAATTCTCTGCCCAGAAGAAGCCAACCTAGAGTCCTTTAAAATCCCCGACTTCCCCGTCCCTGGGTGCTGGTGCCATTTGGGGGCTCGGCCATCTGGTTTTCCAGGTGACCTAATAAATTCACCGTTCTCTACCCCTTTCGGCCTCACGCATTCCTCCTTCGGGGACCCTAATGTTTGGGAGAAGGAAAAGCCTTTGCAGACCGCACCGAGACTCACGCCTGCAGGACTTTGCCCATGACCTTCGGAGAATGCAGGGCGGACCGGGGGTGCCCTTTTCCTGCCAGGTCTCAGCGCCCCAAAGACCTCTCCTAGGAGGCTGCAGAGGTCAGCCCTGTCCTCCTCGGCTCCGAGGTGGCAGTTGGAGAAGAAATGGTTAAAACCAGGAAATTCCACGTTTCTAGAGAATGTCGAGGGACTTTCCCGGGGCCACACCTGGTGGTTTCCTCGGGGGCCCCACCCCCAGCACAGTGACACCGCAACTGAGAGGCGCCTCCCGCTCAGAAAGGCACACCTGTTGTGACCCGCAGCCACAGGCACGGCTGCCGGGCCCTGCCCAGAGGTGCTCCCCCTGGTTGTCATCGAGAGAAATCCCTGAGGTCCTCCCACCCTGCACCAGGGTTCCCAGGCTTCCGTCTGCGGCCCGCGTAGAACTGCACCTCCTGGGCCCTGGGATTCCCCAACCAACGCACCGCATGGCTGATGCAAGAGCCCCCTGCCCTCTGACAGTGACGGTTAGACAAGGTCACTGCTCTCAGGATCCCTGAGCGACTGTCCCGAGCTGAGCCCCCTGCTGGCCCACCGGGGACATGCAGCTCTGGCGGTTAATAAACCTTCCTTAATAAGCCATTGAGGTTTGCAACATACTCTCTAGACCAGGGGTGGGCAAACTTTTTGACTCGAGGGCCACAAGGGGTTCTTAAACTGGACCGGAGGGCCGGAACAAAAGCAACCTGACCATGCTGGCACTCTCATCTTGGGCTGCTGGGGAAGGAGCGGAGAGGAGAGCAAGAGAACCCTCCGCTCTTTCGGCTCCGTGGGCAGGATAGAACAGCCGAATGGGCCATAGTTTGCCCACGGCTGCTCTAGTCTATCCCTAAGCGTCTACCTAGTTTTCCCTAGGGAACCTGCTCAGCTCTCAGCACCCTGCTCTCCTCTCTCCAGCAAGCCCGTCTCTCTTCCCAGAATCCTCAAAGCAAGAAATGTGTGTGTGTGTAGCACCCACCAGGAAGCAGGCACTGTGTGCTGAGGATACAGAGGGGAGACCTCGGTGCCTCCCAGGACAGCATGGTGAATGCTGGGACACACACTGCAGCAGGTGGTGATTTTGTGGCCCTGGCACGGGGGCGGGGGCACAGAGAGGAGGGGGGCTTGCCAGAAGGAAGGATACCCCACTGACTTTGGAGAAAGAAGAGGCAGGCAGAGAATTAGGGGTCAAAGGTGAGGCATTGCAGGAAGTGGAGGCACAGAGGCAGGAGACGAGGGGGACTTGTTTAGGGCACCATGGTGGCAGTGGGGAAGGGGCTGTGGGAGCAGCACCCTTGAAGGAAACGGGCCCTGGAGCACCATGGGCGGTGCTGGCATGAAAAGTGAGCATTTCATTCTCTTAATTCTTCAAGCCTCCCACTCACCATTCTCTCCCACTCTCTCGGCTAAGGCCTTTGCCTTCAATGTCACTGAAACGAAAGAAACAATCAAAAGGGAATTCCCTCTTCTTCTCACCCCCACCCCCACTGTCTGCCTTGCACCCTCCCAGGAGCCGGAAGTGCCTCTTCTCTGGCCCTGGCCAACCCCTCCCACCTGTGCTCTGCCCTCGCCCTCGCCCTCGCCCTCTCCGGCATATTCACTCTTTCCGTTCAGGGACCCTGCCCTGGAGCGAACATGCACCTACTCTGTCCATTTCAAAAACAAAAACCTGGCCCTTGACCCCTTCTGATGCTCCATCAAAACACCCTTGAATGAGCTGCCAGGAGCTCCCGGCTACCTCTTCCCTTCCCATTTGCTGCCAACCCACCTCATTGCCCCTCCTGTCCAGGGCACTTTCTTCGCTGCCTCCTCTGACCCACCAGCATTTGCTGATGATCCCTTCCTCCTTGTTCAAACATTCCTTCTCTGGACTTCGGTGACGTTTGCTCTCCCAGCCACCTACCTGTCACTTGCTCCCTCTGTCTTCTTTGCTGGCCCCTTCTCTGATTTCTTTCTTTCTTTCTTTCTTTCTTTCTTTCTTTCTTTCTTTCTTTTAAATATATTTTTATTGATTTTTTTTTTTTTTTACAGAGAGAAAGAGAGAGGGATAGAGAGTTAGAAACATTGATGAGAGAGAATCATTGATCAGCTGCCTCTTGCACACCCCCAACTGGGGATGTGCCCGCAACCAAGGTACATGCCCTTGACCGGAATCGAACCCGGGACGTTTCAGTCCGCAGGCCGACCGACGCTCTATCCACTGAGCCAAACCAGTTTCGGCCTTTCTCTGATTTCTAATGACTGATCCTTTCTCCTTCTTCCATTTTTATATTCTTTCTGGGAATCTCAGTCTGAGTACATCTATAATGTAGCAGTTAATAAATTTGTTTTCAGATATGACCTGTCCCCCAAACTCCACATTCACGTATCCAAGAGTCTGATATTTCCATGCGGATGTCCAATAGTCATCACAGCGTTAACCGGGCCAAACAGGATTCTTGATGAGCTGTACTCAGACACCACCTTCCTACATGGTTTCATTTTCACAGTAACATTTATTTTGCTTATTTATCTCTTCTCCCTGAAACTGGAAAGAAAACTCCATTATCCGCTTCCCCTGCTCAATGTTGTATGACACTACTTGGCACACATGGAACTTCAAGTTTGGTGATTGACTAATGAATGAGCCTTTGGCACACGTAAGACGCCAGGGCCGCTAACTCCCGAGTAAAAGGAAGCTCCATAGACCTACCTGTGGACGTGAACATTTAGATGAGATAGCCAGAGACAGTTTCCTCAGACACAACCCCCTGGTCTTCCTTGGTTTCTCTCTGGCTGGGATGGGCCTGTGCTTCCATCGTGGTGTTGTCACTAGTTTCCATCAAGCGCCCATCAGAATATGGGAAGGGACTTAAAAGAATCCCAAGAGAATAGCCCACCTTTGCCTGGGGGCTCCCTGAAAAGGCTCTTTGGTCCTTTGCTCACAGCTTACGAACTCTTCCACCTCAGAGCTCGTCACCAGGAGCAGGAACTCACCCATCACAGGGGGTGGCAGGAGAGTCAAGATCAAGTGACCACCAGCCAGAGAAGCCCCAGCTGCAGCTCTGCCATGAACGCGAGGGCGGGAAGAGGACAGACGGCAAGGGCAGGAGCAAAAGACGCCGCAGAGTGGACATGGAGGAGGAGTCCTTGTGTTCTGTTAACACCGGGCACTCCCTCCCTTGGATAGGAAGCTTCACCCATCCCCAGGACTTCTGGTGTTAGAATACGCCCGCTACGAGTGTGCATTTAAGTGGTTATACTTGAATAACATCAACCTTGACCTTATGATTAGCTAGAATCAAAACCTAAAGGAGCCCTAACTGGTTTGGCTCAGTGGATAGAGCGTGGGCCTGAAGACTCAAGGGTCCCAGGTTCGATTCCGGTCAAGGGCACCTACCCAGTAGGGAGTGTGCAGGAGGCAGCTGATCGATGTTTCTCTCTCTCATCGATGTTTCTAACTCTCTTTTCCTCTCCGTAAAAACAATATATTTTTAGAAAAAGATAGTGATTTCATTAAAAAACAAAACAAAAAACCTAAAGGAGAGCATTTTTGCAGACCTCCTGCTGCCCCAGTACTCAAGGCCAATAGCACAAGCCTATGGGTCAGCTCTCCTCGAGGCAGGGACTGCCAAGGGCAGTGATGAAGCGCTTTGCATGTCAAACTGAAACCTTCAGTCGCCCTTGGTTTTGGCTGGCAAAGCCTCCAAGAAACTTCACAGGCTCCTTCCTCTGAGTAGAAATCTGATTGGAGTAAGAACGATGCTCACTGAACACAGGGGAAGTGGGTTTTGTGGAGGGGATGGTTCTCATGGCAACAGACTGCCCAACACCACCGCTCAGGTTCCACACTCCAATGGAAAAGCCAGGGGGAGGAGCAGCGTTCTAAATGCACCTGTGCTATGCCTGCCAGCCAGGGGAGGGCCACGGTGGCTGGCTCCCAACACTACCCATTCCTCCTTCTGTTGCCAGGCAGAGCCCCATTACCACGGACACGCAGAATCCCTCCTGGGCAGCTGGACTCGTGGTTTGGAGATTTCAGGGAGAAGGGATGTCAACAGCAGCACTGAAACCTAAAAACGTATTTTATTTCGAAGTTGTGCTTTGGATTTTCCCCAATCCAACATCTGTTGAGTGACAGTCTTAGGTTCCCACAAAGCATCTCCAAGCATACATACAGTATTCCAGTTATCAACACTATTTAAAGAATATACCATTGTACACAAACGTGACATACACGTCAGACGCCACAACATTGCAATTCCCTGGAAGCTCGAGCTTCTCTTCGAGGTCCATCCACACCAGCCCTTCCAGCGGTCCGTCCGTCCTGCTGCTGGCGTCTCTCCTGTGTCCTTGGGGAGAAACCAGGGTGCCCTGAGGAGGTTGGCTGAGACCAGTGTTTCCAGTTTACAGGCTGTTGGCTGCAAACTCCTCTCTTTTTCTGAACTGGGATGCTGGTACCCTACCCACATCTGTCCCCCAAAGACCGACCCCTCAGAATCCACACCAGGAAGAGGATCCATGCCTCAAGGGCCAGAGCGGGGCTGTTGGAAACACTATGCTGGTTTAGGCAAGCCTGTCCGAGGAACGCTGGTCTCCCTAGGCCCGGGGTGGCCAGCTCCTCTTGGCTTTTCGGTATAAAAATCACAGTGTGCAACCTCAATTCCAGTTGACCGCAGTGAGCTCTGCCGAGAAGGACTCTCCTCTGGGTTCCCAGTCCTCTCGACAGGACCGTCTCACAGGTGTCAGGAGCACCAAAGGGGAAGACATCCGCTCCCAGAGCAGGGGGAGCAGGTGACCATTCACACACTGTCCAATTCATGATGCAAATCAGCAGACGGCACTGACCCAGGGGACGCAGACGACAAGTCATGTACAGGGCGGAGAGAAACAAGGTAGGGAGGACAACAGAATAGGCTGGAAGCATTGTCATTAAGAAAGCTTTGCTTTCACTTTCCTAGAGAGGATGCGCCGGAGGGAGGAGGAAGGGCAGGCATGGGTACCAATTTGGATCAGTTGGATTAAAAGGAATGTACAGTGGAGGGCGGGGATCCGTTTTCAGCAAGGAAGTAGATCCTCAGGTACGAGAGACCCTGTCGGCTTAAGACCTGTGGAAGTCCAGGTGACAGACAAGGACAGGCCACCCAAACGGGCAACAAGAGCCAGGGCTCCAGGGGGCTGTGGCTGCTTCTCAGAGGCTGACTCACTTCCCCGAAGGAGCTCTAGATGTCTCCCTTTTGTCTCTTGGGATGGTTTTCCTGGTGCTGCAGGTTCTCCTTCTAATGAGTGATTTCCCACAAAGCTCCTCCTTCCCTTCAGGCGGAATGAGGAACAGCCTACCACTTCCACAGTCAACTACCAACTTCAAAATGCTGGCCCCCAAGGAGCTTCTAGGTTACAGATGAGAAAATTCAGACTTATTCCTACCTGAATGACAAACTCACCATCTTTCCTGAACTACAGGAAATAGTAAGGCTAAAAGTTGCAGCCCTAAAGCCGAAAACAGACAAGAGGAATGAGTTTCGCCTTTAACTCGAGTAGGTATCTGAGATGCAGGAGCCCGGAGTGTGACTGTCTGTCCCCAGCTCCGGTCCTGGGACAGCAGGACGCCAAGGGTGCTGGGATCACAGGCACCAGGTTTGGAGACCGGCTTAAAGCAGACAAGGGCATCATTTTTGCTTTTTGGAGGAGAACCGGAAAGAAGTCCAAAGAAAGGCCAAAATATTCAGCATCCAATTTTTAATTTTCTTAGATTCGAGCCTTACGAAGATGTTAATGCCCCCCCCTGGGGGCAGGGAGAAGGAGGGCACAGTCCTCTTGGTTGTCTTGTTTGGGTAAAAGAAAGCATGTTTTAAGGAGAAATGTCTCCCTTTAATGTACCTGGGGCTCCAAGCCCACTGGCCCCTAAAGAGACCTTATAGAATGACCAAACTAGGGGCTGAACTTAGAAGACGTTTTCATTTGGGAACAATTTTGGGGCTAGCAAAGCTGAATTTAATTTTTTAATAGAGGAATAAATTCTATGTCTTAAGTGCCCAGATCAGTGGGAGGAAAAAGGACTCATTTCTTACCTTTTCCAAACCTGCCATAAATGCAGTAAGACTCTCTTATAGGACTCTTTACCCTAAAAGGAACCAACTATAAAACTTTTTTATATAGGAAAATGTCTTAACTGGAAAATGGTCCATCAGAGACAAAGATAGGAAAGCAAGAAATGTCTATATATTCAGGAAAACTTGAGAAGTTCCATAGTAAGACTGAGTTGCAGTTCTAGCTGGAGGGGGAGCAAAAGCAAATACCAAGGACTAGCTCACACCAGTAGAAAGAAGACAGAGTCTCCAATCCCTACGCAGATTACAGGATCGAGTCCCATCCTGCTACATTTCATACGATGGAGATATCAAAGTCTAGGTTCTCCGGCCCCAGACAGATTTGTAATGGAAACAGAGACCCCTGGTGGCTCCTGTGCGAACTGTCACAATAACTTACAAAGAGACTGGTCTAGGACCAGAAGCTACACATGCCAGAGACTAGAAAAGCCCGTGTGTGTGTGTGTGTGTGTGTGTGTGTGTAAAACGAAGAATGGACTACATGGACTATATGATTCTCTATAACCAGTACCCAAAACAAGACGTCACTGAGAGCGGGATGTCCGCAGCTGACCATCTGGTTAGGCATCCTGTGTGAGGGGACTGAGCCTGGAGCCCATGTCCTCATGACTTGCCTGGCCAGATTTCACAGTGACCTGATAATGGAAAACTACCTCTGGCTAACCTAAGAACAGTATGTACTGCGGCTGGCTGACTTACGACGATTGGGGGAAGCAGAGGGCAGTGGGAAGGGCCGGGCAGGGTGATAATGAGGGCTTCATTCTCAAGATTTTGGGTGATGGGAAGGCTAATTCCTGGAAGAACAACTTAAATCTAATTTTCAACTGAAGTCCCAAGCTAGTTAAATAGGAAGAGTTTAATAACAGTCAGTCCCTGCAGTCCCCTTGTCTAGAACAATTAAATTATATCCCTCAGACAGTACAAGACTTGTCAGTGGACTGTGGGGAAGCCGAGGAGTTGACACCAGGACTAGTGGCATTTGTTTTGGGGAAGACAGTGGGCTTGGGCCGTGTGGCAGGAGGCTTGACCGGGGCAGCCATCTTGACGGACTTGACAGGCCGGAAGGCGCAGGCGATGTCCCCAGCGGTGCTGGCACTGCGCTGGAAGGCGGGCTCGGGGTCCTTGAGGAGCTGGGTGTGCAGGGGGCTGGAGGGCTCGGACGTGGGGGCCACCACCGGGGAGGTTTTGAGGGGCTCCAGGGTGTCCAGAACCACGTCAGGGGTGTGCTTGACGTTGCTCTGCCGCTCCAGTTCCCGCAGCTCGTTCAGGGCAGAGTTCATAGTTGCCTCAATATCCTGCAAAACAGGAAAAAGGAGGTGAGGCAAATGGAGGGAGATGTCCCCAAGGATCCTATTTCAACACCATAGGCCAGACCGTGGAGAAACCAGCTACAATGAGATGTCCAGCTTGTTTTACTTGGCCCAAATCCTTGAACATATGAATGTTCAGAATGTGGGGGGAGGGGACAAAAGGATTTGCATTATCATGAGATCCTTTTTCCTTTGGAAAGAGTGGTTGAGATGTTTTTAGAATAGAGTCCTTGGGTTTTAGAGATATGAATTAAAATATTGAAATATTTATGGATGAAGGAGTTAAAGAATCCAGTGGGGACAGAAAAGGTGGATGAACTAAGACAGTGGTCGGCAAACTCATTAGTCAACAAAGATAAATATCAACAGCACAACGATTGGAATTTCTTTTGAGAGCCAAAATTTTTAAACTTAAACTTCTTCTAACGCCACTTCTTCAAAATAGACTCGCCCAGGCCGTGGTATTTTGTGGAAGAGCCACACTCAAGGGGCCAAAGAGCCGCAGTTTGCCGACCATGGAACTAAGAGAGTGGGCAGGAGTTTGGTTATAAGTACATGGGATTCATTATGCAATTCTCTCTACATTTCCATATGCTTGAAATCATACATAGTGAACTTTTTTTTTTTAAGTGGTAGAGATGAAGTTTGATCTTCGTTTTCTTGGACTCCAAGGCCAAAGGCCAAAGGATGAAAAGGTTAATTCTTCCTCCTCAAGGGCTGAGGAAAGGGCCAAGAACCATGGCCCTGAAGATTCATCAGATCATCTCACCCACCACCACTTCCTCCCACTCCCGGCACCTGCATGAAGCCATTTCCTCCTACCCATCACCAGAAGAGGGCACCAGAGTTACCAGGAGGGGAGCCAGAGCCCACAGGTGAATCACCTTCAGCAGGTCACAGTGGAGCACTCAGCTCAGGGGCTCAAGGCAGAACCAAAGGTCCTTTGTATGCCGCCAGCTGCCTCCCAGCTCCTTCCCTCCTCCCCACACCGTGTGCCAAGCAAAGGCCCCTGGCTGAGGTGTCTGTCCCACAGGATGACCCGTGTGTTCTGTTGACAGAGACTTAATTCCATGCTTCCCTATGATGTTCTCAGACCTTAGAAATGCTCAGGAAGAACTCCATTGCTCTCCACGGTCGCACTCTGCAGCTAGAGCCTGTCCCCGCCATTATTCTGACTCCTCTTGACCTGGCCAAAGAGGGAGCTGGGAGGGTTCCCACAGTGCAAGGCAGACTGCAGCTTAAGGAGAGGCACAGAAATAGAAGGCCAGCAAAGCAAGACATCTCGGCCTGGAGCTTAGTACCGAGCTTACCAAGTACACCTTCCCTGAGCGGAGATCCACAATTAAGCCAAGAGAGACCATACCCAGCTGCTCCTGCCCCCTAAAGAGGGGGTGAGGAGAATCTCAACTCGGTTGAGACTGGAGAAAGGCAACAATGAGCCCTCAGTTCCTACCTGGTCTAATGAAAATTATAGAGTTGGGAGAGACGTCTGAGGGAGCTGCTTGGAGTGGGCCTGGTGGTCGGATTTTTAGAGGTGGGGACGGATCTCTAATATTTCACGGAAAACAAAAGCTTGTCAGTGTGGTGTCAACAAGGAAAGAAGACCCCAGTCACCACGGAGCGCATCTCCACTGCATCTGGAGATTTGGGCTGGAAACCCTTCTGGCTAAGCTCCCGTGGCGGAGTATTTTGGGGCCTCCAATACCAGGAGCAGATTGTTGACTGACCATCTATCTACCGCTAGGGACCAGATATTAGCCTTAGGAGAATCATAGGCAGATGATATAAAAATAAACTGACGATCATAATACATCCAGAGACATGGATACATGGAACAGTCTGACAGTTCTCGGGGGGAGGGGAGTGCCGAGGAAGGGAAGAGATTAACCAAAGAACATATATGCATATATGCATAGCCCATGGACAGACAACAGTGTGGGGAAGGCCTGGGGTGGGGCTGCAGTTGGGTGGCGGGACTAGGAGAAGGGAAATGGGGGACACCTGAAATAGTGTCAACAATAATATAGCGTGGCCAGAACTACATCTGAGCCTCAACACTTGGGCTGAATGGACTCTATCAAAGCACTCCATCTGTAACTGGCTCTCAAATGACAACAGCCTGGTAGATGGCCCACACATGACCCAGAAGCCTTGGTATTCTTTCATTTCGTCTTCAAGTTCTTGGAGGGAGAGGGACCCACATTTCTTGGAAAGCTGTCTTATCAGGCCCAGACGTCCGCTAGCCCCTGAACTCAGGATATGATGCATAAAGCACTGTGGTTTCCAGTCATGTCATAAGTGACACGGGCACACTGAGCAGCAGTGACAAGTACAGACTCGTGCCAGCTGCTTGTCCAGGAGCCCCCCCGTTACCTGTGCAATGACCTCAGGGTCCATAGGCCGATGGTTATTGAAGCTTTTTGACCTCCCGGCCGTCACTGTCTTCCGAATCTGCGGACTGTCCAGCCGATTCTTCAGGGACGAGTGGCGGCTGATGGAGTTGAGGCTCCCGTGCCCACTGACGGAACACTTATCTGGCCCTTCCTTGGGGAGACTCTGGCTCATGATGGGCTGGGAAGATGGGCGGCAGCCAGCCCCCACCCCCGGGGAGGCAGAGTCTGTCAGAGAACCACTCAGCCCGTGGCTGTCACTCCGAAATGTTTTCCGGATGCTCCCCGATTCTGGCCGCTTCCTTTGCCTTCAATCACAAAGAGAGAGGGCAGTGTGACTAGGGAGCCCTGGCTCCAGGGCCGTGAGGACAGGTGAGAGGGGCAGATGCTGGCACCCAGGGACTTCCGGAAGGAGAGGGACACGGAGAGGCTTTCTCCACGTCTCGGTCCCCCTGCCACCCCAACTGGACAGAGAAGTGCGTACTTACTTGGTAGTCGTGGGCTTTGAGTTCTCAAGGTGCAAGGTACTGCTGTCAGGAGAAATGTCTGATTAAGTGAAAGTCTCTAACGGGAGAGCGATGCTTGGAAAGGCCCCTCTATCACCTGCTTCGAGCAGAAACCAGGCCCCAGGGAGAGAACAAGTTTCACCGTCACCAAGGGGAATTGCTGGTAAGAGGAGACTTGACTTTTCCAATTGTAGCCTCTTTCTTCCTCCAACTACAAGGCTGCAATCATTTTGGGCTCTGGCAAGAGGCCGTTGCTACTCAATTTGCAGACATGGGAACAGAATATTTTTTTCAAAAGGCTGCAATGTTGCAGAGTTAGGGCCAGGCGTGTGCCTTTTCTTAGGGTGGAAATACATCGACGTGACCCTAAGTCACCCAGCACTGGGCTGAACCTGGCTCTGTGTCCACTGGTTTCAGACCACCGAGGCTCTCCTACGAAATGGTTTGGCAGAGTCCTGCTTACATGGGTGTTGCCTACTGCTGAAAAATTCCATTTTCTTTTGTAATTAGATTCTAAGAAGCAGTAGGACTTCTGGTTTGGGATGGCGGCTGAGCAGCTTTGATCTGAAACCTAGGAAGGGTAACGGGGCTGAGGTGGGAGCTGAGGCTGTAAGAAGGCAGGGGTAGACCTAGTCTACGAGGCAGGCCCGGCATTCTAAGTCTGTCCTGGTTCTCTTAACCGGGTAGGTCTTCCTCATTGTATATCCACAGGGCCTGGCCCAGGACCCGGCACACAGCAGCTGTTCCATGAAGCTGCCTGCTCAGTAGTTTAGCGGTGAGAGCCAGCCATTCTTGAGTGGAAAAAGGATGTTCTCAGTGTCTTATGGAGCCCAGCTGAAGTAAGTTCTCCGCCAAGACTTCCCTGGCGTCCCATCTCCAACGGAAGGCAGAACCGACCATGCCCTCCTGCGCTGCTTTTCAGTTACCTGTCTGTGTGGTAACGACTCGGCAGACTGAGTTCTGAGGCCAGGGGCTACCTGACTCCTGTGACGAAGCAGCGTCGGCACTTGGCACAACAGTAGGGGCTCAATCAATGTGTGCAGTTAAATTGGAATGCCACACCCCAGTAACTGCTGACTTCCTTTTCCACTCGGCGGCTGACTCACGAGGCGAAAGCTGCTGAGAAGATTTGTGGAGAGGCTGGTGCACGCCAGGTCCTGGCCAGGCCCCAGGGATGTAGAGGGAAGACAGTTCCCGGTTGCAGGGAGCTCAGTCCCATGGTGAATGTAAGTGCACGTCGAGTCCCAAAAGACACTCATACTGTTTTAGGGACACAGAATAAGGGCACCTAACTCAGCCCTGGGGAACGAGGGGTGTCAGAAAGGCTCCCCCGAAGAGGTAAATCTTCGAACTGTCTTGAAGGGACAGGAGGAGGTAACCGGGTGTGCCAGGGTGAGAGAGAATCCGGGCACTCAGGAGAGGGAGGCGCCAGAGGGGGGATGGGTGGGGTAGGAGCTGGGGCAGGAGTTGAAGGCAGAAGTCACTCCTGAGGACATGACATGCTGGGGGCTGGTGCCCGGGCAAACCATGTTCTCCGAACACCCCATCCTGACGCCACCAAGCAAGGAGCTCAAGGGAACGCCTTCCACCAGAGGTTCATCCTGTGACTACTTCCGCTAGGACTCCGTACGATTCCTTTGTACAAATGGCGTCCAACATTTGTAACAGTTTAAAAATATGTACCTAACTAATTATTTAACTTTCCCTCCACCAGCCCTGCCTTGGTTTCTGGGCTAATAACAGGCTTATGACCTTATGATTATAGATTTATAATTAACATAGACTTGTAAATAAAGGGGGAAAAATGTGATTAGCCCCACAATTACTTTTTACTAGCTCTCCCTCCCAGCAGGGCAGTACGCTGGAGGGAAAGAAATAAAATCCTCAATCATTTTTACTGGTCTGACTGCGATTATAACTGCGCTAAGCGAGCTGAATGAGCTACTCACTAACTGGAGGGCCAAAGAGACGGAGAAGAGCCACGTGTCCCAACCACGCCCCCTGCTACCATCTGGTTGGAAAAAAGCCAAGAGATCTGGGCGACCTGGTGCGGTTTAACAACAACAAGCATCTTTTATTCTCCTTCCAGTTTCAGTGTCCAGAGGCTACGGTTAACAGGTTTTCAGTGTGCAAATCATTTCATTCCTCCAAAGCCAGGGGAATAAAAACTGCGCATCATCTCCAATCCATATTCATCGGGAGCGCCCTGGGGCTCGTCATCCTGCTGGCATGGGGCCAGGTTTCGGGGTCTGGCGGAAAGAGGTCTGTAGGCTTTGGGACTTGGTGTCTGGCCCCTTGAGATGAGATTAGTTCTCCAATAACCTGAATGTCTCGAGGGGAGGCAGCAGCACGCAGGCGTGGGATCCCTCTAGCAGCCAGGTCGGGTGTGGGTGGAGTTAAACCCCCAGGATGTTGCTAACGGCCACAGTGAAAGCTGGGGCAGAGGTAAGAGCCCGCAGGGCAGGAGTGGGGATCTGCAAAGGGACTGAGAGGAGAGGAGGACACACAGGGCGAAAGCAGTAGGGGGGATGGAAAGGTCTTTCCACTGGCGTGAAAGGGCAGATGAAGGGAGGCAGGAGTTAGACAAGGAATGAGGAGCTCAGACAAAGCTCTCCTGGGGGCGCAGGAGTCTCCTTTCCTTCACAAGGGCGCGTGCAGGACGGGGTGTATGTGTGTGGGGGGGCACAGACACGGGCCATCGGAATAGGCCTCTGGGCTCACGGGAGCCTAGAAGACACACAGACTTCAGATCTGTGCACAGACAAGGCCGAGAAAGACATCACAGACTATTATTTGAGTAAGAATTGGAAAAGAGAAGGCACCTCTGAGAACAGTGTAAAACCAAGTTGCTTAAAGTAACCAAAGCTTTGGCCAGAGCTGAGCAGTCAGGCGACCGGGAAGGTCTGGTTGAAGCGGGACAGAGAGAGCACCTTCCCGGCAGGACGCAGCCCGCGGGGGCCGGCCCAGTGCCGGGCCGGGGAGGCTCTCCGCCCGCCCGGCCGCCCTGCAGCCGCAAGGAGCACATGCAAACCGCGGGGCCCGGGGGCTGGAGCCCGTGCAGCGCGGGTGGAGGCTCAGGCCAGAGGGTGAGGCTGGGTGTGGCAGAGTCAGTCAGAGGAGCAGAAAATGAAAAGCAGCGCTTACTTGTTGATGTTTGCAAGATAAATATCGGCTACATGACCCCCACTGGGACAGCTGGCCCCCGCTCTGGCTGTCACCTTTTCTTCAGGTGGCTCAGAAATGACCTCAATCTCAGACTTGGGGCTGGACCTCTCCACGACACCGTCCTCGCTGGGGGAGAAGGGGCAGGCAGGCAGGGAAAACAACACAAAAAGCAGTGTTAAATCGGCAAGGTGGTCCCCCAAACACACGCGACCCCGCGACGGCTCTGAGGCAGCAATGATGCCTGGCTGGGCTAGGTCTGCGAGCAGAGGCCAGGACACCTGAGGGCCTTGGGAGGGTCGTTTAAATAAAAATAAATAATTCCGCTGAGCTCCTCTGGAGAGCTGGGCTAGGGGACACCTGGATTGGAGGCACTGCCCTCTACCCCACGCCGCCATCCTGGGCCACTGCGCCAGGCCCCTCCTGGAGGAGGAGGAGGAGGAGGAGGAGGAGGCCAGTCCCGGTTGCGGTTTATGTGCCGAGGTCCCGAGCACTGCGGGTAAGGACAGTCCGCTCTGCGTGGCGCTGGAGCTGCTGGCGTTGAGGCAGGGCCCCCCACTCTCTGTCGCAGCACATCCAGCCCTGCTCGGGGCGTCCCAGCTGGCCCGGGGCTCTCCGCTGCTCTCTGGCCCCTCTGGCTACTGATGACAAGGAACGCCCCCTCTCCCCCACAATTCGCCTTCTCTCGGTCCCGCAGTGCAGCCATAAGGCTAAATTTGGGAGGGTCCTGTCCACGCACAGATGGCCACCGGGTTTGCGATGTTATCAACAGAGGGAGGATTTCCCCGCAGAACGAGTTGGGGAGAGGCTGGGAGGGTGCAGACTCGTTCAGGATATCAACCTTTAAAAAATAATATCAAGGGAAGGACTAAACACACTGACAGCATCATACCCAAGGGGAGGAGGCAGGGCAGAGGCAGGGCAGAGGAACAGGGTGGCTAGCTGGGGGCACGGAACACCCTTCCTGCCAGGAGACATGGCTTCAAAGAGCGGGAACCAACGGCAGCCCGTCTATGAGGCCATTCCCTTTGCTCCCTGACATCTCCCCGCTCCTCTCCCCGGCGTTCTCCTTGTCTACCTCATCCGGGTTAAATGGGCCTGGTCATTCCCACAAGGCTGCCTAAGCTGGCTTTCTTTCTCCTAGAAAAGGAACTAATTTTCATTTCAGTGGAAAGATGCCAGCAGAGGCCCAACAGGTTAGGATGGGCATAGTTATTTAAAAAAAAAAAAAAGAGAGAGATAGAGGGGAAGATATTTCCCTAACCTGATCTTTCCGGAAAGGAAAGTGGTCAAATAATCCCTCAATATCACTCATCGGGTGTAAGTGGGAAGGAGCGCTCACTGGCCGTAGAGGAGTGATTTCCAGGGGAACAGTATGATGAGCATCAAAAACAACTCTCCACTGAGTCTGGGGGTTGGTCTCCCTCATCCCCCGGTGGCTCCAGAAAGGTTTCCCTCCCACAGGGCAGCCAGCGAGCCCTACAGATGCAGGGGCCCAACGTACGTGTCTTGAACCACGATGTACTGGTGGGGGATGAGTCCGTCGATGCCATTGTGCCGGCCTTCCCACCAGTCGTCAGAAGCCCGCTGGTAGAGCAGCAGGGATGCCCCCTTCTTGAAGGACAGCTCTCGGGCTGTCCGGCCCACGTAGTCAAACTTGGCAATGGCCTCAATGGGCTCACACTCTGCGAGGAGGGGAAAGGAAGGAAGCGCATGTTGTTGGGACTCACAGACTCAGGAAACTGAGCGGAAAAGCCCAATGAGCTGAACTTACAGTGGTGGGAAGATAACCTCATGTGAAAAATAAGCCATGGGTAATGTTTAAAGCAGGTAATTCCTGTGTAAACTGTGTCACCATCCTGAGGGCACTGTGTGCCCTTCTTTGCCTTTGTTCATGCTGTTCCCTCCACCAGGAATCCCTGTCTCTCTCCTCTGATTGATGAAACACATGAAGTCACAATTCGAATACCACCTGCTTCCTATAGTAACTTCTCTGGCCAACCCCTATCACTGAACTTGCCATACTGTATTTGGAAGCATCATTTCTTTTCTGATTATAAAATAACTAGAGATCCTCAGGGGATGTTGAAGGCCCTGGTGCATGGACTCGGCCGAGCCCTGCAGGCCAGAAGAGGCCTCTAGTATGCATATAAGATCTTTGATTAATCTTTTCCTGCATCCTTCCCCCCCTTCGTGGTCAGTGCACATCATAGCTACTGGTCGAACGGTAGCTTAGGTTTTTATATATCTAGATTCCATGAATCACAGAACATTTATCATATTGTATCTTAAATAATTTATTTATGCTATCCATTCTCCCTAGTAGAATATGAGTTTTTAGTTTCAATAGAGAGAAAATAACTTGCCCAATCAACTTTCTAAGGAACAAAATATAGAAATACATTTTGTGGGCAATATATGGAAAAATGTACACAAATGTGATTTGAAAAAATAAAAGGGGTTCACAAATGCAATGCAGTTTTACTTTTGTGTGAACCTGAATCTTGTCTATTAAAAGGGGATAATAATAGTGTGTATTTTTTCTTCTTCATAAAATTATCCTGAGGAATTAATAATTTTTTTAAAAAATATATATTTTATTGATATTTTACAGAGAGGAAAGGAGATAGAGAGTTAGAAACATCAATGAGAGAGAAATATCGATCAGCTGCCTCTTGCACACCCCCTACCGGGGATGTGCCCATAACCAATGTACATGCCCTTGACCAGAATCAAACCTGGGACCTTTCAGTCCGCAGACAAAGGCTCTACCACTGAGCCAAACTGGTTTCGGCAGGAGTTAATAATTTTTAAAAAATGAACTTATTGACCTAGCTGGTTTGGCTCAGTGGATAGAGCATTGGACTGTGGACTGAAAGGTTCAATTCTGGTCGAGGGCACATGCCTGGGTTGTGGGCTCAGCCCCTAGTAGGGGGCTTGCAGAAGGCAGCCAATCAATGATACTCTCTCATCATTGATGCTTCTATCTCTCTCTCCCTCTCCCTTCCTCTCTGAAATCAATAAAAATATACTAGAAACCAAATAAACAAACATAAAAATGAATTTATTGTGTACAACTTTATAATACGACATCTGCATACTCTATTGTGTGCTAACAACTGGAGGTCTACTCCCCTTTCGTCACCACATATTTGACCTCTTTTACCCTCTTCATCCCCCCTCATCCTTTACCCCTCTGGAAACCACCATTTTGTCATCTGTATCTATACGTTTGTTTTCTTGTTTGTTTGGTTTGTTTAGCAATTCGTAAAAGTGCTTGGCCCATCGTAAGTGCTATGCCTGTGTTAGCCGTTATTCTACACATTACACATTTATTTATATGTCTACTTTTAGCGAAAGGATTTGAGCTGTGTTATTCAGAGTAAATGAAAGAGACTCAATCAGCGCTGACTGGGAATTTGAGAATCAAAGTGAACCTAAAGGCCAAAGGGTTGAGACCTCACCACAGGAGGCAGACCGGAGGAGGCCTGCTACACACCCCACTCTCAGTTCTGCACGGCCTTGGGCCTGGCACTTGACCTCTTAACCTCAGTCTTTAAAAAAAAAAATAGCAGCACTATCTATTTCACCAGAGACTAGGTCATAAGACATATAAAGCTTCTAGCATTGGTGGGCCCACGGCAGGCTCTAACCAAATACATATTTCCCTAGTTCACCCACTTTCCTCCCATGTGGCAAATCATCATACCGATCCATCTGACATCACGGTCTGAATAATAGCCCTAATGTTTTCTCCTTTAAGGCTGGCTGAGGATTGTAGAATTCACTGCAAAGGCGGGAATGGGGAAAGCCCCGCAGACTGTGCCATTTTGTTCTTATGCCCAGAAAATTCTAAGGCTCCTTGTCAGCTGCTGAGCCTTCCAGAGCCCCAGAGATCCAGAAATGGGGCAAGAAACTACTGGAAGGAGGGGGAAAGGTGCTGGCTGGACAGTCCCTGGTAATCACGGGCACTGCTGAGGGGCCCGTGGCCGGCAGCTGTGTCCACATCCCGACGCACACCCCGGGCCGCAGCGCCCGCAGGTCTGCACTCTCTGGAAAGGGTCAGTCTTTCCAGTGAGTAGACGTGAGAGCGTGTGGTTTCTGCATCCTCACTCCCACTCCCCTCTGGCTTCTGCTGGAGTCTTGGCACCCAGCTTCTGTATTCCCGGGCTTACTGCTTTTCAAACGAGCTCTTCGCTTTGGTCTCTAGCTCCCTGGCGGCAGTCTGGGCTGAGACAGGAACTGACATGTTGGCGAGACAAGGAGCTGTGAGGTGGGCGAGGGCAGGGTGTTGGGGAAAGAGGCTGAGGGGCGATGAAATGTCTAGTCTTCACCTCTGGTCTGATACAGAGACCTCTCTGTCTGAGGAGGTGGGCTGCCTCTCTAAGACAGGGAAGGGAGGCAAGGGCTCGCTGCCTGTGTGCGGGGGACTGCTGGGCGGAAGGCTCACTGGGAGCACAGGATGGCCTCACCCGGGTAGCCCCTCGGACCCCAAGCAGGACCTCGTACCGTCATCACTCGTGTGGTGCTCCGTGCTCACATCCTGGGTAGAGTCTTCCACCGAGGCTGTCTCTCCGTGAGGGCTGTCGCTGCAACAGAAGCGAGAGCAACAAGGCTCAGCTGGCTCACAGAATTCTTGTCTTCCTCTCCTGCAGCGCCCTCGGGCTCAGGCATGGCGTCTACCTCATGCTCCCTCTATCCTGACTACCAATAGATACCAATAATGACCGAGAAGGCTCCTGTCCAGCCCCTGTTACAAAAACTACTGCAGACTGCTTGGAGTACCTCGACACAAGCAAACACCTTTTCAATTATGATTTTTCCCCCCTCAAAACTACAAAACAACCCAACTCCCCACACGCTGTTTCTGTGGGTGAATTAGTTCCTGGAGGGAGCATGGTGGAGGAAGAACACTAGGCTTTAGTATCAGCTACAGCCAGATCCAAAAATCCACTCTGCCACTTGGAAGCTGTGTGGCCCTGGGCAAGTGACTGGTCTCTTCCAGCTTCAGGTACCTCATCTATCAATGGTCAGTATGGCTCAGAGTCATATGAGGATTCGGTGAAAAGAGAGGGGGTGATTGATAAGCGGGAAGTACTTTCTCAGTCTGCTTGATGTCTCTGGGACGCCTTGCAATTTAGCTCCAGGTACTGGAAAGAGAGTGGGAGGTGAGTCACAGAAATGGGTGGGAAGAGGAGTCTGCTTCGGGCTGAACTCCGCAAGAGCGCAAGAGACAGACAGAGTCAGGTCAAGTTCCTGAAGAAATTCATTCCGTCTAGAATCATCCCCTCAGGGATGAGGATCAAGGATGGCCAGGAAAGTTACTAGGAACGTTGTTTTGCCGCCTGATCTCCTGGCTCGTGGCCTTCCGAGTGCTTAGTAAGGTAGAAAACCCCTGTTTGTGTCTAACGGTTCTTTCTCTGGCACGTGGAAGTAATGAGCGAGTCTTTCCAGGTAGTTCTATGGAAGAACCACAACCTCGCAACCCTCCGCCTGGCCTCAGGGTCTACCTTTGAGCTCCCACCTCTCCCTTTTCATGGGATGGGTCCTTCACCCCTAGAAAGGCCCCCAAAGACCAGGAGACTAATTCTTTAGGAGTCAGTCAGGTCCAAGGAGGTTCTCCAGGCTCCAGAGAACATTCTGGGGTGCACGAATGGGAATTCCGCTTTGTCCAAAAATCTGGGCACAATTTCTCAGTTTTCTGGGCCTAAAAACCCGCTGATGAGTTTGGTGACATTCTGGAAACCCTTGGGCTGCACAGGACAAAGGCTCACTTTCCTGTAGGGCTCCAAGCCCATCTGTGTGCCATCTACTATGGGGCAGTTCTCAAACTTCAGAGAGTGTGGGGTGGCTTGGTAAAAACAGATTGCTTCGGCCCCAGAGTTTCCGATTCACTAGGTCAGTGATAGGCAAACTGTGACTTGTGAGCCACATGCGGTTCTTTGGCCCCTTGAGTGTGGCTCTTCCACAAAATATCACGGCCTGGGTGAGTCTATTTTGAAGAAGTGGTGTTAGAAGAAGTTTAAGTTTAAAAAAATTGGCTCTCAAAAGAAATTTTAATCATTGTGCTGCTGATATTTGGCTCTGTTGACTGATGAGTTTGCTGACCACTGCTCTGGGTCATTGTGTTTATAATCAGCCCCACGTGCTGTTGGTCCTGGGACCCCACTTTGAAGACCACTGCTCTAAGGTAAAGATGTTTTCTAAGGTTCCTTCTTGCCCTAAAATCCCATTTTTCTCACTGTGCGCCCACACCCAGCAACACCCCAGGCCCACCCTGTGGTCTCAGAAGCCACCCAGCGGCCGTCCGGGAAAACCCGTTCCAGGGTCAGGGTGGTAAACGTGGTGAATGGCCTCTCCTCTTCAGGGTCATGGGAGGCCAAGTGGCCTGTGCTCCCTCTTCCTGGCTGTCTGGTCTCCTGGCCACTTTCTAGAATCCTTGGCCTCTAACACCCCTACTGCCACCTCTCCTTCCCCCACCTCCTTCCTGGCCTTAGCTCTCGGTACTGGCACCTCTCTCTTCCCAAAGGAAAGGGAGCCTTCTGAGTGGTGTGAATCCAGGGTTGAGATGGTCCCTTTAGCCCCAAGGCCATTTACTCTTGATGCTCCAGTGCCTCTGGCCTGAGGCCCAGGCCCTCCTACCCAGGCTACGGTGTATCATTCCCTGAGGAATTTGTGGTTTTCCAGAGGCTGCTAATACATGTTGGATGTGTAACAAACAACATGGGGCAAGGGGAACCCCTTGGAGAGAACTGGAGGAAGGTGTCCTCCCCCCTGCCAGGGTTCCACTGGGCTGGGACCACGGGGGAGGGGCTGGGAGGGACCATGTCCTGGGGTGAGCCCAGCCTGCAGTGGTTTCATATCTGAGAACTGAGGGCAGACTTTAGAAGGAAGGTAAAGCAGGAATTGGTAACATTATTCCACAGCTTCCCAACACTCGTGCAAGTGGGAAAGGGACTCTCCCAGTCACATGTACAAGGACAGCTCCTGGAGCTCCTCGGCCGGCATGTTGAGACCTGCACAACCTCCCCCGTCCCACCAACCATCTGTCAGTGACAACAAGCTTTCTCTCTAGCTGGCAAGCTGAGGTTTCTCTAGCCCTGACCCAGGTACTGGGGTCTGCAGGGCAGTGGAGAAGACCAAGCCCGATGTCAGTGATGTTTTCATGATCACGACACATGGATGTCCCTTTTCTCATTCCCTGAGCAGGAGGCTCCTTCGGTGGGGATCAGGGACGAGCATGGACCAATCGGCCTCTAATTAAGGAAACAACCTCCCTTATTCTCCCTACCTCGGTCCATAGCAACGGGGCTGGCTGAATTGGTTCCAGATGCTGAATTAGGCTGGAATCTGGTTTGGGCTGGCTTACGCTTTCAGCCCAGGCTGAAACATTTTTCGGGGAAGGAAGAAGGGGGACGGGAGAGGAGAAGGTAAGGAATGTTGGGAGTAAAAGAGAGAGGCGGTTGCCTGTGTTTAGTGGAAAACTAACATGGAAAGTTGTTTCCTGGTGGCAGTGGGCGGTGCCCTGTACTAAAGGACGAGAGATGAGGAATCCCCACCATGGGGTGGCCTGGAAGATCGTCACTGCCTCTCTGCACTGCAGTGACTTTATCTGTGCAATGGAAACAGTGACTCAGTATTTGTCCAGCGGGAGGGTCCATGTGCCTGGGATCCTGTCCTATCTCCGCTCCCAGGCCAGGTCATGAAAAACCTCGCCCCACAGAATTTCATCCCACTTCAGGGCGAAACTGTGCCAACCTGCTGAAAATGGAGCTTACTCCTCTCTCCCTTCGTGAGTTTCTGAAATCACCCTACATGGTCATCTTACAAATGCCTACCCAGCAAATTATGCCCCGGATCCAAGCCTTTCCCAATAAGAAATTCCCCGGGAACCGGGACAGTTTCGAGCACCATGCACAGCAGAGCAGAACTCTGAGAGACACTGGGGACTGGCGAACAACTGTAGAAAACTCCCTTTCCTGGCGAGTATTAATATTACTATTATTATTGTCATTATCTTTCAGAATGGTCCCTCACCACTCAGAATCATAAGGAAGAAAGGTGGCATGCAGTGGCACTTCCCCCATAGGTCGGGTCAAGGTGGGGTATTGCCTACGTCAACCCAAGACCCTGGCAGCCTGAAGAGCCTGGGAGTGGGAGGCTGGGCAGATCTGGGTATTTCCCTTTGGTCTTGCTTGGCCATCTGGCCCCCAGGTCAGCGTGCGTGGGTGATGCCCTCCCTTCCTCCAGCCCTGGCCCCCTACCAGTAATCCTCCATGCTTCCTCCTCGGCTGTAGACAGGGCCCTCCAGCTCCCTGGGGTTTGGGAAGATGTTCTCATGCTGGATGATGATGGTTTTGATCAGCTCGTTCACGTGGGCTTGGCAGGACACCTGGTCGTGGCCCTCAGGCACTGACATCAGCGAGGGTCCGAAGCAGATGGCGAGGTTGTAGGGGTCCATCATGTTCTCCTCACTGAACTGTGACAAACTGGAGGAGAAGGAAAAGGGTGCAAGCTGGAAAGCATGCGCATGAATGCCCAGAAAACACAACCACAGGGGGCACAGCCAATAGCAAGAGCAGGAGTTCCGCAAATTGCCACCTGCTTTCCTGGGCATCAGAGCCCTTCTAAAATGTTGGCAGGAGGGGTAGGGGTGGGAATGACCATCACGATGGTCATTCAGGAGTCAAGGAAAGACAAAGCAGAGTACCTCCTTGCAGGTTTCATCTCCTCTCTCTCCAGCTCCCCGATCAAATCCTACTTACCATCCCACCCCAGACCTTATCCCCCTAATCCACCGTGCGTAGTTGGATACTGCTCCAACAGACCCTCTAAGCTGACAAGGAGATGAAGACCCTCAGGCTGGCCCGGCCATAATAGGGTTAGAAGACACAGGCATTGTGTACCTTCTCCCATAGAAAAATAATCAAGTTATTAGGGATATTCCATTCTAAGATCTAGGCTTATTTTGTTTAAAAGCCTATCGATTAGCTTTTATATTCCATCAAGCCAGTAGAGTTCTTTCTGGAACAGCTAATGCAATTGTTTTTCATTTTCATAACATCCTCCTCTATTATTACATTCAGGAATTGTTCCGGAAAAGGTCAGCACACTGTTCAGCTCCCGCTCAGGCTTCCTCTGGATGCGGTCTGACTTCATTATCGGATATTTATTTATTCTGGGAACTCCCTCTTTCCAGCCAGCAGCTGCTCCAGCCACACCTCCGATCTTGGCCAAGGACCCAAGCCCTTCAATGAGCCACCGCACCTGACTGGCTCCCATTGGCCTCTATTTGTCCAGGCACTGAAGGCTGGGCCAGCTCTGGATATACTCCCCCCTCGTGCCCCCAACTGCAAAACAGTGAGCTCTGCCTACTTCGGGGCATCAGCAGAAAGTCCCCAGCGCCGGATTCTGCCAGAGCCTAAGAAGACACCCAGTCCCTCTGATGCTGAACCGAGGCCTGAGACTCAGCTGACTTCACGCGAATTGGGCAGAGTTTACTTCTGGTGCACCCCACATCCAGACTCAAATTTCCTAGTTGTCTCTATCTCAATGAAGAGACAACTCTGTTGAAGATTCTGATAGGCTGCCCATCCCCCTTAGAGAATGCCTGCAGAAATTTTGAGATGGTCCAGAGAATGTGAGCAACTGTCATGACGCAGAGTCACTGTTTTCTAGGACCTCGTCAAACACAGGTAGGCCGGCGATTGGAGGTCACAGAACTCAGGGGCAGGATTGCTTCTCAGGAGGTCATAAAAAGTTAATTTTGCAATCCTTCTCTGGCTCCTGAGTTAAAAGAGCAGATTCAGAAAAGGCTGGGAGATGTTCCCAAGTCTACTTCTCAGTCAAATAAAAACTTGAGAGAGACTGGAAATGACCTTGGTAACCTCAGCAGGGACAACTGAGGATGAGGTGTCACAAGTTGTAGTGAATCACAGGCTGGCTGGTTCCTGGTGTCATGGAGGGCCCCGGAGGAGGCAGGCCCTGTGCTTGTAGTGTGATCTGACAATATTCTGGTAACAAGGAAGGAGACTAGAAATTTCTGGGGTGTCTTAGCATCAAAGGGAAATAAACTCTAGCCCTGAGAATCCAGGCCTAGCTCTGCGAGATGAGAAATGAGGCTGAGCCTTCTAAGGCAAGGCCTGTTTAGGTCATATGTGGCTGCAATGCAATCTTCATGGACTGTGGTCTCAGAGGTCAGGTCCATTTCTTATTCCCATTAAAATATAGACCAAGATCCTTCACTTCCAATCTGCAACAGGAACACCTGGGGTCAAGATGGGACACTTCCTTTTTGGAAGACATAAGCTCCTTCAAGGATTTGACAAAAACTAGCAATTCTCTCCCCAGAAAATTCATATATGTGCACATACAAATACACACAAATTTGTATCTAATGGTGTTAATGGTCCTTCGAGACACTGAAGCCCGTACCCAGTATAAGACCTCTAACACTGGGTTTTGATCTTTAAGAAAACACCTAAATTAATACTGCTAACAGCTCCCCCTCTCAGAATTTTTTTTTTTGCGTCACCTTATATACTTGCTATCTCCTCTAAGAGTTGTGCTGCATTTCTATAGTTTTGTCTATAACACCAGGGATCCTCCTAATTGATTCCAGCTCATCAGCTTTTGTGCAACTTCAAAAGGTTCAACTTCATGGCTGGGAACACAGGCTTTTTGGGGGAATGAGAAAATCAGGCTTCCCTGGACTTCTTACTCTTTAATGATGCGCATTTCCCTATTTGATTACATTTAAAAGAAAAAAGAAAAAAAAAATCCCAAGAATTTCTGGGCCAAAAAGACCTGGTTTTGAGGCCTAGCTCCCCTGCTTGCCAGTTTATCTAGTTCCCTAGTTTCTTCATTGGAAAAATGGAGTCCATTTTATGCCTCCTTATGGGGCTGTTGTGAAGATTAAATGCAAAGTACTGAGCACTGTGGCTGGCACATAGGTGGGGTTCCATAGATATTTTCTGTAATTATAATATTCTGACTGTTTCTTGGTACCAGATCATTGATTCTAGTCCAGGAATGGACAGCGGGACTGCGGACATTCAGCAGTAGTTGCCTTACAAGAGACCCACCGGCTTCTCCTGACAGGCATTCATTACCTAACTGGGCAGCATGTGACTGTGTGAGTCATGGGGGGTTCTGAACTCAATGGCAGCTGTGGTGGCGGGTCAGGGCATGGCTGAGAGTGGAGCAGAAACAGTCATGCGGAGGAGGCAGGCTGCAGAGCCAGCAACCTCAGCCACTCTTCAGGGACAGCAACAGGGCTAAAGGGCAGGGTCGGAGACCCAGAAAGGTCTCAGGTTGGGGTCACTAACCCAGACACCTACAGAGCCAGGCCCACTTGTAAGCAAGCTGAGGCGCATGAAATGGTCTCTAAACTTTCATTCCTTTGAAGTAGAGACCAATCAACTAGGAAGACTCCTCATTTCCATAAAGAAATATGTGCTAAAAAACCCAAGCCCCCTGGTCTAATTTTGTTTTCTTCTTTTAATAGATTCATGGATCTATAAAAATATTTCTCCACTACATAAAAAATCATAAAGCAAGAGTGACGATAAGTAGCAACTGAATTCATCCTCGGTATTGGGGAGCGTTCGGGAGGGCTGGGGTCTGGTGAACGGAGCGGTACCTGCCTCATTAGACAGCAGTCCTTACTCCACAGGGAGCTGCTGCCACGAGGGGAGGCAGATCCAGTGCTGCCAGATCTAACCATGTTTCCAAGAGAAGCTAGAAATCTAGATATTTTTTTAAGGATACCCCTGGTATTCAAGCGTTTCAATATTTTCAAGATATAGTGGACTGAAAGGAAACACATCTGTGGGCCCTGTCTGGCCCTCAGGTTGACCATTTATAACCTCTGGTCCAGGAGGTGGAAGGAGATGCTGCAGTGAAAGCAATGTGGAAAGACAGGTGCCTAGAGAAGCATCACATGTCCTCGCTTGCTGACTTTGCTGCCACATGGGGACTCCAACATCCTGGGCAAGAACACACAGCATGGACGAGATGCTCTGGCCAAGCCCAAGGTCCCTCAGACCCCGCTAACAGCTTCACTGACTCCACGTTTATCCCCTGAGTGTCAAGTTCCCATGTTCAGCTGCCAACTTACAATCTCCCCTTGGAGGCCTAACAGGCCCCCAACTTAACACGCCTGCATCGGCACCTGGCTTTGATTCCTTCCTTCATACCTGGCCCTCCCTAACTTCACAAATGGCATCACTACTTCCCTATCATCGCTCATGCTAAAAAGGTAGAATTCTTCTTGTTCCTCACACTCTACACCCTACCCACCAGGAAATCCTGTCAATGCCATGTTCAAAATAGATCCAAATCCTGACCCTCCCCACCATCCTCCATTACCTCCCAGTCTAAGCCATCCTCCCTCCACCCCAGCTGAGATGGTACAATAACCTCTGAAGGGTCGACCTGCTTTTCTCCACAGCCTTTTCTCTTATAGTAACTTCTCCATGAAGCAGTTGGTGGGTTTTTAAAACACACACATATAGATCAGATCACATGATCAAAGATCACATGGCTTCTCAAATACAAACCATTATAACCATGACCGTCAGGTCTTGAGAGTCTTCAACATCCCTGTGGCTCCTTCCTTTGCTTCATCCAGGCTGCTGCTGGTGCCGCCTCCTCAGGGAGGCCTTTGCCTTCCGTCCCCCTACGGAGGCTCTCTCCCTTTCTGCCCCGCCCCATTCAGCCCTGCACTCTATCCCTTCACTGACGCTTTGCTATTTTTCTCCTAAGCACTTACTACTAACTGACGTTTCTGTTATTATCTGTCTCCTCCCCTGGAATGTGAGCTAAATGATATCAGGGCTTTCATCTCTTATTCTACAATGCATTCTTACACCTACATCTGTGCCCAGCACATAGTAAGTGCTCAGTAATTGCTGGGCTGGAGGAACTGACAACAGATCTGTATGTAAACTTCTAGTGGCTGAAGCCGAGGTCTGACCCAGCTGCTTACTGGGAAGTCTACTCACTGATTGAGGAAGGCAAAGAGGTATCTCATGATGATCAGAGTGGTTTTGGGCAGAACCAGGAGGACCTTCCGGATGTGCAGAGCTCTCTCCTGCAGGTTGTCCATTGCTGAAAGAAGAAAGCCACGTGTTACTTCCACTGTGGCTGAGATCCCAGGGAGCAATGGTAAGAAGAGCCTATTACCGGCAGGTGTAAGACAGAGTGGCAAGGTCAAGTCTATGCAACACTGGTGCACTGTACAGGCATTTCATCCCTGTGGCTTAGGGGTGAGGGGATACATGCTGGCTCCAGACACTTACTGGGGCAGGACTTAAGGTATATGCTCCTGGGGCGCAGAAGGGTTTGGAGATATTCCCTAAGCATCTACCCTCTTATTAAGACAACCACAGACAAGGAACTATCCATAAACCTGTTATGACTGCTGACACCCAGCCTTGGAAGGCCTATGGGTGGGGAGGGAGGGAACCTGGGCAAGTCCTGTCCTGCCAGCTCTACCCATGCACTGCCTTATCTGCTGCGCAAGTCTGGCTTATCTTCCCCTCCCTATCTGCAGTGCAGACGAGACAAGCAATGGCCGCCCGTGTTAACAGTGACAGCTAGGAGAAAACCAAAGAAGTTCCCTGACTCTCGCTATGAACAGATTAATTACAGGTGTGGCCCCAGGCCAGTGGCCTCCATCATGGCCAGCTTCCCACTTCCCGTGGGCCGTGTGGATATTATGAGTTTCTTTTTGTAAAAACAAAATGAGAAGCAGTGGATGAGGAGCATTCTCAAGGGGAGAGTTGGGTAGCCAAGGTATCTCGTACTGTCTTGGTCGTCCCAGTCTACTTAAGATATTCGACCTAGGCCCAGACTTAGAAAAAGATGCATGTGCTTGCTCACCCACAGAACTCATTTCCATCAGACTCCCACAAACAGTGGGTCAACAAGTAACACATGAGGCTCCTGAATGCTCAGGCCCTTTCCTCTCAGAATAACACAGGGCATACAAGTCAAAATGGAAACTCGGGGTGGGGGTTAAGGGAAGGAGTTATTGGTGGATCTGGGGAAAAGGCTGGTTCTCCATTTCAAAGGCACTGCTTTCTCCAGCCTCTGGAGCTACCAATCCAATGAGATGTGATTCTAGGATGACCGGTATTAATCCAACTTCCCATGGATCACTTTAGAGCAAGAGGCAGAGAACCTCGCAGGGGGATAACATAGACTATCTCTCTGCGAAAATATATTGCTGCTTTTAAAAAAAAAATACATTTTATTGATTTTAGAGAGGAAGGGAGAGAGATAGATAGAAACATCAATGATGAGGATCATTGATCAGCTGCCTCCTACATGCCCCCCACTGAGGATCGAGCCCCAAACCAAGGCATGTGGCCCTGGCCAGAATCAAACCAGGGACCCTTCAGTCCTCAGGATGACACTCTATCCACTGAGCCAAACCGGCCAGGGGTATTGCTGCTTTTAATGCCCAGAGGGTTTTTTTAAAAAAAATATATATATATTATTGATATTTTACAGAGAGGAAGGGAGAGACACAGGAGAGACAGAGAGCTAGAAATGTCGATGAGAGAGAAACATCAACCAGCTGCCTCCTGCACATCCCCCACCGGGGAATGTGCCCACAACCAAGGTACATGCCCTTGACCGGAATTGAACCCGGGACCTTTCAGTCCGCAGACCGATGCTCTACCACTGAGCCAAACCGGTTTCGGCCCCAGAGGGTTTTTATTGCTAGAAGAACATATATTAAAATATCTACCAGGTAGGCATGCCATGTGCAGAACAACACACAGCAAATAGTTGCAACACCTATGCTTTCTCCCTGTGTATCATGAAAAACACAAGCACTGATGTATCAGCTTCCAATAACTGAAAAGGACTAGGTCTTATATATGAATATAAATGTATTTTACTGAAGACAAAGCCCAGAGAAGCAAAGAAATTTAAGGTGAATCAGGAAGAAAAAATCCAGGTATGCTAACTGAAATGTCATTCTTTCCCTCTCATCCTTTCCCCCCCAAGGGATAAAGAAGTGTTGATGAGTAGGAAAAACTTCAGTGAAAAAAGAAAACATTACTGCAAAGCTTATGAGAAAAAAAGACCCTGTAGAAACTTCTCTGTTGCTACAAGACCCTCTGGCCCAAAGGCCAGTCTGAGGCCAAGACGGTACTTACTCACGCAGGTCATCAGGTCATGGAAGATGTCCTTGGGGAAGAGAGGGTGTTCCAGCCCCCGGAAGTAAAGCTTCAGGACGCCAGCTATGGAGTCCATGTCATGGTCATTCTGGTCCCCAGCCAGCGGGTCCTCTCCTGATAAGCAAACCCCCCCAAAAACAAAAAAGGGTGAGAGAGCGAAAACACATAGGATGAAGCAGAGGTGGTGGTTCCTCATCCCAGTCCATCAGCTCTTTGTCCAGCATGGCGGCATGACAAGGGTGACCCAGGAACTGAACAAAGCAATGACTGCGTAGGCTTGGGTCCCCGGGCCAGAGGAGATCAACATGCTTGTGCCAGACTAGCTCAGGGACAGACCCTATGGGCTGGGGATGGGGCATAGCAACTGGCTCTCTGAGAATCATGAAACCAGGCTGGGCCTGAGCTCCTGGGGGAGGAAAGCGAGGCCAGGGAAGCCAGTCCCTCTGCGATGCTCACACTCCTCCTGGCCTGCAACAAAGGACACCTACTTACGAGAGAACAATCATGCTGGAGCTCCCTATGGAAATTTCCTATCAGATGTAATTAGATTTAATGATTGGACCAACCTCAAATTGAAACTATATATATCCATTACAGTGACGGAAATTGCCAAAGCTTGCCCATTACCTTAATAGCCCACAGAATAACAAATGGGCTACGATGAACAGGCATATTAGCCTTGATATTAACTACCACCAAAGGTTCCGGGTGAAGCCATAAACTGCCCAGACACCAGGGTTAACTTCTTGGGTTTCAGCAGATCATCCCCAGGAAGCAGGATGAATGGGGCTGAGGAGGAGGCAGCTGAGGTGGACACGGCCATCTCCCTGCGCATCTAGGAAGAAATGTCTTTAACAGAGCAGGTGCCAGGCTGAAGAGGGAGGCGAGCTGGCTTTCCAGCCTCTGGGTACCTCTCAGGGAGAAGGAGTGGAGCCAATGGTCGGGGGGCTGGCAGACATTTGGTCTTATCTTCCAAGCTGTTTTCTCACCTCTTTCAAAAGCATTTTTGATGTCATTCACTTCTACCTGGGATCCTGACACCCGGAAAATTCCTTCATGCTGCAGACCTGAAAAATCAGGGAAAAGTGATCAAGAAAAAGCAAATTCACACAGCTCCAAGTTTAGCTGCATGTCCGTCTCTGTCAGCCAGTGAGTATCCAAGGACCCTTTCTCCCTGCTTCAGGCCAACGGAGAAAACATGTGCAAGTTTGCTGAAAGTCACTGGAATGGATATGAGGCATTAACGGGGGGAAAGCACTGAGTCAGAGACTTAAGGGAAAAAATCTCTACACCTGGCTCCATAGGGAGACTATGAAACAGGTTCCTTCCCCAGATACCCTCATGGCTCACTCCCTTACTTCCTTCAGGACTCTGCTCAAATGTCACCTTAGGTGACCCCAGGCTTTTCCTGGCCCTGCCTAGAACACAGGCCCCTCTCCATTCTCCATCTCCTCACCTCAGTTTACTTTTCTTCAGGACACTTACCAATACCTGGCATACTGTATATTAATTTGTTTATTTATGGACTATACAAGTGATCATTTATTTATTTGCCTTTTAGTAGAATATGGGGCTCATGAAGAAGGGAACTTTTTCTTGGCACACAATGAGCAACCAAAGTATGTGTCTGTTGAATGAATGAATGAATGAATGAACAGAATGCATGGATGAATACATAGGAGTACAGATGCTCTTCTTTTTATTGTCCTTTAGGCACAAATAATTCTTCCTCCCATGAACTTAGTTTGGACTTATCTGTGCCAATTGCTTGACCATTAATCATTACTATCTTGTGAAATTTCTTATGCTGCTGTTCTGAATTACTAAAGCTTATGTTCTGAATTACTAAAGCTTATCTCTTTTCAAGTTTTCACTTGCTCATTTATTTTCTCCCGACTGTATCGTAAAACCAGGGAAAGACAGTGTATTGTCCCTGTTTTTGTTTTCCTGTTTGGCAATGCATGGCGCCCAGCATGAATCAGGGGCTTGATAAATATTTGTTGACTGTTCAATAGTGATGTAAAATGCTGTTACTTCAAGTGACTAGAGATAAGATGAAAAATTGTAGCTGATTAGAAGGGGGTAAGTTGTTGGCATGCTGACATAATTACTATTTCAAAAATGAACCCAAGCAATGCCTCAGTTTATCAGGAAGAGGAAGGAGACCAGCAATTATCTACACATCTCCTTGGCTCCTAGAGGGCCATTCTGTCCTTTTCTCCTATAACTAGACAGGACAGCACCTAAAAACAGTTTCTAATGCCTAGTTCCTAGACATCTTCATGGCACTAGCTCAGATATCGGTGCTCTCTAAACACTTGTACACTTAGAAGATCAATTCTCTGGCAGTTCGCCTCTATCCCTAAATTCTGTCCAAGCAACCAAGGAGCTGGCGAAGAAGGAATGGAGTTTCTGAGACTGAGCTTTATCTAAGTAGAAGACAGCGTGATTTGACTCGAGGCGAGAAGGAGCCAGTCCCGACCGACTCTCAAGTGTGGGCTACAACTTTAAGATCAGCTCTTGGCGATGCTGTATACAGTGAGACCAAACAGATCAAAACCTGAATGTTTTTAGGAATTAATGCAACATTACAAATGGAGCTGTTTGCAAAGCAGTCTGATGCAAAATGCTAATGTGACATAACGGTGAAGGTTGTGCAGTGGACATACTGACATGTGCAAAGATAGTGAGTAATGGTGAAACCACCGGCACACACCATGCCATCTACACTAATTCCCATAACAGCTGGGATCTAAAACTCACTCACAAGCTAGAAAAGGAAGTGTGGTAAATGACTGAGGCCTTCTGGGTCAAAACATGTGCTGTCTTTCTCTCAAGGGCCATGTGTGGCCATTCTGAAGTAGAAGATACTACAGGAACAAACACGATTGTATTCCTCTTCTGAGAATGTCAGCATGGGAAGTCAGTCTCTACGCTGACTGCTGAAAGAATTCCTGGAAGTTCTTCCCCACTTTGCAAATATGAGCGAGGCTAGCACCCCGCTTACCGTGTCTGCTGATAAACCGGATACAGCTTTCCACCACCAGAGGAATTGCCTGGCTGGAATCCTGAAAAGCCAAAGAGAAACACGTTAGGATCTCTAACCAAGGATAGCCCAGGGTCAGAGAAAACGGGACCACGTGTGAGGAACCTGTCTCAGCTGGCCAGTGGCTGGTCCACAGAAAAGTAACCGGCTTCTCTGCCCTTTAGGCTCCAGGGCTCATACACAACAATCTGCTTAGAATGTCAGACAGATGCCTTAAGGCCAGCATGTCCTACATGAAACTGATCACCTTTTATCCCAAACCAGATCCTTACCCTCAGCCATCCAATCAATACATTTTTGTCAAGTTTTCCTCCTAAATATCTCTCAAATCCATTCCTTTTTCTCCCTCTCTACTGCCACCAACCCAGTTCAATTCATCATTTTTTTCAATCCCCACCCCTGTTGTCCTCCAAAGCATGCTCTTCTTCCTTTATATAGTGGTTAGGTGATCTTTAACAGTGTGCATCTGACTGTTTACTCTCTAGGCTAAACTCTTTGAAAGACTCCTCCTGCAGGCCTCTCAGATGTCATTTTGCTATACAACTCTGACATTTATTTAACTTCTTTGGGCCTCAATTTGGTATCTTCACACGAGGGAGGGGATTACTGGTGAGGAGAGTAATATTTCCTATTGGCACATAAACATTAGTATTGAGCACTTACAGAGGAACTCACAGGTGTGTTGGGCCATATGCTAAGTGCTTTAGATGGATTGGTCCTGGCAACAACCCTCAGGGGTATAGATTATGATTATCCTCATTTCACAAATGAGAAAACAAAGGCTTAGCCAGATGAAATAGCTGCTTATGGTGACACAGTAGTTAAGTGGAAGAGCCAGGATTCAAACCCAGGTATTCTCCTGAGACTGAACCTATCTTTCCACCCATACCACATTCTAGGACAGGGGTGGGCAAACTTTTTGACTCGAGGGCCACAATGGGTTCTTAAACTGGACCGGAGGGCCGGAACAAAAGCAACCTGACCATGCTGGCACTCTCATCTTGAGCTGCTGGTGAAGGAGCGGAGGGGAGAGCAAGAGAACCCTCAGCTCTTTCGGCTCTGTAGGCCGGATAGAACAGCCAAATGGGCCGGATCTGGCCCGCGGGCCGTATTTTGCCCATGGCTGTTCTAGGAACTCGGCAAACATTGCCAGGTGCACATACCAAATATTGTAAAAACCGGTAGACTTTTGTAATGCAACTAAACACACAATGGAGAAGAAAAGGATCAGGCGAAGGGGCCCCTAAACCTGGTTAGAAAGGGCTGTAGATGTTGAGGACAGAGACTGCACTCTCGAGTGGGATGGGCCCTGTGGCTTCTGCCTCTTGCCCCGTTGGCCTGTGCCCTTCCCTGGCTTTGAGTTTCCAACTATAACCATGGGGCCTGCCACTTTCGGGAAGCAGCTGGGCCTCACGGAGAAGTTAGGGTGAGAGAGGAGCTGGCATGGCCTCTAGCTACCAAGCTTATTGGGAACCCAGGGTGCTGCCCAAGGGAGTACTGTGTGGGCCAAGGCGGAGCTGCAGTCAGGAAGGTCTTAGTGACCCCCAAACCCATCTGCTTCCCCCACCTTCCCAGCTGCAGTAGCTAGTCTCTGCCCTCTTGCTGCCATCGCTGATATCTGCCAGTCAGCCTGGCTGATTTTAGAGTTAAAATCCTTGTCAGTTCTTCCATACTCTAATGAAGAAACCATTAAAAAAAAAACCCACAAAAACACCCAAAAACAAAACAAAACAAAACACCAAACCCCCCATTTTGGGAAGTCTTTTTATGTTTATAAGTGTTACATACTTTTTATTTACAAAGAGTAGTAGCAGTGATATGAGGATAGCGATATGAAGGTTGGCAAAGTTTTTCTGGTTCTAGGTTTACCAAGACCCGGAGGGAGGGAAGCTGACAAAGCTCACAGAGTTGCTGGATTCAACAAGCTGAGAACAGCATATTGCCTAGACCTGCAGGTAGCTAAAGGAAAGTATACAGGGTTGCAGAAAGCAAGGATTAAAGACATTAACCTGCATGTCCATAGTCAACAGAACAGGAGTGTGTCAGAAGTAGCTCAGAGAGGTAATCTGTGGGCAGACAGAAGGGGCCAGAGCTGAGCTGCCTCCCCGTGGAAGAGTGTTCTCCTGGGCCACACTGCTCCAGTGGGGCCTACGGAAGAGTCCAGGGGGAGCGAAACCTGGACAAAGGCATGAAGGCTTCAGACCTTCCTAAGGAGCCCCAAACTCTCATTTCACCATCTATTTTGCATACAGCTGGCCAGGCAGTCTCTCTGTGTCTTACTCAGGGTCTGTCTCTCCTGTGCTTCCTCTCTCCTTCCCTCCTCCAACATTAGAATCCACCTGAGTTTAATTCTTTTATTTAGTCCTTTAATTTTTGGTCCTTTAATTCCAGGGTTGGAAGGGGTTTTTATAGGACAGTTGGTCCATATCCCCATTCAATCACATTAAGGGAACTTTAAACCGAAGGGAGAAAGGTAGCAGGCATAACTGGAAATAACAGGAAAGTAGCAGGAGTGAACCATCAGGAAGGTGGACAGATAATGCCAAAATCATTCCTTTTCTGGCATAATCTGCCATGAGTAAGATTTAGGATTTTGTCAGGTACTGATCTCTGTTACATTTGTTAGCTTTCCGTTTTCACTAAGGGGGCATATACCACCTAACAACATATGTAGGTAATGAGAAGAAAAGGCGTCAAAGATAAAATTTGGAACTTCTGGGGCTGCGAAGAATGGAGGGTCCCAATAAGAGAAATAAATACATTAGGGGAGGTACTACATGGAATTAAAACATGGTGGGGAAGGTGAGAGACTGATACTATCCCATGAGGGTGGGAGGTGCTATCTTGACCCTCAAGCAGCAATGTCCAGCAAACAGTTAGGAGTCAGACCCAAGACCAGGCTGACATCACGATGGAACAAGTGGAAACTAAAGAAAGGAGAGAAAGATTCACTAAGGAAACAAAGTGATAGGGAAAAGACTATGGAGAGAAATAAGAGGGCCAAGCTTCAGGAAATGCTTGAATGTAGAGGACTGGAGAAAGAAGGGCCACCAAGGAAGATAAGGAAGCCACAGGAAAGAGGAAACGCTAGGCTGAAGGGAGCAGGAAGAGTTTGGAAGCAGCAGTTGAGGTATCTGTTATTGAAGAAAAGTCTAAGATGGTTTAAAACTAGGGTCAAAAATGACTGGAACCCATTAAGGACTATCACAAAAAATAAAATAAAACAAAACACAAACAAAAGGCTACCAGATTCATCCTTTTGTTTGGCTGTTTTGCAATAAACAAACAAATAATTATTTATTCCCTGGTTACTTACAAGAATGCTCATCGTCCAAATTACTTACTATTTACCCTCATAACTATCAGAAAAACACTTTACTAATCCACCATTAGATTTGAGCTGTTGGACAAATATTGAGGCAGCAGAATGAAAATAAGGTCTTATTTGATTGGGGTTTTGGGCGTATCCTGGAACTTTTATGCAAATCTAGCAACAGGCAAAAATGATTGGCCTGCAACTGCTTAGGTGCAACAGGATGCAAGCAGATGGGTGCCATTCCTCTCTATGGCGAGTCCAACCAGGTGTGCAAACCACTGCCAAACAGTGGTCTCCGGCACTCCTGCAGCCAGAGTGGAGGTTGAAGCCCTTGGGCATACTCTCTATCCATGAGCAGGAGGCCCAGTTCTAGTCCAGGAACTGAAAAGAACCAGCTTCCAGTTCAATCCTATTCTTTAAGTGTTTAAGGGGAAAAAAGGTTTGCTTTCTCTTTAAGAGATCCACTGATTAATTTTAAATGCATTAAGTTATCCCTGGGAGGCAATCCATTCTTCTCATTTTAAATAAAATTATGGCAGAAAAAGGGAAGAAGAAAAAAATTAAAGGAACAAGAGGAAAGAGAATTGCAATGAACTTTCTATAATTTTAGAAATATGTAATTGTATCCAATGGTGATCTCATTAAAATGAGATCTAAAGCAGAGAAGGCAAAACAAAACAAAACAAAAACCTACAATGAGAGCAAAGCTAAGACAAGGGAGGGCTATGGCATCTGGTCCCCCAGCTGGATGACCCAGCCAGCCAGCGCCATCAGATCGGCTGAAGACCCTGCTGGGCTGCCGACACCACAGACATGAGGTGGCCTCTATATTTGATTATCTCCCTGTGGCAACAGTCACTGTGATTTACCTAAAAAGATTTTTTAAAGCCTGGGTCAGCTTTCCCGAGTCTATACAAAGACATTTCTGAGCTCTTCTCACCTCCTCCCTGCTAGCTGCTTACTACATAGCTGGTATGAGCTTAGGAGATACAAAATAATTTCAGTATTTGCCATGAAGAATAAATTAGGAAGTCAAATTTGCTACTGCAAAACACAATTCAATTAATTTTTTAAACAAGCTCAAATGCTGTTTAGATTGTATTATCCCTTGATGTAGATTATCCATTCACTGCTTTCTAAGATCTCCCCTAAATACAGATAATGAGAGCTATCTGCCCAGTGTCGGATTTTAATTCAATACTGAAGATCACACACAAAAATTGCCTATCAATGCTAAGTCAGACTTATCTTTGCATTTTTAGGATGTCTTAGAAATACACCTAGGATGACCACACCACTAGAAACAAGTATCTGCAAACAATAAAGCAAGAGTGCCTGGTATGGGCGATTGGTTGCTGGGAGCTTCCGCCCTATTGGTACAGCTGTATAAAGTGTGAGACCTCTCCGTGTGTCCCAGGGGGCCGTGTACCCCAGGGGGCTGTGTGTCCCGGGTGAGCCATGCGTCCCAGGGGGCCATGTGCCCCAGGTGAGCCATCTGCCCCAGGGGGGCCGGATGTCCCAGGAGAGCCGTGTGCCCCGGGGAAGCAGTGGGATCCAGGGGGAGGGGCGGTGTGAACCAGAGGAGGAGTGGATTCTATTCGTGTGGTCCTGAGATAGTAACCATAAAACAAGCAGACTGCCAAATGAGGATCGGATTCTATTCATGTGGTCCTGAGATAGTCACCATAAAACAAGCAGATTGTCAAATGACAGCGGGGAAGGGAAGGAGACCTGGGGGGAGATAAGTGAACAACCAAAGGACTGGTATGCATGCATATAGGTACAACCAATGAACACAGGACTCTGGGGAGGGAGGGCATGAATGGGAGGTGGGGGGGGGCAATGGTAAGCTATGTACACAAATAATACCTTAATAAATTAAATAAATAAATAAATTCACTTGTTGATACAAAGAAAGAAAGAAAGAAAGAAAGAAAGAAAGAAAGAAAGAAAGAAAGAAAGAAAGGAGTGAGGCCTCTCTCCTGGCCTTTGGAAGGACTGACAACAAGAGCAGTTCTGGTTCAATCTGCTACAGTCAAATCAAACAGAAAGATCATGGCTACTCTAGCTAAACAAACTAAATCAACGAAGTTGCCATAATATTAAATACTAGAGGCCTAGGTCCATGAATTTGTGCCCAGGGTGGGGTCCGGCTGACCCACCCCAATCAGGGCCATTGGGGCTGGGCTGGCCAATGGGAGGGGCCATGAGTCATTGGCCAGCTGGCCCCACCCCTGATTGATGGGGGGGGGCAACTGGGGACAGGGACAGCTGGGGGAGGGGCTGAGGGAAGTTGAGTGGGAGGGTCAATAGGGGCTCCCCGATTGGCTGCCACACTGTGCATCTTAGTGACTGGTAATTCCTGTTGCTTGGCTTTTATATATATAGATGCTATGACTACATGGTACATTCCAAACACAGACATGAAGTCAGATGAACACAGATAAGAAGTGTCTGTCTTGCCTATGGTGGAATTCCATAGATGCCAATGGGAGATTATCATTTTCATACCACACCAGCCTGGCTCTTGCTGGGCTCTTACCTGCTTCCTCACGGTTGAGCTGCGCCTGTGGTTGACCCCATAGAATCCGAGAGGACCAATCCAGCAAAAGGGAGGAAAAATAAAATGGGGTTAAAAATAGTCTGTTCGGTGGTTAATGAAACAAGTCACATTATTCTGCTAAGACCCAGAAATGGCTAAAAGGCTCGATAAGTTACTTTCCAAATAAAACCCATCAAAGCTCTTTTCACAAACATAGCGTTTCTGCTTTTAATGTCTGTCACCATTCAAAATCAGAATAAAAAGGAATTGATTCAATTTGGAGTAAAAAAATATTTGGGGTTGATAATAAGCTCTCCCTGGAAGGAAACACTAGTAAACACCAAAGAAGGCTACAGATTTCTCTCTTGGAAATACTTCGGCACAAGAGAGAGAGCAATTTTTCTTAAAACATTTAGAGGGTAGTGTCTAGATTGGAAAGAACCTTGGGGGATCCTCTAGCTGTGTTTAGCCTCAGAAGGCTTTCTGCAAAGGAATCTGACTGGGAGGCACAGTGCTCCAAGGAACAGGAGCAGCGTTGGCTTGTCTGACTGAAGGTAGGGGCCAGGGCCTACCTACTGGGCTCTCTCTGCCCCTTCCATCAGGCCGCCCCTGATGAACCTCTCTGGAACCCTAGAGCTCCTCAGATCTAGAGCAATGCTCTTTGTCTCATAGATGAGAAAACTGGAGTTCAGAGAAGCCAAAGAGCGGCCCAACATCACACAGTGAAATAACACAGCATAAGGGAATTCAACTTATACTAAGACTCTATCACCATGAAGATACACGCCACAGAATTCTAGTATCCTGGTTCCCTCCAGTCATCGAGATTAATGGAACCTTTATTATAATCCACAATGACAAAACGATGAAAGCCCAATGAAGCTATTTCTAAACAACGAGCCTATGATTGTAAATGGCCTCATGATTATTGTGTGTGTTGGCAGATATAAGTGGTTGATATAATGGGCTAGCCCAGGGTCTCTAAGGGGTTTGGCCATTGAAGCTCTTTATCCAGTTAAATCAGCACATTTTTAGGCATCTGAGAACTATTGGCTGAACGAATGCCTTGCTCTCTGCCAGCTCACGAGCTTTCTTATAGCAGCTCCATCACTGGGAGGGAAAATATTTGGCTGGGGTGGGGAAGGAAGGGGAAGGTGGAGAAAGATTGGGAGGGTTGCATACTTGTACACCAGGCCAGGATTTCTACCAATGCTGTTTGGCAAGACAATGCAATGTAATATTTCAATATCGAACAACAGCCACTAATAGGGGCTGTCATCTTTTCTCAAATGCTATCTCCTGATCTTCCTTTTCAGGGTCAGAGACTTTCCAAAACCCACATGTTTAAGTCTAGCAGCTGAGGTTAGGTTACCAGGATCCTCCCTCCAGAGTGGAACATTTCTTTTCCTTGCAATGTAGTGGCTTCTGGGAGTTTCTGGGATTATTTAAGCAAATGATAACTCCCCATCCCTCAGTTCTTTTCCTAAGTCCCAGCAGATCTCACTTCCATTTGGGGCCAGGTGGTGTCAGCAAGGCAAAGGGAAAATGCAACCTCTGCCCTGGGCCACTCCTTTGCAAATCGATGCACTGGCTCTTTATCAGGCTGGGATCTCCCTAACCCCAGGCCTGTTCCCAGATCTGTTCCCAGGTCGTCCCAAATCACACCTACCTGGCCAGACTGCAATCTGTCCTCTGACCTGTTGGAAAGACAAAAGCAAAAAGCACATGTTAAAGCAGAGGGTGAAAGAGTGAGACTTGCTTCTGGGAATCACCATGTCTGCCCCTCTCCCCAGAGAGCCTCCATTAGTCTCAGAGCATGACCAGCCTTCAATGCAAAAAAGAAGAGGAGCTTCCAGAACCCCTTTTTGGGCGAGGGTTGTTTCAATACTTGTTTCTAGCCCCAGGCTGCAGGTGACCCTAAACCTCAGGTTTACCTACTCTGCTTTCGAATGAGGTGGATTTAGGGGAACAAAGCAAGGCAGCCACAGGCTAGAGAGAGAATCCTCCAGTAGATGGAATTTAGCCTCTCTTCTGTGTACACTGTGTGTGTGGTGAGGAGTGAGGAGGAAGGGACAGCGAAGATATGAAAGTTCTAGTTTTAAATTCATACGAAATTCTCCTGTTAGGTTGGGCTGGGGTGGCAAGAGAAAAAATGAGATTCAGTACTGACAATTGATTTAAAACTGTGGTTTCTCAATTCAGTAGTGGATCCTAATATTAAGTTTAATGGGTCACACCCAGCTTTAAAACATGGGATTGAAAATCTCAATGTTCATAGGAAGTGTTTCAATGTGTGTGTGTGTGTTTTTTTTTTTTTTTAAATACAATGCATGTGTGCATGGCTATGATACAACTGATGTGCTCTCTTTGGGTCCACCGTTAACCACACCTGGACTGTATTAGACCCATATTAGATAAACCAGATAAAACCCAAGCAGACCCGGTGTGGAGAAGCTCCCACACCCCTCATCTGTGCTCCTGGAAAGGCAACTCCAAGGGCTGAGAGAGGGAAGGGCTTTTTCTTGCCTTTAAAGATTACTGATTGTTGATTACAGTGCAGCTCATCTTGAGAAACACCCTCCCCCACTCCTAACAGCCTCTCATTACTAAAAGCTCAGCTTTCATCTGCAAAAATATTATTCTGAGCCATTATTTTCAACATCTGGCCCATTTCCACTCTGGAATATTCATACACATCAATTATCTCTCTGTGGCAGGAACAAGGGGCTCTTGTGTTATGGTGACAAATACATACAGAAGGCAGGGGCATGACGACTTGCACACAGGAAGATCTATAGCTGTTTTTTTTCTTACTGCTAGAACTTGTCATATTCAGATGAAGGCAATTTGCAGCACTAATGAATGGTCACCAACCTTCGCCCCTCCATAGCAGCACATCTGGTGCATGCGCAAATCCGTTCTCTCTCACACACAGGCCCTGTTCCCCATCTCACTTAAGGGCTTCAATTATCTTGGCAAAAAGAAATTATGGTTATAAACTCGCTCCGAATAGTGCTGGGCTTTCTTTCCTATGATTCCCCGTGGAGCAATCTGATAACCCAAGAGTAAAGATTTTCTATCAGCAAAGTTTGGATCTCAAAGCCCAAATCTGTTCAGCATGAGTCTCTTGGGTGGTGGGGAGGAAAGAGAACAGAAGTTACCTAACAGGCTTTCTTCACATAAAGGAAAATGCCCCAAAAAATCACAATGCCAAAGACATGAGAGATGAAAGAACCATCTGGGGGAACTGTCCAGAGGAGGAGAAGGACAGGGTGCAAAGGGTGGGTGGGAAGCTCTGGTAAGAAAGGCAGAGCTCTGATTCTGGGGGCCAATGAGCCAATGAATGCTGTGCACTTTCCTATACTCTGCAGTGTCTGCGGAGTGCTCAGATCTTATTTCACAAGGTTGGACTTTGTGCCAGTGCAGGTTTGCTTTGCACTGGTGTTACCACAAATGCCCCGTAGGCTCCCGTTCCCCATCTTTCAGTGAGATTAGTGGGGCAGGAGGAGGGGCCAGCATTCAGAGGCATCCCCAACTTGGGAATCCCATTAATCATAGGATGCTGAGAGACCTGGGCAGGGTGCCAAGAACCCCAGGGAAGCTTCTCTTTCAACCTTCGCCTTCTGTTTGACAGCTGAGGAGAAAAAGTCCAGAGTGCCAGTCCCATTCTCTGCCTTGCTGCTTCCCAGGGTCTGGTTAAAGTCATACTATGAGACGAGACCATCCATTCAGCACCTTGGCCTCCGCAGGGCCCGGGCAGAGAGAGGGCTGCCATGTAGCATCAGGGCAGCTCAAAGCAGAAGGAAGCTGTCGCTCTACTGTGACGCTACAGAAGGCAGCCGTCTGTCTGTCCGTCACTGTGCCTTTAAAACCCCTCTCTTCTCCTTGGAGCAACTGGGCGGCTCACCTCCCGGCTCCCTCCCTTCTTGCTCCAGCCTCAGTCCTGCCCCAGAGGAGCTGAGAGTTTTCACAAAGTGTCCGGAGAGTAAGTAACTTCTCAGCCTTTCACCCAGGTCACAGCAGAGGAGGCACAGGGAGGGGACCGAGTAGAGAGCAGGCACGCTCCATTTAAACAAATAGACGATGCGCATTAGCGCTTCATTAAGCACCGGCCTGTTCCCATTACTCAAGCAGCCATCTGGGGAGTGTGCTTCCCCATCAGAGGCTAGAAAAAGAAGTGCATTCACACAACCAGGCCAGGGTTGGCTTGGGGTGGGAGGCTCAGCAATACAGCCCAGGACTGGGCCTTCCCCCCAGTGCAAACCTCCAGCAGCGCCCCCACACTCACTTTCTCCCAGGGTTTTCTGGAGAAGGTCGTGCTTGGCTTGCAGCTTGGTAATGAGGTTCCTGCCCTCCAGGTACTCCTTCATTTTCTGTAGGGGAGAAGGAGGAGGAGGAGAAAGAGCAATCAGACTCCTGAAGGAAAAAAAAAAAATCACAGATGTGCAGCTGTACAATCCCCTTCGCAGAGAGCACTTGGTTTCCGACCCAATTTCTACCAGGTTCATTGTTTATTATTACTTTACGGCCCCGATCATCTGGACAGCTGCTGATTTTCATGGGAGTTCTGCACCGGCCAGTGTAAGAAACCGGCTTCTACAGCCCCTCATTCATCTCTTTCAGTTTCACTGAAGAGGAGCGGGGGTGTAGGGACTGACTGAGCCTGGTCTTCTTGGTGTGAGGACACACATCTGCTACTGGTCACCTTCACTGACATCCAGCCCTGCCCCTCCCCCCAGCAGGGTGCATTCCATCACACGAAGGAGCAATGCCAAAGGCAGGCACAGCCCCCACCCCAGCTGCAGGCCCAGCACGCACGGCATCTTTGTCTGAGCCCGTCTCAATCAGCTTCCTCTTCCATCTGCATGGGGTCTTTGTGGAAAGCCTGGGATTTCTGAGCTTGAAAGAGGGACTGCCACGCCCCACTTGCATACACACATGTCGGCAGCTCCAAACAGAAGACGAGGTTATGGTACTGCAATGCCATCTTCTCTCACAGTTCAAATACTATTGCTGTGCTGCATTTTCTGATGTGACCTCTCTCAACCCTTGAATGCCCAGTGAGAGACTAGGTTTTCCTGGACAATTCATCAAATCTTCAATTCAACTCTATGAGCTATTAATGTCATTACCCCCATTTTATGAATGAGGGCACTGAGGTTTGGAGAGATTAAATAAATAGCTTAAGGTCAAACAGTGTGTGAGTGGTAGAGCCAGTATCCAAACATGTAGTTTGACAATACAGCGTGTGCACTTAACCATTATGGTAACATGCTTCCTTTATGGTACCAAGCAGGAAAAGGAGAACACTGCACAGTATCAATTCTTTTTTTATACATGCCAATATATGCAGCAAATTAAGGGTGTTTAGAGCACTTCAGCACATGTTCTCTCATTCAACTCTCACAATAACTCTGTACAGCACAGTGGGGAAGGCATCATTATCGTATTTTCTTACAGACTAGAGGCCCAGTGCACAAATTTATGCACTAGTGAGGTCCCTCAGCCTGGGCTGTGGGATTGGGCCAAAACTGATTCTCTGACATCCCCCAAGGGGTCCCAGACTGCGAGAGGGTGCAGGCCAGGCCAAGGGGCCCCTCTGGTGCACAATCAGGGCCGGGAAGGGATGAGGGAGGTTGGCCAGCCAGGGAGGGGTCAGGGGAGGGCTCCAGGGCATGTCCGGCCTGTCTCACTCAGTCCCAATAGGCCAGACCCCAGTAGTAAGCTAACCTACCAGTCAGAGTGTCTGCCCCCTGGTGGTCAGAGCACATCATAGCAAGCAGGTGAGTGGCCTTAGCATATCATTAGCATATTACACTTTGATTAGCTGAATGGCCAATCAGATGATCGAACACTTAGCATATTATGCTTTTATTATATAGGATAAGAGGATGATCTTGGGTAAGAGTGTGTCAAATAAATTGCTGATCGCTGCATGGCAGTCAGTGGAATTGTCAGGCCTGGATCACAGGCCTTTGGCCTCTTAACTCAGCTGCTCATGGGATCTTCCATTGCCTTGGTGTCTATTGCTGCAACAGCTCATCTGCCAGTCTGGGGCCATCTACACATGCCTAAACTCAGAAGCAACATGGCAGTGTTTCCCTCGTGTTATGTGAGATATCTGAGGGGCTAAGTGAATAAAGCATTTTAAATTATAATAGTTCTTTCTTTTAATGTACTATGCAAAAAGTATAAATGCACTTCAAGGCTTGGATTTTATGTCTATTACCACAAAGGATAAAGGCAGAAAGGTGAAAAAATGTGAGCTACGTTTACTCTGTATGTTTCTGTACAGTGTGAACTTTTAAGCAAGAGGGTATTTCTTTTCTCTCTCCCTCTTTCTGTCATGTAAAAACAAAGAAAAAAGCCTGGGCCCAGCTGGCATGGCTCACTGGTTGAGCGTCAACCCATGAACCAGGAGGTCCTGGTTTGATTCCTGGACAGGACACATGCCTGGGTTGTGGGCTCGATCCCCAGTAGAGGGAGTGCAGGAGGCAGCTGATCAATGATTTTCATCAGTGATGTTTCTCTCTCTCCCTTCCTCTCAGAAATCAAAAAAAATATATTTAAAAAAATTTAGGAAAAAGAAAAGAGCCTGTTCTCTATGGGAGGCCCTCACTGGCCCTCCCATGTTCACCCAGAGGTTCCTGCGGGAACCTCTGCAAATCTCTAAGACTACAGACTGCACTTCTCACACCGTCCTGTCCTGGATGGAGGCTTTATTCCTCCTGTGCCTTTCTCTCTAGACTGCCTATGGTCAGAGACCATGACATTCATTATTCTTGGCATCTCTGATACATAGTACTGTGCCCACGAGATCGTAGACACTCAATAAATGCTTGAGATATGAGTAAGTAAATGAACAGACTCACTGTCCTCTGGAAAAAACCCTCCACAGCAGTCATAAATGAAGCCTGCAAGTGTGCCCCTACTTTCTCTCAATTAAGTCTAGTAAATCCTACATCAAATCATTTCTGTTGTTATGGGGACCTGGCTTTTTCTGTTCCTTTGTGCTTAAATACGCTTCTTTGTCACCTTCCTCTTTCCATCTGCTCCAGCTGTCAGTCTTCCCTAGGTGATATCTAACCCCCCCCCAATGCCTAATTGTGAGGTTTGGAAGCTACTTCAGGCTCAGAGGTGAAGAAGCTGCAGGGAAACACCCTCTGCTAACACCTGAATCCTCACATCCTCTTTGGAAGGCTATCCCAGGAGACTCAAAGGTTTCCTAATGAGGGAAAATTTACCAGGAAACTGTAACTCTTAAAAAAGACCAGACTGCTCCGCCACAATTCTGAAAGGTGATGGATGCAAATTCCTTCCTCTCACTCAGGATTTTACTTGTGATTCCGGAAATTTTTTTTTTTTCCTTCCTTTTTCATTTATGCTCACAGTTCACTAGTTAATTCTGGCTGTCACTTGGTGAACTGTTAAAATAAATAAAAATCTGATAAGAGGTATGATGGATTCCTTTTTTTAGGTCCTATTAAATCCTGAAGGACTGAAACTGTGTCTAGGTGTGACCTGCATCCCTAAGACTGGGAACAACGGTTGGGCGTTTTCCAGCTCGGTAAGCCAGATGTGAAGATAAAAGCATCCTAGAGTTCACAGGTATGTTATTCATCACTTCTCTGTCCTGCCCATTGCCAGCACTCATCTGTATGGGAGAGAGGCTGGAGGGATAACCTGGCTTTTACTGGAAGAATTGAGTTAAAAGCTTCAGTCGCTGCTGATCAGACACACGTGAGAAAAGAACTGAGCCAGCTAAAGGCAAGGGAGGAATAGGTGGCTTTTCAATGCTTTCTGCAGACTAGGGCCAGGAAAATAACTATTTTTGTGGAATCTCAAAATCCCTTCCTTGGACAATTCAGTCACTTTCCTTATTTAAAGCATGTTCCAAATATTAGGTAATTAATTTTTTGTCATGCCAATCCCTATACCCTGATCCCTCAATAAACGTTAGCAATATTAGTCAAGGGATGATCTGGTGTTTTCCTCAATGGAGGAGAGAAAAGAGGGCAGTTTTCTATTCTAAGTCACCAAATTCCTGAACACAGTCTAACCAGTGCCACACCCGCCCCCTAGTTTTACACTCAATGTGATCAAAACTGAGAATTTATTCAAAAAGTAGCGAGGCAATAAGTCCATTGGGTGGTGTTGGGTTTTTTTGCAACTGTGAACCCTCCATTCTGTTTTTATGATCTGAACTTATTTCTTTTTTAAAAAAAATATATTTTATTGATATTTTACAGAGAGGGGGAGAGAGAGAGAGAGAGAGAGAGAGAGCGAGAGCCAGAAACGTCAATGAGAGAGAAACATCGACCAGCTGCCTCCTGCACACCCCCTACTGGGGATGTGCCCGCAACCAATGTACATGCCCTTGACCGGAATCGAACCCGGGACCTTTCAGTCCGCAGACCAACGCTCTACCACTGAGCCAAACCGGTTTCGGCTGAACTTATTTCTTAATAACGTTCTTTTTAAAAATATATATTTGTATTGATTTCAGAGAGGAAGGGAAAGAGACAGAAACATCAATGAGAGAGAATCATTGATTGGCTGCCTCATGCACACCCCACACTGGGGATGAAGCCAGAAAGCCAGGCATGTGTCCTGACCAGGAATCAAAACGGGACTTCCTGGTTCACAGTTCGATGCTCAACCACTGAACCACACTGGCTAGGCTTAAATTTCTAATTGGCTATCAACTGTCAGCAATGAGTTTTATTTATTGAAAAGTATTAGTATAGTTTTTCTTTCTGAACCCTCCCTCTCTAACATTCTGGTTGCAGTAAAATGGAAAAGCCTGAGTTGGAATATTCTAGTCCTACCTTTTACTAAGTCTTCTAACCTCGAGCAAGTCATTTAATCCCAGAGTCTTAGTTTCCCTATCTGAAAACTGGAGATAATAATATCTTTTCACAGATTGTTGAAGACGAATGACTACGATTATTAGCACAGAGTCCTACCATTAGCAGGTACACAAAAGTGTTCCTTATACTTGAATCACCTGCTCATTAACCTAAAAACAGTCATGCTCTCCATTTCTTTGCTTTGTGCCAATACATAAAAAATATATTTCTAGATTTTTTAAATTTAAAAAAAGTAAGAGGCACAAGAATGCTTTGCAAATTTATTTTAAAATACCTGTGCCCATTAAATATGCTTACCACGGAGTTATGAAACTCATGGGCCTTACGGCTTTCTGCCTTGGATTTAACCTGCATGGAGCCAAGACCGTAAGTACCCACTGCTAGAAGGGGCAGGGTAGGTGGGAGGAGGGAGCCGGTCCACCAGCCCCGTGTGCAGAGATACACAGATGTCACTCCAGTGGCTGCTGCACCCCCATCAGGCACACTCACGTTTTCCCTCCTCCCTGTGAATTTTTAAAGCAGGAAACAGCTGTCAGGCTGTATAAATAAAGCAGCAAGTCTTTACATGGAGCACATCTCCCACTTTCGTTGACAGGGCAGGGGCAGTCGTTCATTTGTACCTGCTTGGCACACATTACTGATTGCCTGCAGGAGAATCTATAATAATAAAAGCGTAATGTGCTAATTAGACCTGAGGTCCTTCCGGACGAAGCAGGGGCTCTGAGGGAAGCCCGCGTCTTGGGTGCCAGAGGAAAGCTGGTGCCAGCAGCCAGGGGAAGGAAGGCCTGCTCTTGCATGAATTTTGTGCACTGGGCTTCTAGTACCTAGATTAAAAAGATCTCGGACCACCAGGTCCACGTCTAGACCTAGAGCACTGCCAAGGCCAGGCACCAACTCCTCTCCTATTCCCTTGCCCAAAGCAGTCCCCGAGAATTCAGGGAGTCTAGTTTTGTTTATTTTATCAGCTATATTTTTATTATATCATCACATATTTAACCCCTTCCCACTGCCACCTCCATACAGGAAGTACTTAGAATAAATGCCAGCCTTACAGGCTTTGACAATCTTTGGCCAATCAGTGAGCATTACTGTCTATGAGCAGGGAATTGGCTAAATATGTGATGGTACATCCACCCATACAATGGAATTCTGCACATCCATTAAAGAAGGAGGCAGGTCTGGGCCCTGGCTGGGTAGCTCAGCTGATTAGAGCGTCGTCCCAATATGCCAAGGTTGTGGGCTCAGTCCCTGGTTAGGGCACATGCAACGAATGGATGTATAAATAAGTCTCTCTCCTTCCCTCCCCACTCCCTCCATCTCCCTGCCCCCCTTCTAAAATCAGTATAATTAATTAATTTAAAAAGGAGGCAGGTCTTTTTGGACTAATATAAAAATAAAGCCCGAAGTAAATTAAATTTTTTTTAAAAGAGTAAAGAACAGTCTAACTAGCATACTTCTTGTATTTCTATTTATTCTATTTTATTTTATTACATTTCTAATGTAATTCTATTGTACTGAAGGATACGTCAGTGGTAGTCTATGCATAGGGTCTCTTTAGAAGGACACAGAATAAACTGCTTTTAATCATTTGGCAGAAGGGAAGGTATGGGGGGGGTTGGGGGGTTAGAAGCTTGAGTTTTTTCTGTATGCTATTTTGAAATCTTTTAAAAAATCTATTTTTTAACAGTCACAGTGAAAAAAGGCAATGGGGGAAAAAGTGGACATTGCTGGACTGTGTGTTAAAGCCAGAGAGCAGGGATCGTCTCCTCACTCAGGGAAAGAAGAGGAGGGGCTGCTGAGCTGTCTCTAAGCCTCTCCTTCCCAGCAGCTCTTCAGCAGGTGGACAGAAAAGGCCGGGGCCCCAGACCAGGCAGCAGGAACCGGAGTTCTCATGTAAGTTCCCGGTGAGGTTCCTTGGACAAGCTACCCATCCTCTCTGGGTTTATTTTTTAATTCTTTCAACGAGAAGGTTTGTTTAGATGGTATTTAAAAAATCACTGCACGCCGAAACTGGTTTGGCTCAGTGGTAGAGTGTCGGTCTGCAGACTGAAAGGTCCCGGGTTCGATTCTAGTCAAGGGCATGTACCTTGGTTGCGGGTACATCCCCGGTGGGGGGTGTGCAAGAGGCAGCTGGTTGATGTTTCTCTCTCATTGACGTTTCTGGCTCTCTATCTCTCTCCCTTCCTCTCTGTAAAATATCAATAAAATATATATTTTTTTAAAATCACTGGAAGCTTTAAAATTCCATGCTAATTTTCCTGGGATTCCAACAAATGCTTCAAATTTCCAATTGAAGTCATCTGAACAGATCAACCCGACGAAAGCTTTCCCAGCAGCTCTCTGGGTCTCTGGGCACACTGCCGAGGGGCCCAAGCCACAACAAGGAACCTCTGCCCAACTTTCCAAAGGAAGAGAGCTTATAGGATGCGCTATTCTGCTGTTTGTGAAGGGCACGGGGAAAAACGTGGTAATGTTTGTGGGGGCAACAAACTAAAAAAAGCCCACGAGCAGTTGTGTAGGCTTTGTATGGTTTGGCAAGCACAGGCAGCCATCCTGTTTAACATGCATATCCCCTTTTCATGAACGTCCATTTCACCACTCCCCAAAACACCTTTTTATCATGAAATGAATTAACTGACACATTCTAAGCACCAGTCACAAAAGTAATGAACTCTCTTGTAAATCTGTTATTAGACAAGTTCGGACAAAAAAAGGTTCCTGTTAGCCAAGGAAATTTGCACACCATTTTGATGAGTAGCACTATGGCCACAAAAGATAGGAAATGGGTTAGAGAACATCAATGCAGACAGAGGTGAAAGAGCGGGCAGGATTGGAGAGGTCACCCGTTTGAAGATGGTCATTCCTGTTCCTACTGAAAGTCAATTTTGAATAAAAATGTTACATATTCATTTAAAGCCAAAAAGGAAATCTGACAATCTTAAATACAGATTTTTAAGTCCAAAATTTCTTATTTAATAATTAAAAAAAGGAAATCTTCTTTAGTGTAATGTGATTGGGTCAGTTAAGTACTATTATATCTAAGCAGTCCAGACAGACCCACCAAACAATCCTATTATTAAGAGCCTCCTGAGATAACGAAGCTTGGGGCGGCAACACAGCCCTCATTATAGCCAAGGAGTTCTCTTAATAGCTAATCCAGGATTTTGCATGTTTTTATGCTTTTGCACATGCTGCTCTTTCCTCTTGATTCACCGCTTTGTTCACGCATCCTTCAAGATCAAGCACAAAAATCGCTTTGTGTGTGATGTTTCCCCAACTCTATTCTTCCTGGTCACCACTTTTGCACGTGTGCAGTGTGCATGTATGCATTTTTAAATTTATATATACTTACATACTTCTTTAATTACAAAAATCAATCTATCGTATCTGCTTAGAAATATATAAAGTGAAAATGAAAGCTAACCTTTCATATACCTAATCGCATCATCCCCTTCTTCATGTACACCTTCAGCATTCTCAATAAATGATCAATGAACAATTTAATAATAATTGATAAATAAATAAGGATGATGGTGATAATAAATATTCAGCGCTTACTGAGCACTAACTACAAACCAGGCAGTGTACTAACTACTTTATAAAAATTAATGAATGAGCCAAAATGTCAATCCATTATTTCTATGTATAGATTTGAGTATTTCACTCAAGTGTTATAATTAGGTGACTTAGAAAAAATGTTAATAATTTTGGTTAACAAAAGTAGATTATAAAACAATATGTACAGCACTATCCCATTTTTTATAATAAAATTATAAATGCATGCTTAGATATGTGTATCCATATATCCTAACACTACTAGTATCTCTAGGTATTGGAATTTTGAATAATTTTTATTTTCTTTATTTTGCTTCTAAATTTTATATAAGCATCTGTTACTTTGTATAATAAGAAAAAAGTTATTTTAAAAGAATAATTCTCCCTTAAATCACTCCCTTTCAACAGTCTTCTTTAGGACAAAACAAATAAACAAAAACATCTAAGAATTCTGAACTTGATAAAGTAAAAGGACAAATTACATTTTTTAAAAGATAGTAAATCGCTAGTGTTCTTAATGATGAAAAAGCAGTGTTCAAGGAAGAATTTAAAAATTTTTTCTAGTTGTAGGAAAAAGTCAATTTACTGCATATAGACTGTTTCTTGTCTGAAAAAAAGTTCATTTTTCTCATTCAGAATGAGTATGCATATTTACTGGCTATATTTCATCTCACACCTGCAAGCTTAATTTCTCCTTTCTTGGTCATCAGATTAGGAAATAAATTTTAGTACAGGCAATAAACCCTACTTGGCAAACTCAGAATAACTTAATTATTGAAAAGCAGCACCAAAGACCAGCCAGCAATTTTCCAAATAGCTGTTAACACTATTTTAAAAAGTTGGGTCCACCTGTTTAAAAAATATTAGGAGAAATACAAATATCAAAAAATACGATGTTTTGGAATTCTCTGCAAACCAACAATGCTGTCTTTCCCCTGAATTTTAGCAATAATAATGAAAAAAAAATTTCCCCATCAACAAAAAATATAAAAGAAGGTCATCAGACCACCTAGAAGAGGCTACAGACTTTAAAACCAAGATGTGTTGGCCAGAATATTTGGATGTAGTTCCCAAGAACCAAGAGATGTATGTAGGCCCTTTCTTGAGCCCCTATGACTGAAAAATAAACTTTCAAACAAGAGCCTACAAAGTGGTTAAAAAAAAAATCTTGGTAGTGTATCTGGGTTCATCCTTTCTCTGGAGGGTCCTTGTTAGACACATACAACAAGTGTAGGGATGGTCTCTGAATACGCCCAGATCTAAATCTTAGGCTATTCAAAGACTGCCTTTCAGACACCTGACAAAGAGTACAAGTCCCAAATCTCCTGTGTGTGCAGCGCCTAATGATGATCTTTAAAGGCTAGCACGCTCCCTCACCGTGAAGTAGAACTGCTCTGTCTCTTGCTGGTTGGCTCTCCTCTTGGCGATGCTGGGCTTGCTCATGAAGGTTTCGGAGACCGTGGACTTGACGGACTCCATAGAGTTGCTGTACTGGAAGCAGTCAGACACGTCAAAATCCTCGACAGTCACAATGTCCTGGATGGTCTGCAGAGTGGCCTCCATTGTCTTTTTGACCTGCCACAACAAAGGCCAACAATGCATGAGGGGAAGGTGATGGAGAAGCTTGGAGAAGGGAAAAAGGAGTGGGCTGAGGAAGGAGGGAGGATGCTGTCAGAGGGGGCAACTCTGCCTCTTCCCATGGGACAGTGCATGAGTGATAAACACCACACAGACCCTGGTATCAAGGGCTACCCTCTCCAGTGAGGACCTAAACCATCCCCTCCCCCACACCCCACTCGTGTCTTTATGCTACATACTGAACCAGCTCCCAGCTCTTTTATTTAATGCTTACTTTTAACATTTAATATTAGTTCTTGGTTATAATAGAAGTGCTAAGGGAGAGAGAGAATAAAATTTCAAACATACCCCATCATATAAAGAGCTAGTTAAAATGTGCGATGAGCATGGTCCTGCAGTGCCTCAGGTTCTATTTTATGACCTTCAACAAACTGACAAACTTTTCCCCCCATTTTCAAACTAAGTGACCCACGCCCAGTCCTTCCTAATCTTCCTGGGAAAAGTAAGACTTAGTAAGATGCCAGGTAAGAAGTTATGTGAGCTCAGAAGAAAAGAACCCTGATAATCATTCGTACTGTCCTTTTGAATTGGTTGTTGAAAGCAAATACAGTGAGCCCAGGAGAAAGTCACCCTTTTCTAAAAGGACAGAGATGTTTGAAACATCAAAGTCAAAAAGCCTCTGTTTGTTTGCAAATCCTGGAAAAAGCCAGGCAGGAGGGGGTGGTTTCAGAGACACAATACTGTTCACTCAGCTGCCAAGTGCCATTTTGATTAAATGTGTAGAGGGGGAAAGAAAGCATTTTGCAAAAGCTCAAAATAGAGCTCAACCTTTGGCAATGCAAGAGCAACTTCCTGGAGTTCAAGGGCAGGATGCAGCAGAGGGGAAAATCCAAGCCTACATTTGGCTAGGAAATGTTTGCAGCAGCCCGGACATTCCCTGCATGCTCCCTTCCACTGCTCCCAGAGAGGCGGCAACAATCCAACAGGGAGCCTCAAAAGGTGGCTCTGACCTCTTACACAGGCAACTTACCTCTTCGTTCTCAATTTTCAGGGTAGATAAGCGAGACTGCAGTTGTTGGCATCTCTGTACCAGCTCACTCTGGACAGGCTGCTGGGCACAGAGCTGGGAAGCCTGCCAGAAACAAGTGATACCAGGTCAGAAGGAGGACACTGTACTTTCGGCGGCTCTGGAGTCCCATTCCTGCTAATAAAACTACACATAGTCAAGATGTAAGGCTCACAGTTTCTATGCTAAACCAAAATCCAAAGCCAAAGTGTGTGGATCTCTTCTAGGACCGAAAAGAACAAAAGGAGAATGAGGAGTGGGACCCATTTGGGAGGACCAGGCCTCTCTGAGCCCATCTTTAGGTTGGTGCTTGGCACTGGCGGATCTACGCCGGGTCTGTGGCTCCATGGAAGCCAGAGTTAGGCCACAGATGGCCTTGGGCAGCCCCAGCTGCAGACACACAATGCTTTGGCACAGGGAGGATTTCCTGCTAGAGGTCCATGTGGCCACCTCTCTGGCTCCTCCTTCACCCCCCCTTTGCACACCAGAGTGAAAGCAGGAGAGAAGTGGGTCAGGAGGCTAACTTGCTGCTGTTGGCAGTCAGCGTGTGTTTATAAATCTGTGCCAGGCATGAGAGCTCTGACTCAATTAGAGAAAGTGTAAAGCCAGGAACAAGTCCACACAGGCAATGGTAGAGGGCCCCAGAGGGCATGAAATCTGGTGGAAGCTGGCATTTTCAGAAACCTCAAGTCTTCACCCTAAGTGTGGGAGAGAAGTCCACCCTTCCCCCAAGGATCATCACCAGCAAGCCGATGCCTCCTGATGATGGCATGGCCATGGTATGAGCGTGAGGTCACCCACAGTCCTCAGGATGACAGATTAGGAGCAGGCTATTAGATTGGGAGGAATGGGCCACAATGGAGGCAGCTCCTGTCACCTTGCGACCATGTGTCCCTTAGCCCCTCATCTAGAGACACATCTGGATAGAACTGCCCTTTCTTCCCTAGCAATGAGTGGGCACATCCACATGCCCACAGACCATTCTCTTGCTTGAAAAGACAAAACCTCCCTTCAAATGAAGTGGGCTGGGACTTGACCTTTTCCTTCATTGGCTTTTAAGCTCCCAACTAACTTGACCTCTTCCCCCAGCTGAGGGCCCGGCTGAGCCAGCTCTCAGATCTGAAGAGAGCTGACTTCACTCTGGCTCTCATATAAGCAGACACAATGAAGAAAGCTCAGTGGCCAGCTTTCTGGCCAAGTTAGCGCCAAGAGTAAAACTCTCTGGCTGCCTGATGTCACCGGTCAGGCATCCAAAGCCCTACCAACCCCCGGGGGCACCAAAAGTAGAGCCAAGCACCTCCTCCTCATACATCTGAGAGTGCTTGGCATCAATTCATGAGCGGAGTGCCCCACAATACCAGTCAACGTGGGGCCTTGGCCAGTTTCAGAGCTTCCGGTCAAAATGCCACCCGAACTTTGGCCCTAGTTCAGAGGCTTCCAGGCAGCTCCCTTTTGCTGCCTCTACAGTCTACAGACAACCCACACTGATGGGGACAGACTGGCTGTAGGGACCAAGAAAGATCCGCCCTCTCCTCTTTCTATTTTCCACTCATTTCAAGGCTTGACTGGAATGCGGAACCTTTTCAAGCTCTAGCACTCGCCCTGGCCCTGCCTCACTCAACCACTGACCAGCTACATCACATAAAAGAAAGGCCTAGGCAGAAGAGTAAATTTTTAAAGTAACCCAGACCTAGTAGGGAGGAGTCAAGGAGAGAAAACCACCTCCACGCCTGTTCCTTTAAGAACAGCGGGGCTGCTGATGCATGCTTTGGCAGTGGTCCTCTACCGGGGTGCAAGGTAATGCATTCCAGCTGTGCTCTGGAGTATGGACAGGAGGCTCTGGCCGGGCTAGGAGGGGGCCCGAACACCCAGCATTTGGATCCCCCCTTATGGAGACAAGCTGTTTGGCTCATAGGGACCAGTCAACACCAGAAAATGTATCACACCACTCAGCTAGTCCCCAAGTTCCACTGATTCTTGGGAAGCAGTCTCAGTGACAGCTGGAGAAGGGGCTTGGAAGGCAAGAAGCGAGGGCAGGTGAGGAATGGGGCTTCCTGGGGTTTGGTGACACTCCTTCCCCTGCTCTAATTGCACATGCTGCCATCGCACTTCCCCATCTGTGCAGACGCTGGCATTTCTCAAGCCACAGCAATGGAAACAGACTGTAAATGGTTTTTCCAAAGAAGGAGAGAAAAGAAATCATCTCCACATTTTTGTCTTTTAAGAATGAAATGTCCACTCTCTATAGTGGCCTATTGATGACAGCAGATCCTCTGGTTACACTGCAACAGCAGTCATTATGGAGCAGGGCTTACTACAGAGGTCTGGATGCTAATTCTAGCAGAAGCACCAATCCCTCGCTGAGAGGACACTGTGGTTTCTTGGTCACCTAGCACTCCCCTCTGTCTGATAACTTTGGCCTGACTGCCCTCCAGGGAAACTCCCACTCCACAACTCACGCCATGTACATTGGATGGGGGCTCTCCTCAATAAGGGGATGGAGCATGTGACCTGGACATAAGCCAGTCAGCTGACTGCAAATACCTACGCACACTGAGTGACTCAGACAGGCAAGTCACCCAATCAGAACCAAGAAGATACGTGAGACTGTGGGAGCTTCTAGGAAGTAAGCAGATACCCTTTCCATTGGATTTCAACCTAGAAAAAGATAAGGTGGGAGTAGTCCTCTTGCCCCCATAAGATAAGAGCCTGAGAATAGGACCGACACAGAACATGAAACAGAGAAAAGCCAGGTCCTCATAAAATTCCCACTCCTCAATCTAGCCATGCCTGATGATTCCATCCTGAGCTTTTATTATGTAAGCCTATCCATCCTCCTTTTTATTTACTTAAGTCCTTCTTGTTTCCGTCACTGAGGTAAAAAGTCCAGAACAGGGCCCAGCTTCAGCCTCCCCTGCCTGGGCAACCAGCACAGCCTCCTGGATGGCATCGTATCTCCTGTCCTCTCTGTAGTGCCCATGCTTTTTTTTGTCCAATACCCAAATAAAACGATATCTTTTATTGCAATCTTCTAACCCTAGGAGAATAAGGTCCTTCAGAACTCTGCCAAATGACAAAAGAGCACATTATTCCTCTCTTAGCCTTCCCTCCCCACAAAGCCATTGGTATCTGGCCCATATCAGCTCTCACTTCTTCCAACCTCACCACTTGAACTCCCTTCACCCTCTTCCTTTCACCATTACCAAACTGGTAGCAGTTTTAAGAACACACCTGCTGCTTTCCACTCCTTTGATCCTTCTCATCCCTTTGGGTGCCCAATCCTAAGCATATTTCTAATTCTCTCTCAACTCCTGTAAGCTCCCGAGGGCTCTAATCCCCAACGTCTACGGTCACGCTTAGTGGACAGCAGGCCCTCAGGAGCTGTTTGCTGAATGAGTGGAGTGTGCCTCACTCACCTGACAGGAAGGCCAGGCCTTACTCTCCCCAGAATAATGTGGTGGCCTTAGTGTTGTGAATCTAGATTCAAAGAAGTGAGGGGAGAAGAGCCTCACCATGTCCCCCATGTGGGGCTGGAACTCAAACTTCATAGGTGGGCAGAAGACGTTGTTGTACATCTCCATGAGGCGCTGCTTGTCACTGGTGGCATCCAGGTTTTCGACGGCATTCTCGATGGCATCCAGACCCTCGTGCTTCGACTGCTCCAGGTTCAACTCAGCCGAGAGGAAGGTGCGCAGCGCCCGGTTCAGGCTAGCGTGGTAGCCCAAGTCACAACACTGCTGTGGGGAGGAGAGAACATGAGCAGACCCTGGGAAGTCCCAGGGCTTGGCAGAAAGGGAGGGTGGACCCCAGAGCAGAGGACACCATGTCAGTGAAATGACTGCAGCAGGAAGAAGGTTGACATTCTGACTTCTAAGACCGGGGTGAGATTTCTCAGTTCCTGACTTCCATTTCAATGGTAAAATACACCTTAGAGGACTGTGGGGTGCTCAGAAGAAAGAGAAGTCATTTGGACAAAATGATCAAATCAGGCACTTGTACAGTGCTATTCAGTAAACATGAGAAGAGTTAAGAGTTAAAGGGAATCCTCTCCTATTTTCAGTTTTCTCTGGGGATACCATTATAACAAAATTCAATAACAAAAATATAGCCTGCCCCTCCCTGAGGGTTACTGTGGTTAAGTCAGTACATACCAACCAAGCCAGGCCGTTTCCACACTCAGAGTCCAAAAGTCAGAAGTGTTGCAAGAACAGTTAATTACACAAACTCAGAGGAGAAGGACTGGGGGCCTGATTCTGTCAGTGATCGCCCCCAACAACTCCCAACATTCTAGAGTAGGCCTTAAGTTGCAGACAAAGATTTCAGCATTAACGTTCCTGCCCTATAGAAATAGCATTTACCAGGCCAAAAGTTTCTAAATATAAGTCTTCGTGGGAAAATTCATGTTAAAATAATAGGATTTTCTAAAAGCAAAATAAAAAAGGCACGACTGAGACAACATTATTAAAGCAGCACTGGAGAGTAAGCCAGTAACCTTGGAAAAGCCACCCCCACCCCCAAACCTGTTTCCTCAACTGTAAAATGAACAGCTTGCCAGGTCAGTGGTTTTCAAGCTGTAGACCAGAGCTCCATGGTTCTGTGCCAGAACCGTCTCAGGCTGCCCTTGAGAGGTAGTAAAAGGCCAGCCCAACTAGTAGGATCTGGAACCTCCTCTACCTGCTTCAACCAACCAACTCTGCTCTTTGTTCTATTAAATAAATTGGCATTCTTTGTAAGGTCTGGTTTGACGAAAGAACTCTCCTGCTAGAGAGAAAGTCTCAAAATACTCGACAAAATACAATCCCTAAGTCCCTCTTCAGCAACAGCATTCTGTAACTCTCTCACATTCTTCCCCATCTCTCCCAAGGGACCCAGAAATCCCAATTGCTTGATTGTCCATTATCCCCCATATTTTGTAAGCATCTTTGAGATCCAAAACCCAAAAAGACACGTCAGAGGAGGATCATGAACAGAGTAAGACCATCTGCCTGCCTGTCACTGCATTCCATAAGCAGGCATCAAATCAACTCTTTCCCAGCCTTGCCCCCTCAGCCCCTCCATCACTATCACACTGGGAGCAGCCACTACCGGGGAAGAAAAAGCACGTGATCTGCCTCCTCCTCCCAGCATCTGACAAGAAGCTCAGCGACAGAGTGCCTGTCAGGCTGAGCTCTGGGTCCGGTGCCAACAGGCTCCGGCAGGTGCCTGGCTGCAGTGGAAGAACAGCAGTCACAGCTCAACTAGAGACGGAAAGACATGGAATTCAGCTGAGAGGGAAGAACAAATGGAAGCTAGACAAAGGCGGCTGATTGGGAGGCTGCACGTGCAGGCGCCCTTCCTCCTCTGGGAGACCTCTGCGCTAGCTGGCTACCCTGCCGCCTGCAAGCTCTCCTTAGGCCTGTAAGGCTAACGAACAGAAGAGACACTACCCACAGCGCTGAGCAAGTGTGTGGCCTGGGAGTGAGGGTGGGGGTGAAGGTTTTTAGTGCAGAAGAGAATGTAGGGGGAGGCAGGGTGCCCTTGATAAACTTTTACAAGGTTTTGCTAACCTCCTTTTCTCTCCATTCTCACCACCTCTATCCTAATTCATACACTTACCATTTTACACCAGTGCTACCTGCTTCCCTGTCCTGCTCAAGAGCCTAGAATAGCTCTATTTTACCCCCTACATTCAAGACCACCTTCCTCAGTTGGAAATTTTAAAAATGCCTCTATTTACTAAGTAGAGTTAAATAACTTGAGTAAGATGAATGGCCAAAACAAGTTGTAATCTCTTTAGTCTGATCATCTAACATCACCCGCCCCCCCCTCCCCCCGCTAGCTTTTTCTTCAAACCCCTCTGCTCTAACCAATGACACACTTCTGTTTAGGGTAACATATTGGAAAAACCACAGACCTCAATTCAGCTGTCTGACTATGAGCAAGCTACGTAACCTCTCTAAACCTCAATGAGGAAAAACAGCAGTCTCATAGGTTGTTGTGAGGACAAAAACAGGCAATATATTTACATATACATACATATATATATGAAACTATGCAGACATTTAAATACCAGCCATCAACATCCCCAAATTCACTACGTCTACGCTTCAGCTCCTAGCATTATCTCTTCTTGAAATGCTTCCCACTCCTCTCACCCATTGCAATTGGACCCAGTCTTTGAGATCCAAATGAAATTCCCAGCCTCTGGAAAGCCAGACAGCCCTGCAACCCTGGCATGGACTGACCTTGGCCTTCCCTCAAAACCACACTCATCAGCAGCCCTCATGTGACACAGAATACACTTCCTCACTCTGTGACTTGCCATTTCGTATCGCCCCCACCAGAAGGCAAGCTTCAAAGAGGGCTTGGCCAGTGTCTTAATTCATTTTTCAATCCCTCACCATTAGGCCTTGCTCCTGGTAGGCATTTCATAAACATCAGTGGATTGACTGAAACCAAGATTCCAAGCTCTCAGAAAATCACCCAGTTAGGCTGTATATGAATGTAAGTCAAGTGGCAGATGGAGCCACTGAAGCCTTTTGTGCTCTTCACCCCGCATGGCCCATGGAGGGTGGGGTGCTTGTTGGGATGGTCCCCTGCCTCTATCATATAAGTGTTCTATAGCTTCTAGGTGCCAGTGAGGCAGGGGTCTGACTCACAACATACCCTTTGGCTCCTCTAACCTTCAGCTAACCAGGGAGATGCAAAATAGGTTTTCCAGAGCCTTGCCATCCACAGACCTGCAAGGGGACAGCTGGAAACAGAGGCATTATTAGCAAAGAAGCAATTTCTGGCAAGGTGAGCTAATGAGGTTGGAATACAGAGTGAGGCAAAAGTAGGCTTACAACGCTGAGTACGCAAAACACAGTTCATATATTCTTTTCCATACGAACAACTGAAAATCTACCTTCGCCCCACTCTGTATTTCAGGAGTACTAGGGGAATCCTAGTGACTCAAGGCAGACATCATTTTGCTCACAGTGGGGACAAAACATGCTCTCCATGGCTTCTGATGGGTTCTGTACCAAGCTGGGCCCCCTTGGCCATTTCTGGGTTATATAAATGTTTGATGAAACCCCCCCAGGGGAAATCAATTTTTTATTTATAAGAATTTAATGATAGCCCATCCAGATGTGTGATGACATGAGATAACAGCTCATTAACCCTTTACTAGTTGAAACCCTTACCCTGAGACTCTAGAAGTGGTCTAGGAAAAAAAGTGGGTATAATAACACCCACTTCAAGCTCACACAGAAGAGAAAAATAACTGCCCTTCATAAACTTCCCTGTCCAGAAAGCTGGGTTCCCTCATGTCTGACTTGGGTGCACACAATGTCACAGAATGTCCACCGATGAATGTAGCATGCGCAACACCCCAGCTATGCAAGAGAACAATGCCCTGTTCTTCATTCATCCATCTGCTCCTGGGCCAACAGAGCCACAGGAGTACGGGGGAGGAACATCACATTCCAACGAGCCTATGGTTCTTAGACTCCATCAAGTCAGCCCAGAATAAATGTCCTTTTGGCATAAAGTCAGGTTTTCCTGGTGTATGTCAGATGCCTCACATGGGTGGCTATAGTTTGAGTTTAAATTTTATACTATATTATAAAAAGAAGGCAAAAGCTAGTCCTTGTGCTAATCATCAACAAGAAGCTGACATCAACAAGAAGTACTTTTCTCATCCTTACTGCCTGCAGCATACCGCTAGAAAGGAGGCATCACACAGAGGGCACAGACTGGAATGAGATGCATCCCATGTCTTAAAGCGAGTTCTGGATATTGCCAAGATCAGAATGCCATCAGAACCAGTCTCCCCACTCACTCCTGCTGATTCATTGCCAAAGCATCCTTTTGGCCATTTTTATTGCAAAGAGCAGTGAGAAATAGGAAGTACTGACACATGCAGTAATGTAGATGGTGCTCAAAAACCTCATGCTGGGCAAAAGAAGCCAGCTATAAAAAAGCATCCACTCTATAACCCCATTTTGTGAAGTTCTAAAATAGGTCAAACTAATTTATGGTGAAAGAACTCAGAACAGTGGTGGCCTTGGGGAGGGGGAATTGACTGGGAAAAGAAAAGAGGAACTTTCTAAGGCAATGGAAATATTCTGTATCTTGATAGAGATGTGGGTTACAAGAGTGTATGAATTTATCTTGAAACTATAACATTGAAGTTTAGTTATCGTATGTATATTATATCTCAAAACGTTATTAAAAGGCACAAAAAAAATCTTGGCTAGGAAATCATCATCTTCCTTCTCCTTCTATTCCTTTCTTCCTTCAATGAATAAACTATGCACTCAGCTAAGTATTAAGCTCTGCATGTATGTACTATGTATGTGAGTATTAAGATAAAGAGAAGACCAGGCTTCTGCCCTCATGAGCTGAGAGAGGAGACTAAGAGATCTTCCTCTATTCTTAGTGCAGTGACTCTCAAAACTTCTTTTGATCTCTAGCTCACAGTGAGAAATATATCTTACATCAATATATAAGAGAAATATATCTTATACATACACACACACACACGTTCATGGGAGTGCAAGCATGTACATACACTTATCTAACATAACAGTTTCACCAAATAAAACATAACTTTACTACTGCGACATACCTTGATATTTTCTTTCTTATTCTATTCCAGTCGGTTTAATCATTAAGAAAATAAATAAGTCAACTCATGAACATGATTGTATGACTCCATAATGGATGGTGACCTACAGTCTGAAAAATACTGTCCTGGGGCCCTGTGCTTCCCTCTAGTGCGGCAGTGAGCCCACTGCGTAGACACTGTTTCTGTGTGTCCCCACCTCAAGAAAAAACCAAACCAAACCAACACCAAACAAAATAAAACAAGAGCAACTGTAGTACCGGTGTGGCCTGGAATGCTAGCACCCTGGACTAGCTCACAGTAACCCAGACCCAGGCCCTAGCTGAGTACGAAGGAGGCTGGCAGGCCTCTTTCCCATGGCGCTTCTTGTGGCATTCTGGGAAGACAAGCTCTTAATATATGTATTTAATGAGGAGTCTAAGGTACAAAATAGCTTGCTCCTTAGATTGATGTTAAAACACCTACTGCCCTAACCAATTTGGCTCAGTGGATAGTGTCGGCCTGCAGACTCAAGAGTCCCAGGTTTGATTCCGGTCAAGGGCATGTACCTTGGTTGTGGGCACATACTCAATGGAGAGTGTGCAGGGGGCAACTGATCGATGTTTCTCTCTCATCGATATTTCTAACTCTCTATCCCTCTCTGTAAAATAATCAAAAAAAATATATTTTTTAAAACAAAACACCTACTAACATCTCCTGGAGGGCCATGGATTACCAAGGTTGTGACTGACAAAGCTTCCCTGGGGGTAAAAGAAAAGGACAGACCAGGAGAAGAGGGGTGATGGGCTGGCAGTCTGACTGGCCTGGTGTGAGATAAGTAGCAGACAGTGAGCATAAGAAAGAAGCGATTCTCGTCCTCACGCTGAGAACGGGCCTCTCTCTCCGAGCGAGGAGCTGTTCCCCTGAGGAGGAGAAAGGATCCTGTATAGGGCTCTGACCTCCATGGAAGGACAGTGTTCAGATTGGCATCAACAAGAGGGAGAACAAAGAGGCACCTGAACAGTGACCAGAGCTCCACTTACCCAGAGGACAAAGGCGCCCAGGGCATTAAGGGCTGAAACTTACTGAGTCAAAAATCCCTGGGTCAAGAGACAGGAATCCGTGCTTTAGAAAAGTTCCCCTAGCAACTCTGACGTGACACCAGGTTTAAGTACCAATGACCTACTCTAATTCTTCAGTTTGCCAGAATGGGACGGAGAGCGGAGGGGAGAGAAAGCTTAGTTCCAAAATAGCTCCATTGAATCCAGCAAGTTAGGCAAACCTTAGACCAGAACCTCACATGATATTGTGAAGTGTGGCAGGTCTGTCTGTGGAGAAACCAAGGCAGGCAGGCAAGTATGAGAAGTCTGGCCAGAGGCTTGCAAGCCCCGCTGCTGCCCGCTGCCAGCAATGGGCAACCCTCAGGCCTCAGAAAGGAGACTGGCTAGGATTTTGCCTGAAGCCCTGGAGCCTGGGCTGCTGATGCCAAGTCAGCGGGGTCCAGGCCCCGCCCTCTATGGCTGGCGGGAGAAGTGAGAATCGGTGTACGGCACACTTAAGCAGCTTCCGTCAGGACTGGTTCAGGAATTGGGTCAGATTGGAGTCTGCAGGCGGAAGGAATTGCAAGGCTCAACCACTACAAGGTTAAGGGAAAGCAGAAAGAGAGCAAGGCTGACCCATAAGGCCACAGTAAAAAAACTTGACCCTGGTGCCTGCCCCACGCAAAACACAAGTGCCTGCTATCCAGCTTCTCTCAGTGTTGTGGTGCCACGTACCAGGCCAGGGACATCTGAATACCTTTCTACCAGGACCTAAATTCACAGCGAACCTCTGGTAGGTAAACCTCTAAACCCCAACATCCCTTATCTACAAAATGAAGATAGGTTGGTGCGTGGGCGGTTCAGTACTAGAATTCTCGCCTGCCAAACTGAAGATAGTAAAACTGATTCCAAAGGGTGATATGACAATCAAGTGAGATAAGACTGAGAAACATTACGTTATAAACGTAAGGTACGGCATTTTAATGCTTTTGCTCTTGCCACTAACTTCTACGTGCAAGTACTGATTTAAAGGAGACAGAAGTGCATAGTGGTTAAGAGCATGGGTTAGCAATCAGACCTAGGTACACATTTTGCCTCTGCCACTTACTAGCCAAGTCTGGGTGAGTCATCTGAACTCTGTGGATTTAACCTGTAACAACAGAGATAATCTTGCTCCGAGGATGCTGATGAGAACTGAAGGGGGGTAGTGTAAAGTGCTTTACCTGGTGCCGGGTCCATGGCAAGCCCCGGATGGATCATGCTACTTTCTTTATGATTGTCCTCAAAACCCCTGAGCTGCCTGAGCAATAGAACCGGGGACGCCTGCCCAGATCTCCGAAACCAGGAGAGAGGCACCCTGGAGCCCGGCTTTCAGCACTTACATCAATAAGGTCAGACAGGTCGTGGATGTAGTACTTGAACACAGACGCATTGGTCGCCTCCAAAGCCAGTAAGTACTCATTCCGGGCTTTAATGGCCTTCAGCTTATTCTCCGTGTACTTGGCTTGGCGCTGAAAAGGGAACGAAAGCTCAATTTTACTTTTTTTTTTTTTTTAAAGAGGAGTCTGTTCTCTAAAAGATGAAAGTACAGTACATTCAAGAACCACAATTGCGCTGCTACTCCCTCTGCGCATCTTCCTTAAATTGGGTTCTAATTCTGTTTAATGAGATTCAAGGGCACAATGTAGATCAATCCAGGAGAGGTTAATGAGGCTCCCTACTTTAGATGCGTGTCCCACTTAGATTCTATCTGCAAACACTATTCTCCATCCTTGCATGGCTACCTTGAAGGAGGCGTCACTACGTCCACCTCTGAGCAGGTGACACCTGACGTCAAACCCTAGGTCTACAGTCCCCTTGGGAAAGGTGACTGCACGTCTTATTTATCTGCTACAGGGGAAAAACCAGGAGCCCCCATGCCCAGGTCCTCCCAGATCCCAGAATCCTTCTGGGCAGACATCAAGGACAAACTTTGGATCATTAGGCACTAAAAGAACCTAGAGCTTCCTTGTTCTGCTCTGTGCCTACTGGGAGATTCAGATTAGTCCCGACTTCCAGAATGTGCCTCCCTAGCCCCTACCGCTGCCGGAGCACACGCACCTTCTCTTTCATCTTCTCAATCTTCTTCACTGAGCTCCTCCGGACGTGCTTCTCCTCAATGCGGATGTTGGACGAGGAGTCAGGGGAGCGTGGGGTCTGCCGGTCCTCCTGCTTTACTGATTTGCCAATCTGCTTTTCCTCCTGCTTCTCCGCCTCCTTTAGCTTGCTCTGAGCACTGATGCTGTCGGCATTGTACATGTGATATGTCTTCATGACCTGCAAGACACCCCAGACCCCACCCAAGAGGTCAAACCAATAGGGTCAATTCTCTGCCTTACAGACTAACAGGCCTAGCAGGACCTCTCACGAAGCAATGTCTTCATGGCCTGAAGGGAAAAATTCTTAAGTGTTTGGAGTGGATTTTAATATTATATATTAAAGACCACTCTAAAGCACAGGAAAGCAGGATTTGAACTGAGCCAAAATGCCTTATTATTAAAATGACTTGTCTTCCACCATGTATTATTTATTTGTGTTTGCTGTTTGCCATCATTACTCTTTTATATTGGCCAAGTAATTTCTATCCCTTAGTCATCTCACAACACCAAGTAGATAGGAGACAACACCACCACTCAGACCCCAGAGCAAAGCCTGGGTAGGAACCCTGAATAGGGTAGCACAGCCTATGGAGTAACCTATACTTTTTTGGACATTTCAGATATAAAATGGGGAAGAAAAAAAGCTCTTGACTTGGTATCTTTTTTTTTTTTTTTGTTAATACTCATCTGAGGACATTTTTCCCAGTGATTTTTAGAGACAGTAGAAGGGAGTTGGAGAGAAACACGGATGTGAGAGACATACACAGAGCTGTTACCTCCTACCTACCCTCCTACCCCCGCAAATAAGGGCAGGATTGTACCTGCAACCCAGGTACATGCCCCTCACTGGAATTGAACCTGCAACCCTTGGGTGTGGGGGCCAACACTCTAACCACTGAGAAACACCCGCCAGGGCTGGTTTGCTTTACACAAATCAAACCCCCTCTCTCGTAGGAATTAGGAAAGCAGCAATAGTAACAGTGGCAGCTATCATTTCCTGAGCACTTAGTATATTCCTGGCTTGGTGCCAAGGGCTACACACACATTTTCTCATTTCATCCCTGAAGCGATCCTGTGACCTAGACAGCAATCTGACGAAGCCTGTAAGCCTGCACAGTAAATCAGGGAAGAGCCTGAGAAGGAATAAAACCCACATCAAGTGAAAGTGGAGTTGCCCCAGGAAGGAAGTAGTATCAGAGGAGAGGGATACAATTTTCCAATTTTCCACCAAAGCAACTGTCTGGGAGTCCAGTGCCTTTCCTAACTAAGCGGCCAGGAAGCTTGGGACTTGTGTTTAATTTCTGCCACTTAGCACATGCCGTGTGTCAGGAGCTTTATGTACATCCCTCCATTTAGTCCTCTCAACAGCTCTGTGAAAGACATGTCCTTATTTCCACTTTTAAAGATGAGAAAACTGAGCTGTAAAGAGATTAACTCTCACATCCAAGGTCACACAGCCAGTGAATGGCAGAATCAGGATTTAAACCCAGGTTGTCAGGCCATTAAGTCCACAGCCTTAGTCACTAAGCAGCAGTGTCTCCTCTGCGTGAGACCAGAGCTGGACTTATTGGAAGGAAAGGTTAAGTTTAGTCAAGAAAGGCTTGAAAAGAGAAACTGGTTTCATTTATAGACTTGAGAAAGATCAGTGGCCTCACATGAAGACTAATTTGGTCCGCAGGGGGCATTTGGTACTGTCTGGAGACATTTTTTATTGTCACAACTTGGAGCTTGCTACTGGCATCAAGTAGGTAGACGCCAGGGATTCTACTAAACACCCCATGTCCAGGACAGCCCCCCACAACAAAGAATTACTGGTTCCAAATGCCCATAGTGCTGAGGTTGACAAATCCCGGGTTAGAGGCACTTTGTGAGTAAACTATTATCTTAGGATCAGCTGGTGATAGAGGAAGGAATAAAGAATATTGGGACACTTACAAAATCAAAGCACATCAGAGTATAAATAATGACTCATTTTGGATGCAGAATGTTTTAAATCAGTTTCACCTTGTTTTGAACCTGACATCATTTCCCCTAAGTATAAGACCTTCTCTGTATGTTCTCTACACGGGAGAAATGATATTTAATATCGAGAGCATTAAAAACCTTTCTAAGTAATTTAAGTGGTCCACCAGATTCCCACATTGACTATGAAGTGAGGAAGAGGTATCTGGTATCCGGGGTGATGAAGGGTAGACAGGAGGTACCTTTTCCTCGTTTTTCACCTGAATATGACCAACAGATTCAAAAGCTTGAGTGAATAGTCAAAAATGAATGATTTCTAAGAAAGTGTTATTCTATTTCATGAAGATGCATAATAATTAATTAGGAAACACTATCAATAAACACAAGAAACAATAAAGAGCTCAAAAGAATAGTGCCAACAAGACAACATGTGAAGGAATAAAAATTAACAACTTATATTGCTCTTTCCCCCTAAAGAACTTAAGAACTCGCGCAAAATAAAAAATAAAAACACTATCTCATCTAAAAAACTATAAATTCCTGAGGGCAAGCACCACTCTTTTGTGTTTTTTTCTCTTCTCCAAAGTTGGGGAAAATGTACACAGTGGTAGTTTTATAATCAATGTTGTTGCCCCAATGATTTAATGACACTGAATCCCTCTTCTATTGAAAGAGGAGAGAAGTATCATTCCCTCCAACTCAAGGGAAAACTGAGGTATCAAAAGGCTACCTAAGTATAACTGATGTCAAAATAACTGGAGAGAGAGGACTTGGAGGAAATATATATATATATATATATATATATATATATATATATATATATTATTTATATGTAGTGAGGCAAATACAAACTAGGGAAAAATTCAAGAAGTCTATATCCTCAGTTCTGCAAAGAGAATTAACTTTACTTTGAAAAACACAATAATGAGTTTGTCTTTGGTTCTGCTTCCTCCCCCCAGTTATTATTATTTTTAGTATAAATTAAAGCAAATTTGTAAGAATAAAAGTGGAAGACAAAAAGAAGGAGACAAATAGTAACTGACCTATTGGACCCTAACCAGAAGTAGAGAGAGCCAAGAAGCAACCAGACTACTATCACAAAAGTCAGCAAGAGGAATTGCTGGCAGCGAGATGAAGGTAGAGCTATTAACAAGAGAAACCATTAAAGGCCCGAGAACAGTTAGACTTCTAGGTCACAACTCCTCCCTGCCTGCAGTGGAAGTTGAGAGGTTTATATTCTCAGGAGTCAGCCTCAGCACCATGGACTCGGACCCCAGGCTCACTGAAGACAGGAGTACTGAACTTAAACAGAAGTAGCAACTGAAAACTGTAAAAGGACTGCTGAGATGGCACAGGCCTCTTTATAACTTGGTCTCCAAACAACTGGGAGATAGAAGAGCTTCGTCTGGAGAATATGACCATCCAAGATCAAAGACCTAGAAATACATACTGGTCTTCCCCAAAACAGTCCAGTCAGATCATTCTACAGTAAAGGCCAGGTTAACATAGAACTTCAACCAGCTTTCACTGCCTCATTTAATATAAGCAGGCAGCCCTGGCCAGGTAGCTCAGTTGGTTAGAGTGTTATCCCATATGCTAAGGTTGTGGGTTAGATCCCCGGTCAGGGCACATACAAGAATCAAACAATGAATGCATACATAAATGGAATAACAATCAATCTCTCTCTCTCAATCTCTCTCTCTCTCTCTCTCTCTCTCTCTCTCTCTCTCTGTCTCTCTCCTCCCTCTCTCTCTAAAGTCAATACATAAAAAGTAAAATATAGGCAGGCAATTAAAAATTATCAGACATTCAGTGAAAATATCTAATATGAAAGACCAAAACAACCAATGTAGAGGAAACAAAGCATACAGGGGGAAAAACTTCAAAAAACAGATAATTAATAATATCCCTAGAGAGATCAATGAGAAATGAAAAAACATTGCACCATGCAAGAAGAACAAGATGCCACAAAAAGGGAACAATAAAAGAGCTCTTAGCAATTAAGATTCAATTTAAGAATCTCTCCAGGTAGCCTGACTTCATGTCCCTCCTCTGTGCAGACATGTATTTTACATCCTACTCTATTTTTTCTCTCTTCTATTAAAACTAAGTGCCTTGAGTTCAGGGGCATCTCTTATATGTCTTTATAGCCCTAGTGCCTAGTGTAGGAGACACAAGCAAGCAGAGTTGGGGAACTATCAGTTGACATGGTTTCAAGGGAGCAGGTGCTGAAGACCAGTCCTGGCGCCTAGCAGACCAGCTGCTGCACCAAGTCAAGGGGACTATTAGCAGGAGGAGGACTTAGAATCATCAACCTCTGGTGACCAATACCCCCTATGTCCCAACACCTCTTCTTTCCTTCTCAGTTCTAGGGCTTCCTTGACTCTTCCCACTCAGCCTAGCCATTGGCGTTAGTGCCCCCACATACACTCCTTCCTTGAGGGAGCTTGCCTGGCCTTTCCAGATACAACCTCTGAGTAAACCGAGGCAGAGAGCTCCAGAGTTCTTGGGGATGGGAAGCAGTGTGCTCCGACTTCAAAGGCATTCCTGGATCATCAGCCAGAAAATGAAAACCGTTTATGTATGCCAGGGCCTACAAACTAGCCAGCTTGCTCATTATGGGGGCGGGGAGGAGGAGTGCATGCGGGAGAATGCTCACTGGGATTGCTCTCTGAGTAGCAGCTGTGGGAAGCAGTTCCTGGCACAGAAGCCAAGTCAGGGAAATCAAAGGCCCTTCAGGCAGGAAAGAGGAAGGTATGGAGGGGCAGCTGGCCACTTACGGAGTCCGGGCCTCTCTACCAAAGGCATCTTTATTTGGGAACACCTGGACCCTTCCTCTTGGATCATCAAGGATCAAAAGTACTTAAATTATCAACCCTTGGGTAAGTCTCCCCAAAAGAAGTACTTATGGCCGTTAGAGGAAGATGCAAGGCAAGAAAAGCACTAACTATGATGGGTTCCTTATAACCTTAATTTCCTGTATCCCATGCCCATAAACTGCCTACAGATTCACTGAAACAAGAGATCCTTCCATGCCTTCCCGAAGATCTGTGTTTCCTTCTTAACGAGAGAGAGAGAGAGAGAGAGAGAGAGAGAGAGAGAGAGAGAGAGAAGCTTTCCAAATCCCGCATACAATGGTCCCAGGTTACTACTTGATGAAATCACTGTGCATTTAGGTGACCAATGGGCCTGGTTTACCCTGGACTTCTAAAGGGTTCAGTATCATGTCCCAGGCAGCCCCTCAGTCCTAGGCAAATAGGGATAGTTGCCACCCTAATGCCATGGTGCTTTATTCATATCAGTCCTATGCTTATCTCACCCACAAGAAACAACTCATGATTCCATCCTCTGAACTTTCTAATTGCCTTCAGAATCTGCAAACTCATCTGACCCTTCACTATAACATTCAAGTACATGGCATGTGGAGATCTGGGTCACAGAGCATCCCCCAAGATCATATAGCTAGTGGTAGACTGGGTAGAATCTGGATTGCCTAATTCAGGAGGCTCTAGTCACTAGACCAGGGTGTTTCAATCTTGGTACTATTGATATTTTAGGGAAGACAATTCTTTGTTGTGAGAGGCTGTCCTGTGCTTTATAGAATTTCAGTCACATCTAATCTCTAGCACCTCTCCATTCCAGAGGGACAACCAAAAGTGTCTGCAGGATTGTCAAATGTCCTCTTGGAGTGGGGGAAAGTCACCCTCCTTGAGAATCACTGTACCAGAGAATCACTGCCGTTTCTGGAACATTCTAGTGTCGTCCCTTTTTTCTCTTCCTATTGCCTACTACAAAAAATATAAAATTTTATTTTGGCCTCGGATAGATTATGAGTGTATATCAATTCACCTGATGGTGGGGGATACCATGCTCAGCCAGTTCTGTTTGTGCACCAGTGGGAAGATCGTATACTCTGTGTCACCTGTGGCCATGCAATGGCCGGTGCAGCCCTGGCCAGTGTGAAGTGCCCGAGACCACAGTTCTCTGAGACTGCCAGCTTGGCACCTCAGACCAGAACAGCAAGGGTCAGGGTTTCCTTCCTCACTCCAATATATAAAGTATACCCTGTGACTTATTATTTTTTAAAAAAATCTTAGCATATTAGATGTAGAGCTCTGAGTAACACCAACAGATCCCCAGACACTGTTCTTTCTCTGTTGCACCTCAAAGGTGGCACGCTGGATTTGATTTAGCCTCGGGTTTGCTGGTGATCCAACGTACTCCTCCCCAGAAACAGTGAACTGCAAAGGCCCGAGATATTTATAGGAAAAGAGAAGGATTCATATAATGATTACATGTGTCATTTTCTATCTTAGTGAATTCTTTGCAGGAGAGAGGAGTAATAATAGCTCTCCTTGGTGCCTAGAAGATGCTCTAAAAATAAAGAGCAGAAGCAAAGCATTATAAAGACAAGGGGGTTCAGGAAATTCATCCAGTCTGAAAACGGTTCAAGTCAACACACTTCTATTTCTAACAAGCCTGAACTTCACTTGAGAGAAATGAAAACCCTGGAGCTAAACCAAAGGGTACTCTCTATCTACTTGGCTTCAGAGCCAAAGAGTCAGAGCAGAAATTCCAAACACACTGAGCGTCACTGGAGGCAAGTCTGATGACTCCCCTGTTTACTTGCTTAAGCGTTGCCATGACAATATGGCCACACCTAGACTTTGGGATCAAGAACATGGAATTCTCGAATCCCAAATGCCTGTGATCCATGTCACTATGACTGTCTTCCTGTGAATATGGAAAAGAAAGAAAGGAAGAGAGAGAATGAGAGAGAGAGAGAGAGAGAGAGAGAGAGAGAGAGAGAGAGAGAGAGAAATATAGTGATTAAGCAAGTAAACACAGGAAATCAGTTTCACCTCCAAAGCAGGATGGGGTAACGCTGGAGAATGACACAAAGGCCTGGCACAGCTCGGCTGGAGGAGAGGTCCTGGAAGGCCTTAGCTACACAATTGAAATATTCCCTGTACGGCTTCAGGAATTTCTTTGGTGTGCATGTGTATTTTAATCATAATTAATGAAACATGGCTGGGGAAAAACAACCACCACCACCTCCCAGTGCATGAAGAAACACGCATCAGCCACAGGCATCATGTGTCTCAAGCGCCAGTCACTTCAGGACAGATTGTGCTTTTTCCTCCAACCCTGAAGCCTGCCTCTTTACTGAGGTTTGGCCTTTATACAACCCCAGAGAGTCAATACAAAGCTCTCTCTGCCTGAACTGGTCTCTCATATCATGGGCATTTAGGACTATGCTTCCCTCTAGAGCACTCACTCTAGGCTCAAAGAGGTAGATCAATCCAAAAACTGATGCAAACCCTTGAACCACAAATCCTTTCCAACACACACATATTACTAGCGCAAAGCAGGCTGTGTTGCTTTGCCTTTAGGTGTGAGGTCTCTGGTTTGCGGCAAATGGAGTCAGTTGTGCTGGTGATCTAAGCCTTGGCTGTTCGCTAGTGATTATCCCCCAAATGAAGCCAGAATTAGCTGGTACAGCTGAGAAAAAGGTTTTTTTGGCTCATTCAGGTTTGAAAATAAGAGTGTGAAAAAAGAGATGAGATGGGTGGAGGCACCCCCAATGGGGACCGTGCACTGTCTTCAACTTCAGCTCAGTTCTGTTGCTGATGCAACTGTGGCCACAGCTGCCAAATGCCGCTCCCTCTGCCTTGTTAAAGAGCCAGGCATCCCGTCCGATTTACCGAGTAGAGCTCGTTCAGGACCTTCATCAAATCATCTTGGAGCTGCTGGCCGACTTCTTTACTCTGCAAGAAAAGAGGAATGAAGGTCAATTGGGAAGCAGAAGGAAGAAGGAGGGGGCAACAAAGGCAAGAGCAGCATTGGCTCTACAAATAACGCAGACTCAATTAAGGTCCATTATTTAATCCAGTAAATCAGATAACCACTCCGATCAGATCCAATTATGGTCGGATTACTCAAAGAGTTTTAATAAAATGAAATGTGCCCCTTCTATAGCCTAGAAAGGCAATCAAGTGAAGGGAACATGGGTTGTAGCCTTTGGTTTTTCAATTGGTCCCCAAAGAACAGGTCTGAAAGCCACATCCTACCTAGCAACTGTTGTTACGTGGAACAAATTTTCTCGGAGACTTGTAGCCAAGCATTCCTGAGAATTGTGGAGGAAAGTAAAATTGTGGAGGATGTAAAATAGGATGAGATGGGAAGAGGTATATAACCAAGGACTTCAAAGTATCTAATTAAACAGAATCCTTCAAAGAGGAAGGAGTTAGATCTCTTTATTTTATTTTATTTTATTTTGTTTTATTTTATTTTATTTGGGGGTTAGACCTCTTACTTGCTCTATCTATATCTTAAACTTTCAGGGCAGTGGTACCTCAATAAAGACTGTGAGACTGGCTGGCTGAACTGTTACTTGATTCTGGTAATATATGTTAAGGGGTTGCCAACTGGGTAATCCCAAGTAGTGGTGGCTGTCAGGTTCTTTGCTGCTGCCACCCAGAACTGGCATCTAACTACACAGAGAGAATAGTATAGAGAAGAATGAGGAAGCAGAAAGGAAGAGCCACACCTTCTAAACTGAGTGTTTTATGCCAAGCCCAGGAGAGCAGGGGATAAAACTGATTGGCATCACTGGGTCACTGAGAAGGGGAGCAATTGTTTTCTCTTCTGCCAGCTCCTTCTAGTTCCTTTCTATTAAAAATCAGATATCAACAATACCCTTCTACCAGAAGGAATAACACACCTTGGCACAGCTCAGCTCCCAGGCAAATACAGAAAGAGGTCTTGCATGTCAGACATATAATCACTTAAGATTTTGTCTTTTTTCAAGATGTAGGACTTTAAGAATATTATTTTTGACTACAAAAGAAATGTTTTATTGTAATACATAAAACAATAGAAAACCTCAAAAAACAAAAAGTAACTTAATTTCTACAACTAAGAAATCATCACTTTAGACTTTGTTACTTATTTTTCTATTCTTCTATAATTTTTGTGAGATCAGGATTACATTATACACACTGTAATTTATACATTTACACATGTTGTGAATATTTCCTTACATATTATTATTATCCCATAACATTACAATAGACCATATTGATGTAGCTCCTAATCTTGGGCATTTACATTGTCTATAAATTTTTGTGATAAAGATGCTGCATTAAATTACTTTGCACATAATCTATGCACACACCTTTCATTATTTTCTCCTAGAAGTAGCACTGCTGAGTCAAAGACTATTTACTTATTTATACCATTAAATTGCCCTTGAAAAAAACTGTACCAATTTAAAATACCACTAGAAACATCAGAATGCTATTTCACTTTTTTGTCTTGACCATTTGACATGGTATCCTGCTGTAATTTGTACTCTAGTGAGCCTTAACTTAAAAAAAAAATGTTTATCAGTCATTTGCTTTTTTTAAAATACTTTGCCACTTTTCTATTATGGAGTTAATTATGGAATATAACACGAGTGACCTTAGTCGTGGGTTGACATGAATTTTTATATGCGGGGAAGGGTGGAAGGAGCCCTGACTTAGCAATCACAAGTGTCTCACATTCCCAGACCATCTACCATCAAAAAGGGAACTGGAGCCGAAACCGGTTTGGCTCAGTGGTAGAGCGTCGGTCTGCGGACTGAGGGGTCCCGGGTTCGATTCCGGTCAAGGGCATGTGCATTGGTTGTGGGCACATCCCCGGTGGGGGGTGCGCGGGAGGTAGCTGGTTGGTGTTTCTCTCTCATCGACGTTTCTGGCTCTCTATCTCTCTCCCTTCCTCTCTATAAAATATCAATAAAATAAATATTTAAAAAAAGGGAACTGGATAACTCAGTTAATCTCTCTCGGCCCATGTTTTCATTTCCATAAAATGAAAATCTTTGGCTTAAAAATTCTTAAGGTCTTTTCTAACCTCTGTCTATGGTTCTTTATGATCTTTTGTCTGACTTCTGGAGTCTGTGTTAGATTCAAACATCATCCACTTCAGGGGATGGCTGGTTGGCTTCACTCCATAGAGTGGAAGATAATCAGAAAGTTCTCAGGGATCAAGATGCTCAATAAAATGGATGGCTTCAAAGGTTATCTTTCCAGCCTCGAGTTTACCATTCCCAGTGCCTCTCGCCCATGCCCTCAACCACTGGAAGACGCCACAAGAGAGAATGCCTTTCATCTAGGAGCTCACATACCAGCCTCTCCTTCCCATATGAGGCCAGCCGAGCTCCACTGAAGAGCAGAGGTCCCAGGAGGTGAAGTGAGGCGAAATGACTCACAACCAGCCCAGAGTCAGCAACAAGGCCAGGAAGTGACCATGATTATCACTTCCAAGTGCCCTGCCCTCCCACCTCCGGACCAACTCCCCCAGCCAGCCTCCCACCCTCCCTTACCACCTCTTATCTTTAAATGGCAGAGGTTACAGGAGAAAGCTCCCAGTCCTCTACCTTTTTAAAAAATTTAAATATATTTTTAATTGATTTTTTTTTTTTTTTACAGAAAGGAAGGGAGGAGAGTTAGAAACATCCATGAGAGAGAAACATCAATCAGCTGCCTCCTGCACACGCCCTACTGGGGATGTGCCCCGAAACCAAGGTACATGCCCTGGACCAGAATCCAACCTGGGACCCTTGAGTCCGCAGGCCCGACATTCTATCCACTGAGCCAAACCAATTAGGGTCCAGTCCTCTACCTTGTCCCTCACCCATCACTCAAATAACTTAGTGCCCAGAGAAAGAGGACGGGTGGGGAGAAAAAAACATAACCAATAAAACAGCAATTAAGCCCAGGCAGATGTTTCCTTTCATGTACTACCCATTAGCTGGAAAAGGACCGACTCAACTATTATCCCTATTTATTTGAACAGTCTGCTGAAGTTATGCGGACTTCAGGCTTCCCTCTGGCTGAGGACGTGTGTGTGTGTGTGTGTGTGTGTGTGTGTGTGTGTGTGTGTGTGTATGTGTGTGTGTGTCTCGCTAGCCCAGTTCAAGTATCAGAGAAAGCTGCCAGCAAGCCCCCAGCAATCAGGAGCAATGCTGACCCACAGAGAGAGGCAGGAAATAGCCCAAGCCTCTCCTTTCACAGATGAGAAAGGCCACCCGTTCTCTAAGTCAGAAACCTTAACTGTGTGCCTTTGGTGGCAGGCATGGCCCCAGCGTCCCCGGGAGGGCTTCCAGGCTGGCTTCTCTGGAGGGGTTGGCGCTACAAGGGGACCCCACCCAAAAACAAGGGGGGCATCTATTCCTGGGAACAACAAAACCTGATGAGGCCGGGTACATGACAATGAAGACTGTGGAGCCTTTCCGCTCTCTATTGAAAAAGCAAGGGGTTTCTAGGCAGGGAAGAAAGAGAATTTACAGAGCAGTCTTTGTGTGCTATCACACAGCCCGCATCTCTTCTTCAAAGTTTCTTGGAAGAGAATGAGTCATCTAAACATTGCAGGAAACCAACTAGAAGTCAAGGGAAAAAATTACTTTGGGCGAAGTTTTTCTCTTAAATGTTTGCATAGTAATTTTTGTTTAAAAAAAAAAAAAGATGCCTAAATTTAGAAAAGAGATGTGACACAACTGACCGAGCTGGCCCTATGGGACAGGAAGTACAATGGTGTGCTCCGGCGGGGATCTTTTATTTTGAAACTCACCAGAGCAAGTTTCGGGGCCCCCACTCTGCCTGCTTCTGGGTGGGGCTGATCGGAAGGCGCTGAGGTTGCGACAGCTCCTGCCAGCTGTGCGCTTACAAAACGGGTAGGGAATCCTCCTTTTCCAACAGATAACGGCATTGGACAACAGAACCGAAACACACAGCCTCATTTCCGCAAGGCCGACGGGCCAAAGCCTCTCACTCACCAAAAGGAGCAGACGTGGAAGGTGGCATGAGGCTACGTGGTCTGGGCTGCCGGGACACGAGGCCGGTCACTCATCTTTGGGTCAATACATTTCCTGAGCGCGGCTGGGTTTGTCTATTAGCGTTTCCCCAAACAACAGTGATTAGGAGAAGGTTTTAAAACCAGTCCTTATCTGGGAGATACTACAGAGCTGTGTCATTGGGCGGGCACAACATTACTCCCTATTTGTGTGGAAGGGGAAAAAAGAGGAAGGCACGTCTGGGCCCTGTGGTGAGAGCTAATTTCAGCCGTCCCAAGGCTGACTCTGTCAGCAGGTAGAAACAGTAGGGCCATTTACTTCTCTGCCGATTAGCCTGTGCCAGCAGTTTAAAAAGAAAAAAAAAAGTTTTCAAGGGCACAGATCTCCTTCCATCAGTGCTAGCACCCCCTATCCAATCCAAAGACACCCTGAGACCAACTGTTGAAACACACGAGACAGAGTGGAACTGAATGCGGATGTGTGGGTTTCAGAGGAAAGGGGCAGGAGCCGGACACAGACCGCTGGCAGCAGGGGCACCTCCAGATGCGGAGTGACTGCTCCAGGGGCGCTAGCTCACCTCTTCAAAGAGGCCCCGTTTCCGGAGCTGGAGGTGTGCCTGCAATGCTTGTGGTGGGGGGGACAAGGCTGGAAGGAGAGGCTGCTGGGCACCGGGGCCAGTGCTAGGGGATGGTGGGCACGGTGTCTGGCCTCTCCCCCACTTATCAAAGGAGGTGGGGCGGAGTGAGGCTGAGAGGACAGGCCAGAGCCCAGGAAGGACTCCAGGATTCCCCCTGTGTGCATGCAGAGGCCTCTACGCAGCCTCCACTCCCTGACTAAGCTGCCACGTGATGGCTCCCGGGAACCATGCTCCAGTCACGACCTAATACTCCGGGCTGCCCAAAGTAGCATAAAATACAAATCTACCGAATGGCCAATGTTTTATAGCGAGGTAAGCAGCGAGCTGCCACAAGAGGGATGCCTGAAGTGCTTTTACTCTCTGATAATAAAGAAGAGAAGGATTTCAAAGAATTCATTTTTAAAACTGTAATCCAGTATTTACAACAATACTTAGTATGTGCACTGCATTCTGATATTTCCTATTCTTTTCTCTCCTACTTTTTTGTTAGTCATAACTCAACAAGTTCACTTCACAATTCATTAGTGAGTCGTTACACACGTGTTTAAAAGAATTGTGTATACAATAATTCATTTTAAAAAATGCATTAAGGACTGGAGCCTCCCTCCCCCCGTCCCCCAAGACAGGTGCTAAATGAAATGCCCTCTCAAGGTGGCAGATCAAACGTTTTGAAGCAGGTTCCATTCCCAGATCGTGGCAATGGGAAGATGCTGGATGTTCGGGAGAGCAATGAACAGTTTGTTGGCAAATATTTGTAGGACATCTATTATGTGTCAAGCACTTGTGGTTTGGGAATTTAGCTGGATACAGAACAGACAGCTCAAAAGTCCAGAACCTACTGAGAAAGGTGGGCTTTAATCTGATGCCTGAGCCTATCAGCACACAACTCTCCCAATCTGTCATTACTAGAAGTGGAATTTCTTAAGTTAGTTTTCTAGCTCAAGAATCAATTTTTTTCCTATCTCAGCCAAGAGGTTTCCACACTCGAACCTGACTCCAGATGTTGAATCTAGCTTGCCAGAAACAAAATGTGCTTTAAAAATATCTAACTATTACATGGCAAATCTTTCTGAATTTGCCTTTTCAAGTTACTGATAGATATTTCAGGCTATAATGATATTGCTTCAGTATTAAAAAAAAAACCAGTCGCATTCCATTTTTAAAGAATGCCTTGAGCTTGTCAGCACCATAAAGGCTAATCTCACCTGTAGCTCCTTTACTCAGAAGTGAATGGGTGTAGTTAAACTCTCCCTGGGACAAGTCATATTTTAAAAGAAAATGTGAGAAACCCGACGCGGTCTGAAAGCCAAGGCCTGTCTCAGAATTTGCCTTCTGAAACACAACGGGTTTCACAATTAGAATTCTGTTTAATTATCTGAAGAACTTGGGAGGGAAGGAGGAAGGGAGGGAGAGGAGATGGGAGGGAGGAAGGAAGGAAGGGAAAAAGGAAAGAACCCCAAAGCTAATAACATGAACCACCAATGAAGAGGAGATTATAACTGTTAAAGCATCCTCTGTCTTCTGCAGTGCCCAGCCCACTGCTGGGTACACAGTAGTCGTAAAATAGCCAGTTGTTGAATCAATTAGATCACATTTGAGTTTAGAACACCAAGCTTTCACACAACAAGAATAGAACAACAGCGCCGAAACCGGTTTGGCTCAGTGGTAGAGCGTCGGTCTGCGGACTGAAAGGTCCCGGGTTCGATTCCGGTCAAGGGCATGTACATTGGTTGCGGGCACATCCCCAGTGGTGGGTGTGCAGGAGGCAGCTGGTCGATGTTTCTCTCTCATTGACGTTTCTAGCTCTCTCTTCTCTCTCTTCCTCTCTGTAAAATGTCAATAAAATATATTAAAAAAAAAAAAAAGAATAGAACAACATACCCATGTTTCTTCATGTACATTACTAAGGCTTTTCCAGGATCACACAGCTATCCAGGACCCTGTCTAGGACCAAGTGCACTATTAGAAGAGGGTGCACTGGAATTGTATGACTTTGGGTCAGTTATTTAAGCACTAGACGCCTGATGCACAAAATTCGTGCAAGAGTAGGCCTTTGCAGCCCTGGTGGCTGCCAGCTGCCTTGATCCCTCCCAGCCACAGCAGCTGCAGCCCTGGCTTTGTCCAGAGGGTTGTCCTGCTGTCCGGCCTGTTTGGCCGTCCAGTCTAATTAGAATACTACTCTTTTATTATTATAGATAGATTCTATGCCCCAGCTTCCACATCTATAAAATAAGGTAACAATGAGATAATCCATATAAAGTGCTTAAAACAGAATCTAGCACCCAGTATGCTCAAGAAATATTAGGTATTATTATTAGAATCCAGCCCTTTTAATACCCATTTGAATGCTCTTTCCACCACACTGTGCTGCTTCCTAATGTTCCCTCAAAACCTGTTCCCTCTATCCCCTAGCTGGTTTGGCTCAGGGGATAGAGCGTCGGCCTGCATATGAAAGGTCCCAGGTTCAATTCCAGTCAAGGACATATACCTTGGTTGCGGGCATGTCCCCAATAGGGGGTGTGCAGGAGACAGCTGATTGATGTTTCTCTCTCATCGATGTTTCTAACTCTCTCTCCTTCTCCCTTCCTCTGTAAAAAAAACAAAAAAAAAAAAAACCCCAATAAAATAGATTTAAACACACACACACACACACACACACACACACACACACACACACAAAACCTGTTCATGATCATGGTGTGGAATTGGGAAGGTCACCAGAAACTAATTGCCAGGCAGGACTGCAGCTAAATCAGAGGGACTTACAACCTTCAGGGAATAAGAATCTGGTTTCCCTTATGCCTGGTGCTGCAGAAGGTCCTCTGCTCTCCCCAAATCTATTCCCTGCCCCATCTTTAGTAAGAACCAAAGTAACAATCACTCTGTAAGAAAGATGCCATTTTCCTGAGGGAAAATAAAACAAACAAAACCGGTAGGTGTTTAGCAGAAAGGAGGAAACTGGCTAGGTGGGAGGAGGTACAGAAGAAAAATGAGGAGGCTAGAATTACTTTCTATCCCGCCAAGTGGATTAAACAGAAAAGATCCTTCTCAGCTGCACAACTGGACCTTGGTTCAATTGAGTTGGTATTTTAAATGTCCGGAGGTAAGAGCTCCCTGTAGCCCATGTCAGTAAAGACAAGGACTGCCCATTACCAAGTTCTGGTTTAAGACACTTGTTTCTGAAAGCCATTTCCTTAAAGTCTTTCCAGAAGTTCTGGAATGTATGAGTAGCCAGACTTGATGTAACAATGCTAGTGGCCCTGGGAGAAAATCCATTCGTTGGCATGACAATAAGTCCCGTGGATTCATCGCCTACGTCCCATGGATTCTCGCTATGCTCTGTTAGAACTGACCAGAGCCTCTTGTCAGGGAAACACATAATTGGAACAAGACTGAGATCCACGGGGCTGGGGCAGGGGTGAGGACAGGAAGCGGCTGAAGGTCCTCTGCTCTCCCCACACCTCAGAGGGTATAGTCTGAAGCACAATCCTATAACAATCTCAATGTTCCTCCACTGTTGTTTCAATCTCTTGGAATGGCCATTCCTGGTACGAAGAAAATAAGCTGAAAACAACACCCTTAAAAAGGAAAGCGACAATCAAGTCCGAGGCTTCATCTCTTAAATCACCGCTGTGAGCCTTTCCTTGGCAAATTTCAATCTTTAACTCTTTTTGTATAATGATTTCAGCGGGAGTGTGCTAATGTCTTCAGGTCCTGATCTCCAGGGCTAAAACCTTTCCTGAGGTTCCATGGAAGATGAGTAATCACCCCACCTCCCAGGCAGGACACGACCGACATAGAAACGATGTCCAGGTGACCGTGGAACCCTCGGGAAGACTGGGACACAGGAGACAAAAGACACAAAGGCAAACAGGCAACACGAGAACACAAATCTCTCAGCAACTGTAAAATGAACTCTGGGGAAAAATAATCAATGGAAAGAGGGGGGGGGGGTCAGATAAGGTTCTTGCAAGCATATGCCTTTCTACAGTAAGAAATTCCAGGAGAGGCGGGTGAGCAGAATGGCCGTGCGGCTCCCAGATGGCTGGCAGGAGAATGGAAGAACAGGAGTTAAAAGTGCTCATCCGAAAGCTGGCAGCATGAACCCAGAGAGGAGGGCGGCCTGGGAGAAAGTTAAACAGTCAGCAGCACCAGTGCCGGAAAAGCCCAGGGCACTGGGCAGAGCGCTGATTAAACACTTTAAGAAAGAGGAACCCAGCGGCAAAGTCAATTCATTGAGGGATCTGTGTAGTTTTAGTACGCTCGGAGTTGCCTTAGAATCCCCTTGTCAAGGGAGGAAAAGAGGTTCCAGAAGGTTCAATGATGAAGAGAGTATGTTCTTGATACTCCAGGGGCCAGAGTTGAACCTAAGAGAGCAGGAAGCCAATTCTGGGAGACTGAGCAGAGTGCTTTCCTGGAAGAGAATTAGGATGCGTTTCTTTTTTCTTTTTTAATTATTTTATTGATTTTTTACAGAGAGGAAGAGAGAGGGATAGAGAGTTAGAAACATCGATGAGAAAGAATCATCGATCAGCTGCCTCTTGCACACCCCCCACTGGGGATGTGCCGGCAACCAAGGTACATGCCCTTGACCGGAATCGAACCCGGGACCTTTCAGTCCGCAGATCGACGCTCTACCACTGAGCCAAACCGGTTTTGGCAGTAGGATGCGTTTCTTGGGGGCCGGGGTGCAGATCTGAGTTGGGAGCTTTCTCCAGCTGCAGTGGAGGTCTGCAGCCTGTGTCCTTGCCCACACCATGTCCACCTGCGCAGTCACTCCTATCAGTCCCGGTCCGCATACAGTTAAAATCTCTATCCTGGGGGAGGGCACCTCCCCTCTTGCTAGGACTTCATCCCCAATGAAAAATCAGTGAAGTGTGAGAAGGAAAATGTTCAGAGTTTGTAACTGGCGATTTTCATCTCCAGCTCTGATTTCTCGCCCAAGAGCTTCAATTTTCCCCTTCAGTTCAGGCTTTATAAATGTTTCAGGTGCACTTGAAAAGAATGCACAGTTGGCCGCAGTTGTTAGGCACGGTGCCCATATATGTTACTTAGCCAAACGGGTTTTCTTTTTGTGTCCACTTGTTTAATCATCCACTAAAGCAGGTGTATTAAGTCTCCCAGTGGGGTTGATGGTTGTTTATTTCTCCTTTTAATTCTGCCCATTTTTTATTTATATACTTTAGAATTTTATTGTTAAGTATATACTTCTTTCTGACAGCTTGAATCTTTAATTATTATTAAATGTTTCTTTATTTCTAATAATAGTTTTGGCATTAAAATCTACTTGGTCTGAATTTATCAGAGCTCTTTTTTTTCCCATCGTTTTGCTCTAAACTTTTCTATATCCTTATATTTAAAGGTGTGTCTCCTCTTACAAGCAACGTATATGTATACTTCACTTTTGTTTATTTAAAATCTGTCGGACAATCTATTTTTTAATTTTATATGACTCAATTTACACTTGTCATTACTGATAAATTTAAGCTTAAATCCATCCACTGGCTATCTGCTACTTGTTCTACCTCTCTTCACAGTTCCTTTCTCTCTCTCTCTCTCTCTCTCTCTCTCTCTCTCTGTCTCTCATTTTCCCCCTTCTTTTTTTTTCTTCCATTTTAAAAAGTTCAGTGAGCCCTGGTTGGGTAGCTCAAGTTGGTTGGACCATTGATCCGGCACACCAAATGTTTGAGGGTTCAATTCCTGGTCAGGGCACACACCTAGGTTGCAGTTTCTCTCCCACATCAATGTCTCCCTCTGTTGCCCCACACCCCTCCCCTCAGTCAATCAATAATAACATACCCTTGAGAGAGGATTAAAAAAAAAAAAAGTTCAGCCCTAACTGGTTTGGCTCAGTGGCTAGAGCATTGGCCTGCGTGTTTAATTTCAGTCAAGGGCACATGCCTGGGTTGCAGGCTCAATTCCCCAGTAGGGGGCATGCAGGAGGCAGCCAATCAGTGATTCTGTCTCATCACTGATGCTTCTCTCTCTCTCTCTCTCTCTCTCTCTCTCTCTCTCTCTCTCTTTCTCTCAAGTTCAGTGAAAGCCATTCTTTTTTAGTATATTTTATATGTATTGATAGAGTCTACATCCCACCATCATAATTAAAATACAGAACACGTGCATCATTCATCAAAATAATCTCTCATGCTGCCCCTTTCCTCTGTGAGTCTAATTCTGCTCCACCCTGCACTGCTGGAAGCCCTGGCAGTGTTCCATGTCCCTATAGTTTTCCCTGAACCAGAATCTTTCTTACCTTCTTCTGGACTCTTTTTACTAATCAAGTCTTCCCCTCTTAGACTGGCAGAGATATTATTTCTCTAGTGGAAACCTTAAATTACAACATATGGCTTTGACTTGCCAAAGTCTAATATAAATTAATGCTATACTGGGCGATACTTTTAGACCTATTTCCCCACCCCAACGCAGACATGGACTCTATTGTTACCATTTACATTAATTTTATACACAAGAGTGGGCAAAAGTACATTTACAGTTGTGAGAACGTGAAACAGAGAGTTTATCCTTGTATTATTTATTAATCTGTATTTTCCCATATGAACCAGTGTAAACTTGCTTTTGCCCACCCCTGTATGCTTAAAACTCCACATTAGATTTTCCCCCCAACCCACAGACTTTACTCAGGTTTCACCAACTGTCCTACTTGTTCTTTATAGTAAGAATATTTCAGGCCCAGGGTCCAATCCAATCCAAGATCACCTGTTGCATTTCAGTTGTCATGTCTCTTTAGCCTTCTTTATCTGTATCAATTTTTCCTATAAACTTTGACATTTTGAAGAGTTGGGGCCATCTATTTATAGAATATCCCTTTATTTGGGTTTGTCTGATGCTTCATTAGATTCACATTATACATAGGTGGCAGGAATAGCCCAGAAGTGACGCTCTATTCTCCTCATTGATCCTATTAGGTGGCAGGTGATTTTGACTTGTGCCCATCTTGGTGATGTTAACTTTAGTCACCAAGTACTGGATATGTCCTCCAAGCTTCTCTACTGTAAAGTTACTATTTCCCCCCTTTGTAATAAATAACTAACCTGTGAAGAGATTCTGTGAAATTATGTGAATATCCTATTCCTTATACTACACTGATGGCTCTTGCCTGAATCAAGTTACTATAATGATTGGCAGATACTGTCTTTTATTTACTTTTTATTTTTATTTGATTTGATTGAGTAACTGATTGATTGACCTTGAGAGTACACTTATTAAAACTGGGACGCTGACACAAGGGAGGGCCTAGGATAGAAGCAGCAACAGAAGAGCCCAGGTGGGCTGCTGTCAGCTCACTAGAACTTCAGAGAAAAGGGGACCTTGGAGACAGGTTCAGGGGATAAGTCTGGGATGAGCTGCCACTGCCCAATGCTCCCCTGGTGGCAAGTCTTGTGGAGGTCCTTAGAGTTCAGGAGACGCACACCCTAGAGGGAAGAAGAGTGGGGAGGGAAAGCCCAGGCGTGCTCCTGGGAGGTAGCATGCACCCAGATAGTTATTTTTAAACTCTATCATTCTTTCTGTGTTTATTAAATTTTACTGTAAGGGTCTCTCTTTCTCCCTTAGATTTTTACTTCTGTCAAGGTGGATACATGGATTCTGATTTTATTCAATGGGCTATAATCCATTACTGTCATTATTTATTAAACCAAATGGGTAACAACCATATTAAATAAAAATGGAGAAGAAAGAATCCAAGTAACTTTCAGCTACAGTACTTTCACTCCCCTCAGGCTAAAGATAAAAGGACCAAATTAACTGCAAAGAAAACTTAAATTCACCTTAGTAGGTTAGTAAGTTTATTGCTAATAGAGGTATTGGGTATAGTAATTCTGTAACAAGTTTATGTGTATTGTAGAACTGAGCAAAGGAATAAATATATTGATTTCGTTGGGAACCAGTCTTCTCATAGTGAGAGAATGGATATACTAGTGAAAGTCAAGAATGACTTAAAACAGCAATTTTACGCAGGCTGCTCACTAAAAGGACATGAGCAATGTCACCTCAATGGCAACAAGCACACCTAGCTTCCAGATCACAGGCTCTAATATCACTCCCCACTATAAAGACCCAGAGGTCCTTAGCAAAATGGCAGAGTCCAGGGCTGGGGCTGGGAGAGTGAGCCTGGACCATCTTGTGCCAGAAGTAAGAATGTGCTCAAAGAATGACACACACAGAAGCCAGTGTGAAGGAGCTTCCACTGGCCAAACCTGGGACTATCTGAGTATCAAAATGATATCTTTCAGTTCATTAATTTTTTATTCAGTTTTGTCTAACCTGCTATTTAATCCACACATTGAGCTTTTTATTATAATTACTGTACTTCTCAGTACTAAAATATGTTTGATTCTTACTTCTCTTTATATGTAGATAAAATTCACATACCATAAAATTCATCATATTTAAATGTACAATTCCGGGGGAGGGGGGGTGGTTCCTAGTATATTAACTATCTAATTCCAGAACATTTCATCACCCCAGAAAGAAACCTCAGACCTGTTAGTAGTTATTCCAATCCTCCCTCTTCTCTCTTCCTGGCAAACACTAATCCACTTCCTCAAAGGAATTAACCTTTCTGAATATTTCCTATAAATGGAATAAAATAATACATGGCCATCGGTGTCTGACTTCTTTGTGTGTGCGTGTGCATATGACTTCTTTCACTTAGCATCTAGTTTTCAAGGTTCTACACATTGTGGCATGTATTATTACTTCCTTTTTATGGCTTAATAATATTTCATTGTGTAAATATGCCATACTTTGTTTATCCATAAATCAGTTGATGCATATTTGGATTTGTTTCCACTTTTTGGTTATTACGAACAGTGCTGCTATGAATATTCATGTATAAGTTATATAAGCACATTTTTGGTTCTCTTGGGTATAGATCTAGGAGTGGAATTGCTGAGTCGCTGGGTAATTCTATGGTTCAGTTTTTGCCTAAGTTGCTTAAGTTTTTAAGGAACTGCCAAAATGTTTTCTCTAGAGTATCTGCACCATTTTATAATCCCACCAGCAATGTATGAGGATTCCAATTTCTCTATGTCTTTGCCAACACTTGTTCTTAATTTTTCTTTTAATTGATATTTTACAGAGAGGAAGGGAGAGAGATAGAGAGCTAGAAACGTCGATGAGAGAGAAACATCGACCAGCTGCCTCTTGCACACCCCCTACCGGGGATGTGCCTGCAACCAATGTACATGCCCTTGACCGGAATCGAACCTGGGACCTTTCAGTCCGCAGACCGACGCTCTACCACTGAGCCAAACCGGTTTCGGCCCAACACTTGTTCTTTTCTAAGTATAGCCATCCTAGTGGATAGAAAAATTACTTCATTGTAATTTTAATTTGCCATTCTCTAATGACTAACAATGTTGAGTGTCTTTTCATGCACTTGTTTGGCCATTTGTATACTTTCTTTTTTAAAAAATTGGGTTGTTTGTCTTTTGTTAAGGAGTAGTAAGAGTTTTTCATACATTCTGGATACTAGCTCCTTATCAGCTATATAATTTGAATATATTTTCTCCCATTCTATAGGTTGTCTTTTCATTTAAAAAATATATATTTTATTGATTTTTTACAAAGAGGAAAGGAGAGAGATAGAGAGTTAGAAACATCGATGAGAGAGAAACATCAATCAGCTGCCTCCAGCACACCTCCTACTGGGGATGTGCCCACAACCAAGATACATGCCCTTGACGGGAATTGAACCTGGGACCTTTCAGTCCACAGGCTGACACTCTATCCACTGAGCCAAACCAGTTTTGGCTGTCTTTTAATTTTCATCTAATACTTTGGATTAGACAAGAAATTTATAAAGATTTACACCTATATTGTTTTCTACGAGTTTTAGCTCCTTACATTTACATCTTTAATCCATTTTAAGTTGATTTTTAAAAATAATTTTCAGTTATTATTATTTGGTTTCATAAATATATTAAACATAAAGCTTGTCTGATAACCATTACATGGGTCTCCTATGAGTCTGTTGTGTGACAAAATACTATTGTCCTAGGCCTAATGTTTCTCTCTCCTTCTTTTTGTGTGTGTAAGGAGAGAGAAACATTAGGCCTAGGACAATAGTATTTTTCACTAAAGAGGATTTAAATTTGCTTCTAGCCACTAAATATCTTAGGTCACCTTAATCCAATTAGAAATTAAAATAATTTAAAGGTAGACTTCAGTCCCTGTGTGACTGTTAAAGTCTATTTCCGATTCACACTTCTCAACTGCATCCCTGTGGGGTCCCAGAGCCTGGGGGAGTTTACCAAGGCTCCCACTCCTTGGCTTTGAATTCCAGTTTTGATCCTGCTAGTCCTCCAAGGCTATTAAAAGCTCCTTTCAGCTTATTGGCCCTCAGTGTCTTTTTCTAGAATAGTAGAACCTCTCGGGGGGAAAGCAGCTCCGAAGAAGCAGAAGGAAAGGTGTGAGTTACCTACGCTGCCATTTACAGAAGCACAACTCAAAGCTTAAACTTTGAAGACAGAAATTATGTTTCTGTATGGCCCACACTAGGTCCAGTGCAATGCTGGGTACTAATTAATTACTAAAATATGCTTTGTATGAAAGAATGGATGCTGATTAAAGTGAAGTTTATCATATTTATGTTTTAAAGTTGTGCATTCCTCAGGACATGGTAACCAAGTGTTCTTGGTAAAACAAAAGAGAAGAAAGCCTGAGGTTTTAAATATGGTTCCTCATTACTTCCTTAAGGGTTTTCAAAAACCACAATCAAAAGGCAGGTGGGGACTGAATCTACCTAATATAAAGAGCATCCGTGAAATGAGCTGTAGTAATTGAGAATGCAGATTCAAACCTCAGACATTCTCTGGTGACCCAGAGTCCATCAAATGAAGGAACTCCATCTGATGTTCTAAAAATCGGCACTTATTAAAGTCTACTAAGGGCCATTTGGGGGTCTGAGGAGGGAGGTTTGGCTATCTAGTTCCTGGGACATAGGTGAGAATGTCAGCTTCACTAGCTAGCCCATATTCTTTAACAGCATACTGTCCTCTCCTAAGCGACACTAGTTTAGAAAGGAAAGAAGTAACCACTGACTTCTAATTCTCCCTCCAATAAAAGGCCATATGCTGCTGATGTTTCCTTCATGATACATATGTCTGACATCTGTCTCCTTTCCATGCCTCCTGTCACTGCTACCACGTAGCAGGCCCTTCTCATTTGGCCCTGGATGAAAGGCCCGGCCTTTCCGAAACAGCAGCTCTACAATATCCTCTTCCTGTGAAGAAACCAACCCGCCATGGCTCCCAAATGCTCTCAGGATCCAGTTCAAACTTCTTGGTCGCACATGCAGGGCCCTTTATGGTTTTGTTTCACCTACTTTCCTCGTTTTCACTCTGAAATTACTAATTAATTTAGTAATTGATTAGTACTCTAAGCAAGTTGTTTTATCCACCACTCTGTGACGGTCCCTCACCCATTCCTGCGCTCTGTTTCGTCCTGAAGTCTGTGTCTTCCACATAGAATGTCCTGCCCTCCAGCTTGCCCCACACTCACAAACCTTCCCATTTCTAATTACAAAATCATTTTCATTCACTAAACTCTCAGTGCATTCTTTCTTCTTTCTGAAGTGATTCATTTTACTTCCCCCAAAAGTAAAATAAAATTTAAAATATAAATAAACAAAAACCCAGCTCAAATTTCACCTCTCTACTTTCTGCATGTAAAGCATCTTCAAAATACTTTAAAATTATTTATTTTAAAGAGTGGGTGTGTGCGTATGTGGGGGTATCAATGGTGATATGGAAATTATATGTTTTTTAAAAAAAAAATTAAATTGTGTGCCTTGGCTGCTGTGGCTCAGTTGGTTGGAGCGTCACCCCATACATAAAAAAATCCTGAGTTTGGTTCTCGATCAGGGCACATACCTAGGCTGTGGATTTGGTCTCTAGTTGGGGTGCAAACGAGAGGCAACTAAAAGATGTTTCTCTCTCACATAGAGGTTTCTTTCTCTCTCTTCCTGTCTCTAAAATCAATAGACATATCCTCAGTGAGGATTAAAAAAATTATATTGTGCCTTACCTCACACTATATATAAAAACTGGTATTATGGGAATGGCTCGGAGATCATAATGTGAAAGACCAATCTATGACTGGTAGGTGATAATACAATGGATATCTTCAAGACCTTAGGGTAGGAAAGGTTTTCTTAAATGTGATAGAAAAAGCACTAACCATAAAGGAAAACAAATGCAACTATGCTAAAATTATAAACTTTTACTAACTAATAAAATATATGAAAAAAAATGCAGACAAAGCTCGTGTAGGAGAATATATGTCCACACTTATACCCAATAAAAGATAAAAGAACTAATATTTGGAATAGGCACTTCACAAAAGCATATATTGAGTGGGCAGATTATTATGATCTCTGAACGCATAATATTCTGGCCACTCAGTATATATATATATATATATATATATATATATATATATATATAAAATCTTAAAGGCCTGGTGCATGAATTTGTGCATGGGTGGGGTCCGCCCAGCCTGGCCAGGGGAGTAGACATGGACGGTTGGCCAACCTGCCTGCTGGTCGAACTCCTGGTTGAGGGTACAATTTGCATATTAACCTTTTATTATATATGATATACACTGAGTGGCCAGATTATTATGCATTCAGAGATCATAATAATCTGGCCACTCAGTGTATATCTAAATGATCAATAAAAATAAGATAAGGCCCTCAAACTCATTAGTAGTCAGATAAATACAAATTAAAACTAGTATAACAGCTAAACTTAAAACAGTTGAAAGTAAAGCTATAGTGAAAATTAAAAATCTGATTATACTAAATGTTGAAAAATAAAACTCATTGCTGGTGGGGGTGCAAACTACTAATAAACACTTTGGAAAACAGTTCAGTATTATACATATAAAACTAATATGCAAATAGACTGAACAGCAGAACAACCAAACAGTCGTTATGATGTGCGCTAACCACCAGGGGGCGAGTGAGAAACACAGTGGGCATCAGGAGCAGGCAACAGAGCACAGAACATGGCGGGCGTCGGCCATGGTGGGATGGTGGAGCAGGTAACCAGACCAAGGTGGGGCACCAGTTGCTATCATCAGAACAAGCCTCTGGTGGTTACTGAAAATTCTTTGCTCCCACACACCACAGTCCCACCTGGCACTCACACCTGCTGCTGGCACCAGCCCCACTTGCACCCCCAGCTGGCACCGGAGCCACCATTCCTACCCGCTGCCAGCACCCAGCTCTGGTCCGATCGCTCGGTGCCGTCAGTGGGTACAAGAGGCAGGTGCGGCCCTGATCGCCCCTCAGGGCTTCTCTACCTCCCCCTGCTCCTGAGGGGTGACTGGGGCTGGCAGCCACTTCTTGCATCCATTGCCAGTGCTGGCCCCAATTGCTCTATGCCATCACCGGGTGTGAGCGGGGCTGGCGCCATGAGCAGGGCAGCACCATGAGCACATGGGAACAACAGGGGCAGGAGCAAGGCTGCCAGAAGACAAGGGACTGGGAGCCACAGTGGGAGGGACTGGGTGGGGGTGTGGAGGATGGGCCAAGACCTGCCCCTGTGCCCACCACAGCCTCTCAGCTCACAGTTCCTTTCAAAGTGCACAAATTCATGCACTGGGCCTCTAGTATAGAACATAAGAACACATGCCTACTTTTTGACCCAGCAATTTCACTACTTGGTATATTCCCTAGAAATCTGGGCACATGCACAGCAGAATGCACATAAAAGAACGCTCACAGTAGTTCCAAACTAAGAGCAACCCAAGTGCCCATTGACAACAAAATGGATAAATTGTGGTGAATTCATAAGTGGAATCCTTCAGCAATAAAAATAAATAAAGTACAGCCACATGCAATGGCATGGATGAATTTCACAACCCATGGCAAACAAAAGCAGCAAGACAAAAGACTGAGTACAGTATGATTCACTTACGTAAAGTTCACCAACAGGCCAAATTGAACTATTCTGATTAAAGGTAAATAACTAGAGGATATAATTTACGAAAAGCATGGAAATGATTATCTCAAAAATAGAATAGTGGGAGAAACAGAGAAAGTTGTGACTCAGGAGAAGCCGGAGCTTTTGAGGTGCTGATAAGGTTTGATGTATTGACCTATGTAGTTACTTTGTTTGGCTTATAACTGCTCATTTATTATACACATAAATTTTCTATATTTCAAAAAGTTTTAAAAATATATTTTTATTGATTTCAGAGAAGAGAGAGGAAAGGAGAGAGGAGAGAGGGAGGAAGGGGAGAGAGAGAGAGAGAGAGAGAGAGAGAGAGAGAGAGAGAGAGAGAGAGAGAAACATCAATGATGAGAGAGAATCATCAATTGCCTCCTGCACGCGCCACATTGGGGATCAAGTCCATCACCCAGGCCCTAAGAATAAGCTGCAGGATTTTCTGGTTAGAGGGAAGGAATCCAAAACTTAATCAGCTTTTAAATCCACTTGCTGTATTTGGATGGCTGGTAGTTCAAAGGGCAAATGGCAAACGCACGTCTCATTCAGCACCCTGGCCATCGTGCAGACGGAACTGAGCCAAGGGGTCTCTAAGTACTGCTTTCCCCGTGGAAGCCTTCAACAGTCCATCTGTTCCTTGCCTTGGTCTTGGGACTTCAGTCTGAATGGGACGAGGATGGTGGAAAATGACAAGGACGAGCCCTATGTTGGGGGCCCGGCCCTATAGTGTTCAGGCAGCAATCTTCTCGGGGAGCCCAAGCAAGAGAGCAGAAAGAGGCTTTTAAGACAATGGGTGCTTTCAGGAGTTCCCTCAGTACCCAGCGGAGATGTGAGGAGGAGAGGGAAGGTTAAAAAACCCAGGGGGAAGGAAACCATTTTTTGATCCATTCCAAAAACAACAACCATGATCTAAGAACCACATGCCATGGTTACAGAAAAAAAAAAAAAAAAAAAAAAAAGCAACAACGTGCTTTCCTGCATTCCTGCCTCTCCATGCCAGGCTGTCCTCACCCCCTGGTCATGCCCACCCCCAACTCCTGGGGACAATTGAGCTGTGTCTCTGGCATGTGCGGAGCTCTGCAGGTCAGGGCCATGGCTAACGGGAACATTCATTCTCCACAGGCTCTCCGGGGCGCCTCAAAACGCCCTTTGTGTCACTTTGCCTCTCTCTCCACCCTTCCTTGACACTAATTTAATCAAGATGTCCTTCTAGCTCGTAGATAGGGTGGACTTGTCAGTTCCGCATTCTTTGTGGCATTACTGCCTCGCAGCAAATATGTGGTGTTGGAGCCAGCAAGTTGAGGGGAAGAGGGGTCAGGTCTCCTAGCCAGAGCATGCCAACCTTTGAGGTGAACCCTAGGAGGAAGAGTGCCCTAGGTTTGTGATTGGGTGCTTATAATTTTTAATTAGCCCTAAATATTCTGTTGAGATGGAAAAATATTTTCTTAGGAAAGTACACACGTATTCAGAAGCAAAAAAAAAAAAAAAAAAAAAAAAGGCAAAGGAAAAGAAAAAAGGACAGGATTTCTTCATCAGCACTGTTTTTAGAATGCTGAACTAGAAGAGAGAGCTTGTTGTCAGTTAACGCCAGTTCTCTCTCTTCTAGTCTCCATTCACTCACCATAATTCTGCGAAATCTGAAAACTTGAGTTGTCTTAGCTAGAAGTCAGATTTTAATTCAAGTTTGCCTCCCTTAGTTGCTTTTGTAGAACACAGTCAATATCCAGAAAAGAATCTCAAAATTATGGTAAGGGATTCAACCAGTAAGAAAAATAAACAAAGAAACCATCTGGAGCCCTGATTGTCTTGTAGTTCTGTTTCTTATTTTTATTTTTGTTGATTTTTTTAGAAAGAGGAAGGAAGAAGAAGAGAGAAAGAGAACATCACTATGAGAGTGGAACACTGATTGGCTGCCTCCTGCAGGCCCCCTCAAGCCTGCAACCCGGGTGTGTGCCCTGACCAGGATTGACCGGCAACCTTTTGGTGCATGGGCTGATACCCAATCAAGCCACACTGGCCAGGGTTCTGTTTCTTTCCTATTTTCTTCTCTTGTATGTTTTCTTTTCTTTTTTCTTCTCTTGTATGCTGATGACTTTCTGTAGTGTTGTGTTTGGATTCCTTTCTCTTTAAATCTTGTACATCTCTTGTAGATTTTTGGCTTGTGCTTCATATAGAAGAAGCTCTATTTATAGCAGCCTATTTTAAGTTGATGGTCACTTAAATACAAACACATTCTAAATTCACTACCATTTTCACTCCCTTCCTCCACATTTATGTTTTTGTCATTATTTTTTACTTCTTTTGTATGCGTTTCTTAATTTACTGTTATAGTTACACAAGATCTTCCTACTTTTGCCTTTTAACCTTTATTTTAGCACTAGTGTTGGTTGATCCAATGCTTTCATTATGTGTTTGTCAGTGAGAACCTTTTTCTTTGTGATGTTTTCTTATTCATACTTTTTATTTTTTTAATCTTCTTCTTAAAGAAGTCCACTGAGTCTTTGCCCTTTCCCCTTCTCTTTTTGCTGACCTGTGTATTATCTTTTCTTTAAAAAAAGCTGTAAGAAATGCTTTCCTCAAACTGTAATATTGTAAAACTACAGTTAAAAGCTCTAGATTTTGTGTTAGTATAGAGAGCACTCATTCTGACCCAAGAGAGAAGAATACCAGCTAATCTAGTAAGTGGCAGAAATCTGGGGAAAAGGCCAGTGGACAGAGCCCCTGGGATATTGTTAACCATATCCTAACACAAAATGGCGAGCACATCTGCACTGGACATTAGAAACGGCTCTGGGTTAAACTAACTAAACTAAAGGAATTTGGTCCAAGAGCTGTTCAAAGGGAGAAGCAACACTGTGAAATGTCATTTAAATGAGACCTACAACATATCTAACAAAGTCAGCTACTCTGGTTCTTAGACGGTGATGGGTTACATAGAGAAAATGTGGGGTTTTTTTCCCTCCTATCTCAGAATGTCTCCAGCATTTTTTAAAAAAGCACAAAATTCAAGCCCTTCTCATTCTGATTCCAAATATAGCTGGACTGTCTCTTCCATCTTCTCCATCCATCCTCTCATTGCCTTAATTCATTCAGTATCCCGTTATCTCTTAAATGAACTATTGCAATAGTTTTGTAACTGCTCTCGATTTTCTAATCTCTCTCACACCCAAACCTCTCAGAGTAATCTTTCTAACAGACAAATCTGTCCGTGGTACTTTATTGGTAAAACCCATTACTGGAATTGTTTCAGTTAAGAAGCATCTATAGATGCTAAAAAGTAGTGGGTAAAGGATAAGGAGAAATGGGATATTTACATTGTCTCCAAGATTCTCCTCACAAAATACTTGAAGTGCAAAGGGCAAGTGACTTACAGTAAAGGAAATCTGGCAGACATCTACCTTAACCAAGCAATCAAAATGATCACCACGAGTGATGGACAAATCAACAAGTGTCTCCTGACATTAAACACTGAGAACGCAATATCAGTCTTATGGTAATTCTTAACAAAATTGCTTAACATCAGACAAAACAAAATTGAGACAGTCTACAAAATATCTGGCTAGTTAGTACTCTCAAAATGTCAGTCATGAAACTGAGAAAATACCAGAGGTTAAAGGAGACTAAAGAAATGGTATACGTTAACACAATGTGTGATCCTGAACTGGACCTTGAACCAGAAATTAAACATTAGTGGGGTAATTAGTGAAATCGACTTAGATAAGATTATGTAATAGTATTATATCAGTGTTAATTTCCTGATTTTGATCATTACACTATGGTTATATGAGATTTTTACATTAGGAGAATTAGGAGAATTTTTGCACTGTTTTGCCAACTTTTCTCTATTTCTGAAGTTATTTCATAATGGAAAGTTCAAAAAACAAAATAAAACAGCAATGACATTATGGAGGCTTCCCCTTTACAGGCTTCAGGTCAGAGTGTAAGCTCTTCAATGTGGCATGCAAGGCAAGCCTCTTCACTTGCCACCTCCTACAAGGGCTGGGTGTTCAGCCATCCTCACCCACAGTACCTCTCGTTCTGGAACACTGTTCACTTGTCTGCACTCCTTATTGTCTGGATAAGCTGTTTTATCTCCCAGGATTCTCTATGCACTACCATCCCCAGCACCGACTCCTCCTTAAGACTCAAAGGGCTTCATAAGGCGTAGCTCACATCATGCTTTCCTCTACCCAAGAACCTGTTACTTCACTGCGCTATCATTGCTTATCTGCATGCCTGTTTCTCCCACGAGACTGTGCTCTTAGGTCAGGGGCCATGCCATGCCATCTGCCCAATACCTGGCAATGTGTCACACACAGTCAAAACTCAGTAACTATGTGTTGTGTGAACATGCTGTGTACACTCAGAACTATTGCAATACCCCACATCAGTATAGTGTCTAATGTTTTTACAAAGCACTTTCATAAAAGTTCCCCCACTTAATGATGGAATTTCAGGGAGAAATATTGGAAAGATTAGAAACCCTTATTTCACAGATTAGAAAGAAAACCTAGTCCAAGGTAAAAAGTTAGGTCACACTGTGTGTCAGTGTGAAAGCTCGGGAAAAACTCTACCTCCCCGATCAGGGTCTCCTTTGATTCATAAACTACAGCAGGGGCCTCTCTTCTCCAAACCCTGCACCAGCCTCTATCCTATCCAACAAATACCACAGCAGGCACGCGGGCAGGAGGGCCGGGGCCTGGCCAGTGCATGGGGAAAGCACTTAATAAGTGCTTATCAGAGCCAACTGAGCCCCCAGGGAGCAGCGCCATAATTCCTTATTTCCCTCAGGTTTACCTGAACCAGGTGTGACCCTCAGGCCCGGCAGAACCATGACACCTGACTGCAGTTTCCGGTCAGGAACGCGCAGGAGGAGAACGCTAGTGTTCAATGAGAGGCCTGACTGGCCACCTAAGAGACCTCTGATCCAGAGAGAGCAGGAGCCCGACCCCCCCAGGGCTGCAGAGCCCGAGCTATGTGGCATCAGGCCAGATGCAACCAGCTCGGATCACATCTTCACGTCTAAGCTGGGGAAGAAGCCCACCCCGCGCCTCAGAAGTCATCTGCTCTGATTACAACGCCCTTTTTAATCTTCCTGCCCAAGGGAGGACGTGCACTGATAACTTTAATAATGCCAGCAGGTACAATTAATTTCCATTCCTGATCTTCCTATAGTGCTGTGTGAAGGGGATTAGAAGGACAAAACTCCACTCCACCGGGGCTTCGGCCTGCAGCTCTGAAGCAGACATTCTGTTCCAAACGCAGCACGGCCAACCTCACCCCGTGTTTCATCTGAGGGACCGCGCGAACGTATGGATGCATGCTTGAAAGACCTGTGTGGCCTTGGGGGCGAGGGCAATTCTTTTGTGGCTGGGTAGCAGTGACTACAAGATTCAATTACATTTAATTTAAAAGCCTGGGCAGGATTTGATAAGTCTAATGGACACGATAATTAAGCAAGATTTAATCAAAATGAGACTGAAATACTTCATGTTGTTTCAAAGAAGAACATCTATTTTATTGGTCAATGTGTTCTGCATTTAATATATCCCTAATGTAAAGTTTTTAATGACTCTAGCAAGATTTTTTCTTTAAACTTGTTAAAGCCAACTAGAAAAAGCTATCTTGATTTATGCAACCTCTCTCTTCTAAAGCAGCTTCATATCCTTTCTCGACGTTTTCCTCACCCCATTGCCAGGAGGCAAAGTGGAAAAGGATGCTTTTTTCATTCAGTTTACAGACAGGCACACAGAGGACTGGAAAGGTCAAATTCTTGTGCAAAGCTAACAAGAAGGTAACGCTAGAGTTGGAAGAGATTATTATATTTATTGTTATTTTGTTAACTCCCTGTGTCAGGCTTATGCTATTATATTCCTTCTCACTATTAGCTGAAAAGATAAGAACATGCTTACAATTCGAATGGAGGTTCTGTTGAGGACACTGTAGTCTCCCAAGATTCAAAAATCCAAATTTAAAGACATGTGCTCAGATCCCATTCTTCTGACCCCTTCAGAGTGCTCATTACGGAGTGGTCTTTTTCTCATTTAAGTTCTATGAGCCATGTTATCTCATTTCCTGTTTGCACATTTTAATTTGTTTTCTCTCCTCTATGCTGCCTCTGCAAAATCCTTTAGGCCCCAACTGCACTTTTCTCTGAATAGTCACTCTCATGACTTCAACTCTCAGCTTTATGTGGTTCATTTCCAAATCTCCCCGACAGCCCCAATCCTCACTGAACCTTCACTCTGCCGGGTCTGAAACTGAACTCGGGAAATAGGGTGTTGTGTCCTAGACAGAACACTGGACGGAGGTGAGAAGAATGAGTAGGTTTGGCGCCACCTCTGCTACCGCTTAATGGGGTGGCCCACAGCAAGTCACTCTCTGCTGGCAATCAGGTGCTTCCCTAAGTACAGGGCTGGCCTAGAATCAGTGGCTCTTTCGCATACTTTCCCCAGTAAGTGGCAACTCCAACTTCCAACTGCTCAGGCCAACAGGCGTGCAGTCGCCTTTGGCCCCTCTTCTCCCCACACGCCACATTCAATTCAGCACGAAGTCCTACTGGCTCCATTATTAAAACACATCCCAGAATCTGACCTCCTCCATAAGCATCACACACCTGCCATTCCAATATTATCTCCTACCCAAATTCTTTACTGAAGTCTCCTCAACTGTCCTTCCTTTTCTGCTCCCACCTGGGTCCTCCTTCAGTCTTAACACAGAAGCCAAATAATCCTACTCACAGCGGTCAGACTATCATTCTTCTGTTCCAAATCCTCCCGGGGCTCTTCAATGGCCTCCAAAGCGCCTCCCAGTGGCAGCCTGCCACCAATCCCCAAGCCCATCTCCTTCGGTTCTTCCTGTCCACTGTGCACAAGGCCTCATCGCTGTTTCTCTAACCGGGTAAGTACACTCCTGTCTCATGGCCTTGGGCATGCTGTTTTCTCTGCCTGAAATACCTTCCTTGGAGAGCTAACGAGCAAAATCCTTCCAGAATCAGTTCAAAGTGCCAGTTTATCGATGAAGCCTTTCCAAAACACCCCCTATAAACCAGCAATATCCCCAACCCTCTCATCCTCTTTCACCCTGCTTTATTTTTTATCATCACCGCTATGTTACATATTTCTGTTTTATTTGATAGTTTTCTGTTTCTCTGACTAGAATATAAGCTCCATGCAGGCAAGGACGTTTCCCTGTTTTGTTTTCTGCTGCATTTCCGTGCCTACCACAGTAACTTCTGAAACACAGGAGGCACACTGAAAACCGTTGGTGAACGACTAAATGGATTTTGGCCCGTCTTCTAACATTTACGTGACCGTCTACCTCACATCAGGTTACTGGGCACGATCTATAATTTCTTTGTTATGCCTCTTACTAAACCCCATTCATTTAGTTTCCACTGCCATATCCAAGACCTGGCTTCTGTTATCTCCCTGAATTATTGTAGTAGGGTCCCAAATGGTTTCTTCCATCCTAAGCCACTTTCACACTACCATCAATACTACTGCAAATCATAGCTTTCAGAATTTCACTGCCCTACCTAAAATGGTCAATGGCTCTTTTTGATTAGTAGCTTGAAGTCCTTGGACTGACATTCAAAACCCTCCACACTCAGGCTCCAAGCTCAACCCACACGTCTTTCCCCATTGCTGGCCAAAAGAAAGCCTCTGCTGCTGTCAGACTGGTCTCATGGTGACTTCTCTAACGGGACAAAGAGGCAAGAGAAGAAGTTAGCACCAGATAATATGAACACCATGGTGTAGCTCAGTGGATTAAGCGTCATCCCATGGACCAATCGAGGTGTTGGGTTCGATTCCCAGTCAGGGCACATGCCTGGGTTGTGGGCTCGATCCCCAGTAGGGGGAGGGAGTACAGGAGGCAGCTGATCAATGTGTCTCTCTCATTGATGTTTCTAACTTTCCTTCCTTCCTCTCTGAAATCAATATATATATATATATTTTTTTAATATATATTTTATTGATATTTTACAGCGAGGAAGGGAGAGAGATAGAGAGCTAGAAACCTCTATGAGAGAGAAACATTGACCAGCTGCCTCTTGCACACCCCCTATTGGGGATGTGCCCACAACCAATGTACATGCCCTGACCGGAATCGAACCTGGGACCTTTCAGTCCGCAGACCAACGCTCTACCACTGAGCCAAACCGGTTTCGGTTAAAAATATATTTTATAAAAAGAAAACATTCAAAAGGTATTTCCATAAGATAAAAAATGGATGGATAATTAAGAATCCTGAAGCACATAATTAAAAGGACATCAGCCAAATTCTTTCCCCTCTGTGGTGCTTGCCTGACTCACCTCTTATGAATCTGTTCCTTTTCCAAACTCCTATAAGTGACTAATTATCTGCACCACTCATTAAACTGACGTCTTAAGTTGTAACCTGTTCCTAGAGTCTATGGACTGTCTATCCAAGTAAGATGTAATACATCTAAGACTTTGAAACCTATGTTAAGCTTGTTCTGCAGCCATTTTATAGTGCCAAGTTGAATAGGAAACAATAACAGACAATCCAATAATATTTACTCAGTTGAACTGCATGAACTGGTAGTGGTACTTGTGTTCCTAGATTCAAATAAAATGGTGCTTTAAAAAAAAATGAGGTGAAAGAAGAGACAGGTAGGCTATGCAGTTTTCTTCCTGAAAACTCAAAAGCCCAAGGAAGGCCACTGACTCAAGAACTGTAAATTCAGAAGGCTTATTTTTTATTCTCCACCCCAAAATGAGCATCAAAAGAAAAACAAGGTCATGGTAGGAAGCAAGGCAGGACAGGAAGCAATGCCTATGTGGGGAGAAGGCTTGGATTACCTTGGCTTTGGAGAAGAGAGGATTAAAGCTGGAGACTGGATCTCCCAGTTTGCCTTCTGTATTTCCTTTCTACCCTATATAATAACACACTGTTACACAAGATTAGTTTAGAGAGGCGAAGACCACCCTTGCAGGGAGGAGGCCCAACGTGCACACTCTTCTACATAAACATAACCAAAGTATAGTTACTTTAGTTACAAAAAGTATAGTTACTTTTTCTTAACTATAACTAATAATGGACAAGTAGTAACTATATATTTAAAGTGAACATGATGGCTTTACACACACACACACACACACACACACACACACACACACACACACACAAACACACACACACACTGTGGTAAAGATTACCAAGATCAAGGTAATTAACATCTCCATAATTAACTTTTTTTCTTTTTGTGGTGAGAATGCTTAAAATCTACTCTCAGCAACTTTTAAGTACACAATACTATATTATTAACTTAGATCCTCAAAACTTACTCCTATAACTGAAAATGTATACTCTTTGGCCTACATCTTGTCATTTTCCCTGCCCCCTGACAACCACCATTCTGTTTTCTGTTTCTAAGAATTGTGTGTGCGTGTTTTAATTCCAGATGTAAATGATACCATACAGTACTTGTCTTACTCTGTCTGGCTTATTTCACTTAACACAATGCCCTCCAGGTTTATCTGTGCTGTCACAAATGGCAGGATTTCCTTCTGTTTTCATGGCTGAATAATTCCACTATATATACAGGATTGGGCAAAAATAGGTTTACAGTTGAGTGTATGCATAACACAGTTTATTCTTGTATTATTTCCATATAAACAACTGCAGACCTACTTTTCCCAACTCCTGTATATGCCACATTTTTTTTTTTTAATTCAATGATCCATCCAAGGACATTTAAGTTCTTTGCATATCTTGGCTATTGTGAATAATATTACAATGAACATGGGAGTGCAGATATCTTTTTGGATACAATTTCAATTCCTTTGGATATATACCCAGGAGTGGAATTGCTGGATCGTATGTATGATCGTACAATTTATTTTATTTTATTTTATTTTTTTTAGCCCACAGCCCACAAAAAACTGCCATGCTGCTTTCACATGGCTGGATCAATTTATATTCCAACCAAAAGTGTATGAGTCCCTTTTCTCTATATCCTCACCAATGTCAGTTATTGTTTGTCTTTTTGCTAATTTTAGAATACTTTCTTTCCAGGTTTTACTGATTTCTATGACATCCTGGAATGGAAGAGTGAGGGGATGAGTAATTTTCGTCAGTAAAGAGAAGAGAACTGAAACCCAGCATGATGAAAGAACTCCATTGAGTGATGAGAGCCCAGGCTCAGACACAGCTTTGAAGTCTAGGCTCCCAGCTGAGCTCAGAGACAATGAGGAAGACAGGAAGAGGAAGAAAATGGGAAGAAGAGGGGAAAGCCCAGTTCCTTGCCCTGTGTCAAATGGAAGTAGGTGTTTTCCAAATGAAAGTGCAGACAAGCAGAGAAACCAAGATGGCGGCAAAGGTAAACAACTAAACTGCCTCACACAACTATTTCAAAACTACAACTAAAAGACAAAACATCTATCTCCCAGAACCACGGGAAAGCTGGCTGAGTGGAAGATTTACAACTAGAAGGAAAGAGAAAGAAGCACAAATGCTGAAAAGCTGAGACACAGCAGGTCCTCACAGCCAATTGGCCTGGAGGTCAGTTCCTACCAGTGACACCAACAACAATCAAGACTTAACTACAACAAGGCTGTACACACAGTCCACAAAGGGGTGCACCAAGAGTGTCCATCTCAGGTAACTGGGAGGCTGACCCATTGACCATAGAGGACACCCAGCACACAAAGCTACCCTACCAACTCAGGGAAGCAGTGAAAATGAGGAAACAAGGAAACAGATCACAAACGAAAGAAATGGAAGAGAACAAAAGACTGGACATAGAGTTCAAAACCACGGTTATAAGGTTTTTCAAGAATTTCCTAGAAAAGGCCAATACATTTAATGAGACTCTCAAAGATATGAAAAAGGATCAACTAGAAATTAAACATACACTGACTGAAATAAAAAAAATATTAGATAGAGACCCAACAGCAGAATAGAGAAACACATGAATCAAGTCAAAGATTTGGAATACAAAGAGACAAAGGACACTCCTCTGGAGAAGCAAGAAGAGAAGAGAATCCAGAAAATTGAAGACAGTGTAAGAAGCCATTGGGACAACTTCAAGCGTACCAAATCAGAATTATGGGGTGCCAGAAGAAGAAAGAGAGCAAGACACTGAAAACCTATTTGAAGAAATAATGACCAAAAATTTCCCTCATCTGGTGAAAGAAATAGACTTACAAGTCCAGGAAGCATACAGAACCCCAAACAAGAGGAATTCAAAGAGGACCACACCACACATCATAATTAAAATGCCAAGGGCAAAAGACAAAGAGAGAATCTTACAAGCAGCAAGAGAAAAACAGTTACCTACAAGGGAGCACCCATACGACTGTCAGCTGATTTCTCAACAGAAACTATGCAGGCCAGATGGGAGTGGCAAGAAATACTCAAAGTGATGAATAGCGAGAACCTACAATCAAGATTACTCTACCCAGCAAAGTTATCATTCAAAATTGAAGGGCAGATAAAGAGCTTCACAGATCAAAAAAAGCTAAAGAAGTTCATCACCACCAAACCAGTATTATATGAAATGCTGAAAGGTAAACTTTAAAAAAGAAAAAGAAGAAAAAAGTAGAAATAAAAATTATGAACAACAAATACATATCTATCAACAAGTGAATCTAAAATTCAAGTGAATTAAAAATCTGAAGTACAGAATAAACTGGTGAATATAACAGAATCAGGGGCATAGAATGGGAGGAGATTGATAATTCTCAGAAGTAAAGGGGTGTCTGTGTGGGGGGTACAGGAAGACAGGAAGAGACTGGACAAAAATCATACACCTATGGGTGAGGACAGTGGAGGGGTGGGCGGAGAGGTAAGGGAAGAGGATGGGAGCTATGGGGGGTGAAAGGAGAAACAATTGTAATAATCTGAACAATAAAGATTTATTATTTTTTTAAAGAAAGTGCAGGCAAGCTAGCCACCCTCAAGACAAGTCACCTCCAAGAAGATATGAGATTCTAAATTGCTTCTGAATGTACCAAAACATGGTCCATAAGACAGTTAAAACAACTCAGCCCACAAAGAACCATAAGGAATATCTGAGTGAGCTGTGGGATAGCCAGAAGACAGAATGCTATATATAGTCATTAAAAACAATGCTTTTAAAGATAATACAATACATGGGGGAAATGTCCACTTAAAATGTTAAAAATTTACACAAAATTTAATACACAATATAGTCCTAATTTTCTAGAAAAAAAATGCACACATAAAAAAAGAGTAGAAGGAAATACACCAAAATGTTAATAACAATTCCAAGTAGTTATTATTTTCTTTATATTATTTTTGTTTTCCCCACAATATTTTAAAGAAAATGTACTACTTTTTAAAAAGATTATTAGAGAGAGACAGGAAAAGAGAGAGAGAGGGAAACATCAATTTGTCTTTCCTCTTATTTATACATTCATTGGTTGATTCTTGTATGTGCCCTAAATGGGGATGGAACCTGCAACCTTGGCTTATTGGGCCAATGCTCAAACTGAGCTACCTGGCCATAGATGGTGTAGGTGTTAAAAACAATAGAAAGGAAAATTTAAATAAGTGCCAACTATGGTTTAAAAATAACAAATGAAGAGAGGGAAATTTAAGCTATATGGAAAACTGAAAAAGAACCAAAGAGAAATTCAAAAACTCAAAACTAGAATATCTAAAATAAAAAATTAATTGGACAGTATTAATAGCACACTGATGCAACAGAAGATTACTAAACTTTAAAAATCATCTAACCTAAAGCACTAAGGGGGGGAGGGGGAAGCTTGCCTCAATGGCCTGCATGTCTGTTATCAAGCAGTCTAACAGATGTGCAATTGGAGTAAAAGTAAGATAAAAAATTGGACGGAAAAAAATATTAGCCAGAAATTTTCCCAAAGTGAAGAAAAACCACTACCCACAGATCCAAGATACTTAGATATTGTTTTATCCAAGCCAAGTAAATACAATGAAAACTTCACTTAGAATCACTAGAGTCAAACTGCTGAAAACCAAAGACAAAGAAAAAGAAACATTTTTAGCCTTCAGATAAAAATCACAGCTAAGGGGTTGGGGGCAATGGGGAGATAAGGACACATATGTAATACCTTAATCAATAAAGAAAAAAAGGACCAAAAAAATCACAGCTAACTTCTCATCAGAAACAATGGAGGCCAGGAAAAAGAAGGATGACATTTAAATTACTGAAAGAATATTATATGATTTGATTTACATAACTTTTTTTTTAATAAACAGGCAAATACTTCTATTGTGTTAGAAGTCAGCATAGTGGCTACCTTTCAGGAGATAATGAATAGAAGAAGTCAAAGAAGGTAACTCATTAAATACTAGTAACATTCTTTTCTTTATCTGGATGCTAAGTACATAGTGGTTTTCAGTTTGTAAAAATTCACTAATCTGTGTACACTTTACAACAAGCATGTCAAACTCAAAGGCTATCATGGGCCAAATAAAGGAGGCATGTGGCCCTCGGGCTGCATTTGACATGCTTGCTTTGCAATGTGTACTTTTTCTACGAATTTTAGATTCCTATAACAAGTTAAGGGGAAAAACCTTGCAAAATACATTAAAGATTAGAGAAAATATATTTAAGGCCCACTACAGTGTATAATACTTATAACAGGCATTCTATAAAAGCTTGTTATTATCATCATCATACCATCGAGAGTTCTGAAAGATCTAAGTAGACTAAAGAGTAGCCTGACAAGTCCTAAGCTCTCTGGGGTAAATCTTACTCTTAATTTGATTTCAAGCGCGTTTTGGCACCTCGCATAATGCTGTGCTTATAGTTGTCACTAAAGTGCTTTCTGAGTACATGCTCTTTAATTTGGGGTTACATTTAAATACAAGGGTGCATTTGGAAACTTTGGCTTTCTGTCCATTGCACCTCTCCTTCCCATACTCCATCTATTTTTAAATTGTTCTTCAGATTCTTTTAATCATCTCTTGATTTACGTGCCATTACACTATCGATCTTTTAAACAGAACCTTACTTAGGCTTCTTCAAAAAAGGTAAATAGATACTGAGAAGTAAAACACCAAAAAGGCAAACCTATAAAGTAACCTAAGCAAAAGATTGCAGGCATCTTTGATGCACACATTCCCTCTGAGCTGAATTTTCCTAAGTCCAAAAACAAGAAGCTTAGACCACCCAGAGAGAAGCCCAAAGGGAGAGGATACAGATGACACTGACCCAGTGTCACAGACACCACAGCTAAAGTGCCAGGAACAGCACTAGCTGCTCAGTGTTGGCTTTGGCAGCAAACCTGATGCCCGTTATCAGCTGAGATACCTTTGAAGTAACTGGCTGCCTTCCATCCCTTACTCAAATCAGCTCGGCTTCACATCCTATTCTTTTTTTCAAAGAGATCTCTTCATCAGATATGAAAGAATAAAGCTCAATTAATCAGAACAGATTTTTGCTACCAACAAGATAAAATGGGCAAATGGATCAGCTGTCTGTAAAGCACTGCACAACACTGTTAGTGAGCATGCTATGCAGAGGAAATTCAATCAATAACAGATACTGAGTTCAATGCGGGGGGTGGGGGAAGAGGAGGAGGAGGGTGACTGAAAAATCACTCACCTACTCCTTCTCCCAAAGGCATCTCCAAATTAAACCCTTTCTCAAGAGGGCAGAACACAAACATTGGAAATCCATTCTTTGGGTCATTTCTTCTTTTCTTATTTATGGACAACACCATAGCGTGTGTCTCCTTACAGAATTATCATCCTCTCTCCTCACATATGCCAAATAGCTAGACTCAGAGACTCCTTAGGAAATCCTGTTCCAATCCAAAGGGGATTCACAGGTTTCCTACCCAGGGAATATATACTGCTTTTAGTTTGAAATCTCCTTTGCCCTCCTTTATAGCTAGACCCATTTCCTTGCTGCCAAAGAAAATCTGACTGTCATGGAAATTCTCTTTTTAATTCAGATATTGTATCATGACTGACCTACTAATGGGAAAAGGACACGTTTAACATCTGTGGGCCCTGGAGAAAAGTATTGAGACTCTTACATCTCTTCCTTAGCACCCTTCTTACATTCCCCACTTGCTGTAATAGGACTTAATTTATCTGACGTCAGGCTCACCCTTTGTCACCCTCCAAGAATAAAGTAGGAAAACCACAATGGGTTGTTTAGACCCGTGGTTGGCAAACTGCAGCTCGCAAGCCACATGCGGCTCTTTGGTCCCTTGAGTGTGGCTCTTCCACAAAATACCACGGCCTGGGTGAGTCTATTTTGAAGAAGTGGCGTTAGAAGAAGTTTAAGTTTGAAAAATTTGGCTCTCAAAAGAAATTTCAATTGTTGTACTGTTGATATTTGGCTCTGTGGACTAATGAGTTTGCCGACCAGTGGCCTAGGCCAATCAGCCTAGATGCTCCAATACTGTCCGTTGGAGGGGCAAACATGGCTCACATTCAGATAGGATCTTATGACTTCAGATGTGCTCTGTGCTCTTGGGTTTCCCAAAAGTGGAAACCAGAGTGTCTACAAGCAGTGGTTCTCACCACTGGCCATGTGCCAGAATCATCGATGCTCTATCCCAGAGTCTAATTCAATTCCCCTGGGGTGGACCTTGAGTGTTGTATTTTTAAAAATTATCTGTTAAATAAGCTTTACTGGGACATAATAAACATACAGTAAAATTTATAGATTTTGAGTATACAGTATGCTAAGCTTTGACAAATGTAACCACAATCATAATTAAGACTGTATAACATTTCCATAGCCATACGAGTTCCCTGTGTCCCTTTGCAGTCTATCCCTCATCCACACTATGGCCTTAAGGCAATCACTGATTTGCTTCCTATCATTATAGATTAGAGTTATCCTTTCTGAAATTTCATATAAATGGACTCATACAGATTGTACTCATTGTGTCTGGTTTCTTTTTACAAGTATAATATTTGTAGAGTTCATTTATATTATTGTAAAACCAGCATTTTGTTCTTTTTTATTGCTGAGTAGTATTAATATATGGATATACTACCTATGTTTTCCCATTCATCTGTTGATGTATATTTGTTTAAGCAAACTTGGTTGCTTAAAACAATATACATTTTTTTCTCTCTTACAGTTCTGGAGGTCAGAAGTCCAAAATGAGTGTTACTAAGTAGGCCAAAACCAAGGTATCAGCAGGGTGTGGTCCCTTAGGAGGCTCTCAGGAGGCTGCATTTCCTTGCCTTTTCCAGCTGCATTCCTTGGCTCATGGCCTCTTCCTCCATCTTCAAAGTCAGTGGCCTAGCAGCTTCTCTCTGTGACTCTGCTTCTCTCTACTTCTATCAGATGGCCTTCTCCTCTTTGTCTGTAATTTCCCTCCATCTCCTACTTATAAGGACACTAGTGACTGCATTCAGGGCCCACCTAGATAATCAAGCATGACATCCTTATCAGATACTCAAATTCATCATATGTACAACGTGTTATTTCAATAAGATAATGTCCATAGGTTCCATGGACATCTTTGGGAAGGAGGGGTGGGAAACCATTATTCAGTACACAATATTAGGAACATAGAGGTATGAGTCTTTGTTTATCTTGGGTAAATACTAGACATAGAATTTCTGGGCCTTATGGTAAGTACTTATTAAACTTCATAAAAAACTGTCAACCTATTTCTGAAGTGGTTGTACCATTTTACATTCTTACCAGCAATATGAGAATTCCATCCATCCTCACTAACAGTTGTTATTGTCAGTATATATATTTGGGATTTGTCTCCTCTTAACTCATGTGTGCATGAGTTAACGCATGCACACTCACACACACACACACACACACACACACACACACACACAGGTTTTATTGATTTTTTAGAGAGAGAGGAAGGAAGAGGGATAGAGACAGGAACACTGATGAGAAAGAGAAACATCATCAGCTGCCTCATGCACTGGGGATCGAGCCTGCAAATCGGCATGCGCCCTGACTAGGAATCGAACCAGTGACCTCTTGGTTCATGGGTTGACACAAAACCACTAAGCCACACTGACAGGGTAATCTTTTTAATTTTGACCATCCTAGTGATAAGCTAATATCTAGATATATGCTATACAGCATATCTCCTTATAGTTTTAATTTGTATTTCCCTGATGATCAATGATACTAAGTATCTTATGTGCTTACTGGCCATTTATGTATCTTCTTTAATGAAGTGTCTATCAAAATCTTTAGCTTAGCTGAAACCGGTTTGGCTCAGTGGTAGAGCGTCGGTCTGTGGACTGAAAGGTCCCGGGTTTGATTCCGGTCAAGAGCATATGCATTGGTTGTGGGCACATCCTTCCGGGGATGTGCAAGAGGCAGCTGGTCGATGTTTCTCTCTCATAGATGTTTCTAGCTCTCTATCTCTCTCCCTTCCTCTCTGTAAAATATCAATAAAATATTTTTTAAAAATCTTTAGCTTATTTTTTAATTTGAATAGCTTTTAAAAATTATTATTTAGTAATATGTATTATAAATTTATTCTTCCAATCTGTGGCTTGTCTATCATTTTCTTAATAATGTCTTTCCAAGAGCAGAAGTCCAAGAATTGGTCAAGTTCAATATATCTTTTTTTTTCTTTTATGTTTCCTGCTTTCTCTATCCTAAAAACTCTTATCTATTCAAGGTTACAAATATTTTTTAAAAATGACTTTCACTAACAGGCAAAGTTGAGAGCTACTGGTCTATCAGGAATCTGATCCAGCTTTCTCAACTGAACTTGGCTTTCTGCCACAGAATCTTAGGATAATAAAGGTAAGACAGGAATACAGTTAACTGGAATACTGTAAACAAGGATGCACCTGAGAGTCTTAGGACAACTGACCAGCTTCCAAACCTACATGTGAGCAAACGGTTCAAGGCTCAAAACAGTGACTTGAAAAGCAAAGTCAAGGTGATTTAAGTGTGCTCCAGTTAAATAAAAGGAGGAAGATCGAATAGGACTGCTCTCTCCTCTCTGAGAAAAAGCACACTCAAGTTTATCTGAGTTGATGCTGAGAAAGCGGGGGAAATAATTTATATTTTTGGTGGGATTCCTTAGAACATGCCTCTCAGAGACAACATGGAACCGGAGTGTCTGACAGTGTGTTTAGCCACCGTTTTTGAAGCTACTGCATTAAAAGATGAAGGCGGCAGCAATAATATTTGCCCAAACCTTGGTTCCAACAGCGGTTAGACAGACTGAGCTTTCATTACACGAGAGGAGATGTCAGGAGCACCAAATGGGCTCAATTTCCCCCGGAGTCCTCAACAAAGTGGGTCTGTTTCTTAGGCTGTGGACAGGCGGCTACTTTCTCCAGATGTTATATTTAGCTAAAGGAATCCACCATGGTTTCATGCAAGTGTAAAATATGTCCCCGCAAACATAACCACAGACCAGAGAGCCAGCAGGAGCATCCCTTAAGGACATTCAGTAGCACAGTGGGGTCAATTGTACAGCCGCCCTGACATCCCCAAATTAGCTGAGTTTGACATCCCCAAATTAGCTGAGTTAGCTGTGGACCAGATTTTTTGCCAGTTCTCACATTTAATGAGTCTTTGTTTCTCTCTTACTAGAGATTGCGCCCCGAGGGAGAAAAATACTGCTGCCCTATTTCCCTCTCAACTTCCAGCTGCTTGCCCAGACACCAGGTAGAAGAAACAATCCCATGTTGATGTTTAACACCTCCATGCCCTTTGAAGGTTTGTGTTCAAGAGAAAAGGTTAAATTAATTCTGCAACTATGTGAAATACTTGGATTCAACAGAAAAGAGTCAAAAAATCTGGAACACCCTCTACTCTGCACACCATACCTAGATGCTAATGTAACTTATACACAGAAACCTTGAGTTCTAGAGACAAATATCTGGATTTAAGTACTAGCTTCATCTTTCTTTTTTTTCCCTTAACCTCTCTAAGTCTCAGTTTCCACCTTCATAAAATAGGGATAATAGTACTATTTACCTTATAGAATTAGAAAAGATAAGGATTAAAAAGAGATAATGTATATAAAGTGTTTAACACTGTACCTGGCACATAAGATTTCAAAAAATGTTATTTTTTGAAATTCACCTGTGCCAGTGACTCAAGTTTTATAGATTAAAAAGAGGAAGCAGGAAGAAAAGAGGGAGGAGGAGGGGGAGGAAGAGAAAAGGAGATAGCCTATGTTTTTTGCCACTGGTGAATGGATTCAAATTTGTGAATTTTCATAGGTATCCGTAGCTGACTCAGAAATAAAGGTATTCTTTCTGAAGTTGGTGTCTCTTTTGCTGCTGGAACCAAATTCACAGGTAAAATACAAGGTGTATCTATTTTACATGTGCATTCCACTTTGGCATCTCTTGGTTGCTGGCCTTTATAGATAACAGAATCTGAGTGCTGCATTCCTCAAGAAATGTAGTCTTCCATTGCTTAAGCTAGCCCCCTCCATACCCACATCTACTCTTGCTGGTCCTTATCTCAGGGACTGCAACTTACCTATCAATATTTAACAAAGGTCACCAACAACTGGAAGAAAGCCTTCAGTGTAGAATACCCTTGTCATCCTAGAATTATAGAATATTAAACTTCAAAAGCAGCAGGGAGATCACACAGCCTAACTCTTTAAAAAAAAAAAAACAACAACACAACTTCAGGGCACTGAGGCGAAGAAAGCAGGAGTAATCAGCCAAGGTGTCAGAGTTACAGCAGAGCTGAGCCTGAGGGAAAAGGTTACTGGGAAAAGGCCTCTGTTCTGAGAGCACAGCCACACCTTGGAAGCTTCACATAGCTGACTGGGTGGCCAGGGACATTCTTTAGGTCTCTTTTCTGATTACTGTGTCTTAAGCAGTGGGATTCTAATTCTTCATGTGCAACATACTCTAACCAAAAGAGATGAAAAAATTAAGGTATGGAGAGAGAAGGCTTCTGTGTCCATTACTAGAAAGCAGAGGCTCACACCCAGCCAAAACAGAATTAATCTATGTTTAAAAATGTATACATACTTTTACTGGTTTATAGAAAGAAATGAAGGGAGAGGGAGAGAGAGAGAGAGAGAAACATCAATGTGAGAGGGGAACATCATCAGCTGCCTCCTACATACCCCTACAGGGGACTGAGCCCACAATGTGGGCATATCCCCTGACCCAAATGGATTTGGCAAACTTTGGGTGCACGGGACAATGCCCAATCATCTTAGCTACACTGGCCAGGGCAAATGAATCTATCACTTAATTGATCAAAATTTATCAAGATCTCTATGATCTGCAACTATAAACAACTATATGACTAAACCTCATAAACAAAGATTGAATGAGAGAAACCAGAAAAGAAGACACACTCTGTATGGATCTATTTTATATAAAGTATGAAACCAATCAAAACGAATATCTGCTATTCAATAAGATAATTTTTATCCTTGGGTTTGGGGACTTGTCTCCTCCTTAAAACTCCTTAATGATTAGAAGGAAGCATGGGGGAGGGGTGTGGTGCTTCTAGCATACTGAAATATTCTGTTTCTTCATCTGGGAGCTAGTTATCAAATACATTGTTTATAAAAATGCATTTAGCTATAAGCCTAAATGTATAATTTTCTTCAATGAAATGTAATTTATAGATAATACAATAAAATGTGAGTAATTAGAAATTCTTTCTTATACCCCCAGCAGAGAAATGCCCGGCTTAAGTAGATGAACTCAGAGACCATTGCCAGGAATATTATTCACAAGTGGATTTTCCTACTAAAGGGCAAGTGTCTTGTATACATGCCATGCAGTTAGGACTTTAGTAAAATGTGAAGGGCACCTGAGGAACCAGGGACATTCATAGTTTTGATAACTGGGTGCCTTCAACATAAACATCTCTGAGATCTGGCGGGGGGGAGGGGGGGGAAGGCGGAAGGGAGAGGGGGAACGGGACGGGACTGTAAGACTCTCAGCTTGGTTCTCCCCTAAACTTCTAAAGCTGGGAGAAAAGGGAGCTGAGAGATTAAGTGACATCTAAATAACTGACCATCTCTCAGATGAATACTGCAAACAGAGGAGAAAACTATCAGTCACCACCTTTCCTTCTCAAGATAGCTTAAGTGGCTGTCCAGGGCTTAAAGAAGAACTGAAGTAGTATCTGATTACTATCAAGGTTCCACCTAAATAAGTTTTAAATGTTTATAATAAAAATTGTATCTATTAAAGGTGTTTAACAATGATTTTGTATACATACTAGAGGCCCAGTGCACGGATTCATGCACATTGAAAGGAAATTAATTAGAAGAAATATTTTAGAGACCTGGGAAGGAGATTGACTCCAGGGATTGTCCGGTCTATCTCCTGATCAGCTGGACCCCAGCAGCAAGCTAACCTACCAGTCAGAGTATCTACCCGATGGTCAGTCTGCATCATAGGGACAGGTCATTCCGCCACCAGTTGTTTCGCTGTTTGGTCAATTTGCATATTAGGGTTTTATTATATAAAATAAAATCTATATTATAAAAGGCCAGTGGCCGAAATGCTGTAACAAATGACCAATCACCAGGAGGTGCATTGATGGGTCTCATGGCAAGGCGAGTCTGGGGTTCCATGATGGTGTGGCAGGTCTGAGCCTCACACTATTTTGCGTGCTGGGCCTCTAGTAATTTCTAAAATCAGGCTAATTATCATATCTCCTCACATAGTTGTTACCTTTGTGCGTGTGAAGAGTATATGAAATCTACTGTCTTAACTTATTTCCAGTATTAAATACAGTATTATTAACTACTAGAGGCCTGGTGCTCAAAATTTGTGCATGGAGGGAGGGGAAAAGGGTCTTCTCAGCCCAGCCTACACCCTCTTGCAATCCGGGACCACTGGCTCCTAACTGTTCGCCTGCCTGCCTGCCTGCCTGCCTGATCGCCCATAACCCCTCTAACTGCCTGCCTGATCACTCCTAACCACTCACCTGCCTGCCTGATCTCCCTAACCATTTTGCCTGCCTGCCTGATCAGCCCTAATTTCCTCTGCCTTGGCTCCCTAAGCTATGGCTTCATCCAGAATGATATCCGGAAGGTCGTTAGGCTGTATGGTCTAATTAGCATATTATGCTTTTATTATTGTAGGTAGTCATTCATTTTAGTCATATATACACATCACCAATTTGTTGCAGAATAATTCAGTAATGACAAGCAAGCTACGGAGAGGCTAAAAGCTAAAAGTAGATGGTTAAAAGTATCCTTGTCCCTAAAGCATGACTCTAACCGTAGCACAGGCAGGCCATTAAATATAGCCAGTGAGATCTGAAGGAGGTTATCTTTCTCTCCCCTTTTTTCACTGTCAAATGATTGTACCCTTAATATATTGTCTCTAAGACACAGGGAAAGCCCCTTCACAGATGCAACTATATACTTGGAAGATTCTAAATAATTTTTTTCATGCTGTTATAAACAGAAGAAATTAGGTTCTAATACCCCTACTGAGATCTGGAAAACTTCCTAATGTTAAGGATTGGAAAACTGCCCTGACCAATGTTGCTCAGTGATCAGAGCTTCAGGACATGCACTGAAGGGACTCGGCCAAGGGCTCATACCTGGGTTGCAGGTTCAATCCCTGGCCCTGGTCAGAGTGTGTGTGGGAGGCAACCACTTGTTGTCTCTCTCACGTTGATGTTTCTCTCTCTCTACCTCTCTCCCTCCTTCCTTCTCTTTCACTCTCTCTAAAAATCAATGGAAAAAATATATCCCTGGTGGAGGATTAACAACCAAAATTGGAAAACCAAGAGCTATAGCTGACCACAGTGCTGTTGACTGAAATCTTTTCTCTCCCAGACTCAAATTTTTAACACCAAATTTTGTCAACTGGAAACCAATGAATTCCATATACAAAAAAACAAATACAATAGCCCTATATAAATTCTTTACACCTATAACTTGTGATAAGATTATTTGCTTTCTGAAATATCTTCTGTGGATCTCAGACCTCAGTGTTAGACATGGTATGTCATGTATTAGTACAATGTTTGGGTAAAAAATGCCACTATTTGTTACCAAAATTCATGAATAAATGACTCCATTGAGAATTCAGGTTGAGAGAGCTAAGAAAAGAAGTTTCTGGCTTTTCAAGAAGATAGTTCCCCTACTGACAGGTAAGGTGAATTTGCCAAAAATTTCTTAAGATTATCACAATTATTTTTTAGTCTTTCCTTGGTCAATTTTTTTTAACTTATACCCAAGATATTATGACAAACAAATGAACTTCATAAAGCATTCAGAAATGAAAGAAAATATATACGGTATGTCATGATAAGAATAGCCAAATTTATTAAATTCCCCTTGGATAAGATAAGAACTTAGAAAGAGAACTAAACCAAAAACATAAATATATGAATTTGCAAAATGGACTAGAGGAAAAAAAACACATGAAGTGAAACACAAGGTTCCTGAATCGTAACAGCTTCACAAATCATGTATGGAAATCAACTAACCATAATTAACACATGCAGATTAGGAATTATGCTGCCAATGCTGGGGTTATACCTGGCAAATGGTTACCTTCCTGGACCTACTTTTAATTCAGCTCAGAAAGAAAGGAAAGAATGTCAATTTAATATTATTCTGCCTCCATGAGTATATGATATGACATGACCAATTTCAAGTCTAACATGTGGGACAATAAGATATTCTTTCTCTTATTTACAAAACTGTGTCATTGCTCCACCCAGGTATCTTACGACTAGAAACAGCTACATACCTTTTTAAAGAGTCTTCCTGAGTCCTCGCTGACTTGAACAAATCGAGGAATGATGTTATTCAGGTAGATGTCACTCAGGGTAGTGTGGTCCCTGCTCTCCCGCTTCACCTGGTTTAAGAGGAGATTCCAGCAGTTGACTGGAGAGAGAACATTCTGATCCTTCCTGCAGAGAAACAGCAAGGGGGGAAAATATCACTGTTAGTGAGCAATCAGGACCAACATCTGTGACTATAGTCCACATCACAAAATCACAGTGATCAAAGCCAAGACAGAAATAACTTTATTTTTCCTGCACTCTGCACTTCTAGTGTTCTTTTGCTAACAACTCAATGGAGAAAGGGAGAAAATGAGGATAATGATAAGGAGAGGGAAGGAAGAGGAAAGAAGAGAAGGAGGAGAAGCAAGATTATCTGTTGAACATCTACCACATTCTAGGAACTTGGGAGGCTGTTTTATGTGCATTATTTCATTAAGCTCCATCATTTCATTGTAAAAAAAAAACCAAACAAACCAACAACAACAAAAACACTACCATTATCTCCATTTTACTGAGTAGAAAACTTATCCACAGCTAGTAAGAAGGAATCATGCAGCTAGTAAGATGAAGTCAGGGACTAGAACCACAATTCTGTGTTGTGTTGTTTGACTAGAAAAAGCTCTAGGCTGTCTCATGCCAAGGCCATTCCCTTGGCCACTAAGTCATCTGGTATGCATCTAGGGTTAGAGACAAAAAGTTAAGAGATTTTGTCTAGAGACAAAATCATTAGAGCAATACAGACTAAACGCCCACACACTTACCTACTGCAGAATTCCATGAATACAACATTAGAGGCAGCTGCCATGAAAAAGTTACTAAAAACTCTTCAGTTCCATCGAACACATCTAAGGATGCTTTGGTTTCACTGACTGAGCCATTATCTCATGTCCCATACACCCTAGAGCACAATCATTCCCGGAACACATGTATTCCTACAACTTCTACAGCCTGAGTAGAACAGTATAGTGCCAAACCTAGATGCTCTTTTCTAATGAAAGCATTGTGATCTGAAAGAACTGTTTTCTATTCAGTTTACAGCACTAATTTAAGCAACAGAAAGTTCTGCATCTGCAAGTTGGATCTCTTTAAGGAGGAAAACAGAAAGTAGGGGTTGCTTGCGGTCCTATTTATCACGGGCTTATTATGTATTCAGCACATAGCTGGGCCCCATGGCTGATGTTATATAACTTGAACCCCACAACAACCTGATGAAATGGGTGTTATTAACTGCATTCAGCAGAAGAGGAAAGTCGGATTAAGAAAGGTTAAATATCTTGGTCAAAGTCACATAGCTAAAAAGTGGCAATTCTGAAATTAAAAACAAAGCCTTATAATTGCAAAAAGAATCTGCTTAACCATGACAAAGAATCATTTTCCTGTTTATTCCCCTTACCCCTACCTCCACTCCAACTCTCAGAGCAAAGAAAATAGCCTAAGTATGGTTTGACTTAGTTAGCACTGCCTCCCTTCAGGGCTGGAGGGTGCCAGGTGCCTGTGATTTGTAGAGTATGGAATCCAACTTCAAAGGGCTTTCCCAATTCTGTTATGAAGTAACTATTGACAAATAATCATGCCAAATCTACTCTGGCTTCAGTTTCCCTGCAGTAGGCATCATCATAGTGTCTCATGGGCTGCCAGGCGACCTTTATTCTATACAAACTTGGGAATAAAGAATCAATGCATGTACCTGAACTTCTGAGAAATGTGCTGTTGGTTAGAATGGATGTTGCCCTGTACTAATAGCTTTCAATTCCAGCCTGAGTGCCGCCTTCAGTTAAACTGTTTGGGTGAGCATATGACTTCATACATAGTGCTCAAGTTTAACTACATGCCACAGAAGGCTCAGGAGCCCATGCTAAAGCCAGTGTTTCTCAAACTTTTGACATTTGTGTACCCCTTCTATAATTTTCGTAACGCTGAGTACCCCTCATCAAAAAAAAAAAAAAGGATGTATTTTAATAACAATCAAAATATATTTATTTTTTTCTGTTTTTTGGGTACATACATAAAATAATAATAAACGAAAAATAAAATTATTCATAATAAAATATAAATAAAAGTTATATTATAAATAACATTTATTTGCACACCGGACCATCTCATGCCTCACAAGACTGTCTTGACTTGACCCATGAGAACGTAGAATCAGGTACAGCTAAGCACGGTGCAGTGCATATCCCCACCAAACTCCAGTGCAACGCGTACCTCCACCAAACTCTTCCCGTACCCCTGGGGGTACGTGTACCACACTTTGGGAAACACTGCATAGACCATGGTTGGGTAGTGAGAATAGTCATGCTCATTATCATCCTATCTCATTATCAATTGCAATGTTTCTTACACATTTTGGGAGGATCATTCAGTTAATATTTATGAAGGTGAGTGAGAATAGCTAATAGATAATATTAATTAAAACGAAATATCATTTTCAAGCATCTAAATCTATTTCAAACTATTTCAAACAACTCAATTGTGTGAATCAGTAGTTTCTTGATACTGGCAATCCAAATCAGAACCAGAAATCACTTGGATGCTAAAACTGACATAAAACTGCAACTCTGACTCACATTCCCAATGTCAATCAATATTTTGGGTTCATAAACACAGTCTGATGTGCTCACTGACTAATTCTATAATCGGTGCTTTAGATTTAAAAGATTTACACTAGTAAATCGGTTGCATATATGGGGGCTTATGGAAGATTTTTATTTTTAAAAAGGAACCTGTGGCTTTAAACACAGTATTAGACACTGTTTTCTTTTGGGGGTTCCCATCTCTTTTACTCACACTGCAGTTCTCATATAATGTATTTGGTTCTTTTGAGTTTGTATGCTTTTTCAGACTAGATTCCTCTTCAACTGAGGTGTTTTAATTAATTCATTTATTTATTTTGGGAAGCTGGTGGGACAGGAGAGGGGAAAGGCACGCTGTAGAAGAAACACAAACACACTGTAGAGACAATTTTCCCAGCCAACACGAACAAAGATGAAACACACTTCGGGCTGGAAAATAAGCGAGGCACCGAGACGTGATTTCATGGGGAGCCTATTAAGGTTCTGCTAGAGTGGTTTCCTGCTTTCGCAGCTTTGCAGCCTTATTTTATTTGGGGCTGCTGGAGCCAGGGGAACTTCGTTTGGTTAGGAGATTGAAATTTGCCTTTATATCTTTTCCATCTATCATTTGTTTGTACAGTTTCTTTACTTTCCCCGCCCCCAGAGTCTTAGGTTGTGTAATACTTGGGCATTTAAAGAAAAAGGTCTACATCCCTTAGGAATGTGCTGAACAGCTGCAAACCTCCTCAAACACTAATCCCTAAAAAGCAGACAAAATATCCAGAAGTGTTTTTCTTACTTAAAAAAAAAAAAATTCTTTTTTAGGAGGAAGATCAAAAAAGCATCATACTGTACTTGGGAGGAGATGACTCTGGAGTCCAAACAAAGGAGGCCAGAAAGTCACCAGCCGACTGTGCATGCTCTGGAAGGAATAAACCTGCAAAGCTCAATCCTTAGCTTCAAATACATTAACCCAGTTTTCCTCTTCAACTTAAGATTATTTATGGATGTTCAACACACTTGGCAACAAATGCTGAAAGGGATTTCTTCTCGCAAATATCTAGGGGGAAGACCTCCATAAACGTCCAAGTTGGCTTGTATTACACTTGCCTTTTTTTTTTTTTTTTTTTTTTTTGCGCTTCCTTCTGTTCAGTTTCATCTATAAAATGGGCACATCCCTATCTGTGTACATCCAGCTCCCTGGAGATCTTCAAAGCAGGACTGTAAAACCCCGGAAGCTCTGCTGGCCTGAGGTGCCATTTAATTAATAATTGCTATGCTCATAGCTCTGCAGATGGGCTGTGCGACACAAGCTCGGCATCACTGAGTGGCCTGAGCTTCTGTGTTGCTCTAGTGAAGAATGTTTCCTTTCGGTCCAACAGTGTCTGTCTGACTTGCCCACCTCACAGGTCCGTTGCGTGGCTCAAATGAGATGGTGGATGCAAAAGAATGACATCAACCATAAAAACACTACACAAATATGAAAAAAATATTATTACTTTTATTTCCAAACAAACTAGGACTCAGCTTTCATCATCTTCCAGCAGGCTCCTCACCCGGCCCTGGGCCAAGGCCAAGAGTGCTGCTGAAAACGAACAGCCCTCGGCAAATAACGTTCGGGATAAGACAGCAGCAACAGGCAATTAACCGAGCAGCTGCGGTCTCGGGGAAGACGTGAGGGAGATACGAATGGGAGAGCAGAGTCTCATCCTCCACTGTCCTTCCCCTGGGGTGGAACTGCTCAGCCCCGCATTCTGCACAGGGACTGTGACCTGAGGCTCCGAGGAAGGAGCCGGAGGGAGTCCAGGGAGCCAGGACCCCGTGTTTCAGCCACTTCTGCTGAGCCCCCTTCCTCAGAATTCCTTTCAAAACTGCTGGTCTGCATACAGAGATGGCAACTCTCAGTTCTAATACATCTAAGAATATAGCTTCTCACTTTAAAAAATAGACACATATGCCGAAACCGGTTTGGCTCAGTGGTAGAGCGTCGGTCTGCGGACTGAAGGGTCCCAGGTTCGATTCCAGTCAAGGGCATGTACATTGGTTGCGGGCACATCCCCGGTAGGGGGTGTGCAAGAGGCAGCTGGTCGATGTTTCTCTCTCATCGACGTTTCTAGCTCTCTATCTCTCTCCCTTCCTCTCTGTAAAATATCAATAAAAAATATTTTCCAAAAAAAAATAAAAAATAAAAAATAGACACATATATGTGACGATAGATAAAATAAAAGTGAGCTAAAGACACCATTCAGCACATTGAGCACCCAACCACAAGGAGGACGAGAAGGAGGCACATACATAACAAAAGCGATCAGGTGGTGGTGGTTGGACAGGGAACTAGTGACAGGGCCCAGGCTGGATTTGTAAACCTAAATTCCTTCCGGGCGCCTTGATTAAAAAGAAGTGAAGGGACGCAGCCTAAGAGATTATTTTATTCAGATGAGTGTTATTAGCCTTTCTGGCTTATTTCCTCTGTTATGCATTTTGCTGATGCTGACAGAAGCAGACGGGCTGGATAGAGAGGCAAAGCCGCAGCGGATTTATGGTTCGACAGTGCCATGCATAAAATCAGACCCGGGCTGACCCAGATAAGCCAGAGGATGGATTGGATTTGCTGGGGAAGGTGTTAAAAAAAAAAGGGGGGGGGGGGCTGTCTCCAAGGTGGAAACTGACTTGAAAAAGATTCTTCCTGTAATGGTAGCTGCTGGGTTGTGGGACCCAGTAGAACATAAGCAGCCTAAAGGCATCTTTCAAAGGCGGGCAGCGGGCGGGCAGGGAGCAGGCAAGCGTACGTCTCTGGGCTTATCACAGCTCAGGCTTCTGCTTTGCCAGCAATGAGATCAGAATTCTAAGACGGAACGATAAAAGGGCTAAAGGCAAAAATGTATATTCTATGGATGGAGGAATGAGCTTTCAAGTGTTCAGGGACAAGTTAATACCACAAATTGTCTTCGGTAGCCTGGACAGATGATTAGAAAGGATTCAAGCAGTGGTGTACCCACCTCACTCAAAATAGCCTACGTGGTCCCCTATAATCAGGTTTTGGGGGAAGAGCTATATGGAAATGGAATTCTTGTGGCCCTGGGTTAGTTCCGGGGAATCCAGACACACCCTTGGGATAATGGCATGCCCACGAGCTGGGAGCTTAGGAATCTGCTTTGAAGTTAAGAACTGGAGTTTGACATTTTAATAATGTCAGCACTGTGTCTGACATTTCCTAAAAGATGGCAGGACCAAGATTCCTCTGGGTTAGGTAGGGAATGGGAGTGGTTCCCAAATCTGAGCCACTCTACACCCTAGCCAGAAAGGTCTCCATCAGTGTATGTCAGGTAAGAGGCTGTCTTCCCTTAAACACACCCACCCCACCACAGGTTCATGGAGGGAGAGAAGGCTGCAGGTTCTTCAAATCACTTAAGATCTATGTATCTGGCACTGTTCTGGGCACTAGGGATAAAGGAAACAACATTCTTGTTTCTGACCTGCTTCTCTCATGTTTGCAGATCTCCTGGATCTGAGACATGACTTTTCTAGACCACTTGTCAGCTACAACCTACATCTTCTCCTGGTCTTGATGCTTGTGTTGTACACAAGCTTGAATGGCCCACTTTGAAACCCTATGTGGCTGACTTAGAAGATCTGCCAGCCTAGCAGCCCTCACTATGACTTCTGCCAACCTGGAACCTTCCCTGCGTTTACAACCATGTCTTGCCACTAGCATTCTCAGAGCTACAGGGAGATAGCAACAAAATGGCTGATTAACTCCTTGTGTTCTCTGGGTACAATCTAAATGCTGGAGAACAAGCACTATGCACTCTACCCCTGTATGATCTACAGAACTAAGGGCCTAAAAATTAGTTATTTATTAAATTTTCCCCCCAAATGCCCCTCAAAGTAGGCTGTCATCATATCAAAAGGTCTCAGCTGACTACTTCACTTAATTAAAAGAAAACATCACAGCACGAGGAAAAGATGTAACAAAGGTATGATTGATAACCAAGATGAAAAGTAATATATAGGGTGTCCCAGAAAAATGTACACACACATAATTTCTGATAGCTCAATTGATGTTTCTTTCTTTTCAGATTTAAGCCATTGGAATTAATAATTATTCAAAGTGTGTATAAATTGGGGGAGGGGGGAGGCATCCTATAGGTTTCTCAGTTTAAAATGATTCATAACCATATACATTAACAGATCCATACACTCCACAGAATAACCTATGAACAACTCTAAAATTACATCTTCAGTTTCTTCTTCTCTAGTTAGTTAAGATGTCATCAGAAACCCCATAAATAATTACAGCACATGACAAGTATACAGAGAAAGAAATACACATAGATGTGTTGGTAAATTTTTTAAAATGAATGAAATCTTGAAAGTTGACTGACAGCTAGTCTGGCTCAGCTCTGATAGTTCTTGCTAGAGACATAAATACCTATCTATCTATGCCAATCTGAAATGACGTCACTCAGAAATTCACACTTATTTTCTTTTTTTTATTTAATATATTTTATTGATTTTTTACAGAGAGGAAGAGAGAGGGACAGAGAGTTAGAAACATCGATGAGAGAGAAACACCCATCAGCTGCCTCCTGCACACCCTCTACTGGGAATGTGCCTGCAATCAAGGTACATGCCCTTGACCAGAATCGAACCTGGGACCCTTCAGTCCACAGGCTGACGATCCGTCCATGGAGCCAAACCGGTTTTGGCTCACACACTTATTGTCAAAGCAGTTACCACTACCTTGGGAGCAGGCAGCTCCCTGGCACGAGGCACAAGCTGAGTAGTTTGATCTATAGTCAGCAACTCCTTCTGCCTGTCGAATGGTACTTAAGCATGCCAAGTACGAATAAGCCACTTTGGAAGAGAGGAAATCCCTAAGATTCAGACCACCCCATCCTGAATATACCTGTTGTACAGGTATATACAATGAGTTTCCTTACATGGTTCATGATAACAATGAGAAAAGAGGAATAAAGTAATATAACTTGATTCTGTGAAATTATAGAGCTAAAAGGGATAAAGTCTAAGTATTCACCAGATCCACTGCATTATCATTTCTCATGTGTCACTTTGATATTTATCTTGCCTTACTAGAAGGGAGTCTCTTGAGGACAGGGTATATTTTGGCATATTTAATGAACATCTATCACCAAGAATGGGTGGGAACTTAATCAGTATTGACTAACGACAGATGCCATAACTACAGAAATCCTGTAAGTGTTGAGCACAGTAAGACAATTCACTTAATGAATAGTTAATATCTTCAGCATCCATCAATCTTGCCCAATCAACTGTTGCATTATGTATCTGGGTGGCTGTTGAGTGACTGGATTTGTACACTCATGTGTTCTAAATTAAAGCATATTATTAATCACGCTGATGCTTTTCTGGCAAAATATTAAGAAGTTAGAGTAAGAAATGCCCAGGTCAATTTCCAGGTTCGGAGGTTACTGAGTTCTACAGGTCGGTAAGGAATCTGGATGAATGATGGCATCTCACACCAGCAAGGTGGTCCTCTGTGAAAAGCATCCTGAACCAGGCACATGACCTACAGTCTAGTCTTAGTTTGGCCACTTACTAGACAAGTGACCTTGGATAAATCACAGATGCACTCTGGGCCTCGGTACTTCTTCATGTGCTTAAAATGATCAATGAAGACCACATACCTTCCATGCCTAACTCATATGGATACTATGAAGATGAAATCAACCAAAGAGATGACCATAAAGAAACACTCATAAACACTAAAGGGTCCTACACTTATAAATCAATATCATCATCACTTATTATTGTTATAATCATTATTATTACTTGACAGTCCACACAATGTATTTAAACCCACAAAAAAAAAAGAAAGAAAAAGAAAAAGTGCTTAGAGTAATGGCTAAAAAGACAAATACGTCCCCAAATTCCCAGGCCTTATTACTCAAGTTTGTAATCAACTTGTTTTGTACATTTCATACTTCAGCAGTGCAATAAATATTGCTTTTAACTCATCTGGTTCTCTGGAAATTACCAAACTCAGTGAATCTCCTGTGCCCAACCTAGGACAGGCTGTAAAGAGAAGACTTTTAAAGTACAAAATGAAAAGCCAGAAGGAACAAAAAATAGAATCACAGAATTTCAGAGTCAGCAGGGTTAGCGATTTTAATTTTAAGATGATTTAGAGTCTAGACCAAATTTGTCATCTTATTATTTCTTTACTAAGGCCTGGTACATATATATAGTGTTGATTTTAAAGAGGAAAGGAGAAGGAAAGCTAGAAATATCAATGATGAGAGAGAATATTTTATCGGCTGTCTCTTGCACACCCTCCACTGGGGATGGAGCCCTGAGCAGAACCATGACCTCCTGGTTCATAGGTCAACACTCAACCAGGTGGGCCACACTTTTCGTTTTCTAAGTGAGGAAATTGAGGCTTAGGGAGCCTAAATTCACACAGATAGTAGGGTAGCAAGACAAGAACCTAGGTCTCCTGACCAGCAATCATATTCTTACTTCATTGTGGCTGCAGCTCCATTTCAACAAAGAGCCCTTAGCATCTATAAAGCCCTGGTGCTGAAAGAGTTAATGGACAATGCTCAGAGCACAGAGCTATTCTAAGACAACACATAGCGGGAACACCAAGGGTCCATGAACTCAGAGGGAGCAAAACTGCTGGTGCCTAACCGGAAAGCATGTTGACACAAAGCCTGTGGTTACACATGAAAGGCAAGTAAATGAGAAAAGCAGATCCCACCCCATTCTAATTTGGGAATGGCTCTGGGCACCTATTGGAGGGCTGGGCCACACCCCAACCACTTTGTAAAATGACCCTTCGGTTCTGTGTCCTCAGTTAACTCTTTCTGTCTTCACAAGGACCATAACAAATATTAAAAAAAAAAACCTATCAAGGGATATCAAGATGAAGGGGTGAGCATGGATAATTGGGGTCATTCTGGAATGGGAAGATTCTCTGTCTGGATTCAGATGATACCTACTAGTATCAATCATCCCCGAGCACTGAGTGACCTGAAGCCTTGCCCAGCCAGGCTCCAAAGTCTGTAAGAGAGTAGTTTCTCTACACTGAGTCTTCAGGACCTCAAATCACCTGGCATCAGAATCACCTGAAGCACTTGTTTAAAATCATACCTGGCCTTGGCAGGGAGGCTCAGTTGGTTAGCGAAGTGGTCGGCAAACTCATTAGTCAACAGAGCCAAATATCAACAGTACAATGATTGAAATTTCTTTTTAAAATATATTTCACTGATTTTATTTTATTTTATTTTATTTTACAAAGAGGAAGGAAGAAGGATAGAGAGCTAGAAACGTTGATAAGAGAGAAACATCAACCAGCTGCTTCTTGCACACCCCCTACCGGGGATGTGCCCACAGCCAAGGTACATGCCCTTGACTGGAATCGAACCCGGGACCCTTCAGTCCATAGGTCGACACTCTATCCACTGAGCTAAACCGGTTTCGGCTAAAATTTCTTTAGAGAGCCAAATTTTTGAACTTAAACTTCTTCTAACGCCACTTCTTCAAAATAGACTCACCCAGATCATGGTATTTTGTAGAAGAGCCATAGTCAAGGGGCCAAAGAGCCGCAAGTGGCTCTCGAGTCCCAGTCTGCCGACCTCGGGGTTAGCGCATCATCCCATTATGCCAAGGTTGCAGGTCCAGGCACTTACAAGAATTACCCAATGAGTGCATAAATAAGTGCAACAACAAGTCAATGTTTCTCTCTCTCAAATCAATAAAAAATATTTTTTTAATTCTATTTCTCTAGAGGTGGAGTGATGCTCAGAAATCTGCATTTTAAAATGCATTTCAGGTAATTTTAGGCATACCAGAATTTTAAGAACCAATGCTTTTAAAGCAATGTTTTTCAAATTGTGTAATACAATCTACTAATGGGGTTTTTAAAAAATCAATTTAGCAAGTCACCGTCTAGAATTTCTCAAAATGAAACAAAATAGAATAGAATAATACAAAACAAAGTAGAAAATATCAGTGCAGCCTGGCAGGCGTGGCTCAGTGGTTGAGCATCGACCTATGAACCAGGAGGTCACCGTTTGATTCCTGGACAGGGCACTTGCCCAGGTTGTGGGCTCAATCCCCAGTGTGGGGCATGCAGGAGATTCTCTCGCATCATTGATGTTTCTCCTTCTTTCTCTCCCTCTACCTTCCTCTCTGAAATAAATAAAAATATATTTTTTTAAAATATCAGTGCATCACATAGAATAAAGATTTATGGGCATCCTTTTGTGAAAATACTATGCCACTATAAAAAAGAAGGAATTTTACCATTTGCAACAGCATGGATGGAACTGGAGAGCATTATGCTAAGCAAAATAAGCCAGAGAAACATAAATATCACATGATCTCACTCATTTGTGTAATATAATGAACAACATAAACTTATGAATAAAAATAGACCCAGAGATAGCGAAGCATTGATCAGACCGTCAAACCTCAGAAGGAAGGTAGGGTAGGGTGGGGGTAAGGAGGAGAGATCAGCCAAAGAACTTGTATGCATGCATATAAGCCTGACCAATGGACAGACACCAGGGGGTGAGGGCATGAGTGGGTGTGCGGGCAATGGGGGATAAGGACACATATGAAATACCTTAATGAATAATACTTTAATAAAGAAAAAAAAGAACCAAAAAATATATATCAGTACATTACATAAAGATCTATAGGTATTCTTTTGTGAAAATATTGTTCTCAGTTATTTGTTTTAAAATATACATACATTGCTGTGTGTACAATCCCACTTGCAACATAAAATACTATTTCTAAAATATTTTGGAGGATGCTTACACACCCCAGACCATTTTGAGAACCTGAGGATTTTCTTTCAAGTATTCTCCTCCCAAAAAGAAAGAGAAAGAGAAAGAACAGGGGGGGGGGGGGGAGTTTAGGAGGGCAAGAGGAAAGGAGAAGTTTTCTAAATAAACATCACAATTTGCATATGAGTCAGGAGCTCAACCCCCAAGGTCTTCTCTTGAAGATAGTTCCTACAGTGTCTAGTACTCAGGTCACATGGGCATTTCATAATTACTGATCTATGCTAACAACTTTCCCCTGATGCTCTTTATAAATAGCTGCCAGTGTCTGAGTGATGTACGGTAAGGTAAGTGGCCCCACCATGCTGATTCTTTCTCTTATGTTTCAGGGCAACTAGAAATGTTAAACAGTGTTCTACAGAACACTGGGAGAAAACTATAAGCAAATTCCAAAAATGGGGGTTCTGAGAGCGATGGTGTGGGCACAATGTTACTGCTTTCCAAGGAACACATTCCCTGTCTACAGCATGCAAGGGTAGGCTGTGGGACTGGCACCTTTTTGCAACCCTATTGATAAAGTCATAGAGAAACATTTTTTTTTTATTCCCAAGTAGGTAACCTTTGACCTGTAAATGTACCTATAATTACAGACACAGAGACCCCAGCTTTGCCTTCTCTATATGATCAAAGGACAGAAATTCCTTAGCCCCTGACAGAAGATTAAAAAAGGGCATAATTAGAAAAACAGCAACAACCTAACTTAACATTCTCATCCCAATGGTTAAACCCATCCATCTGCATATACAGAGGGTGACAATGGGAGCAAAGGTTTTAGAAATCAGTTTTTGTCATATGAGGCATACAAAGAAAGAAGAGATGGAAAAGGGGCCAGGGATAATGAGAAGAGGAAGCAGAGGGCCATGGAGGAGTAAGGCAGGGAGGACCACTGAGAAGACAGAGAATTAAACCTCAGATCTATTCTAATATTTCCTGATGCTTTTTAGTAATTTGTTTTCATCTGGTGGAAATTGGCACAGCATCGAGGATGCTTTGGGCCCATCTGTTTTTGAACTTAAGCTGCAGGCAAGAGTCAGAACAGCTGGAATCAGCAGCACTGACCATGTTAGATGTGTCTGGAGGAAGGAGAAAAATAAAATGAGTGTGTGGGAAATGGAGGAAGAGGGTTAAATAGGACAGAGGAAGGGGAATCTGGAAGCCATCCCTAGAGACAGAGGAGAAATCAATCAGATTGGAAGTGATGCAAAAGAGCTAGTAGAGAGGCCAAAACATTCAGTAAAGGAAGGCAAGCAGGGAAAAGAGCAGGGACATCAGAACTCAGCAACAGAGCAAAAAGTTTGGGTGGCAATGAGCAATGCCAGGAAGCTTCACCTCTGAGGAACCAAATCAAGATCATCCAAAGGTTCTATACCAAGCATATTACATTGCTGGGTAAGCCATCTTCATTCACAATCATAGCTGAGCATTGAGTTGAAACCCAAATTCTTGGTTCCCTTAGTCCAAGAGAGGTGATCATGGAGAATGACAGAAAGAATATGAGAGGAGTCCTATTAGGAGAAAGTGACAAGGGTCCCAACCCATAAGGTGGTTTTCCCAGAGTCTTGGCAGGCCCAGGAAGGGACATTCCATTCCTTGGTGTAAGCTGTCTGTCTGGCCTACAGCCCAATCAGTGACTTCCCGTAACCTATGGAGAGGCAGTACTCTCACTTCTCCTGGACTGCTCAGTCTCTAGTCAAGAGAAAAGATTTGGATCTATGAGTCTATCCATTTTGTTTGTTTACTTTATTCATTAGATTGCACATATAAGTGAAATCATATGGTATCTCTTTCTCTGACTAGATTATTTCACTGAACATAATTCCCTCCAGGTCCATCCATGCTGCCCCAAAAGGTAAAATTTATTTCACAGCTGTGAGAGGGCAGGGGGTTTGGGAGGCTGGTAAAAAAAAATGAAGAGATTAAGCAAACAACAATAACAACAACAACAAATCCTCAAAGACACAGGCAATGGTATAGTGATTACCAAAGAGAAAGGGGGGTAAAGTTTGGTGAGGGGGCAGGTAAATGGTAACAAAAGGAGACTTGATTTTGGGTGGTGAACACACAATACAATGTATAGATGATGCACCTGAAACCTATATAATTTTATTAACCAATGCCACCCCCAATAAATTAAACTATTTTTAAAAAGGAGAAAAGCTCTGGCAGTTAGAAATGTCAATCAAGACCTCATTCTGAAGGGGGGAAAATTAAATCCAAACAAATAAATAAATCAAATTATATTTCAAATAGATACTATCACCACATTGAAGGTCTGGGATTGGAGGAGAAGGATCTAACAACTAAGCCAAATCTGTGATAATATAAACATTAAAATAAATAAAGATGATAAAGGATTATAACCTGTTGAATACGATTAGAATCTATGAGTCCACATTGATATCAACAAACAACCAAATATCTATATGGAGACAGAAAGATCTTTTTTACAATAGAACCCCAATGGATAAATGTAGAAGAAATTATGAAAAATGGAAAAACTATCATGTGGTACCCATCATAATAATTGATTCTAGTAAGGATTATCAATTAATGCTAAAATGAGTGGATGTAAGGTTACGAGAATTACACAAATTTTACATGGTTTAAAAAAGTATCTCCCAATGTATATGCACTAATTACAAAGCATAAACTAGTATATGGTAGAAAAATTTGGCAGATACCACTTTAACCTAATGATCAAAGATAATATCACTAGTAATGGGATAATCAGCAAGAGACTCCTGATACAATGCCCTGAGAAGAATAGGACATCACTTCTATGGTGTTCCTGCCCAAAGCACATAACCTGAATCTAAATATAAAGAAATATCACACGTGAAATTTACATACTGTTATTTAAAAATGTAACCCCAACACATTTAACTTAAACATAAACCATGAGGTATTGATATTCTAAACCAGATTCATGAATTCTTACTTATTACAATTACATGACAAATTAGGTAGTTCCCTTGATTTTTTTGAAGTTCCCTTTATTTTATTTATTTTTTAAAGTGCTTCATAAATAGGTTAAGCAAAGAACATTTTAATAAGCTAAAAATAATTTCAAAAATAATTTATTCATCACTAGTAGTTCCTGAGAAAATACATATCAAACATGGTAATCATCAAACTTAAAATGAACTAAACAAAGAAGAGCATATTAAAATATTAAGGATAACCTAGCTTCCTTAAAACGAGGATGTTGAAAAATAATAAATTCTGTTTAGGACACAAATAAAATATTGAAATTAAAAGAAATCAGACATTATCAGAAATTTCAAATTAAGGGACAATCTACAAAATAACTGGGCTGAATGTTCTCCAAAAATGTCAATGCCATGAAATACAAAGAAAGACTTGGAAACTATTCCACATTAAAGGAAACTAAAGAGATAAGACAACTGAATGAAACACATAATCTTGGACTTTCTTTTGCCAAAAAGGAAAATTTTGAAACAAATGGTAAATGTGAATGTCTGGATTATATAATATTATTGTATCAATATTTATACCCTGCTTTTGATAACTATACTATCATTATGGTAGAGAACAACCAATTTATCCTATATAATAAAAACCTAATATGCTAAGTGTCCGGTTGGTCCACTATTCAACCAATCAAAGCATAATATGCTAATGATATGCCAAGGCCACTCAACTGCTCCTATGACATGCACTGACCACCAGGGGAAAGACAGTCAACTGGTCCATCAGTTGCTATGATGTGCACTTACCACGAGGGAGCATACTCTCCAACCAGTAGGTTAGTTTGCTGCTGCGGTCCGGCCTATTGGCACTGAGCAAGACAGACCAGACATGCCTTTAAGCCCTTCCATAGTCCCTCCTTGGCTGACCAACCTCCTGCATCCCTCTCAGCACCATCCCTCCCCAGCACCAGTAGGGTCCCTCAGCCTGGTTTGTGCCCTATCTCAATCTAGGACCCCTCTGGGGATGTTGGAGAGCCGGTTTCAGCCTGAAGGCAGAACAACCTGTCGCTATGATGTGCACTGACCGTGAGGGGGCAGGTGCTCAATGCAGGAGCTGCCCCTGGTGGTCAGTGTGCTCCCACAGGGGGAGTGCTGCTCAGCCAGAAGCCAGGCTTACAGCTGGCAAGGGCAGCTGCAGTGGTGGGAGCCTCTCCTGCCTCCATAGCAGCACTAAGGATGGCTAAGTCATCAGTCAGACATCTTCCAAGGGCTCCTGGACTGAGAGAGGGAGCAGGCTGGGCCGAGGGGACCCCCCCACCACACACACACACACACACACACACACACACACTCAAACACACACAGTGCACAAATTTCATGCACCTTTAATAAGGACCTTCTCCTTATTAAAAACTCTAGTTTTTAATAAATTCACAGTGAAGTAGGTAGAGGTAAAGGGTCTTGATGTCTGCAATTTATGCTCAACTGTCTTACAAAAACAAAATATGTACATGCGTGAGTTGTGTATGGTGAGAGAAAAGTATAAAGTAAGTGTAGTAATATGGTAATATTTTGGGGCAATCTGGGTAAATGGGATGCAGAAAATCTTTGTACTATTTTTGTAACCTTTCTGTCTAAAATAATCTCAAAAAAATGTTTAAGATCCCATTCTGGAAGAAAATAAAAATAAAACATTTCTCCCATCTTCTTTGGCAATAAATATATGCTATTCTATGCTAACTTTTTTCATCTAAACCTCTTGTCTTCCACATGACATAATGAGCCTCCTAAAGTCAGAGGCTGTGTCCCATACATCTCTGTGACCCTAGCTCCTACCAGACATGTTAGTCACTGTTGATGAGGAAGATGGAGCCAAGTGTTTATTAATGAATCACATACACTCTAGGGGACTAAAAGGGCCACTCAACAATTTTAGCTCCTCAACCTTGAACTCCACATCTTGTCAGAACACATATTAATTAGTACTTACATACAGATATACATACATATACAATCTTAAAATACTTCACATTAAATGGTAACCTCCATGAGCTAGATAGTGGTTTATTCTTCTCTGTATATTTAATTTAGTAATTAAGTGAAATTTAATTCCACACTAAGGGCACAGCCTCTTGGTATAGAATAAGTGCTAAATAAATATTTGCTGAAAGAACAAGTAAATCTCACATACCAGGATTGGTATTCACCCAAACTTTCTATGCTAACACACAAAAGGGCCAGGAGTGGACTTGTTTTTCAGAAAAAATAATAGCAGAAGGATGTTGTTAGCCCCCCAAATAACTAAGTGATCTCATCAGAGATGTTAAGACAATTCTTTCTGATAGATTGGCTTGAATATAGGCCCAGTCCCCTAATAAATTACTTTTTTCATTTGATTAAAGTCCTCTTTAATTTTGTACCAAGAAAGCCTACTAAAGAGGTATTATAGGTTTAATGTTTACATATGACTTCCCAAACTATGTTGTAAAATAGGTTTCCTAAGCATTCATCGTCTGGCTGAAAACTCAGTGTGTAAATGTATCTGGGGGCTGAGTGGGGTGAGGATACAAAGGAGGCAGCATTAGCCGAAACCGGTTTGACTCAGTGGATAGGGCGTCTGCCTGCGGACTGAAAGGTCCCAGGTTCGATTCCAGTCAAGGGCATGGAATTGAATTCAGGCACATCCCTGGTAAGGGGTATGCAGGAGGCAGCTGGTCAATGTTTCTCTCTCATCGATGTTTCTAGCTCTCTATCCCTCTCTCTTTCTCTCTGTGGAAAATCAATAAAATAATTTTTTTTTAAAAAAAGGAGGCAGCATTGAATTCTTTATTAGCTACATTATATTCACCCACCCCCAATTACTGATCAGAGACCTGGCAAGACCAACATTGAAAATGTACAAGAATAAGGTTAGCATCAAGACAAAGTCCCTAACAATACCATTTAAACCATAGAGTACAAGAACCTGAATGGCTTCAGAAGGAGCTCAGAGAAGAGACTGGATAGTAAACCTGTCTGAGTGTCAGTATGCATGTGTACGCAGGGGTATGGTAGGGAAGGGCACACCTCTCCACCCATGACCAGAGAAAACAAAGGTGTGGGCGTGGGGGAGGTCAACAAATCAGTCTGTGTATAAGTAGGGGATCAGGGAGGAGGGCAGAAAGTCAACACAACCAAGAAGCCAAACCTTTCTTAATTGTGCCTGCTTCCTGGGTCCACTTGCTGTTTATTCAGAGTTCACTCAATACCTTGTGCTTTGTCAAAGGAACTGTCTGAAGCACCAGTTCCACCTGCAACACTGCAGAATCAATTCTGTACGACTTCCTCCTTTTTGCTAAATCCTTGAGATGCTGCCTATGAATTTTTAAGAAAATTTTAGGCATCAACAGAAACCCCCATCCTCACCCGCAGAACCTAGTTATGAACATCTGTTGTTTACAAGGGTTCAGACTAAGAGCTGCCAGACTTGTTCTGCAACCTCTACTTGAACATGGAGGCTGCCAGGGAGGGATGTCTGAATTTCATGCAAGGATGCCCTGTCCCAACTGCTTAAGCAGAAATCTGCAAACACAGCTCAGCATCCTACTGGTAAAGATAATCCTAGTTTGTTCGATTCATTTTCTAATCCTGGTTCTTTAACCAGCTGTGGCTGAGATACGTTAAGAGTCAGAGCTGGGCTCATTGATCCTCCCAGAATCTAAAACCCCAGAGGCAATGAGCCAATGATCAGTAGGGGTGTTTATGGGCAGGAGGTAGCAAAGAGGATGATCCTTTTTCAACTCTGAAAAAAATACAAGCCCTAGTTTTTTCTGATTCTCTCTAAAACCTTCATTAACACTGAGCTCTTCCGATATGACTCTGTTTCTCTGCACAGCGCGATGCTTCAGTGTGCACAGGAATTAGATATTAAAGACTTTGCTTCTATTAACTTGGGACCAAAACTAATTGAGAATATAACTGTGCTATCTTTTACCTTTCCCTGGCTGAGCCAAGTACGAGTCCCTCCCGAGTACTCCACGAACCCCTCCCTTCCTAGTGACTACTGGAAACTGCTTTAAATGGGGTCCTATTTTTAGATTCATGTGCCCATGCGCACACGTGTTCTTATTATTCTCTCTCAGTCTGATTTCCCCCATTTCAATTATGAAAGTCCTTATGAAAGAGACTGTCTTTTCTTCTTATCTTATAAACCCTTCCACTTAACACAGTTAGCTCCTAATAAAGATGACATGCCTTTTGCCTTTAAAAGAGGACTGGATCAAAGTCAATTCATTTAATTGGCTGTGAATTCCTGAGAATTAAAGATCCTGCAAATCAGCCACATACTGCTTCCTGTCTCTACTATGCAATTATTATAGGGCTTAGAAAGCAAAGAAAATGAATACTAAAACTCCCCTGCACCCCACAACTGTTGTTAAGGGACAGGATCACCAGGATCTGTGCTCCAGCAACCTGCAATCATGTGGTATGTCCCGCTGGCATTCCCATGGCGGTGCCCAGGAGACACAGGAAGCCCTCAGCAGTCTCCAACATCCTCCCAACGGCTCAGAAAAGCATGCTTCGCTCCGGCCCTGCCCATCACTCTGCTCTCTAACAAGATGATAGGAAGCCATTTAGGCAGAAGCGTGGGGAGCTTCTTTTTGGCCTCATGAGACAAACAGCCCCGTAAACCACAGTCTGCTCTGTCCATGACTGAGGTTCGTACTGCACTGGCATGCTGGTCTTGGTGGTGGCCACTCCAGAAGGCTGAACAGACTGGGGTTCTTCATTCACCCAAACTGCCAATGGGACCAGGGGGCTCAGCACTATATCTGCATGGATCCCAGTGATCTGGCAATTAGTGCTCAATATTGACTCCGTGAGAATAAGGAAATTCTAAGACAAATTTCCTCCTCTTGATGATCATAAGCCAGGATCTAAAAGTAGCATGCCAGGCTTAACTACCTGGTTCAAGGTAGTTCATGACACCTTGTAAACATGACATCCTATAAGACAAAGCATACAATTGCTGCGGCTTTTATAGGAATTGGACATACAATTATATAGAGTCACATAATTGCATATTTCCTGCCCATTGCAGCCATATTATAAAAATCTGGATGGAGGAAGAGTTTGCCATTCAAGAGAGCCCTCGGGGTTTGCTGAAGAAAATGAAGATTGACCTATTACCCAGGGCCACGCTTAAGAATGCTTAACTCTGCACAGGGGCTAATAGTAAATATAACCCACCAAGTTTTTACCTAGCATAGCTATATTCAGTCCCAACTCCTGAGGACAAGAATAGTAGTCACTGCTCTTTACACTTACTATGTGCTAAGCACTGTCCAAAGGGCTTCAGAAATATTAATTTATACTTAATCAGCATAACAACTCCACAAAGTAGCTACTATTATTATCCACAATATATAGATGAGGATACTAAGAATCTTCATCTAAAAACCACACAGCTGGTGAGTGGAAAATCCAGGATTACAAATGCAGGGAATCTGGTTCCAGAACCTGGAATCTTAATGCTCATACTTTTCTCCTTCTTTCATAGTGATAATTACATCAGCTGCCTCCCTACTCCTTTTATACCTTTTATATTTTTTATTGGTGACACCATGGGCTATGCATATACGTTCTTTGGCTAATCTTTTTATGTTCTTTTATTCAGTCCGCCCAACACCACCTTTCCCTCTGAGATGTGTCAGTCTGTTCTATGTATCCATGCCTCTGGGTCTATTTTCATCAGATTGTTTTGTTCACTGGATTCCACATATAAGTGAGATCATATGGTATTTGCCTTTCTCTGACTGGCTTATTTCACTTAGTATTATACTCTCCAGGTCCCTCCATGCCATTGCAAAGGGTGAAAGTTCCTTCTTTTTTATAGCCATGTAGTATTCCATTTTTTAGTGTATAGTAAGTTGTGTACACTAGGTTAGTGCAGGGTGGGGCAAAAGTAGATTTACAGTTGTTTGTATAGAAAATAATTAATGAATAATAATATAAGAGTTAAATCTGGCTCTGGCCAGTGTGGCTCAGTTGGTTGGCCATCAACCCCTGCACCAGTTTGATTCCCAGTCAGGGCACATGCCCAGGTTATGGGCTCAATCCCCAGTAGGGGGGGCATGCAGGAGGAGGCAGTTGCCTGATGTTTTACTCTCACATCAAGGTTCCTCTCTTTCACTCTCTCTCTCCTTCCCTCTCCCTTTTCCTCTTTCTTCTCTCTCCCTTCCTCTGTCTCTAAAAAATTAATTAAAAAAATAAAAAGATAAAAAAATAAACTGCGTGTTTTGCATACTCACAACTGTAAACCGACTTTGCCCCACTTTGTATTATATCTAATCCCTAGAACTACTCTTCAGGGCAAGCATTATTCTCCACATTTCATAGATGAGAAACCTGAAGTGCTCCAAGTCACACAGCTACAAGCAGGAAAGACAGGATTCAGATCCAAATTTGTCTAGCTTAAGGCTCTTGGCTTTTTCTACTAAGTCATAAAGCTCCCAAATTGCTTTCAAAATAATTTTTTCTCTGTTCCAAAGACTGACCATCACTCTGTCTTGCTGATCCCCTAAACTGCCTTCTAGTGTCTCTTCTATCCTGCTTTTATCCATGTGTGAAGAAACCTCCCAATTTTCTAAAAAGGACCCAACCACCACCTAAGGTTCTACCCTGTTTCCCCGAAAATAAGACAGTGTCTTATATTAATTTTTGCTCTCAAAGATGTGCTAGGTCTTATTTTCAGGGGATGTATTATGTTTCCATGAAGTAGGTCTTATTTTTGGGGAAACACGGTATATGGACTGGGCAAGTAAAAAGGTCACCAAGGGGCCTTTGGTTAGCTTCTAAACAATTACAGCTTGAGCCATGCCAAAAGGAAGCCAACCCTTGCTCAACACCAGATGCTACATCTGGGCAAAACCTTTCCTAAAGGAACATATTGCTCCCAAATATGTCCAAAATGAATCAGTGAAACATTGGCCCCAGGAAGTAAGGGGTTCCCCCTTCTGGCAGCTTCATCCTTCCTCCTACTTCCCTTCTCAAAGTCAGCCCACACTCAAAGAGGAACTTCGTGGTCCTCCACCCTTTTTTGATTTGCAATCACAGCTATAACATGCTCCATGGCCATTTGATTCCATTTTTCAACGCAGTTCTATCCTGTGAAACTGAAAAACAACTCTGAGCTCAGCTGGAGAAGAGAAATTCATCGGCAATAGGTGGCATAACTGCAGAGTCTGCGCACATTCAAATATTGGGCCCAAGGCCAAGAACATGGACTCTACAAGAATTTCTCTCTAATTAAGTGTGTACCTAACCTCCCATCGAAAGGAGTATTACAGGTTAATCATCTACCAGATTCCTGAGATACCTGGGTCCTGCTCCCTCACATCCCTTCCAGTAGTTACACAACTCATAACCAGCCCAATAAGCAGGTTTACTTTCCATGGGTATCTTCTTTTTGTTTTGTTTTTAAATATATTTTTTACTGATTTCAGAGAGGAAAGGAAAGGGAGAGAGAAATATCAGTGATGAGAATCATTGATTGGCTGCCTCCTGCATGCCTCACACTGGTAAATGAGCCCACAACCCAGGAATGTGTCCTGACCAGGAACCGAACCATGACCTCCTGGTTCATAGGTCGATCCTCAACCACCGAGCCTGCCCATTTGTATCTTCTTAACGGATTGCTAATTTAATGTTAGTGAGAATAGGATATTGTCTTATTCCTATCCCCAGTATTTTAGCTCAATGCCTAGTACATGATTAGATTCCCCCAAATGTATACTGAATGCACAAATAAATGTATCTTTCAAATCCCTTTTCACATTTTGCAATCTGAGTACCACGGACAATACAAAGAATGTCTCCCTTTTCCACTAAGCCTTTACCGTTGTAAAATCAAACATTTCTACAGCCTCAACCATCACCTCTCTATGAACAGGCCCAAGTCTCTACAATAGCCCAGACTTGAGCCCTGAATACAGCTCAGATCTCTAGCCCTGAATACAGTCATTCATTTTTTTTGTCAACTATTGAAATTTTCAGCCTCAGTATCCTCCTAATATCTTAAACTTAACACCCCAAAGCCAAATTTCTCATAGTCTAACCCTTCAAAAACAACTCATTCTCCTAAATTCAGTATTTCTATTAAAGGCACCATTAATCTACCAGCCGCCCAAGTCCAAAAGAAACTTCACAGCCTTCTTTCTTTCCTGCTTCCAAGCTCGTTTGAAACCCGAATCCCATCAGTCAGCAAGTCCTGTAGATTCTTCCCGCACCAGGTGTTTTCCATCTGTCTCTAGACTATAAGCTCCAGGAGCGCAGGGGGCGGAATCTGTCTTGTGTGGCATGTGTCTGGCACATGGTAAGAGCACAGCACATATTTGCTAAATGGACTGAAGGATCGATTTCTCTTCTTTTCATTCCTACCATCCCACCCTAATTTAGATCTTTATTATCTACTGTGGCAACTGGTTTCAATGAATCAAGTTTCTTGTCATTTAGCAAATTATGACCCTAAGGTTAAGGTTAATCTTCCTGAAGCAGGGTTCAGACCTCCACTTGGACATTAGCTGTTCAGATCTTCAGTGGTTTCCGTTTCCAGGGTCTATTCTTAGAGCCAAGTCTCTTAGACAAGACTCAAGGCCCTCCAAAGCATGATCCTATCTACCTTTGTCCAATTTCTCCAGATACACTTGTATGTCAGCCAAGCCAGGCTACTCCCTGTACCCTAAAGGTGTTTTGTACTTTCTCCCTGCTGTGTCCTTCTTGCCTATAACATTCCCTCTCTCTCCATCTGTCAAAATCCTATCCATTTTCTTCAGTCTGATTCAAATCCCATTTCCTCCCTGAAAGTTTCTAACCATACCTTTCTGTAGCACACACTTGGAACTTACCATATATTGCCTTATACCGAAGATCTGTTTTATGCATTCAGGTATAATTTATCTCTGACTAGATTATAAATTCATATGAGAAAGAACCACCACTTCTACTTCTCTGGATCTCTCTCTCCTCTAAGAGTCAAGAACAATGATACCTTTAAAATGTTCAAAAAAAATATTTGTTGTTGAGAAGGGAAAGTTGTAAAAAAAGAAAAAAAAGATGTTGGCAGAGGGCTATAAAGTAGCATAAGGTCTTTGTAAGGAACACAGCAGGATAGCAATGCAGGCATATTCCTCTAAAAACTCAACAGAAAAAAAGACAATAATCTCAAAATAAAAGCACTGAGCTATTAAAAAGAGGAGATCAAAAACCAAGTGAGCTATGACTGAAAGGTAATTTATGTAAAAAACAGCCAGCACATTATCAATTAGAGTCCTGCTGGGCGATATTAACACAGATTCCACTTAAAAGAGACAAAGACTCGGCCACCTATAGGAATACATTTATGCTCCTCAAGGAGCCAAAGAAAATGCAAGAACATCTTCCCTAGGAAGAATTCCTACCCTTACAAAATATTATTTCTGCTTTTAATCAAACCAGGCAGATAGAATCTCAGATATTAACAGGGCCCTCCCACAATTCAAAGGGATGGAGGAAGCCATATTACCTATCTTAAACAAAGCAGAATAAGGTAGAATCAAATAATCGCTACAGTTCTATCTACAGCATCTCTCCCTCTTTCTATGGGGGAGGGGGAAGAGAAGGAACGTGATGGGACCACAGGGTCAGACTGCACAGTGGAGTCAGAGCTGTGTATGCTTTAATGAGGGTGTCTGCACTGAGCACAGTGTGGGAGAATACAAAAGGTGAGCAGGAGAAAGGCAGAATAGGAAGCAAAGCCAAAGACAGGGTAATGGCTACCAGCATAAGAAAGAGGAAAAAAGAAGAGGAAAAAAAACAGTTCAGCAACATGTGTCCCTAAACGAAGTCACTTGGGGGACAGGGGAAATGGGTGGGAAAGATGAAGGAATTAAGAAGTATAAATTGGTATTTACAAAATAGTCATGGGGACATAAAATATAGCAGAGAGAATATAGTCAATAATATTCTAATAACTATGTATGGTGTCAGATGGGTATGAGACTTATCAGGATGATTAATCACTTAGTAAGCTGAATAATGCCTAATCACTGGGGTGTACACCTGAAACTAATATAAATATTGCATGTCAACTGTAATTGAAAAATAAAAAATGATTTTTTAAAAACTGTAACAGAACACCCAACCTAACCCAGTATGAGAGGCTGAAGTCTAGCCAGGGTGAAAACGGGCCTGGAAAAGGGTAGGGCAAATCCATGTGGACTGACTTCAGCCTTGGCCACCCTACCCCATCCCAAGTTGAATAGTTTCCATGTTCCTGAGATGCGTCTGTCCAGAGCTGCTGCTGGCAGCTGCTCTCCTGGCAACACAGGGAGACAAATTCATGGCATTGCTGGGCCAACAGCTGCTACAGCTCCGGGGGAGGTGACGAGTGCCCGCTGAGATGCTCTGGGCAGAGAATGAACTATTCTAGGGACCCAGGCTACTCCTCACCGGTGAATGAAAATACAGTACAACGGCCACTCCAGAAACCCTGGAAACCCACAAGCCTTTTTCTGTCCCAGCTTCTTTGACTTCACTTGCTTCTTGCCCTTACATCTGGCCCACTTTCCTATTTCCAAGAGCACAACTTCAGTTTAGGCCTGCATTAACCTTAGGCCAACTGCCAGACCCTTCGTTTAACAGGTCTCCTTCTGTGTCTCTGCTCCAATTGATCTTATGTGCTGTTGCCATAGTTACCTTTCCAAAGCACAGCCATAATTCTGTTCCTTACTTAAAAACTATCAATAGCTCCCCCATGCATACTGAGTAGACCCTAAACCCTGATACCTAGCACTCATGGACCATTGTAACTGGTCCCTCATAATTTTTCAAGGCTTATTTTACTATTGCATTTATGATTTCTTTCTTTACCCACACAGACAAGTTACCCATCAGCCTTGTCTTGTTATCAACACTGTTTTCTCTGTCCAAATTCTTCCTCCACTATCTTTTTATTCTCTCTACAACGTTTGCATTGTCTCAACTGAATTAAGCTTAAAGGGCCAAAACTGAGCATTGGCACTCTTATTTTTTCATTTCCCATCCATTGAACTTTACCTCCACCCAACCCTCCCCAGACCCTAGCCTGACTAAACCTCTCTTCTCTGTGCACTTACGGCACTTTGAATACATGGGTGGCCATGGTCTTTCGTACATCTGCCCTCTTACACATCACAGACAATGTGGCAGAGGCTGCTAATAGCGCTCCCTCTCCTCTACCCGCCCCCCCCCCCCCCACACACACACACCTGTGCTGTTTCCCCTTCTTCTGTATTAATAGAAACTCTATTTTCGGGTCAACCAGAATAATAACTACACTTCTCAGCTCCCTTGCAGCTCAATATAACCACATGACTAAGTTCTGGCCAGTAAGATGTGAATGAAGAAATGTATGTGCCACTTCCAGATTGCACATTAAAAGAGTAAGGATGTGCTTTCCCCCTCCCTTTTGCCTTTCCCACTGGCTGGAATGGGGTCAAGGTGGCAGTGAGCCATCTTGGGTCATACAGACAAGGGCAACACTCTCAGGATGGAATGATGAGACTGACACAACCCTGGACGGCTAATGCCCAGAGTATTTGCATGAGAAAAATCAACCATTATCTTGTGTATGTCATTATTATTTGGGGTCTATTATAGTAGCGCATGCTATATCCTAACCATAACAGCCATGTCCAAAAAGCCTTTCCTGGACCAACAATGTTGACTTTTTAGTTGCTAACAAGTGGTTCAAGTTTGGCCTGGCGATGCTGCCTGCCAAGGGCCACTTCAGTTTCAGTAGCAGAGTTGTCTCTGTGCAGTGAATGCTTGTGCGTGCCATTATCAGACTACCTGTTTCCCTTTTGCAACACAGAGATGTAGAAACTGGAAGAATGAAAGTGCTATTTACTAGTGTTGCATTGAAAAGTAGTCTCATCACTGTATTAATAAGACAAGGGTAGACAGAAATCATCAGCAACTCTTCAGGTGCTCACTAGACTTTTGGCAGGCATACCATGAGTTTAAGTGTGGCAAGAAGAAAGACGAGGTACAATCCCTAAAGCACATCAGGTGAAGTAGATATGATTCAGAATTTCACATATATACTTAGAGCAACAGAATCCACTCACTCCACCTAAAACTGTGGTTTGACATTCAGCCACTGGACTTCTCTGTACATTAGGTATGAAAATGGAATATTGCCTGGACTCTTACTGAGTTTCTCATCATCTTGCCTGTATTCAATACATTTGTGTGTATTTCTCACTTCCTCTTCTAATCGGCTGAGACACTGCGAGACTTCTGATGATATCAAATTGCCACTGAGTGACCATCTTGACCTATAAAATCCAGCAATTTTGTTACACTCTGATGAATTAAAAGCTCTTGGGATTGATGCTCACTTTAGTCATCCTCACATGTCTCACAATGCCTTCTACATGGAAGAGTATCTGTAAGAAATTGATGGGATTAACTTTTATAGATTTTCTAGTTCCATCAGACAACATTATCCTACCTTACCTTTTATATTTTTAATGCTTAAAAAAAAAAAAAAAGAAAGAAAGAAAATCTCTCCCTCGCTCCTTCCTCTTTGACTCCTTCCCTGTCCAGTAGTAATTTATATTCCTCCCTAACATTGGGTGTGCCCAAGCCTTGGGTCCTGATTTTAGCTCTTTGTTTCTTTCTCTTCTCTGAGTTCATATAGTTTCACATCTACCATAATCAGTTTATACTGAAGACTATGCTAGCTATTTTCAATTATAACCTCTTATTTCAGAAGTACAACCTTCTATCTGGATGTCTGAGGACCTCCCACTGCCCCAAAGCCAACGTGTCCAAAGTTGGCTCACCATTCGCAAGAGGTCTTTCCTGAACATTCTACTTTTATCGTAGATGGCATAACTCTTCTAGGTTGCCAAGTTAGAGACACTGGTCACCTCCGGCCATTACAGTTCTTTACCCAAACAGTTATCCAGTCCTGTTCAGTTTCTAGAATACTTCTTGAATATGTTCCTTCCCCTTCATTCTTTTATGCTATCACACTGTGTCTGGATTACTTCCCCCACTCCCCAAACCTCTATCTTGGCCTTCTCTGACATAAAAATGCATTCTTCTACATCTTTATCATGTAGCTGTTCCCATGCAAGAACTCAAAGGGCTCACTACCACATCATCATATCAAATCTGAACTCCTCTGATTGTCTGTCAAAGAGCTAATATTTGGTGTCTAGTTATCTAACCTTATCTTCCACTGCTTTTGAAAAAAAATATCTGTGTTCTCAAAATACTTTGCTCACACTTCTATTAAAGGCCTTTTCACATTATGTTGTCTACACGTCTCCTCTGTAAGCCAAGATTCTAGAGCTTAATCTCCATAGTAATTAGAACAGAGCACAGTACCCAGTAGGTATTTATAGGGGATTGTTAAATAAGTAGATTGTTACTCAGTATAAGATCAGACAGGAAGTTATTAAAGTAAATTAGCCATAATGTGACAGCAAAAGGACTGCAGAAGTCTCCCTCTTACAAGTTGTTGTAACACCTTGTACTTCAGTTTCGTGACACTTAACTTCAACTCATCTAATTGTGCATTTGTTTAATGCCTGCTTCCTCATCCTACTGTTAAGGGCCATGTGGAAGACTCAGTGGCTTATTCACTGCAGTATCCCAGCAGTCTGGTCTAACGGAGTTCAAGGAATGTGTAATGGACATTAGTTGAACGAATGTATCAGAATCTCCCTTTTATCGAAGCTGGAGTCCTTACTGGTCCCTATATCCCATTTACCACAAACATTCCTTCTTCCTTTCACCTGTAAAACTGTTCTCTACTACACAAATCTCTAAAGCCTAACCTAAAAGCCTAACCTCATTTGCTTCTAGAAAACTCTCCTATTCTAGACCCTTTATCTATCTCTGATAATTTATCCCAGACTTATCACATCTATATTCTACAGAAAACCAATGATCTCTTAATGAGATCATTATAACTTTATCTTTTAATTGCTTCCTGTATTAAAAATCTTTTCTCTATAAGAAATGGCCCCCTCTGGATACAAACAATAAACTTCTCTTATACCTTCCAATACCTGTACAATCTGAAGCATATAGCTGACCCTCAATAACTACTCACTGGTTATTTGGGGGGAAATGAGGCCAGGAACCAGCTGTATCAGGAAAACCATTCTTCCAGCTTTATCAGGAAAACCATTCTTCCAGCCTATTCTTTGTTGTCGCTTTAATTAAATCTTTATTGTTGAAAGTATTGCATATATCTCCCTTTTTTCCCCATTGACTCCTTCTAACCCACCCCCACTCCCAACCCTAACACCTTATTCTTTGTATGTGATCTTAATCAGAGCAATCCAGATTATTTAGAGAGTAACATGTCTGTACCTTAATTTGTAGTCAATATGTCCTTAAGCAGAGAACATGATATACTAGTAAAAAATAAAATTATATTTTAAACTTAGGAGCAGGTTATTAACAGGATAAATCCAACTTTGACTCATTTTTCTTAAAGCAAATTATTTCTACACCAACTCTTCATTTATCACATACTAAAATAACATTTTATTCTCTCAGGATTGCTTATCATAAAGCGAACAGGACTTGGGAAAGATAAGGGACTCTGAGGATAAAACATCTGGAGGAAATTCTCATTCTGGCTAAACTGAGTGTCACATGTTCTCCTCATTCTTAGCCTCATATCATTGCTCAGAGCTGGCTTGTAAAGGATATTTGTTTCCCAAATTATTAAGGCAATAAAAATAGAAAACAGGAGAAGACATATTTGGCATTAATTCTTAAATTCATTCATTTACCCATCCAATAATATTTAGTGAGCATCAGTTTTATACCTCATATTATGTTAGGCACTGCGGAAGACTGAACGATGAATTAGAAAAGTTTATTCAGATCACTAAGAGAAAATAATATAAGACAGACAGTGCTGAAGTGTCCTAATAAAAGAACAAATAAAATGCTGCACAAAGAGGAGGACCATTCTTTTATTCTGGGAGTGTTAGGAAAGTTTCTTAGAACAGGTTGCATCTAAGATGGATCTTAAAATACAGGTATGGCTTAGACATGCAGAGATGTGAAGAATGGGCACACAGGCTCAAATAACAGGATGAGCAAAGGCCCACTGGAGTTAACGTTCTGCTTGGCAAAGGTACTGTGGAGCAGAAACAGGAAATGAGGTTGGGCCAGATGTAGAGGGGCTTGAGAACCAAGCCAAGGAGTGACTCTTCACCTTTGTGAATAGAGCAGCAATTCTCAAGTTTTTATGTGCACACAAATCACCTGCGGATCTTGTTACAGTAGATCTGGGGTGGGACCTGAGATTCTATATTTACAACATCCTAGGTGGTGCTGATAATGGAAGACCAAACCTTGAGTATATAGATACATAGACAGTGGGGAGCCACTGCACAGAGAAACTACCTGATCTCCAGTGTGTTCCAGGAAAACTAAATCTGAAAACAGTGGGTCAGGCAGATTGGAAAGGAGAGAAACTATAGATTGTGGTCTTCAGCACTGGTCGTCCATTAGATCAGCTGGGAAGCTTACACCAAGGCCCTCCTCCCAGAGATTCTTATTTAATTGGTCTGGAGTGGGGCCCAGATTTCAGCATTTTTAAAAGTTCTCCAGGGAATTCTAATGTGCAGTTGGGGCTGAGAACCTTTACTGTAGATGATACAGTGAATATTGTAATCGCTCAGGCAAAGATGATGATTTAAACTAGGGCAATGGCAGTGAGAACAGAGTGGAGGGGGCCAGTGGTATAAATGTAGAAGAAATAGACTTTAGCAACTATGTGGGCAGCAATATAGAAGTATGGCTGCAACATCATTCATTTCTTCTCGTTAAAGGCAGTTGAGTGAAATGGTTAAGAGTGCAGGCTCTAGAACCAGACTGGTTGGGTTTACATTCCAGCTCTATTTGTTAGGGGTGTGTGTGTGTGTATACACAGGGCACGTCCCTTACCCTTTTTATGACTTAATTTTTTCAACTATAAATTGGGGCTATAACAATAACCAGCATATGGAGTTGTTGTGGAGATTAAGTGCATTAACATATATGTAAAGCCTTTAGAACCATGCTTGGCACATAGGAAGAGCTATGAAAATGTGTGTTGTTGTTATTATTAGCAATAGAGGCCCGATGCACAAAATTCGTGCAAGAGTAGGCCTTCCTTCCCCCAGCTGCCAGCACCAGCTTCCCTCTGGTACCCGGGACCCGGGCTTCCCTCTGGCTGCCACCTGAGACCCAGGCTTTCCTCTGGCCGCCAACAGGCACCTGGGCTTCCCTTGAAGCCCCAGCTCCATCCAGAAGGTTGCCCGGAAGGACGTCCGATCTAATTAGCATATTATGCTTTTATTATTATAGATGGTTCATCATCTATTCTGATCTCTCCAGGGTGTTGAGCTGCATGTAAGGCTGATCTGGAAGAGGAAAAGTCCTTGAAGGCTCTCAGCCCTCGGCCAATTAGAAGTCATAGGGTTACCTGCTTCATAAATCCAATTGGACCTAGGTGGCATGCCCTGCCTCCCTCCATCGCAGACCCCATTCCCCAGGTCTCTAAAAGTAATAGCCAAGGAGTTCCTACTTGAATTGCTGGTCCTTGGTACTGCGTGTCTTGGCCAGGAAGCGCTCTGCCAGCTTTTCCAGGTTGCGGGAGTAGTCCATCTCGATCTCAGCCTTCTTCCGGAAGAAGTCCTGGAGGTCCTGCAACAGCTGCACCCGGAGCTCACACTGCTGGTCCAGGCATTTCATCTGCTCTGTGAGCTGAGCGCGGATCTCTGCAACAACAAAAGACAAGATAATCATACAGAGATCCCTAAAGGGAACCATACAGGCCAACATTTACCATTTCCTTGTATTTGACACCTGTCCCGGAGGGTTTGGGGGTGGGGAGGAGGAGGTAGAAGAGGAGGAAGAGAAGGAGAAGAAAGGAGGAGACTATTGAAAAACACTGGAACCAAAAATCTGCTGAATCATTTAATAGAACTTGATTATTACACGTAATGATATTCACAGCTACCATTTATTGAACAATTTACTGTGTTTCTGGCAATGCCAGAACTTGGGCTCTCTTCTGGCAAAGAGCCTAATGAATTTTCTCCCAACCATTCTGTTGGGTAGGTACTACTTTCATCCCCATTTTAAGAGGAGGAAACTGATTTTTAAAGGAGTCAAGTGATTAGATTCAAACCCAGAAAGATTGACTTTAGAGCCCAAGTTCCTACTTGTTATACTTTTTCTGCATCTTTGTGAATTAGAGTGAGGATCAGGATATTTTAATAGAAATAGGAAGGGCCCTGCCCAAGATCAAATAGTGGCCATCAAGAATGAAACAAGCAACAGATCTTGTAGACAAGAAAACCATCTCCTGTCAAACAGATTCCATAGTTTCCAATATCACAGAATGTAAATCAGCCTTCAAGAAGTTGATATTTTTCACCACCAAATATCACTCATATCTCTGTTGCTTCACCCCCACTGATGCGCAGATCTCCTGCTTCATCAAAGCTAGACATATTCTGGGTAAGCTCCAGCTTGGCAGTTTTCTGCCTGGCCAGACTCCTCGTACAAGGCTAACAACCCCCCTCTCTGGAACTGCAGCAATGATTGCTCCAGCTGCAACCAGATCTGCCTCAAATGCAATACTGCATTTGTTACTGACAGGAGACCTGGCACCCAAAGGAAGCAGCTTGCCAAAAACCAGACTGCTTGTCAGCTCAGAGAAGGCCTGCAGTGTGGATCCTGCTGAAGTTATGCCCCAATCCCCATCTGAGTAAATAACAATAGAGCCACTTCTTTCATCCCTTTGCCCTCCAAGCCTGCTCAGCTCAGTGCATTAGGATGTGACAGTCACTCCAACCCCAGGGGGAAAAAAAGAGTACCCATATTATTATGCCTTTCCTTATGCATGCCCCAAAATTCATTCTCAGATAGTATAGCTGTAACAATGTTTTCGGTCTATGCTGTGTAATGCACGGAGCAGGAGGATCTACAGTTTTCATCTAAGCTGTGGATAAATCAGAGGCAAATCTAGCATCAGCATCATAGGGCTATGATGTTGAAAAGGACACCAAGCACTCATTTAATGAAACAATGAGGAAGGGGAAATGGTGCATTTAGCTTTCATAACCTATCCCCAACTTCATTTTGTTACTCTTTTCATAGATAGTAGGATGTAGCAAAAGTATTTGATCCTTTATGGGTCATCTTAGGTGATCTGCAAGTGCCATTCTCACCCTCTTCGTCCACACGCCTCCCCCTTGCCAACCACCATGCCAACCAGGTCTGCTGTAACCTCACCTGAACTGAAACTGAGCACCGTAGTATTGTTTCAGGCAGACAGAAAGCTGTGCAGAAAAGCCACGTACCTCATCACTCATCAAAGCTCTCTTGTTCTGTGTTTTTATGGGAGTCTGATTACAAGAGTGTTGAGGGGGATGATTCGCAGAGGGCATGTCAGGCATACGGATCTTGCCAGAGATTTCTATTTCTCTCTTTCTCTTTCTCTCTCTTTTAGAAACTGCCATATATATATATATATATATTAAGATTAACATTTATTTATTTATTTTGTTAATTCTCACCAGAGGATATTTTTCCATTGATTTTTAGAGAGACTGGAAGGGAGGGGGAGAGACACACAGAGAGAAATATCAATGTGAGAAAGACACATCCACTGGTTGCCTTCCACATAGGCCCCGACTAGGGCTGAAATCGAGCTTGCACCAAGGTACATGGAATTGAACCCTGGGAGCCTTCAGTCTGAAGGCTGATGCTCTATCCACTGAGCCAAACCAGCTAGGGCAATTTCTGGGCCTCTCAAAGGCAACAGCCCTTTCCTACAGGCACCTGTACCCTTCCATCTATTGACAAGTAGAGGTCGTAGTCATTGGGTGGACAGAGAGGACATTTATTGATACTGCTTACAACTGATCCATTCAATAAGAATCAGGGCGAAAAGATACCCCGTCAGTACCAGATGTGGAAGAGGATGTGGATGGGCGATGGGGCTATCAGGCCCTTTGGAGTCACCTATAATTCATTTAAGACTTTGCACCAATAACCTCACTAACCATGGAAGTGGAAAGAAACGTGGTAGCATGGATGATGCCCACCCTCCATCACAGAAAGAGGGTGCTAGGCAAATTCCCTTGATACCCATGAAGTTCCAAAGGTAGCCCACTGTAAGGCTGTCCTATGCAAGGAACCAGCACTTCAGAGGAGGCCTCTGAGATATGTGAATTAATTTAAGAAGCCCCACAGCCCCCAAGCACATACAGCCAGCACAGCATTTCACCCTGACTTTCTCAGGTGCCTCAATGAGTGAGCAGCAAAACACAAAGTGATCCTACTTGTGCTCTAGACCAGCGGACACCAACCAGTGGTCCATGAGGCCCAAAAGGTTGGCGACCGCTGCGTCTAGTCCAAGTGTGGATCTAAGGGCTTAAATCACCCATCAGCTAGAAGATGGGGAAGGGGACATTCTAAGGGTAGGAGCCAAAAGTGACCCATCAGGCAGCCTTCCAGGCCCAGAAAGGGAACGTGTAGGTGTTCACTGAGCACCCTTTATATAGATCATCTCATTTAATCTTCACAACTAGGCCCTAAATTATCCCCAATTATCCTCATTGCACAGATGAGAAAACTGAAGTGAGACTCACGAAGTAATTTACAAAAAGGTCAAACAATTAGGTGCAGGTGGGGCTGAAGCTAAATTAAGGTTTGTCTGACTTGTCAAAGAAATTGATCCTGGGGCAAGGAGACAAAAAGAACAGAGTATGAGTCTGGAGTCGCTGAAAGTATTTCTGGGTAAATCACGGTTTCTATAGCTCTCACCCTGGAACATTCCCTTCCCCACTTTCCAGGTGACAGGTGATTCAGTCAGTGACAGAAGCGGAAGAGGATGTGGAGGGCAATGGGTCTAGTATGGACTAGCCCACTGACTCACTAACTGAGCCACATTCTGGCCAGTCCCCAACAGGGCTGGATCCTTCCCTGCTTCCTGAATCCACTCTACAGGGCAGCTTTGGAGGAAGCGTTCTGCTTGTCCTGTGAGCTCATCCTGAGGTCTGCCAGAAAGCCCAGGAGGCAGAGAAAGTGAGAAAGCAATATCCCCATCCCTGAACCAGGAAAAGAAGAATGCATCTCTGCTAACAGATACCACCTGCCACTGGAGTAGATCTGCGATTTGACACCACTGAGCACCTCCCTCCCCCACAACCTGCCTAGAAAGAGAGGCCTGCCTGGCTTCCATTCTCAGAGCACCCCCCCACCCCCAGATTTTTAAGGGGGACCACAACCACCCTCATCTCCAGGCTGCAGCCCCAAGACAGAATAGCTGCTCTGTCCAAGGTAAAATGTGCTGCTTCAGGTTTTTGCTGCCGCTGCAAAGACAAACAATGGTACCCAAGAAGGCAGCTGTGCCAGCCCCAGGCATCTGTCCATGCACATAAGGGGCAGGAAACAATAGGCCACTGAATGCCAGCACGCCTGGGCCATGTGCCCAGACTGGAGGCCTCTCTGCACCCTGACCTACCCACAAACTATAAGGGCAGAGAGAAGAAAGGGGCAATTTATAAAAACATGAAGGAATTCCTCACAATTCCATCGTGTGCTCAGGCAAGTATGCACATACACACGTGTGTAGACTCAAAGACACGCACACTCACACCACCCACACTATGTTCCACTATAACAACTCAAGAAGAATTACAAATCCAGTTATAGCCGGATGAGAGTTCCTGGGAAGAGTGATGAGTCCTTACCAGTTCTGTCCTAGAACGACATGGGAAGAAGTCAAGCTCTCGGTTTCCAGAAGCAGCTATATCTCAGGGCAAGAATGAAGCCAAAGTACAAAGGTCACCATGAACTACCTGGAGTGATCACACCAACCATCATGCAGACACTAAATTATAAAACATGACAAAAATGATCTCCCCTGGGCACCTAACACAGCCCATTTATTCAGCAACTCTTTGCTGAGCCCCTCCTGCACAGCAATCCCTGTGTTAGATGATGGTGATGGAAAACAAAGCAGGCCCACACCCTGCCCTAATGAAGCCTGGCTTGACAAAGGAAAAGAAAAGAAAGCAAAGACAGTCTTGCTGCTTCTGTTCTGAATATTCTTTTTTAAAAAAAATATATTTTATTGATTTTTCCACAGAGAGGAAGGAAGAGGGACAGAGATGTAGAAACGTCAATGAGAGAAACATCGACCAGATGCCTCCTGCACACCCATTACTGAGGATGTACCCAAAACCAATGTACATGCCCTTGACCGGAATCGAACCTGGGACCTTTCAGTCCGCAGACCAACGCTCTATGCATTGAGCCAAACCGGTTTTGGCTGTTCTGAATACTCTTTATGAACTTAGTACAACCATGGTACTAAGTTCCAACCTGAGGACCAAAGATTTAGAAATCATCAATAACAGACAAAAGAAATCAAGCAACAACCCTAATAATAATTCAATGTCCTGACTTTTTTCCCATTGCATTTTTTAAAAAATGACCCTTGAATAAAAACTGCAGCTTCCCTTGCAAACAACTTTTCTGAATTTCAGAGCTGACCTTTGGTTGATATTTCATCCAAGATTCAAGTCAAAATTTAACTCCACTGTTCTGGAATTAGACAGTGGTGATAGTTACCCAATCTTCTGAATATACTTTTTTAATTCCACTGAACTTTTTTGATATGTGAATTATATCTCATTAAAAATTTTCAACCTAACCAAATAGATGTTCTGTTGAGCACTGTACTTCCAGCTAACAGGCACCAAAAGGAGGGAGGAATTCTTGGTTTCCATTTCTCCATTTGTATGAGTTGATTCTCAGGTCTGCATTGAATATTCTTAAAGCTGCTCCTCTGGACAGCAAGCTTGGCCGTCACATTGAAATCCATTGGTAGATCACCATTCCATCATTTCCAAAATATGTCTAATCAAAACCTGGCAAGGAGTAGGTTTTTTGTTTTTGCTTTTTTAAAATCCTCACCCAAGGATATGTTGATATGTTTTTATTGGCTTTAGAAAGAGAGGATGGGAGGGAGAGAGGATGGGGGAGGGAGAAAGGGAGAGGGAAAGAGGGAAGGAGGTGGAGAGAGAGAAAGAGAGAGAGAGAGAGAGAGAGAGAGAGAGAGAGAGAGAGAGAGAGAAACGCCAATAGGTTGCCTCCTCTATGTACCCTGACCAAGGATCTAACTCACCACTTAGGTATGTGCCCTGATGGCGAATCGAACCCACAACCTTTTGATGTACGAGATGGTACTCCAACCAAGCCACCCAGACAGGTCAGGCAAGGAATGTTTTTACGCATGAGTTAATCAAGCCCAGGATGATCAGCAGATACATCCAGCAAAGCTCTTTCTCGGAAGTGCCGACACTTTGCCCATGCTTGGCTGCAGCTGAGATCCTAACTACACCTGTCCTGGGAGTTAGAAAGAAGCTCATTTTCTTTTTTAGAAAGATGCTGACGGGTCCATGAAGAATGAAATTGGGGGGGAAACAAAACTAGATACTGATTATTTAACAAAAACGATCAGGGACCTGCTACACCAACAGTCATGTAGACACTAAATTATAAAACACCTGCAATGCAGGTGACACAGTCCTCTGAATAATGTCCTCACTCCAGAGAAAACACAAGGAATTCACCAGTCAGCAGAGTGCAAGAGGATTGTGTTCAATCTATAGCTTTCCATCCAGAGATATTAGCCCCATTCTTTCCCTCTTTCAAAATTCATCCTTCTTCAGGAATTTTCTCTGTTTAAGTCACACAGAACCCCCTCCTATGAATTCCACATTTCCGAGGACAAAGTGGGGATGGGAGGGCAGGCCAGAAAACGATGTCATCTTTGGAGAGTAACACAGACATGTCCTTCCCTTGTCTTTGATGTGCTGGCACCTAGGGGACAGGAGCCGCTACTCCCACAGCCTCTGTGCAGAGCTGGCGGAGCATGAGATCAGCCCAGGCCCCCAGCGGGAACCCGGCCTGACTGCCGGTCTTTTTCCACAAAATCTGCCTCACCTGCCTTTAGCCCTTTCACAAACACATGACGTCACCTCAGCCATCTGAAGAATATTAATTCCCAGTACCTTTCCAGCAAGTGTTATATAAGAAGACAATTGAGGCTTTCATCAGGTTCTACCCTCCATATCTCTTACCAAGACCTCTTATCTCAAGGGTAATCAGCCCCTCTCAAAACTGTTCCCCAGGAAACAAAATGCTGCAATGCCCTGCCAAGTCTTGCTCTTTGCCCTGTTTGTTTGCTTTTCTACAAACTCAGTAGTGGGAAGGCCCTTCACAATCCCTGTTCGGAAGACAGAGAACCAAAGCCCAGAGAAGGGGAAGGAATTGCGGGGGATCGCACAGCCATTTAGCTGCACGCCTAGGCCTGAACCCCAGGTCCCTGGGTTCCCAAGCCAACGTTCTTTCTTCCTGCAAATACTTATTTGAGCTCCTTGTAGGAGCTCAGTGAATAGAAAGACAAAGACTTCCCTGGAAGTTATCAGAGTAGTATGTGAGAAACAAGTGAAAAAACCTATAACAAACAAGGTGAAATGATAATATGGATAAATGAGGTATGCACACTATACTGTGAGGGCCGAGCAAAGGGAGACATGTATCAGCTTCAACCTTCGGTGACTGATTATTATTACTAATCTATGAGCAGTCAGTGTTCCGAGAAAAGGCCATCAAACTACTTTCAGTAAAGCGGAAAACTCCTCAAAGAGTATGACTTTTACCCTATTGAATACAACGTAGAATGTTAATCCAAATAGCTACTACATTTCTGAAATGTGTGGATGTGACAAATACTTATTGTTCTTCTTTCCTTGCATCCATACCCTCCCTTCCTCTTAGCCTATGTACTTTTGGTAAAGCTGATTCCACTTCTGCCCCCCCTCCTGCCCCCAAAGGAGATGGAAGTGACCCCCAGGCCTTGTTTGGAGACAATGAGTCTGAGACTGCTGCCATCTTGCTACCATGGCAGGCCTGACTGGGAATAGAGCTGAGCTGAGAAAACAGAGCTGAGAAACGGAAAAAGGAAAATTGAGCTCCTAAATCAAGTGATAGCCAAATGCCAGCCTATCCATGGCCCTTTTAGTCACAGAAGCCACCTCATTCACTCCTTCCTTAGAGAAAGACTAAACTCCTTGAGAGGAAGAATTTGTTCGGTTCACCAACATACTCCTGGGACCCAGAAAATACCTGGCATACAGTAGGCCTTCTAATTTGTGGAAGAAAGAAACGAGAGGGGAAAGAGAAGAAGGGAGGACAGAGATCTGAACTAGCATTCTGAGGATGGGTAAAATTTCAGCAAATGGAAGGGTAAAGAGACAATATTCCAGAGGAAGATAAAATGTAAGCCAAGAGATGGGAATGCTGGAAGGCAGCCTCTGTGTGCGGCCAGGAGGAGGATAGCTTAGCTGGAACAAAGAGGAGCGGCCCCGAAGGCTAACAGTAGTTTGGATTTCAAGCAGCCAGAAATGGAGGTGGTGAAAGGTTGTGCCATGATGAGGAAGATCAGAGTGGAAGAGATCTGCTGGATGGATTCCTGGGCCTTCTAAATTAAGAGATGGAGTTCGCATTAATGAGCAACCCAGGCTGAATGATCCAGAGGTCAAACGAGTAGGAGATTTCCATGAGTGGAAAATCCCTGCACATACTAACACTAATCATTAGTAATAATACAGACTTTCAAAGCCAGTGATTCTAAAGCTACTGATTCCAAACTATCCCTCTTGATCCAGTGGTAATCAAACAACTTGTAAGAGAGACCCTTGGGTTCAAAGGTAAGAGAGTTAATTATCTTGGTGGGAGGAAGGAGGGGTGGTGAACTGGAGTCCTGGGCTCCCTTCACTTTCCTTTTGACTACAATTCTCTTTGTGGAACTTTAACATCTTTAAAACTATCTGACCTGTGCAACAGATTGTTCCAAAGTTATGAAAGAAAGAACCTCTCCGTCCCTTGCATTAATTCCACAATACCTAAACACTTTGGAGACAAAGAGAAACTAGCCAGGGAAGGAAGAGGAGAAAGATGGCCCCAAGAGTTTCAAAAGGACTTTCAATCATCCATTAACGTTCAAGCCCCCAAATGAAGCCACAGAAAGCAACCTTATAAAGCCCATGAGGCAGGCGGGTGTGGAGGGGATATCTCAACGAAGTTTAATCATCACAACTACTTTGGCAAGCTGCCTCAGCTCTTTCAAGTTACTCAATAGAAAGTCAAAGACAAAGGGCTCCCAAATGAACAAGCTGCCACATCAAATGCCAAAGTAGTAATTCTAGCTCCTGGGTTTTGCCTGAGATATTTAAGAAACAGAATTTCCAAGATCGAAAATCTAGAATTAACTTGTACTACAAAATAAAGACTTGGAATGAGACGACCAACAACTCCTCTGGGGAATGTCACTTGGTCTGATGCCCCTGATTCATTGCTAGAGGCAAACTGGAAATCAGTACCCAAGGATAATAATCAACCAACAAATCCAGCAAATAATGTATTTATCTTATGCTGTCTCTGGACAAAGATCTGTGTGATAAACCATCAGAACACACAAGAAAATGTAAGACGTTGTCTTGCTCTCAAAGAGCTCATAATCCAATTGAAAAAGAGAGGATTAAGTGCAAAAATATTCAACAATGTAAGACTAAGCCAAGATAGTAGCCCCAGACCATGTTCAGAGGAGATTAGTATAAACCAGTGTCTTGAGGCCTTGAGCTGGGGAGGATTTAAAGAGATGTGCATGTGACAAAGTGGCCACTAGAGCAAAGGTAAGGAAGCAGAGATGGGCAGATCAATATTAGGAGGATGTGAGTGGAATATTGTGACTTAAAGGTTAACTCAGAAAGTATGGAAGGGGCAGGGAATGGAAAAGCAAGAAAGGGCCAGCATGCTCCATGAGCAGATCAGATATCAACAATTCCAAGGGGATCTGTAAACTGTGGGCAAAGCAAGGTAAGAGTCTATCTAGTAAAGGACAGCACAAGCTGATTCAAAACCCGGGGATTTCCTACCAATCAACTCCTAAAACACTAGATGTCAATCTCAACTTGTCCACTAGAGTAACAGACAACGGCAAACTGTATGTTGTTTAATATTAAAACCCATACCCTAAATTCCTAGAGAGCTGGCTCTGGAGGGTTTGCTTCATTTTTCGCAAGATCCAACTTTGGCATACAGTTCTGGCACATTGTTTCAGATTTACTGGTAGTTCAACAAGCACAGACCAAGCACCAATTAGTTGTAGGGGAGAGGGATAAACAAAGATAATTATGGAACATCAAGAGATTCACTTGGCCTTTAAAGTGTCTGTGGAACTTCCAGTTTTACTCTCCAGTCTGGAGTACTCAGGAGAGATTAAGTCTGGAAAAAGACATTTGGGAGCCATCAGCAAGGAGATGGGAATATGAAATTAACCACCAAAATGAATGCAGCTATCCATAGAAAGCATGTAGGATGAAAGAAAAGCAGGCATAGGCCTGCAGACATACTCATTTAAGTAGATAAGTAGGCTGAAAATGAAACAACATTGTCAATAACTGCAAGTCACTTAAATGTACTAGAAGGGCCAAGAGTTTTAACTTTGGCAATTCAGAGTTTATCATTATTGAAAGCTTGCTATGTTGGACTCAGTTTATCCATCACCCAAGATGAAAACAACCTCCTTGCAAACTGGTTGGAACAGCTTGTACTGCTCCAGCTGCAATGGCTGTCCCTGGTCCTTCATGTTATTGGTGGACCAATCTGACAGAGCCTTGCCTTTTACCCATGCCACATGCTTCTCAATTTCCACTCCAGGGTTTCCCTGTCATCACTAAGGCACGATTTGGCGGGACTTGCTCAGACATTAGCCATGTGTCGAGAACATAGGGAAGTTGAAGCTCCATGAAGTCAGCCCTTGACCAATAAGAGATGAGAGCTTGCAAGTGAAATCATCTCTTTCCTCCAGTGGACTGTACAGATATGCAGTTACTTCACATGGATTCTCTGAAGATGTCCCACAAGACCAGCTTACAAGCAGGCACTTAAATTTGCCCTCCCTCTCTCCCTTTCTTACTTAACTTTTCTCCTCATTCCTGCTTCCCTGGGATGGATCTCCCAAATCAAGTGTAGGCTTTTGCCTCTGGTTATTCTAGGGAACCCAGACTAAAGACACTTACCATGTGCTAGGCACTATTCTAGATGCTGGGTTGATAGTCCCTACCTAGCTGAAACAGATTCCAATGGAAGTATCTGCTTAGCAGTTGCCAGAGAATAGCTAACCAATTACTTTTCAATGATCTAGGCTTTAATTCTAGCTTTGCCACCTACTACTTGTGTATATCCTTGAATAAGGCACTTAATCTCTCTATGTCTGTTCCATTATCTATAAAATGGAATTTTTAATAGCAACCACTTGAATGAACTTATGAAGAGTAGAAGAGATAATGTATATAAAGTATTTATTACACGCCTGGTCTCCACTCCATTAAAAGTCAACCATGATTCCTCCCACTACACAGATGAGGGACCACTGAGATTCAAAGAGATCAGTTAAAATTGCCTGAGGTCACCCAGATGGTTACAGATCACAAAAGGATTTGAACCTAGGTGCACTTAATTCTAAAATCAGTACTCTTAACCACTCTTTTACACCTATTTGTTTAAGACTGAGAAATGGATTCATTTTGTTGTCTTTCATACTAGAAGTCCATAGTTCTAGGCTGGTAATATCAATTTGTTAACAAAAGGGAACCCAGCCAGGGGGCAGGAGCTCAGTTGGTTAGAGTGTCCTCCCAATATGCCAAGGTTGGGGGTTGATACTCAGTCAGGGCAAATACAAGAATCAACCAATGAATTCGTAAATAAGTGGAACAACAAATGGATGTTTCTCCCCCTTCCTGCTCCTCCAAGATCCTCTCTCACATTCAAAATCAATTTTTTAAAAGATTTTTAAAAGGGATCGCTGAATTTCTTCAACTTATCAAACAAATGTCCTTATTCTCACTGTCTTAAGTCTGCATATTTAAATGTATGTGTTTGGGTAGAGTGAGAAAATACTGTTTTAGCATTTCTTCCTGAGGGCTATAATAGCAAAAGTCCACATTGCCACCCAGAGATGCTATCAATTAGAGAGGCAGCAAAGCAAAATCTGACTCTGGAACCAGACTTTCTGAATTCAAAATGCCAGCTCCAACACTTCCTTCTTAGCTGTGTGCCCTGGGCAAATTCCTTAACTTCTCTGTGCCTCAATGACTCTATCTGCAAAAGTTCATCAACAATAGTACCTACCTCATAGGGCTTTTATGCGTTAATATTCATAAAGTAATCTGGTATATTGTTGGCACTATATTTGTTGTTGTTAAATATATAAGTAAAATCTCTTTCATGAGCTCTTTGATCCTTTAACAAAAACGTATAGAAAGTGAAAGGAATTACAGAGAAGAAATTACTGGCTTCCAAACAAGCGCATGCGCATGCACACACATTTCATGAAACGGTACATATCCTTAGTATATGCCATAAACTCTGATATTTTCTACATCTTTCTAAATGGTGGTTGAGGCCCACTAATTTGATTTCATGACCTAGGTCTTGGGCAAAAATTTAAAAGCTCTAGAATAAACCACATGACCACCAAAAGCAGAACTAGAATACAGAATCTTTAAGCCATTAAACTCCTTCTTCGTAGTTATTATTAAATCAGAAAGGGCCTAAGTTTCACTTCTTGCTGGAAAAGAAACTGTACATTCTGAGTCCTCCTTCCTTTCCCTCCACAGTTCATGTGATCACTAGACATTCAGAGAACACCAAGGAACCAGGGTCACTTCCTGTCTATGTAACACCTGTTACTGTTGCCCAATCCAATGGGCCACTATTCTGTACCAGGGAGAGTTCCCTGGACTGTCCTCTGAGTTTTGTCCTCTTGATTTCAAGGCTGAGCAACTATAGTCACCTGTCGTACCTGGAAAAAGTTGCTGGCCTAACACAACAAAACTAACTTGTTATGCATTAATAAACTGATTACAAGCAGAATAGAAGAACCTTATTAATGATTACATGTTTGTTAGTTTGTTGGGTTTTTTTTTTTTTTTAAAGAACCAGTTCTTATCTCTTGGAGATAAATACTATTCAAGGACGAATAACTCTGTTATTTGCTTCAAAGAAATGGAGGCAAGTGGGAGTATGTGGGGGGATACAGATAAGTAAGACTGGCAATGAGCTGAGGATTATCAAAACAGGGTGATGGGAACATGGGGTTTCATAACACTTCTCTCTCTACTTTGCACAGGATTGAAATTTCCAAAATTAAAAGTTTTAAAATCTAATTAAGAGCAAAATTGTTGTTGTTGTTTTAAAGAGACTTACAGGAAAAGCAAAAGAACATGAAAGAAGCAGAAAAAAAAAATATCCAGAGATATAATACAAGGCAATTTTCTTAAAAAGAGCTAAATCTATAGTGAGAAAAGGCATACTATATACCAGCCAATGTACATAAACAATAAACATCAAGAGATATGATGTTTAAATATCTGAACTCCAAAGATAAAGAAAGAATTGTTTAAGAAGCAATAGAGAAAAAGCAACTTTTCTAACAAAATAGGGGGGGAAATCAGGGTGGGCTGTGATTTCTTCTTAGCAACATTTGAGGCCTGAAGATAATGGAGCCACATCTGAAAAAGTCGGAGGGAGAGTTACTGTTATCCAAGCTGAGGAAAGTGGGGGAAAGGCTCAGACGTTCTCATACTTGAAATATCTCGACCTTGAGAATACCCATGAATCCTGCACCCAGTAGATAAAAATAAATAAATAAAAATGGGAGTATGCAGGTCAAAATGCTAATGTTAGAAACCCTGCCAAGGAAATAATCCAGAAAGCTACAAAAATTGGGAAATGGAGAAGAAAGGTACAGTGCACTACACGAAGATGAATCACCTACTCTTTCCAGGCAAGGAATTAGCCAACCTGTCTAAAAGTGAAGATTTAGCTACAAATACAATAAAAAATATTCATAATGATTTCAGTTTCCAAATGATTTTCTTAATCTTAGAATATATAGAAATGATTTTAATTATTTTTTAACCTTAGAATTTATAGAAACTTATCTTTTGTAAAGAAGAAACACTTATCAGAAAGTCAGCAGTTCTTTTACTTTCATTTCATAATTTTCTTCTGCTAAAATCAAATAAAATTAATTCAATTGTTTTTATTTTTAAAGCACATGGCATGTTGTGCTCACCTGTCACCCTTCTGTTTATGTGTACTGCATGTTAAAACTGGAAGAGAAAAGGACTTGTATGCATGCATATAAGCATAATCAATGGATATAGATAGTAGAAAAAGTGAAGGCATGTGCTGAGGGGTGAGAGTGGCTGAGCAGAGGTTAATGGGGAAAAAAGGAGACATATATAATATTTTCAACAATAAAGAATTTAAATTTTTTTAAAAACTGGAAGAGAAAGTTCATGTACCTCATTAACAAATCCACCACCTTACCTTCCTACCAGCCTTCCCTGTCACAGCTCCAGTCCTAGGCTTATCTTTCTATCTGCACACCAGAATCCACCTCTTTTTGCTCACTCAAGGCCTTTGCTTCTAAAATTATGCAAGATTATGCAAAATTACAGTTTGAACTATATAGGTCCACTTATCTGCAAAACTTTTTTCAATAAATATGCAGTCAGAGCACATCTGCGGATTCAACCAACTACGGGTCAAAAACAGATTTTGATGTGTGGTTAGGAATCTGCTTATTTATGCATTGTTGTACATCATTTTATATAAGGCATCTGAGCACCTGTGAATTTTGGTATCCACTGGGAGTCTAGGAACAGGATAGACTGGATGACAGTTAAGTTTTTAAGAAGTCAAAAGTTACGGGTGGATTTTTTACTGTGGGGCATTAATGTTTCTAATCTTTATGTTGTTGGAGGGTCAACTGTATTTTCTGTATTATAATTTTCCTCTCTCTATTGGATTATTGTCATAGCAAATAAACATGCTATATTTCCTCCCCACCTTATTAAAAAAAAAAAAAAACAGCAACAACAACAGTTCCCTTGATCTCTGCCTCCCCAGTTACTTTTTAATCTTGCCTTCTCTTTATGATAAAACTCAAAATGATTGTCCGTATACACTGCCTCCACTTTTTCTCTTTAGCCAACTGTAACCAAACCGTTGCCTTTTCCACTTTGTGGGTGGTAATAGCCTCCAACTTGCCAAATATGGCCAATTCCAGGACTAGACAGAGGAGATGGTGGAGTAAGTGGAGTCCTGAAAATTGGCCCCACACATCATCCTCTCAATGTCCTTCTCCTCTTTCCCAATTTCTAATGCTGAAACACTCCAGGGCTCAGCCTACGGACCTCTAGTCCCTCTCTATTTGCTTCCTATTATATCTCTTCCAGTTCTGTGCCTGGTGCTTCCCAAATTTATATCTCCAGTCCAGAACTCTCCCTCGCTCGGTGCAACCTAAGCCTCCTGCTTGCTCCAGCTCCGTGGCCACCACCATCTTGGTTGGGTTAATTTGCATACTCACTTATGATTAGCTGGTGGGCACCATGAAGGTACGGTCAATTTGCATCTTACTCTTTTATTAGTGTAGATAAGCAGTATAATTTTAATAATGTTGCTAGAAAGTGTTTACCTAAATTCCTTTCTTTATCATAGTTTATAAAAGTTACATTATTTTTTTAATTACTGACAGGTTCACAAAATTATATTACTGTGAAAGGAATCAATAAATGTTAAAATGTTGCAAAATGCCAGTTTAAACAAAGGTCTTTATAATGAGACTCAAGGTAATTTTAATCAGTCTCCTTTCTCTTGACCCTGGGCCTGCCTTTCTAAGGAAGCTAGTTTACCAGAAAAGAGAAACTATTAAAAAAAAAGTAATTGCAACTGTGATGAGCCCAAATACCAAGGCAAAAGAGGGTGCTGTAGAAACATGAGTAGACATGAGTAGGCTGGTCTAAGGCTCAGCGATAGGCTAACAAGACTGGAGTGATCCAGAAGAGGAGAGAAGGAAATACGCTCCAACCCAGAGGGAACAGTATGTTCAAAGGCCCAGAGGCAAGAAAAAGGAAGCCGTATGCAAAGAATTGAAACCATCTAAGAAATTCAGAGTAGCTGGAGTTTGGAGCTCAAGTGGGAGGGTGAAAAAAGATGAGACTGATTAAAAAGAGAACAGGGGTCAAGACCTGGGGAGTACTGCAAATAGTCTGAAGAAGAATGGAATTTTTCCCAAGAGCAATAGGAAGGCATCAGTGTGAACAGGAGAAATTAGAAAAGCAAACTACAGTGTTTTTAACAACACAGTATTCTCCAACAGACAGCTAAAGTACAAATGTGAGCCTTCTTACTTCTAGAGAGTTCAAGGCCTCCAGGACTCTTTTTATAATTATGATATCTCAACTTGAATTTTCCAAATAAAGTAAAATGCTAATACCCCTCAGAAAACACAAACACAAAAAGCCTGGGGCTTCCAAACATTAGCAAAAAACCCCACAACAACAAAAAACCACATGCTTTGAATTTGTGAGTAGATCAGTGCCATAATTTAGACATTAGAGGTAGCCGCAGTATATCTATATGTTAGAAGATTTACTTTCCTCATCCAAGAAATTATGAAGTATCTATCCTGTGCTTCCCACCTCTCGCCATTTGAAGGCCACTTCTCAAACAATTTAAGCAAAAAGGATTTTACCAGCTGCTTTTACTCAATCCCAAAGACAAGAAGAAATGTCTCATAATGTACAGTATGTCTATAGTTATAAGGCTGCCTACTTATTTCACACCTCTGAAAAAACACTCTACTGTTCAAACCCATAGACAGGCATATTCAGAATTTCACAGCAGGAACAAAGTTCAGAATTAAAAAATCAGACAATAAAAAACGCTCAACTAAGTAAAATAAAAACTAAAGGGCTCTTGAGTCAATCTTGTTCCACAGTCATGAGACAGGCTTGGGCCAAATGCAGCAGACAGAAGTCAATTAGCCCAGGGTTTGGGAGAGATGACCCAGAATACACTCAGTGACTTGTGGTGATGTTTCTATTTGTAGATTTCATCATGATTTTACACATCTCAGAAAGTTATTACTGATTTTAAAGATCAATGAAAAAATAAAAGCAAAGGGTTGTTGGTTCTGTCAGGGAAAAGAACTCAAGTTGTTTCATTTGTCAGTATTTTTTAAGGACATTATAGAAAACAGATTTTTATTTACCGTATTTGCCGGCGTATAAGACGATTTTTTGGCCCTGAAAAATACCGTATTTGCCGGCATATAAGAGACTGGGCGTATAAGACGACCCCCTAACATTTCCACTAAAAATACAGTTTGTTATATACTCGCCGTATAAGACTACCCCCCACTTGGAGGCATATTTTTCAGGGCCAAAAAATCGTCTTATATGCCGGCAAACATGGTAATCCTTATTGTTGAAAGTATTACATATCTCCCCCACTCCCCTCCAGTGACTCCTTCTAGCCCACCCTGGCCCCCTGTCCAGGCCTTCACCGCCTTCCTATCTGTGTCAATGGGTTTGGATCTCTTACCACCCACCCTCACCTTCCCCTCTGAGAAATAGTTTTAAATTATTTTACGTGTCTCCGGGAATTTGGGGGCAGGAATTATGTCCAGATTTATTTTTTTTAAATTAAAATATGTTTAGAATAAAAGACATGAAATAACCAGTAGCCTGACTGGATGAACCTGTGAAAGGAGGTCATAAATTTTAAAATGTAAGTATTTCACTTTCCTTCCAAAAGAGTAATTTCTCCAACTTTTAGAAAAGAAACGCTTATTCCAGTTCCTTATTATTAAGTTAAATGGCACATCTCTCAGAATGAAAGGCTCGGAGCACAGTTCCTCTAATTCATAGGCTCTATTCTGAGGCATTTTATGTACTCTCTATTATGACACTCAGCACAGTGTATGGTAATTAGCAATTTACATCTGTATTCCCTGGCAGGCTAGGAGTGTCACAGTCCAAGACCATGTCTTATTCACGCGGTTACATCCCGGCACCTAGCACAGAGCTGGCATAAACGTTGAATTGAAATAAATGGAAATCAGTTATGCTTTCCCTGTCTTCAACAATGAATCTTTTTGGCAGATTCCAACGCAGCCTGAGTTAACTACGGGCAGATCCTGGGTCAGCTGTGCTCACAATGAAGATTTCTGCCTAAACTGCCTTTCTCCACTTTTCCTTCCCCTTCCCTCTCCACCTCCAGAGGGGAGTTCCCGCTGGAAATTGCACAATTCTTTGTGCAGAGAGCAACAACAAGCTTAGTTCCTGTTGACCTGAAGAGCTTAATGTTCTGGCACATTCTACCTTAATAGAAGAGTAGCAAAACCCAATCTTTCTCTACCTAAAAACTTCTTTTAAACTTCTACTTTTAGCTCATAGAGATGTAACCTTCTGAGACACTCACTCCTGCTCTATCCTCATCAGTCCCACAATAAGCCAAAGCAACTTTTTGACAGTCTACCGGCTACATACCTAAATACACACACACATAAAAAAAAGTTTGATGCAACAATAGTTACCTTTTCTACATCTAATTCACAATGATACATAGAAAACCACACTCCCACTGGACTTCTGGGCACAAAGAAACACAAACACTTGGTAGAGAGAGGTAGGGGCTCTACCAAAACAGACTCCCCTGCTACTGAAAGCAGAGTGCTCCTCAGTAGAAACCTTTCATAAACTGAAACAGCGTAGTATAAAGAAGCAAATGCCATAATTTATATGGAGAAAAAAAATGTTTGGGTTGTTTCTAGACCCAAAAAATAACCTACAAAATCATACCAAATAAACCTGAAATAACACTAACATATAATGAAATCAGGAATGATAGGATAAATACAAAGCCGATAGAAAGCAGAAACAATGTTTGCACAGTGACATTTCACTTACCATGTGCGAGGCCTCTACAGGGGCCCTCTGCAAAACAAGACTGAACATTCCCACCTTTTTATCTTCGTAAAAGTGAAAATTCTCATCGGATTTATTTCAGTTGGCGAAAACAGATATTATTGCAAGTCTATCCTGAAAGTGATGGATTGTAGAGTGAACTTTTGAAAAACTGGGGATACCTGTAGGGCAGGCCAAGAGAGAACCGCCCCGAATGAAATACCTCCAGAGTGATCCCCTGCTATGCTTTGTTGGTGTAAAGCAGGGTCAGGAAGGCACTGATGCAGCCTGCCTATCTTTTCCTGGAAGCTGAGTTTCAAAGTGCAGTAAAACCTTGATCTCAAGACCTCGATTTAATGGACTTCGGATTTCACAGACAAAATTTCCAGTCCATATGTCATATATGAAAATTAATACCTTATTAATTGTAAATTACCTTTAACCAAAATTTGCTTACAATTAAATTAACAACCCAGCTAGTGTTGCTCAGTGGTTGAGCATTGATCCATGAACCCAGGAGGTCGAGATTTGATTCCAGGTCAGAGCACATGCCTGGGTTTCGGGCTCAATCCCAAGTGGGGGTGTATACAAGAGGCAGCCGATCAATGATTCTCTCTCATCATTGATGTTTCTCTCTCTCTCTCTCTCTCTCTCTCTCTCTCTCTCCCTCCCTCCCTCCCTCCCTCTCCTTTCTTGTCTTAAAATCAATAAAAACATTAATAAAAAAACAGGATTTTTTTGTTTGTTAATTCACTGTTATTTTTAAGGAATTTTAGCAAATAAGCCATATGTTGGAAAAAACACTACATACTTAAACCCAAGAGTCACCACTTGTAAATAATGTTTGGGGGACAATTAGCACATGATTACAGCACATCACACAAGGTTATTGGTTCTGTTGTCTCATGGCATGGCAATTTTAATGCTGCCAACAGATGTTCCCACATGCACTAAGCCATGCCTTAGCTGTGTACAGTTGTTTACTTGAGGTGACTAGTGAATGCTCACATTTACAAGACCAATTCAGTATAAATTTAAAATTAAAGTAATACACATAGAAAACTTTTCTGTGAAATTAAACTTTCCATACAGACTTAATTTTAATTACACAAACGTGTCTACATAAGTAAAAACAGGTAAACTAACTAATTTGTCAATTTTTAACATGCGCATTCAGAAAACCTACTTTATTATTTTAACAGACTTTTGGCTTTAACGGACACCCCCTTGCCCGAATAGTCCGTTACATCGAGGTTTTTCTGTGCTTTCACTTCCATTTCCTCACTTAAACGTTGTCAGAAAGCCAATTTCCAGAATTAGAGTCTATCATGTAGGTGGCATAGGAAAGTGTTTCAAGGTACTCTCTGGAGTAAAAGGAGTAACAGTGGGGAAACACCTTGAGAAATTGACTAAAATTATGGGGTTCTTGAAGCAGAACAAGGGGAGAGGTTGGGATAAGAATAAGTTATGTGGTCTTTCTATTCAACGGACCAAGGCCCGGTGGGTGGAAGGAATCTCACCAAGTTACCAAGTCTCAAAAAGTAGAGGTTCTAGGCCTCTAGTGAGGCTCTGATGCAAGTTTCTCTACATCCTCCCTTAAAACCATCCTCTCCCCATCTCTCCACAAATTCCTGATGGGAGATTTTATGGAGTTTAGAAGATGAAAGAGATAAAAAGCTGTAACATCAGTATGATATATAGATGTAAGTGTAGACATATATAGTCATTCACATAGATATTTTTCGGAGCAAAAGCCAATGGCCTACAAAGACATGATCAAGCATCTGCTTCCCCCACATCCTTCACCCCTTCCTCTGACCTCATCTACTACCTCTCCCCGACACTCACACTAGACCGTTCTTGCTTCAGCCACAGTGGCCTCCTAGTTTTTCCTTTAATACACTACACACACATGGGCCTTAGTCCTACCCCAGGCCCTTTGCACTATTTCCCCTGCCTTGGAATGCTCTTCCCCAAAATCCACTTATACCCTCACCTCTTCAAATCTTTGCACAACTCTTAGCACAAATGTGACCTACACTGTAAGGCTTCATCTACTAGAAAAAGCTGCCCACTCCCATTTTAAAATGCAACCTGACCTCACTACCCAGCATTTATGATCCTCTTTACTGTATTTAATATCTTCTAGATACTAAGTAATTTACATGTCTATTTTTATCTCTTCTCCACTGCAATTTAATTTACAGGAATCTTTGTTTTACTAACCGAAATAAACAAAGCACCTAGAGTAGTATCTGATTCATGATCAATAATTATCTGTTGAATGAACAGATGAGCGAGTGAATAAATGAATAAATAAATCTATAACCTAAAATAAAACTCTCTCTTCACCTACTTGGTGATGGCTAAAACAAGGACTAGGCCTTCTAGATGGAGATAAGTAACTGAAATGCAAATGTTCATTCACACTAAAGTATAATACTCAAACTACTAGTATAAATAGAGAATGTCAGACTCTCTTCAGTTATCTGCAGATTGGGAATGACAGCCACTACAAATGAGGAGAAGAAAAGGAGAGATGTTTACAGAAACTTTTAAAAGTTCACAACTTATCCATAAGATATTTCTGTTTACTTTTACCTGAGAAGAGTCAAGCAGACATTTCATGAAGTCTCTAAATGCCTGTAGTTCCATCTAGAATGATTCATGAAGAAATGTTTTTATCTATCTAACCAGGACTTTCTTATAGAACATGACTCTGAAGCATGAAGAAAATAATTTCTCCTCATTCAGGCAAGATTTATCCAATGGCCAGACTGTAAACACCACCTCGATCTCGGGTATGTCTGTTGGCCCCAAGGGTGATAAATGAATATTTTAGGGTCTAACCTAAAGCCAACAGCCGGATTTCCAACTCTGAAACATTCCCAGGACTAGGCAGCAAATATCCAGCTGCTGCGTAAACCCAGTTCAGGATCCTGAGCCTCCTTCTCTGTGGGAAGGCATTACCCTAAAAATAAAAGAAGGGACGTTAAAAGAAGATTCCCCATTGGTCTTCTCCTCAGTATCAGCGAGGAGCTAGTGGCCTGAAGAGGGGTAGATTTTTTTTCTCACCAGCAAGCACAGTCCCCAGCCTATGGAAAACCCCAGAAAGGATTTTAGGCCGCAAGGGACCAATTTAAAAAGGAAGAGGCCATAAAACAATTAAAGAGGGAATAGCTTAATCTGTAGCTGGTCATAATCCATATGTCCTGAGCATCACCGAAACTAGCAATCTCACATCAGTCATTGGCTTTTCAACCCAGGCAACTTTCTTTACTCCCCTGAGGTCCTCCCCCCCCTCCCCCCAAACACACATTTTATAATGGGGGGAAGGCAGTGGAAAGAAGGCAGTGGAGCCAGAGACAGAGAAGCATCCATCAGACTGTCAAACCTCAGAGGGAAGGGTGGGGGTAAGGGGGCGAGACCAACCAAAGGACTTGTATGCATGCATATAAGCCTAACCAATGGACACAGACACCAGGGAGGTGAGGGCATGAGTGGGGGTGGGAGGGCAATGGGGAGGTAAGGACACATATGTAATACCTTAACCAATAAAGAAATTTAAAAAATAAAAAAAAAGAAAGAAAGAAGGCAGTGGAGAGAAGGTTTAGAGTCCTCATATCCTACCTAGCCCCTCAGGCAACCTGAATTTACTGAACCTGCTCTCCCAGGAGGGACCATATTGTAACCAAGCTTCCTGCAGTCCCTCCTGCCATCTGCAAAATTAAATTAAATGGCCCTTTGCTTTTGAAATCCTGCCATCAGTGTACCAAAGGGAGCATCTTAGTATACCAGGCAGGGACGATGGCTTTTCCTTTTTAGCAGCATACACAAATCATTATGAGATTAAATCTCTGAATGGCTAATGTGCATTTTCAATAAAGAATGAGAAGTTAACCACTCAGTCTGACACCCTCATGGAAGGGGCTGAAAGGGACTGGGTTGTACTTACCGCTACCTTAGGAAGATGATTAAAAGCAGAGCAGACAGAACGCTAAGGTCTTATTTACTCACTTTCATAGGGTGGTGTTGGGGGTGGGGTATGGGCATAGGAAACCAAGGCCAGAGCTGAAGAGGAGGAGAAAAGGGCTGCTACAGGCCTAGAAGGCTCTGGAAAGGCACCCTGGAAGGCAAGGGTATCAAACCCCACCCCACAGCAGCTCTTCTCTATGGACCCAAGGACTTTGGAAGGCCTGCAGTCACCACAGTACAGACCAATGTTCTAGGGCAAGTTCGGATTTAAAGCAAAGAAACTAATGTCACTTTTAGTCCTTTGTGCTCTGTCACAGTTTTCACTTTATGACCCCAAAATGCAGACAAAGATGCTTAGGCTTTAGCCATCGCCCCTATCTTCCTCTGATTAAAAATTTAATTCAACCAAGTTATTTCCACACCCACCTAGTCTCACTTCCAAAACGCCTAAATTTGGAGCAATGGAAGTGAGTGGGTGACAAGTAACAAAGAAAGGAAAATCCAAAGCAGAGATATGTAATTTTACAGTAACTCAGGCTGTGAACAAAGTTAATTTGAATCTAAAGTTACATATAAATCATGTTTAATTCGAAGTAACTTCCATCCAACAAACCTTTATTGAGCATCTACTAATATGCCTCCTGGGGGAAGACAAAAATGCCATTGGAAAGAGCCCTGACCCACCAAAACCCTAGCCAGCTCCGATTCATTCACCAAGAGGGGACTTCTGAGAAATCTAGTAGAGGGTCTTGACTAGGGATATATAGTAAAGAACCTGTCTCCATCTAAAGGCTACTCTTAACAGCCACTTTGGATCCATTTGCCGTCCCCACCCCCACAATGGACAAAGAGGAAAGTTAAAGAAGGCAAGGCAGAAGCACAGAGAAATCAGACGGCTGCCAGCAAAGCTTAGACATAAATGCTTCTTGATGAGCCATCTGGCAGGAAGGATGGTAGAGAGAATCCTTATATCATATTCTTCTCTGAAAATTACAATCTGCAAGGGAGGTTATTCACCAAGATTTTTTTCAAACCGCCATAGTTATTAATAAGCCTGTGTGTTTCCTTTTCCTCCCACCTTGTTCTGAAAGATAATTTTCAGAGAATTAGGAATAAACGTAGCTCTTGATCTGGATTATAGGAAAAGATAATAGAGTATCAAAATCAACTGGGTGAGAGCATGGGAGGAAAAAATAAATAAAAGAAATTGGGAGCAAGGCAACTCTGCAAAGCTCTCCCCTACCCCCGGGGCTACTCTACCACACCCAACAGCCACTTGTCTTTGCAGACATACAGCTCATATCACAAAACTGGCATCAACTGGGGAAAGCTCATAAATTCTCATCTCTCAACATAATAATGACCAACAGAAGGGTTTCATGAAAATGAAGTTTCCCCTGAAGCCTTAACTCGGAGGATCATCAAAATTAGAACGATCTCCTTCGGGCTTTCACACCGATGTCCTCAAGAGGGGCTCCGGGACTGCTTCCATCTGAAACTAAAGTGACATCAGATCTCCCTGCCACTTATTCCCACTGTCAATATCTCCAGATACCGGCCAACAGCAAAAGCCCAGAACCTTCAGACAGGAGGAGTCTCACTCTGGGATCCCAATTCTTCTCTGAAAAAATTCAACAGCATGAAGAGTGAGTAGTTCCCCACAAAGAGGTTCTACCGTAAACACACAAGGACACAGAGGAAGAACCAGGGTGACAGAGATTGAATTCTGGAAGACAAAAATCCCCAGACAGCCTTTCCCTTGTCTGAGAGCAAAAACTGCCCAGGTACAGGAAGAAAAGACCCTGCACAGTCAGGTCCACACCGCTCCCTGCGCTCCTTCCTCTCAGAAGCCATTCTCCTTGGGAAGTGACTTGGAGCCAAATGTCCTCCAGGATGTGATGCTCTCTCCCGCCCTGCAAGGTCTCAGGGCAAAGCTGCTGCTGGACTTTGGTACTCTCATGACCCAGAGTTCCAGGGCCCTCCAACTATCTGTGTGCAAACTCCCAGATTCCCGAAGATGTGAAAAGTGGAGTGAAGGAGTTTGTGGCTGCAAAGATGGAGAAAACGATATAAAAGAAGAGTATTGTCTTTCCAGATCACTACTTTCTTCATTTTGCTTCCCGTTATTTTCCAAATTGTCTGTGGATAAACATGTTGGTTTTCTAATTAGAAAAGAAAAAAAACAACAATAATAAATGTTACTGAAAATGTTTTTAAAGATTAGCATGAGCACTGCCCTGAATGCTCTGAGGCAGTGCTCAGAGGGTGCTCCACCTCATTGGGGGGGGGGGGGGGGGAGGAAGGAGGGAAGTGGAAAAAAGCACGCCACAGCTGAAAGAGAAAGACTAAAAGAAAATCCATTTATTTATGTTTTTTAAGGAGAAAAGTCTAGGGGATGTGGAAAGGGTGGGAATTTCCTATGATTTAGTGTGCACACCAAGACAAAAATTAATTTATAACAGAAGGCATCCATTTAGTGGGCTGCACAGGAAAGTACTCAAAATAGAGAATCACCATTTCTGGCTCTGTTCTGAGGAGACAGATTTCTACCTACAGGTTTTGACCCCTAAATGAGTCAAGGCTGTAAGACCCTGGGATACAATAGAATCCTAAAGACTTGGCTTTCCTCTAGTGCCTCAAAAGTTTGCCTCCTGCCCTAGCCGGTACTGCTCAATGGTTAGAGTGTTAGCCTGCACACCAAAGGGTTGTGGGTTTGATTCCCAGTCAAGGGAACATACCAGTATTGCAGGTTTGATCCCCGGCCCCGGTGGAGGTCCATGTGTCTCTCGAACATCAATGTTTCTCTCTCTCTCTCTTTTTCTCCCCCTCTCTTTCTTTCTTCCCCTCCTTTCCTCCCTTCCACTTTCTCTAAAACTCAACGGTGAGGATTAACAACAAAAAGAGTTTGTCTCCTGTTTCAGGAGGGCCAGAAACAGCCCTTCCCCACTGGGAAGTAGACAGGACAGGAGCACCCTCCCCTTGAGTAGGAAGATCTCTCTCACCCTCCATCTCTACTCTCCTACGGTCTCCAGGAAAACAGGGTCTCACAGGGTCTTCACCATGTGAAGAGTCTCATGCGAGAGCCTTCGCATGCTAATCCAGTGTTACATGGGCCTGGCCTGGGAGGAAGAGCACACCACAGTGAGGGGCGAGGCAGATAGCGGTTTCCAAAAGAAACAGCGGTTCCTTCCAGCTCAGGAAAACCTGTTGGCAGAAAATAGCGCAGAAGGAATTTTTTTCTTAGGAAAAAAGTGAAAAAACTCGCTACAGAAAAGGGGGCCAATCCTATTAGGATACAACCAATCCTCCATGCCTTTTAAGAGAAGGAAACTAAAATCCCGCTTCAACCCTTGCCCACCAAAGCCTGCGTGCTACACCTCTCCCCAGTAAAGGTGCAACGCTGCCTGTTAGAGTGCTCTAACCAGCCTCTGGCCCAGGTCAACGGCCGCTGTGAGTGGCTTTCCTTTGTGCTCTTCTCTAGGCAAAGGCTGACAGCTGCCTGTCAAAGCCTGCTAGGCCACTGGAACCTGGGGCCTGAGAAACCCTAAAGAGAAGCTGATTCTTCACTCAAACAGCACCGCCCTCCCCCCGCATCCCGGAGTGCACAGAAGTCTACAGATAATGATTGGGAAAGTGCTACTGGCATTTGGTCTAGGGTCAGGGATACAATATACCCAACAGCACAGCACCTCTGCCAAGAATCATTCTGGAGAGAAGTGGTTTGGTTTTCTTTTGACTTCGTTTTCCTAACTGAGTATAACACTCACCTGAGGAAAACACATTCAGACAGTACTAAACAGCAAACAGAAGTAAGTTTCCCTCGTCTGGGTCTCTGCCTCAAAATTCTGTACTTCTGAGGAAACACTGCTACTATCTCTTGCATATCCTTCCAGAAATAGTCTATGTGCACACAAACTTATGTGCCTATGGCCCTCCCCCATTTATCAGTTTAGCCTGGAGATTTTTCATATCAGTACATATCTACCTGCCTCTCCTTTTCACGGGCTGCATTCCAGTCAACTAGATGGCTGTGCCTTCATTTATTCAATCAGTCCCCTTTTGATAGTCCCTGCCATTGTTTCCTTTTTTTTTTTTTTTTTTTTTTGCCACCATAAACAATGCTGTCTGAATGCAGACATGAGTATATCTATAAAATAAATTATTGGAAGCAAATTGTTAAGTCAAAGCACGTTTACTGTTTAAATTCTTTCAGATAATGCCCAGCCAGCAAAGCTGCTCTATACCCTGAAAACATAATGTATCAGAAAATGTTTTTATCTAATATGTAAAAAATGATTATACACTGCAGTTGTAACTTAATTTGTATTTATTATGAATGTGATTGGGGCATCTTTTTCTTACATTCTTATCTTATGTTGCAATAAGTCTTTGTGAATTTTCTGCTTCTTTAAACAACAATTTATGCTCTTTACTCATTTTTTAGTTTGAATTACTCCCTTTTATTTACTTTTTGTTGACTGTGAGCACTTTTATCTATAAAAGAAATTAGCCCTTTGTCATGTGCTATAAACATTGTTCCCAGTTCAACTATTGATTTTGTTTTTATTTTATTTATTGATTTTATTTACCATGTAGAACTATTTAAATTTACCAATCTTTTCTCATGCAGCTTCTAAACTTTCTGTCATGCTTAGATTACACTACATGGTTTTTAAAAAATGTTCTCTCATGTTTTCTTTTACCATTTTTATGGTTTCATTTTTTTTACATATATATTTTAATCCATCTAAAATTTACTTTCATAGAAAGAGGAAGATGGGGATCTAATTTTAAATTTTCTAAATGGCTACCAAGTTGTCTCAAAACCGGTTACTGAAAAATCCATTTCTCCCTTGCATCCCACAATTGGAAATGCCAGTTTACTCTGTGCTAAATTCTAGTGTGCATTCAGATCTACTTCTGAGTCCTCTACCCTGTTTTTTTTCTGGACTCTATTTTTAATATGGAGATGGCAAAAAAAAATAAAAATAAAAAACCCAGAAAACAAATCTAGGGAGCAACACTGAAGTATCAGAAGGAAAAGGAAATGGCTTTCATAACCTAGAGACAATGTGCATACAAACTGGAATTAAGAAGCACTCTCTTGCCGAAACCGGTTTGGCTCAGTGGTAGAGCGTCGGTCTGCGGACTGAGGGGTCCCGGGTTCGATTCAGGTCAAGGGCATGTACACTGGTTGCAGGCACATCCCCGGTAGGGGGTGTGCAAGAGGCAGCTGGTCGATGTTTCTCTCTCATCGACGTTTCTAGCTCTCTATCTCTCTTCCTTCCTCTCTGTAAAATATCAATAAAATATATATATTTTTAAAAAAATTGCTAAGAAGCACTCTCTTGCCTTGGCCAGGTGGCTCAGTTAGTTGAGCATCATCCTGATACTCCAGGGTTGCAAGTTTGATCCCTGGTCAGGGAACATGCCAGCATTAACCAGTGAATGCATAAGAAAGTGGAACAATAGATTGATGTCAATGTCTCTCTCAAAATTCAATAAATAATTTTTCTTAAAAAAAAAAATCACTCTCAGCACCATATATACAAGAATAAACTCACAATGGATAAAAGACTTAAATATAAGCTGTGGAGCCATAAAAGTCCTAGAAGAAAACATGGGCAGTAAAATCTCAGACATTTCACATAGCAGAATTTTCACCAATACAAAAAAAACAAATGGAACCACATCAAACTAAAAAGCTTCTGCACAGCAAAATGAAGCATCACCAAAATGAAAAGGGAAACCACGGGATGGGGGTTTTTTCTAAAATATATAAAGAACTTACACAACTCAACAAAAGGAAAATAAACAATCCAATTAAAAAATGGGCAAATGATTTGAATAGATATTTCTTAATGAGAATATATAGATGGCCAATAAACATATGAAAAAAAATGTTCAATGTCACTAATCACCAGAGAGATGCAAATTAAAACTACAATGAGGTTTCATCTCACACCTGCCAGGATGGCTACCATCAATAAATCAACGAACAAGTGCTGGTGAGGATATGGAGAAAAGGGACCCCTCGTTCACTGCTGATGGGAATGCAAACTGGTGCAGCCATTATTGTATGAAGTCTCCTCAAAGAATTAAAAATTGCTGTTTGACCCAACAATCCCACTTCTAGGAATATATTATAAGAATCCCGAAACACAAACCAAAAAGAATATATGTATCACTATGTTTATAGCAGTGCTATTTACAATAGCTAAGATCTGGAAACTGCCCAAGTGCCCATCAGTAGATGGGTGAATAAAAAAAGCTATGGTACATTTACACAAGGGAATACCTCGCTGCTGTAAAAAAGAGGCTCTCTTTCCCTTTGCAATAGCATAGGTGGACCTAGAGACCGTTATGCTAAGTGAAATAAGCAGTCAGAGAAAGACAAATATCCTATGATCTCACTTATTGGTGGAATCTAGTGAACAAAATAAACTTAAGAACAAAATAGAACCAGAGGCATGGATGCATGGAATAGACTGACAGATTTCAGAGGGGAGGGGGGCTGGGAAGAAAGGAAAAGATTAACCAAAGAATTTATATGAATATGTGCATAGCCCAAGGACACAGACAATATAGTATGGTGAAGGCCTGCTTTTTTCTCTATTTAGGATAGTATGTATTTTTGTTCTAGTGGTTATTTTTAGTCACTAATATATTTTTTAAATATATTTTTATTGATATCAGAGAGGAAGAAGGAGAGAGAGACAGAAACATCAATGATGAGAGAGAATCATTGATCGGCTGCTTCCTGCACACCCCCAACTGGTAATCGAGCCTACAACCCAGGCATGTACCCTTGACCAGAATCGAACCTGGGACCCTTCAGCACGCAGGCTTTATCCAATGAGCAAAACCAGCTATGCCTTAGTAATACTTTTTATAATGGTCATGGTGTCCTTTTCTCCTTACTTAGTCTCTTACTGTTATCGGAGAAATGTGTAGATGGTCTTTCCCTGTTGCTGTTGAGAGTGGGGTTCTTGGGGTATTGCTGGAATAAGCATTTCTGGAGGTCCCCACAGGAGGATGAGAATTAGTAGAGTTTTATTTGTGTGGATTTATATCCCTGAGTTTGCAAAGTCCCATTTCCTTTAATCTAGTCCTGAAAGATGTGCAGGTGGGAATTCCACAGAGCTAGAAGCAAAGCCAGAATCCAGAGCTTCTTCCCCATAGTAGAATTTGGTCTAATATAACATTAGGCTAGTTGCAGTCCATTAGTCCATTGTGTGTGGTGTCCACATGGCCATGGCCCAAGTGGGCAAATATAGAAGTGTGAGAGTCCCACAGGCCAGGAATCAAGAGTGAAAACCAAGAGGCAAGAGAGTAAAATCCTTTGTTTAGGAGCTTAAGTATCCGAAACCTTCCTGCACTTGCAATGGCCATGTCCACTCTGGCCAATCACCTGTTCCCAGGTATGACTGGCAGTCAAGTGCTTTTTCTATGTCACCCAGATGTTACTAGCCATGTGTCCAAACTGCAGCTTCCTGGCAAAGCTGTACAAATGGCATGCCCATAGTATTTGGTTTTCCCTTTGCTCCTTTCCAGTTATTCAGAAGTAGGTTAAACTCAACGGTATCACTACTATTTGGCCTGTCAGCTTTTAATGAATATTTTTATTTCTACCTATTAACTTTGGGACAACCTTACCCTATTCTCTCTCTCTCTCTCTCTCTCTCTCTCTCTCTCTCTCTCTCTCTCTCTCTTTTTTTACTAGCCTCCCCTCTTCTCCTCTCATTTTTATTTGCTTTATATGTGAGAACATACATAATTTACATGTATTATTCTTCTGCTGTTATTCCTACCTTTGCTTTTGTTTTAAATCTATCATAACATATATTCCTTGAATACTTTGAAAATATCAATCCATTTTTTTCTGCCTCCCCATTCAATTTCATTTTAATTGAATATTCAGCTGTCACTATTATAGATTATCCACTGAAGGTAATATGTGTTCTCTCCCCTTTGGTTACTCTTAAGATTTTTTAATTATGTCTTTGTTTCAGAGTAGGCATGGCCACTGCTCAGAGTGCAGTTTTCCTGACTTATTCTGTTGTTCCAAGTACTTCTTGAATCTGCAGTTTGCTATATTTTGTACTTTTGCAAAATAACTCAACATTATCTCTTTAATTATTGCTTTTATCCTGGTCTCTCTGTCCTCTTTTTCTGGGCCTTTAATTACTAGTGTTAGATATTTCCTATGTGTGATTCCTTATATCTCAAGTATTCCTTTATAAATTTTAATAGGCAACTTCAATCTCTGTGCTTCCCTCTGGATATTTTCTTCAAGTATATCAATAGTTTACTAATTCTTTTTTCAATGCATGAGACCCATCAATAAATTCTAACTTTCATTGTTATATTTTTAGCTTTCTAATGGTCATTTTGTCCAGTTTTTAGTTTTCAGATCTCTGCCAAAATTATTGATTTTGTTCTTATTTGTAAACATATTTTGCAGTGCTGTTTTTTTTATCCATGTCTGATAACACCATTATCTGGATCCCCTGTAGATCTGTTTCTACTGTCTGTTTTCTCTTTATTTGAAATCATGTTATCATATCACTTTATATGTATGATTGCTTTTTATTGTTTACTGAGCATTTTATATGAAAAAAATTATAAAAATAATTTAAGCCATAGGACAATATTATCTTTCTCCAAACAATATTTTCCTTTGCTTCTGAGACATGGGTAAGTCAACTAGCCATACAATCAGGATCCTCAATCCAGTCAAGGAGTGAAATGGTGTGAAGCTGGGCCTCAATTCTTAATTTCTAGTTCACATTTAGTCCTAAAGTTCAGCCCTACAGAGTACCAACCCAATGCTCAGGTTATGTACTAGAGCCCACTCTTCTTTGGCATATGCTGAATTCAATTTTATAGCCCTATCGCCATGTCAGAAAGTTCTAGCCTCTCAGTAACCTCCTCCAGAACCAGAGGGTGCCCCCAGGGGAAAAATTTCCCCAGTGTTGCTCTGAGTTTCCTTGTTCTCCAGGATGTTGGCCCTCATAATGTGTTGACCCTCTGAGATGTCAAACAGATTTTTAAAATTTCGTTCTGTTTGTGGGTTGTTCTTTGTAGAATTACCATGTCCAGGATATTCAGAGGAACTCCAATAAAGAATCCTGGAAGTGGGAAGCGCATCAAGCACCTTGATGAAATTATCAAGAATTCAGGGCTCCATCGATTATTCTTCAGTGAATTAGCACAGCACTTCCTATCACAAAATGGCAACTGAACTTCCAGGCATTACATCATATTTCAGGCAAGAGAAAGCATCGTGGGTGAAAGAAATGGGCCATGCAAACCAGGTCTGTTTCCCTTTCCATATATTTTCAATATATAAGGATTTTTTTCTTTGGGTTCTTCTTACCCTATTTATTATTAGTCACCCTCTCTTTTGTAATAGGCAACTCTGGACAAATCACATAATCTCTCTAAGCATTAGTTTCTGTCAAATAAGTGACTTGCACTAGATCTCTAAGCTCCTTAAGCTCAAGCATGCTGAGATCCCATTAACTCAACTTCTCTGACATTATTTTTAGGAGAAAAGTAGAAAGAAATACAAAAATTCATCTATTTAGGAGATAAAAACAAAAGTCTGAAAATATGGAACATCCAGAGCTTTATTCTCTAGATAGCAAAGATCTCAATTTATGTTAAAGCCATATACTAAAACCTAGGTTTGAAAATTAAGTTGAAGAGAAAAAAACATGTTCACTTTATAAAATGTAATTCTAATCTTCTGGCAGTTCTTGTTATAATGTTTTCCTAATGCCTTTAAATTATGATTAGATTTACAGTTATTTAATTTGCATTCAACTTTCACAAACATCCATAAGCTCTTTTTGTTCATGTCCAAGAACTATTATTTTATTATTATTTTCTTGAAACTGACCAATACTCCTTGGCTTGCATATCACCAAGTATAACAGACACTCTTTCTCTTTCTGTATTTCTCTGGCCACCTTTCTATGACTTAGAAGCAATTTTCTGAATGCTCTCAAGCCCAAACCAAATCTTGAACTATTAATGAATATTCAAAGGAAACACCTTTAAACTTCCAACTTGAATTTTTATATATTTACCTCTTTAGAGGTGGAATGTTGAGAGATTCCATATATTTCATTAAGAGAAATATGAAAAGATTCCTTATTTTTCTCCACCCTCTCTCACATTCCTCATGACCAACACCCTCCTCCAAAAGAGGGTATAATTCGCCTACATCGTGCCAAATATTTCAGCTTTATTTTCGCCATGGAAAAAGCATTAAACTCAGCTGAATTATTCATGAGACCCTAGGTAACATGATCGTTATTTTTGGCCTTCACCTTCAGTACTTTCAGACTTGCAATTCATTTTAGGATTTCTGAATGGGTTTAACAAGGGACTTTGCTATACCCATCATTAAATTGTTGGCATGTGTCCTGGCATGGAAATTTACACTATATCAACATACTCATATATTTGCAAGGATATATAATTTTGATTTTGTGTAGTTCTAACTTTATCTATTTTTTTTCTACTGTCACCCAGTTGAGATTTTCAGAGCATGTGCCAATATGAGATGACTAAAATACCCAAGACAGAAAAAAAATGTCTGGGCTCCAGCTTAGAGATTCTCAATTTACCCTTGAGGATGATCATAAGACTGGTTTTACAGATGGGGCAAACATCACATCACCATGAGCAACCCTTCGTAATCCTTATCATGGCTTTTGCAAAAGCACTTTTTCTGAATTTCCACACAAAATCAGCAGTCCATGCTCTGATTCAACAGTCCATACTTTCCTAATACTCAGTTCTCCTTTTCACTGTCATTGAAGCATGCCTCCTCTCATGAACTTCCCCTATTCTCACTGCTCTGCTGTGCCCCAAAGAAAAGGGAGAAAATAAAAGCTAAAGCTCTCCTCCCAAGCACCACTCTTCTCACCTCCCATCAAAGCAGAATAGATGTTGCCCACTCCTGTACCAAGACCTATTACAGAATTATGGCCACACTAAGTAAATCATCGCCAGCCGGCAATGGAACCGCTGTCCTTCAACAGCCAGACCTGAGCTCTAGCCCCATGCTTCTAGAATATCAAAACTTTCATTGCAGATATTAATGGAAAAATAAAAGAAAACATTTCATCACGGCATTTTTTCCAAAATCATACTAGATAAGATATTACATATCTATTTCTATTCTACTTCTCAGTAAAGAGCCAGGTTAACACTACTAAACTAGACCTGTGTCCACCAAGAAACCAGATGTCAGTCAGTCCTAGCTGGTTTGGCTCAGTGGATAGAGCATCAGCCTGCAGGGTTCAATTCCGGTCAAGGACACATGCCCAGTAGGGAACATGCAGGAGGTAGCTGATCAATGATCCTCTCTCATCACTGATGTTTCTATCTCTTTCTCCTTCTCCCTTCCTCTCTGAAACTAATAAAAATAAAAATATATATTTTTTAAAATAAACTAGATGTCAGGACAGTCTGAATGCTAAAGATGGTCAGTCTCCAGGAGGAACTTAACACATAACCCAAATGCAGATTTCAGCTCTCAGTTTATCCAATGGGAAACTAGTAAGTTTTCAAAGACGCAAAGCAAACATCATTCTCAGTTGTCATTTTATTTTGGACCATTCTTCTGTGTCTGGGCAAGGTTGCAATTAGAAGGTAACATATCACAGCAGGTGCACTAAAGAATCAGACTAACAATGAGCATCACATACATCACACCAGAAAGCTCTCCAAAATCAGTGATATTACCAGAAGAGCCTTTCTAAGATGAAAATATACCTTAATTGCCAATCAAGAGGACATACCTATACTTATTATGTTACTTAAATTAGGAACAAACTAAATAATTAAGGTGCACAGGGTACTCATTCTCTTTGTAACTAAAACCTTCTTGGGGACTGATAACCAACAGTAGGAAAATGTGTGACAATTTGATGCCATGTTTTTAAATGATAAAAAAAAAAAAACACCTCACTAAAATCCTATTCATACTTTTATATTTATTCCCAAGTAATACATGTGAACAAGAGCACAAACTGGCAGCAGCATTTAGGCGACTCAGCCAGATCCCCATTGCCATGGAAGGCCCACACAACGCTCTGACCTGTGTACAGAAGTTTCTCTAAACCGTATCTCTTGGTATTTCCTGCTGATATAGAGCATGATTTTAAACCTGCTAGACGGGCCTTTTTTTCCTTCTTTTTCTTAATCTCCACCAGTCAGTCTCTTACAGTGAGATAACCTCCAGTCACAATTCTCCCTCCAAATGAATTCCCAGGTTGCCATGGTAACTAACACCTTCCTCCAAACTGTCAATGTTTCCCAATCTTAAAGGCAGCCCTCCTGATTTACCGCCAGCAGCACCAGTGTCCTCGTGCAAGAGAAAGCACCTTCCTTCTCTCTAAATGTACAAATGAGTCCCTTTAGGAGACTCTGGGAATCACAGCAGCAGCTACCACCTATTAGAGCTTACTTTATATCCATTATCTCGTTTAATAATGTTTTATTAAAAAAAAAAACCTCTGCACAGTAGAGATTGCTCTCATTTTACAGATTAAAATAATTATAAATCAGAGCTTTTATAAGTTGGCCAAAGGGCGGAGCCAGGATTTGAAAATTCTCTGACAATACTATCTCTGAGGCATCTTCCTCCAGCTCAGAGGAGTACTCGCACCTGTCTTGCTCTCTCAACTTCTCCCTGCTCCTGTTTCCAACAGGGCTTTCTGCATCCCAAGACAATTGAAGTTGCTTTAATATTAGCACAACACTACTTCAAACCCAATGGCGTGTGAAGGTATATTACTGCTGATTAAAAATTAAGAGAGAAAAGCCTACATCCTTGCGGTTCTCTCCTGTGCTCCAAGGGCTTCGGTGGGACGAAGGTACAAGATGCTAAGGCATCCACAACGTGACCAGGTGCCAAGGAACGTCCATGGGATAACTAAAGCCAAGTCTCCTGAATTTGCTTCCTTTGGCCCCCTTTGAAAGCCCCTCTTCCATGTGACCCACATCCTTACTAGTCTCCCCTAAACACACATCCAGGGACGCACAAAGCAAGTACTGTACTTACTTCTTAGCTGATCTACTCCCTCCCCTGTGCCCCACACACTGGCAGACTATGTTAGCCTTGTAAATAAAAGCTGAACCCTTGCCGCCCCACAGTTATTTTTCCAATCTGCCCTTTTAAACCACTCACCTGGCAGAAACTGTTATTCCCTTGGCCAGCAACTATTTGTAACTGGTCTGCCTCTCTGTTTTTACACAACAGATACGAATTCTTTGAAAAGGGGGGGAGTATTCTAAATAAGACTATTAGAAAGTCACCTAGACTTTCCACCCACTCCACAGAGGCACACAAACAAGGGAATTAAGTCCATTTGTAGTCTATAATAAACAGAATGCTCTAACCACCACAGAGCCCCAGAGGTCGGTACAGAATAACTCATTCCACGTAGTAATGGCTACAATGGCCCAGCTCCCTGTTTTATAAAGCTATGGACTAAAACCCAATAGGTGCACCTCCCCCAGCCCATCTTCCCTTGCATATTTCTGCATATCAACCCATTAAGGTTCTGAGGTGTAATTTATCCTATTCACTGTTATCCTGTTAAATTGCTCTACAGCTGCCTTGGCAGTAATTGCAGTGATCAGTGATTCAGACTTCTTAAGCAAAGGGCCTTAAATAGGTTTCATTATTAAAATTCTAAAGGTTTTATTATTAAAATAAACCTGAGATAGAGCATTGTGCCTCCATGGGGCAGTCATATGAACGATTCTTGAATTCTGAGGGATTCCATTCGCATCATCAATGTTTCACTCATGAATACCAGTAATTGGGAATTTATCAACCAATAAAACCAACCACCATTCTAAAAATGAAGAAGAATAATCTCATTTAAAATAGCATATGCAGCCCTTTAAAAAGCTGCCTTTGTTCACTGAGGTGCTGCTTGTAATAGCAAGTACTGGAAACAACTCAAGTATCTATATATAAGCTAAACTAGGAGGCAAAAAATTAAATACATACATACACACATACATACATACATAAAGAATGAAGAAAAATAAACTAGGAGGCAGTCACCTACACAATGGAATACTATGCAGCTCTGATAAAAGAATGAAAGGCTCTCCCTATAACAACATGGAAAGATATCTCTTGACATACAGTTCAAGAGAAAAAAGCAAGTTATAAAACATGCTATATAATCTATCTTTTGTATAAAAGAAGAAGGATAAGAACATCTATAATAATAAAAGCGTAATATGCTAATTAGACCGGATGTCCTTCCAGACAACCTTCTGGACGAAACCAGGACTGTGAGGGCCTAGGCAAGCCACTGCATCTGTAAGAGCTGAACCCCTTGCATGAATTTCATGCATCAGGCCTCTAGTATATTCATATTTGCTTGTATTTACATAAAGAAAGTAGATTTTTAAGAAATAGAATCTTAGTCAAATTGTATATAATATGGGGAGGGAGTCTATGAAGTAGACCAAAACGGATGAAAGTAATACTTCTCAATATATACATTTCAAAATAAATTTTTCATTTTTAAATTATCTTTACTACCTACTTCATCCGGTGGTAGGGTCGGTGGATTCTAATTTGTCCACTTCTGATCAGGCTTCAGACTTACCACTTCAGCCTGCCCTCCTCCTCTTCTCCCTTGTCAATTTTGGTTTCATTATTGGGTTTTCATAAAGGACTTTTGTGAAGAAGGGAGATTTACATCCAAGTCTAGGATTACAACTATCTTAAGACCACTTTCAACACAGCACTTTTTCATAAATCCCTTCCGGGGTTCCATCCTCCCTAGATAAGAAAGAAGAAAGAGGGAGAGAGGCACACTAGGGTTTCTCTAGCTTTGTCAGTTAAGAGAACTGGCACTTGCCCTGGCTGGTTTTGCTCAGTGGATGGAGCATCAGCCTGCAACTGAAGGGTCCCAGGTCCGATTCAGGTCCGGGGCACATGTGTGGAGCTTGATCTCTACTAGGAGGCGTGCAGGAGGCAGCCAATCGATGATTCTCTCTCATCATTGGTGTTTCTATCTTTCTTTCCCTCTCCCTTTCTCTCCGAAATCAATTAAAAAACATTTTTTTTAAAAAGAGAGCAAGAACTGGCACCAAAATGAATAAAATTAAGCCAAATGCCTAACTTTAGAGTCAGAAAGTCCTTGTTCCAACAAAATCCAAGGACAACTAAGACCTGTCTACCTACCCACATCCTCAACTAGATGAATGCAGATATGAATCAACTGCGGAATTCAAAGGCAACAAATGTTCCAGTGTTAGCAGGGAATCTGGGAAGGAAGAGCCCCCAGAGCAATCCCATTCACCCCACTTAAGAGACTAAGAGGATGGGCATCCAGAGAGTGGGTAAGGCAAGCCTCGTGGAAGCCTACCAATCCCCACACAACACACATTCTATAGTCATGAGACAACCAGACTAAGTGATGCAAACTGTCCAGACAGCTAGTTTAGCTCTGCTTCCTCCCTGGATCCCATCTGTATAGGAAATAGTGCTATAGAAGATTTATCCCTGTCCTCCTCCTCTTGGGCAGGTCTGTGTTAGCTGATGACTTCAAAATTTCTGTCACCACCAGTCCAGCCTCATGCGACTAAATTTCAGACCTATCTTAAAGCTACCTTTTACACATCTCTACCTGGACGTCCAGGATGTCCCATGTTCAAAGACGGCTCTACTCGTATGTTCTGGGTATCCCAAGTCCAAAGACATCTCTACTTGTGTGTCCCAGGTGTCCCATGTTCTTCTCCCTGGCAACATATGCTCCTCCTGCTTCGCTTTGCCTGCCTCGGTTAATGGCATTACCATGTACCACGATACCCAAACAGAAAACCTGAAGGGCATCATCCTATACCCCTCCTCCAGCCATGTTCCTACTTCTATCCACCTAGTCAACGGTAAGCTGCACTGATTTTTTACCTCCTAAATCTCTCTTAAAACCTTGCTTCCTCTTCATTTTCCCTGCCTGCCTTACTCAGTATCTCATCATTCATATATTTAATGGGTATAGATCTAGCTAACAGCTTTCTTTTTTTAAAAAATATATTTTATTGATATTTTACAGAGAGGAAGGGAGAGAGATAAAGAGCTAGAAACGTCGATGAGAGAGAAACATCGGCCAGCTTCCTCTTGCACACCCCCCACCGGGGATGTGCCCGCAACCAAGGTACATGCCCTTGACCGGAATCGAACCCGGGACCCTTCAGTCCGCAGACCAACGCTCTACCACTGAGCCAAACCGGTTTCGGCTAGCTAACAGCTTCCAAACAGAATAAAAGTATGATCCCTGCCTTCTGATGCTCAACATCTAATTATTTCTTATCTGAACTACTGAGATATACTCTGCTTCCTATCATTCATTCACTACATAGCACCCAAACTGTCTTTTCAAAACTTAAATAGAGCATTTAATTAAGAGGTCAGCAAACTTTTTCTGTAAAAGGCCAGCTAATAAATATTTAAGGCTTCTGAGCCATATGTTCTCTGTCACAAATACTTAACTCTGCTCTTATAATATAAGATCAGCCATACGTAAGACATAAACAATGATTCTCTCTCCAATATTTTTATTTATAAGAACAGGCGGCAGGCCAGATTTGACCAATGGGTCACCGTTTGCCAATGTGCTTTAATTAATTGAAGTGCTTCTCACTCCAGTGGAATTAATCCAAGTTGGTTCCCGTGGGCCCCAAGGCCCTCCAATCTCATCTCAACACCACTCGCTCCTCAATGCTCCAGCCACCGGGGCAGGGGCTATGCTTAAAACTCTGAATCTGGCTTTGGATTTTTGTCACTAGATTCTATCTGGCAGGCAGCCACTCACCACTTTCTAGAAAAATTGGTAGGAGGAGGCAGGGAGAGAAGTAAAGGAAATCTATCTGTGCTGTTTCCTGTGAGCAGCTCTGGTAAAAGGATTAGGAAAGAAGATATAACATCCAGGCTAAAACGCAACTTAAGGATTCTCCATGAATTCCAAATGTCCACATTTCTCTCTGTCATCTATTAGCAAAGAAAGCCCAATGCTGGCTGTTTTTGCTATATAAAAATAACCCAAGATATTCAAGGAATTTCTGGAAAACTGCCTTACCAATAGAATGGAAATTGTTACTTCTAGAAGAATTTCCATTAGCCCCTTCAAATCCTTTAACATTCAGTAAGGCCAAAGAGTTTTCACCTAATTCAGTCTGATGGGTGGGCGAATAGAGTATTTCTAAGGAATACAGACTCCCAAAATCATTCAGCTAGGAAGGAGGGAGGGGATTTGTTACTCAAAATCAAAGGGAAATGAAAACAGGCCAACCCAGAATATTGTTACTTCCTTTCTGAGATGGGGGATTGAGTTCCAGAGCCATTCTCTTTCCTTTGCATGGTCTCCTTGCTTAGCATCTAAAAGCTTCGGCTCTTGGGTGCAGCCGGCTAAATTCTCTTCTAATGTAATAGAATCTGCTTCAGCAAAGCTTATGCTGGGCCATCTCCAGCTTCCAGAAATGATAGGCTATAAATTACTGGGTCTCCCATTTGTTATAATGAAGTGCAGGTTAGTGCAGTCCTGCATGACCATTCTACATGCCACTCTGAGTTGCTGGAGTAAATCTGACTGAGGAGCGAACACAAAGCAGAGCTAGATCTGGGATTACTTCACTTTTGAACCTAGCTCTTCACTGCTCACCTGTGGGTCCAATCACTGAACCCAAGTAGGAGAGTGAGGGTAGAGGGAGGACTCGCGGGGAGAGAACAAGGCTCGTGGGATTTTCATCCCTAATGTCTGCTCCTCTTGCACATTTATTATCTCCTTGTGAAGAAGCTAAATAGGTTAAACTAACATAACTAAAGGATTAAACTTTATACAGAATCTCCAGAGATCAACAAAACTGCATTCAAGGCAGTTAGTTGAGGATGACTAAAAGATTTGCCTCTGAAGCAAGTACCAGCAATCTGTCATATTAGGGACCATTCAAAATTCCTGTCAAAGATCTGCCAACATGGAAGCCCAGAACCAAACCATTCAAAGGTCCTGCTCCCAAGCCCCTTTACAAGGCCATCTCCTCCTATTATCCCATTAAACAAAACTATAGCCCATTACCTACCCTTCAATCGCTTTGCCAATGGTACAGAGCCAGAACCTCTATTCCCTGGCAGGAAATCAATAGGATTACCTACTAAACCCCACTCTGAAAATGCTGAAACCCACAGACTCCAAGAGAAAAGAACAGGTTGAGAATAAGTCAGCCACGTGCAAGCTGTACCAATCCTCCACCTCACCCTATCCCCATAACTCCCCACCCCACCCAGCCTAATCCTGGCTGGGTTGATATCACCTGATGAAACAGATCTATAAGTTATCAAATGCAAACAGGAACTCCTGATCTGGTTCTTCAGAACCCAGGAGACAGCAGTAAATCTTTAAAGACCAGATGAGATTTTCATAAGAACGGAGAGAGTGTCAGATAAATGGAATGTTGTAAACTGGTGAACATAGGGCCCAAAGGGACAAAAGTAAAGCTGAGTCCAGACAGAACCTTGCTTAGCCCTGGCCGGTGTGGCTCAGTTGGTTGGGCATCATTCCATGCACTGAAATGTTGCTGGTTCAAATCCCGGTCAGGACACATGCCCAGGTTGCAAGCTGGATCCTCCAGAGGGGGCGTGCAGAAGGCATCCAACTGATGTTTCACTCTAACATCAATGTTTCTCTCTCTCTCTAAAATTCAAAAAAAAATTTTTTTAAAGAAAAAAGAACCTTGCTTAGAGGGTATTAGGCCCAGGCTGGAGAAACTATTCAAGCCAGGGAAGTTGGCTCCAGTAAGGGCAGCTTGGCAGTGCAAGGCTAGCAAAATAGGGTGGTTGAAGCTAAAGTGTCAAACCAGGGAGCACAGCTCAAAATTCTCAGAGAAGAATCCTTACCAAAATGAGGCAAAACTCCATAATGATTGATTGTTAATTTGTTGGTTCCTAGCAAGAGCCTCACACTGGTGATGAGCAGGATAGCAGCCAGCAGTCCCCGGGGAGGAGACTGACAAACGTACAGTAGAGACAGAGGGATGCTGGACAGAAGAATGGCATGGAACTTCATCACACTACTCAGAATGGTACACCATTTAAAACTTATAAATTATGTATTTCTATAACTTTCCATTCAATATTTCCAGACTGTAATCAACTATGGGTAACTGAAACCACAGAAAGCAAAGCTGCGGATACGGGGCTACTGCCGTAATTCAGTCCTAGAGCTCAGACTGTGTGCTCTACTAAAAGGAATCAAGGCCCCCTAAAAAATGCCTCGTTCCATGTCTGGCACAGGTTACAGAGCCTGGAACATCTTGGTGTACCAGAAAGCAAGGAAGCTATGCAAGTTCAACGGTCATGTCAAAAAAACATGGGAGTCAACTTGAAGGAATACCTACTGACCTAGTGAGAAAATGTGAGCATCCAAAACAATTAATGAATAACTGCAATAGGTTGAAGTACATCAAGAACATCATAAATTTGGGTTTACAATAATATTCAGAAAATAAAACCAAAACAATTTGTTGTTCACCGTTGGAGGTTACTAGGTCACTAACTCATTATTCTGAAAAGTGCTTTAAAAAGACGGGTTGGGTTGGGAACTAACTAGCCAGTCTTCCCTGTATAAAAGTAAATGCTTACAAGTTTTTGGGGAAGATGAAACAAATTTGGCAAAATGGGGACAACAGCTTTATCTAGGTGTTAGGTAAATGTATTTCTCTCGTGTATATTTGAGCCCCTTCCCTACCACCATGCCCCCAAAAAGAGCAATACAGAACTTAAGTGAACTAGCTTAGGTTTAGGCAAGGTCTCTTCCTATAAAAGAGATTAGGATATACGGGGCAGTTTTAGCTCTGTTGGGCTGAGCCAACTGATGGCATAGGGTTAAGTTGCAGAGGCATCACAGTACCCAGAGCTTGATCTGGAACCCCAGATCCCAGGCAGGTATGGTCTGAAGCATGGTTTATCAGGTGATGGATATAAGGCTGCTTATAGAACTTATTTTTCAGTCATAATTGGCTCAGGAACTGAAGCCCTTATATAAATTCAACCAACAGGAGCTGAGAAAATCATAGGCATGAGGAAGGTGGTAAGGACTAGCACAGAATAAGGGTAAAAGTCACACCAAATTATTGTAGTCTGGACTATTTCACCCAAAGAACAACAAAATTAAGACTTGGGATGGTGAACACACAATACAGTATACAGATGATGTGTTGCAGAATTCTGTACCTGAAACCTGTATAATTTTATTAACCAGTGTCACCCCAATAAATTCAATTTAAAAATGCAATAAAAAAAGACAATAAAAAAAGAAACAAAAAAAGACCTACCACTTCCCCAAACTCACTCTTACCCACAACTCAAGAGCCACCCACAGCACCACCAAAAGCAGTAGAATGAAGACATGTACCCACTGCTGCCCAGCTGTGAGTATCCAGGCAGGAGACAGGCCCTCAGCAGTTCAGAGTGCCCCTCCCTAACCACATCAGACAAGTAACCAGTTGGGAAAGCATTCAGAAAACCCGCATCCTGACACACCACTGCCAAACAACTTAAACAGCAGAGAACAACCCTTCTGAACAGCAATGCTGGCTGCCAGGAAAAGTTGTGTAGGGACAATGGCTAGAGGAAAAGCAGACCCCATGGAATCCCCTAAGAATCAGTCTCTGAGCTTTCCAATGCAGAATCCATTTGCCTCTGGGGCCCATGGAGCTCCACAGGCAGGTTGTCTCCTTCCATCGCCTCAAAGATAAATGAGCAGGGGAGCTAGCCAGAAACCACTCAGGGCATTACTCTTTAAAGAATCTTTCTAGGGTCAAAAAGGAATGTGTGTATTCCCCGCAGATGCCGAGGATGATGTCAGAATCCCTCTCCAGATGTGTTTAACACTTTGTGGTCACTTGAATTCCTGCCATTGAGAGTCAGTGCTTTGTTAATTTGACTGATTCCAACTCGGGCTGACCCCAGCTCCCTGGTTCTGGTTACCATTAGCCGAGACTGTCATCTGTACTATACCCTTCCAGAGAGTCCTAAAAACAGCTCTTGACCTGCTCTTCCAAAACAAGTAATATTGTCTGCCAAAGAAACAAGACAAAAAAAAAAATTGAGAGGAAATACAATGGACATACTATCAAGACAGCAAAAGAGGAAAAGCTGGGAAAAGAATATGCAGGCTCACATTTATTTCTAAGGTTGGGTTCATATCCTTTTGCTTTTGTCTAACCCAACAGCCAATTTTAAAACTGCCACTGGAAGAAGAATAGTAAAAGGAAAAAAGCAGGCCCAAATCTCAAAGTATAACTTTCAGCATAGAAAACAAGAATTGGTAAGAAATCTGTTTCCTGATTATTGACCCACAGGCTGAAGAGCTGTCTCTGTCTCTAAGGGTCACAGCACTCTGCATGTGATGGCAGAATCTAAGTAAGAACCCAGCACAATTCCCGACAATCAAACATCACATTAAGTTCTCTTGAACTTGAGATTGCTCCTCTAGCTCCATGGTAAGAAAATGTTCAGTAACCGAGGAAGAGCGCCCCTCTCACCTCCCTAGTTATATGAACTCAAACTGCACCTTATGCAGATCAAGGACTCCCATGGGTGATTGTAACCCAGACCTACTACTAAGATTCACCCAAAACCCAGATACCTAGCTAAGAGATAACCTTATGAAATCTAAAGATGTCAAAGGGAGAATTCAGTAGTGCTCAGAAACTCCACTAGCCTAGTCGGAAAAGAAATAATCTACAGATAGAGTAAATCCTGGTTCCTATTTCTAGGTCTCAGTGTTTTTCTGTGTGTCTTAGGATACAGTCCTAGATTTTGTCTTTATTATTTTTATCTACCTAATGTCAGAAAATTAAACTAAAATAAATTTGCTAACCAAATAAAATGGCATTCGCTGGGTAGTATGGCTACCGTACTCAAGATGCTAAACTTCCTTTGACCCAAAAAATGGCTATCTGAAAATCAGCATTGCCGGAGTATATTTCATATCTAAAACTGGAAGTATATTGAAATAAATTCTGTCAGAGGCCACAGGGAGTGGAATTAAATATAATACGTTCTCCATGTGTGATCAAAATACCTTCAAAACTCAAACTGGGGCACCTTATATCACAAAATTGGTGGCAAGAAATTAATAAACTTAAGTCTCTTTTTCTGCCATCCCAATTACAGCTTAGACAGTAAACAAACACGCTGGAGGAATTTTTCCCTCTTTAAGAGTCTTCTCTCACTTCACCCTGCTCAACAAAAGACCACACGCACTTAGAAAGAGGATGGAGACAGGCCAGCTTCAGGACACAGGCTTCATGGGAGCATCTGATTATCCCAAGAGAGCGCTCTCCACCCTCTGACAAGTCCACAATGGACTGGCTAGACACAAATGCCTGAAATAAGGAAGTCCATCAAGAAAATGAACAGTTGGCAAGATCAAGGCTTCTGGCCTAGAGGGCTTGCAGCTGGTCTGGCCATTCATCAAAAACTGTGAATTTAAATGGAAGACACGTTCTGACTGTGACACGTAATAAAACAACTGGAGCGGCAAAGAGTCTTGATTTTTGCTTCCTTTCCACCCTACACATCTCCTGCCAGTGGAAGAGTGAGTGTGTCTGTTGTGCTCCTGGCACGTCTGGGGTAGTTCCCATTCACACTGGTCAATCTTTGGGATTCTTCCACATATTACAGGGCAATCATCCATCTACACTAACCCAGCATGTCCTTACAGATAAAAGCTCCCATTTGGAGTCTAGAGAAAAACTGTCAAATCTGAAGGCCTGTGAACCTTTCATACAGAGGAGACTAGATGCAGCAAAGACTATAGAAACAGATGTCAGAGGCCAAATTTCAGATGGACCCTAACCAGCTTTATAATTCTGGATAATGTACCTACTTTCTCTAGACTCTTTTATTCTCACATCAGAAAGAGAAAATGGTCTAATGCTCTCCCAATCTTAACGTTCTCTGACTTTATGACTAAAAAGTGATACTAAGAAGGTAAAAACTGTGCTTAACCATAATAGGAGCCGGATAAGACTATGCTAAGAACAACTCTATTCCACACAGACAGATAATCTGACCACATCCTCCCCACACCAGCCATCAGAGAGATAAACAGCGCTGGTCCAAGAGGTCCCTTCTACAGAGGGCATTCACTGAGTGATTCAGTAATAGGCTGATCCACTCGTTCAACCAACAAATATTTAATGAGCACCTTCCAGACCTTAAGGATACAGCAGTAAACAAAACAGGCAAAATAGCTTCCCTCATGGAGAATTTTTTCTAGTGAGAGAAGAGGAGAAATCAGACATTAATCAAATAGGAAGTACACAGTGGGGGGTACATTTTATAGAGAATAATCAGGAAGGACCTGCTGATGAGGTGACTTATGAGCAGCAACCTGAGGCATGCAGATACTGGGGGAAGAATGTGCCAGGCAGAGGGAAAAGCAGGGTTCTGAAGCAGGACTGTGTCTGGTACATTTGTCTTGTTAAAGGAAACACGTGAGTCCAATGCTGATGAAGCGTGGGGGAAGAAGCAGTCGCGAGTTGTAGAAGGCAAGGTCAGATAGGCAGTAGGGGCCCAATCACGTAGGGAATGGAAAAACATTGGTGAGTTTTAACAGCTGAGTAACATGATCTGAATCCCATTTTTAAAGAGAAGCTCTAGCTGTCATGTTGAGAGTAGACTGAAGGAGGCAAGAGTGGAAGCAAGCAAACTAGGTAGGAGGATGCTGAGACAATCCAGGAGAGACATGCTGGCAGCTGGCCCAGGTAGAACCAGTGGGGGATGATGAAGAATGGTCAAAGTCTGGAATGTACTCTGAAGTAGCGTCAACAGGACACTGGGGGGTCAGGATCTCGGAAAATCTTGGAACTGCTGCAGAATGTAATGAAGCTAAATGGTACTAAATTCCAACATTCACTGTGAGATCTTAAGATTTAAGGGTTTGATCATCTCTGTCATCTAATGCCCAACACAATACCTGACACGTAATGGGTATATAGAAAGTGTTAAATGAATAAAGGAGGAACTGAATATATCATGAAGCCAGAAGATCTGCAGTTTGACAGGTCTTCAGGAAATAAAAGGATGAGACATCTATATATATAAAATCCTAATATGCAAATTGTCCCCACAGGAGTTCAATCAGGAATCTGATCACTCACTATGACATGCACTGACCACCAGGGGCGGCGCGGAACAAAGGAAGGCTCCAGCGGGCAGCCAGAAAGCCCCATCCGGCCCTGATCACCAGCCAGGCCTAGGGATCCTACCCATGCATGAATTTTATATACCAGACCTCTAGTATTTTACTAATAATGAGTCCCCCTCCCCTGGGTGAATCTATCTCTTTTTGTAAAAAGTTCGCCTTTATAACTTACTTCATAGTAGTGAATAGTGAAGATGACCAAAAACTTCACATAATAGAGCTGAGAATCTGAACAAGTTGACCATTTACCTAAGTGGCCAAATGCAATCACCAAGCCTCACACCACCTCCCACCTCCCACCTAAAATATAGGGAGAGACATTTCATGAAAAAATTCATGTTTTATTTAATAATGAATCACAGGTAGCTGAAAAGTTATGATTATGAATAATAATATTTTTTCAACACAAACCCAATCTATATTAAGGACAAGCCAATGGGCTATCCTTGAATGTGCTTCCCTTCCTCTCTGAAGCTAAGGGCAGAAATTTCTAGACTCCCCCAGCCCCCCACCCCAACAACTCTGCTCTAAAAAAGGTGACAATTCCTAACTGCAGAAGCTTTTCTGTCAAGGTGACCCCTTGAGATTTCTAAGGTTCTTAACCCACAGAGACTGACAGTGTGCAAAATACAGGAACAGAAAATTCAGCATCAGAAAGAAATCATGACAAAGGTGTTTTGAACCACATTCTGCCAGCAATTTTCTCAGTTAAGTTGTTGATCATCTTGAAGGGCTAAATTAAAACCCAACATTAATTAGGCAGTACGTGTGAAAAACATCTTATTTACCAAAAATAGAAAAGGAAGAAAGAAAATAAGACATGCAAAGTAGTTGAAGGCAAATTACATTGTAAAGAAAGCTGCAACATTGCGTCTAGGACTTGGGTCCTAGACGGATTTGTCAGCTGAGTCGGAAATCATTTGATGTGACCTTGGTCTAATTACTTAACTTCTATGCCTCTGTCTCCCATCTGCGCCTGAGTCTCCCACTTGGTGTAAAGGATAGCAAATGACTTCAGTCCCCCCACTCCTGTCTTAACAAGGATGTTAAGAAGCCGAGATCACGTCTCTTGAAGCTCTGGGGGATTCCTTGGGAAGGCACGCCACAAACAGAGGACAATGTTGTTAGTAAGATAATTATGGGGTCAGGCTGTTCTTAGAAACATCCTCACTTATGGAGGCTCCCAGCATCATGACTCCACAGAGTTAGGCAACCAAAATATTGCATAAAATGCCAAACACAGGGTCAGGGCCAGTCTCTTTGCAGATAATGTCAGGATTCCTAGGTGTGACTCAACTTCACATATATAATAACTATATTCAGGTATTTAATAAACATTTAGTGATGCTTTTAAATCACCAGTAACTTCACTGACATGACCACATAATTGTCTACTTATTAGGAGAGGGTGTGTAAGTATGAAGAAGTGTAAGGCCCATGATCATGAACCCCTGGGCAAATCCTGACCCTCAATTTTAATCTCTATATTATGGGGTGAACAATAGTGAGGATTAAATAACATGTTAAATGCTGCAGGCACAGCCCTGGCCTCATAGGAGCAACATAAATGCCAGAGCCCTCCTCCCTCCTGGGGTTCTGCTGAATAAATAGCAAGTGCTATTAATCCTTTAATTACAGATCTAGAGAAGAATGAAACAGGAAAGCGTTCACCATAAACATCTTATCTGCCTTTTTTTCTCCTATAGCCCCTCCCTTAGAGCACAGTAAACAAACTGGACTTTAATTACAATTATAATGTGGGATGTCCCAGGTAAGCAAGGCTCATAAATTCCAAACAATTGGGAGGACACTGGCTTTTAATGGACAGCCCCATACCTGGCTCACTTCAATGACAGAAGCAGACCCAGTCCTTTGTTCCAGCTTCCCAAAGAAATCCATTACCAGGCACACATGGCTCCAGTGGGATGTCAGGTCATGGCTTTATATTCCGGCAATTGTGGTCTAAGAATAGAACTCCCAAGCCCAGAGTAAATGGACGACTCACAAGGATTGTGTTCATCTACTTTCCAAGTTACCATCTGAGGACTATTTAAAACACAAGGCCAGCCAGCCCCACTCTGAATGGGAGAGCAAGGAGGGGAAATGGGCAGGATGTGTTTTTAATACCGTTCTACAATTTATAAATATAGTGCAACTTGCAGAGCCCCACTTTGGGTCTCCAGGATCCATCCTCACGCGCTCAAGATATCTCGCTTGGCTCCCTTTCAACCACTGAGGAAAGTATGTCAAGTTCATTTCACAAGTGGAAGAGGGAAGCGTGGAGGGGCAGATGTGTACACTACTAAGTCCATTACTAATAACTGAAATGACTAATGCTGTATACTTTCACATGCTGAACCTACTAAGCATTTCACCTTCACTCACTCCAACCTCACTACCTCCCCATAAGGTAGCCAGTATTTTGCTCACATTTTACAATGAGAACACTCAGGTTCTAGGAGATCAGGCAACTAACTCAAAGTGATGAAGCTTATAGGTGGCACAGCCAGGATCTGAACCCAGGTCTCTGGCACTACAGCTTGTCTGGGGTTTTGTTTGTTTGTAGTTACACCATACTGCCTCTCTTGGGTTTTCTCTGCTAAGTTAAAAACCCAAGGAACCTACAATCCAAAACCATTCTCCACACATTAGATCTCATGCTTATTACTGATGTCATCAGTTTGGGGAGCAAAGAGAATTAAGTAGTCCAAGGCCAATAACAGTGTCTTTAAGGACAGAAATCAGACCATAATTCCAATTAGCTAGGCAAAACAGATAAATTCCACATCAAAAGAACCTTTACAAAGGACCAGGAGACCTTCAGCCTCTGAGCAGACTCATCTCATAATTTCTCCTGTCCCAATATCCTTCACTTTAGCTGGCTTCACATATTCTGCAAGAAGACTGATCCAGCACCTTGCCATCACTAAACCAAAAATAAGTTCTTTAGTGCTGCATCAATATGAAGATTTTACTTGGTAGAGTCACTTCCTTGCCCAGTGTACCTGCTATATATCTAAAGTCAAACTCCAAATTTATCAGAACACATCCCAAGTGACAAATCCAGGTTTTCCACTGTTCAACAGAACTGATCACAATTTATCCAACTGGGGGGCAAGATCAATTCTCTAGTCCTCCTGCTTCCAAGGCTCTTAAAGATAGTGAGTTACCTTCATTGGAATCTTTGGTGTCACATAAATCATCAACAACATTTGGTAGGGGCGTTGGGGAGGGGGAGGGAATCACACAGGAGAATTCAACAGCAAACATAAGCCAGCAAACATGTAATGTGGCATGTTCAAACCAAGCTGGCATATTCTCATAATTTCTTGAAAATGATTCTACCTAAAGACTATGTGACTCATTGATACTCAGCACTCAGATGGTAAAGTCTATGGATCCATTGGATTTACCAGGCTCTTCTCAGTAATCTACATGCTTTTCCAAGTCAGGTCTCTGGGGCCCGGTTCGGACATGGTTACCACTTCCATGAAGAAGCTGACAGGAATTGTTTTTTCTCCCTTCCTCCTCCCCATCAGATATAGACAGTTCTCTGGCAATTGTCTTATCTAAGAGACTTTTGCAGCAGTGATGTAACGTGACAACTGCAAAATATGTGGACCTCACAGTCAAAGCATAGTGTTACCATGAACAGGAACATGCTATTACCCAGATTAATAGCTATCTACAGCCAGTATTTCCCTTACACTCATTTCACACAAACCTTAATCAAACAGGAGAGTCTGGAGACTCTGAAGTTCCTGTGCACTACTCTTAAGGAAAAAGTTCCTTTCTTTTAAGAAGACCCTTGGCTATATCTTTTGAGATGGTTGAATTGACTTAGTGTTCTGAGTAAGAAAGGAAGAAGAAAAAAATGAAATCCCCCCCCCCCCCCCGACATAGAGAAGTAAGGAAGTAGAATGATTTGTTCACAGGCCTGATCCTTTCAGAGAATCTGCTTGGAGGTAATGCCATACTTTCAGGTCTTCCTTTGAGAAATCCTGTATCATATCAGGTTCTAATTAAAGAAATGCCCTTTTAAATGTTGATTTGTTGTCATTGTCAAAATTAGATAATATAAGGTGGGAGATGGATATATGCTGCCTTTCTGTACCCAGTCTAAGTGAGTTCAAAATAAAGGTCATTCACTGATAGTGACCCTGAAAACACAGATCTTATCTAATACCATCATCATCTTAATCCTGTGGGAGAATACTCTTTCCAATAAATCATAGCATCAGGAAAGTTGGGTCTTCAGTCCAACTTTCAGACACTGATACATAGTACATTTAAATCTATCAGTAGTCACCAAACTAGAAAATGCCCAGCTGTGGCTATAAATACACATCAGGTATATTCCTAGTCTTCAACTTTCAAAGGCAAATCAGGTTCAGCCCCAACGTGGAAGACTGAACAACAAACCAAAGAACACTTAAATTGCTGAAGAAGGTTTAGTCCAGTCAGCCAAGACATCTCTCTCTCTCTCTCTCTCTCTCTCTCTCTCTCTCTCTCTCTCTAAAGGTAAACCACCCAGATGAGAGAAGCTGCTCCTCAACCTCAGAGAGCCAGATCAGCCCTATGAAGAGGTAGAACAGGTGCAAAGTGTACTTTCCAGCTTTCACCTACTCTTTCTCTCCAGTCCCTTATTAGAGAGAGACAGTGCCTACACCACAGTCTGAGACACACCAAATGTAAACTTTTCTGTAGAAAGAGGAAGGTCTGGAGGACACCAGCAGCTGTGATGAGTTTCCCTATGACTCGAAGCCTCTTGGCTCTAGCCTGGGGTAGCCAGTCTACATTCAGAAGCATCTTGTTTCCTGTTCTTCTCTAGGTTAGCCTCCCAGCTAAGAATAGCACCCCATTCATGCCACTGTGTACACCTCCTTTTCACTTGCTGTTTTTCCCTTATGTATGCACGAAACCCTGTTCTTGTATGTTTTCCAAGGTGAATGAAAATATTTTTAAATGGACAGAGCAGCAGTTTCATTCCCTGACCAGTCTGCAGAGAGGCACTGCCCTGCAGGAATGTCCCTCCAGGGCTGAGTGTCACAGAAACAGTTGGGGCTCAGGCTTCCTCTCTGAAGCTCCAAACAGAGACTCACACTTAGAGATAGTAACTTGGTGGCAATATGCTTAGAATGCTCAGAATCTCATCTCTGTGCACTTTCTAAACCTAAAGAACACCAGAAAGTGATTTTAAAAAAAAAAATGGGTCTCATTTTATTAGGTGGAACCATGTAAAATCACCTACAAAATGGCAATTTCATGTGTTTTAATGAAATAGAATCCTAAGCAAATTGGGCATTTTGCAAACGAGCAAGAAGCCAAATTTCATTATTTCCCAGGTGGCTCTACCCCCAAGACCACTTCCTATTAGTCTTATTAGGAATTAAAACATTTTGCAGGAAGTTTAAAATCTATGGAACACCTTGTAAGACAGGCCTGGCATTGGTGTAGAAATTCTTTCACTCATTCGTTCCATACCCATGTCCACACCCATATTCATGCCTGGCCCTCAAGAGCTCACTAAGGAACAAGCAAGGGAACAGACAACTGTAACACAGTATGGAAACTGCTACTCTACACACAAGTACAAAATCAGAACTCTGCATATAGCTCAATTACAACATTTCTCACACTGAATACGCCTGCGTTTCGTATGGGGGCCTTACCGATTAGATGATGCACACTGGGCAGTAGAAACAGCGGTCTCTTTGTCTTTGGATCCCTGGCATCCTGCATAGTCCTTACATAGTTGGTGCTCGGTGATGTTTGCTGAATGACTGAATGATTCTTAGAGGCTGAGTGGCCTCTCTGTAAACTGAGGTGAGTAAGCAGTAGTTTTGTTAAGAACTTTAAGTTTCTTGTATTTTAGACCAGACTACTAATTATAGCACTAGAAAGAATAGCAGACTTCTGATTACAGAACTGGAAAGAAAAGCAGAAGGGGGTGGCGCTATACTTTATAATCAAAATAAGTCTGAAATTACAGACTAAAATCTGCCTCTCGCTGAGAGTGTGGTAGCATCTTTTTCTTTCTCAATTTAACGTATTTTTATTTCAATTGATTTTTCTTACTTTACAAGTATAAGATCATCAAAACCAAAGGAAGTGAAGGTGTTTTGTGAACTAAACCAAAGGGGACAAACCCAAACCAAACCACTTGCCATTTGTCTTTTAAAAAGAAATGTCTACTCTACTGGTGGTAGGGAAGAGAGAAGGGACATTATTTCCTCTGGGGGCTGGGATGCCTTTTATAAGTTCATAAAAAGCCCCCAAAAATCTAATTCATATGGGCACCAAATAGGTAATTAAATGTTGAAAAAGGATCAAGATAAGGGAAGAGATCAGGCTGGCTGCCAGGTGGGCAGAGTTGAAAGAGGTAAAACACACATACACAAACATACACAATGTCTGTAAATCCCCTCCTAGACTTAACACGAGTCATCTTTCAAACATAAAGAGCAATCATTTCTAAAAGAAACAGCCGGTTGGAAACGAGCCTCAAAAAAACTCATCTTTCAAAGTTGATTATTTTGATGTCAGCTCAAGGAGTCTTTCTCCCTCTTCAAATAATCAGAGCTCTGGAAAAGGGCATAGATCTCGTTCTGACATAAAATCTTTGATCTATACGTCAGCTTCTAAAGGGGAAGGACTGGCCCGAGCACATTACTGCTTTGGAAGCAGTGGAAATCTTTAGCCTAATGAATTGATCTCATCAATTCAACTGCACATTTGACTCCACGACCCTATGTGCGCCTGATGACCCAAGGGATGTCCTTAAGTGAGGCGGTCCCCAAGGGGACCTACTCCATCACAGCCACCACCAGACAGAAAAGGGCCAGTGGAGAGATTCTTATTTTATTATGTAAATCACAGGAAGCCACACTTAGCTCCTCTCCTCCATGCAGCATCTATTTCTACCCAGTGGCCACCAGTGGAGGAGGAGGAGGAGGAAGTCTGTCGGTGTAAATAACAGCTGGCTGCTCCCATTTGACAGTGAGGGTTCTCCATAGCACTCACTGAATGCTCACAGCTAGGACTCTCTCTCTTTCTCTCTCTCAAAACCATTTCAGTCCATTTTCCAAGGAATGCAAGAGGCAACACCAATGGCAAAGGGTTGAAGTCAAGGTTAGAGGCCCTGTGGGAAAAGCAGACTTCTAAGTTTGACTTTCGAAGCTGAATCTCAGTTCCTAGGTTCTGTTGTAACCTTGGGCAGATTATGTAATTTCTCTGAGTGCAGGCTCTTGTCTGTAAAACAGGGATAACCATATCTACCTCTCACAAGGGTCTATGTGAGGGCCATGTTTTGAGGGGAAGGTGTTAAGACCAGTGGTTTTGTGAGACAGACAGACTTCAGTCTGTCTCAGGGACACAGAAACCAGATATGAAATTCAAGAAGAGTATATCTAGATATGGCCTTGTTATGACCAATTTCTGCCTGCATGCATGGTTAGAATGCTGGCATTGCAGGGAGCCAGCTCTGTGAATTTGAGGACAAACTGAAGGAGCCTTCCACCATGATGGGCACAGCACACGTCCATAAGACATGATCCACATCGCTGCAAAATTCTCTCCCTGCTCTAGAATTCCTGAGTTGGCCAACTTTATCCAGCTCAGAATAAAACCCAAAGACTGACAAGACCAGTCACTGTCTTTCTTTTCACGGATCATAAAGTAATCCAAGAAGGATTCAGAGAATTCCTTCTCACATAAAACCAGCCTTGCTAATGAATAAAATCCCCCTCCTCAATGAAAATCTACACTCTTGTCAAAACATCTGTCAAAAATATCACTGCTACAGACAAGCAGGAAAAATGGCCACACACCAGCATACAATCCCTTTGGCTGAAAAGTACATCAAGGATCCTTTCATTTAATTTACAGGCAGAGTGTCTTTATATTAATTTAAAGACAACCACAAATTAGCTGCTACTTTTCTTTTGAGAAGGAGGAATAGAGGAGGTGGCCTCCAAATGCTGTCTCCTTCCAACCTACAAAGAAGTCAAACATTCAGACCCCGCCTTGCAAAGAAGTTCTGTTTGCCAGCCCGTGGGTGATTACTGGCTTTTTGTTTGTCACTATTGTTGCTGTTCTCACGCTCTTCGTCAAGAGACACACAGACCAGTACTTCTTTAGATCCATTTCTGTCTGTAAACGTCTTTGTAAAGATGAGGTTTGTGGTAGCTGCTGGGTCCTAAAACTGTGGAAGGACATCAGATCATACTAGTAACTCTCTTAAATTCAGCCCAGAATCAATCTCATGCCAATAGCTAGAAAAAATGGTCTCCATTTTCACTGCTCCAAAATGGAGGCTTACACCCTGTGCCCGGCTCCCAGCCCGGCCCCTGAGTGAGACCCCCGCTGCTGTTTGTACTGGCATTTACAAGCAGCTTGTTCACGCATTCGAAAGCAGCTTGTTCACACACATCCAGGCACCAGAGCATGAGGAGTTCAGAAGGGCCCTCAACAAGTAAGAGGCTGGGAGCAAAGTGACAGCAGGATCTAGTATCCCACAGTAGCTTGTTTCCACTGCCCCTTTGCCCTTACCTTGCCACCTGCCAGAAGCTATTCAAACCCTGAGAAACGCCAAGCCACAAGGATCTTTTTATTCTCTAGATTCAAAAGAGTGCCTACGCTGGTTCCCAGAAAGCCAAACGCAAATACCCCAAATACCCGTTTCTCCCGCTAGGCAGTCCCTTTAGATTCCAGGGTTCCTTTCTCCCCCCTGGAGGGACCCACAACCCCTAAAAGCAGCAGCACCCTGAAAACAAACTGAACTCATTACTAAACTGTTACAGATTAGGCCTTCTCCCATATCTCTGCTGGCCCCCAGAGAGTCTTTATTGGTAAGTGAGAATAACAACACAACTCCTGGGGGTTGTGGAAATTAAACACTTAGCACATAGTAAGCACTCAACAAATATTAGTTATTATTGGGAAAGCATCTCCCTAAAAGACATGTCATTCAAACCCAAGTATAAACACTCCACAGTCAATATTCAGTTTCCTATGCAAACAGAGGAAACTACCACAACAACAAAAATCCTAAGTAATAGATATTCTAAAAATTCCGATTTGGATTTTGAGTACATTATGTGCAGTGCTACACACATAGATCCACCAAAAAAAAAAAAGAAAAAGAAAAGCTGTCAGGCACCAACTATGTGTATAGCACTGCACTAAGTATGGGTAAGTATATACACACAAACATATAATCAATAAGATACATTCATATACACATATAGCTAATTAACATTTTTCCGTAATTACTATGGGCCAGGCACTAGAGATCGAAGATAAATAAAACACCAGTCCTGTCCTCCCAAAGCTCATTGTCTAACAGAGAAATTATGATTACAAGTGCTAAGATAAAATAACAAGCAGCGGAGGCAAAAAAAGAAGAGAATCATACACAGACAATGCTCTCTCAATGTACTTATAAATCATTTCACTTAAAGGAATCGAACCTGGAAATCACAGATGATGTTTAAGAGTGTAGTTTATAAAAAAGGTCAACAGACTCAGAAGACCCACACTCTAAGAAAAAGCTCTGGCCCACATCAAAAGATTTACGAAAATATGTACACTTACATATTTTTAAATAAAATAAAATGTTTAGGTGCTGTGTTTTGTTTTTTGTTTAATTCTATGGTTTAACTGACTTTTGGATTTAACTACTACTTCAACAGCCCCAGATAAGAAGGTGTCCCCATATACCTGCCTGTTTCTCTTAGGCTGATAGCAAAATGGGCTTATATTTCCTTGGTCCAATCTAACGAGAAAGCAGAGAGAGGTGGGATGTTATTAAATAGACCTGTTAAATACCTCTCCAACAATCAAAGTGTGAATAGATTACTAAATTTTAGCCATAGTTGCACTAATTCCTGTAAGTGTGAGCTGCACATGCTGACTACTCATAGCCTGAAGCATGGACTAAGAGATGAGGTACCTCAGCTTGGTACAGAACTAGGCATGGCCCATTAATTGATTCAAGCATCTGAAGTTCCAACCCGCATGTGATGCCATCTCAGCAAGGAGAAAACATGTCAGGTGAGGTTTTACTGAGAAAAGGCACAAGGACCAACTATCAGGGCATGAAATCCCTTCCCAACGCCCCTTGGTAGTCAATCTACTATGCATCTGCTTATGTGCACAGAACACTGGATTTCTGTCATATAACAAGGCACTGAAACGGAACTGACATCATTAGTTTCCCACCGGAGCTTTGTGCCATCAAGATGCAATCTGTCAGGGGAGGTAGCTCAGGACCTCATGTGAAGAGAAGTCTGCCGAAGCAGCAGAAAGCCAAGTAAAGAGGCAGGCTTCAGCAAAATTTCAGTCATCCGACGATATTCTTAAAAGAGATGCTTAACATATAGAGGATCCCATTGATGGAGGAGAGAAAAATACCAACCCTTCTTTAAAGATGAGGCACTGGTATGAGAGGAGGAAACAGAACTGGGGAAGCCTTTGTATATTGAGAGCTGAGTTTATTTTTACTCTCTCTGCCAACAGAGGCAAAGTAATTCTATAAGCATCATTTAACTTTCTCACTAGAAATAAAATAGAGAAAGGCAGTTAATGCCTTGCATTCCACATCTTCAATTCCAACTCCAGTACAATAGCGCTTGTTTTTCCCCTAGAAATTTAAATTGATTGTCACAGAACGGCACCCAAATGTGTACTTTTAAAGGCAAAATCCCAAAACTGATGGGATCCTCAATGAGGGAACGAGGAGCTATTTCCCATTTCAATTTGGACTCAGGAAGCCGGTCGGTCTCATTTTCTGTATTCGGGGTGGGCTAAGGTGACCTCAAGGATCCCTCTCCTTCCAAAGGAATAAAAGGAAATGAGCTTCAATTACAGCTGTTGAATTTGAAGTCAGATGTCAGCTAGACATTCCTACTTTGAGAGCTGTCAATCAGTGAACAGGTTTCAAAATAGGTTGTGGAATCTTCTTCCCTGGAGACGGTTAAAAATAGGCCAGGCAGCCGCCTGTCTTGCTAGGGTGCAGCCCTTTCAGGAGGCGGGTTACAGACCAAAACCCTTCCTTCCTCGGAGGGAGTCTCCAAGTCAGAAATGCGGAAGCTGACAAGGAAGAAGGAAGGGAGGCGCAGTGCAGCCGGTCCCAGGGAAAGCTAAGGGCTAGGCAGCTGAGACTTCCCGTGGAAAGGGAAGACCCGAGCTGCCAAGAGGAAAATGTGAGGGGGAAAGACAGGAAATAACCACACACACAGCTCCGAGCCCTTTGGGGAGAGCAGAGCCAATCTGGTTCCCAGCTGCTGGTCTGGGGACTGGGAGCTCAGCCACAAGGTCCTTGGGGAAGGGATTATTCTCCTCCCTGGTTCCCAAACGAGCTTCTGTCTGCATGAAGCCCAGAGGAAGGCAGGAATTGCCAAGTAAGTCCAACATCTCCCCAGATGACCAGCAGCACCCATGGATTAGCTCCAGAAAGTTTTCCTTTAAAATACACTCTTTTTTTGTTGTTGTCTTTGTTTGCTTTGCAACCCTCCAGGGCCATCTGTAATCCTACCTATTTTCTGCATCTCTTTCGTTGCTATGGAAAGCTCTCTTGGGGCATAAAGAGGAATGAAACCTTTATGGACCTTTAAAAACCAATAAGAAATGCAAGAGAAGCATTGCGAGGGCCTATAACCCCTCCCCCTGCAAAACTGGATTTGCTCCTCTCTCTGCAGCCGTACGTACCCTTTGACCCCATCTCTGTGCAATCACTTCAAACGTACACACTTAGGGCTTTCAACTAAAGTCTTTGTTCCTCACACCGTATCTTCCCAGGGCGCACTGGAGTCAGCCACGTGGCCTTATCACATGGGCCTTCGGGTGCCCGGCTTTACTGGTAGACAAAATACAGGAAGCCCACTGTTTTCTAAGACCCTACCGTGCAAGAGGTCCCCATGGGGGGAGGAGAAAGGCAGCCAGGTCAAGGAGTCAACACCAAGGACTCACTAAGCTGAGAGAGGCAGCAAACTAAAGATAGAGGCAAGGGATGGCTACCAGCTGTTGAGAGACAGACATAAGACATAAGGAAATGCAAGGCAAACCCGGTGCCTGAGGCTTAATTCTTTTAAAAAAAGAATTTTTTCTAGCTGGGGCTGCCAGCTAGGGAGAAACCTGAACCTCAAGCATGCAGCCTGGTGATTTTTCCCCCTTCAGCAAAGCCGGAGAACTTTGCAAAGATAACTAGAAGAAAATCAATATTATAGGGCCCCACATTTAAGATGGCCCTTTACAGAGGAGAAATCTGAGTCTGTTCTGTCCTTTCTGCTGTCCTAGGTCAGAAAAGATAGGGCTGTTACCCTAATAGAAGGTACCAGACTCACTGAGAAGAACGGGAGATAATGGATATAAAAGGGCTCTATAAACTTACACCGACCAAAGTAAATGACAGGAAGGGATTATCATCATTGCTAATAACACGCATACTGTCCCCAAATTGGGCGTTTAAATGGAAGCGATGTCACCTTGAAAAGCACTCCGGGCTACCTCTTGTGGCAACTTTGAGGGCTCAGTAATGGCACCATCCCCTATTTTGCTGGTCTGGGGGACAAAGCCAGCGATGAAAAGGAGTAGGCTCCCCCCTCCCTTTCTTCCTGGATGCCACACAGCCACTCCAAGGAGCAGCTAAGGCCCAGCACTGGCCAGACACCTAGAGCCTCTGTAATGTGCCCAACAAGCTGGTCAAAAGCCAGGACACGGGAACAGCATATTGGGAAGCGTCTCTCCTCAGAACCTAACTCAGGTGCTTAGGGAAGATTCTATGCAGGAACTGCCCTACATAGCTATGAAATTCAGGGCTTGCTCATTTTTCAGAGCTGGGATCTTTCATACCTTTGGGACTCAGTCATCAGATATGGGATTTGAACTGCCGGTACTTAAGGCCTTGGGGAGCTGCAGCTAAGCAGCAAAGAGCTGGTTACCAAGGGAGAAACTGAGCAGACTGTATAGGAGTAGGGCATCCTCTAGAGCAGTGTTTCCCAAACTTTGACATATGTGTACCCCTTCTATAATTTCCATAACGCTGAGTGCCCCTCGTCAAAAAAGGGGAGGGGGGGGAATGTATCTTAAAACAATCAAAATATATTTATTTTTTATTTTTTGGTACATACACAAAATAATAATAAATGAAAAATAAAATTATTCATAATAAAATATAAATAAAAGTTATATTATAAATAACATTTATTTGCACACCAGATCATCTCACGCCTCACAAGACTGTCTTGACTCATGAGAAAGTAGAATTAGGCACAGCTAAGCATGGTGCAGTGCATATCCCCACCAAACTCCGGTGCAACGCATACCCCCACCAAACTCTTCCCGTACCCCTGGGGGTACGAGTACCACACTTTGGGACACTGCTCTAGAGCAGCAGTTGCCAATCTTTCGGACCTCACGGACCACCAGTGGTCCACAGACCACCGGTTGGCGACTACTGTTCTAGAGGCTGTCTCCTCCAGCCCCTTGCAGACTATGGGGAAACCAGTTCAGACAAGTGAGTCCTGTTTTTCAAGCTCTTCTGGGAAGGAGAACCAACATTATCTTTCCATAGCCTGGAGCTGGTAAAAGAAGGGAAGGCAGGAGCTACAGTATAGTAACCAACCACTAGCTTCCCATTCACTCATAACTCAACATTGCAGCCAGTGTTCTCCCCAGAGGGATATAGCTAAAAAGATGTTAAATCTGAGTGTGGGATAGTGAAAAGAGCATTAGACATCAAAAACTTTGGGCAATCCCTAACCAGTTTGGCTCAGTATAGAGCGTCAGTCTGGGGACTGAAGGGTCCCAGGTTCGATTCAGTCAAGGGCATGTACCTTGGTTGCAGGCACATTCCCAGTAGGGGGTGTGCAGGAGGCAGCTGATTGATGTTTCTCTCTCATTGACATTTCTAACTCTCTATCCCTCTCCCTTCCTCTCTGTAAAAAAACCAATAAAATATATATTTTTTAAAACAAAGAATTTAGGTAAGAGAAAAGATTGATAATGTAATTAATTGAGGAAACTTTTGGGGATATAGAAACACTTAATATATTGATTATGATTGTGATTACACAAATATGTACATTTGTCGAAATTAACTGAATTATAAGTTTTAAAATGGCTGCATTTTTAAAATATATTTTATTGATTTTTTACAGAGAGGAAGAGAGAGGGATAGAGAGTTAGAAACATTGATGAGAGAGAATCATCAACCAGCTGTCTCTTGCACCCCCCCCCCCCCACTGGGGACGTGCCCACAACCAAGGTACATGCCCTTGACCGGAATCGAACCTGGGACCTTTCAGTCCGCAGGCCGACGCTCTATCCACTGAGCCAAACTGGTTTCGGCAATGGCTGCATTTTATAGTATATAAATTAGACCCCAACAAACTAGTTTTAAAAAGAAAGAAAAAAAAATCACCCTAGCCAGTTTGGCTCAGTAGGTAGAACACCGGCCTGCAGACTGAAGGGACTCTCTGGTTCAATTCTGGTCAAGGGCACATGCCCGGGTTGCATGCAGGAGGCAGCCAATCAATGATTCTCTTTCATCGTTGATGTTTCTATCTCTCTAGCTATCTCCCTTCCTTCCTCTCTGGAATCAATAAAAATATGTTAAAAAATAAAAGTTTTTAAAAATCTGCATCTAATTTCTGATTCTTCCCTTATTAACTGTGTGACCTTGGGCAAACCACTTAGCCTACCTAATGCTTCACTTTCCCCATCTGTTAAATGGGGTTAATAATCTCTGCCCTACTCACCTAGCAAGATTTTTAAGGTCATATGAGATCATACATGTGAACTCATTTCAAAGCACAAAATGCTAAACAAATATGAGGTAACTGTAATTATGTTTGTTCCACAGCACTTAGGACCTCCCTTACTGTAATATTTCCTGATGATCTTAAGGCATGGAAGGAAATCCTATTCTATTTAATTGCTGATGGCTCGAAAATCTTTCCTCTGGAAAACCTTGACCTGAGTATTCTTTCTGCTTGCTGGGCCTATCTGCCTGGCCACCTCATCACTACGTAGACGTCACTTACTATGGGCATGCAGGTCCTCCTGGCTCCCACAGATAAGCACCCCAACATGGACCTCAGCCACTGAGCACAGCCGCCTGACCAGAACACAGACACCACGGCAGATACCATTTTGCAACTATGGACTCTTCCCTTCCTGGGGAAATCAGTGAGTTGGCATTTTATATGTGGCACAAAGAGATCTTTCAGGCAGGGGAAAGGGAAAGAAAATACAGCATCTCCTCTTTGAAGGACAAAAGGGATCCTGAGCAGTTAAGTACACACCTACTCAGCTAAAATGAATTAAAAGGGACTGAGATGATCTCATCCAACTCCTTCATTTTAAAAATTAAGAAACTAATTTTCTGAGGGCAAGCCTTCAAGACTAAGCAAATTTGTTAAATAGGAGTTCTGCAGATGTTTAACCTCCTAGTTCAAGCCCATATATAACACATGGTCATTTTCCCCTAAGATTCTCTTCTTCCCTAAATTGGCACCCAGTAGACTGAAGCCCTTACCAAAACCTTACAGGAAACAATGGAATCTCTTATTAAAGTATAAATAAACAAACAGCACTTTTGAGTCTGGTGAGAGATGAGACCATTTTAAACAGATAAAGCAAGATGTCGTCAGCCCATCCCCCACAGAGGACTTTGACAACAGCCCTAACATGTCACTCAATAGCGGGTTGTCTACCCAGTCTTAGGCAAGTGGAGAACTAACGCTTGAAATTCTTCCAGATAAATTCAATGGGCTTACAAAGAAGTTCAAGTGGGTCTGCAGAGTTGTGGGTCTTATCTGCAAGCTTGCCTTATCATCCTATAGAGTTTATGCCCGTCAGCGGCAACAATGTCCTATGGAAAGGTATATGAAACATCTTATAAAAACAGGAATCAGAGTCCCAAATAGACCACTGCCACTCTTGCCTGCAAATGCTCCTTTTAAATTCACATCTTTAAAATACCATTCATTCTAGTGGAAAGAAAAAACAAATCTTGCATTGGTCCACTTTTTACCTAGTCAAAGCCACCATCATCTCTCACTTGATGACTACAAGAGTCTTGTAACAGGTACTGCTCCTTCCACTTTTTACCCGCTAACATCTATTTTCCCCACAACAAGCAGCGTGATCCCTAAAGAAGATAAACCAGATGTGGCATGCCCCTGCTTATTGCCCTCCAGTTGCTTCTCATTGGGAATCAAATGCAGATCTTGACCTTGTTCTCCAGGCCAATGTCTCCAAATCAAAGTGGCATGACCCTACCTGCCCACTCCACTTATTCTTCTGGTCACACACACCTCTCTGTTCCTCAAAAGTACACAGCTCCATCCATCTTCAGATTCTGGCCCCTGCTGCTCCCTCTGCCCCCAGATCTTCCCTTAGCAGCCTCCTTCTTTCTTCTCATCAAAGGATCATCTCGGGCGTCATTTCCCAGAGGCCTTCTCTGTTCACACCTGGGGTAAGTAAGCTCCCCCAATCCTCTGGCAGCCACCCTTGAGCAAATCATCTCATTTCTATTTCCTTCAGAATTTGATTACCTTAAATTACCCTATTAATTGATTCATTCATTTATTTAATGTGTATTTCTCCCAATAAGATTACAGCTCTAAGAAAGGAGAGAGTTGCTCTGTCTTGTTCATCATTCTGTCTGTAGCACCAGATCACAGCCTGGTACACAGAGGACATGCAGCACTACATGTTGAGTACATGAATGAATGAATGAATGAATGAATTCGCTTTTTTAAATAAATCAAATTGCATGTCTTTAAAGACAGGGTAAGGTGCTCTGGTAGGCCCCACCAGAAACATTGCCCTGGATCATACCTGTAATCACAAGAAATGTCAATACTGGCACACACTTTAGCACCAGGGAAATACACCTATAAGAAACTGAGGTGAGATCAAGTACCTTCATCAGGCATCCTATATAATAAAAGGCTGATATGCAAATCAACCAAAGGGCAGAACACCTGGTCGCTATGACATGTATTGAGCACCAGGGGGCAGATGCTCAACGCAGGAGCTCCCCGTGGTGGTCAGTGCACTCCCACAGGGGTAGTGCCACTCAGCCAGAAGCCAGGCTCATGGCTGGCAAGCACAGTGGCAGTGGCAGGAGCCTCTCCCGCCTCTATAGCAGTGCTAAGGATGTCCGACTGACGGGCTGAGGGACTCTCTCCCATCCCCCTAATGCACAGATTTCGTGCATCAGCCCTCTAGTTTCCATGATAAATCATTAGCATTCATAGACTGAGATACCTATAATACCAACTCTACCACTGATCTGAAGGAAACCTATTCATTTAAACTGACAAAAACATACTGTCACTTTCATTTCATTACAAAGCATGCCAATGTAGCAGGAACATTTTGATTGATTGAACATCTTTTTCTCAATCCAAGTAACTGATCAGCTTACTAAAGTTCAATAACTCAAGTCAAAGCAGAAAAATCTTTCTACCTTTCTTTCTTTACTTATGAAACATAATATACATTTTAAATACAGAAAATTACTAATATTTAAAATTCTTTTAGGAGACGCTAAACTGTGACACTCATTTTGTTTGGAATAAGGTAAGATGCATATACATACATACATTCACACACATATTCATGAGTGTATGTATCTATCTATCTATAAGCTGGGCAACAAGTAACTAGAATAATTCCTATGCATCTGCCTGTGGAACATTGACTCTGTGGCCTAGTAAGTGATGTACCACTTCATCTCCATCAACGCCTTCATTCCTGCCCTACAGAGAACAAATGAGACAACAGAACTAAAAGCACTTTTGAGTCTCTGAAAGAAAGGAACTATAGAAATCCTGAGCGAAGAAAAAAATACAAGTGTAGTCTCTGAAAGGGGAAAAAAAGAATATTGCATAAAAAGAGAGTCAAGGTGTTAATTGTTGAAGAGTGCTTCAGGTTGAAGAGAGCCATACTTGATTACCCTTCTGTCTCCTGCAGCCACCCAGTGATTCTTTTCAAGGGTCTGCAGTGATCAGCTCTCTCACTGCAATCAGTCTATTTACTCAGTGGCCTTTTGACAGCCAAAATGCTAGGAGCTGCTCAGGTGCTCAGGCGTGGTCCAGTCAAGCAGGCCTGCACAGGTTTCTACCCCACCCTGGTATCAGAAAATAAAAACGAGCAAAAGAGTTTTAATGAGTTGTTAATGATTTAAGTATTCACAGTGATAGGCTTGCAAGATAAGACAAAGGGACCTAAGAGCAGTGAAACTAAATCACACCAACAACACATTCAACAATGGGGAATGCAGTTACACAACTGGCACAGACTTAGGAAGCTTCCAAAATAGCACTCAGACGGAAGATCCTCGGGTCCAGCCTTCTGCTTCCACTCAGAAGCTACCCCACTCATGCCCTGCCTACAAAAAAGTATTCGAGTCTTTTCTTTAGACTTTCCTGAGCAGAGTAGTCAACAGTGTTCATGGTTTTATACTGTTGTTCGACAAACACTTGGCTTCTGCCTGATGTCAACGCTACTTATCAATTGCTTACTGAAGACAGGCCTACATTTGAGTTGTTTCCAGTAAAGTACAATGTTCAGCATCAAGATCGCCTACTTGAAGGAAAATTGATCTTAAGCAGATTAAGAAGCTTCATGCTTACAGAGTCTCACACTGGGTATATTTTTCTAAAACATCCCCAACAAAATAAGATGTTGGGAAATAGATCCCTTCACTAGAAATGTCATCTTAAAAAAAAAAAAAAAAACACACACACACACACTCTGGCTGGTTTTGCTCAGTGCTTAGAGCATCAGCCCACAGACTAAAAGGTAGCAGGTTAGATTCTGGTCAAGTGCACATACCTCAGTTGTAGGCTGGGTCCCTGGGACTAGAGGAGGCACATGTGAAAGGTAACCAATCAGTGTGTCTCTCTCACATAGATGTTTCTCTCTCTGTCTCTCCCCCTCCCTTCCACTCTCTAAAAAAAAAAAAAATCAATGGGTAAAATATCCTTGGGTAAGGATTAACAACAACACAAAAAATCCATAATAGAATCATCCTGCTAAGGAACTGATAGACACATATCATACTTTTGTACATTTTTGCAAGCAGATTTTATTTTCTTTACCCAAATGTATTCAACGTTAGAGCTTACAATACCAAAATAGATATATAAGAAGGTCCTCCAATTTCCCATTCTCAGCTCCAAAATAAATCAGTCAGTTTAACATTAAGTCAAGGCTGATAAAAAAGAATGATTCTAGGTCAGCCGTGGGCAAACTACGGCCCACGGGCTGGATCCGGCCCATTCAGCTGTTCTATCCAGCCCGCGGAGCCCAAAGAGCAGAGGGTTCTCTTGCTCTCCCCTCCGCTCCTTCACCAGCAGCCCAAGATGAGAGTGCCAGCATGGTCAGGTTGCTTTTGTTCCGGCCCTCCGGTCCAGTTTAAGAACCCTTTGTGGCCCTCAAGTCAAAAAGTTTGCCCACCCCTGTTCTAGGTCATGATTAAGATGGCTTTTCAAACTACCAAAAGTAGCATGTCCTAATGGTCTGTTAAATGCCTGGCACTATGGGCATAATGTTAATAGCAGTGGCAGACACAAGCGATGTATGAAATACAGTTCCTGCCATCCACACCTAACAGTCTAGAGACAGCCCTCAATTAATTTACCAATAGACTATGTTGCATAATGAGCATAATGAGATTATTTGTAAATTGTCGAAGTTCAAACACATTTTAACATAAAAGGCATGCCATGGTGCTTCAGTTCTCAGGCTGGTAGAGCAATGACTTAGCCCATAATGAAACTAAAATATCAAGTTTGTGCGAATGAAACATGATATAGAAAGCCAGTAACACTTCCAGGTCTGGCATGTATATGGTGGTGCTTTGTTAGCCACAAGTTTTGGATATACATAAACTTCACCAGGACACTATGGATATGTAGTATTTGGTAAAATAGGGCAATATTTTCAATGGTTGAGTAAATTGAAGCACAGAAAGCCTGGAAACTTCTTCAGTCACAGCTACTATGTGGCAACAGGAATCTAACGTTGGCTTCTGACTCCAAATCCCATTCGGTAAACTGAATCAGAAACAGATGCAGCGTGTTTTGTCTTGCTTTGTTGTTTAAGTCCGATACCTGAGAAAGGAAATTCACTTGAGGAGGTGAATGGGACTTTTCGTGATTCAAAAGGAGGCTTAGGGGCACTTTTCGCAGCTTTCATTTCACTGGGAGCTTGGGGAGGGTCTTTTCCTTCAGGTTTTTCACTAGTACTTCCCAAGTTCATGTGCCATGATTAAAGGTATGTAGGAGGAGGGAGTCTAGTTTGGGTTTAGAAAGATTTCCTTGATAACTGGATAAGCACTGGAAACGAGGAGAGAAGGAAGAAGTGTGATGAAGAAGAATGTGTAAGAAAAAGACTACCCAGGATAGAGCTAACTCAGTTGCAAGTCTTAAAAGAAAGCAAAGAGGGATGGAGGCTGAAGGAAGCATTACTCTATTGAAAGGATCACAGGGAGCAGAGTTGAATCAGCCCTCATCACTATGCTACCAAGCCAAGGCAGCCTGGAGGAGTCAGCAGCAGCCATAACCCAGCTATGCATGAATATGGGTCTCCTCCCACAGTGAGAGTCTACAGCTAAGAAGTCATCTATAAAATCTGCAAGTGGCAATACAAATAATCACATCAACGCCTTCCACAAAAATCCCTCTAACGAAACAAGAGTGCAGAGTTCCATTCATCCAATAAACACTTACCGTGTGCCAAGCACCGCACTAGATGTCAGAAAAACAAAGACAAACAGGTGCAGTCCCTGCCTTCGAGGAGCCCACAGTTTAGCAGGTGAGGAACATGCACAAATAAATACGTGCAAAATCATGCAAATGGCATGGATTTATTTATTTAAATCTGACTACAGCACTGGCATAATACACTTCAAGCAAAAACAGATCCCAGTAGGTTCCCCAACATGCTCTACTTGGCAGACCTGCTGCTTATCAGAAACCCATCCATGTACAGAGGCCCACACTAACATTTAGGCCAAATCTATGTTATTCATCACATATTTGCCAGCTAAGTCACTTTACTGATGTCTACCCTGCCCAAATGGCTGTTTTGTTTCTAAGGGGGGAAGAATGTGTGTGTGCATAAATCTCGCCCAAATTGTGTAAGAGCCCGTCTGAGCTTGGGGTGGTGCAAAAGAGGTTCACCATAACATGGCGTGTCATTTCAAGTATGGCCCAGAAAGCACAGGTGATTCACCGTAACAAACACCCTTGAGTCAATGTTATATAGGTCAGGTCCCATGAAAACAAGCTCCAAGAGAATGTCCACCTTCTTCTGTTGCGGCAAGTAAAATCTTAATTTGTATTTGTTTGAGCTGTGTAATTTACAAAGCAGATGAACAAGCATTATATCGGTTCATCAACACAGCAACCCCTACACATTTGGTCACCTTATACCTGAAGAAGCTGAGGCCAGGAGTGGTCAGGAATTTACCCAGGGCCACGCAGTTAATGGTAAGGGTCAGAGCTGGGATTAGTCCATAAGCCTTCTGACCTCCAGTTGGGTGTTTTTTATCTCCCAAATTGCTGCTTAAAATTCCCACAACTGTGGGTCATCTTTGTTACTCATAAAGAAAGGTAAAGGAGATTAGGATTCCTACAATTTCCTCGGATCCAACGCATTTGATGAGAAGTAAACAAAACATTCTTCTCAAAAAAAAAAAATTAAAAACACTAAAAATCCAAGCCTTGGAAAATGATAATGGAATACATTCAAGTGCCAATAACTAAAATATATTTTCCTAGGAATAGCTTTAGCTTAATCCCCTCTCTCACCAAATCCCACATCACAATCTCCAATCAAACCCTCAATCAAGAAGCCATCTCATCATCCCCAAATTATTCAAATGAAGGCGATTAGCCACTCTTGCCTCCACACCTCGAAACAGCACCAGCACCAGCACCGCCCAGTCATGTTTTGCTGAACTCAGCCTCTCCCACACTCCCTGGGATGTTTTAAAATAACTTGTTCACGCGCCAGCTCTATGTTAACCAGAAGAGCTCAGGTGGGGTGTGGGGAGAGAGGCCTGACTTAACTCAACTTCTCTGTAATTCACAGACTAACCCTCAGAAGGGGCCTCCAATGGCATCTCAGAGCAGGAGACGGGCTTATCGGAGGAGAGCAGGGCAGCTCAGAGCTCAAGTTTCCCTCTCCTTGCTTAGCCATGCTCATCCCCTACAGGGCACAGGGAAAGAAAATGCTACCAGTTCCCAAACACAAACCTTAAGTCTGCTTCAAGGCAGACCATTTCTCAAATTGAAATGTAAAGAAGCTGCAAGTGAGATGAGAGATGTGGCATATACAGGAGGTGCCATCTATTTCTGTTGCTCTGCAACATCCCCAGTTTAGAAGAAAGGCAAATGACAGATTGCATGAAAGTGGAGTTAGGGGAGTGGGAAAGGGATGGCACTGTGACTTGCCGGATGAAATTTCTCCGTGAATGTAACTGCCACCTCAAATGTCCAAAACAATACTCATTCTCTCACCGAGTGCGGTGTCTCCTCCTGACTCCCCCAGGCCCACCTCTGCCCTTGCCACTGTGGCTCTTTCCCTGTCTCCCAACTAGAAACCTCAGGCATTCCTGACTCTTAGCTCACCCCTGGCTCCCCCACCCAATCAGCAGTTCATCTTCTCATCCTAGTAATGTCTCCCGACGACACTGTGGTCATATATGGTACCAAGAGTAAAAGAAGCCGGCTCTGGAAACAACAAATCTATGCCCCTGTCACCATCCACCACAGGTCACCTGTCACCCTGGATCATCGGTCTGAGCACAAGTTTCTGGTTCACTAAAGGGAGAATCACACTGTCCTCATTGGTGGCGTTAAGAACTGGTCGCAAATAGCAACATGTTTGTGGCCCGCACCTCGGGGCCTGGGACAGAGCAGTGCATTCTGGGTGGGCAGGCGCAGGCCTTCCCTCCCAGCCCAGAACACCCAGGGAGCCTCTGAAATAGGACTTCATCGTGCCACTCGTCAGCTCAGACTGCCTCCATCGTCCTCCGCGGAGCCAGTTTCTGGCTGACCTTCTAGATCATCAAAAGCCATCCAGCCAGACCTCATGCCTCTGTCTCCAACTCCTCTGCTCCGGCCAGGGTCTACTCACTCAGCAAGCATTTACTGGCCGCTGACCGCATGCAAACAGGGCACTGGGCGCTGGGAATGTCCAAATGAAAGGCTGCCCACCCTCAAAGAAATCACAAATGTCTTTCTGGAAGGGAGTGTGTGTCTGGGGGAAGGGACGTGGAGTGGGGGAGAGGGAGAGGGTGAGGGTGCATAAGACCAGCATTGTTTCACAGTGTAGGAAGTGATGCAGGAGTGGTGAGCACCGGAGGGGCTGTGGGGACACCATGAAGGAAGTGCACACACTGCCTCTGTTCTTACTTCCCACACTCAGTTAGCCAAGGCCTACTCCGTAAGTCAACGTCTTGTTCATTCTGGCCCACACCTCTCCCATCTCTGAATTCCTCAAGTTCTTATCAACACTACTCATTTTCAGTTGTCCTCTGGCTGATGTCATTTCTCGTACTGCTGTGGGTGAAGTTTGTTTTCATTACTTTTTGTATACGTTGGCTGTTTTTCTCCACTGGTTTACATGACCAGAAGACGCAGACTAGACTCTAGACAGCTCTAAATATTTTATGGAATCTACATAATTATCCATGACGTAGGTGATGTATTTGAAACCACTGACCATCACAAAATAATATATTTATTAACTTTGACAAACATACTCCCCACTCGCTGCTAGATCCTAACTTTGGTATGACTTACCCTTTGTGTCCAATCCAAGACTAGAAATAAGATTCCTGGCTATCTCTGAAAACATTGCTAAATTTTAAAAAAATAAAATCTATCATTTTTAAACCTTTAAAAACTTTTAAGTGTAAGTTCTTTAAATAATATCTTAGGTGGACACCAGTATGGTAAACATAAAAGGAGAGCTTTTCTGGTTAGAGCTGTGGTGACAGCCTACTGCTGCCTACCTCATGAAGGGAACGCTCATCTCCTCCCCAGTGACCCCTGACACACGTCCCATGCATGCAGTTAACACCGCTGCGGCATGTTGGAGAGGTCATCTTGCCCACAGACATCTGAAAGCTGGATATAACTGGTCATATATATATGACCATACAAATCAATGGGTTGGGGAAAGCAGTTGGACCCTCTCAATAACTGGGACTACAACAAATGGTTAGTCATACAGAATATAAAATAAATCTAAATTCCCCATTTACAAAAACAAATTCCTCATTTATTAAGGCAGATATGTGAGAATCAAAACGTTGAAACCTTTAGAAGAAAATTATAGGAGAATATCCTTATGATTTCAGGACAGAAAAAGTTATCGCTCGCACATGCACGTGTGTGCCTGTGTGTGTGTGTGTGTGTGTGTGTGTGTGTGTGTTTAAATAAGTACAAACGATAAAGGAAAAGCTAGAAAAACTTGATATATTAAAATTTAAAATTATATATATATATATATATCAAAGGATCCAATAAAAAGTAAAAAGATAAGCCAACTCTGGAAGAAAGTATTTGCAACCTATACTACCAATAAAGAATGAGTAGCCAGAATATATAAAAACACCTATACATCAATAATAATACTTTTTTCTTTTTTCAATTTTTTAATTAAATTATTATCTGTGTACATATCTTACCATTGCCCCCCCACCTCCCATACATGCCCTCCCTCCCCAGAGTTTTGTGTCCATTGGTATGTACTTATATGCATGCATACCAGTTCTTCGGTTGATGTCTTATCTCCCCCAGATCTTCCCACCCTCCCCACTGTAATTTGACAGTCTGCTTGTTGCTTTACTTAATAATAATAATTTTAAAAAGGACAACCTAAAAGAGCTATCTATATTGCAATTGTCAATGATAACTCATATTCTCCCAGAGTTTCTTATAGCTCACTGCCCCACCCTCCTGCTGATCCATGATCCAGCCCTTATTCAGTTGTTACAATTCACGGTGTAACAACCATTTGCATATTACATCTTTATCATATAGGATTATCATTTATAACATTTGTTACCATATATAATCTCAGTCTACTTATAAAAACAACCCTGGATGTAGGCTGAAGATATCACTTCTTAGTGAGAAACAAAACCTAGATTTTTCAACCTTCTAATCCACAATCTTTCCATTAAAAATAATTGAATTCCACTCCCTTGCTCACACAAAAATCTGTACTTGAATGCTCATAGCAGCTCTGTCTGTAACAGCCAAAACCTGAAAACAACCCAGTTGTTCTTCAATGGACAAATGGTTAACAAATTGTGTACATCCATAAAATGGAATACTATTCAGCAACAAAAAGGAGCAAACTAGTAATACACACAACCTAAATGAATCTCCAGAGAATTATACTGAGTGTGTGTGTGTGTGTGTGGGGGGGGGGGGGGGGGGAGCCAATCCTAAAAGGCTACATACTGTATGGTTCCATTTAGAAATATTTTTTAAATGACAAGATTATAGACATGGAATAGTTCCAGGAGTTAAGGACTAAATGGGGGCAGACAAAGACTACAAAAGGGCAATGTGAGGGATCCATGTAGTAACAGAACCGTTCAGTATTTTGACTGTATCCATGTCAATGTCTTGGTTGTGATATTGTACTATAGTTTTGCTGGATGTTAATCATTGAGAGAAATTAAGTAAAGGGCACGTGTAATCTCTCTGTATTATTTCTTATGATGACATGTAAATGTATAATTATCTCAAAATATTTTTTAAAAGGCCTGAAATCACCCTTCCTAGCTGTAGTGCCATTCTGAGATTAAATGAGATAAAACATGGGAAGGCACTTCACAGATCGCCAAGTGCTCTATAAATACTAGGGGACAATCACCATCTTCCTCCACAACCAGCCGCACTAACACTGTCAGATTATGCTCTCGTTTATTGGGCCTTGAACATCCCTCTGCTGTGGTCCTACCTCCGTACTTGTGTGATCTGTCCATCCCTTTGACTAGACTGTTATTTAGCTCTGTTTGCCTACAACTCAGCACTACAGCAAGCACATGAAGTGCTAAATAAATGGGTGCCGGGATGAAATGAGCTCATCATTTTCTTTCTCAATACAAAGTGTCCCAACACTGGTGGAAGCAAGGAGGGGAGTGAACTGGGAAGAACAGCCATCAGCCATGAGCCCATAACTTGAAAGTTTTATCAACTAACAGCTCCTTCCCTAAGCCACTGAGAACCCAAGTGAAGCAAGGGTATACAGAGGGTGTGGCAACAGCAACAAAAACATGAATTCAATTCATCAAGCCTCCTTTTTTTAAACCTATTTCAAACTCTGCAAATGAAGGAATTGACCATGTACAGCTTGGGTCAGTGGAAAAGATGTGAAGGTATGCTCTTCTGGAAAGGATTTTAAAGGGTAGCTGACAGCCCTTTTCCTGAAAGAATTAGACTGAAGAATTACGGAGGGGCTAGGGAAGGGGCAGAAGAATGTATTAATAGATCTGTCAGGATATCTCTGAGACTTCACCCTCTCTGCCTGGACAAACATTTGGCTCCTGGGTTAGGGAGGGGGTTCCCACGCCCTGCAAACAATGCTAGCTCCTCACTCCTCCTCCAAATAGTTTTCCAGTATTAAAAAACAACAACCCACAAGCGGGTGCTTTTCTGAGCCTAATGTTATCGGATAATTTTTCAAATTCTTACTCAATTACATATAACTCTCTTATCTGCAGTCTCCACAGGCCAAATAGCCCTGCTTTCACATCATGCCCACTGAGCCTGCTGAACACAAGTATTCCTCCCAAGTAATTCCAGCTCTCATAAACATGAGATCATTTTACATGAAGCTCTGGAGACGTGTGCCTTTTCTTCCAGGAGGAGTAAGGTTTGAGGCAACAGGTTGAAAACTTGGGAGGTTTCTGTTTTTGCCTCAGATAATGATTAACTCCTTTTTGATGCTGAATCCAGAAGAGCTGGCATTTCTGGACTGGCAGTCCTGCACCCTGGCCAAAAGAGCAAAAGAAAGCTCACGCACACATTGACTCTTAGAAGAAAAAACTGGCACAAATCAGTTTCAAGCTTTTTGCAGTGGGCCCACTACCTTAGTTTGAAGGAGTACTGGGTATTTTAAAATCGTGTTGTTACTGGCTTTAAAAATATCTAGATCAAGAACCTCACTAATCCAAGCAACAGATACCATCTACCCAAAATGTTTCGATGTTGCGTTTCAGGTTGCTGACAGCAAAGAGTTGAGATAACTTACATCACCACAAATCACTGAATAAATAAGAGATCAAAAGATAAAGCACAATTGACTCTAAGGAAGTCTAATACACAAAGCCTACTACTGTCATTTAAAGATGAAACCATAAACCAACAGTAGGAAAGATGAGCAGGAAAAACCTTCTATATCTTTCTCTAACTTCTACCCTTCCCTCAAGACAATAATCCACATGTAAAAAGGTGGAAGGAGCCAGGCCAGAGTGGGTCAATGGTTGAGTATTGACCTATGAACCAGGAGATCATAGTTTGGGGACATGCCAGGGTTGTGGGGCTCCATCCCCAATGGGGGAGGTGTAGGAGATAGCCAATCAATGCTTCTCTCTTATCACTGACTAGAGGCCTGGTGCAAGAAATTCATACACTGGGGTGGGGTGGGGGGAGGTCCCCATAGTCCATCCTGTGCCCTCTCACATCCTTAGCACTGCTATGGAGACAGGAGAGGCTCCTGCTTCTAGCTGAGCCGCACTCCCCCTGTGGGAGCGCACTGACCACCTTCTGCGTTGAGCATCTGCTCCTTAATGGTCAGTGCACGTCATAGTGACCAGTTGCTCTGCAATTTGGTCAATTTGCACATTAGCCTTTTTTATATAGGATGTTTCTATCTCTCTTTCCTTCACCCTTCATCTCTGAAATCAATAAAATTGTCCAATATCACGTGGCTAGTCTTCCATTACCCTACAGCCCTCCCTCCCTATGAATATTTTTTAAATGCTGTAATGATAAAAATATAAGCTGTCACTATTATTAATAGTTCTCATTATAAATCAATAGACAGTTACTTAGACTATTTATTAGGTGACAGAAACAACAACAAACAAACACGTGAAAACATTTCAATTCAGGATTACAGTACACCACATCACAATCCACAAGGGCCTAACATGAAGAGGACTAGAAGAGGCAAGAGGCCATTCTGCATCCTAGGACAGCCTGAAGTCATTTCCCTCACAGCACAGATGTCTAGATGAACCCTACTCGGGTTCCACATCCATACCACCTCCTCCCTCCCTCCCCTCCCCCCTTTGTCCCAGCCCAGATGTCAGAGATTAAAAGCCTCCTACTTCCTATTTCTTTCATTTTAATTAAAGACAATCACACAACTTCCTTTTTCTTTTGAATTCAAGTACAGTACACAACAACATAAATGTCTATAACACCAAGCATTACATAAACTTCATCTCACACCGGTAACAGCTGGGAATTTTCTCAGTCTGTAGGTCTCAAGGCTTACTGGAAGTCCAAAGAAAACACACACACACACACACACACACACACACACACACACTAGAGGCCTGGTGCACAAAATTCATGCATGATGTAGTGGTCTCTCAGCCCAGCCTGCATCCTCTCCAATCCAGGTCCCCTCAGAGGATGTCCAACTCACAATCTGGGACTTCTGGCTCCTAATGGCTCACCTGCCTGCCTGATCACGCCCCCCCTGCTGGCTTGATCACCCCTAACTGCTCTCCCCAGCAGGCCTGATCGCCCCTAACTGCCTCTGCCATGGCCCCCACCACCGTGACTTTGTCCAGAAGGACGTCCAGAAGGATGTCCGGAAAATGCCTGGTCTAATTAGCATATTACCCTTTTATTAGTATAGATATCCTGATTAAAGCATTGATTGTACCTAGTAATGGAGTCACAAATCCACCTCTAGGCCCATCAAGTAACAATTCCTCCCCTTGAATTTTCTTTTTTCTTTCCTCCCCTTGAATTTTCTAACTGTGAGGCACCTCTTCCTATGAAATAGTGACACCTAACCAAATATCACTTCAACTGCTCTCCAGGCCAGCTGCCAATCTGCCATCACCTGGGGTTACCCTCCGGAAATGTGCAGCAGGCACATAGGCATGGCAAGCCCTGAGATGAGGAGAGTGTCCTTCGGAGAATATAGCAGGTTTTGTACTTACAAGTATGCATGCTCAATAAGGGAAAATCTGTCATCAATATGGGTGAAACTGTCATCTTCAATAACTTCAATAAGCAAGAATCATAACCCACTTGGAAATGTTCTGATTAACTCCTAGCTTCCTAGATGAGAAAACCAAGCCACAGGCAGGTCAAGTAGGTGTGTGCTGGGAAGACATTTAGAATACGCATTCACGACTTTATGCATCAAGATAATAGGAAATGAAACAACCAATTAAATGTATAGAGTATTTTATAGTCTCAAAGGCCTTTCAAATTCTTCTTTCACAGCAGAGTTAAGTCAGCCTGGTTCATACTCGGCCTTAATCACAGGCTGTGTGTTTTGGAGTAAGTTATTTAACCTCCCTGTGCCTCACTTGTAAAATGATGGTAATAATAGTAGCAACCTAATAGGGTTGTTGGGAGATTCATGAGTTAATATTTGTCATCCTTTAAGCAGAGCTTAGACATAAAAACTAGCCATCATCATCATCCTTATTAGCCAGGACTAAGAATTGTTGTCCCCATTCACAGTGGGTTCTCAGTGTCCCCATTGTTACCTCCCATATCACAGTTGTAAATGGCAAAGCCAAGCTAGAACCCAAGCTTTCTGCCTCCAAATCTGCACTCTCTCCTGTGGAACCATTCTGTCTATGTAGAACCCCGGAGTTCAATTTTCCATGACCCAAATGAATATTGCTCCAAAATAGGTACCTCAGTCAAGAACCCTCCCTAATAAACAGCTTACTCATCTGACAAGATCTGGCCCAGTACCCCAACAATAATAAATACATACATACACACACACACACACAAGAAAAAGACTAGTGGGAAAAGAGATCTCAAGGGGTTTTAATATTTGAAGAAATTGTTGGCAACTATTCAGAAACAGGATGCATTTCTTAAAGCTCCTGGCATGTCGTGTCTTGGCCAGCTCATGCTCTTGGGTCCCTTTGTTTTCTGTGCTTTGTCTTCCTGTGGAGCCCTGGCCACCCAGCCACCACGGCTGGCTGGCTGGCCGGCTGGCGAGGACATCTTCTCCAGGGAGAAGCACTCGGACCCGCCCACCATGCTGTGTGCGATTCAAAATGCAGAATCTGGGCTCAGACAGCAAAGACAAGGTCCCAACTTTTCACAGTGCCACTCAGGTCCCCTGCCCCAAGGATTAATGCATGTGTAAAAGAAACGGTTAAAAAAAAAAAAAAACCTAAAAAAAAAACAGACTCTCCCGTCTCCCTACCAGGTGGCATCCTACAATACCGACAGGGGTTCACTTCCCAACGATCTTTCCTTCCTCACAAACACATTCATTCACAATCTTAAATAAAGCCAAGGCTACTTAATATGACATGACTTGTAAAACCAGGAGGGAGACTCTTCCTGTTTGTCGCTTTGAACCTTTCCTCCCATTTACCATAGAGCACGCAGCTGCTTCTAACTAGGCAATAGCTCTCTCCTAACCCAGCTTCGGGTAAGTGTCAGTCCAGCTCCTTTTCCAGGTCAACTCTGTTTTAACTCCTGGACAAAACAGATCTAAACTCCCTCAACTTTTAGACTTTGAATATCTGTTTAAAATGACACATAAATCCTGGACAAGTGTAGAATGTGTTTTTCAATTACAGGAAACCTTTTGTTTTAAACTCTTTGGAATTTCAGAGTTAACATTCTTCTTGGTTTCCAAGGAGAGAGACACTGAAGAAATTGGATCAACTCAGTTATAATTTTAAGGTAAGGATTCTAAACAGGGCTGTGGGGCAGTAAATGAAGAAAAACATCCCCCACTGCGGAGCCTCCATGCTATATAGTTTGTACCTGTCCTTAATTTCAGAGAGGGAAAGAGACTTGAAACATCAACGATGAGAATCATTAATTGGTTGCCTCCTGCCCGCCCCCTACTGGGGATCAAGCCCACAACCCAGGCGTGTGCCCTTGATCAGAATCAAATCCGGGACCCTCCAGTCCACTGAGCCAAACCAGCTAGGGCTGTTCCTATCCTTGTGTAGTGACAATATTCACAATGTTTGATCTGCTTTGAATTTCAAATAACATTAACATTGGGAAAAGGTCTTTCACTGGAGTAGGGGGAGAAATGCAGAAACGTGGCACGATGGCACTGTCACATTCAACCTCAACTCAAAAAGCATTTACATCTTGACCTGCGTGGCTAAATGGTCGAGCATCAAGCTATGAACCAGGAGGTCATGGTTACATTCACTTTAATAGCTGATAACTGACTTAATTTTCACTCCTTTTCAGGTTTAACTGATTTGAAATAACAGAGTGATACAATAATACAAGTACACATAAGGACACTGCTGAGATGCTGAGGGGTATGTGTATTAACCATGTGCAGAAAGCAAGGGGGAGATGCTGAGAAATTCTGCTTGGAATTCTGCATAGGTCACTGTGTAGAGAGCAGGGGTAAGCAGGGAAGACTTTATGGAGCTGGCATCTAAGCTGGATTTTAAAGGATGAATAAGTGTTTTTCCAGGTTGAAGGAAAAGGACCCATTCCAAGAAAGGACACAGCATGAAAAAGAAGGAAGTATGAAACAACACAATATGGTAAGGAAACTAGGTATTATACAATGTGAGCAAAATAAGTAGGAAGTGATGGGTATAAACAGCCTTTTTTTGCTGTGATCTTTTTAAAACATATATATATATATATATATATATATATATATATATATATATTATTGCTTTTTCACAGAGAGGAAGGGAGAGGGATAAAGAGCTAGAAACATCGATGAGAGAGATACATCGACTAGCTAGCTGCCTCCTGCACACCCCCCTCTGGGGATGTGTCCGCAACCAATATACATGCCCTTGACCGGAATCAAACCCGGGACCTTTCAGTCCCCAGACCGACACTCTATCCACTGAGCCAAACTGGTTTCGGCTATGCTGTGACCTTAACAGAAGAGTAAGTTTGTTTCTTTACAAAAAAATCATTTTTGTGCTTTTATGTAAAGTATGTTGTCAAGATCAAATTAAGAAACTATTTTAAAAAATATTATTTGTAGTAGTATAGGTCATTCATTTACACATACATCATTAGAGCTAATATACAGGGTGTCCCAAACATGTATACACACTTTACAGCTGATAGCTCAATTGATATTTCTTTCTTTTCAGCTACACACGAGGTCGACAAACTGCGGCTTGAGAGCCACATGCGGCTCTTTGGCCCCTTGAGTGTGGCTCTTCTACAAAATACCATGGCCTGGGCGAGTCTATTTTGAAGAAGTGGCGTTAGAAGAAGTTTAAGTTTAAAAAATTTGGCTCTCAAAAGAAGTTTCAATCGTTGAACTGTTGATATTTGGGTCTGTTGACTAATGAGTTTGCCGACCACTGCGCTAGACTAAGCTTTGAACAAAGGAAATTCATGCTGAAATGCTAATGAAAGTTTGAAAATGCAATTGAAGTATATATACTGATACATACCCTATATCCCCCCAAAAATGTGTACACACTTTAATAGTTTATAACTCACTTAAATTTCACTCCTTTTCAGGCTTAACTGATTTGAAATACCAGGGGAAGCCAGACTAAGCTTTGAACAAAGAAAATTTACCCACTAGGCTTTTATATGAGGATACATAAAAGATAAAATTTACAATACAAAACCAGCAACAATTAAAGGGGGCACACAAATACCAAATGAAATGATTCTTGATGTTTGCAATTCCATTGCCTCGAGTTATCTGCATTTCCTGGACCAAAGCTGCCATCAGTCTGAAAACAGGTGTTGACAAAAAAATATTCATTTCTGGAGATTCTTTTAAATTTTGAAAATGAACTGGCTATTGCCTTATCCAGTTTGGCTCAGCGGATAGAGTATCGGCCTGTGGACCAAAGGGTCCCAGATTCAATTCCGATCAAGGGCATGTACCTTGGTTGCAAGCTCCTCCCCAGCCCTGGCACACTGGTCGGGGTGCGGGCAGAAGGCAACCAATCCATGTGTTTCTCTCACATTGATGTTTCTCTCTGTCTTTCCCTCTCTCTTCCACTCTCTCTAAGAGATCAATGGAAAAATATCCTTGGGTGAGGATTAACACACACAAAAAAAAGAAAGAAAATGAACTGTTTGTTAATAAACATTATAATCATTCAAAGTGTGTATACATCTTCTTGGGACACCCAATACATTTACTGAGAGCCACCATGTAGGCTAACATACTGTTATAGACTTATTTCCTATCTGAAGAAACTCCCATAACAAGAGCTACTTACTTACCATTTAATATTTGCCACACACTGAACTAGCATTTTATACATGTTTGCAATAAACCAGCAAAGGAGGTCTTGTTTGTGTCACAGAAGAGGAAGCCAGGAAGAAAATCTAAGTGACGTGAGCCAGGCCATAGAGAAAGAAGGTCATGTTGACAAGACTCAACTGAGGGCTGGTTCCAAAGCCTATGTTCTTTGCACAACCTCAAAACATTCCTACCAGAAGTGCAGCAGAAAAGAGAAGACTGAAAGACATTTAAAATAGAAAACAATACAACATCAATGTCATAGCACTGTGTGAGTGAGCCTGAGAAGAGGGTCATTTCTGGTCAGAGTGACCAGGAAAAGTTGGTTTTACTGGAAGGGTGAGATTTCAGAAGGTGGACACGTGGGGCTGGGCAGGGAGATAGAGGTTGTCCACAAACAGCACTTAGAACTCCGATGACAGGATGTTCTCATTCTTGTTCTATCCTTCACCACCTGCAGCCCCAGGGCAAGTCTCTGAAATCTCCTTCAGCTCACTTTCTGCATCAGCAAAATGGGGGAGTAGCAATAATTCCTCCTGGAGTTGGTATAAGGATTAGGAAATAAACTATATAGAGAATTTAGTAGAATGCCTAGTACATAGTAAACCACAAACAAACAGCAAAATGTCACCTAATAGGACATTAGGTGGAATGAATGGCAAATAGTTCAGATAGGCCTCCAATCCTCGTAAAATGAGATGTATGGTTAAAATGATAGAATTGAGGCTAAGATTGAGAATCTAGTTAATGTTCACCTGAAGTTGGTTCTCTATTCAGCAGGCAATATGGGATCAATCATTAGAGGAAAGAAGCCATATTCTTAACATTCGGGGATCTCCCAAAGGAGCCCCTCCAGGCCTTCCCCTTGGCACCTGGCTCAGATATAACCCCTTATATCTGAGGCCCTAGGATTTAGTTCGAGCCTTCTACAGAAAAACAGACTCTGTCACTCACCAACTCCTAGCATGTACAAGATTTTTTTCTTTCTACCCCCACGCTATGCCCTCCCTCCTAAACACATAAGTAATGGCTACAACATAATTATGAACCAAGCTTCCCTGGGAAACTGTCTTTATGCACAAAGGTTAAATAAGGTTTCCAGGAACCAACATGGGTAGCTTGGATCATTATCTACTTTTCAAAACTTGGTAAAACCTGGCTTTTACTTGTTTTTAAACTAATGTAATTTTTATAATGAGATTATTATGTTATATATTAATGCATTATAATGAAGAAAATTTTGGTGGTGATGGTTACATTCACTTATCTTGATCATGGGTGTATAACATGTCAAAATTTATCAAATGTATTTCTTTTTTTAAATATATTTTTATTGATTTTTTTAACAGAGAGGAATAGAAAGGAATAGTTAGAAACATCGATGAGAGAAAAACATCGATCAGCTACCTCTTCCACACCCTACCGGGGATGGGCACACAACCAAGGTACATGCCCTTGACCAGACTCGAACCTGGGACCCTTCAGTCCCCAGGCTGAGGCTTTATACTGAGCCAAACCGGTTTCTGCTCAAATGTATTTCTTAAACATGTGCTGTTTCCTGGCTGGTGTTGGTTAGTGGTTAAAGCAGCAGCCTATACACAGAAAGTCATGGGTTTAATTCCCAGTCAAGGGTCAAGGATATGTACCCGGGGGTGCAGGTTCTATCCCAATGGGGGTTGGGGGGACGGGCGGCAACTAATCCATGTGTCTCTCTCACAGTGAAGTTTCTCTCTATCCCACCCTCAACTCTCTCTAAAAATAAAACAATGGAAAAAAATATCCTCTGGTAAGGATTAACAACCAAAAAAAAAAAGTCCTGCTTTGCTGTTTATTATGTCAGTTAAACCTCAATAAGACTTTTAAAATTTCAATAAAAGTTTAGTAATTCATGTAATTGTTAACAATATAAAAGTTATTAATACATAATGCTCATATTACAAACATAAATACATATTAATAAAATAAAAATATAAATGCATATATTAAATCTTAGCTCTAAAATATTTGACAGGTGATTAAATAAAAATGTATATGAAAGCTGGTAAAACTTTGATGTGAAGGACATTTTTAAAAAAAATAGGGATATAGCCTAAACTGGTTTGGCTCAGTGGATAGAGTGTCGGCCTGCAGACTGAAAGGTCCCAGGTTCGATTCTGGTCAAGGGCATGTATATTGGTTGTGGGCACATCCCTGGTGGGGGGGTGTTCGGAAGACAGCTGGTGGATGTATCTCTCTCATCAATGTTTCTAGCTCTCTATCTCTCTCCCTTCCTCTCTGTGAAAAATCAATAAAAAAATATATATTTTTTTTTAAAATAAGGATATAACCACATTCACAGTATTATTTGCAATTGCCAAAAGGTGGAAGCAACCCAAATGTCTACTGACAAATGAATACAAAAAATGCAGTTTTGACAAATGCTACATGGATAATCCTTGAAGACATTACAGTAAGTGAAATTAGCCAATCACAAAAGGACAAATACTATATCCTTCTCCTTATAGGATGTATCTAAAGTAGTCAAATAGAGACTGAGAGATGAGATTGGGGAGGGGGGCAGGAAGGGAAGGGGAGATTGTTTACTGGATACAGAGTTTCAACTTCACAAGATGAAGAGTTCTCTGGGTAGACGGTAGTGATGGCTGCACAATATGGACGTACTAAATGCCACTGACCTGCACACTTAAGAATAGTTAAGATGGTAAATTTTATGTGATGTGCATTTTACAATTAAAGAAATGAGAGTTCTACACCTTATTGTAAAAATCAGTAAAGGTGTTATTTTTGTCTTTAAAAAAAAATCTTTTTAAGCCCTCTTATTATTTACACTGAAAACAAACAACTTCTGAGGTGCGTTCCCAGGTTCCCCCAAAGGCCCATTCAATAGCTGATACCAGGTTAAAACTTTCCCTTGAATGTCATTAGGAGCAGAAATCTACATATAGACTTTTTCCCTGCGACGTGACATAATATTCTCCTAATGAAGCCCTTAGGACGCATTTTCCCATGAAGAACACCTGTCTTCTGTAAAGAGAACCTGCAGGTGCCACGGACAGCCCACGTGGATCTGGAGCAAACTGGGGGAGTTTATGAGTCAGGGGCTGGGCACCCACTGACTTCAGAGGGTGTGGTCCACCTCTCAGGGCCAGATCAGACTCTGCGAACTTCAGCAGAGAGATGGTCGGGGCTTGTCGAGGCTTTCCGCCTGTGCTAACCACTGATGGGCTTCTCCAGAAGAATTCCAGTCCTCATTTCCCAGGAGAATGCCTGAAACTAGAAAAGTGGAGGACTCCTCGGAACACTGTTTCTCCTCGTTGCTACTTTGTACAGCACACAGCACCCCCGGCTCCTGCCCAGCCGCCCTCCTCCAGGGTCCTTCAACTCTGGGACACAGAATACTTGGATTTTTCTTTTCTTTTTTTTTAAAATATATTTTATTGATATTTTACAGAGAGGAAGGGAGAGAGATAGAGAGCCAGAAACATCGATGTGAGAGAAACATCGACCAGCTGCCTCTTGCACACCCCCTACCGGGGATGTGCCCGCAACCAATGTACATGCCCTTGACGGGAATCGAACCCGGGACCTTTCAGTCCGCAGACCGACGCTCTATCCACTGAGCCAAACCGGTTTCGGCCTACTTGGATTTTTCCAAGAGTTTCATTTTCTTCCAGGAATTCACCTGACTGCAGACTCCTGTTTTCCCTGAGCAAGGGAAGAGGAGCCTTCAATCAGCTCGCAGGAAGATGACAGCATCTGCTTGGGGATTCCAATGAGATGTTTTACTGTAGCTTTTCACAAACGGATCACATTTAAAGCTCCCTTGGGGGGTGGGGGCTGGGAGGAAAGAAGCTTCGGAGAAGACCTTCACTGACATGAGTCAAGAACCGCTCAGACCTCCCAAGGGAACAAGCTGTTTAAATACCAGCAATCCGCATTCCCAAGTGCATGTGCACACACAATACATCTAGTTTTAAATTTCATCCCCTGCTCCGAAAGGGTCCTGAAAGAGTTAAATTGTTCCAGGCAAAGGCCTGAGGCCTTTCTATCAAAATGCTCCAGATGGAAATTACAAAATTTCACTGCTCAGCTCCATGGTGTGAGCTGAGCAGTGAAATTTTGTTCTTCTAAGACATAAAAAAAAAAAAAATTAAAAAAAGACAAGACAAGACCCCTAATGTTCTGCAGAGAGAGATTTTGACTGCTCAGCACAGTGCCACTCTGTTTCAGATTATTTCTCCTGGAATATTTGCATGAACTGTCTGTCAATCTCAAGCCTTTTGGGGGACTGGGAAAACTCAAGGTGTGGAGGGGGTAAAGGAAAGGGGGTCTTGAATAAAGACAGGACAATGGCTGGGACTGTATGCAGTGACAGGAACCCACCCAAATACCACCCAGATTATTGCCTCTGGGACCATGCACCTTACCCCCTTCCACTGCTCCAATCCCCAAAGAAGCTAAAAGGCTAGAGGCCAAAAGGCGTCGGGTTATGACCATGAATCTGACCAGGGTTGTCAAGAATTTCCAGAGATGAATGTATGTGAAAGAGCTTTGCAAACTGGAAAGAGTCACGTAAAAGCACCCAGAATATTACTGCTCTCAAGTCAGACACTGAGAGGCATGAACTTTCAAAGGAATCTGAACACCCACAAACCAGAAACAATGATGGTTTTTAAGAAGGCGGCTTCAAGGCAGACTGGCTGAAAAGGCAAGCCCCTCATAAAAGCAGATGGGAAAGCGTTAGGCCTGCAGCCTCAGACGTCTTTAGGGTACATGCAAGCAAGTGGTTTAAAGGGCGGCAAAAATCATGAGATAATACACTGGGTCCCAAAAGTCCATTTAGAGTTCACTTGACTCCAACCATTCTGATGGAAAAGCAGGACCCACGACTGTGGTCAAATACACAGACGCCAACAGCAGCCAACAATTAGACAGTGTGCGTCTTTGTTTTATGGGTCTAGAACAGCGATTTTTCAACCGGTGCGCCGCAGCACACTGGTGTGCCACAAGAATTTTTAAAGCAAGCAATACCATTTAGTCAGGGGCACTGACTTCTTTTCCCTTAGATTGTCAGATTAAAAAATAACAACAGCCAACAGAATAATAGCCATCTGGTGTGCATGAATGAAAATTGTACTTTTTTATTTTGTCACATTGGCAAAAGAATATATTTTTGGTGTGCCACAGAGTTTTAGTAATTAGTTATGTGTGCCAGGAGGTGAAAAAAAAAAAAGTTGGAAATGGCTGGTCTAAAGGGTTTAAGTAACTGGCCCAAGAAACATTTCGCTACTATGGGAGAAATTCACAAGAACTCAAATTTCATTCCTAGGTTTGTTTCCTATCATCTGGCAGCAGGCCCTTTGGGAATGCAGAGGGGAGCAGGTCAACAAGAGGAAAGGTTAGCTAACAGCAGACTGCGCTATTACTAAGTACTTACTTACAAGTGCCAGATACTGTGCTAGAGGAGTTACACATACTATTTCATTGAATCCTAACAACTACCTCAGCAAATGCACATTATTTCCCAAACTAGGAAACTGAGGCTCAGACAAGTCACGAGTGGCAGAACTGAAATTTAACCTGGATCCCTTAGACTCAAAAACGTGTGACCTTAACCACCACATCAAAACAGCAATCTTCTTTATTATGTTGGCACCTATAAGAGAAGTCAGCCTGGCAACACTATGAGTTCCAGGAAAGTCATATTCTGATAAGAGCTTCTAGCTAACGGGGGAGAGGAGCTAACCCAGAACGTCCTTTGTCTCCTAGATCGATGCTCTTCCAAGGAGACCAGAGGTTCTGGAATGTAAGCTCCAAATGGGAGATTTTGCCTTGTTGACTGCTACATGGCCACTCCCAGATCACATGGAAGGCACTCAATAAATAGGTGATGAATAAAGGAATGGAGTCAATCTGCTGGGTGACCTTGGGAGTGGGGGAGCTTGTTATCCTGGCTAAACCTGTTTCTTCCTGCAACAAATAGAGAATGAAATAATATCCACCTCCAGAGTTGATAGGAGAATTAAATGAGACAATTCTTATAAAGCAGGCTGGAACATAATGAGCACCCAAAATGTAATCCATTATTATCATATTACTACTATTATTCATTGATAGATTTTGATTTCCTAAGATCCCATCCCCTGCTGTGGTCAGATACTGTTTCGTAGTCAATATGAATATAATAAAATAAAGAACTAGGAGTGGGTAACCTGCTTCTAGTTTCAAATCCGCCACTGCCTAGCTGCATGCATGACCTTGGACAAGCCTCTTTAATTTTCCTATGCTCTTCTCAGCTATAAAATGAGGGACTCAAATCAGTTTCATAAGCATTTATTGGGCACCTTCTCTGAATAAGACAACATGCTCAGCCACCTATAAAATCTATGAATAGTGTCGATGAAAAAAATATCAGAGGGAAGCAAAACGGTCCCCCGCTTAGTGGCAAGGTGAAGGAGAAATCCCAAATAGCCAACTTCATTACGTCATCTCAAGGAGCAATGTTTGTAAATACACCAAGTGTTTAATTTTGAGACATTTCGTGAGACATCCTTCCCCATTAAGGAATCAGCAGATACAGTTCTATTAACACCTATCAACCCTGAACCTTCCCAAAAAAAAATAAACATGTGAAATCATTTTGCACCTTAGTCAAATGGCATGCTTCTGGAGAGAAATCTGGGAATGTCAAAGTTATTCACGCTCCCTATGGCAACAGTTAAGAATAGGATATGTAAAAAAAAAAAAAAAAAAAAGAATGACATATCTGGTTAAAACTGCAGGGTGAAGGGAGGGGGCTGGGAGGGAATTCCAGAAGCAGAATGCAGTGCAGCTGGACAGGACATGGAGGTAGTGGCCTATTGTTTACAAAAACAGGCTTGGGTGATGAGCAGTGACCAAAGGCCAAGACCTCAATTACCATTCACAAGCACACCTCTCCCAGTCCCAAGTCAGCTGAAGCTATCCGTCAGTCAACGCCCCATCTTCTGCCATAAACCCACCAGTATCTGTAGCCAAGTGGAGAGAGAGAAGGCCTCTCAGGGTACCTCCAGCACTGACCCAGCCGATGACATTGAGAAGACCCCACAGGCTCAACGGGGACTTCAAACTACCTCCAGCCCTCTGAGGTGTAAGGCAGCTGCCCATTTCAAACTCTTGGCTCTGCCCCACCCAGCAAGCATTAGAGGGGAGACGTGGCCCTTGCCAAGTCTCCTGTGATAGGAAAAAGTCTCCCTGAATTGGTGCAGGGAACGGAGGGGCCCCTCCCTCTGCACTCTGAAACAAAGGAAAGCCCAGAGCTCCGACCATGTGGTGTGGCATTCGAGGCCACCCACCTCTGCCGGTCCCCAGCTGCGGAGGTCTCAATGGGGTGGAGCCACATGGTCTTCCCGGTCACCGGCCAGGAAGGGGCCGTGCTTTGCACAAACACATGCTGGGGCTCCTAACGAGGGGAACCCCCTCCTATAAGAATTTCGGGTTTAAAAAAGCAAAGGGGCTTTGATTCCCGGCCACACCTCTCCCAACCCAAGTCCGCCACATGTGAAGACAGGTCCTTTCGTCTTTTCCCATCCACATTCTGCTTTCCCCTTCCCATTTTTGCAGGTAAGTGGGTCATTAAAAGCATGTATTTCAGAGCAGAGGGTGACCATGCGGAAAATTAAACAATTACGTCTTCCCATCCTCCAGAATCAGCACCACCCAGCACCCCTCACATCCCAACTCCATTCGGCTTCAGGGGAGGGCGGGGACCGAGTGTGGTGACCTTATTCTTTCTGTTCTCTGGTCTCTGGCTGAAGGCAGGGCAACCGGGGACCGGGCAGGCACAAGGTGCATCCCAAGTGGCTACAGACTTTGTGTGGCTGATGCCGTAGCAAATGTCACGTTTGGAGAGAGTACATCAGGAAAAAACCCCACCTCTCTCGGGGCTCTCCAAAAGGTACACCTTCCCAAGGTTGTTGCCTTTCTCTGCCTGGACTCAGCTCCAACCTGGGGAATAAATTCCCTAACACCTGTCAGATGTCAGGGGTCCTTCAAGAAGCCTGACCCAGACAACCCCAGGCAAATTGCCGCCTTTCTCTCTCCAAGAACCTCCCGCCCCTCCCCCCACCCTTTCCAGCTTGGGAGAAAGGGCTGACAAAATAACGGCCAAGCTCTGCCAGAACAAACCCTGAAGCCCACTCTGAACACCCCTTTCCTGAGCCTGTAGCCCCTGGCACTGCCCATCTCTCAGAGGCTCAGATCCACCTAGGAAACCGCCCCCGGGGTCAGCCTGCCCCCACCTGCTCCACCCAAAGAAATGAACCTCCTGCAAATCAGGCTGGAAATGCATGCCCCGATGGACCACACAGCGTATGCATTGCGCTATTTTTCCAAGCCCTTACCTTTGACCTGAGTATCGTACTCTGCTATGATCTCCTTATCCTTTTTGAATTTGGCCGGAGACGTCATGTTTTCCTTCTTTCTTCCGAATTCGAATTGTGAATTGATAGATCCACGGGGGGGAAAAAAAAATCCAAGCACCGAAATCAATACCTCCAAGAGCGCTTCTCCTGAAGGCAGAAGGGGCCCACCGCGGTGGTCTCCGGCGCCCCGGGGAGCGCGGGCTGCGGGCTGGGCAGGCGGCTACGGCGGGCACGGCGGGCACATGCAGCCGGTGGGCTCCGGGGCCGGGCGCGGCGGCGGCGGCGGCGGCGGGTTCCTGTGCTCGAGAGCCCGAGCCGCAGGCTCAGCATCAGCCAGGAGAACTGCAGCGCCCGGAGGTTGGCCTGGGGTCTGACATCAACGGCACAGGCGGGGAGTGCAAGTCCATCCGCACAGCATGGCGTGGGGGGTGCGGGGGTGTGGGCGCGCCCAGCAGAGTCCCCGGGAGGGAGTGGGTGCGGGTGTCGGGGTGCCGGAGGAGGGCTGGGCGTGCTTCGCGGGTTTTTTTTTGTTGTTGCACAGGCTCGGAGATGCTGCAAATCAAATCCCAAACGGGAGCCGCGGCAGCAGCACGGGCTGGATCGGAAGTCGTTTGCTCCGGTTCACTTGCCTGTAAATGCAGGGATTGGGGGGGGGGGGGAGGATCAGCTCCAGAGCAGATTCTAACCGCCGCAGGGGTGGGGTAGGGGACGGCACTCCCAGCCCGGCCCAGGCCCATTCATCTCCCACCGAGCTCCTCGGGCGCCGCGGGGAGGAAGGAAGCTCCCGGGGGATTTGGTTTTAAGGCGGCGAGAGCTCACTTCGGAGCCGCCGCCTGCGCAGGCTCCGGGCGGGGACTGCGGCACCTCGGCGGCCTCCGAGCCCCCCCAGCGCCGGGCAGCGGCCTGCCCGGCCTCCGACGCGGCCCCTGACCCCCCCCCCCCGGCGGGGCAACTCCCTGGACATCAAAGGGGATCAAAGCCGCGCGAAGGGACCGGCCACCGGGGCACAACTTTTCTCCCCCTCCCGCCCCTCCTCCCGGCTGTTTTGTTTTTGGTTACTAGCTTCCCTTGGCAGCGAAAGGTTGGGATGGGGGGGGGGGAGTGGATCTGCAGGAAAAAGCCTGCTCGGCGAGGGACACGGGGACACATCCAGGAAAACAATGTGGTCGGCAGAAGCAGGAAACGGGGTAGAGGCGAGGGTCGGACTCGGGAAAATCGGGAGGTGGGGGAAGGGGGGGTGGGGGGGGGGGCGGAAGGCAGCCGTTGCCCTGCCCCAAGCCAAGGGATGATGAGAGTGACTCTAAAAGCCATCCCCGACATTTTTTTTTTTTTTTGTCACCCAAACCCAGAGATCCCAGGCCGGGGGGTGGCGAGGGGGATGGGGTCGGTGACGATCGCGGACCCAACTTACTCGCTCTGGGAGGCGCCCGAGGGAGGGAGATCCCGCCGGGGAGGCGGGAGGGAAGCGGGCGGGAGCTCGGAGCTCGGAGCTCGGCGCCCGGGCCACCCTCCCTCCCTCCCTGGCCGCCCCTTCCCCTCTCGGGTGCCGGGAGCAAGAGGCTCCCGCCGGCGTCGCCCACGGCCCGCGCCCGGGGAAAGGGCCTCGAGGGGCGAGGAAGGAGAGGGCGCAGAGGCGGCGAGGCGGTTCGGGCGGGCAGGAAGCGGGAGGGGAGGAGGAGAGGTGGGGTCCCGGGGCTGCCCGAGAGCCGCACACCCTGGAAGGACGAGGAGAGGGGGAGGAAGGGGAGGGTTACCTTAAAGGTGAGGGGGGTGGAGGGAGGGGGGGAATTAGGATTCTATCGCGGTCGGAGAGGTTGCAGGAAGCGCAGGGATGTTAGCAACTTCGGGGACCCACTGATGGGGTCTGGGAGCCGGATCATCGGGGCGGGCCGGGGGGCTGGGACCAGGGAAGGGCCCCGGAAGCCGCGCGGAACACCCCTCTGGGTCCGGGGCCTGGAGACAGGGTGAGAGAGGGCAGCTGATGGTGACGGGTGTTGCCAAGGAGGGCTGACCCCGGCTGGACCAAGGCTGCGCGGCGGCAGAGCGCCTGGGGAGGGGGCAGGGTGCGGGCGGCGCGGCGGCGCGAGCTCGAGGAGGGCTCAGCCCGGGCGGTGCGGTGGAGGGCGGAGAGATGCCGTCCAGGGAGGTGTCCGGGGCTGTACGCAGAGTTTGGGAGAGGACCGCGGGGAGGGGGGGAGGGGGGAGGAGGAGACGGTCGGAGGGACGCGGGGCGGCGGCACCGCTACAGCGATGCAGCAGCGAGCAGCATCTCGCGCCCTCTCCTTTCCGCCCCAGCCCGGGCTGGTTCCTGAGTCAGGGCTGTGGTCCCGCGGCCGGGAAGAAGAAAAGGGGAGAGGGAAGGAGCCTTTTACCTTGGCTCTGACGCGACGGGTCCCAGGCCCCCGGGTCCGCTTTCCACTCCAGAGTTCTCCGGCCCTCGCTTCCCCGCCACCCGCTCCTACGCAGATCGGTCCCCTCGTCCCCTCAGGAGCCTCCGCCAACTCCGCGGGACCCCGCCGGGAAGCAGGACCCGCCCCTTTGCCAATCACCGCCCTCATCCTATCGACCGATAGGGCCCGCAGCCAATAGGAATAGCTGATCCCGGGAGGCCAGGAATGAGGAGGCGGGACTAGCGAACCTTGGAGGCGTGGCCTAGCACTCGCCGAGGCGTAGTCACGGGGCAAGCCCCGCCCTCAGAGCCCCGGGGCCGAACCCTAAAGTAGAATTAGTGGGCGGGACTACGTCGGAACTAACAACCAAACACGAATTCTTGAGGAAAGGGGCGACCAATTGGACCGGGGCGGGGAGGAGGGGCGTTGGGGAGAATTTTAGCCAATAGAGAGTAGAGACCAGAGTGGGACTGTGGAACGTCTTCCAATAAGAAGCGCCGAGGGCGTAATCCTTAGAGCCGCGGAGTGGGCCCGCCCAAACCTCCAGAAGCCCGCCAATGAGGTCGGCGGCAGCGCCACGCTCGGCCAACCAGAAAGCAGAACTCCTGTCCGCACCGTTACTGGGGCGGGGCGTACGGTCCCCCTCGCCACTAAGATCTCGTCTGCGGCCTCCGAGCCTTCCAATGCCGGGCGTGGGCGAGCTCTGGTTCTCCCAATCGGTGAGCGGCGATGGAAATTCAAACTGACAGCCGGTTCGGAAAGGCAGAGAGAGCGGAAGAGGAGGCAGAAAACGACGCGTTCGGTGACCGAGACCCCAAAGTCGACTGAGCCCCCCCCAAAGCGAGCCCCACCACCGCCGCCGCCGCACGTTCTGGAGCGGTCGCTCCGGGAGAAGCCTGGAGGGAAGGCCGCGGGGAACGGGGGGCACGAGGGGACCGGGGGCTGCCGCGGGAGACGCGAAGCGGGTGGGGGCCGGCTGGAACGGGCCGAGCGGCGGAGGTTGGCTGGAGGACTGCAGAGAAGCTGGGTCCCTCCCGGTGGGCAGGACTCAAGGGGACCTCGGAATCCTGGGAAGTGGAGGAAGCTTTCCTGAAAGAGGCGTGGGCTGGGAGGCTGCCCGCGTCCCGACAAATAGGAATTGGAGCTCTCCGAGGGAGGGGCCTGGGAGGGGAGAAGCTTTAAATACCAGAGAATTGCTAAAGGAGAGAGCCAGAGGGGAGGATCCTTTTCGAAGGGAGGGAGGGAAAACGGCTGAGAATTTCCCGAAGCCCCTAGCAGCTTGGCCCTCCCCACTTCAAACCTCTCCCCCTTCCCGGAAAGTTAAAAAGGAAAGCCCAGATTGCTGCTGCTCTCCCCCAGTTCCTGCTCAAATAAACATTCATTTTCCTTCCCAACTTTAGGGCTCAGAAAAGCTCGAGGCCTCGCAAATTTTTGCTTAGCCTGGGGGAATCCACCTAGGAAGGGTCTTTTGCTCTCGGTTGCATTTCTTAAAAAAGCCCCCCACGCCACATCCTTCCCGGGACGCCATGTCTACCAGCAGTTGTAGTTTCAAGGACCGGTGCGTGTCCATCCTGTCTTGCAAATTCTGCGAGCAAGTGCTCAGCTCTCGGGGAATGAAAGCCGTGTTGCTGGCCGATACAGACATAGACCTTTTCTCCACAGACATCCCGCCTACCAAGTAAGTCCTACGCTAGCGGCGGGCAGCGGACGGTAGCCTGTAACTAAATGGGAAAATGTTATTATGGCTTGGACCTCGGAGACAACCAGCAGGTTATCATTTTGGTGTCCCAGCCCCTCCCACCAGTCTGATGATCCCCTTGGAGTGTAACTAAATGGGCAGACTGTCTGGACTTTTAAAGTCTGTGGTTTAGCCAGAGTGGTCAGTCCTGATGGAATGCTTTGAGTCATGTGACCACACCCCTTAAGTTAGATCCCTGTTCCTAGGCTCTGCCCAGCTCTCCTGTCTCACTGGATCAAGGCCGTGACCTAGACTCTAGGAAATTTAAGCAAGCTTTTTTTTTTTTTTTTTTTTTTGTACTGTTGGAGAGGTCAAGTTTTTCATTTTTATCCATTGTTTTACATTCCCCCAAAAAATTCATAGTTTTCTACCATTATTTGCGATTGGCATTGCTTATTCCATTGTCCTTAGAATTCAGTATTCTTGTCTCAAAAATCTCCTTTTCTGAGAGACACTTAGATTTGTATGGGATGGAATTAAGACTTACCCCTTAAAGAACCCTTGTCTTCCATAAAGCCTATTTTGGATATCATTGCATCCACTTGTGTAATTCCGTCCTCTAATTGTTTTCAGTCACTACCCACTTTCAGGTGTAGTAGAGTGCTTAAGAATTTGCTTCCTATTTGGGGAAAAAAATAACATTTTATTTGACTCAAATATACCTTTTTCTAGCTCTAAAAAGTATTTTCTCTCTCCATGGTCAACATAGCCCTTAAATGGTTTTCAAGATTTAGCTCTTTATTGAATCTTTATCATTAAAGTGAAAGAATGATTATCCAAAATATGGGTGGATAAGTAAGTATTCTTTGGACACGGCCAGAGGAGGCAGCTAATAGTTATAATAATTTAAAGTGAATTTTATTATAATAATAGAAACTTAAAAAACATTTTTTTTAGCCTGGCTGGCTTGGCTCGGTGGTTGAGGGTGAACCCATGAACCAAGAGGCCATGGTTTGATTCCTGGTCAGGACACATGCCCAGATTGCAGGCTTGATCCCCATTGTGGAACATGTAGAGGCAGTTGATCAATGAGTCTCATCACTGATGTCTCTCTCATCACTCTCTCCCTCTCCCTTCCTCTCTAAAATCAATAAAACCATTTTTTTAAAAGAAGAAAACATGTAATATAGTGAAAGTTGTGAACTCTTCCTCCTTTGAAATCTTTTCTGAATTGGTTCAAGTATAGTCATGCCTGATGATGAAGTTACTTATCACACAGATAAATAGGTTAATATTTAAGTACGCGCATGTGTGTGTGTGTGTGTGTGTGTGTGTGTGTGTTTGTGTGTGTGTGGTGTTGAAAAAAGAAAAATCACTAGACAATAAATCTGGAACCTACTATTGCAAAGGTCCTATGATTAGAATATTAACTCATTCATCTTTACAATAGCTATGGTAAGTGATGAGGCAGTCATAAGAAGGTTCATTGTTAGACGTTAGACAAGTCTAGAATAGAGTTGTGTCTTTCCTATTGTCTATGTTTCCTTGTAGAAGTTATAAGAGTATGGATTAATGTTTGAAAATCAATGAGCACATAAGATTTTTAAATGGAAGTTTTGTCATATTATGGTGAGCTCACAAATATTAACTATTACAAAATATTCTATAGTTCTGTTTCAGACTCACTTTTAGCTCTTTGGGCCTATAAAATTCATACTAAATCATAATCAAAAGTACATTTGATAGCAAGGACATGGAAAAATTAGAACCCTTGCGCACTGTTGGTGCTAATATAATACAGGGCCGCTGCTATGGAAAAGCGTAACAGTTCCTCAAAAATTGAAAATAGAATTATCATATGATTCAGCAATCCCACTTCTGGGTATATATCCAAAAGAATTCAGTGCAGGACCTAGAAGACATATGTGCACAGCCATGTTCTTAGCAGCATTATTCACAAAAACCAAGTGGTAGAAGCAACCCAAATGTCTGTCAATAGCTGAGTGAATAAATAAAATGAGGTATAGGCAGACAATGAAATATTATTCAGCCTATCACATACTACAATATCGATGACCTTGAGCCTATTATGCTAAGTGGAAATAAGCCAGTCTCAAAAAGACAAATGCTGTATGATTCTACTTATATGTGGTATCTAAAGCAATCAAATTCATGGGAACAGAAAGTAGAATGATGATTGCCAGGGCTAAGGGGAGAGGGAAATGGGGAATTGTTTAATGGGCATAGGGTTTTAATTTTATAAGATGAAAAAGGTCTGGAGATTTGTTGTACAACAATGTGAATACACTTTACAGTTCTGAACTCTACACTAAAAATGGTTAATTAATAAATTTTATGTTATATACATCTTATTATTTAAAAAACATATGTTTTACTCTCTCTACACTTTTCTCTCTTCAGCACAGTGGACTTAATAGGAAGATGCTACTATACTGAAATCTGCAAATGTAAACTGAAGGACATCGCATGTTTAAAATGGTATCTATGACAATATTCCAGATAGCCCTGGGACTGGGAGATGGGTGTTGACACCAAAGCAGACACAAAGGTTCGGTGGACTGCATCGAGCACTGGTTATAACCCTTACAATGAGCCACTGGAAAACCACTTGTTACTTAGAGCTATTTTTTTAAAGGGCCTGTGACAGTTTAAATTTGTATATGATTTTACAATTTCTCAAAGTTCATTGACAAATATCTGCTTTAATTTTTAGAAAAAGGCAAGTAGTTTAGAGGGGGGAAAAACACCTGGAATTAGTCATAAAAATTAGGTTTGAGTCCTGACCCTACCCCTACTATCTGCTCTTGAATAAACTGAAAATGCTAAACCTCTTTATTTCTTTATTTAATTTCTATTTTTAAGAAGATAAAATAGGAGAAAATAGGAACTATCTTTTGTTGTTGTTATTAATCCTTACCTGAAGATATTTTTTTCCATTGATTTTTAAAAGGGGTGAGAGACTTATCATGTGGGGAGCAGATATCAAACCTGCAACCCAGGTACGTGCCTTTGACTGAGAATCTTACCCATGACCCTTTGGTGCACAGGCTGATGCTCTAACCATTGAACACACCAGCCAAGGCAGGAACTATCTTCTTAAGATAGAAATTAAAATATCTTTTGTGTTTATCTTACAGCATGGTACAGATCAAATGAATTATGAACGTTAAGAGGCTTGGTAAATTATAAATTGCAACACAGATGAAAGTTATTACTGTTGTCTTTTGAGAAGTAAATTTGTGTTATTAGTCCCATTTTAGAGAGAAGAAAGTTGCGATTTTCTCATTTGAATGGAGTTTGGATTATAAATTATAGTTATAACAATTTAAGTTAGCAAACTCTTCTTTTGTGCTAATGACTAATTTCATTCATTCATCATTCAAAAAGGAACATAGTCAATAAGATATTTAAATAAATGAGATATTGCATAGGCTAGGAAGTGCTCCAAAGGAAATAATAATAATGATAGAGAATAATAGAGGTTGGGAGAGTGGGTAAGAGCTATTTTTCAAAGCATGGTTAGGGAAGACTCCTCCTGAGAATTGAATCCTGAAGGATGAGAAGGAGACAGAAAGAATGTTCTAGGCAGAAGGAACCGCAAGTGCAAAGGACCCATGGTAAGAAGAAGCTTTAGACATTCAGGGAATAAAAAGATGATGGCAGTGTGGCTGAGACTTTGTGAGCATCTGGGGAGAGTCGTATAAATACATTAGAGAGGTAGTCAAAACACAGTTGATCTAGACCAGCACTGTCCAAAAGAAATATGCACATCGTATATAGAATTTAAAATTTTCCAATAACCACACTTTTTTAAAGTAAAAAGGAACAGATGACATTAATTTTAATCATGTATTTTATTTAACTCAATATATGCAAAACATGATCATTTCAATATGTAACCAATATAAAAAGCATTATGAATGAAATGTTTTACATTCTATTTTTTATTCTTATTCTTTCAAATCTGGTGTATGGTTTATACTCCCAGCACATTTCACTTCAGGCTAGCCAAATTCTAAGTGCTCAGTAGCCACATTCGGATAGTGCAGATCTAGACCTTGGTATGAAGGAGTTTGTTTTTCTCTTTGGCCAATGGGAAGCCACTGAAGGGGTTCTAAGAAGGGAACAAAATGATCTGGGATGTCCCTACTCGAATGTTAGCTCCATGAGAACAAGAACCTTGTCCACCACTGTATGCCTAGCCCCTAACACGAAATACAAGCTCAATAACATTAGTTGAATGAATGAATGAATGAATGAGGACAGGAATGAAAACCACAGAACAGTCTTACAATTAACTGCCAGTCCTAGTCCAAGACCTTTTGTTTTCATTCTTTTGCCTTTCAATCAAACGATAATTAGAAGACGTACTTTAGGTGGGCTGGTACCTCTTACATAGTAATTTTTAATAGGCCCTCACAAAAATAACTCATTCTCCCATCTCACTGGATGAGAACAAGCTATAATAAGAAGTTTTACACCTTAAGGTGTAAGCAGTCCATGTTGTCATTTTTTTAAGTGCCTACTAAAGCATGCCCTGGCCGAAACCGGTTTGGCTCAGTGGTAGAGCATCGGTCTGTGGACTGAAAGGTCCCGGGTTCGATTCCGGTCAGGGGCATGTACCTTGGTTGCGGGCACATCCCTGGTGGAGGGTGTGCAGGAGGCAGCTGGTCGATGTTTCTCTCTCATCGACATTTCTGGCTCTCTATCTCTCTCCCTTCCTCTCTGTAAAATATCAATAAAATAGATTTTTTTTAAAAAATAAAAATAAAAATAAAGCATGCCCTATATAAACAATCTATCTAATAGTAACCAGATAGAAAATAAACAAAACCCTGTGGCAGAGTGAGGTACTTATAATCAGATGCATAATCGTGAAGACAGAAAAACTTTTGCAACTTTCTCTAGAGGCTGTAGATTTGCTTTACTTCTGCATTCCCTCAAAAAACGCTGAGACTAAAATTAGAGCAGCCAGCTTGTGTTTGGTTTACAGGGGCTCACGCTGTCTTCCTACTCCTCCATCTGTTGAAACAGTTTTTGGTCCTGGCATGGAGCTAGAACATGTAAGAACCCAACTTGCCACTGTCCTGAGGATGGCAAAAACCTTTTACCCACAGATCTGAGTTTATTTAATATGTTTTGTGTGTACAGCACATCGATTTAGAGTTCTTTACAGAGCAAATCACAACCTTATGTCATCTGGAAGCTAGCTTCTCAAGGGAGAGTTCGTAAAATGACACTAGCAAAGAAATGGAGAAAATGTTAGTATTAGTTCACTTAAAGACTATTTTGCCACTTGACAGTAGCACTGTAATCATTATTAGAATAAATCACATCTCATAGATCCCAGCAATGGAGGATGGCAGGAGGAAATGAGGTCTCTATGTCATCTATTTACATTAAAAATGCTTGCATGGTCAGGTATTACACAGCCTCTAACAATCTTTACTTTCTTTTTTAGTGGAAACATTGTGGGTTATCATGTGATTGTTCCATGTTGCTCCTGCCTTCTTTCCTGTAACAATGGGCACTTCTGGATGTTTCACAGCCAAGCAGTTTCTGGTATTAACAGACTAGACTCTACTGGTAAGAAACAATTGACTGGAACATTCCTATAACATCTGTCAATCAATATCTGAGTGAAACTCCTGGTAGATCATTTCAGGACCTCTGAGACTTTACCTGGATTGGATCTACTAGACTGAAATGTCAATCATATTATCCCAAACATTCACTGATGGAGACTGGGAGCCAAAATTCATTGCCGTTTCTATTTTCATCATTTTATTTAAGAGCCTCAAACTTAGCTGGATTTGTTGGGACCCTTCACCCTTTTATTTTATTTTTTCCCAGAGAGAAAGGGAGAGAGAGATAGAAACATCAATGATGAGAGAGAATGATTGATCTGCTGCCTCTTTCAAGCCCATGACTGGGGATTGAGCCCACACCAAGCTTGTGTCCTTGACCAGAATTGAACCCGGAACTTTTCAGTCCGCAGGCTGACGCTCTAGCCACTGAGCCAAACCATGTAGGGCTCTTGGCCTTTTTATATTAACTTTTATTTTTTAATCCTCACCCGAGTATAAGATTAGAGAGAGGAAGGGGGAGAAAGAGAAACATCAATGTGAGAGAAAAACAATTGGTTGCCTTTTGTAAGCATCCTGATCTGGAATCCAACCAGCAACCTGTGGGTACACCAGGACAATTCCCTACCAACTAAGCCACTCCTGCCAGGCTTAAATTAACATTTAAATTGCTTTAAATTCTTATCTTGATACATATTATGACTCAAGATAATTTTGAAAGATTGTATATATGATAGTCAATTGTGTGTTTGTGTGTCTATGTATGTGTGTATGTGTGTGTATGTGTAAGAAAGAGAGGGATGGAGGGGAGGCTGAGGCCATGAGGAGTTGGGAGGGAAGATGACTAGATAAGTATTTGGTGATACTGCTTTAAGATGAAAATGGGCATTTTGACATTTGTATTAATAAATTATGATGGAATTTTAGTCAAAGGAAATATATCAATATGTCATACTAATTATTTATAGGAAAATACTGCAACCAACTCTTACAAGATATTTACATAATACATTTTATATTGTCTAGAGCAGTGGTCGGCAAACTGCAGCTCTTTGGCCCCTTGAGTGTGGCTCTTCCACAAAATACCACAGCCTGGGCGAGTCTATTTTGAAGAATGAGTTTGCCAACCACTGGTCTAGAGCCATTCAAGTTTTTGCTATAGGACACATTTTCAATGTCTAATACCTATTTATTCAACAGACCAAGTTGACATTTAGTGGGACATTTTTAGTGGGAACAATTTTTAAAAGAACTTGACAATCCAAATTGGCGTTAACACTTGGGTTTTTTTAATGTATATTTTAGTCTTCTTCAGAACTTAAAATATACTCCTTTTTTTAAAGTATGATTTCCCTTCACAGACTAAAAACAAGATCACAAATTGTAAAAGCTAGGTCGTCAGGGTCTTTAAACCCTCCAATTATGGTTGAGATTTTAGAGACTCTGATTTTTCTTTCTTTCTTTCTTTCTTTCTTTTAAATCACCTGGCATTTAATTGTGGCTCTCAGCCATGTGGGGGTCTTAATTTAAGACTCTAGCATATTAAGAGGGCTATTTTTGAGCAAGGACTTACCTGAACTCCCCTAGGTGAGATACAGGGTTCTAATTTAGGTTTCCCGTTTTATATTCGTGCTGCTCATGGAACACATTAAAGGAAGTTTCTGCTTTGATATTGTTTTCCCTGCTTCATGGAATTTAAAACACAGGATGGAGATTTTTCAATTTTGATTTACTTTTTAATATTGGTCAATTTTTCAAAGATAAAAGCCCAGCATTCTTCCATTTGCATTGAATCTAATCCATGAAAAACAGATGTATCACAGGGTTTCCTTCCTCTCTTCTTAACAGAGGAAGGAAGGTGCTGCTTCTGACAGATCCAATCACTTGGTTTATTTTTTCTCCTTTGAACCAATTGTGCTGAGCTACTCATATCTCTGTGTATTGACTCCAAGAATATTAGACTTCTCCTTTGTAACCCTGGTACTGTGATTTAAAGCAGGATTTTCTAACTGCTTGGTATACAACAGGGTTCTCCTGGCTGTTGGAACTGTCCTTGAAACACCTGAATGAGCAGCATCAAAGGAGTATATACAGCCGAAACCGGTTTGGCTCAGTGGTAGAGCGTCGGTCTGCGGACTGAAAGGTCCCGGGTTCGATTCCAGTCAAGGGCATGTACATTGGTTGCGGGCACATCCCCATGAGGGGGTGTGCAAGAGGCAGCTGGTTGATGTTTCTCTCTCATCGACGTTTCTAGTTCTCTTTCTCTCTCCTTCCTCTCTGTTAAATATCAATAAAATATATATTTTTAAAAAGGAGTACATACACAGCTTTATAAAATTCTAGAATGTTTACATTGAAAGGGTCCGAGAAGTCTATGTTCTAGGCTAGTCTACCCATTTAGACCTGATTTCCTAAGATGTTCCTGAGGAAGCTTGAAAACCTCAGCTCATCTTCACTGAGGAGGGTAAATGCCTCCAAAGGCAAATTCACTTCAACACTCACTGACCTTTATGGGTTCTACTTGGCCATTAGGTTTGGCCTAGTGATTATCCTGTCAGCTCTCAATGCCATCTGACCAGAAGCAAAACACCATTCATTATTGGGGAAAAGGTGTTTTATATTATAAACAACTTAAATAGACAAAAAATAACAGAAAACAATATAATAGGCATCTATATACATCAAACAGAAGCTAATTTCTTGCCTAATTATTAGATTCCAATATCTCAACTAAGATTGATAGTTGATTGTTTCTATTGTTTCAACAATACAACAGTGCACATTCTTGCACATGTCTCTCCAGACACCTGTGCAAAATGGGCAGTTAGAGGAAAGGATGGGCAATGGGTCATATTTGCAATATATATACTTTTTTTAAAAAAAAATTCACACAATGGAATACTTTACAGAAAAGAAAATGAGCTAAATCTGCACATAAAGGTATAGGTAAATCTCAAAAACAATGTCTAATGAAAAAGCAAATTAGAGCCCTGGCTGGGTGGCTCAGTTGGTTGGAACATCGACCCACACACCAAAAAAGGTTGCAGGTTCAGTTCCCCGCCAGGGTACATACCTAAGTTTAGGGTTGGATTCCTGGTCAGGGCATGCATGGGAGGCAACCGATCAATGTTTCTTTCTTTCCACTCTTCCTCTTTTTTCTAAAACCAATAAACATATCCTCAGGTGAGAGTTAAAAGAAAAAATAGCCGAGGTCGGTTTGGCTCAGTGGTAGAGCGTCGGTCTGCGGACTGAAAGGTCCCGGGTTCGATTCTGGCCAGGGGCATGTACATTGGTTGCGGGCACATCCCCGGTAGGGGGTGTGCAAGAGGCACCTGGTCGATGTTTCTCTCTCATCGACGTTTCTGGCTCTCTATCTCTCTCCCTTCCTCTCTGTAAAATATCAATAAAATATATATTAAAAAAATTAAAAAAGAAAAAAGAAAATTAGAAAAGATACATATAATACCATATTGTAAAATTTTAAATACACAAAACAACAATACATATAGTCTGGTGGCATACATTTGTAGTAAGAGTAGCAAAAACATCCATGGTGTACTGATAAGGGGTGGCAACTGAGTTCAAACCAAATCCCCAAATCCTGGCTCATTCCATTCCACCATGTGGCCACTATCTTGGTATGTGTGGAGTGGGTATCCAGACTTTCTGAGTCGCTTGGGCCCACACTGCCAACTGGACAGCTTGAGATTTACTTTCTTGTAAGACTTCACTGGCTTTTTGAAAGGTCAATCCCCCCCCCCCCCCAATTTAGTACTTTCAAGTTATAACATAGTACTTACCCAGAATAAACCATCTCATCCTTTACCACAGTGTTTCCCAAAGTGCGGTACGCATACTCCCAGGGGTACGGGAAGAGTTTGGTGGGGGTACGCGTTGCACCGGAGTTTGGTGGGGATGTGCACTGCACCGTGCTTAGCTGCGCCTAATTCTACGTTCTCATGAGTTAAGTCAAGACAGTCTTGTGAGGCATGAGATGGTCCGGTGTGCAAATAAATGTTATTTATAATACAACTTTTATTTATATTTTATTATGAATAATTTTATTTTTTGTTTATTGTTATTTTGTGTATGTACCCCCAAAAAAGAAAAAAAGAAATGTATTTTGATTGTTATTAAAATACATCCTTTTTTTTGACGAGGGGTACTTAGCATTACGAAAATTATAGAAGGGATACACATATGTCAAAAGTTTGGGAAACACTGCTCTACCATATACATGGTCTTATATTATATACAAATGCTGGATTCTTCAATATGAAAGCTGACTGACCTTTCACAGTGAGGTTTTAGGTAGTTGATTTATTTATTGTATTGACAGCTACAATCTAGTTCTAAAGTTGACAATTCTACCTTGACAACCTCTAGACTAAAATCCACGTATATCAAGGATTTTTGTTAATATTATAACTGGCTCCAAACCCTGCTTTTTTTAATCAGAAAAATGGCACCAGCTATTTCCATGCTTGTCGAAGAGATGAGTGCTTTCCCTCCAAAGAGATACTTAATCCAAAGGATCTTGTGAGATCTCCATTCTTAAAAACCATTCAAATAAATTTGAAAAGTTTAACTGTAGAGTTATTATGGCATAATGTAGCTGGAGGGAAGGTCCGTTTGAGTCCAAAGATTTTGGAATTCAAGCCCTTGCTTAAAATGGTTGAAGAATATATATGTCCGAGATGAATTATATTAGATAATTTTATTTGTACATTCTTTCAATGCTTTTTTTCTTTACTGCTAACACTATGGCTTAATATAATAATGTTAACATAAAAGTTTCATATATCATGTTCTGAGTTATAGCCGTAATGAGCACCGAATAACTTTGTGACCTTTTCTTTTCAGGTGTTAACTTCCTACTTTGGGGCAACTTGCCAGAGATAGAAGAGAGTGCAGATGAAGACATGTTAGATATCTCAGCAGAGGAGTGTATTAGATGAAAGGAGAATAGACCTATGATAGGTATAATATTCAGACTCTTTACTATTTAAGATGTATATTAATGGATCAACTTTATTTATTTTTTTTATTTTTATTTTTTTTTTTTACTAATAAAAAAAATTGTATTTACTTAGAAGCATTCAGAATGTCAACAAAACAGCTGCAACTTTTTTTTTTTTGCAATTACAGAGTGGTATTCAGTTAACAGAACAACAATTATTTCGTATAAGCTGCATCAGAGACAACTGAAGATGAAAAAACTACCATCCCCATATATAACTAATTTGTGCTGTGCACCAACAAGAACCTGCTTTAAATTTCCATGCCAATTTACAACCCCCATACTGTACCAGGCAAGGTTAGTGGCTACTGAAAATACCACCAGGACAGGGCTATCTAAAGACACATTCGGTAGTGTGTTAACTATACAAAAAAAGACACTGTACAATTTAAAAACAAATCTTACACAGCCTTACATTTCAATTTTTTTCTTTAAAAGGAGTGAGTTGTGTACAGGGGGGTTAAATGCTTTATAGACAAGAAAAAAAACTGCGCTAGAATCAACTTATTCATCATCATCATCTTCTTCTTCTTCATCTTCTTCTTCATCTTCCTCCTCCTCTTCTTCCTCATCGTCATCTTCATCTTCTTCCTCTTCCTTCTTTTTCTTGCTTTTTTCAGCCTTGACAACTCCCTTTTTGGCAGCATCAGGTTTTCCTTTAGCTCGGTAGGCAGCAATATCCTTTTCATATTTCTCCTTCAGCTTAGCAGCCTTCTTTTCATAAGGCTGCTTGTCATCTGCAGCAGTGTTATTCCACATCTCTCCCAGCTTCTTTGCAACGTCACCAATGGATAGGCCAGGATGCTCTCCTTTGATTTTTGGGCGATACTCAGAACAAAACAAGAAAAAGGCCGAAGGAGGCCTCTTGGGTGCATTGGGATCCTTGAATTTCTTTTTTGTTTCCCCTTTAGGAGGAATATAAGTTTTCATTTCTCTCTCATAACGAGCCTTGTCCGCTTTTGCCATGTCTTCAAATTTTCCTTTCTCTTTAGCAGACATGGTCTTCCACCTCTCTGAGCACTTCTTAGAAAACTCTGAGAAGTTGACTGAAGCATCTGGGTGCTTCTTCTTGTGCTCCTCCCGGCAAGTTTGCACAAAGAAGGCATACGATGACATTTTGCCTCTCGGCTTCTTGGGATCTCCTTTGCCCATGTTTAATTACTTTCCCTTAGCGAGCACACAGTCACCCAGTGCCCGGCCGGCTCGCACTTGCCCCGGCGCTGTCTCTATGGAGCTCAATGTACTGCAATGGCTGTGAGAGCGGGAGCCAGACGCAGCCTCCTCACTCTCTCTGCTCTGTAACATCAATGGATCAACTTTAAATGGTTAGTTAGGATTTTCCAGTGATTTCTTTTTTTTAGAAAACCAAAATGGGGCATTTGTTGATTTATTTATTTGCTGTCTTAAATTAATTACCTGTTTAATTTGAGCCAACGTAGTTCTTCTACTTCCACTTCTTTTTCTTTCCTTTCTCCATTCATCTGCCCAGTATATGTGTATTCTTAAACTTCGCATAAGAGACTTTTTTTCATGTGCCACTCAACTACCTCCCAATCTGGGGAAGTTTTTCTTACAACTAGATGTCAGGTATATTATTTTACATTCCTGAATAAGGGGCATTATTACCTGTGTGTGTGTGTGTATATATATCATGCATATATCCATGCATAACTCCACACATATAACCATGTATACATATGTGATGCTCAACTTGGAAATAAACCTTAACCGAGAATTTTAAAAAACAAACTGATAGGTTTCCATGGGTACTAGTTATCATATGTTATTTTAGTAACAACTACTTTAATGTGGAACAAGACTTTGTGAATCAACAAATATAATACATTTTTAAATGTGTGGAGAAATCCTCTTGATTCCTCAGCATGATGTCAGATAAATGAATTTGTCAGGAAATTGTCAATATATACTGTTTACCAATATTATTTATTTACCTTCTTCTAAAGTCATATGGATATTGTATTATGAAAGCCAGATAAACCAAACCTCTGTCTTTAAGTTACCTCATTCTCTAGGGCTTTCTCTGTAAATAGCAAATTTTAAATGAATAGTCTCAGTCCCAACCCTTAAATTGAAAAACAAAGACAAAATCTAAAGAAGTGGTTTGTTTAAGCCCTGTGCATTATAAAGAGAGTTTGTTCTTTTGTAAGCTACATTCGGGACCACACAAAAATGGGAAACTGGGATGGTGTTGGATTCTCGTTTTATGTATAGCTAAAATCAATGTATAGCCTCAGCTAGTATCTCAGCTGTAGGTATTTTGTCAATAATGATATTAAAACAGACTAAGTTGCGGTTTTATAAATAAACTATTGTCCTGAAAATGATCAGCCTTCCTTTAATTTTTTATTGTACCTACTTTTCTTACCTAAAAAATATAAAAGTATCGAATATAGTACCTAACCTGTTTTGAGTGCTTACTGTGTACCAGACACTGTTGTAAATGCTTTACATATTTAATTCCCTTATTCCTCTTATTCCATAGGAGGTAGGTGCCATTGTTTCTCCTTCTTTACTAATGAGGCAGGTGAGGCCTAGAGAGGTGAAGTAGTTTGTCCAAGGCCACTTGCCTGGTCAGAGGTATGGCCAGATCCAAACTCCGGCCGACCTGCTCTTCATCTTCAGACGGTCATCAACTACATAGTTTTATTTGGCCGGATAACGCCTGACATGTTATGTGAGGGCCTCAGTGACTGATTTCAAGATTGAGCGAACTCACACTGGGTCATAGGGTAAAAGTGACCTGTGGACTCTTGACAGTCATTTACTGGGAACCAAGATAAGAGATGCTTCAGGAAATGCTGTTTCTAGTACCTGGGAAATTGAACAGATTAACTGAAGCAATATACATAATATGGTATCTTTCACACTGACCATCAGCACTGACAGGGTCACCAAAAGAACCAAAGGGATAAGTGGAACAGTTTGTCTTTTGATTTGGGATTTTTTTTTTAATTTAAGTTTTCAAAGACTTTCTGAAACAAGGTGGCATAGTGAATAAGTAAAAAATATATAAATTGATATTATATTATGTGTACTGCTTCAGTTAATATGTTCAATTAGAGAAGAAAACTTTAATGCTAAAGTAGAGAATGTGGAAAATTTAAATTCAACAGGGTTCATCTGGTTTCCTTCTGCCCATGCCTGGTTAACTGAGGGGGCTCTTTGAAGAGCAAAAACAAGACAAGCACTGATTGAAGCAAGCCCCAAATGCAATTCCACTCCAGCAGGAAAATATTTTGAATTACACAGCTACTTTTTGGCAAACTGAGCTATGGGAAGGTCAAGTCTAAGCTGAAAATGGGTTCATAATGTTTTATCTAGAGAAATATATTCATGACACTATTTTTAAAAATATATATTTTATTGATTTTTTTTTTTTTTTTTTTTTTTTTTTTACAGAGAGGAAGAGAGAGGGATAGAGAGTTAGAAACACCGATGAGAGAGAATCATTGATCAGCTGCCTCTTGCACACCCCCTACTGGGGATGTGCCCGCAACCAAGGCACATGCCCTTGACCGGAATCAAACCCGGGACCTTTCAGTCCGCAGGCCGACGCTCTATCCACTGAACCAAACCAGCTTTGGCCATGACACTATTTTTTAATAAAAGCAAATTACACACACTGGTCCAAAGACCAAAAGTAAAATCATATACAGAGATTTAGCATACATTCTCTAGTCCTAGCAAATTTCTAGGCCTAGAAAATCTATTGATGCTTTGGTTCTCTTCTAATATTTTATTTGATTCAACAAACCTGTATTATGCTCCTGTGGTGTACTAAGAATTGCACCAAGACAGGCTCATGCTTGCCTTCGTGGTATTGGGGAAAGAATAGAACTTCTACTTAATGTGTAGGGTTAAGTGACTTAGCAAGGCATTCTTAAAGTTCAGTGACTCCACAGATGAAAGAACACTCATTCTGAGTAGTAGAAAAGAGTGGGAGTTGAGAAAACTACACAGAAAAAATGATCCTTGAGCCAGGCTCTGAAGCACTGTTACGGGTTTGCCAGCTGGGATGGAAGTCCCGGGCAGAGAAAATGGTGTAAAGAAATGGACCAGATTTAAAAGTATCTGGCTTATTCGGTAAATTATAAGTGGCCTTCTACACCTTCCAAGATATGTAATGAGAATTCATTAGAAGATAAAGCTATCAAGGAGGTTTAGGATCATGTATGAAGACTATTCTGTGCCGTTACAAGTTTAGACTTGATCCAGTAGCAATGTAGAGTTATTGAAGTTTTTAAGCAAGAAAATAAAAGATCAGATTTAGGATGCTAGCTCTAATGGTAACGTGCAATCAAGTTTAGTTTCCTAGTATCCTTTTTTGATGCACTTAACAACTTGATCATGAAAATTATATTTATTGCTTCTACCCTTTGAACGTATATAGACTTTTAAGTTTCCTGAATTTCTTGCCTTTCATGAAACATCTGGTCTGCAGTGGGGCAGTGCGCTTTTTTCCCCTGTTCCATCTTGTCATTCCTGAAGTTCAGAAGTTCAAAGAAGGGACAGTGAGTCATCAGCTCAGTCGCTATGGCTTACCCCCACCCCCTTTATCTTTTTCCTCAAATTAGTTTCTCAGTCTCAAACTCAGTCACCGAGTGAAGCCTAATATTAAAGCCATAATATTTTGAATAATCCCTGGGTCTGAAAACCAGGTCTTTAAATATTACTAACATTTAATAATCCCTGGCCCTGAATATTACTAATCTGGGAGATTATTCCACAAAGAACTGCTCTTTTGACCTCTGAGTCACATGAGGCTGATAAAGAATGATCTGTATTTCTTTTCTCCATGAGGAGGAAGTGACTATAATACATAAATCATAATCTATAAAATATCTAACTTATCTATAATAATAAAAGCATAATATGCTATTTAGGCCAGACGATCCTCTGGACGAAGCCATGGCTATGAGGGAAACCCGGGTCCAGGGTGCCAGAGGGAAGCCAGTGCCAGCAGCTGGGGAAAGGAAGACTTGGTCTTGCACAAATTTTGTGCATTGGGCCTCTAGTTAGAACATAAAAGGGGAATGGGGAAAGGTAGAAGAAAATATGGATTAAGAAGAGAATATGGATTAAATCCTGGCCTGGGAGTTCAGTTGGGAAGAGTGTTGTCCTAATACTCCAAGGTTGCAGGTCCTGGTCAGGGCACACACAAGAATAAACCATTGAGTGCATAAATAAGTGGAACAACAAATCTCTCTCTCTCTTTCTCTCCCCCTCCCCTTCTTTCTCAAATTAATTTTTTTTAAATTAGTCTTGCTTAGGTGATGCATTACTCGATGAAGGCTTTCTCTATTTTAACGTTCATGCTTATAAAAGGAAATGGTTTCCTTTTCTGCCCTTTTTTTTTTTCTTTAAAAGCAGCCTAAACCATAGTTTCTTTCTTGCCTGGTATTGAGTGTATGCCAAACCTACCCTAAAATGCACAGATGGAAAAAATTAGTCTACGTCTATGGTACCTCTGGGGTTGAATATTTTTAGGACTTAAATCTTTAGCTAAAGATTCTTTCTTTCCAAGACTCTCATAGAATTATTTTATTGACATCCAAAGGATAAACTTGCTGAGATAAAAATTAATATCATGTGTTTGTATATCCCTTTATAGTTTATTATGATCTTTCACCTTAATTTAGTCCTCAAAATAACGTTGGAAATTATTCCCATTTTACCAATTAAGAAAGAAACCCTTAGTCTCAACACTTAGAGTTAGAGGAATTTAAACTTGAATGTGGGCTTTCTCACCTTAGTTTAGGATTCTTTCCTACCTCCTTAACCTGCCCTAAACCCAAAATCCATGTTTCTCTCACTAGATGTAAAACTTAGGACACATTCTTTTTCACTTTCAACCTCAAAAGCTTAACTACTCACATTAATTAATCCATTCAACAAATATTTACTGAATGCCTACAGTAGAAAAAAGAAAAGCTGAGGATAAGACCAAGCCACTGCTCTCATGGGGAGCTAACATTCTGTTGAGGAGAAGGAAGAAAGTGAGCTAACATTTATTGAAGATTTACTGTATGCCCAGCACAGTCCTAAGGGCTTTCCATGTAACAACTCTACGGGGTAAATCCTAGCATTATCCTTATCATACAGTTCAGAAAACAGGTGTGGAAGGGTTAAAGAATACACCCAATGATACCACTCTGAGATTTGGAGGGGCCAGAATGAACGTGTCTTATTTTTATTTTCCAATGTAGTTGTCTTCCATCCAATTCAAGTCCAGTGTTTCATCAACACGCTTCCTGTACACATCTTTCCCTATTAGACTTTAGTTGATGTGAAGTTAAGATGGTGGTACTAGTACCTCCCTTTTCAATCAAGGAGATGTGGTATGCTTATAAATGATAAGAATGCTAGTCTTATACACAATGGAGAAAGACAAAAAAATTATGCAAAACTCTTAATTTCCAGCTTTGCTATACTTCTATCTGAAAATGAAGCCTTTTTTTGCTTGTACAGATTTTTATCTTACAAGCAGCAAAAGTTCACCAAAGAGCAAATACCTATTCTTTAAACTTTTTGTATGTCTCAAATATTTCATAATAAAAAGCGAATTAATGACCACCTTTGCCAACTGCTCTAATCTCAGCCTTCCCCATAAACTTTTATTTAAAATGAATGTATATGGAATTTCAGAAGCAGGCTTGCCTCAAATGAACACTACTAAATCTTCATAACAAGATGATGTATTTATCATGAGGGAAGCACAAACAGGTATCAACTCCATATTCAAATTTTGCCTTTTGAGACTTACGGAAGAGCGGCTGATATATATATATATATATATATATATATATATATATATATATCTAAAGATTAATTGGATCTGCCAAATATGGACACTATTGAAGTTTGCCCACCAGACTGCATCTCCACACTTCCATTCACACAGCCCACTTCCTCTGGAAAGGGGCCATGGGGAGAGTAGGCATATGGGAATGATTCACTTGGGGAAAACTGTACCCAGAATATTAAAACAGTTTTCTTTCTGTCTCTTGCCATAATTTTTCTAGCCAAAGGAACCACCTGCTAGTATCGCGGTGACACCTGAAAAGCTCTCTGTATATTGCAGGAGATTGCTCATGCGTGGGTAGATTTCCAGGCTGTTCAGTGGTATTTTAAAAAATGGTTTTTGGGGGGAGATATATTCTCAGAGACTGGAACATTGCCTTGTCTTATCAAAATTGCTCTTTAGCCTTGTTCACAAACACCTTTAAACACTGAGCCACAGATGGAATTTGGTAGAAGACATACTGAGCTAATTTCCTTTGCATGATGTTGTCCAGAGAAACCAAGCTGTCAGCATCCTGAAGAACAAGCCATCGGAGAGAGATGGTGGCCAAAGCCATAGGAGGCAGGAAAGATTGGGGAGCTTGCCCTTCAAGAAATTCTTCCCATCCTCCCAAATTCATATTTTTAAATGAAAATTTATTACCAAAAAAAAAAAGACCCAACGTGTTTTTAAAAAATATATATTTTATTCATTTTTTACAGAGAGGAAAGGAGAGGGATAGAGAGTTGGAAACATCGATGAGAGAGAATCATCTATCAGCTGCCTCTTGCACACCTCCTACTGGGGATGTGCTTACAACCCAGGTACATGCCCTTGACCGGAATAGAACCCGGGACCTTTCTGTCTGCAGGCTGATGCTTTATCCACTGAGCCAAACTAGTTTCGGCAAGACCCAAAGTGTCTGATTCAAAATAGTTGTACAGTGATAGTGAAGATGGTAAGTTTTAGGCTGAAAGAAAATCTTGAATTCTAAATCTTTCTTGATAATCCAGGATATAATCATAAAGGATAATGACAGAAACCCAGGGTTTTAGGCATACAGAGTGCCATAGTCTGGGTTAACTAGAGACAGTCTTCTCTAAAATATGACTTTCTTTTATCAAACTTTAGTTCAATCATTTAAGAAATATTTAATGAGCATCTCCTGTGCAGGCATTATTTTAGATGCTATAACAGCAAAAAAGACATTTTATTTATTTAAATTTGACATATCACATTGTGTAAAGTTAAGGTGTACATGTTTACTTTAATACATTTACATACTATAATATGATTGCCATTGCAATGATGTTTATCACATTACATAACTAATAGTACAATAGTGTTATCTATGTTCACTATACTGTGTATTAGATTTCTAGGGCTTGTCAAAACATTTTTTAAAATATACTTTTATTGATTTGGGAGAGGGAAAGAGAGAGAGAAACATTAATGATGAGAATCATTGATTGGCTGCCATTTGCAGGAACCCTACTGAGGATTGAACCCTCAACCCAGGCATGTGCCCTTGAACAAAATCGAACCTGGGACCCTTCAGTCCTCAGGCCAATGCTCTATCCACTAGGGGCTTCATCACAAGGAACAACAACATCCTGTAATTATTTGCATGAATCGAGAGTTAAGCTAAACTGGCTAGGGCCAGCCAACAGCTCTTGTAGTGACCCCCTGATGGTCAGATCATGGCTAAAGTGGTGCGCTTTTAGACTTAGAAAGTGGTTGATAGCTTCCTGATGTTTAGCTTCTACATTATAGCAGTTCCTCTGGCAGGCCAATTCTGCAGTATTGCTCTGGAAACCATTGCTGGAGGCCTAGCCTAGAGCCTGCCCCTACAGGCCACAAAAGGTATTACAAGGCCTAACATGATGGATATTTCAATTATCCATCCCCCAAAACTTAGGTTGGCTGGGCACTTCTGCTGCTAATCTCACATGTGTGGTTGCATTTAGCTGTCAGCTATGCGTGGCTGCAAGATCCTAGATGGCCTCCCTCACATGTCTGGGACCTTGGAAAGGATGCCTAAAAGTCTGAGCCCTCTCTCTCCATCTGGTCTCTCATCACTCAATAACCTAGCCTGAGCTGCTTTATAGGAAGGCGGCCTTCTAAAAGAGTGAAAATGAAATCTGGAAAAGCCTCCGATGGCTAGGTCTGGGGGTCACTCAACACCACTACCTCATTCTATTGGTCAAAGTTCGCCAAAGGGCTAGCCCAGATTCAAGGGGAAAATAGACTCCATTTGGGGAGGAGAGACAGTAGTTGTAGCAAAGTCACACTGCAAAAAGGTACATGGGGAAGGATTGTTGTAGCATCAGTCTACTGCAACTGTTTTAAATTCCTTTCTGCTTCAAATCGCTACAATGGCTTCTGTTATCTGCAGCAGAACTGACTGATACAAGAAGTAAGCAGAGAGACCGAACAGAAGGCAGCTGAAGTAGCCCAGGGGATAGAGGAAGATGTGGGCATATTTTGAAAGAGCTCTAATTGGACGTGAGTGTGAAAAGGAGGAGGAAGATGTCAAGGATAGAATCAAGAATGACTCCAAGGTTTGCTGTCAATTGTGCTACCGTTTACTGAGGTGAGGAAGAACAAGATCAGGGAGAAAACTGAAGAGTTAGTTTTTGAATATGCCTTTTGGACGTCCATGAGGCAGGTAGATATAGAATTCTGGAGTTTGGAGGAAAAGCTGTGGGCTGCAGATATAAATCTGAATGCTATTTGCATATGAAAACACTAAGCCCAGACTTGATCCAATCAAAGGAGAAGAGCTTAGCCTTGGAGCACAGCAACGCTGAGATGGAGGGAGAGTGTGTAGGATCCATTTCAGTGGAGATAGAGTTCCTGGCAACACTTGGTAAAAGGGTGGATTCCAAGGCCCTGGTTGAGAGCAAATGCAGGGGCCTGGCAATTGGCATTGTGGGCAAGCTCTTTATTCAGAGCATCCTGAAGTGGGTAATTTAGAAGTACCCTTTGAAAAACACTGACATGGACCACCATTGTCTAAACATTTTATGGGTCCTTAAGTTCCAAGAAACTTTCCCTCCTCCTCATTCTGTCTCATTGGTCATGCATTAAACACGAACAAGGTGCTGAGAGGGGAAAGCGGACCTCTTCTTTTTTCTAATTGCCTTTCACAAGGTGAGTGGAAGCAAACTATGAACTCTTGCCAAGAAAAGGAGAGAGGATAGGCCCAGAATGGTGTCTACCCTCCTAGAGAAGTATATTCTCCTTTCGGTACCCTGTTTGCTGCCCGACGGTAACACTTTTTTGAAGCAAAACCAAGGGCAAAGTCAATACTGCCTTGCCCCTCAATTGTAAGTAGCGTATGCCCCTCCCATATTTCAGGGAGCGGAAAAAGCTCTCATATCCTTCCTAGTGTTTCATGGAAAGTTTAGAGATGATTAGATGAGAAGCCTGTTCTAGCTTTTACCCTCCTGTCTATCAAAATTAATGCTGATCAGGGGCCCCTACATGGAAAATGTCCATCATATTTTATACCCTTATTGACACAAGACTGAATTCTTACGGACAGTGAACCTGTATTTCTCAAAGATAAAAACGTTAATATATTTCCACGTGGACCTATTCTGGGACCGTGAATTACACGTTGGTGGTAGTTAAGTTTCACCCGACATATTCTCCCTTTCACCGTTCAGTGTTTGCAACGGGGCCTGAAGCAGCAGGAGCCATGCGCCGTGATAATGGCCGGATTGATTAAATGCCAATTACTCCTGGACACTTGGCAGAGGCCTCTGCTGCAGAGCTGAAACCGGGCCCTCCGTCTGATATTAGATCAGACCTCCATCATCCTCGGCGATAGCTGGTTTGAAGTCTCTAGCAATCCCTGGTGTCATGTACTTTAGTCAATAGTAGGCTTACTATTTTAATGTCTCCACACCCACTATGAAGCATTTCTCGGGCTCCGGTCCCCCAGCCCCCACCCTTGCTCCCAGGAACCTGAGCTTCTGACCCATAGATGATGAAGTCATCCGGTGACTCATCCCCAGTGGCATAGGGGCAGTCCTCTAGCCAGAGCAGAGCCAGACCGTGACTGTCACTAAGTGTCTGTCTAGAAGAGGGATGATGGGTTCTGTAGGCCCACCCCGAGGCCAAGCTACCTGTCTCACTGTTCCCCTGGGCATCCACCAGTCTTTTGGCTGGCAGCTAGCCAGCAATTAATTCTCTGTTTAGCATACGCTTCCATTAGCAAATACTTAGAAAGGGCCTATGCTTTCATACCCTCCCCCAAGAAATTCTTTCCAACAGAGTTTTGGATCTGGTCACCATCCTAGGCTGATTTTGCCACCGTATTTGAAATAGCTGGCTGACTATGACAGGACATGTTCGCTGAAGTTTGGAGCTAAAAGGGGGGTGACTGAGCCCCCACCTTGCTGTGTGACCTCAGGCATCTTATGTCAAAACCAGGGAGTTGAACACAGTATTTTCTGAGATCTCTTTCAACGTTAGCATTCTATGGATTAGTTTCTTTTTTTTTTTTTGCAGAGAGTGCCTTATTCATTTGCTAAAGACAAATGCATTGGTTTGCTAGGGCTACTGTAGCAAAGTACCTGGGTGGCTTAAACAACAGAAGTTTATTGCCTCTGTTCTGGAAGCTAGAAGTCCAAAATCAAGATGGTGGGAGGGTTGGTTCCTTCTGAGGTTGTGAGGGAAGGACCTGGCTCAGGCCTCTCTGCGTGGCTTGTGGATGGCCATCTTCATCTTTGCATCGTGTTCTTCTTGTATGCATGTATGTCTCTATCCAAATTTCACCTTTTTCCTACTTAAAACTCTTGAAGTGTTTTTTTTTTAATTTATTGATTTTTGAGGGAGAAATATCAATTTGTTGTTCTACTTATTGATTGATTGATTGATTGATTCTTGTATGTGCCCTGCCTGGGGATTGAACCCACAACCTGGACATATCAGAACAGTGCTCTAAACAACTGGGATACCCGGCCAGGGCCAAATTTCCCTTTTTTCTAAAAACACTAGTCATTTATATTATTCCCTCCCCCCCATAATAGCCTCATTTTAACTTGGTTACCTCCATAAAGACCCTATCTCCAAATAAGGTTACATCCTGAGGTACTAGAGGTTAGTACTTTAACTTATAAAAATTTAAGGGGCATAATTCAACCCATAACAGCGATTAAATATCAGCTATATGTAAGAAATAAAGAATAATGATTTGATTGATTTTTAAGGCTGTTGACTGACAGAGGCATGTAGGCTAGCTATCAAATAAGTAGAGAATGTTTAATTTATTTTGTATACTCTAATGGCTTAAGCATAGTATTAATCATTATCTCCACGTATAGATTTTGTGTAAGAATCAGCTCTGAACCCCTTTGTACCTGAAACCCTTAGCTTTGCCATGATTTATAATATTCTTTCATCTAACTTTATAATTTACCATGAAACTCCTTGAAAAAGTCCTATGACTATTTAACCAGTTATTTCCCCAAGGAGCTCCATGGGGATTAACAAGGAGGTAGGCCATTACTTAATCCAATGACCCTATTGAGATTTGATTGAGTTTGGCCCCCAGACGATTTAATGAGTGGAATATGCTTTTCCGTGCTCCTGTGAGTCTCCTGATCATATAAAAACTATTTTTATATATATATATTTTTTAAAATATATTTTTATTGATATTTTACAGAGAGGAAGGGAGAGAGATAAAGAGCTAGAAATGTCGATGAGAGAGAAACATCGACCAGCTGCCTCCTGCACACCCCCCACTGGGGATGTGCCCGCAACCAATGTACATGCCCTTGACCGGAATCGAACCTGGGACCCTTCAGTCCGCAGACCGACGCTCTACCACTGAGCCAAACCGGTTTCGGCATAAAACTATTTATATATTAAGAAGAGAGAAAAGAAACACATGAGATTCTGCTGACTCACAGCTACCCATTTGGCTGTAATGGAAATAAATGAAACAGCCATTCAGTATGAACAAGGACAGATTGCGGTGGAAGAGGGTTTTATCTATAAAAAAAATAACTGACAGAAGTCCAGATTTATTATCAGAAGTACACCCTTCACATCACTGGTTTCTTTTCAGAGCCTCTCTAGCCTGGAAATCCCCTACGTAGAGCAAAGGACCAGGAATGAGCTGACCGGGAGCACTCACAAGCAAATAGGATCAGGACTGTAGCTAATCCTTTTCCTCTACAGAACGTAGACAAAGGCTGAGGGTAGACGGGTTTCAGAAACTGCTGAATATCAAATTTTCCTCGTTCGTTAAGAGAGATAGTAGCCCGAAGAATAAAGAAACTCAGATTTGCTGAGCTGGACACAATTACTGAACACACTGGAGGCACACCCATCTTGGACTCTTTCCCCACGGCTTGGCTCTCATTACACATTTCCTCTCTGCTCTTATTGGTGGCAGATGGAATTTGGGGCAGACCTCTTACCCAGGCTCCTATAGTCCAAAGATCCCGTGCTTAGATCAAACATCTCCGTTTTCCTGCCGCTGTAACCATCCTAAAGGTCTGGTATCAACCTGGTTTCTATTTAAGTACATTCCCTTTGATGCCAGGCCCTTGGATTCTAACACTTCCTTCCTCGGATTCCAATCTTGTCTTCTTTCCCGCACTTACGGGTTGGTTAGCTGAGCAGAGGCTGGGAACTCCACTGATTTTATTTGAGGTCTTTTAGGGTATCCTCATTTTCCCATCAGGTTTTTGACCCACGTGCCTTCACATTCAAACTGCAGGTGTTAACTGTCTCAAATCTAGGTCTAAATCTGCTGCCAATGGAAGATATAATTTTTATTTATTCACTTGCAACCATCATTCTAGAACCAGACAGGTCAAACCCTTGCACAGGAAGTGATGGGGGTGAATTCCAAATCCAAGAGTATTCCGTGTGTGTGTGTGTGTGTGTGTGGCTTTGACTTTGTGGCAGGATAATTTATCGAGATATAAATGTCTTAGTCTTCTTCCCATGTTTTCTCTTCCCCTTTGATCTAAACAAGTTAAACAGACCCTTAGTCATTTCTCACCTTAGGGATAGTTTGCAGAATGATCTGGCTGTCATTAGGTAAAACCTGAACTCACTGAAGACAACATTTTTGATGCCTTTGAAGGTAGTGGGAAAAGGGAAGGAGGCGATTTTTCTAGAATATGACAACGTTTGCAGTCTGGGAGGCAGAATGCATAGGGCTACATGTGTAGCTACATGCTGGAGTGTTGAGCTGGGTCTGTGGACATGTCTGTGGTAATCAGTGTGGGCTGACAACTGTCTGTGGGCCGGGTCTCTGCCTGGTGTTGGTACCCGAGGACCTTGTATAACCCCTGAAGGGGAAAGCCCCAATAATGACTGAGATTACATTTTCTGTCAGTCAGGATGCAGACTCAGAATCTGATTTAAGGTAATTCAGGGAAAAATAAAGAAGATATTTCCTGCACATCTAAGTTGGTTATCGACGTTCCATATTGGCTACACTATAATTAAGAGTTATTTTGGAAACTTAAGGCTACAGAGGAGCAGTGTAGTATGGTGACTAAGAGTCTGGTCTCTGGAACCACCTGGGTTCACATCTCAGCTCTGTCACCGACTAGGTGGGAATCCTTGGGCAAGCTGTTCAGCCTCTTTCTACCCCAATTCCCCCCCTCTGTGGAATGGAGGAAATAGTAGTACCCACCTTTCAAGTCTATGGTTAAATGGAATCACATAATACATGCAAAGTGTTTTGTAAATCAGTGCTTGACATGCAGCAAAATTCAATGCATGTAAGCTATTATTTCTATATATTTTTCCATCACTTTCGTGGATATTAAAAATTAATTTTCAAAATATGTAATAAAACACAAATGATAAAAAATCCAAATGTTAAAAAAAAAGGTATGCAGTGAAAGATAAGGGTACAGATGAAAAACTGTTTTCTAATTTCCTTCTCCAAATGCAACCTGTCTCACTAATTTCTTTATATTAAGCAGGTGGAATTACAGATGTTTCTGTGCTCTTTCCCCCTTAGCAACACACCAGGGAGGTTGGACTTTAATAGTATCCCATTATATGGATATAACTCTAACTTACTAACTTATTCATGGACCTCTATATTTCTTCCTTCTTTTTTGCTTTCTTTCATAAATACTTTAATAAATACTGGAATATCTCTGGTATAAATTCCTAATAGTGGATTCAGCAAATCTACTTTTACCTCCCTAAGGCTCAAATACCATTGACTATGAATTGGAGGAGGAGGACTTAGTTCAGCCCATAGCCATATATCTCTCTATATAGATGTCATTGCTTGCCTCTTCCCACCACCAAGTAGGATCCAAGAGACTTAATGGAGCAGGGATGTAACCTGTTTTGTTGACTTAACCATTTCCAGCATCTAAATCAGTAGTAATATTGAGCCAATAAACATTTGTTGAATGAATGGATTCCTTGAATGAGTATGAGGTGCTGAGCACTGTTCTGACACATTACATTCATTCAGAGAATCCATACAATAGCCTTGCAAAATAGACACTATTATTGCTACAGTCGATTCATAAGGAAACAGAGGCACAGGAAGGGTAAGTAGTTGCACTGCTTTCACAGAAGGCAGAACCCAGTTTTTTGAAGAAGGCAGCCTGACTTCTAAGCCCATTTTCTCATCCATTACACTGTGAACAGAGTATAATTTTCCTCCCAAAGCTACTAGGATGCTTGTAGAGTTAAAACTTTGCATTAATTTAAATTACAATGTTGACCAGTGTGTTAATATTTTCCCCTAATATTCCATAGTTCCTAGAAATGCTTTTGAATATAACATCTTACATCTATCTATCTATATCTATATCTATATCTATATCTATATCTATATCTATATCTATATCTATAATTGACTTTTACAGAGAGGAAGGGAGAGGGATAGAGTAAGAAATATTGATGAGAAAGAAACATCCAATCAGCTGCCTCCTGCACACCCCCTACTGGGGATGTGCCTGCAACCAAGATACATGCCCTTGGCGGAAATCAAACCTGGTACCCTTCAGTCCTCGGGCTAATGCTCTATCCACTGATCCAAACCAGTTAGGGCAATATCTCAAAATTTTTAATATAAAAACTGTTGTTCTGGTGGGAGCATTGTTTGTTTTTAAAAAATATTTTTATTGATTTCAGAGAGAGAAAGGGAGAGGGAGAGAAACATCAATGATGAGGGAGAAACACTGACCAGCTGCCTCCTGCTTGCCCCCTACTGGGGATCCAGCCCACAACCAGGGCATGTACCCTGACCAGGAATGGCTTCCTGGTTCATGGGTTAACACTTAACCACTGAGCCACACCAGCTGGGTGGGAGTACTGTTTCCATTGTATTGGTTATCCGGGGTTATATTGTAGGCAGCTATTACTGACACTAGTCTTGTACTTTAGGTGGCCAGGGGAGTGGTTCCCTCCTACTCAGATCCTTCCCAACACAACACTGTTATTGACCTAAATTTTCCATCCTCAGGGTCTCCCCATTGCTGTACAAAGTGTTAATAAGGTTGTTGATTGAAAATGGGCTTGTGGGTGGGAGTGGAGGACAGTAGAAAAGACCGTTAGAATTGTGCCAACAGTAAAGTGCGGCATAGCTGTATTTTGAGACAAAATGCCATTTGGCTGGCAAGGACGGACACAGGCTGGGCATTTTCACATTTCATGTTAAATAATGCTCACTCATCCTTGAGATGTGGGTATGAAAAAAACAACGCTGAGGCCTCAGAGCTAACAGGAGGCCGATCTGGACCTTGAAAGCAGGTCGTGGGGCTGCAGATGTTTGCTGTTGCTACTGGCCTCCGCGTCTCCTTTCCGGGAAGAGCGCCTTCTCTACACGAGTGCTATGGCAACCCACATCCTCCAGGTGGGCACGCACTTGTCCTTCTTAGAGGCAGAAAGTGTGTAACTGAAGCAGGAAGTAGATGTGCCTTTATCACATCACAATCTGAACAAAAAGTAAAACTTATCAATGCACCGAGGCCGGTTTGGCTCAGTGGATAGAGCGTCGGCCTGTGGACTGAAGGGTCAAGGGCATGTACCTTGGTTGTGGGCACATCCCCAGTGGGGAGTGTGCAAGAGGCAGCTGGTTGATGATTCTCTCTCATCAATGTTTCTAACTTTCTATCCCTCTCTCTCCCTCTCTGTAAAAAATCAATAAAATATATTTAAAAAATATATTTAAAAAAAAAATATTTTTTTTATCAGCGCACCTGAGTCACATTTCTAATAAACCTCCAGCTCTTTTCTACGGCAGCTGGCCTCTCTCTCTCTCCCTCTCCCCTCCTTGAAATTGGTGATAAAAGTATACTTTCCCTTTTAGATCTCTCTTTTAAAAACAGCTTTATTGATATACTTTACATACCATAGTTCACCCATGTAAAGTATACAATTCAAGCCCTAGCCGGTTTCGCTCACTGGATAGAGCATCGGCCTGTGGACTGAAGGGTTGAGAGTTCAATTCAGGCCAGGGCACATGCCTGGGTTGTGGGCTCGATCCCCAGTAGAGGGTGTGCAGATGACAACCCATCAATGATTCTCTCTCATCACGGATGGTTTTCTCTCTCCCTCTCCCTTCCTCTCTAAAATCAATAAAAATATATTAAAAAATAAATAAAGTATACAATTCAATCATTTGTAGTATACTTATTGAGTTAAGCAACTCTGACCATAATCTAAATTTGGGACATTTCCATCACCCCTCCCACGAAAACCTTGTACTCAGCAGTCATTCCCCAGTCACTGCCTTGCCAGCCCTAGACAACCACTGACCTATTTTCTGACTCCAGATTTGCCTCGCTGGGCCTCCTATAAATGGCACCATGCATTGTGTGGTCTTTTGGGACTGTCTTCTTTCATGTAGTGTGATGTTTTGAGGTTTGTCCATGTCCTATATAGCACAGATCAGCACTACAATTCTTTTCATCGCCTGCAAAATCTTCTTTTACAAACTCTTTCTGCATGTGGAAATGTGTCCTGAATTGGGGCTGACTTGTCCAGTGAGTCCAACCCTGACCAGCTTCAACATATGACAAGGGCACCATCAGGACAGGAACCCTGTTAACTAACTATTCATGGAGGGACAGACCCTGGGTCCCCTTCCCGGCCACTGTCTACACTGTAGATCAGAGGTGAGCAAACTATGGCCCGCCAGCCAGATCCGGCCTGTTAGGCTGTTCTATCGGGCCCACAGAGCCGAAAGAGCAGAGGGTTCTCTTGCTCTCCCCTCAGCTCCTTCACCAGCAGCCCAAGATGAGAGTGCCAGCATGGTCAGCTTGCTTTTGTTCCGGCCCTCCGGACCAGTTTAAGAACCCATTGTGGCCCTCGAGTCAAAAAGTTTGCCCACCCCTGCTGTAGACTCTACTGAAAGCCCAGAATTCCTGTGCTGGTCGCAGGCAGGGAGTGGCATCTGGCTATGGCAGTGGCTGAGGCTGATGGCACCAGTTCCTCACTCTGCTCTGTTTTGTTTTGATCTCATGCCCACAGTCTAGATTTTCAGATAAGCTTTTTCCTTCTCACCAGAGAACCCTTTGAAACTCCAGGAGCTTCTGCTATCAGAAAGCTTGAATCTGCTGCCACCTGCTGTCCTGCTGTGGGAAACCGCACTGGAACAGGCGAGGCCTTGTTCAGAGCACGGCCTCGAGTTTTCCCCAGGGCTCTGCTTAAATATTTAGGTCTCTTCTCTATGCCACTGTTTTTATGTGTCCGACCTAAAAATTCTGATCCCTGGAAAATGCATTATCAGAAAGCTTGGTCAATAGGAAAAGGTCCATATACATGTATGTTTTAAGAAATATTTCTAAATACTGATTTTCAGAGAGAGGAGAAGGGGGAGTGAGAAACATGAATGTGCCCCAGGCGAGCCGTGTGTCCCAGGGGGCCGTGTGTCCCGGGAGAGCCGTGTGCCCCGGGGAAGCAGTGGGACCCGGGGGGAGGGGCGGTGTGAATCAGAGGAGGAGCGGATTCTATTTGTGTGGTCCTGAGATAGTCACCATAAAACAACCAGACTTCCAAATGAGGAGCGGATTCTATTCATGTGGTCCTGAGATAGTCACCATAAAACAAGCAGATTGTCAAATGACAGTGGGGAGGGGAAGGAGACCTGGGGGGAGACAAGTGAACAACCGAAGGACTGGTATGCATGAACATAAGTACAACCAACGAACACAGAACTCTGGGGAGGGAGGGCATGAATGGGAGGTGTGTGTGTGGGGGGCAATGGTAAGCTATGTACAGAAATAATACCTTAATAAAATTAAAATAATAATAATAATAATAATAATAAATAATAAAATAACACCTTCAACTTTAATATTCTCTACAATGTCCAAAGATCTTTCCCAAACAATACATTGATCACTGACCTCCAAACAATTGTCTCCGGAATCACGACAGTTACTATTATTTTTATTTTACTGTCTGCAAAGCAGGTTAAATAGATTGTTCAAGATGATACCCTTAAAAGGAAGGAGAGCTGGGATTAGAAACCAGTCTGTGTGTCTGCTTGCTAGCGAGTTCCTTCACGGGCATCGAGGAGGAAGGCTTTATCCTCTAGCCACCACGTCCTTGTCAGTCAGCATAAAATTTCCTCTTTTTTAAAAAGAGATATCAGCTTTGTATAGACCTTTATTTATTGATTGATTGATTTCAGAGAGGAAGAGAGATATAGAAATATCAATGATGAGAGGGAATCATTGATTGGCTGCCTCCTGCTCGTTGGACCGAGCCTACAACCCAGGAACGTGCCCTTGACTGGAATCGAACCCAGAACCCTTCGGTCCGCAGGCCCATGCAGGCCCATGTTCCATCCACTGAGCCAAACCGGCTAGGGCTGTACAGACTTTGTAAGTTTTTTTAAAAAAATATATTTTATTGCTATTTTACAGAGAGGAAGGAGAGAGATAGAGAGCTAGAAACGTCAATGAGAGAGAAACATCGACCAGCTGCCTCTTGCACAGCCCCCACTGGGGATGTACCCACAACCAAGGTACATGCCCTTGACCGGAATCGAACCAGGGACCCTTCAGTCCGCAGACCGACGCTCTACCACTGAGCCAAACCGGTTTCAGCCAGACCTTGTAAGTTTAAATGCCATTCTGGTGTCTTTGCTTCTTTCATCATCAGGAAGTCCTTCCTTACATCTAATCTTTACCTTTTTGTTCCAGAAATTAAGGGGGGGAAAGTATCCATTTCCTAAGCCCATTATGAAGGAAGCACTGGGTAATATATTTTCTCTAAGAACACGATCTGAAAACCTTTCTGGAGCAGCTCCAAGGCCTTTTGTCCTGCCAGTTTGGTTAATTTTTAGCTCAGAGGCCTTATGGTGGGGACCCTTATCTATTCATTCACCCACGAGAGGGCTGACCGCCTCCCACGGAGTCTAAGAGTCAATCGGCAAGTAAGGGAAACTGACAGGGGTTGAAGACGGCACATGATCACGTGCTAGAATGATTGGCACGGTGGGAGAGTAGGAACCGAAACAGATGGAGAGGATAATGAGTCAGACTTGCCAGGAAGGCTTTGCGGAGTCTTGAGAAACGCTCGGGATGAGGCCTGAATCTGGCAGGCTTAAGGCATGATGGGGACACTTGGGGCCGCGTCCCACCCACGCGGCAGACGCAGCCCCACCCTGGGCACATGACCTGGTGAGCGAAGCCAGCGAGGCCCTCCCAGTCTCTCTGGGCACTATCTGTACCCTCTGCACCACCACAGGGACTGGCTGCCCTGCGGGGCCTTTGGAGGGGGTGGTAGCGAAGGTGGGATCCTTGGTAACGTGTGTCATTCGTCGTCTCAAAGAGACATCTCTACTCATTAGCATGAGCCTTCACTTCTGGCTGAGAAGGGACTGGGTTCTTATTTTAGCATTTAATCTGTCCTCTCATCTACATTTTATGGGTTTGGTAGAAAGCAAAGGCTGCTGTCACTTTCTTTTAACTAAAAGGTCGCTGGTTATGACCGGAATACGATGTGCATTAAGATAAGGTCCCCACTGTTTTGTTTCTAAATGAACAAATACGATAAAAGGTTTCGGGCAGCTATTTATAAGCACTTTCAGCAAATAACACGGTGTGGGTGTAGAGAGTCTTCATGCCCAGTAAATGAAAAGCCAAATGGGAAAAGCTATTACAGCCTTCACCCCAGGCCTAGACCTAGAGCCTCCTCCTGCTTTGTCTAGGGTTCCAGTTCCAGACTGAAGGGGGCGCTCTAGAGCCATGCGGGTTTCTTACTCTGGAGAGTTCCCTGGTTATTGGTTTGGGTCAATTTTATGTTTTTTGTAGGGTTTTTTGTTTGTTTGTGTTTTTGGAGGGTTGGATGGTCCTGGCTATCCATTCCTTGATCAATCCAAGCGAGTAATATGATTTCAACAGCAAGCACCCAAGGATGGAGTCAACCAATGAGCCGGACCTCAGGCTCCAGGGCAGGCCTGGGGTTAGATAGCACCATTCCAGTTGTGATGGTGTCACAGCCCATTCAGGGAGCAGCAGGAGCTGAAATTCAAGCACCTTCCGGAAACGAGAGGAGCCGAGTTTCCTCACCAGTGGCTAGTGACACCTGACAGGGTTGTCATGCTGTCCCGGGGGCTTTTCATCCTGATAAAGTGGCATCAATGCCTGCTTCATCCTTAAAACTTTTGTAAAAGCAAATTCGCTTCTTCAATGCAGAATGGGAGAGGAAAACGTCGGGACTTGAATTTCATTGTGTATTTTAATATGCAAGCTCCAAACCAAACACTACAGAACGTACCTGAAGATTTAGTCGTTGATTTAGCATTCCTTTTTGTGCAATTAATTCAAAGTAAATCAAGGAGCTTGCGTTCTTCGTGGAACGGGGAAAAACAGGAAATGGTCTCAGCATTATAGTCAAGTATTGCAATACAATGAACGTTATAATGCAATCCTCAGTCATGTACTGATTTAAATAAAATGTTTGTATTTAAATCCCGTGGCAATTAACCACCTTGTGTGATAGCACTAATTATTCTTCCTAGACATCTAGCTGCTTTGAACACTCATGTTTTGGCACTCTCCCATCTAGTGAGTTTGACTTCTGAAAGTAGAAGCCACGAGCCCTTGCTGGGTGGCTCAGTTGGTTAGAGTAGTGTTTCCCAAAGTGTGGTACGCGTACCCCGAGGGGTACGGGAAGAGTTTGGTGGGGGTATTCGTTGCACCGGAGTTTGGTGGGAATATGCACTGCATCATGCTTAGCTGCGCCTAATTCTACGTTCTCATGAGTTAAGTCAAGACAGTCTTGTGAGGTGTGAGATGGTCCGGTGTGCAAATAAATGTTATTTATAACTTTTATTTATATTTTATTATGAATAATTTTATTTTTCGTTTATTATTTTGTGTATGTACCAAAAAAAGAAAAAATAAATATATCTTGATTGTTATTAAAATACATCCTTTTTTTTACGAGGGGTACTCAGCCTTATGAAAATTATAGAAGGGGTACACATATGTCAAAAGTTTGGAAAACACTGGGTTAGAGCATTGTCCCAATGTGCCAGGTTGTGGGTTCTGCTAGGGTTTGGCCGGTGACTCGGGCTGTGAAAGAATTCGCAACTAAAAGAAGAGATGCAGAGAGGAAGTTTATTTTACTTTCCGAGAGAGGAAAGGGGCTGTGGATTGCTAATCAATGCAGGGCAGGCAGTAAAGAGCAGCCTGCTCTTTTAAGCAGAGGCTGTTGCTAAGTGACCATGAAGGGAGGGAAATTCAGGCTCATTGGGCGTGGCTCCGTGGTTGAGCGTTGACCTATGAACCAAGAGGTCACGGTTTGATTCCCCCATCTGGGCAGTAGGGTGCGTGCAGGAGGCAGCCGATCAATGATTCTCTCCATCATTGATGTTTTCCTCTCTCTCCCCCTGTCCCTTCCTCTCTGAAATTAATAAAAAGATATATTTTTGTTTTATTGTTTAAATAATTCTTTATTGTTGAAAGTATTCATATGTCCCCTTTTTCCCCCATTGACTCCCTTCAATCCTCCCCCCCTCCCCCACCGCTCACACACACACACCCCAGGCCTTGAGCACCCTACTGTCTGTGTCCACGGATTATGCATCTGTGCCTACAAGATCTTTGGTCGATTACTTCCCACCCATCCACTCTCCCCCGCCTTCCCTCTGAGATGAATAAAAACATATTTCAAAGGGAAGGACATTCTGTTGAGGTTGAGTGGATATCTGGGGTTGTCTTGAAAAATTACAGTTAGGAAACAGTGCAGATGTCCTAAGGAGAGGGTGTCGTATCAGCATTTCCCCCACGTCTGTGAAACATGCTCAGAGTTTCTACATTTCTTTGTTTGTCCTCATGCTATTTGCTTTGATCCTTACCCCGTTTTCCTCTCCCTAAATCTGCATTTCACCTGTTCTTTCTGGCACCTTTCTTGTCCAGAGATTTCCTATGCAGCGATCTCTGTCCAGGAAGCACTTTGAATGTGTTTTTAAAAAAACAGGCACGGAGTGCCTACTGATGTGTCAGTGAATTCAGGGAGCCCCTCAGTCATTTATGTCAATAGCCATGTGTTGAGTGTCTCCCCTGTGACAAGCACTGATAATACAGACAAATGGAGGGCCCTGGGCTCAAACTGTGACTGTATCTCCTTCCCTCTCCTGGGGGAGGATCTCTCTTGTCCCCAGTACATGACTGAGACCCATTTATGAGACCCGTCTTCACCTGTCTCACCCCAATCCTGCCTCCCTCAGGGCCCAGACAGAGTGTTCTAGGCTGTACGCGGCACAAAGCCCACCCTCACAGGGCTATCCCCAAGGGAGGCCGGGGAGCAGGCTAGGACAGGAGCTGGATGCTGGCACCTGGTCCCGTTTCTCCATCCTCCCAGCCCCTACGCCGAGCCTCTGTGTTTCTGATTATAAAACTGTGAAGCACCCCCCCCCCCCCCAACTCTCTCCTCCTGCATGCCGTTCAGGACGAGGTGGACGTTCTTGGCCACGGGAGGCTGCGTGAGGCATGTTACTTTCCTCTTAAGGGGATTCACTTCCTGCTCCACTGCGTTCTGTGGCCGTTTTCTAAGTGACAAAGGGTGTGTGGATGCATCAAGAGATGGTCCCCCCTTCCCTTGCCCCGAGGGAGTTGTCTGTCACCTGCGTACTCGGGACAGACTTTTCCACAGATTGTCCGGGCTGCTGCCCTCCCGCCTCGGGTCTCTGGTTACCCGCCAGCGCTACTGAATCCAACTCTCCATCTGGGCGATCGTTTAAAAACCCCCGCAGAACGCAGAGGGCCCTGCACCTGGGTCTCCTGGGTCCCCGGGCCAGAGGGCCTGGCTTTGGCCTTTCCTGCTTGGCGGGCGGCCCTGGAACCTCCCGCTCATCTGGCAGGGAACTGTAAAGCTGGCCCCTGGTTCGAACAGCCTCCAGCCCAGGTCCGGCCCGAGGAGAGGTGGAGGTGTTAAACTGATGGATGTAACCTAATATCCGCGGAGCTGGCCCACGCAGGACACACAGGGGAGGGGAGGCCAGCCACCTCGGCTCCACATGACCAGCTCACAGTCCTCCTCTCCCGCACTCAGCATGGCTGGCTCCTACATTTTCAAGTTTCCCCTTAAACGTCGTCATGGAGACATCCTCAATGCTCTCTCTGCCCAAGACAGCCCCTTCTGTCTGCCTTTCCTCTGGCTCACACCGGCTCCCTGTTCTTGTTCTCCAGAGCTCTTGTCGTGATTTTTTACTATTATTATTTTTTTAATATATTTTATTGATTTTTCACAGAGAGGAAGGGAGAGGGATAGAGAGTTAGAAACATCGATGAGAGAGAAACATTGACCAGCTGCCTCCTGCACACCCCGCACTGGGATGTGCCCGCAACCAAGGTACATGCCCTTGACTGGAATCGAACCTGGGACCTTTCAGTCTGAAGGCCAACGCTCTATCCACTGAGCCAAACCGGTTTTGGCTTGTCATGATTTTTTAAACAATTTTTAGTTATCCATCGATTTTATATATTTTTTGTCAATCCTCACCCGAGAATATTTTCCCATTGATTTTTAGAGAGAGAGGAAGGGAGGAGACACACAGAGAGAAACATCGATGTGAGAGAGACACATTGATTAGTTGCCTCCTGCATGGGTCCCCAGGGCTGGGGATTGAGCCTGCTACTGAGGTATGTGCCCTTAATGGATTCGAACACAGGACCCCTCAGTCTGATATTCTATTCACTAAGCCAACTGGCTAGGGCTAATTAGATATTGATTTTTAGAGAGAGAAGAAGGGGGAGGGAGGGAGGGAGACAAAGGGGAAGAGAGAGGAAGAGAGAGGAAGAGAGAGAGAGAGAGAGAGAGAGAGAGAGAGAGAGAGAGAGAGATACGGAAACACTGATTTGTTGTTCTACTTATTTGTACATTCACTAGAGCAGTTGTTGGCAAACTCATTAGTCAACAGAGCCAAATATCAACAGTACAATGATTGAAATTTCTTTTGAGAGCCTAATTTTTTTTTAACTTAAACTATATAGGTAGTTACATTGCTATTAACTTAACTAGGGTATTTCTAAACTGGCCTTTGCTAAAAACTCAAGGGGCCAAAGAGGCACATGTGGCTCGAGAGCTGCAGTTTGCTGACCACTGCCCTAGCTGGTTTGACTCAGTGGATAAGGTGTTGGCCTGTGAACTAAAGGGCCCTTGGTTCAATTCTGGTCAAGGGCACATGCCTGGGTTGTGGGCTCGATTCCCACTAGGGGGTGTGCAGGAGACAACCAATCAGTGATTCTTTCTCATCATTGATGTTTCTCTCTCCCTTTCCCTTCCTCTCTGAAAAAAAAAAAAAAAAAGCAAAAACAAAAAAACAGGGGCTGTGCTGTCTCGACTCTTCTCATCTGGTCTCCTTCTGTTGGCATTGACAACAGGTATGGAAGGCCCTTTAGTAGGGTGGCTGCAGCCAAGTTCATGGGGAACTAGCTGTCCTGGTTTTACCGGAAGTCCCACATCTCAGGAAATCCTCAGGCCGGGCAACCAGAACGGGAGGTCCCCATCTCTTTAGAACTCGTTCAACTCAAACACCCGAGGCACCAGACAAACTGGATACAGTATGATAAGTGCATTAGCGGGCATTAAAGTGCTCATTTCATCCCCTGTCCATCTGATAGCCCCACTAAGTCCTGGAGGATAGACAGATGTGCCCAGGCCGGCAGGCTCGCCTGGTCTCCGTGGCTCCCTCTGCAGAACGCAAACCCTGCGGGGCCTGCTCAGAGCCCGCCGGTCAAGCGCTCTGCCGGAGCAGCCTGGCTTTGCTTTCCAAAAGAGGGCACCACGTCACAGTTCTTAGAGACTCACTGCCACCTTCCTGGCCACATCGATGGCTTGGAAGGAGGTGAAAACAGAGCTTTCCGTCCAGTTCTTATACAGGCAACTAACGATGGCATCATTTGCAAAGGCCTCATCAGAGAGGAGCAGGGACTTTGCTCTTGTGTTGTGTTTCTCTCTCTTCAAAATGTATCTATGTTCGCATTTTCCAGCTAGCTGCGCGTGCTGCAAGAAAGCCCAGGAATCTGGCTTCTGGTTGAAATCACAAACCTGGATTATTATCAGCTCCAGACTGCCTCCCACACCCATGTTAATGAATGAATTTAAAACTTAAATGGCCATGAGAGTTAAAGAAAGGCCCTTGAGTGTCTTTAACTCAAAGTTTGGTATTGAGAGTGAGTTTAAGCTTCCTAATGGTCACAGACAGATCATTCGGAGGTGATTTTTGACCAAGAGGAACATGGTGACCTGCCTAACTCTCTGCCCTTTGTGACAGCATGGATGGATCTAGAGCAGCCGTGGGCAAACTACAGCCCGAGGGCCAGATCCGGCCTGTTTGGCTGTTCTATCCGGCCCATAGAGCTGAAAGAGCGGAGGGTTCTCTTGCTCTCCCCTCCGCTCCTTCACCAGCAGCCCAAGATGAGAGTGCCAGCATGGTCAGGGTGCTTTTGTTCCGGCCTCCGGTCCAGTGTAAGAACCCATTGTGGCCCTCAAGTCAAAAAGTTTGCCCACCCCTGCCTGATCTAGAGAGTATGATGGTCAGTGAAATAAGCCAGGCAAAGAAAGACAAATACCATATGATGTTACTTACTTGTGGAATCTGGAAAAAAAAAAAAAAAAAAAAGAGCAAATGATGCTCAGCTGGTATTGCTCAGTGGTTGAGCACTAACCTGTGAACCAGGAGATCACTGTTCAATTCCCAGTCAGGGCACATGCCTGGGCTGTGGGCTTGATCCCCAGTGTGGGGCATGCAGAAGGCAACTGATCAATGATTCTTATAATTGGTGTTTCTAACTCTTCCTCTCTGAAATCAATAAAAATATAAAACACACACGCATAACAAATGAATAAACAAATCAGAAACAAACCTGTAGATATATAGAACAAACTAATGCTTGCCAGGGGGGAGGAGGGAAGGGTGGGGTGGGCAGAAAAAAGAAGAATGAAAAAGAACCTCAAAAGCAATGGGATGTTTTTAGCAGGTTGATCCGGGCACGTGTCCTGCAGGAGGAGAGAGGTCTGGAGCTGCTGTGAACAGCTGTGAATCCTGAGGTTCCTTGCGAAGGCCAGCAGTTCCTAGAATCTCCCTCTCCTCTTGTTATCGGCTTGTCTCGGGGACTGGTGTCGCCGCAGCGGCTGCCCCTGGCTGGCTGGGATCACTACTGAGCTGCACCTGCTGGAAGAGCGCGGGCTGTGCTTCTCCTAGGTCCGTGTGACTGATCCTCGGTGTCCCTCGGGTTCTGGTAACGGCAACCTGCAATGACTAGAGTTCTGTTGGACCATTCCTCTGAGGGCGGGCCCTGAGAGGCACCTACGGAAGTTGGAAGCATACACTGAGCAGGGGAGGGTTTCAAAATCCACGGACCTCAGAGTGTGAGGATCTGTCCTACAAATGAGCAAGGACAGGCTGGATTCACAGAGTGGGATCTAGGTCCCTCAGGAGCAGAGACAAAGTGTCAGGCGTGTGGGTCCCCAGGGGGAAGGCTACCAAGCGGACCCACAGTATTCCAGGTCCTGGGAAGGTCAGCGGTACGAGTCCAAACTCATGTCCAGTGGGAATAACATCTCTCCCCTTGCCCTCATCTCACTCTCTGCCAATCTTCCAGGCCCCAGTCTTTTGAGGTTCCTTTCTAGTCTTCTTTTTTCTACCATCCCCCCATCTCCCCAATCTCCTTGGGTCGCCCCAGGCCACTGCTGAGAAGTTATGCCTTTGATTTAAGTCAGCGACAGCACCAGGCATCGCTTTGAAAATATAAGAGAAGTAACACCTCGTGGAAATATCTTCAATATTTCTTAACACAAAACCTCTTTTGTTCCCCAAAATAAAACCTGCTCTGGCTGACGCAGTGGGGGCCTGGGCCTCCCCCCGCAGTCTCGCCCTTGCTGGCTGCTGAGCCTTTTGTGCGGAAGCCCGAGGCTTTGCTGCCAACAAGCCAAACATACAAACTCATTCCTGGGACAAGTGGGGAGATTTGAATACAGCCTGGGTATTAGGTGATATGAAGGGCTTACTGTTCGTTTTGTTAGGTACGAAAATGGTATGTTTATGTGGGGAAATGAAGATTATCCTGGGTACGGGAGGAAATGTCCTCATTCTGTAAAGCTTCATATTCTGTGGTGTCCGGGATTTGCATAAAAAAAAAGCGAAAATGGAAAATGGAAAATACTGTTCAATCTAGATGGTAGGGTTTATTATCACATTCCTCCTGAAAATGCAAAATCTTAATACTGTGCAGTCCTGGGCATCATAGCAGAAGGAGGTTCGTCGGCACAGTTTTCCTCTGAGACGTCGGGGCTACTTTAGAGTGGGGCGCAGAGGGGGTGGGGGTCTGCTGCATCCTCTCCATTCACTTACCACCCATGGGTGTCGACAGGACACAACACCAGACTCTAAGGCTCTCCTCGGGTAAAGGAGGACAACATTTTCCAGCACTGGGGCAGGGCTGGTCCCGTGCGCGTCCTCCCTGGCTGTGTGTGTGTGTGTGTGTGTGTGTGTGTGTGTGTGTGTGTGTGTGTCCCGCCTGTCTTCTCTGAGCGGACAAGCCCTCCTCTTCCCAGAGCAGAGTCCATCCCTCTGCCTGCTGCCTCAGGGAAGAGCCGAGCTAGTGCATGTTCCTTCTCCCCTCCCCGCCTCCTCCCCAGCTCCTGGGGCTCCAGCGATCCTAGGAGCGCACCTCTTGTTCCCAGGAAGCTGAGAGACGCCTGCTGGGGCAATACTGCCCTTCACTCCGAGACCCACCGGACACCGGGGCAGGCAGAGTGCCAGCACTGTGCAAAAGTCCCGCCAGGCGCAGCACGAGGCACCAATCAGGGCCAGAGACCGGCCGCATCTCTCAGGGACAGAGGACTCAGGAGGGAGCTGAATCAGACCTCCTGCAGCCCTGGAATTGGAGCTCTGACTGCAGCCCCAGGGCCGGAGTGGAAGCTGCGGCGGGGAAGGGTGGCCTCCCCACAGGCCATTCTGTCCCCCGGTGAGGATGCCACTTGTTCATATTGTGGTCCTCAGCTTTGCCGGGCCAGGAGCCCAGGGTTATAGTTCAGGTCCTGGGGGAGACAGGCCCGGGCTGAGCACTCCTCACAAGAACCGTGCACGCCAGGAGGCCATTTACAGATGAGCAATGAGTGAGCGTGGCTGTCCAGCGACCAGAATATTCGCATCCGTTTTCCAAGACTCACTTTTCCTGGAACAGGGTTTACAACCAGGAGGTTGCTCGGTGAGCACGGAATCAGCCCGGAGGAGGGGGTGGCGGATGACTGTACGCGGGCTGCAGAAGAGCCCGAGGAAGAACCACCCCCTGGGACTCTTTGCGTCTAGAGGACCTGTGAGTGGACTTTTCTCCTGCACACGCCTCTTTCTGGACACTATTCTCTTGTTAGCCACACAGCACCAGCTCAAAAGCCCGCAGTCCTCATATCAGCGCTGTTCCAGCTGTGCTTTACTGACACTGTCCTGGCAGGTGACTTCACGGCCACCTGGCAATCTCCTGGCCCAAGGCTCCAGCAGACGGTGGCCATTTGGGAATGAGGTTCCGCAGCGACCAGATCTGATTTTTTTTTTCTAGTTGGTAATCTAGATTTTTTTTTTAGGTGGAATTACCTGATTTTTTAAATGTTGGCAAGTACTTTTTTTTTTTTTTTTTTTTTTTTTTTTTTGCAATACTCCACTAAAGAAACGAAGTATGTCAGGGCCAGATTCAGCCAGTCAGTTAGCTTGCAGCTCCTGCCTTGTGCTCTTAAAGGACCCCATGATTCAATGCTTTGGAAAATGCTGGTTTAAAAAAATAAAATAAGCAGCCGGGACCGGTTTGGCTCAGTGGATAGAGCGTCAACCTGCAGACTGAAGGGTCCCGGGTTTGATTCTGGTCAAGGGCGTGTACCTTGGTTGCGGGCACAACCCCATAGGGCATGTGCAAGAGGCGGCTGATCAATGATTCTCTCTCATTGATGTTTCTAACTCTCTATCCCTCTCTCTTCCTCTCTGTAAAAAAAATCAATAAAATATATTAAAAATAAGTAAATAAAATAAGCAGAAAATATTGGCAGGTATGTGTTGTCTTTTTTTTAACCGTAGGACGAACTTTGAGATACTGATGTGTACTTGGATTTCCATTCAGGCTCACTGGCTTCACACAGACACAGATCCCCTCAGAGCAGGCGCTGAAGATGGCCAAGTTCACCCATTTTCGGTGGGTCATCTGGCTTCATTGTAGCCAGTGGCATTTGGCTTCATTTTAGCCAGTGGCTGTCCAGCGGCCAGAATATTCGCATCCGTTTTCCAAGACACATGTTTCCTGGAATAGAATTTGGCCCTTTCCCCTAAGTCCGGGTAAACTGCAGCTCGTGAGCCACATGCAGCTCTTTGGCCCCTGGAGTGTGGCTCTTCCACAAAATACCATGGCCTGGGCAAGTCTAATTTAAAGAAGTAGCATTAGAAGTTTAAGTTTAAAAAATTTGGCTCTCAATGCCAAAACTGATTTGGCTCAGGGGATAGAGCGTCGGCCTGTGGACTCAAAGGTCCCAGGTTCGATTCTGGTCAAGGGCATGTACCGTGGTTGCGGGCACGTCCCCAGTGGGATGTGTGGAAGAGGCAGCTGATGGACGTTTCTCTCTCTTTGATGTTTCTGACTCTCTGTTCCTCTCTCTTTCTCTCTGTGAAAAATCAATTAAAAATATATTTAAAAAATTGGCTCTCATGCTAAAACCGGTTTGGCTCAGTGGATAGAGCGTCAGTCTACGGACTGAGGGGTCCCAGGTTCGATTCTGGTCAAGGGCATGTACCGTGGTTGCGGGCACGTCCCCGGTGGGGAGTGTGGAAGAGGCAGCTGATCGATGTTTCTCTCTCTTCAATGTTTCTGACTCTCTGTTCCTCTCTCTTCCTCTCTGTGAAAAATCAATAAAAATATATTTTAAAAATTGGCTCTCAAAAAAAATTTCAATCATTGTACTGTTGATATTTGGCTCTGTTGACTAATGAGTTTGCCGACCACTGCTGTAAGTCAAGGGGTGTGTCCTTCTAAGGCAGTGATTCTCAACCTTTATGATGGGTCACAGGTTGAGAACGGCTAGCAGGGTCGCCTAAGACCATTGGAAACACAGATACTTATATTACGATTCATAATGGTAGCAAAATGACAGTTATGAAGTCGCAAGGAAAATAATTTTATGGTTGGGGGTCACCACAACATGAGGAACTGTATTAAAGGGTCGTGGCATTAGGAAGGTTGAGAACCACTGCTCTAAAGTCTAAGAGCCCCATGCACCTGATACTGAGTGCAGTAGAGCACCAGGACAAAGACAGTGTGCGCCCACTCTGGACGAATAGCCACGTTTCTTGTCCAGCTCACTTACCTAGGTTCTAGAACAGGGGTGGGCAAACTTTTTTGAGGGCCATAATGAGTTCTTAAACTGGACCGGAGGGCCGGAACAAAAGCAACCTGACCATGCTGGCACTCTCATCTCGGGCTGCTGGTGAAGGAGCGGAGGGGAGAGCAAGAGAACCCTCCGCTCTTTTGGCTCCGCGGGCCCGATAGAACAGCTGAACGGGCCGGATCCAGCCCGCAGGCCGTAGTTTGCCCACGGCTGTTCTAGAACGACTTGGGCTGAGTTCCACTTTATCCAGAAGCTGCAGTTCCTCTGCCCCTGCCAGTCTCACCTCCATCAGTGACCTCCCTCCTTCTTTCTATTTACTCCATATTCATCATCCTATGTGAAACCACCACTTACCCCTCCCACAGTACCCCTGGCTTATTCCCCCACAACTGGCTCTGATCACTTCCTAAGACTAAGGCTGGTCCTAACTGGTGTGGCTCGGTGGATAGAGTGTTGGCCTGTAGATTGAAGGGTCCCAGGTTTGGTTCCGGTCAAGGGCATGTACCTTGATTGCGGGCACATCCCCAGTAGGTGATGTGCAGGAGGCAGCTGATCGATGTTTCTCTCCCATCGATGTTTCTAACTGTATCCCTCTCCCTTCCTCTCTGTAAAAAATCAATTATATATTGGCTGTACTTAGGACCCAGCAAAGCAGAGGAACCAGAATTGGAGAGATAAGAAAAGGGCAGGTTGAGTGAATTTATCCAGAGCATTGCAATTGGGGAATCTGGAAAAAACTTAGAAATGCCAGCATTCATACGAGCCTTCGGTGTTGTTTTATTCTGCATTACACTTCAGAGAAGACAGGCCGACATCTTTCCAGGGCTGAAGGCCTCTGCTAGCAGTTTTCTCAAACGATTTAATGCATTTTATTTGTTTGCCATCTACAGCCTTCCAGCTCCCAAAAGGAGTCGGTGACTGCCTGCAATAAAAACACACGTCTGTGTCAGGGGCTGACATGTGGCATCTGTTGCTCCCTTTTCAGCAGCTCCAGCCCTTATCTCGCTCCAGGCTCACTGCCAACACCTCTGAGTAGATCGCCTGTGTTCAGCTTCCCTCTCCAGTCCATCCTGTGCCCGCTGCCAGAGCAATCTTCCTAGAACACACAGTGATTGATCACCTTCCTGCTTCTTATCCACCCGCTGAGGCTGCCAGCTGCCTGAACACAGAACACAAACCCTACTCCCTTATATTCCCTAGGCCTCAGTGATTCTTAAGCTTTGGTGAGGGACGTATTTAAAGTGTAGCTCCCTGCCCTAGCTGGTTTGGCTCGGTGGATAGAGCGTCAGCCTGCGGACTGAAGGGTCCCAGGTTTGATTCCAGTCAAGGGCATGAACCTTGGTTGCAGGCACATCCCTAGTAGGGGGTGTGCAGGAGGCAGCTGATCAATGTTTATCTCTCATTGATGTTTCTAACTCTCTATTCCTCTCCCTTCCTCTCTGTAAAAAATCAATTTTATATATATATATATATATATATATATATATATATATATATATATATATAAATGTAGCTCCCTGATTCTCACCTCCCAAGTCTCTGACCTGGAGGGGTAAGGGGTGTTGGGGGTGGGAGGGTTGGACGGATGGGGGTCAGGAATCTGCCTTTTATTTCCAGACAAGAACTCTCAGAAGACTGCAGTATTGGGAGGTCTATGGACTTCAAACTGAGGAACATTATTTTTTAAGTCCGGGGAGACCTAGTAAACGGATAAAAGTTGAGGTTAGTTGTTCTTACATTAATTCAGCTGTATTTCATCTGACCCGAAAAAATTCTATTTCCCCATTTCCTTCACCCCAGCAGCTGGTAGGATGTTGATTGACTGGTTTCATCCTGAAGTGATTTTTAAAAAGACTCAGAGGCGGAAGGAGAAGGAAGGCGTCTTTAAATGGCTGTCACCGCACACCTGGGGATTTTCTGCCATGTGGTGCTGTCAGGGGTGGCGGGTATAACCCACGTGCTTGGGCGGCTGAAGAAAGGTCAGAAGTCTCATGGACAATGGGGTAAGAAGCCGGGCTGGAAGAACGTGGCTTGACTTAATAAGCAGGAAACGATTTGGCTATGCGCACAGGTAAGAGCCATGATAGGGACAGCGTGTCTGGGTAAGTAATCAGGCAGCAGAACAAGGGGGATCATGCCCCGGGAGTTTAGAGGCGAGGAGGCCAGCTGGGGGCTGCGGCCCTTGTTCCGTAGCAGCTGAGTCCCCTGCTGCTCTGGGTCTGGAGATCGCCCAGCCCCCACCCCTCCCACTCTGCAAGGTCTATACGCCCTTCCTGGGTCCTAGTCACCCGGGGCTCCGACGCTGGGCTCTGCTAACTGCTCCTGCATCTTGTGGGTTTGCCTTCATCTCTGGCTCCACATGGACTGAAATGTAGGGTGCAGCCTTTCTCCATCCCCTCCCCATCCTCTCACATTTCCGCACACCCGGCAGCTCTGTGGAGGGGAATGTAGGGGGCATGGGGAGCACCTCAGAGGAGCCAGCAGAGCCGAGAAGTGAAATGAGAATCCCCTGGCGTTAGAAAGCCCACGTGCGCTTCTGCTTCCCCTACGCCAGCCCGCAGCTTCGATACTCGCCCTCTCTCCCTCCTCCTCTCTCTCCCTCTTCTTCACTTTTCCAAATCCTGTTTATTATTATTATTATTATTTTTTTACGCTACTGGTTTCACCATCTCTTCTTTGCTGCCTTCCAAACCCTGCCATCAGGGTCTCACGTCTATCTCCCTGCGGCTTGTTAGCTCTTCTCCTAAGTCAAGACGCTTCCTCTGGAGAGAGACTCCGGTGCCAGTTTTGCTTGGAGCCCAGGCACCTGGCCTTCCCTCGGCCCCCAGGCAGCCCCGGAGCACCTTTGGGAGACTCCACTTTGAAACCAACAGGCTAGATACGTTTTGAGATCTCGTCTATGTCTTTCTAAAAACAAAACAAAACACGTGTTTTTTGATTTCAGAGAGAGGAAGGAAGAGAGATAGATAGAAACGTTAATGATGAGGGAGAATCCTCCTGCACACCCCACACTGGAATGGACCCCACAACCTGGGCATGTGCCCTGACCCAGAATCGAACCATGATTTCCTCATTTATAGGTTGATGTTCAACCACTGAGCACACTGTCCAGGCCCATCCATGTTTAAAGCTATATGAGTCTACGATCCCTACATTTTAATTCCATGTGACTGGGGGAGGAGGAAGGAAGAGGCAGAAATGCCAAGTTGAAAAGGGCTGACTTACAGCAGTGGTTCTTAGAAGTTTTACTCTCGCCCTAACTGGTGTGGTTCAGTGGATAGAGTGTCGGCCTGCAGACTGAAGGGTCTCAGGTTTGATTCTGGTCAAGGGCATGTACCTTCGTTACAGGCACATCCCCAGTAGGGGGTGTGCCGGAGGCAGCTGATTGATGTCCCTCTCATATTGATGTTTCTAACTCTCTATTTCTCTCCCTTCCTCTCTGTAAAAAAATCAATAAAATATATACATATTTTAAACACATCTCTTACTCAAAATCCCTTATACTCCTTATGAAGACCCCAAAGAGATTTGGCTTTGTCCCTTACCTCAATGTTTATATCCTGTGTGATCTTGGCATAGTAATTAGCTTCCCAGAACCTCAGTACTCTTAGATTAAAACCAACATATCTATCTGGATTATGGTAAGAATTAAATGAGATCATATAAGACCAAGTATTGTGATGATAAAAGGTATGTTTTCAAGTGAGGGTGTGTAAATATGAGTTGTTATTAGTATTGTAGTTTTTATTAAGAATGAAATAGGACTATCTATGTCCTCTCTTCCAAGTATTCAAGAGCAGCATGCTATTACAGAAAGACTGAGTTCTGGAGTCTTCTCTCCAAAAGACTTAGAATCCTGGTCTTGCACATACTGGTTCTATGGAGCACTGGACAAGTCACTTAACCTCTCTGAATCATCGAATGTCTGAGTAGAATTCCACTGTATATATGTACGCATCTTCTTATCCCAACATCCATCAGGACACTTAGGTTATTTACATATCTGGCTCTTGTAAATAATGCTGCAATAAATATAAGGATACAAATATCTTTTTGAATGTGTTTTCAATTCTCTTTTTGGTGGGGGGGATATACCCACAAGAGGGATTGTTGGATCATATAGTAACTCTATTCTTAATTTTTTGAGACGTCTCCATATTGTTTTTCATAGTGCTTGTACCACCATGAGTGTGCAAGGGTTCCCTTTTCTGCATCCTCACCAACACCTGTTATTTCTTGTCTTAATTTTGATGACAGCCATTCTAACAGGTGTGAGGTGACATCTCATTGTGCTTCTGATTTGTGTTTACCTAATGATCAATGACATTGAGCATCTTTTTATGTACTGTTGACCCTCTGTCTTCTTTGGAATACTCAGATCTTGTGCCTCTTTTTAATCAGATCGTTTTTGTTTGTTTGTTTGTTTTGCTGTTGAATTTTGAGTTCTTTGTATGTTTTGGATATTAGTCCCATATTATGATTTGCAATTACTTTTTTCCTCTTCTGCAGGTTGCCTTTTCATGTTGTTGATGTTTTCCTTTGCTCTTCAGAAGTTAGCTCAATGTAGTTCCACTTGTTTATTTTTGCTTTTGTTGCTTTTGCTTTTATGTCAGGTTAAAAAAACACACATTGTCTCAAGAGACCTATGTCAAGGAACTTAACCACCTGTGTTTTCTTCTAGGAGTTTTATGGTTTCAGGTCTTACATTCAAGTCTTTAATCAATTTTGAGTTTATTTTGTGTTTGATGTAAAGTAGTGGTCCAATGATTTTACGCATGGCTGTCCAATTTTCCCAACACCACTTATTGAAGAGACTGTCCTTTCCCCATTGTATATTCTGGTTCCTTTTTTGTAAATTAATTGACCATATGATGCATGAGTTTGTTTCTGGGTATGCTGATACTTCTTAGTTTTTTATTTTCTGCATCATCTATTGGCTTTCCCTGTGGTGGATGAGCATATAGTGTCCTTTCAACACAGACCCACCACTCATATGCACACCTCCTGTCCCCTCACCCCCACCTTCTCAATATAGTTATGGGAAAGTAACTGTGGGTCCCCATCTGAGACTGACTTTATATGAATTAAAAGTTAAATATTAGCCAAAACCGGTTTGGCTCAGTGGATAGAGCGTCGGCCTGCGGACTGAAAGGTCCCAGGTTCTATTCTGGTCAAGGGCATGTACCCTGGTTGCAGCACTTCCCCAGTAGGGGGTATGCAAGAGGCAGCTGATCGATGATTCTCTCTCATTGATGTTCCTAACTCTCTATCCCTCTCCCTTCCTCTCTGTAAAAAATCAATAAAATATATATATATATATATATATATATATATATATATATATATATATATTTAAAGTTAAATATTAGTACAATAATAAAGGTTTTATAAAGTCTTCTGCTGAAAATATTTTTAAAAATTTTAAAGGCATGATTCATAATCAAATAATTTAATCTTATCCTTTACAAAAGAATTTGCTTTCATGGATTTGAATGTGGGTTTACTAACTAGTAGATTCAGAGGCAGGGAAATTGAAATTGTTAGGTGTCACTTCAGTTAAAAAGGAAAGAAGGATTCTAGTTTCATATATTCAACTTGAACATAGTGTTTTCAGGAACAGAACTGTCATGAAAAATAAAATTTGTTTCTTAGAATATATACTTATCAGTATCTCGTCCCTTAATCTTCCATTTTGGCCAAAAGGGTAAACTCAGAATCATTCCTGCATTATTACTGGCCAGCAGAGAGTGGGGATGTGCGTCCCTCTGTGCCACATCACCACCTGGCAGAAGAAAGTGGATAAGGACACCTTTCTCCCGCAGCCTCTGGGTGCCTGGTCTGCAGAGGCCTCTTCTTGGTTGGGACTCAGAACCCCCTCAGCATGTTGAATTACGTACGAGAGCTATCATTTCACGAAGATGCCTGGTCCCTCTCAACACACCTGTCACCTGCCTGGGCAACCCTTGATTCACGGTCCCATAAATGTCCAGATAGAGGAAGCGGTCTGGGGAAGATGGGCCATTACGGGGACTAATGCATCTTTTACAGCCGGGAGCAGGCCTTGGTGTCACCATCGTCTTCTGTTAAGTTGGTTTAATGCTGGGGTTGATGGAGAGCCCACCGGTAAAAGGAGTACGTGTGGAGGAGGGAAGGGTCAGCCTAATCGGTGTTGACTTCAGGGCCTCCCAGATAGATTCCACTTTGTTCTTCTTGCCATAAAATACCTTGTGCAGCCGAAGAATGCAGGAGTTGAAAGGGACTTCCCTTTTGGTTTGGACCAAGAGGATGAGGAGTGATGGGAAGGACCTCAGAGACGATCGAGTCCCATTTTTTCATTATCCAGAAGAAAGTCCAACCTGAGCTGAAACCGGTTTGGCTCAGTGGACAGAGCGTCGATCTGCGGACTAAAAGGTCCCAGGTTTGATTCCGGTCAAGGGCATGTACATTGGTTGCGGGCACATCCCCCGTGGGGGGTGTGCAAGAGGCAGCTGGTCAATGTTTCTCTCTCATCGACATTTCTGGCTCTCTACCTCTCTTCCTTCCTCTCTGTAAAATATCAGAGGGACAGGAGGTTAGCGGGAGAACAAAGAGGGCAAAGAGTGTCAAGCACAGGGTGACGACAGGAGACTAGACATTGGTGGCCAGCTCACAGTGGAGTATACGGATGCCACATTATAAAGATGTACGCCTGAAATTTATAGTGTTTTTAAGCAATGTTACCCTAATAAATGTGTTTTTTTAAATGAAGTTCCAGAATGGTATACATACCGTAGTATGATGTCATTTCAAAATGCATATTTAAAAAATATATATATTTTATTGACTTTTCAGGAAGAGAGAGGGATAGAGAGTTAGAAACATCTTTGAGAGAGAAACATCGACCAGCTGCCTCCTGCGCATCCCCCAAGGAGGATGTGCCCGCAACCAAGGTACGTGCCCTTGACTGGAATCGAACCTGGGACCCTTGAGTCCGCAGGCTTATGCTCTATCCACTGAGCCAAACTGGTTTCGGCTGCATAATATTTTTAAAATGTGTGTTTAAGTATATATAATTTAAAATGAATATATCAAGAAGTAAACGACAGAGAGCTATAAGATGGAGGAGACAAATGTGGCAGCCCTTTTGAGAAGATTGCTGTGAATGGGGAGAGACTGGAACGGCTGGCATGGGAGGTACAGTGTCCGAGGACGCCTATGATTTTTTTTGTAAATGGACAGCACTAGATTTTCATTGCCTGCAGGTGGGAATGAACTAGTAGGGAGACTTAAAATAAGAATAAAGAGGCAATGCCCTCCGTGGTGCGGGCTCTGCCTCGTGCTTCAACAGTGTTTGGACGGAACAGGCCCAGGGACGCCCCTTCTCCCAGCCTCCGGCCACTCCCCGGCGTCTGATCCAGTCCCCACCTTCAGAACCACCTCCGAGAGCAGCCAACACACCTGGTTTACTTCTGCCTTAATCCTCATTGCCGACCCACCACGAGCTCCCAAATCCGTCAGCATTATCCCACCCGGTGGAGGCTGCGGTCAGCCGCCTGGCGCCCCTGCCTCTGCGGCCCCCACGCCTACCTCTCTCTGGGCTTCGACTTGGACCTGGACCTGGACCATGTGGCGCTGGAGGGCTTGGGCCGCTTCTTCCGAGAGTTGGCGGAGAAGAAGCGCGAGGGCGCTGAGCTGAGCGGCTCTTGAAGTTGCAAACCCAGCGCGGTGGCCGCCCTCTCCCCCAGGGCGGGCTGAGGCCCCCCGGGATGAGCGGATAGAACTCAGGGCGCCAGGGAGGCCGCCCTGGCCTTGGGGAGGAGGCCCTGTGGACCTGCTGCCCGGGTTCTGCCCACGCAGACGCTCAGCTCTGACTTCCTGCAGAACCACTTCCGGGGGAGGAGGTGAACCTCATCAGGAAGATGGGCCACACCTGGCTCCCCTCCGCAGGCCACAGGCCCCAGGCTGGGCGGGGCGAGTGTCTCTTGGAAAGGCTCCCCCTCCAGCACGACTAGGAGCCTGTGGAGCCCGGAGGCCTTTGAGGGGCCCCTCTGCATCCCTGGTGTCTGGCTTTTACCTAGCTTCTCCCTGAAACTACTCAAAAAACAAACAAACATATATATATATCTCCCAGGCATATGCCCTTGATTGGAATTGAACCCGGGATCCTTCCCTTCGCAGGCTGAAGCTCTATCCACTGAGCCAAACCAGCTAGGGCTACTAGCTATTCTTTTTATTTAAAAATATATTTTATTGGTTTTTTACAGAGAGGAAGAGAGAGGGATAGAGAGTTAGAAACATCAATGAGAGAGAAATATCGATCAGCTGCCTCTTGCACACTTCCTACTGGGGATGTGCCCACGACCAAGGTACATGCCCTTGACCGGAATTGAATCCGGGACCCTTGAGTCCGCAAGCCGATGCTCTATCCACTGAGCCAAACAGGTTTAGGCCTAGCTATTCTTTTAACCACCTGGAAGCCCTCTCCCATGCATTGGACCAAATGAAACAATAAAGCTTTTTGTAGTAAAGGGGGGGGGGGGGGGAGAATGCATAAAGAGCCCAATCGTGTGGCTCAATGGTTGAGCCTCTCCCTATGAACCAAGAGATCCCCAGTTCAATTCCTGAGCAGGGCACATGCCCAGGTTGTGAGTTCAATCCCCAGGGGTAGTGGTGGGGCCGGGTGGGGGGGGAAGGGGGCAGGCGGGCGTGCAGGAGGCAGCAAATCGACGTTTCTCTCTCATTCAAGCTTCTATCTATCTCTTCCTTTCTCTCTAAAAAAAAAAAATCAATCAAAACACACACACACACACACACACACACACACACACACACACACATACACACACACATGCAAAAGAATACCTGCCCAGCTAGCACAACTCAGTGGTTGAGCAACGACCTATGAGTTAGGAGGTGGATGTCATGGTCTGCAGGAAGCAGCAGATCAATGATTCTCTCTCATCATTGATGCTTCTCCCTCTCTCTCCCCCTTTCCTTTCTTCTCTGAAATCAATATATATATAAAAAGAATACCTAAAGAGCAAAATCCTTTAGAAGATGAAGCTGGTCTGCAGGGCATCACAATTTCCCTTTTGGTCCCTCCCATCAGGCGCACGGGAGGGGGGGGGGGCAAGTCTAGCTGCTTCCACGCCACCGCTCTGCCCTCACCACCACCCTCTCTCCGCACCCCCTGCCTTTCCCCCCTCCCCTCAGGCTCCAAGCCTCCCCGGGGGCTGCGGGCAGGAACCGATGAGCATGTGAGCTGTGCAGTGGGATGGAGTGGAAATGGGTTCGTAGGTGTCTAGGAGTGGACGCTTCGGGAAGCGATGCTAACCGGGTGTGGGTGGAGTGACACTAAAAGGGTCTGGTGTGGCGGAAAGGCTGGGCTGTCAGACACCCTGGGCTGTCAGAGGACCTAGGACAATGAGGGACTCTGCCCCCGCTGAGGGCTGTGGGCCATGCTGTCCCCACGCCTAATGAGCACCCTGCTCTGGAGAGTCCCAACAGCCCACCTTGTGTATGAGCCAACAGTAAGTGCTCTCCACAGCCAGCACCACGCACTGCACATCACACTGCACATCATACTACACATCATATTACACATCACACTGCACATCACACTACACACCACACATCACACCACACTACACATCACACTGCACACCACACTATACACCACAATACACACCACACTGCACATAACACTGCACACCACACTACACACCACACTGCACATCACATTGCACATCACACTACACAGTACACTACACATCACACTGCACATCACACTGCATATCACACTGCACACTATACTACACATCACACGGCACACCACACTACACATCACACTGCACACCACACATCACACTGCACACCACACTACACACTACACTACACTACACAATGCGGTCTATGAGCAGAGGGCTTCTTCAGGGCATGGTCTGTGTTTACCCTCTGTCCCTTGATGCCAGTGAAGTCTGCGCTGGCTCCGTCCTTATCTCCTGCTTCCAGTGTGATCCAGTCACCGCACAGGGGTGACCTGTGTGCGCATGTGGCCGCACAGGGGTAGCCATGAAGAGCCTGGGAGCCCGGGGGTTAAGCTTCCCCTGAAGACGCAGGTGCCAGCTTCCCCTCTGGCCCCTCCCACCAAGCGCACTGGGGCCCCCAGTCTACTGCTTCCGCGCCCCTCTCTGCCCTCACCACCACCTCTCTCCGCACCCCCTGCCTTTCCCCCCTCCCCTCAGGCTCCAAGCCTCCCCGGGGGCAAGGCTCTGTGTGGGGCTGCGGGTCTTGTCTCCCCTGCAGACTCTGGACCCTTCCCGGGGTGTAGGGGAGCCGGGGTGCAGAGGAGTCCGGGGTGTAGGGGAGCCCGGGGTGTAGGAGAGCCGGGGTGTAGGGGAGCCCGGGGTGTAGGGGAGCCCGGGGTGTAGGGGAGCCGGGGCAGGCAGCACGCCCAGCAGCACTGTCATCTGCAGGTCCCACGGGAGGCGGGGGGCACCCCAGGTGCGCACCCGCTGGGACAGCGCGAGGGCTCCCGGAGACGGCGCAGATGGGCTGTCTGTCTGTCTGCGGTCCGTGGGTCGGGGCGGCTGGGGAGCAACTGCTGTCCTTGTCTGCTTCTGTCCTTCCTTGTCCCTGGTCCCCCGCCCCCTGTCCCTCTCCCCTCACCCCCCACGACTGGCCTCTCTCTCTCTCTCTCTCTCCCCTTACCCCCCGCGGCTGGTCTCTCTCTCTCTCTCTCTCTCTCTCTCTCTCTCTCTCTCTCTCTCTCTCTCTCCCTCTCTCCCCCAGCTGGGGGCCTGAGCCTCACTCCGCCCTCCTCTGCAGGAGCCAACCGGCTGGCCTCGGGCCGCCCGCCCATAAGACCTGCCCGCGGAGCGCTGAGCGGCTGCGGCTTGTCGCCCTGGCTGGCAGGACAGCCCTGACCGTGCCTTCAAACCGACTTAGGGACACCTGCTTCCCGTTCCAGAAAAGTCTGGAGAAAGTGAACGCGGACTGGTGCAGCTCTCCAAGCCTCTGGTCCTTCCCGAAGCCTGGCCCTGCACAGCCTCACCCATTCTGCCCTCCCTGTCACCTCCTTCTCTTTGCGCCTCGGCTCCCCCTCCTGCCTGGGATCCGCACCCCTTCCTTATCTCCTGCTCCTTCCCTCTTCTCTCTCCCCCTGTCCTCTTCGCTATTCCCCCTACTGGAGCCTCTCCACTGCCACCCCGCCCTTCTTCGGCTCCCTTAAACTCCAGGTCACCCCTAAACTTCTCCTTGCACCCCATTCTCCTCCCGTCCCTCTCCTGTCCCCCTCCCAGCCAACTTCCACCATGGATTCCGGGCCGCCCTGGGCTGCCAACCCCGTTCCCGGGGGCACCCTCTCGGCCCCCAACGCCACCACCCCCTGGCTGGGCCGCGATGAGGAGCTGGCCAAGGTGGAGATCGGGGTCCTGGCCGCGGTCCTGGCGCTGGCCTCGGGGGGCAACCTGGCCGTGCTGCTGACCCTGGGCCGGCAGGGCCGCCAGCGCGCCCGCATGCACCTGTTTGTGCGGCACCTGGCCCTCGCCGACCTGGGGGTGGCGCTCTTCCAGGTGCTGCCCCAGCTGCTGTGGGACGTCACCCACCGCTTCCAGGGCCCCGACCTCGTCTGCCGGGCCGTCAAGTACCTGCAGGCGCTCAGCATGTTCGCCTCCACCTACATGCTGCTGGCCATGACGCTGGACCGCTACCTGGCCGTGTGCCACCCGCTGCGCAGCCTCCAGCAGCCCAGCCAGTCTGCCTGCCCGCTCGTCGCCGCCCCCTGGCTGCTGGCCGCCCTCCTCAGCCTCCCTCAAGTCTTCATCTTCTCCCTGCGGGAAGTGGTCCAGGGCTCGGGGGTGCTGGACTGCTGGGCGGACTTCCGCTTCCCGTGGGGGCCGCGGGCCTACATCACCTGGACCGCCCTGGCCATCTTCCTCCTGCCCGTGGCCACGCTCACAGCCTGCTACGGCCTCATCTGCTACGAGATCTGCAAGAACCTGAGAGTGAAGACGCAGCAGACCTGGCGGGGGGCAGGCGGGGGCTGCGGGACCCGGGACGGGGCCTGGCCTCCTGGCCCGGCTGCCGCCGCCAGGGGGCTGCCCTCTCGGGTCAGCAGCGTCAGCACCATCTCTCGGGCCAAGATCCGAACCGTGAAGATGACCTTCATCATCGTGCTGGCCTACGTCGCCTGCTGGGCGCCCTTCTTCAGCGTCCAGATGTGGACCGTGTGGGACGAGAACGCCCCTAACGAAGGCAAGTGGGGGTGTCGTCAGGGGGCTGGGGGTGGGGTGGGGCAGGGAGGATTAGGACAGGGCTACATGCCTCCCAGTGCACCCTTTCCTGCCGGCCTGCGGTGCCCACCACCATGCCCCGTCCCTCAGTCCCATGCCCCTCGCCCGTGTAGAGTGATCTTCTGCTTAGCACGTGCCTCTCTGAGCAAGGAGTGCGGTCGAGTGTTACCTTGTGAGCAACGTGCTCCCTCGGGAAAATAGAATTCCTTTTGGGGCCCTTTTAGCTGGGCCAAGATCCGTTTCTTTATTTTAAAAAAATATATTTTATTGATTTTTTTACAGAGAGGAATAGAGAGCTAGAAACATCGATGAGAGAGAATCATCGATCAGCTGCCTCTTGCACACCCCCTACTGGGGATGTGCCCATAACCAAGGTACATGCCCTTGACCGGAATCGAACCTGGGACCTTTCAGTCTGCAGGCCGACGCTCTATCCACTGAGCCAAACCGGTTTCGGCAGAGACCCGTTTCTTTAAAGGTACTCTCCAGTACACCCAGTTTGCCTCCACAGCTCACTGGGCTCTCTTGGCTTTCTGTTTGCCCCCGGGTCTTTGTGAGAGGCGGCCTGTCTCCTCGCCCCTGCCCCCACTGTCAGCTGAGTTATTGTCAGCAGGTGCCTCTGACAGAATGAGGGGGACTGACCCTGAGGGGGTCAAGGGCAGAATCCAGAAGCCAGCGTGCACCCGTATCTCTGACATAAATGAGGATGGGGGAGGGGGTGGTGGTGGTACCTCGACTTGGCCTAAAATTATGGCTGTTTCCCCTGCATGTTCTACAACAATTGCCTTATCCTAGGTCTGCATCCATTAGAACAGTGTTTCCCAAAGTGTGGTACGCGTACCCCCAGGGGTACGGGAAGAGCTTGGTGGGGGTACAAGTTGCACGGGAGTTTGGTGGGGATATGCACGGCACCGTGCTTAGCTGCGCCTCATTCTACGTTCTCATGAGTCAAGTCAAGACAGTCTCGTGAGGCGTGAGATGGTCCGGTGTGCAAATAAACGTTATTTATAATATAACTTTTATTTCTATTTTATGATGAATAATTTTATTTTTCGTTTATTATTATTTTGTGTATGTACCAAAAAAAGAAAAAATAAATATATTTTGATTGTTATTAAAATACATCCTTTTTTTTTGATGAGGGGTACTCAGCGTTACGGAAATTATAGAAGGGGCACACATATGTCAAAAGTTTGGGAAACACTGCATTAGAAAATGCAAGGTCTAGGTTTGGAACAGAGAAAGTGTCTCCTATTTGGGCTGGACCTTCTTCCTCTGAGGTCAACTCGGAGCAAACCCCGTAGTTACCAAAAAAGCCAGAGAGGTTAAGACCCTGGAGTTGGGAGTCCCAGGTTCAAGTCTCAGCTCTGCTCCTCCCTAATGAAGGACCCCTGTGAGTCCCTTCTCCGTCCTGGCGCTCCGTTTCCCCCTCTGTCCAGCGAGGCCTGGGCTCTCCCACGTCCCTCCCCGCGGTCCGCCTAAGGCTTCTCGGCTTCTCTCTTGGCAGACTCGACCAACGTGGCTTTCACCATCTCCATGCTTCTGGGCAACCTCAGCAGCTGCTGCAACCCCTGGATCTACATGGGCTTCAACCGCCACCTGTGGCCGCACCCCCTGCGCCATCTGGCCTGCTGCGGGGGGCCTCGGCCCCCGATGCGCCGGCGGCTCTCCCACGGCAGCTTCTCCAGCCGCCGCACCACGCTGCTGCTGACCCGCTCCAGCTGCCCGCCCGCCCTCAGCCTCAGCCCCGGCCTGGGCGGGAGGCCTGGGCCCGAGGGGCCACGGGAGGGCTCGGAGCAGCTGGACGGGGAAGGCATCACTGAGATGGACATCTTTTAGGGAACCCCCCCCCTGGAGGCCGGCCCTGCCCGTGGGTCAATAGGAGGGTGTGGGCTCCTCTCAGCACTGGGTGTGAATGCTGGGAGGGTCAGGGTTGGAGTCAGGGGAGCCCAGTGGGAGGCAGGGAAAAGGCCAGAAGGGCCACCCTGGGTGTCCGGGCTACCCCCGCTTGCTCCCAGTCTCACATGCTGGGAGTCAGGGAGAATCAAACTGTCTGCTCCTTGATCCTGCCCTATACACAGGGTGTCTGGGCGACACACCCACGTGGGAGATGTGGGGCCCAGATCTGGGGCAGGCCTGGGACGTCCCCCCCCCACCCCCCCAGGCTCCCCAGGCGGCTGGAGCTCAGAGGCTGGTCTCCTACTTGGCTACTTGTCCCCGACCTCACCTGAGCAGCACGCCCAGCCCAACCAGGAGAGGAGAGAAGTGAAAACCGACCGGGAAGACCCTATTTGGAGTCTGGATTTTTAAATTTTAAAAAAAATGTTATTTTTGTAGATGGAGGATTTAAAAAAATATATATATTTTATTGATATTTTACAGAGAGGAAGGGAGAGAGATAGAGAGCTAGAAACGTCGATGAGAGAGAAACATCGACCAGCTGCCTCTTGCACACCCCCTACCAGGGATGTGCCAGCAACCAAGGTACATGCCCTTGACCGGAATCGAACCTGGGACCTTTCAGTCCACTGAGCCAAACCGGTTTCGGCTGGAGGATTGTTTAATGAAGAAGAAGGAGTGGGTCTGGGCGCTTCACCTGCTATGCCCACGCGTCCACTGGAGAGAGAGATAATATTTAGCACAGCAGCAGACACTCTGCAAGCTCAAGTTCCTTTTCTTCTCACCCAGTTCCCTTTATAGGATGGGGGGAAGTGTTATGTATTCGCAGTGGTGTTACCCACTGAGGGTGAGTGTGAGAAAAAGGCGGGGTGGCGAGGAGGACATGAAAATGGTCGTGATAAAATTAAGAATGGAGGAAGCCTCAGAGGCAGCAGGGAGGGTTGCTCTCCCCGCTCCCCACTCCGTGCTCCCAATGCACCTAGACAGCTCCTTCCTCTGGGGAGCACGGAGGAGACGGCCTTTGAGGAAGTGTGATGGGTCATGGCTCTGGATTTACTCAAGGCTCACCAGAGCTCCCACGGGCATGTGTACGTGCCGTGCTCAAGCACGAGCCCGGGATTTAACACTCGTCTCTGCCTTCAGGTAACCATGCCATCCTGGACAAGTCACTTCTCTGGGCCTCAGTCTCCTCGCCTGCAGAACAGAAACGTAACCTAAAGTCTTTCTCAGCTCTGACCTTTCATGATTTTGCAAGACGGGAAATTACATTACGATGGAGAAACACAAAGGGCTCTAACGAATGGGCTCCAGAAGAATTGTTGGATTTTCATGACAATGACGCGTATATTCTGACTCAATTCTGACGACAGTGGTCCTTCCATGGCCATTCTGTCCACTGTTGCCCTCAATTCTGTGATGCTGATGCGGATGCTGGGAGAGACAGCAGAGCGGGTAGAATCTGGGGTTTTGCCCTGAGCTCCCTCTGGTGGGATTTATGTCATGGGGTAGCTTTCCTGCCCTCATCCTAATTCTAATCTCAGAGATGGCTTTGATGGTAGAAAGAGCATCAGCTAAAAAGTCAGAGAACTGGGGGGTCCTGGTCCCATCACCATGCCGACCACTGATGACCATCATGGGTGAAATGCTTGCTCTCCCAGTTGTGGGGGTCAAATAGGACGGTGGATGGATAGGAGGTGTGTAAACCCATGAGTTTTATACCAGTGGTCGGAAAACTGCGGCTCGTGAGCCACATGCGGCTCTTTGGCCCCTTGAGTGTGGCTCTTCCACAAAACACCATGGCCTGGGCGAGTCTATTTTGAAGAAATGGCGTTAGAAGAAGTTTAAGTTTAAAAAATGTGGCTCTCAAAAGAATTTCAATTGTACAGTTTATATTTGGCTCTACTGACTAATGAGTTAGCCAACCACTGCTCTATACTATCTAATCTTAGATTCTAAGAGATTGCTCATCTAATTAGGACAGCCATGGGCAAACTATGGCCCGTGGGCTGGATCCGGCCCGTTCGGCTGTTCTGTCCGGCCTGAGGAGTCAAAAGAGCGGAGGGTTCTCTTGTTCTCCCCTCCGCTCCTTCACCAGCAGCCCAAGATGAGAGTGCCAGCAAGGTCAGGTTGCTTTTGTTCCGGCCCTCTGGTTCATTTTAAGAACCCATTATGGCCTTCGAATTAAAAAGTTTGCCCACCTCTGAATTAGGAGCTCCCTAGAGCAGCTCTAGGAAGCAGGTTCAACCTGCCTTCCGCTCCTAGGGAGGCTTTGAGGAATGACTGTGGCTTTGGGGATACACCTTTAAGAGGCCACTCAGCCTTGAGAAGACTCCCGAGGTTTCTTTGAAAGAAAAGAACTAAGCTGAGTGTTGTGAGTGAGCAAAGCGTTCCGGCCCTTCAGTGCTAGAGAACTGGAGGGCGGGACGCAGGGCCCAGGAGGGTGGGACAAAGGCTCGAGGAACAGGACCCACAGTGTGTTCGCTGCACCCTGCTGCCCAGGTGGGTCCCTGACACCCAACCCCTTCTTCCCGGTCCACCCACCCCGGGGGATCTGAGGAGCCTCCCATGCCAGCCCGAGCTGTTGAAGTTGTTTCTCCACCCACTCCCTTTGGACCAAAGAACCTGAGCCTAGTGCCCATAATAAAATGAAGAATATGGTTGCTCATCATAATGAATGGGAAGTAGAAGGGACACCAGTCTTCTACCCCAAAGGTATGGGGTTGAGCCCTTTTCTATTGTACACACTTGGGCAAGTTATCCAATCTCTCCGAACAACAAGTTTCCTTATCTGTTACAAAGAAATCGAAACGCCGCCTTGTTAGAGGGGTTGGGAGACTGTAGACAATAGAACACTCTTCTGATGTCGGAGAAGATAATGATAGCCTGGCTTCAGGTTGCTTCTGGTGGGTAATTTCTATGAGATCACATTTCAGAGGGGAAGAGAGAAGACTTGGAATCAAGGCTGGCCAGAGCAACTTCTGTGTCTGCTCTTGCTTTCTAGAGCAAATAATCTGTACCATGGTTATGGTTTCAGTTTTGCATTGTATACCTGGGATTTACTTGTGGTGGTGGCTTGGGGGCCCTCACTGGTCCTTCCATGGAAAGGCAGCATTTGATCCTTTTCAGAAAGCTGGTGCTGTCTGGTGATGAGGGCAGTAGGGAGCAACTGGACACTGGGCTGGGGCCTAAGGAACCCATTCCAGGAGGCTCTTGAAGGAAATGGCTGGATCTTGTCTGGACCTAGGAATGACAGCTCTGGCAGTACGTGTAGGGACAGACACTCTGGGACGGCACAGGGCCTTGGATAGGGTCCAGGGAGGTGGGCCTCTGTGGGAAGCAAGGAGGTTCTGTGCTGTCTGGGTCAATCTCATTTTTTTAGAAAATTGATTTTCAGAGAGAAAGAGAGAGAGAGAGAAACTGATGTGAGACATTGACCAGTTGCCTCCTGTACACATCCCGACCAGGGATCAAACCCACAACCTTGGGATGTGCCCTGACTGGGAATGACGCCCACAGCATTTGGGTGTATGGATGATGCGCCAACCAACGGCGCCACCTGAACAGGGCTGGGTGAATCTCAGTTCAGGTAGCTAACCCCAGAAGGTGAACTCTGTGAAATACAGTACTTCAGTCCCTTAGAAGTCCTTAGGGAGCAGGGAGAAGATGGCAGGAGGTGGGGGGGGGGGGGGTAATAGGTTGGCTGCCAGGGTTTCTCAGGGTGACTTTTTATGTTGTTTGGTCCAGGCCAATAATTCTCCAGATGCACTTTGTATATATAAATAGGTCTTTTAAGAGACTATAAACTCAGCCTAGGCTGCAGCAGCTCACTCCTGGGTCAGGAACCCATAAATGTAGTTGACATTCACCAATAAAATCCCTTAGCAACCAGGACATTTCTAGGCATCTTTGTTTTCTAGCGACAATGATAGTAGCATAGGCAAATTAAAGTAAAGTTTTTATCTCCTTGAGCAGGGCAAGGGGAAGGTTGAGGTGTGGGGAGCCACCTTCCTGGAGCCCCTTCATCCAGTTTACTAGTGAGAAGAAACAAGAGTGCGATTTTCCCTGGAGCCACACGGTGGCAGTGTGGAGCTGAAAGTGGGTTTGAAACAGTAATGACCTTGGGGCAGGCTGGGAAAGTCACCAGCCTCCCGGCTCCAAGGCCATAGGGACTTTCCCTAAAGTTCTAGAGTCTTGGGCTCTCATTTGACCCACTTCTCCTGAGGTACCTGGACACATGCTTCTTTCTCGCGATGCTCAGGGAGGATGTATTTGGCAAAGAGCAAGAGGTGAAAGACTGAGTGTAGAAATTCCTGCTTGAAAGAGGGAGTGTTTAAGGGAGCCCGTAGGACCTCAACATAAAACAAAACAAAAACAAACAAACAAAAAAACCCAATAAACCCAGATAAGATAGTTACTATAATGGGTTTGGTTTAGAAGCTGGGGGCTTGATGTAGAAGGCCTCTGAGAGCCTGTCTTCCCCTCTCCCCGCTGGACCCAGAAACCTGTTCTGATCCCAGGAGCAAAAAACCCACTGATGTTGGGCATAAAATACCTCCTCACCCTATTGGGTCTTGTGGCCAGGAAGACAGGGTCCCTCATGGACTTCTACTGAGTTTCTATGGTGGGCATTTGGTGCTTGCTCCTTTAGAATAAGAACTTATTGAAGACAGGTGGACTTTATCCTGGTACACTGTTTATTCCCAATTCATTATTATCATGTAATCAGCCATCACCAGGTTGCCAGTAGCAAGTCAGCTTCTCTGTGTCTTCTTGTAAGATCCTTTTTTAGAGATTTTTTTTTCCCATCCAGTTCTCGCCCACAGAGGAAGCGTGAGTGAGTGGGGCAGCATAATTGTTCCCCGGAGGTGCAAACCACACCGGAGAAAGACACTTTACTAGAAACTGTGCAGGTGACCACTCACATTTAGGCAGCCAACCTTCTAAGCTCCCAGGAGTATCCTAAGCAAAAGGCCACTGTATTTTTGGCAGCATGGCTATTAATGAATTTGAGGAGCAGATCAAGTTGTTAGCTTTCTCCAGCTTCTTGGCCCAAACTCCTATGACACGAAACGAGCCCTTCTCTCTACTTACCGGGGCATCTGAGGAGTCATCGGCACCATCGACAGTCAACCAAACCTCTCTAGGTCACTCGGAGTCAACTTGCTTCCTAAATAAGACTTCCCAAGAATGCCTGCCCTTTATAAGCCATCGGGGTGGGTGCTCATGCTAAACTCCATGATATATTTATTGGCTCTAACATGTCATACTTTTGAAACCAATCATAGCAGAGTTCATTAGAGATTTTAATCATATGGTCGGTGACAGTAGGCCTCTGGTCTCTTTGACAACAACTCCCTGATCCAAGTCTCCCACTGTCTCTGAGCCCCGGCGCGGACATTACCCCATGCAGTTCGGAGAGCCTGCATCCTGTCAGGCCTGTCCCCTTTTCTTTTGCCTCTTCTTCCATTAGTAGATTTCTACCCTTCTTTTTTTAAAAAAATATTTTTATTGATTTCAGAGAGGAAGAGAGAGATAGACACATCCATGATGACAGAAAATCATTGTTCGGCTGCCTCTTGCACATCCCCCACTGGCGACTGAGCCCACAGCCCAGCATATGACCTCGACCAGAATCAAACCCAGGACTCTTTAGTCTGGTGCTCTATCCACTGAGCCAAACCAGTGAGGGCCCACCCTTCTTCCTAAGCTGAGTTCAGAAGCACCTCTCTGGGGCTGTTTTCTCTCATTAGGTCCACCTAATCCTAACACACCAGCACCGACTTTGCCTAACATTGATAGGCTCTGGTTTCACTGCTCTGTTAATCCCCCTCTGCCACATGCTATTTTGCACATGTTCCTGCCTGTCGTCACAACTAGGTCATGCATGCTGGACCCCACCCGCACAGCTGCTCAGCCTTCATTTTACGCATGCTCCTCCCCACCCCCACAGCCTGTCCATGTTCTGCAGAAAGCAGCCACTCGATCTGCCCACGTCCCCTCTCCTGGCGTGGGAACGGTCTCGGCCATGTCCCCCTGCACTCTTTTTTGGCTGCATTGTACATGCCTGAACCTCTTCAGGTCTCCGTTGTTTTGTTTGTTTGTTTTGTGTGTGTTTTCTTTTCGAAAGAGTTCACTTGAAGTACAGTTTCGCTTCTGAATGCAAAGAAAGTGTTGTTGTCAGTGTTTATTCCTCATTCCGCCCCTCTGATCAATAGAATCTCCTTTCTCCATTAAGAAAAGCTTTCCAGGGAGATAGCTTCGCCCACACTGGCTGCCGTAACAAAATGCCACAGACTGGGTGGCTTATAAACAACAGACATTTGTTTCTCACAGTTTTGGAGGCTGGGAATCCAACCTTAGGGTGTCAGCATGGTTGGTGAGGGCCCTCACTAGGCTGTGGGCTGCTCATGGTATCCTTTCAAGACAGAAGGGCTGCCCCAGCCAGTTTGGCTCAGTGGATAGAGTCGGCTTGTGGACTAAAGGATCTCAGGCTCGACTCCAGTCAAGGGCACATGCAGGGGTTGTGGGCTTGATCCCCAGTAGGGGGCGTGCAGGAGGCAGCCAATCAGTGGTTCTCTCCCATCGTTGATGTTTCTATCTCTCTCTCTCCCTCTCCCTTCCTCTCTGAAAACAATTATATATATATATATATATATATATATATATATATATATATATATGAATGATTAGGGAGTTCTGTGGGATCTCTTTTATAAGAGCACTAATTTCATTCACAAGGGCATCACCCTCATGACCTAATCACCTCCCAAAGGCCCCATTTCCTAATCCCATCACCTTGGAGGTTAGGATTTCTACATATGCATTCGGCGGGATGGGGGTGGGGGGCAGAAACATTGAAATCTAGCAGGAAAGAGCAGCAGGCTAAGGTGAAGGGACATATAGATCAGCAGATACTTCAAACCATAGAAACCAAGCCAGAGCCATTTCTTCAGTTTCCTGGGGGAAAAGGAACCTGGGACTAGGAAAGCCACCCACTGCTCCAGAACCAGGCCAGGAAGCCATTCTCAGCCAGCAGAGGGAGCAAGTTCACAAATCATCTCTAAGGTCTGAATGCCACTCATCGGGAGCTTTCCTAGGGTTTCCACTTTGGCCGATGTTTAGCTATGGTGAACATGTATTAAAAAAAAAATCTGTCTTAATTAACTGTTAGAGAAAGTATATTGCATATTTCTCTAGTCACTGCTTATTGCATGCAATCAATTTTAAGTTACTTTTAAAGTTAATCCTCTGAGGTTTCCTAGGACTAGGATATCTGCAAACAATGACAAATTTCATCCTCCTTTCCAATAGGGATAGCCCTTATTTTTGTCAAATTGAACTGCTTAGAACTTCTAGAATGATTTTAGATAATGAAGGAAATGGCAGGTTTGTGGGCATTTTTACTTTGTTTATGATCTAAGAGGGCTATGTCTAGGACCTTACAGTTAAATATCATGCATCTACTGATTTCAGATCTTAATCCAGTAAAGGAAGTGTCCTTTTATCCCTAACTAGAGGCTCGGCACATGAAATTATGCTCAGGTCTGGTCCCTAGGGCTGGCCTGTGAGCAGGGCCATCTTCCCCTGCTGCCAGCAGCCAGCCCAGCCACCCACCACCACCTACCACCACCCACCTTCAGTTCCCCGTTTGCCATCAGGCGATTGGAGCCTGCTGGCCAGGGAGCAGGACCCAGAGGTTGGCCATTCCCACCTGATAGCCAGCCCCACCCACTGCTGCCGATCACCCTCTGGGTGTGGGGCGAATGGCGGGGCAAGAGCCTTGGCCTGGCCCCACCTGAATCTGCCACCACCCCTCCCTGGTTCCCCATTCCCCATCAGGTGATCGGAGCCTACCCGCTGGGGGAAGGGACTGAGAGTTTGGCCAGCAGGCCCCAATCCGGCAATCAAGTCCTGCAGGCTGGAGGCAGCTCCTGCATTGAGCCTCTGCCCCCTGCTGGTCAGTGTACATTATAGCAGCCGGTCATTCTGCCGTTCGGTCAATTTGCGTATTACCCTTTCATTATGTAGGATTATTATATAGGATTGGTTAAAAAGGAAACAACAAGCCAGGAATGGATATTGGATTTTATTAGATTAAATTTGGGAAGCTGGTCTTGTAGTAAGAGATTGTGATGCTGATTGACGTCTATCAGGCGGGATTTGTCATCTCTCACTCATAAGAAACAGTGAGTCCAAAGGTTGAGCGATAGTGGCCTTTCTAAGTGGACTGTTTAAAGTTCTGAGGGCAAAGCGGGATTACTCAGCAGCACAGCTCTGAGACAGGGGCACGCCTGGGCTGGGCAAGAGGAAAAGAGGAACCGGTGGCTGCCATTTTATTTAAAACTTTGAAGGAAGTTGTTCACTGCCAATAATTAAATAGCTCAAAGGTTAATTTAATTGTAAGGCTGCCAAACAGGACTCTACTAAAGCTGATTAAAATCTTTTAAAACAATTTTCTGTGGAGACTTCCCCACTTTCCCTACCGATCTGCTTCAGTGAGCTCAGACTCACCCTGGAAGCTCTTCCTAACCTCCCGTCTGAGCCTTTCTGGCTGAGATACAGCATATTTCTTCTCCCAAGCTTTGTGAAGAACACACACACACACACACACACACACACACACACACAAACCCACAAAACAAAACAGAAAGTAATTTCCTACAAAATCAGTATGAGAATTTGTAGAGAACTTGACCCCACTTAGAAAAGCAGACCCTAGGAGTCACATGGCCACTTGGGAGTACTCCACTGACTCAGAGGCAGCAGGGTTCACAAAAGTCCAGAGATTGTGCTTGTGGCTTTTTGGGTTGATATTAACATAATCTGTCATGTCCTCGATGTCCTCATAGTCCAGGGTGGAGTCCTTCTCTAGTCCTCTTGTGGCTGGAAAGACCACTTGTGTGTAATTCACCTTCTTGGTGGCCTTGGGGGGAAAAGAGCGGAGACGTGTAGGTCAAGATTCCTCCCGTGTCTGGAGGAGCTAGGACCCCAGGACTAAGCTCTCACTCAGAGAGGCTTCCCCCCCACCGACCCCCTCGCTGGATGAGAAGGAGCCTGGGTCCTGGGCAGTCACAGCTGAGAGCAGGGTCAGGGCAGTGAGGAAGACTGCTGATACCTCTGTTCCTCCTGTCTGCAGGGGATAAGGGGTTTAAGGGAGAAAGATGTAGAGAATCAACAAGGTCAGGACTCAGAGCAGTGACCCAGTGACTGGGATATGGGGAGAAGGAGGCTTCCCATGAGCACTCCCATTAAAAAAAAAAAAAAAAAAAAAAGGTGTTGAGCCTGATTTCAGAGAGAGAAGAAAAGAGAGGGAGAAAGAAATAGAAACATCAATGATGAAAGAGAATCATTCATTGGCTGCCTCCAGGATGCCCCCTACTAGGGATCGAGCCTGTAACCCAGGCATGTGCCCAGACCACCAGGCATCTAACCTCGACCTCCTGGCACATGGGTCCATGCTCCACCACCGAGCCACACTGGCTGGGCAGCAATTCCGTTTTTACAGCCCACGCGGACCCACTTTGCTTGGATGATCCCTGTGGACAAGGGGCTGTGCGTGAATGCCTAATCACCCTCTCCTAAGGATGCTGCGGTGACGCACAAAGCCCTTCCCTTGTTGCTCCCATCTCGGTAACCGGGTGGCCTGAGTCCTCGGACCCCGGGCTGCATATGGAGGGCTGGGATCGCTTAGGAGGGTCCATTACCTGGCAGGGGGGAGGCGAGCGGCCGGCGCTGTCCGAGGTGTCGGAGCTCTCTGAGGATGTGTTGCTGTCATCTAGAGAGAAATAGGGAACTTCTTCTAAAGAAGGCTGGAGGGTGTTAGGAGAGGACAGAGACCGTGGGAAGGAGGATGGGACAAAGACAGAGGAGCAGGGAAGAGAGATGAAGAGCTCCCCAAAGGGAAAGTGGGATGGAGAAAGAGGAGGGATGGGAGACAGCCTCCGGAGCCAGGAACGCGGCCTGGAGTCCAGGCGCTGCAGTTTGTCCAGAAGCTAGCCGGCTTGCTGGTGCTGGGGTGCAGCAAACAGGGACACGCTGAGACAGGGTGCCCCAAGCAAACAGCTCTGGCCTCGGAGGTCATGGGCACAGGTTCTAGTCTAACCTGTCCCTAACTCCAGGCAGGTCACATCCTTTTATGTGCCCTGGTTTTGTCCCCCCCCTAAAAACCAAGAGGATTGGACGACGATCTCTGAGCTCCCCCTGGCATCTAAAGGGGCCTCTGAGTCTGGCCAGGTTCTGGTGCAGCCTTAGGGTCAGGGGTCATGGCGGCCGAGGCCAGTGCCTCTCCCATTCTGCTGAAACTCTGAGTGGCGTCTTCTGGCCCCCAGGTGCCCCGAGGCCTCAGCTCCGTGCCAGGAAGCCTGACAACCAGACCTCTCCAACTCAGAAGATCACGGTGGAAGGAGGGAGCAAACCCAAACCAGTCAAGAGATAAACCAATGGGGAAAAGTACGGCCTCCGGAGGGCGCTCCTCCAGGGGCCATTGTCATGCCGCAGAAGCAACCATCTCCACTGTGTCACCAGGGACCCGGTGGGCCTCCTGAGCCCCGAGGTAGAAAGCAAGAGGGTGGGAAGCCTGTCGGTCCACTTGCCAGAAGCAGACATGCATCAGCAATCTTGCATCAGCAAGACTCATGTGTACTGAGGTACCCGGATACCCATGAGGATCCAAGACGAGGACCCCAGGGAGTATGGCAGAGTCAGCTTCCGGGACCAGCCAGTGACACTGGCCAGATGGCAGGATGCACAGCACCAGCCGTGGCTGGACACAGGCAGAGTCCGTCAGAATCCTGGCTCCACCACTACCCGGCCAGGTGGAGGAAAAGATGCCTCGGGATTGCAAAGGCAGGAGCAGACGCAGCCTCCAAGCCCCCTCTGCGGTGCTGCACACGTGACCAGACCTAGCAAAGAGCTTAGACCCACCCACGCCCAGCAAGGCCTGCCCCACTGACGGGGTGAATGGCTTTCCGGAAAAGATAGAGTAGCGAGGCCTCTACTAGGTGGGCGGAGGGGATCCGGGCTGGGTTTGGGCGGCAGGGACAGTCGTGGGCTGCTGCGGGAGGCTCTCTGGCTGCCTGCACAGAGCACAGAGCACAGAGCACAGAACACTTTACGACTGTGTTCCCCCAGCTCCTCACTCACTCCTGTAACGCGGCTCCCACACAGGGGTGCTTGTCTCTGCCCCAGGCTCCTTCGTCTCCTTCGTCTCCTTCGTCTCCGGTGCAGCAGGGGAGCGGTGGTGGGCAGAGCTGGGCTTGGGGGCCCAGAGCCTGGATCTTCTGAGTAACTGCTCATTCTCTTTGGCTAGAGGGAACAGGGCAAGAGTCCAAAGTGAAAGCTCCCTGGGGCAGGCACTCCTGTTTCTGAGCAGCACTCTCCTTAGGGAAAACCATCAGAAGGATCTTTTCAAATCTCAGCCCCCTTCCACTGCGACATCCCTCATCTCACTTGGAGAACAAGCCCACGTCCCAACCTTGAAGGCCCTCCATGGCCTCACGCCTTCTTCCTCTCTGACCTCGCCTCCTTCTCTCACGCCACCTCCTCTGTTCCGGCTACCCAGCCTCTGGTCCCGCTGTGATATGTCAAACACTCTCCTGTCTCAAGGCCTTTACAGGTGCAGGTCACTTCCTTGCTTCCCTCAAGTTTATAATTAAACTAGAGGCCCGGTGCACAAAATTCGTGCACTTGGGGAGGGGGGCGCAGTCTCTCAGCCTGGCCTGTGCCCTCTTGTAGTCCAGGGGCCCTTGAGGGATAACCAACTACACACTTAGGCCCACTCCTAGCGCTGCCATGGAGATGGGAGAGACTCCCACCATCTCTGCTGTGCTACCCAGCAGTGAGCCTGGCTTCTGGCTGAGTGGAGCTCCCCCTGTGGGAGTGCACTGACCACCAGGGGGCAGCTCCTGCATTGAGTGTCTGCCCCCTGGTGGTCAGCACACATCATAGGGACACATCATTTTGCAGTTCGGTCAATTTGCATATTAATCTTTTATTATATAGGCTAGGATATCAGCATCTCAGGGATGCTGGCCACCACTCAATCCATATCCCTTGCCTTGCTTTTTTTTTTTTTTTAAATATTTTATTGAGTTTTTACAGAGAGGAAGAGAGAGGGATAGAAAGCTAGAAACATCAATGAGAGAGAAACATCGATCAGCTGCCTCTTGCACAACCCCTGCTGAGGATGTGCCCATAACCAAGGTACATGCCCTTGACTGGAATGGAACCTGGGACCTTTCAGTCCGCAGGTCAATGCTCTATCCATTGAGCCAAACTGGTTTCAGCACCTTGCTTTTTTTCCTCCCTAGCATTTTCCATAATCCAACCCATGTATTTTACTTATCTTATTTGTTATTTGTTGTCTGTACCCCTAAGGAATGTAAGTTACCTAAGGGCAGGGATTTTTAAATTTTATTTCCTGTTGTATTGAATGAATGAATGAATGAATGAACAAACAGAGGGATGGATGGATGAATGGATGAAGAGAAGTCTCGACTTCCTTTACTGGAAAAACCTTCATAATATTATCCTGCCCAATCTCCTGTCTTAGCCAACGAAATGTTTTATTTTCCCTAATTGTAATGTCTTCCCAGGACACAGCCTCTCTACTTTCCATTGGGAAGCAGTTCAAGGATTGAAGGTGATCTTTAGTCTAACCCAGGGGTGGGCAAACTTTTTGACTCGAGGGCTACATTGGGTTCTTAAACTGGACTGGAGGGCCGGAACAAAAGCAACCTGACCATGCTGGCACTCTCATCTTGGGCTGCTGGTGAAGGAGCGGAGGGGAGAGCAAGAGAACCCTCCGCTCTTTCAGCTCCGAGGGCCGGATAGAACAGCCAAAGCTGGATCCGGCCCGCGGGCCGTAGTTTTCCCACAGCTGGGCTAACCTAACCATACTGCCTTCCGTAGCCATTCAAAGCCCTTTCTTCACGTTCAGTCCTTTGTGGTGATGAAGAAAACAAATCAGGCCCAGGTTCCATGGGGCCACCCTCACGAGCATTCCAAAAGCCTGTCTCTAGGCAGAAGGTCCAGGTAGCGGAAGGACTCTGGGCCGTGATTCCCAACCAGAAACAGGCTGGGTCTGAGTGGGGACTGCCCGGTCAGGATGAGGGGCCATTTGGCCAGTGAATCCTCAAGATTTTCAAACGATACTCAGGGACCCCCAAGGGAGCTGGCCTTGCTGCAGGCTGGGGAGTGGTCTGGGGGGGGGTAACTAGGAGGGGTGAGGACGCTGAGCCGGTTACCCATGTATCTGCTGAGCAGGTAGTAGATGGCTGCAAGGAGGCCGGCCTGCAGGACCAGGGACACCATTGCGATCACTAAACCATGCCAGAGCTTCATGTCGCTGTTGGGAGAGGAGAGGGCTCAGCGAGACAAGTTACAGAGATGCCAGTGCAGCTGCAAACTCATCTCCGCCCGGAGCCAGAGGCAGCCCTCGGGTGTTGCTGGGTGTCTGCTCTCTGGACAGTAAGGCCTGGGAGGCCAGCTGTACAGTTAGCCCGGTGGGACCTCACTCACTCTGTCAGCATGGCCAGCTTCCGGCAGGGCGGCCTGGGGTTGTGGGTGGGGCTCAGTGCAGCAGGAAGAGACTTGAGAGGAGCCGCCTTGGGTACCTCGTTTCCAAGTCGTGGCGCCAGCAGACCCGGCAGGAGACCTGCGGGAGGTAAGGCAGCTCTGGTCAGGACTCCTGGCCTCACGGGAACCCAGTTCTTCCCAGGCAAGCCAGCTGCTTAGGGCCAGTTGGGGACAGAGCTCCAAGTGACCGTGCACGGAATGAAACCCGCAGAACTAAGATGCTGCAAAGAAAACGCAGGGATGCCCAAGATAAAGCAAGAGGGGATTTTCCAGGAAAAACAATGACCGTGGAGGATTTGGTGACTTGATTGAAAAAGGGCACAGATATGTTTTGGTGCAGGTACTTACTTCACAAGCAGATTTCAGCACCGGACTAATTTTGGAGGCAGCTGCAGAAGGGAGACTGGACTTGACCAGGAGAGCTTGAGGGCGGCACACAGCCAGAGCGAGGCCAGTATGTCTGCGAAATCAACAGCGTTCCACTTTTAAGCCACTCTTTGGTATTTTTAAAAATACATCTTTTTGTTGATTTCAGAGAGAGGAAGGGAGAGGGAGAGAGAAATAGAAACATCAATGACGAGAGAGAATCATTGACTGGCTGCCTCTTGCACACCCCACACTGGGGATTGATCCCGAAACCCAGGCATGTGCTCTGACTGGGAATCAAACCATAACCTCCTGGTTCACGAGTTGATGCTCAAACACTGAGCCAGCCTGGCCAGGCTCTATGCCAGGCGTGGGCAAACTACAGCCTGCAGGCCAGATCCGCTGCTTTCTGGAATGAGTATCCAAGGGAAGCAGGCGTCAGGCAGGAAGAGGTGTGTCTTCATCCCTTCGCCCTGAGAGCTCCTTCACCAGCAGAAGGGGAAACAGTGACCTGGACCCAGCCTACCCAAGCCCTCAGGGCTCCTACCAGGTCTGCCGGGCACAGAAGAAAAGCTCTCTGCCAAAGGGCTGTGGGGTCACTGCATTAGAGTGGGTCTGGGCGTCAAACTCAGCGACTGTGAAAGGGGGAGGGCCAGCTCCTCTACTGATGATGGAACGAGGTGTACCCGCTCTCTTGGTCCAGACAGCTTTCACAACGTAATCACCTCAAGTTGCTCATTTCCCAGGTGCTGGGCATGTGTGTGTGCAAGTGAGCAGATGTTTCTGCCGACTGCCTGACCCGAAGTCTGCAATCACACCCCGGGGAGCAAGCTGCTCCTTGTGGTTAGGGGCCATTAGCTGCTGAAATAGTGACCTCTGTCAGAATTTTCATACCTCATCCTGTCCTGGATCTTATCTCCAAACTACTCAAAACGAATACCTAAGGTTCCTAAAATAGAGCCACCCAATTTAAACAGCTCTGTGCTCACTGCCATTGGGGTGAGTGTTTTAGGCTGAAAAATACCTGATAATTATTGAGTGTTGTTCCAGAAAGCAGCGTAAAGCAGGAGCACCGGGGAAGATGATGGATAATGATCTTTTAAAATTAAGTGGCTTTATCATTCTTAAAGCTTTGATTAAGATTACTTTGCAATCTTCATTAATTTATTGTCTTAAAAATTGATAATTTGCCCCAAACAAGAGAAACAAATAATAATAATAAAAAAGAGATAATAGTTTGTTCTGGCCCGGTAGCTTAGTTAGGTGGAGCATCATCCTGTGCACCAAATGGTCCTGGGTTCGATTCCTGGTCAGGGCACATACCTAGGTTTCGGGTTCAATTTTTGGTTGATAAATTAGCAAAACTGATGCCACAGGCACAGCAAACTTAAGCAGATCAAAACCGAAACAAAAAGACAAGGATTTGGGGAAGCAGCATGGTATCCTGGTCATGTTTGGGAGGCAACCGATCGATGTTTCTTTCTCACATTGATGTTTCTCTCTCTCTCTCTCCCCCTCCCTTCCTCCCTGCCCCCCTTTCCTCTATCTTGAAAAAAAATCAATACACATATCTTTGGTTGAGGATAAAAGATTGATAATTGGAGCTACAACTCGAATTGTGTGGTATAGTGGAAAGAGAATGAGACGGGAAGAAGAGAGCCTGGCTCCTCCTGGCTGTCACTTGCTGACTGTGTGACCTGGGACAGGCAGAAGTCCTGTCCAGGCCCTGCTGAGGTAAGGGCTCCACAAAGTATCCCTAAGAGTAGTTCTTTCCTTAAGCGTTCTGTTCATATATATATATATATATATATATATATATATTTTTTTTTTTTTTTTCTTATTGATTTTTTACAGAGAGGAAGGGAGAGGGAGAGAGAGTTAGAAATATCCATGAGAGAGAATCATTGATCAGCTGCCTCTTGCACACCCCCTACTGGGGATGTGCCCACAACCAAGGTATATGCCCTTTACTGGAATTGAACCTGGGACCTTTCAGTCCACAGCCCGACGCTCTATCCACTGAGCCAAACCAGTTTCGGCAAGCGTTCTGTTCTTTAAAAGCTAGGGTAGAGGATGGGAAAAGGGAAACAAAGGTAGATGGAAAGAGAATATTTTCAAAGAAAATATTCAAAAAAGTTTAAAAAAAACACCTTTGTTTCCATTTTGGAATGTTACATAGCCACCTTCACATTCCTAGACATTTTCTCCTAATTTAATATACAGTTTTGAATAATCAAGAAAGGGAGAAAACATAAATAAACTGAACTAATAATGAATGCATGTAACCACAGAAACAGATAAAAATTGTGAGACTACTAAGGGATTAAAAAAAATCTCAGTAAAATGAATGATTTCCTAAAAAACTATAAACTAGCAAAACTGATGCCATAGGCACAGAAAACTTAAAGAGATAAAAACCGAAGCAAAAAGACAAGAAAGGTTTCGGAAGCAGCACGGTATCTTGCCGCAAAGGGCAGGTAACTCGGAGTCAGACAGCCTGGGTTCACATCATATCCCAGCTCATTCTCTGCAAGAGCTTGGTCTAGCTGTTTCCCCTCTCAAAGCCTCAACTTCCTGATCTGTACAATGGGAACAATAATAACTGATTCTGAGATGAATATAAATGATACCTACTTATGAGGATGAAATAAGATGAGATGTGTGCAGCAGTCATTATAGCTTTTGTCCATAGTAATAAGCATCCAATAAATGACAGCTATTATTATTTAGAAATTAAAAGCATTACTAGAATTATCTACTAAAACTTGGTATCTATATACTAGTTTTACAAGTGAGTTATTTTAAACTTTTAAGGAACATGTGATTCTTATGCTACATAAGCAAATCCAGGGCAATAATATGGGAAACTGTCCAGGATCATCTCACTTATGAATGTAGAGGTAAATATATAATATCTAGAGGCCCAGTGCACGAATTTGTGCACAGTGGGGTCCCTCGGCCTGGTTGGTGACTGGGGCTGATTGGGGCTGTCTCCCCCAGTCCTGATGGGGGTTGGCTTGGGAGAGAGACTATGGAAAGTTGGCTGGCCGGTAGTGAAGAGAAGGAAGGGAAGGGACCACGGGAGGTTGACCAGCCAGGGGAAGGAACTGCAGGAGGTTGGCTGGCTGTGGGAGATTGGCTGTGGAAGTTCACTGACCACCAGGGGGCAGCTCCTGCATTGAGCATCTGCCCTTATGGTCAGTGTGTGTGTGTCATGGCAACCAGTCAACTGGTCGACTGGTCGTAATGGTCACTTAGGCTTTTATATACATAGGTATTAAGAAGTTAGTCCAGGGATGTCCAGGATTCAGTTATTACAATGATGAAAATGACTGGTGAGTATTTTCTGTGTGCTTTTAGCCTCTTGCTCTACAAAAACAGACACTGTCGCCATTTCCTAGGCAAGGACACCAGGCTGGATGAGGTTGAGCAACTTGTTTGGTCTTCCCTCTGAAAAAATCAAGTTTTAAAGTCTAGCCCATCTGACTTCACAGCCTAACTCTCAATCATTACAAGGAAGGGCCTTTTATATAATATAAATACAGCATCAGTAAATCAAAATTTAAAATAGTGTTCTCAGTAAATGCCAAAAAAATAAAACCACATTTAATAAAATTGAATGCTCACTTCTTATTTTTAAGCTATACAATAAAAACATGAGGATTGTTTCTTAGTCTAATAAAGAATATCTCTTCTGTACCAATAACCCATTTCTTAACAAATGGTAAAATATTTTAGCAGTTATTTGAGAACAAGGATGTCTGCTATAGCCATTTCTTTAAAAAAGTTAGTCTTGGAAATTCTAATTCCTGGAAGTTTGAAGTTCCTCCAACTTTCAATCTATGATAATAAGGATATTGAATATTTATTGAGCATGTCCTATGTGTCAGACACTTATATATATTAACTCATCCAATTCTCACAACTACCCTAAAGGTAGATATATTGTTATTTCTGTTTTACAGAGGACAAAAGTGAGACGCAGAGAAGTTAAGTACTTGCTCAAGATAATGAGAAGAATCAATGGGGCTTTGTGCCCTGGTGGGCTGGCAATGGAGCTTGAGCTAATAATTGATGCATGAAGGAAATGAAAGTATAGTTTGGGGCAAGGAGAAGTCAAATTTATTCATATTTGCAAAATATGTAATTTTATACCTGAAATTCCCCAAAGAATCTATTGAAAAACCAGTGAAATTAATAAGATTGCTCATGAAGTCCTAAGGGCATGATAAATATTCTAAAATTCCCAGCTATTCTTTCTATTTTCCCAGTAACAGCCAGTTAGAAAATAGAATTGGGGGCATGGGCATCCATGAGCCTTAGCAACCATCACAATAGATATATCTAAGATTAATTTTATTTATGAGAAAGTTATTTTGAAGAAAATAATAGGAATTTACTGAGAAATCTAAAAGACTTAAACTAATAGAAAGTCATATTTCAAATTGGAAAACTAGAAGGCTAAACATAAAATAAAATTGAAGTTGATTTCTTGGTTTAATTTAATTCCAATCAAAATTACAGTGAGAATTTTTGATAATTTAAAGTTATTCTAAAATTTATCTGGAAAAAATAATAACAGTCAAGATGGGCTAAAACAGGTATAGAATGGAATGTTACAGACATTTAAAAATGTGCTTAGGAAGAATAAATCTGGGGAAGAAGTCTGTTCTGTGAAAAAGTGCAATGCAGCTATATTTTGCTACATACAATGTGATCACAACAAATAAACATAAAAAGAAGGAAAATTTGGACTGGCTGGTTGCTCAGTGATTAGAACATCGGCCCTCAGACTGAAGGGTCTCAGATTCGATTCCCATCAAGGGCATGTACCTTGGTTGCAGACTGGATCCCCGGCCCTGGTTTGGGTGTGTGTGGGAGGCAACCAATTGATGTGTCTCTCTCACATCAATGTTTCTCTCTATCTCTCTCCTTCCCTTCCACTCTCTAAAAATCAATTGAAAAAATATCCTGGGGTGAGGATTAACAATTACAACAAAAGAATGAGAATTTGTAAAGAAAGAACATTCTAGGTCATTAAGCATTTTGTCTATCATATTAGTTTAGTAATAACTCTCCCTCAATCACCTCATTGAGTTCACCAAATCCAGAATAGTTCATGGACAATAATTCTGAATATAAAATATAAATGAATTCATGAATATAAATTCATGAAAATTAGGGATTTTATTTAAATATACTTTTTTTTCAAAAGGGAGAAATGGGAAAAAAATATGCCTAAGTGTTAACAAAACTAGGTATTGGGATTGTGGATGATGTTTTATTTAATTCTTGATACTATCTCTTATTATCAAAGTCCTGTGTAATTAATATGTATCTTTTTTCCAATCAGGAAAAAAATAATATTTTAGAGTGTTATAACAAGCTCAGAAATTCTATGTGAATTAAATGATCATAATACCAAATGTACCTGTATAAAAATTAATTTATATCTAAATTGCATCTCACCGTGTTAATAGAACATTGAGACAGTCAGCTAGATGCCTGCATTACAATCAATCAGAACGTATTGAGTGGTCCGTGTACACGGTCCTGTGTGAAATGCTCTGGTAGACCCGAAGGAGGAGAGAACGCTATCCAAATGCTTCAGGTGGATTTTTAAAAATACTATAAATGTATTTATTTTCTCTCCCTTATGATTTTCAAGAGCTCATGTTTTGCCAAAACCGGTTTGGCTCAGTGGTAGAGCGTTGGTCTGCGGACTGAAAGTTCCCAGGTTCGATTCCAGTCAAGGGCATGTACATTGGTTGCGGGCACATCCCCAGTAGGATGTGCAAGAGGCAGATAGTCGATGTTTCTCACTCATAGGCGTTTCTAGCTCTCTATCTCTCTTCCTTCCTCTTTGTAAAATATCAATAAAATATTTAAAAAAAGAGCTCATGTTTTCCTTCGAAAATTAAGACATTGATGTGGGAAAAAGTCAAAAAGCAGAAGAGATGCCACAACAAAGTGTGATGCCTTGTCAGAATATGTAGTATTTCAGAGGAAAAAGAGATCCTCCGATAGAATAGTCAGAGAGGGGTAACTGAGAGGAACTATCTGAGGAACAGGTAGGTAATCAGCTAACTGTGTCTCCTCTCCCTGGCTGTAGAGGACGGCGTTCATGGAATTGATAATCTTCTACAAAGTTCAACACAGAATTGATACACACGTGAACAAGACCCTGTGGGAGAACGCGGAGTACACACAAGGCAATCTCACATGTATGAGCAGGAGAATGGGGAGGGGCAGGCACCTGGGACCGGACAGACTGGTTTGGGAATTTCAGCTCTGGCCTTGCTAGCTGTGATGTGCTTTCTCTCTCCAGGCCTCGGTGTTTTAGCTGAAAAAGGAGGACGGTGCTTGTTTCATTTCTCTCACTCACACACATTGTGTGCTTGCTATGTGCCAGCATCTTACAAAACATTTTGCATAAACTATCTCGTTTCATCCATGGAATAACAACCTCCTGAGGTAGAGACCACTGTTGTTCCCATTTGACGAATGGGAAAACCAGGCTCTAATCCCCCAGGGAGGAGACAGAACCAGGACCCAGGCGGTGTGGGTCAGAGCCTTTTTACGCTGCACACAGTTCCGTATACCACCTTATCCAGAGCTGGCCTCTGCAGCTGTCCCCCGAGCAACACGGGTTTGGACTGTGTGCATCCACTTATAGGCGGATTAAAAAAAATACCATAGATGCATTTTCCTTATGATTTTCTCAATCCCATTTTTCTCTCTCACTTCATTCTAAGACTACATTATGTAATGCATATAACGTACAAAATATGTGTTAACCCAGCGATTTTCAATTGGTGTGCCACGAGAATTTTTAAGACATGGGCTACCTGACTCTGTAGCCAGGGGCGCTGGGCTCCTTTCCCTTAAATTGTCAAATAAAAGAATGCCAACTGCCAACACAACAATAGCCACCTGGCGTGAAAGAATCAAAAGTATACTTTTTTTTTGGTCAGATGGGCAAAAATTATAGTATATTTTTGGTGTGCTGCAGAATTTTAGGCTGTGTTAACCACCTGTTTGTGTTTTGGGGGAAGCTTCTGGTCAGCAGTAGGCTATTCGTTGTTAAACCTGGGGGAGCGAAATGTTCTACTTGGGTTTCGACGGCTGGGGATGGGGGTCGGCACCCCTAAACCCTATATTGTCCAAGGATCAACCTCAGGGGTGCTCAACTGGGGGTGACCCTCAGACCAGAACCCAACCCAAAATTGGCTTAGCTGTATAACCGCACCCACTCCCATAGGGCCCTGCAAAAAAGTGGGCTCACTCTTGATTTTCAGTTCCGACATACAAAACCATACGGTCCCAGGAACTCCCTGGTACCCACACAGTCCCTGACCCTGTGACTGTCCCCGTGTCCACCCTCCAGGGGACAGAGAAGATGCAAATATCCAACCGTGGGAAGGGCGGGGCGAGGTCTGCCAAACACCACGGGGAAGGAGACGACGGAGGCTTAGGGTGTCACCTTGGTTCTGGGTGTCAGAGAGGTCCTGTCTGGATCCCCTTCAGTGCCGGTCGCCATGCCGGGAGCCTCCCCCCACGGTGGGGCTCATCTGGAAGAATATGAAATGGCACCTCTTAAAAGTCGGCCCCTTTGGGCGTGACACTTCCTCTTTCCGAACCGGTTCCCCAGTTGATAAGCAGAGAGGGAGGGGCCAACTAGGTCTAATTCCTGACATTTTGTTGTTCCAGAATTCCACCCTCGTAAAATGGACTCAAAGGGCGATACTCAAGTTAACCGGAAACAGCAACTTCGAGTTTCAGTCAGAGAGGCCTCATCTCCAGGAACACGTATTTCCAAGTGACCATTGTTAGGAGGAGAACAAGTCATCCCAGATTTCTAGTGAATAATTTTGGGGAAAGCGGTTTTGCCAGCAAGTACCAGAGGCGAATGCACCTTGGAAATCTCAGATAAAGCATTTTTCTGAGCAGTTACTTGAGATGAATGAAACCTTAAATGTAAATCAGTTCCAAGACGGAATCAGCGAGTGTATAAAGCAGGGGTGGGCAAACTTTTTGACTCGAGGGCCACAATGGGTTCTTAACCTGGACCGGAGGGCCGGAACAAAAGCAACCTGACCATGCTGGCACTCTCATCTTGGGCTGCTGGTGAAGGAGCGGAGGGGAGAGCAAGAGAACCCTCCGCTCTTTCGGCTCCGCTGGCTGGATAGAACAGCAGAACGGGCCGGATCTGGCCCGCGGGCCGTAGTTTGCCTATGGCTGGTATAAACAGTTGCCAGCAGCATAAGCAGTGCTCATGGATTCCTCTGCCGGTCCCCACCCAGCCCCGGGTGAACTGGGAGGGCCAAATTGTTCTGTTTCATAGACCGCCCAACCAAGTTCCAGAGAAGCAAAGCACGGACAGATTATGCTGTTGTGAGCACTTCTGGCTGGGGACCATATTTCAAACTCCACAGTACTTAGAGATAATGTATGGGGGGAAAACACTTCCTGACATTCTGTACACGTTGCAATTAAATCAATTTGCATATAATAAATACTGTTTAACCTTGGGGGAGCCGCTCAATGGCCCCGAGTCTCTGTTTTCTCTTCCGTCAACAGGGAAGTCAAGTGTCTCCTTAACAGAATTTGTCAAGAGGGGTGGGTACCCGAGACCTCGGACCCTCCCAGCACCGGTCCTCCCTCGTCCAGTGTCGAGGCCCAGCTTCCTATCTTTTCTTTTTCTTTTTAAAAAAAAAATATATTTTATTGATATTTCACAGAGAGGAAGGGAGAGAGATAGAGAGCTAGAAACGTTGATGAGAGAGAAACATCGACCAGCTGCCTCTTGCACACCCCCTACTGGGGATGTGCCCGCAACCAAGGTACATGCCCTTGACCGGAATCGAACCCGGGACCTTTCAGTCCGCAGACCGACGCTCTACCACTGAGCCAAACCGGTTTTGGCAGCTTCCTATCTTTTCAACAGCATGCATTTTCTAAATCCCATTCATAACATTTTAATTTTTTTAGTATGTTTTTATTGATTTCAGGGCAGAACAGAGAGGGGAGAGATAGAAACATCAGCAATGAGAGAGAATCATCGATCGGCTACCTCCTTGTACACTCCCTACTGGGGACTGAGCCTGCAACCTGGGCCTGTGCCCTAACTGGGAATGGAACCGTAACCTCCTGGTTCATAGGTTGATACTCAACCACTGAGCCACACCAGCCGAGCTCACTCATAACCATTTTTAATTGCCAGGCTGGTCTGCTTCCCTCCACATATACCAGGCCTTTGCAGCTCCGAAAAATACCTGCAGGGAGATGTTCTCAGGGACCTGGTTCCCAGTAAAGAAGAATGATTAATTAATAGTTATTACTGGAGCACTGAACTGGGCACTGCATGTCTGTAATCCTCATAATAACACCGGGCACTTTGCGTGGTCTTACGCCCATTTCCCAGATGAGGAAACTGAGGCTTACGACAGTGTAGCAGAGTCCTCTGGATCCAGTTCTGTCTAGACTCAAAGTCCACGCACCCCTTAGCCAGACCCTGCTTGCTGCTGCTGCTGCTACTGCAGACAGATCTGTAGTCTCAGGGACCAAGAGACTAATGTCATAAAGAACAATCTGCAATTGAATGCCTCCTCTTGCAATGTCAACACATAATTCGAGAATCCCCTCTGAAACCTCGACACAGATATGCTCACACAGACACACATTCTCTCAAAATCATTTAAAATCCTACCTACCCTGCCGAAACTGGTTTGGCTCAGTGAATAGAGCGTCGGCCTGCGGACGGAAGTGTCCCAGGTTCGATTCCGGTCAAGGGCATGTACCCTGGTTGCAGGCACATCCCCACTGGGGGGTGTGGGTGTGTGTGGGTGTGTGTGTGTGTGCAGGAGGCAGCTGATCAATGTTTCTCTCTCATCAATGTTTCTAGATCTCTATCCCTCTCCCTTCCTCTTTGTAAAAAAAAAAAATCAATAAAATATATTTAAAATAAAATAAAATAAAATCCTACCTACCCTGACAACACTTACCTCCGGGACCGTGAGCCAGGTCTGACCCCAGCCTGTGTTTCAGCGATGTCCTGACGGAAACATCTCCCCACCTTCTCACCCCCTGCATCACCCTGAAGCTTCTCAGTCCCCGGAGGTCAGTGGTAAATGTTTCATCATTTCCAATGGGGTGGGGAGATAATGATCTCGCGAGCTGAGCAGAGCAGGGGGAAGCCACAGATGACACCTCCTTTTTTAACAAGGCCCTACCCTACTCCTTCGTGCAGGCAGCTTGCCAGATGGAGGAGATTAGCGGTCTCTTTCTCTCCATGTGAGCTCACGTGTAAATACCACGGATATGCACGGCACCTGGTAGAGTGGAAGCGAGCTGGAGGAGGAGTCAAGAGGCCTGGGTTCAAGCCCCAGCTCCGGCACAAACTCGCTGCATGAGCTCAGGCAAATCTCTTTCCCACCAGGGCACTCACGTCCTTCCTCTATAAAATGAAGAAGTCGGCTATATACTTTATACAATATATTTCTACCTTCTGATCCCCTAACTGACTTTCTGCACCAGTTATGAGTTATGTAAACACTCACCACATCTTAAAGCACCCCAAGTCCATGTGAAAATGCATATGAAGCACCCAGTCTCATGCCTTTCCAGTCCATACACAGGAGATTCTTGTCCCCTGGCTACTCCCACCAACCCTCCCCTCCCCTTCAGATTAAATTATTTAAATTTTTTTGATTTTAGAGTGGGAGGGAGGAAGGGAAGAGAAGGGAGGGAGGGAGGGAGAGAGAGAGAGAGAGAGAGAGAGAGAGAGAGAGAGAGAGAACAGAGACCCATTGATCGGTTGGTTACCTCCTGTTTGAGTTCCCACCAGGATCGAACTTGAAACCTGGTTATGTGCCCTGACTGGGAATTGAACCCTCAGCCTTCCAGTGCAAAAGATGATGTTCCAACCACCTGAGCCACACTGGGCTCAGGGCTCAGGTTAAATTCTTTATCGATTAAAGGTTTCACTCCCATAAAGTTGAAACTGAAGTTTAAAACTCAATAATAGATGCATTAAAATGCCCACCTCACAGAATTGTTTAAGAATCAGTGAGCACACATGAACTACTCTGTTCACTTGGAACACTCTACCAATGTTAGGTTTATTATATTTTAAGAATAACATAGAGGGGAGTGAAGAATGATTGCTAATCAGTGCAGGGTCTCTTCTGGGGTGATAAAAATGTTCTAAAATTCATTGTGGCGATAGTTGCTAAAATCCATGGAATTGTGTACTTTGAATGAGTGAACTGTGTGGCATGTGAATTCTACCTCAATAAAGCTGGTATTTTGAAGGTTTTTGCCACTATGGCTACTAGGCCATTCCCTCCAGATGGTTCTGTCATTCACTCATTCATTCTACAGTTATTTGTTGATGGTCTCCGATGCACCTGGCTAAGCATTTGGGATACAGAGATGAAAAGGTAGACATGGTCCCCCTTCTCATTGGGATCATGGACTTCAGAGAATAAATTACACAAAGGCGTGAAGAGTGCTATGCTATGGAAAGTGAGAGGGAGCCAGGGAACATGCAGCAGGGGTGCTCATCACAGTCTTTGGTCAGATAAGCCCTCAGCTCTGACCTTGGGAGGCTACGGGAAGAGGAAAGAGCACACGTGGAGGCTCAGCGTGGGGAGAAAGAGCCCTGTGCATTCGAAACACTGAGAGGCAGCCAAGATAAAGGAGAGGAGAGGGAGGCAGGGAGTGACAGGCTGGAGAGGCGGGTGTGGGCAGGATCACAGAGGGCCTTGCAGGCTTGTGAAGAAGTTTGGATTCACCCAGTGAATTCAATAAGAACCCATGGATGGCACGTCGATCAATTGAAAGGCGGCAAGATTAGAGTGTTTCTAGGAGAACCCTCTGGTTGTGATGTGGAGAATAGGCTGGAGGAAAGAAAGGGGCAACAATAGATTTTTTAACTATGTAGGATGGAGAAGTGATAGGATTTGGTGACTCAACTACTTGGATGGGAGGAGGGAGGAAGAGAACTCCAAGGCGACAACTCTGAGATTTTTAGCTGGGCAAGCGGGGGACCGAGGTGAGCTGGGGCGTGGCGAAGGAGCAGCTGGGTGCCTTCTGTTCCCTTCTGTTCTCTTCTGTTCCCGAGGCAATGACACTGGGGCCCGGACAACGACGCTGCACTAGCTTGGCTATCCTGTAGCTGTTACCTAACTCTGCGCCTTATCTTCTTGGAAATGAAGATAATGACAGCTTTCTCAAGTGCTGTGGTGAGGATTCGATGAGCTAATATATATGTGAAGCACTCACAGTGTGTCTGTAAAGCATATGTAGGTGTCAACACATTGTAGAGATGACAAGTGTGTGTCGTTATTGTGGTTGTTACACACCCAGAAGGCGAAGTCCAGCGAGCAGTTAGACGTGTGTGTCTGTCAGCAGTCAGAGGCTGCAGATTTCAATGGCAGCAGCAGACGCAAACGTCACTGAAGTCTTTGGGAGTGACGTCAGGGGGCAAAGGGCCAGGAAAGAGCCCGAGGCGCTCCAATAGCAGAGGGACAGGTGGAGCCTGCCAAGGGGACCCCAAGGGCATGGCAAAGACACGGGGTGCCCAGATGTTCTTTATCGTGGGGCTTCTAGCTGTGGCCACACTTTCCGTGCAAAGTGGAGATGGCCCCGACTGGAGTGTATCCAGGAGACATCGGTGATGTCAGTAAACCAAGTTCTGACACCTATGGCCAGGAACATGTTTTCTGAGTTTATTGAGGGAGTAAACTATTTCTGCAAAGCCTGAAATACAGCCTCCGATAAAAACCAGACTCCTTTGGGAACAAGGACCATCCCTCCACACTCATCACTTGTCTAAGTTTGACCTTGGCACACTGAGTGTGTCCTTTTCCTCCACTGGGCCAGCCTGCTTGCACACACATCTTCTTTCCCTCCCCACCTGCATCATCGGTTCCTAGGGAGGTGAAAAAGGAGGGGCCACTAATTGATTGATCTGTTGAGTCCTGTTTATGAGGAACTGTTGCCAAATGACACTTGAAGTAGGTTCTCAAAAAAAAAAAAAATAAGTGTTTACTAATAATGGCTATTGTCTTCTAATGATGGCGACATAGTTCTGCTCATCTAGTCCTTCCAACTCATCAGTGACAAATAACTCCTTATAGCATCATTGGCTATGATATAATCAGTTGACAGTGATTCTTTACCTTTTTGTAGCATGGTTCGCAGAATATTTTCTATAACATCATTAGGCAGTGTCTTTCAGTGGGGTTGTCATCATTATGCTCATTTTACAGATTAGGAAATCTGGACTTAGGAAAATAGGTTAACTTGACAAAGCTTTTACACGGTAAGTCAAGAGCCAAGACTATCAGCTGGGGGGGTGGAGGGGTAGAGAAGAAGGAGGTGGGCAGGCGGCAGTGGAGCTCCCAGTGTTCCTGGAAGGGGTACATTGTCTGTAGAGGATTTAAAACAAGAAATCCAAACAAAGGCAGCCTGCTGTTATTATCACCATGAGCCAGCAATGCTAAATAATGTCCATAATAATGTCACAGAGATCCAGAACAATCAAACAAGGCAGGAGAGTTTGGAAATTCACTTTATTCACCATGGTGGGCTTAGAGAAAATGAATTCAAATTCTAAGCAAGGCTATAAGCAGAACTTCCCTTTCTATTAAAGAGCAAGCCCTATGTGCATTTAGTGGTTATCTCCATGATGGCCTTGAAAACAACACAGTTTTATCCAATTAAAAAATGCACCTGGCATGGCATTGAAAGTATGGGCATATCTAGTCTCTGGCCTACAAGGTCAGACAGCTAAGTTTATCTTCCTCATTATTCAAGCAGCCTAAAGCAGGCTAGAAAGCAAATATTTTTTTAGAATAAGAGGCCATCTAAGGAAAACAGCAGAAAATTCCTAACAGGAGTTTTTTTTAAATTTTGTTTTGTTTTGTTTTTTTGTTTTGTTTTGTTTTGTTTTGTTTTACAAACTAGGGGTTTTCCTTCTCAATGAAGCACTCTTCCCTGCTGGGCACTGAGAATCTAGCCTTTTCTCGCCTCTGATGGGGACATTCAGAGAGCAAGTGAGCCTCATTCCCAGCCACGCAGAGCGTTCTCTCAGGACTTTGTAAAGTGGTTCGTGTTCCAAGTCCCTGTCCTCGTTAGAACACATACCTCTCCTTTGGGGATGCTCGGAGCCTTGCAGAATGATGCTTTCCCGGGAGAAATAACTGCCCTCTGGCCAAATGTCGAGAAGCACCTCAGCCTACTTATCAGAATTTCCCATGAATGCTCTGGAAGAACAGCATCCATTCCCTCCTTCAGCAAGTTGCGCTGAGCATGACGGAAGCAGGAGCCAGGGGTGCAGGTGGCTGGCAAGGAGAGGAAGGTACCTGCCCCATCCATTTAGGGTTGTTGGCAACTTCTTTTGATGATGAGCTGGAAGAATTTGTGCCCGGGACCTGGGCCTCCTGGGAGCATACAGCTCACTTCCTCTGGGCATTAACTGGAAATGAATGTCCAGAATTCTCCCACCCTGACTGAGAAAGACAGCTCCAAAGCCACAAAGGCTTGGAGAGTCTTAGAGGCTACCAGCCCCAGACCCCAGTTCCCTGGAACCGAGAGCTCCCGATAGAAACTGGGACATCTCAGGCAAATCAGGAGGGCTGGTCATCCCTTCTTCTAGGGCTGAGATTTCTTTTCCTTTTTCCTTTTTCTTTTAAAAAAATATATTTTATTGACTCATCACAGAGAGGGATAGAGAGTTAGAAACGTCTATGAGAGAGAATCATCGATCAGCTGCCACCTGCACGTTCCCTAGTGGGAATGTGCCCGCAACCAAGGTACATGCCCTTGACCGGAATCGAATCTGGGACCTTTCAGTCTGCAGGCCGACGCTCTATCCACTGAGCCAAACCAGTCTCAGCTCTTAAATATATTTTTATTGATTTCAGAGAGGGAAGGAAAGGGAGAGAAATATAGAAACATCAATGATGAAAGATAATCATTGATTTGGCTGCCTCCTGAACACCCCCTACTGGGGATCAAGCCCACAACCCAGGCATGTGCCCTGGACAGGAATGGAACCCGAAACCCTTCAGTCTGGAGCCAGCCCCAACGCAGGCTCACAGGAGCTCCTGGAGGACCCTTGGGGGGCGTTTCTCAACAGCAGCACTTTGGATTGTATTCAGGGTAACTGGGGAGGAGGAGCGCATTGGGCAATCCAGTGCACTGTAGTGAGTTTAATAGCCTTTCTGGCCTCCACCTACCAGCTGCCAATAGCCCCACCCTGTTGTGACAATCGCAGATGTCTCCAGATATTTTCAAATGCCCCCTGGGAGGGAAAGCAACATTTACCTCTTCTGAGAGCCGCTGCCCTAGAGAAATGTCATTTGCTACCTTCCCTAAGAATTCAGGACTGTTGGGCACAAATCAAGGTGAGTAGAGGGGTGTCCTGGCTTCAGGCTGGGCCTAGCCACCCCATTTGCCCACATGGTAGCCTAATGGCTACTCCATCCCTCCCCCTTGAGAAGAAGCAGAGTTAGCCTGGTCACTGGGGCCCCCTGGTAACAATGCCACCTGCGTGGTAGCCCCTAAACAAGCTCTTCCCACTGGGCATTTCAAGCATCAGCTCCTGTCCTGTGAGATGCTCTGTGGGGAGATAAAAGGAAGCAGAAAGAACAATAAATACATGGCAATTCGCTGAGTGCATTGGACCTTGAAGGCTCTGAGAAACCTTGCAAGAAAGACATCTGTTTAAACGTTACAACCCAGACTTGTGCCGAGGTCAACCTGCTCCATCTCTGGCCTACGGATTATCTGGAAACTCTGGGGCCCTCCCTGGAGTTTCTGAGCAGGCCCAGAGGGCTTGTGATCTTCTTGTAGTCACTTCCGGCTCTGAGTTCAGCCTCCAGCTGAATTGTCCGACTCATTCATACTGCCCCTCTTCCCACTTCCCCCTCATTTCTGCTCTGTGCGGACCAAGATGTGGGTTTCAGTTGTCTTTGCCCGATTTCCCCTCCACCACCCCCAACACCTGCTCCAGCACTGCGGAAGGTCATAGCAGAGGGAGTCTTTCTGGGATTTTAGCCCTCTTTTCCTTAGAAACCTTCCTCATTACCTCCCTACCTCGTGATTCATCCAGCCTCCTCCCCTGGCACCCAACTAACTCCCTTCTCCTCGATTTATTGTTCCAAACAACTTCGCTTTCCCTTCCTTATTTGATCTCTTAGACCTACTTTTGCACTTTCAAAGCCTTGTTAACAGGTGACTACACAATTTATCATTCAGACTATGACACTTCTGAGAGTGAAAGGGGACCTAAGAATATTTCGGGGGAACAACAGGCATGCACCAGGAAAGCCCCCAGAAAACCAGGGCGCATGGTCACCATACATCTCTGCCTCAACAAAGACTCTCTACGCTGGGATGCGCCCTTTATCAACTCAGGAAATGTGGCAGAGGCTTGTAAATTGTCCTGTTTCCTTCCTGTGCCAGAGCGAGTGCCCAAGAGATAGACCACCGGAGCCAATTTGATTGAGCATGCAAAAGTTTATTACAGATTCGAATCTGGGCTCCCGCCATAGCTGACGCAGCAGCAGGCAAGCGCCTCCGCGAGAGCCCCGTAGGAGGGGCAGTCCCTCCTTTTATCCCCAATCCCTCCCCTACTGCTGGTTTGTCCCCCTCCGATGGGCTTGAAAATAATACAGTTCTATCCAATTAATAAATGCACCTGGCATGGCATTGAGATTATGGGCATATCTAGTCTCCGGCCTACAAGGTCATACGGCTGAGTTTAATCTTCATCATTCTTCAAACAGGCTAAAGCAGACTAGAAAGTGACATTTTATCTAAGAGAAACAGCAGAAGATTTCAAACAGCAGTTTGTTACAAATAGGGGTGTCCTTCTCATTCCCCCCACCTTGTCCCACAAGCTTTTCAGCCTTTTTTTTAGAGACTTACTTTATTTATCGCGCGATGGGCTCAGAGAAAAAGAATTCAAATTCTTTTTTTTTTTTAAATATATTTTTTATTGATATTTTACAGAGAGGAAGCGAGAGAGATAGAGAGCTAGAAACGTCGATGAGAGAGAAACATCGACCAGCTGCCTCTTGCACACCCCCTACCGGGGATGTGCCCGCAACCAATGTACATGCCCTTCACCGGAATCGAACCCGGGACCTTTCAGTCCGCAGACCGACACTCTACCACTGAGCCAAACCGGTTTCGGCAAGAATTCAAATTCTAAGCAAGGTTACAAGCAGAGCTTCCCTTTTTATTAAAGAGCCAACCCTGTGTGCACTTAGTGGTTATCTCCATGCTGGCCTGTAATTTTCTCCCTGGCCCGTTTTCAGCGACTTTAGCTCAGGGGCCAACTGCTACACTTCCCACCTTCTCCCCTCGCCATCCCTATAAGAAGATGGAGCGAGGGGTGTGTTTTCCTATTGGTAGTGGCTTCCATCAGCTCTGTAAGTGAAAGGTGGTTTTCCTTTTCTCCATTACTATTCGTTTGTTCATTATTTCCCAAACTTATTTGGTCATAGATCTCCTTTACTCTCTCCATCCCAATACCCATGAACATCTCCCATAACTAGAAGAACACACTTTGGGGAACTCTGAGTCCAGAGGGAGGGAGGATTGTCAGTCTCCAATGCCACTGAAATCGCCGAGGGTGATGACTGGATTAAGGTGGAGTGGAGACCAGGAATCTAGCTTCAATGAATGAGGGAGAAATCAGAGAGTGGTACAAGCGAGAGCATAATTCCCAAATGACTTGGGGGTTCTGTACTAATGTTCCACAGACAATGCTGTGGGAAACACTCCTTGGATCACTGATTCCCAAACTCTGGAGTTGATCTGCTGCACAGATCTCATCTCTTATGCCTGCCTCCCCCTAACCCCTCAGGCACACTTACCTCCTTGCTGTTCTTGGACCATGTAAGGCTCACTCCACCTCAGGGCCTTTGCACCTGCTGTTCCTTCTACCTGAATGCTCTTACCCATTGATCCCCAGGTCTCACTCTCTCACTTTCTTCCCTGACCATGACCTTCCCTGATCATCTAATTCACTCCCACCTGGTAGGCCATACCTGCTAGGACTGGCTTTATTTCTTGCCATAGCACATGCCACCATCCGACAGTCTATGTACTTTCTTGTTTATCTGTCCATTGCCTGTCTATCCCTCCTAGACAGGAAGCTCCAGGAGGACAAAGATTTGTCTGTTGGGTTCACTATTATAAGTCCCAGAGTCTAGGACATGGTGGCATTTAATAAAGGACTTAAATGAAGGGAGGAAGGAGTGGATCAATTGCAAAGTTTAGACATCTTCCCAAGTTCCCCTGGGAGCTGTGCCTGGTCAGTGGTGACAGGTGGCCCACTTCCACCAGGTATTCCTTCCCCAGCTCCTTTCCCAGGTGGGAGCTCATTCTTTGTGGGAGCTCATCAAGTCTCACTCCCTCAGTAAAGCAGCCCCCCACCCTTAGTATATTGCCTAGACACCCAGGAGTGTCAGCCATTCACGTCTCCACAGTCATGAGCATGCTCTTAATGAACCCATACAGAGTGCTAATTCCCCAAAGGGAAGAACAAGAGAGGCAAAATCCAGAAGCTGGGCCCTGAATAGTGTGAACTCCCTCCACAGCCATAACCTCAGGAGAGACAAGAATTAGAAAGAACTTCCGTGTTGGCCTGTCTGTCTCAGGAACCTGGGACTATGGGTAGTTGGGAAGTACATGTCCCTTGTCTTTTTCCTTTAAAAAAATATATTTTATTGATTTTTTACAGAGAGGAAGAGAGAAGGATAGAGAGTTAGAAACATCGATGAGAGAGAAACATCGATCAGCTGCCTCCTGCACACCCCCTACTGGATGTGCCTGCAACCAAGGTACATGCCCTTGACTGGAATCGAACCCAGGACCTTTCAGTCTGCAGGCTGACACTCTATCCACTGAGCCAAACCGGTTTTGGCTGTCCCTTGTCTTTTATGTCACTCTTTCCCCTTATAATTGTACTTTGTTTCCAATAAATAAGAACACACATTTCCCTCCATCAGAATATGTTTTATGCATTTGCGTACGCTTGCACAGGTGTGTGCATACACACACACACACACACACACACACACACACACACACACACCTAATGCAAAAGCTATATCAGGATCCAGCTGGAGCATAGATCTGACTCTCCACGCTGAAGCATCTCCTTGGCTTCCCATCAGTTGAATACAATGGAGGCATATTCCACTTGGTCTGGCGATGTCCTCCTGGAGCGATCAAAAGGAGGCATGTTGGCATAGACATCAAAGTCATCCTCTTTCCAGGGGGCCAGGTTGATCACGTTGGAATATATGGCATCAGCATGGCAGGAAACCTCCTTTAGAGATAGGACCCCGTTAGAGTCAGATGGCTGGGCACAAAAGACTTCCACAGCCAAGACTTAACCACTGGGCTCCCTACAGGACAGGAAGTGGAACACTGGGTTCTTGCTGAGCAAGCCCTAGATCCTGCTCAGTTTTCAAAAACATTCCCTTTAGAGCTGTTCTTTGCCTCACCCCCACCTCCATATGAGATCCATTTAGGCAAGAGCATGAAATCATGGTGGAGATGACTGGAGCCCGTCTAGATATGACTCAACTCTTTCCTTACCGAGGATTTGTGGAGAAAGTTGGTCTGATGCCTCAGTTGTTTCTTAAAAAGTCCTAGAAAAATTAATAAACTCAGAGTCAGCCTGAGCTGGAGCAATAACTACCTTTACCTGATCGATTGCTGGACTTAGGGTTGTACTTTGAAATTGAAAATCCACTATGTTCAACCCATTGTACCTCTGAGACTGAGCTAAATGCCCATGAAGAGAAAGAGGGAGTATTGGTACACTTAATAACATTGGTTATTATTTATATTATTTGGCATTAATATTTCTTTTAGTTGATGCATATAAAAATAAGTATATATGCAGATTGCTTATGTATGGCTTTCAGCATAAGGACTTTGTATCGTAAACAAATCTTATTGCTACGTGCAGAATCCATGGCAACTCCAGAGAACAGACTCCAGAGCTTACCCACTCTTTCTCTTTCCCACAGCTACCCCACAGGAAAGACACCCCCATCTCCAGCCCCAGTTTCCCCCCTTTCTACATTCCCAATTCCTGGGACAACTCATTGGACTCACTCTCGTGCCTCCATTTCTTCAGGGCCAGGGTCAAGAGGCCCACTAGGAGCAAGAGGAGGACCATGATACCAATGGAGCAGGAAACAGCTGTGCCGAAGCTGAGGAAAACACATAAGAGAAAGGAGGACACTCCAGTTGCTCTGTCTAGCTTTGGTGGTGACCATCCACAAAATCGCCCTGGGGCCTCCCCTCCCCTGTAGGAGCTCTCCCACCTCTGGGCTTCCATCTGCTGACTCCGTTTTGAGTCTATTTTCTCTGCCCCAGTCTCCCTGGCATGGGACCATTCAACCCAGGCCAAGAAGACCCTTTCTCCAAAATCCTCAGTACTCCTCTGTAGGGCCAGCCCTTCCCTCACCCACCTGGCATGTTCTTCAGGTGTAGTCTCTGGCCCCAGGGTGGTGATGTTCTCTGCAAAAAAGGGACAAAGAGGAAAAGAGAAGGAGAGTTGAGAGTAATTTTTACACACAGGCTCTATACTGAATGTTTGTGTCCTGCTAAAATCCATATTTTAAAACCCACTCCCTAATGTGATGGTTTTAGAAGGTTGGGGGCTTTTGGAGATGATTAGATCATGAGGGTGTGGCCCTCATGAATGGATTAGTGCCCTTATAAACATGTCCCTGGAGAGTCCCCTCACCCCTCCTACCCATGAGGACACAGTGCAAGATAGCTGTCTATGGACTGGGAAGTGGGCTCTCACCAGACTCTGAATGTGCCAGTGCCTTAATCTTGAACTTACCAGCATCCAGACCTATGAGAAATAAACTTCTGTTGTTTATAAGTTTCCCAGTCTACAGTAATTTTTTAGCAGCTGGAACTAAGACAACATGCATGCAAATGAGCTCTACAGGATCTACATGGATCTTTGTTGGGGGGACTTAATATATGCAGGGCACATTATTTCATTTAAACTTCAATGAGATAGGATCAATTGTTATTCCCATCTTACAGTAAAGAAACAAGCTCAGGGTCATAGAGGTAGAAAGTGGTGGAGTTTGGATTTAAACCCCCCCTTCTCTCTGACTAAAACTGTGTCTTTAAGCACATGACACTGTGCTGCCTTTATGCGATTATTTTACTCTTGAGTTCTATTATTCTTACAAAGGGTTCAAGGTTTCCGTGTATGACAGGATGTCCAGAAAAAAGAAAACCAGGATGGTATAGTTCTTTGATGCTCTGGGAAGGTCATGGGAGGGATGGGAAGGGCATGTGAGGGGTGGGAAGGGTCAGGACATCAGCCATTTGGCCTGGAACCAGGTAGAGACAGCAGGTGTGAGGACCTGTCCATGTCTGTTGGTGGCAGAGGTGGGGTGAGGGAGGGGAGGGTTCTATTATTCATACTTTGAAAAAAACTTCTCCTTCTTCAAGAGATGGAGACCCCAAACTCATCCCCTCTCCAGCCAAATATTCTCCCTGGATTTTTAGAGTTAGAAGGACTCTTAAAACGTATCTAGTCAAACTCTCCTGCTACGTATGCAGGTGTGGAAACTTAGGGTAAGCCACTTGCCCCAGGTAAGTGCTGACTCCAGGACCCGAGTCCATGTTTTCAACTCCAACCCCAAAAGCCCTCTTCGCTTGCACTCGGGCCTCTCCCTGTTTCTTCCCCCAGAGCGTGGAGCGGCATGGTTCACCCCCTCAGAGCAGGCAGCACCTCTCCAAACACATGTCTGGGGACCTGCTACTCAGACACCCAAAAGCAAAGATTGCTGCCACGGTGGGGTGAAGGGAGCCAAAGCAGGTTGACAGTTGTTCATGTAGAAAGTAATACAATAGTTAATAACTAATAATACAAGAATACACTGTTTTGAGTACTAACAACTGTAAACCTTTTGCCTCATGGGATCTCTAGGGCAGTCTGCCGAGAAATAGCCTTCAGGGGTGGGAGCAGCAAGAATCAGAGCCTCCTGCGGCATCCAGGCCAAGCGGCATTGTGTCAGGCAGCCAATGGCTCACTTCCTCCCTGCCTCTTTCCTGTCCCCCTCTGAGTAAGTTGGCTGACCTCATGACATTTCTCTTTGACAGCTCCTGCCCACCTTCTGGGTGAAGGGTAGGGAGGGACCTTGGAAACCAGATCATCCCAGTGCCCACAGCGCTGACACCCAAGATGAGGTACCAAGTCACGGGGCTTGATGCGTGGGGGAGTGGGGTGGGGTGAGATGTCACATGTAAGTCTGGAGCAACGAGAGGGAAGCCTGGGGCACCAGCTGGGACTGAGTGGGGTAGGGGACACCTGGTTACAGCAAGAAGGACAGACAGCATGAGGGTGTCTATCTGCGGACAGAAAGACTAGGGCACATCCTGGGAAGAGTCAGAGGAGGTGAGGGGAATGAGCATGGAGGATGATGTCATGAAAGAACCTGAGATTTGGAATTCGGGGACTTCCTAACTGTGTGATCATTAAGTCACTTAATCATTCTGAGCCTTGTTTACTTCATCTGTGGGATGGACATAGCCTGAACACCTACATCGCAGGGTCGTTTAAGACCTAAATGTTCAAACTATTGTTTAACAGTAAGTAATAGCCACTTTGCCCATTTTCAGCTGGTCTCACCCAACACGGGGCTGTCCAGGGAGGCATTGCTGCCTACGGAGCCTTGGAATGTAGAGTTGTTCCAACTCATTTTGACAAGATTCCACTCGGGAGGTTCTCGTCCCAGGTTCTGAGGTTCCTGGGGCAGGTGGTCCGCTTTCACTGGAAGCAGAATTTCTCAGGGGTGTGTTGCAGCAGTTGGCAGATACAGGACCCCAGGAAGCTGGCACCTCTCGTTCCCTTCATCTCTGCTCCTTCACAGGAACCTGTCGGATGGAGACAACGTTAGCATCTCACCACTGGAGGGGAGGGCCACCAAAGGCATTGAGACAGCATTCTCGCTTAAGGAAAGCAGCTTCAGCGAGGCCTTCCCCAAGTCCAAAGTCAGTCCCCCACCTTTCTGTCACATCACCCTCTGACCTATTAGTATATGAATGTACCCCAATCATTTATTCACTTATTATTGTCAGTCTCTCTTCACAAGAATGTAAGTTCCACAAGAACAGTGCCTATCTCTTTAAGTTGTCACTCTATCCCCAGGGCCTAGAACAGTGCCTCGTGCCATGAATAGGTTCAATATATGTGTGTTGGATGAATGAATGAATGGATGAATGAATGAATGAATGAATGAATGCCAAAGACTCCTTTACAGCACCCTGACAGGGACCACTCAACCTCTATCAGACCATGGTGAGCCTCCCCGACAGATCCCTTAGTTGTGGGCAAATCTCCCTGAAAGAGGAAGTTGATTAGAAACAGCCCAAAGTCACTCTGAACCAACCGAATTTTATAATAATGTAGGAAAATTGACCAGGCAACACCAATTTGGGAGAAAGAGGAGCTGTGCCTAACAAACACCTGGAGCAACGGAGGCGCCTGGAGGGGGTGCTGTCCTGGGGGTGTGGGTGGCTGGGGAGAGAGAGTGGGAAAGATGTAGACCCGAGCCTTGCCTCCTGCCATGGCCTCCAGCCTCCGCTTCAGGTGGGAGGCGAGGAGAGAGGTGTGTTTGAGACCAAATGAAAGAGGATCTGGCACCCTTTAGCCCCCAACCCCCAACCTCACCCCTCAAAGAGATCTGAGGGAGCAGTGGGAAATCCCCCCTTGATAAGAGCCCTGCTGGCATGAATGACTCACTCAGCCTGCCCTGACCCAGCTTCCCCATTGGTGAAGCGAGGAGAGAGTGAGAAGAAGAAGGCACAATTACAAAAATGGCCAGTTCTTTCCACAAATGCATCCCACTGCATCCTTCTGGCGTCTCCTTGGCAATGGTCACCTTACCCATCCATCGTACACTTCTAATAATCCTACTATTCCTCAAGGAATACTAAGAACACTTTTGGGGACGATTAGGGTTAGGAATTGTTTATATTTTTAATTTTGGAAGGAGAAGGGGATATCATAATTTTTTTCAGTTTGGGGCTTCTAAAAGTTTTTGTTTTATTAGGCAACAGTCCTATAGTTCAGAATGTAAACAATATGAAATGTAGGAGGCTTTCCCACCCTTACTCCATCCCGCTAGTTCCCCTCCCTGAAAGCAACAGCTTTTCCAATTTACTTACGCCTTACACCTACACGAGCAAACACAGACACACACAGACAGATGGACACACACACACAGCACTTGGAACACGCAGTCATCTCCCCTGAATGAACACTGAAACCACTGATACAAGAAGAGGCACCTGAACACCAAGGGAAGCTGTCACCTCGGAGGGTGGGAAGGAGGGGCAGAACCTTGGGAATACAGGGTGCGAGGAAGGCAGCTCACACCCTGGACTTGAAGAGCCCCGTGTGGACCGAGATCATGTCTGAGGTGACTTCTCTTCCCCGCACACAGGCCGGTGCCTGGAACACAGCAGGTCCACAGGGACTGCGTCATGAGTGAACGGAAGCTTAGGCCCTCTTTTCCCCAGGCCGGCCGCACAGACACACTGCTGTCCTCAAGCAGGGCCATCAGGAGGGGAGGGGAGGGAGATGCTTCAGCAAGCTTCCTCCTCGCTTCCTCTCAAGTAAGTCTTCTCACAGTTTCTGGGACTTTAAATGTTTTTCTGGTTATTATTATTATTTTTATTTTGCAAAATGTCACTTCTCAAAATAGAAACACTGTGTTTATAAACCTCTTGAGGTACAGAACAGAGCCATTGGCTGGCTGGGGGTTGCTTTAAAGAGCACCTTATGTTTTCAGTTTTCACAGCGGCCTCTTTGCAAGCCTTGAACAACTGCCTAAGGGAAGCAGAACATCAGTCTCTTGGGGTCCTTCGGAAGAGCACCAGTGGCCAGGTGATGCTAACAACTGTCCACAGGTGACTTCACAGGAAAGGACCCCAATTTCAGCAGAATTACTCAGAAATCCTCATTCGATTTGGAAAACATAATACAATTTTTTAAGAAAGCTCATTTTTCCCTGGCCGATTTGGCTCAGTGGTTAGTTACAGCATCGGCCTGCGACCAAGGGTCGAGGGTTGAGTTCCCAGTCAAGGGCACAAACTTAGGTTGTAGGTTTGATCCCGGTCAGGGCACATCAGGAGGCAACCAATTGATATGTCGCTCTCACATCAATGTCTCTCCCTGCCACCCGCTTCCTTTCCACTCCTACACATCTCCTAATTTCATTCACTACTCAGAACTGGGTCGTCTCCTGTGGCCTCCAGGAAGCAGTTGGAAGGACTGGGCGTACTCAGCCCCATTTGTAGATGAGGTGACCGAGAATTCCCAGGGAGTGGTCAGTGAATTGCCCAACAGCAAATAGCGTGAAGACACAGACACGGGTCTCATGATCGCTTAGACAAGTGGTCGGCAAACTCATCAGCCCACAGAGCCAAATATCAACAGCACAACGATTGGAATTTCTTTTGAGAGCCACGTTTTTTAAACTTAAACTTCTTCTAATGCCACTTATTCAAAATAGACTCGCCCAGGCCGTGGTATTTTGTGGAAGAACCACACTCAAGGGGCCAAAGAACTGTATGTGGCTCAAGAGCCGCAGTTTGCCGACCACGGGCTTTGACTTTCCTCCGTTTCCTATGCAGACTGTTTCCATAGGGGCACTTTTTAGCGATAAGGGCCACACAAATGTTTGGAATAGCCAAGGATGGTTGTCTAAAATGTCAGTAAACAAACTCACTGACAGGGAAAATCTTTACACCACGTTGTCAATCAACAAGAGGCAGGTGACCTCAGAAGGTCAGTGATCAGAGGCAATGGAATTGCCCAAAGACAGCCTGGGCACAACTGAAGCCAGAAGAAAAAGTCACATGAGAGTGAAACTTCTTTTCCCCACCCTAAATGTTCCCTTCTATCTGCAGAGCCCTCGTTCTTGTGTCTAACTAATCTCATAATTTGTCTTGCTGCTCTGACCTCTTTCTAGTAACGTCTGCTACTTTGAATGTAGGTCAGGGAAGCAGCAGCTTTGCAGGAACTCTGCCGTGGTATGTGATGGGCGAGGGTGAGACTATCTCCACTTTCCTGGGATTCTATTTTAAAGCACACTTCAGCCCCTGCCACCTTGATCTGGTGCACCCAGCGCCTGGGCCTCATCACAGTCGCTTTGTATGTAGCTCGTTTAGAAACGCAATGCCTGAGCAGAGTAGATGTTAAATGGATACACTAGGATGTGTCGAGTGAGAGCGACCGCGGCAGAGAAAGAGCCCGCCAGAGCCCGCTGCCTGGAGCAAAGACTCAGGATTCTAGTCCCACTCTCCTGCCCTCCACTCTCCGGTCTGCCCTGCTCCCTCACCACCCACTGGACATCCCGGCCAGTTTTCTTTGGACTTTTTGTGCCATTTGTAGGAAGGACTTGCTAGATCATCCAGATGTTGGCATCCAACATCCAACCACGGTCCTCTTACACCTTCTGCCTAGGCCAGCCATGGGCAAACTACGGCCCGCGGGCCGGATCAGGCCCGTTCCACTGTTCTATCTGGCCAGTGGAGCCAAAAGAGCAGAGGGTTCTCTTGCTCTCCCCTCCACTCCTTCACCAGCAGCCCAAGATGAGAGTGCCAGCATGGTCAGGTTGCTTTTGTTCCGGCCCTCCGGTCCAGTTTAAGAACCCATGGTGGCCCTCGAGTCAAAAAGTTTGCCCACCCCTGTTTGGCCCTTCAGTTCCATTAGTGCTCCCCCCCCCCCCCGCTTCCTCCAGGACCCTCCTCTCTCCATTCCCTCCCTCATCTTCATTTCCCTGCTGGGCATATCCCGGGCAGCACTGCCAGCCCTGCTGCATCAGGAGTCTTAGGTCCAAGCAGGGATGGCGCCTTGCCCTGAGGAAGGGCTATTTGCCTTTGTCTCCCGTTGTTCCGTGGAGCCCTGGGTGGGCATGTGTGCGCCCCCTCCTTTCCTGGAAGCTGAAAGGTTCTCCCCCTCCCAAACTGGTAGGCGGAGTTTGACACATGAACCCTTAGGGCTCTCCCCCCCCTCCCGGACTGGTGGGTGGAGCTAACAACATGACTGGCACCTGCCACAGGGACATCTCCAAGACAGTGACCCACCAATTAGCACGGGCCAGGGTGCCCGTGGGGCCCATCCCTTCCTGTTCCACCATGGGCCCAACCCCCTCCCTTTCCGTCCTTTAAGAGGGACTCCAGGCCGGACACGTGCGCTCTTTGGAGGCCACCTCCATTGGAGGGGCATCTCCATTAGCCCGGTTGGGTTCCGATTTCCTGTCCCCTCTCCCATAATTCTGATCTTTACCTCGGTGATGGCTCCCGCCCATTACCGGGGAATAAACTCTCTTTAAAACTCCCTGTTGTTCTGTTTCCTGTTTCCTTTCAAACCTAACAGAAGCTTCAGGGGGTACAGGGCCCTGCCAGATGCTTTAGGACCAGTCAGGGTGGCAGGCGAGCAAAGAGCTGGCTCCTCAGCACGGCCTGTTTATTCAGCACTTATTGAGTGCCTACTGTGTGCTTCCTGCTTGGAGGGCTCCTGACCCAGTTAAAAGTGCATGTGAACTCGCCTCCTCGGTGGTTTCTGAAAACTCCACGCTGCTCCCCGGGTAATGGCATGCCCTTTCTGCCGTGCTCAGAGGAAGGTCCCTCTTGCCTTTGTTTTTTCCAAAGTAGCCCCTGTTTCTGGTCTTTTCGGCAGGTAGAGAGCTCTTTTAGCAAAACATAAAAACATCTTTTTCTTGTTCTTCCCCTCAGAGCAGCTGCCTGCAAGGTTAGGGTACCCTCCAATGGTTTTACTCATGGATTTTCACAGAAAAAAAAATTTAATTGGGAGATAACACACATATATATACCTTTATAACTCCATTGTGAACATGTTGAAAGACCTTTAAAATAGTTTGTTTTCTGGAAGCATCTTAATAGGACTTTTGTTCATATAAAATGTTTTTGTTTTGTTTTTTTGGTACAGCTACACGGTGCTAGTTTAGGCACGTCTCCTGAATAGTTAGTTAGTCTTCCTTAAACAATAGGCACTCACTGCTAATAAGCACCATTTAAAAAGCAGGGTTTCAAATCCTTACTTCAAATCCTTAACAGTTCTTTCTGTCCCCTTTCCCACCCCACCTTGAACCCAAGAGCCCAGGTTCAAAGGGATTTAGATAAAAGATGTAGTCAGTCCCCAACTCATTTTTCTAAACATCAAGGCGGCAAAGGCTAGCAGTGGATTAATTTATGGCTCTGCCAAGTTGGACTGATAGAAATCACCATTCACTCTGAAGCTCATTTAGGAGAACTAACTCCTGGAGGACACTTAAATTCACACTCCAGATACCGAGAACAAGAAATGGCAACTCGTTCGGAAAATTCATCTCCGTGGGCCTCCTTAGCAGCAATTAGGGCGCCTGAATGGAGAGGCGCGGGGGAGGCCGGGCTTGGGAAGGGCTGTGGGACCCTGGGCGCTCAGCTGCCTGCCCGCTAATCAGAGCGGCAGCTGCCGGAGCCCCAGGCTGGATGGCAGGTTTCTTTACATTCAGCTTTGAAAAGGGGAGAAAAGGGGAGAGGCCGTCAGGGCCTTAGAGAGGCCCCCACTTTGATGCTGTTCTTCTGAAAGGGCTTTTCAGGGGCATTAATAAGCGGGCTTCTGGAGAGACCAGGCATTCCTCTTGGACCTGCTAAACAGACAAGGAGGATTCCTAGTCATTAGAGCAGTGGCAGCGGGCGGAAATTCCCAGGACAGGCCCCCTCTGGAACCTGGAGCGGGCCCCAGACACCTCCTGAACCCCTTGAAGTGGACTTGAGGTTTCCTGCCCGCTACATGACGTGAACGCCCTTTCTCTGGAATTTCTGTTTTCAGCACATTCAACCGAAATTTGGACTTGACATGAGGAAATAACAGTTTCTTGAGGGGTTAAAAAAAAATTAGAAAAACCTTCTTCTAAGTCAGCCTTAGAAGAATGGGCAAACTACGGCCCATGGGCCGGATCCAGCCCGTTCGGCTGTTCTATCTGGCCCGAGTGCGGAGCCAAAAGAGCGGGCCGTACCCTTTATGTAATGTTTACTTTTAATTTATATTAGTTCACACAAACACTCCATCCATGCTTTTGTTCCGGCCCTCCGGTCCAGTTTAAGAACGCATTGTGGCCCTCGAGTAAAAAAGTTTGCCCACCCTTGTTCTAAGTCCAGGTGGAGTCCGTTAGGGATTCGGCAACAAGGGCAGCTTCCTTCTGTTTCGCCAGCCTGCAGGTTTGGGCTGGAGGCTGTCAAGGTCCTCTCTGTTTTATGGCGGCAAAAGCTCCTTGTCCTGGCTGACTTAGGGGCCGTGCCGGGACGAGCATGCCAACCGTTGTTCTGAGACCCGGCCCCGGGCTCGATCTTCCCACAATCTAGAAATCTGTGGTGAAGAATAAACCGCCCGGGGCCTCCTTCGTGAGCCCCTTCTACGAGCAGACATAGCAGGACCTACACAGAAATGGGGGGCCCCTGTGGACTCAATTCAAATAATGCAAAAATGAAGTCACATGAGGCTGATGGGGAAGCAGAGAGCTGGCCCTTTAGCCGGGCACGCCAGGGCTCGAGTTCCAGCCTCTTCCTAGACTGGTGATCTTGGGTAAGTCATTAAAGTAAACATGCCTGCCTCCCGGAGCTGTCATGAAACTAAATCTGAAGGCGACAGCGTGACAAAGCTGGTGGCCCTAGTGCGTAATAAAAGCGGGTCCCCTCCCACTTGCTGCCACCCGAATGCCTTTATCTGAGGACAAAGTTTGACTATAGATTAGTGGCATGAGCAACGCCTTGGCTCAGGTGTAACCGGTGACTCAACACACAGAGAACACACAGGAGGCCCTACTCTGGCCAATAGGAGGTTCTGACGGTGTTAAATGCTTCGGGGGAGAAGGGCATGGCTAGACTGACTAGACGTGAGGGAAGTGAGAGAGGGTGGGAGGAGGGAGGCCAGGGCCGTGCGGACCAGAGGTGTTCACTAGAAATATAGTGCAAGCCACAGTCCTCCCCCGAGATGTCCCAGCAGCCACATTTGAAAGTAAAGAAACAGGCGACATTTAATGATGGATTTGATTTAACCCAATATTTCCAAAATATGATTATTTCCATCTGTACCAGTGAGCTACTTTACGTTCTCTTTTCCTACCAAGTCTTTGAAATCAGTATCTACGTTACACCTACACCACAGTTCAGACCAGCCGCGTTTCAAACGTTCCGGGTGCTGGGCCACACCGGCTTAGACAAATCCCCAGGCGCCAAACACTGTGTCCACTTTTGGGGGACCAAAATGTCTAGACTAGAGCACGGTTCCTGCCCTCAAGATGCTCACTGTCTGGTTTGGGGTCTAGGACAGATGGGGGAAGTCTTACCCAACTATATACATTTGCCTGTAGTTTCCCAAACTGCTTACTGTAAAACACTAAACCTGTGGCTCCGTCCTTTGCCCCTAAGCCTTTGACACCCCCCCCCCAACCACAGGGCAATCTCCCCTTGCATGGTCTGCAGGAACCACGGCCCTACTGTGCCTCTGACTTGGGAGTTGGGAGGTGCAGCGCCCTGGGAGCAGTTTAAGGGAGGGAGGTACCTTGTCCTCTCATTCCTTCAGGCCACAGATGCCCACGTTCTACTGGGTGCTCCCCGATTCCAGACCAGTTGCCAAGAAACTGACGGCGACGTGTCAGCCCTGACGGAACCTGTTACCTGTCTCCTGGGTGAGCGGCGGCGGCGGCAGGAACCATCCATGGTGAAGACGCAGCTGCTCTCCCCGAGGGCCGCACCCCACCCTCCCCAGCCACCGTCCCTCGCCCCTCCCTTGAGAGCCTCTTCGCTTCCTCTGCCGCCTGGCTGGGCTCAGGGGGAGACGCAGCCCCACATGAAAAGCCAATGGCAGATGCGGCTTGCAGAGCAATCTTGAGCGTGCAGGCCCGGGCCTCAGCAAAACCACAAGTTGAGATTTGCTTTAGATTCCTTAAGCAGTTTTTGGAAATACTCACTTTCTGCAGCTCACCCCTGTGCCCACCCTACGGTCCTTCCTTTGCTATTTCCGATAACGAATTCATATGAGGGAGTTATTGACTCAGTGGGCCGTCTTTCATGGGGATAGTTGCATTTTTAAAGATAAAATAATAATCAAAAGAATGCCTGCCTGGCTGGTGGCCAGTGTAGCTCAGCAGTTGAGCGTTGACCAGGAACCAAGAGGCCGAAGGTTCAATAGAGCCTGGGTTTCGGGCTCGATCCCCTGTGGGTAGTGGGGTGGGTGCAAGGAGGCAGCTGATTGACTATGTTTCTCATTGATGTTTTAAAAAATATATATTTTATTGATTTTATACAGAGAGGAAGGGAGAGGGATAGAGAGTTAGAAACGTCGATGAGAAGAAACATCGATCAGCTGCCTCCTGCACACCCCCCATGGGGGATGTGCCAGCAACCAAGGTACATGCCCTTGACCGGAATCGAACCTGGGACCCTTCAGTCTGCAGGCCGATGCTCTATCCACTGAGCCAAACCAGTCTTGGTTCTCATTGATGTTTATATCTTTCCATCCCTCCCTTTCTTCTCTCTCTAAAAAATTAATTAAAACATATTTTTAAAAAAAGAATACCTAATATGTATTGAGTGCTTACTAGGTGCTAGGCACCGTGCTAAAAGGGTAAAGCCTCACTTCAGGAAATGACTGAACAGTGATGGAGTTTCAAGCATATGACACCAGGTGAAACAGAGGTGCTTTTATTTTATTTTTTAAAAATATATATTTTATTGATTTTTTAAAATATATTTTATTGATATTTTTTACAGAGAGGAAGGGAGAGAGATAGAGAGCTAGAAACGTCGATGAGAGAGAAACATCGACTAGCCTCTTGCATACCCCTACCGGGGATGTGCCTGCAACCAATGTACATGCCCTTGGCCGGAATCGAACCCGGGACCGACCGACGCTCTACCACTGAGCCAAACCGGTTTTGGCTATTTTATTGATTTTTTTATAGACAGGAAGGGAGAGCGATAGAAAGTCAGAAACATTGATGAGAGAGAAACATCAATCAGCTGCTTCCTGCACACTTCCCACTGGGGATGTGCCCGCAACCCAGGTACATGCCCTTGACCGGAATCAAACCCGGGACCTTTCAGTACACAGGCCGACGCTCTATCTACTGAGCCAAACCGATTTTGGCTGGACTAGAGGATTTTCTTTGGAGCTTTTTCACTGTTTTATTTATGATGTGAACAACAAGAAGGAACTCTATGGAAAGTAACCTCCCAGGGAGATCTGATCATAAATTCCTAAATAGACAGGTCAAGGTGGGTAGTCACGCCTCAGGCCTGTAACTTCTTCAGTAAAAGGTTAATCTTTGCCTTGAGCAAGCCCTGTCCATAGTTTCTGTGCACCTAGGTTAATGAAATGTCTCTTTTCAGATCCTTCCGGAAAAACCAGCCCCAAGAGAGCACATAATCTTTAACTGCCCTGAACCCAACCCGCACCTTGCTTTCTCCCACCTGGAGGTCACCTTCCTATGTTTCCTCCTTAATTCCAAACGCATCAAAGAAGCTGCAGGCTGTCTTTCCGAGAAGCATCCTCTCAGTCTGCTGAGATCTTGCTGCCAGGCGCAGCCTCTGTTATCTGTCTCACTGGTGGTACCAGGAAACGGACTTCCTTGTATTAAGTACACTTCGTGTGTTAGTGTTTCTAGTAAGATGACTTTGCGTTAAAGTGAAATGTGATAGTTCTGGCTTTTAAAAGGTGACATATAAATACATGTTGCAACTTATTTTTTAAAATTTTCCACAGGTTTGGAAACTTTTGCCTGGTTCCATAACATCCCTGACCACGATTACTTAGCCAGTCTCTTCCTGAGGTCTATTCGAAAATGTCACTGGACCCAAGCTTGTGTATCCAACGCATCAAAAGGCCAAAACTCATAATGTCAGAGTTTGGAGTAAGGAAATGTTTATGGGTCAAGAAGATGCCAACCAAGAAGATGGGAGACCTCATAGTGGCTCAAACTCATCTTTCTCAGTGGACTAGGTTAAGGGTGCTTAAAGGGTTAGGAGCAAATGGTTTGCAGACGAGCTTGTGGGGCCAGTTTTAATTGGGAAACCTTGGAGCTTGGCCATTTATGATCAGGGGTGACAACACCAGAAATTCCTCAACATCAGATCCTTCGCCTCTGAAAGTGTCCAGGGTTCAAGTTCTGGTTATCTCCCGTCTCTGGTTCTGTGGAGGGGCCAGGGTTGCAAGACTTCAGTTCCGGGGGCAGCTGGAGGTCAAAGTTCTCTTTTCTGCACATGCTTCTGCTGCGTGACTTGCAGTGTTGTTCTGTTGTCTCTGAAAAGCAACCCCGTATCTTGTTAAACTGCTGGTTCTGTGGTTACACAAGCTCTCCTATCACAAGCAATGCTGGGTGAATACGTGACCTTGAACTAACAGCATTGTGCACAGGACTCAGGCTTTCTGTGGGACAAATTCAGGCATCATCCGAGATCGTTCCTTCCCTTCATCCCCATCCACTTCGGCCTCCGGTCCTGTGGGTTCTATCTCCAAAACAAACCTCAGCCACCACTTCTCTCCTGGTGCTCCATCTCCATCTCCATCCACCCAGTCCCGTGGACACACCCACGTGAGAGGCCCTCGCCTTCCTGTCCTTGCATCTCGCTCTTTGGGGGAAGAGCGTTCTTGGGGCCTTGGATTTCCCATCTCTGGAAGAGGATCAGTGTGTCGAGGCGTCCTGATTTTTCTGTGACGGGGCTCCATTTGGAGGCTCTCAGAGAAAGGACGCCTGTTAAACCTGGAGGGAAGAGCAGACGAGTGTCTTGGTGTCCCGGAATGGACATACACTCAATTGAACCTTCAGTGCGTGTTTGCCACCTGTGGGTTTCCAAGGCATTTCGTGGACCAGGGACAAGACAGGAGTTTTTATAGCACTGGAGACAAATTCACTTTCAGGAGACCCTGAGATTGAAATTCTGCCACAGCTTTAGAATGTAGTCCTACACTGAGGGCACTGGAGGAAGTTCCAGGATGAGGATGGATTCAGAGCCCAGAGTCCTGAAGTAGAGGAGCTAAAACACCGGAGCCCCAGCTGGTTTGGTTCAGTGGATAGAGCATCAGTCTACGAGCTGAAAGGTCCTGGGTATGATTCTGGTCAAGGGTGCACGCCCAGGTTGCCAGCTCGATCCTCAGTTAGGGGGCGTGCAGGAGGCAGCCCATCAATGATTCTCTCTCATCATTGATGTTTCTATCTCTCTTTCCCTTCCTCTCTGAAATCAATAAAAATATTTTTTAAAAAGGGGAAGGGCCATCATCCTTCAAATACCAATAAGACTTTAAAATAAATAAATATCCCCCGGAGAAAGGAGCATGGCCAGATGAGGCCCCTGTCACCAGAAATCGGAAAATGAAAACCAGCGGTGGTAACAAAGGAAAGGCATTGGTGTGTTATCACCTTGGCCTGCTTTATCTCTCTCCCCCCTTATAATAAATATGCAATCGTGCATTTATTGAGCATGTATTGTGTGCCATGCATTTTCCCATAAGCTTTTCTTTCATCTTCCTAACAACCCCATTTGACAGAGAAGGGAACGAAGGGGCAGAGAGCATTTTCATTTTTAGCCCTTCAGGGGTGGAGTCCCTGAGCAGACAGTATGGCCTGAGGGCAGGTGGACCCCTTGACAGCGTCCCTGAACAATTAAAGCACGTATCGAGGTGGATGATCTGCACACTGCGCTTCAGTCAGTGAATACCTACACTAGCGTACACTTAAGCTATAGACAGCAGCCTAACACTGTGGAAGATCAGACCCTAGAGAGAGACTTCCTGGGTTCGAGCCTGGTTTCACCATTACCGGTCATGTGACCTTGGGCAATGATTCTCTCTCCTCATGGATGTTTCTATCTCTCTCTCCCTTCCTCTCTGAAATCAATTAAAAAAAAATTTTTTTTAAGGGGAAGGGCCATCACCTTTCAAATACAAATAAGACTTTCCTTTACCTCTCTGGGATCATTTACCTTAAGGGGTGTTGAGAGAATTACATGAGTGAAGACACTTAAAGTACTTAGGGCAGTGCGTGGCATAAAGTGGACAGCGTGTGGCATAAAGTGAGCACTCAGTTAGTGGCACTCTGCCTGCTGCCCAGGCCTTAACCAGGGTACCAGTAGGGAGTGCTGACTTGGTGTCAAGTGCTGGGCTGGGGGACATAAAAGCACTCCTCCCGAGGGGGGTCTCCGGGACTCCTCACACCATCCTGCAAGGACATGCTTTGTCCAGTGGGGGACCAGAAGCTCCAAAACAACCCGGATGTCGCACATCCAGCTGCTAAGGGGCAGGATGGAAATCCACGCCCTGCTTTGTCTGCTTCCAGTACCTGGGCTCAGTACCAAGCACGGAAGCTGGTTGTTAGGGCGCGGTCTGCTCTCTGGCAAGCCCAAGGCATGGGCTGCCCTTCCTGCCCACAGGTATGTGAACACATGCACAGCACATGCACACACACAGCACTCATATGCAAACACATACACAGCACACACACACAGCACTCATATGCAAACACATACACAGCACACACACACAGCACTCATATGCAAACACATACACAGCACACACACACAGCACTCATATGCGAACACATACACAGCACACACACACAGCACTCATATGCGAACACATACACAGCACACACACACAGCACTCATATGCGAACACATACACAGCACACACACACAGCACTCATATGCAAACACATACACAGCACACACACACAGCACTCATATGCGAACACATACACAGCATACACACACACAGCACTCATATGCGAACACATACACAGCACACACACACAGCACTCATATGCAAACACATACACAGCACACACACACAGCACTCATATGCGAACACATACACAGCACACACACACAGCACTCATATGCGAACACATACACAGCACACACACAGCTCTCATATGTGAACACATACACAGCACACACATACAGCACTCATATGCGAACACATACACAGCACACACACAGCTCTCATATGTGAACACATACACAGCACACACACACAGCACTCATATGCAAACACATACACAGCACACACACACAGCACTTATATGTGAACACATACACAGCACACACACACACACAGCACTCATATGTGAACACATACACAGCACACACACACACACACACACACACACACACACACAGCACTCAGGTGAGCGACTTCCCCAATACCTGTGCCCTCTGCTGACTGTGCTGCCACGATTTCTAGTCTGAAAGGCACTTTCCCATAATACGGTTGCCAGTGGTGTAGGAAATGACTCAAAATAAATGAATTCTTGACATGGTGAGATGCTGAGGACATTGGATCTTTCTTATTTCCAGTTCAGGAAAACAAGAGGCTTTGCCAAACGAGAGCAGACCAAGCCCTGAGGGGAAAGTTTGCATCTGTGCCAGTAAGCTCTTGAGCAATAAACACATGGTTTGATCGCCTCTAACTTTTCTTCTTCATAATTCAGGGTCTGGGTGGGATAACTAGCAGAGGGGTGCACGGGGGGGGGGATTTTTACACTGGTCAACAATACAATAATGATTCTTGAAGGCAAAACAGAAAATATTTGCAAAAAATGAGCAATGATAGGATTTCTCATCACACAGCTCTGCACCACCCTGCACACATCTCTCTTCTTACAATAAAAACACCTCAAATTTTCCATCAGGCAGAAAATTGTTCTCGCTCTTCCTTTCCCTCGCCTCCTCTCTCTCACTCTCTCTTTCTGTCTTCCTCAGAAGAGAGAAGAGAGAATTTCTTCCTCTTCTAGGAAGAGATTCTTCAATGTCAGACACTAGAGATCATCTAATACAGGTCACCAATTTTAAAGCCAGGCAAATCTGGGTTTGAATCCTAGCTCTGACACCTTAAATTCCCTTAGTTATTTCACATGTAAAATGGACTTAAAAGTACCGTATTTGCCGGCATATAAGACGATCTTTTGGCCCTGAAAAATATGCCTCCAAGTGGAGGGTAGTCTTATACTGCGAGTATATAACAAACTCTGTATTTTTAGTGGAAATGTTAGGGGGTCGTCTTATACGCCGGCAAATACGTATTTTTCAGGGCCAAAAAATCGTCTTATACGCTGGCAAATACGGTAACACCTAGCCCTAGCCGGTTTGGCTCAGTGGATAGAGCGTCAGCCTGCAGACCTAAAGGTCCCGGGTTAGATTCCAGTCAAGGGCACATACTTTGGTCGCAGTCTCCTCCCATGTCTGGGCCCTAGTCTCTCACATTGATATTTCTCTCTGTCTTTCCCTCTCTCTTCCACTCTCTCTAAAAATCAATGGGAAAATATCCTTAGGTGAGGATTAAAAAGAAATAAAAAGAAGAAGAATTAACAGATTTTTAAATAATAATAATAATACCTAGCATTCATTGGTTTGAGGGTTAAATGAGCTAATATTCATAAGGTCCTCAGCTCAGTAACATAGCCCATGTTACTAGATGTTCCTTGTTGTTAGCATCCTATCCAACACCTTCATTTCATAGACAAGGGAACTATCAGAGAAAAGTGATTTCTCTACGGTCATATGGCCAGTTAGTGGCAGAGCCAAGACTAGATCCAGGCAGCCAATCCCAGTCCTCTTCCTACGGTATCACACACAGCATCGTTCATTCACCAACGTCAAGCAGAATGACGCTGGGACGTTTTCCAGTTGGTCACATGCGTGCCGAGCTGATGGCGGTGCTGGGGCCGGAGCCGAGGGCACCCTGGATTGCTGGCTCCCCGCAATCAGCGGCCGGCTGAGCAGGAAGGGGAAGCAGCTGCGTGTGCCGCATGGACACAGTCTCTGGGGCGATGGGCCCTGATAAAGCTGGTTTCCACAGAGCGCTAAGCAACCGTCCTCTCGTTGCTAACTTATCTTTTGGAAGCTGAAGCTGCAGAAAAGAGAAGTTGATAGGATGGTGTCACCGTCAAACATTTTCAAACACTCCGGAAGCAGACAAGCCTGGGTGTCCAACCAGCCCCAATCCGCATCCCTGAGGGTCTCTCTCTGTCTCCAAAGCCCCCCTCCCAATGCTGAGAGCCTTGTGTTATTGCCTGTCCTGTGCCCCTGCTGGGCAAATTGGTTTCTGTGCAGATGACACCTGAAGAAGCAAGTTGCTCCCAGGGATGGCCGGTTCTCTGAGGTATAGTCTCCATGTCGCTAGAGATGGTATATGTCAAGCCCTCTTCCCCTTTTGGGTGGGAGATCCAATATCTTGAAGCTGCCCAAGACTGCTTCGGTCCGCAAGTTCCCTTAATAAACTCTTGGTTTAATTCTGGAGTTGTCAGCCTCTTTCTCTGGTCTCACAACCCCATATTCCTTTGGAGTCGTTCCAGTACACCTCGGAAATTTTACACAACAGCCCCGGTTTTGCCCAGATGGTACGTTTTACCTCAAATGCTCCTCCCTTTCCCTTTTCTTAAAGGACACACACACACACACACACACACACACACACACACTATCACACATGTGCCCTATAGAAAGCATTTAAATTGTCCCCAGCATTGCTGACACCGGTTTGGCTCAGTGGATAGAGCGTCGGTCTGCGGACTGAAAGGTCCCAGGTTCGATTCCGGTCAAGGGCATGTACATTGGTTGCGGGCACATCCCCGGTAGGGGGTGTGCAAGAGGCAGCTGGTCGATGTTTCTCTCTCATCGACGCTTCTAGCTCTCTATCTCTCTCCCTTCCTCTCTGTAAAATATCAATAAAATATTAAAAAAATAAATAAATAAAATAATAAATAAATAAATAAATTGTCCCCAGCAACATTCAATTCCAGTTTAGGAGGATCCAGTGACCTACAGTCAGGGCAGTACAGTTCCTGGTGTTTCCAGAGAGAACAGAATCCATTAATTCTGACAAATGTCCCCAGGATCCTGCCTCTTTCTGAAATCCAGCCAGACCCCAGGTTGGGGCGCCTCACAGACCATCTAGGCTGTCTCTGCTCCGGTCAGTGGCCAGGTGTCCACAGCTGCCCAGACCAACCATCTGTTTTTCAAGCCTGCGCCACCCGAACCCTCTCCACTTAGTAAACGGAGGGGAGGGGGAGACAGGGAGGGACCTGGAAGGTGGGAGGGGGAGGGCCCACGGTTATGCTCATTTCAACCGTTTGGTAATAATGATGATAATTCTGCAGAAAGGTCACTGGACCGGAAGTTAGGAGGCCTGGGTCCTAATCCTAAATGAACCCCATGCACTTAGGCTGGTCACTTGCCTCTGCACCTCAGCGTTCGCTGCTCTGTGCCTGGGTTCGCCTTCATGGCCTGGTTTGATTCTTCTAGTGCCAGGTCTCTAGAGTGACGATCTTCAGTCCTGATGACACATTATAGCTTTTCAAAATATAGCACATGCCATATTTTGTGTATTGAATCCTCCTTAAACCACAACAATGTAGGTAGGGTATTTGACACGTGAAGAAATTAAGATACCTATTGGTTGGGCTAACCATGGCAGAGCTTAGTGCTAAAATGAGTTAGTTCGACTTCCAGCCACCTGTGGCTCACACTGCCCTCTTGGGTGCAGACGCTCTCCCCAACAAAAGGTCAAAGAGAAGGACTCTTTGTAAGTGGGCAAATGCCAAAGAGGCTTTGTCCCCTAGGGTCAGGGGTCAAGGATTTGGGCTATTTCCCGAGCTCTTTTGATGTCTTTTTAATATTTAGAACCCAAGGCAGGATTCAACTTAGCTCCAAACCCTCTCTGTTTCTTGGGCTTCGGAGCTGGAAAGCAGGGCTGATTTCAACCAGGTCCCAACCTCCAACCCAGAGCTGGAAAGTACTGTCACGTGTGACAGCAGTGATGGCCTCTGCAGCCCTCGCTCAGGCAGGTTAGGGTTAGAGGAAGATGCCCTCTGTCTCCACTCGGGGAGATGAAGCCCACCCTCTGTGTGGTAGGTGGGATGCCCACAGAGATAGGCACATCCCGAGGGGCCTCAATGCTGGGGTAGCGAAATGCTGAGCTCTGCCTCCCCCTCCCCCTAAGCTCCTCTGACAGACAGGAGGCTGCTGCTGCTGATTCGTGTCCCCCAAATTTCACCTATCGAAGTCCTAACCCCCAGTACTTCGGAATGTGACTGTGCTTGGAGATGGGACCTTGAAATAGGTGATTAAGGTTAAATGAGGTCCTATGTGTGGATCCTAATCAATATAACTGGTGTCCTTATAAGAAGAGGACATCTGGACACAGACACACACAGAGGGGAGGCCATGTGAGGACCCAGGGAGGAGACGGTGCCCATCTACAAGCCAAGGAGAGAGGCCTCAAGAGAAACCAGCCCTGCGGACACCTTGGTCTTGGAGTTTTAGCTTCCAGAATCACGAGAAAATAGATTTCTGTTGTGTAAGCCACCCAGTCTGTGATCCTTTGCATGGCAGTCTGAGTATACTGATCCAGGCACCTGCTCCAGACCCCTTCACCCCAGCACCTCTCTGGCCCTCGAGGATTGCCTCTGCTTTCTCCTCTGAACCCCCACCCCCACTACCCTACAGTTCTGGATTCATCAAGTCCTTGGGATAAAAAAAACAAACAAAAAAAAAACAAAAAAAAAACTGACTCCTCCACAATCCACTGCCAAATCTTCCCATTCCAGGGGCTTTGGGGTGCTGATTGCTGTTTCAAAGTGGGCTGGGAGGAGTAAACTGCTATTGGGGTTCCTAAGGGGCTGAGGAGAGCACAGGAAATACAGACAAAACCAACTGATTGATGCTGAGTTAGAGCCCTGGCTGGTGCCGCCAAGTGGTTAGAGTGTTGGCCGGCCCACCAAAGGGTTGTGAGCTTCATTCCTGGCCAAAGGCACATACCTGGGTTGCAGGTTGTATCCCTGGCCCTGGTCGGGGTGTATGCGGGAGGCAGCCAATCAATGTGTCTCTCTCACATCGATGTTTCTCTCTCTCTCTCTCTCTCTCTCTCTCTCTCTCTCTCTCTCTCTCTCTCTCTCTTTCTTCTTCTTCTTCTTCTTCTTCTTCTTCTTCTTCTTCTTCTTCTTCTTCTTCTTCTCCTCCTCCTCCTCCTCCTCCTCCTCCTCCTCCTCCTCCTCCATCTCTTCCTACCTGCCCCCACCCTTCCAAGCACGCTTAAAAAAAAAAAAAAACCTAAAAAAAAAAATCCTTGGGTGAGGATTTAAAAAAATGAGTTGGAGTCGTGTTCCGCATGTGACAACTGAGCTTCCACCCCTCGGGAGCCTTCACACAGACTCATGGAAACTAACAGTAGGTGGTTCCCGCATTTCCAGGAGCAAGGCCCTCCCTCAGTTAATTAGTACAGGGCTTCCTGGGTCAGGGTGGGTGACGCTGAGCCGTGGACAATCCTCTTAGCCTTAGAACCTGGGTGCACAGATTCCCAAGTACCTCCCCAGCTTCCCTCCCCCCACCCCCAGGAGTGAAAGGAGCCGAGGGGTGGAGGGGGAATGCCCGTGACACACGCTGTGTTTGCTCTGGGCCTGGCTATCGACTCCAGGGGCCTTATCATTGTGCCCTCGGCCTGGGCTGGGCGGGCCTGCATGCGGGAGATCTGGACCCACCGCCCGGTGGCACAGAGGAAAGGAGAAGTGGAGGGAAGGCCGCGGCAGAGCGAGAAGGAAGCTGCTGGCTGCACCATGAAAACGCTGCTTCTCTTGCTGCTGGTGCTCCCGGCCTTGGCACAGGCCCTGGGCCCCCTGCACAGGTGAGGCCACATCCCAGCACTGTGCCCAGCGGGGCAGGGCCCTGACTCAAGCCGAGGGCTCCTCTGGGAGAGGGAAGCTGGTGGGGAAACAGGAAGGAGAAGAAACCGAGGGCTCAGGAAAGGTTTACCAGGCGGCCGCCTTGTGTTAGCCATAGTCTCCGGTCCGGCACAAGCCCCTCCTGGGCCCCCACCTCTGATGCAGCTGCCTGCCCGAGCCCCAGGGACCCTCTCACGTTGGAAACAGCAGGACTGTGCAGCTCAGAGGACCTGAGCACTTTCCGAGGGGCTGACCACTGCCCCCAGAGTTTCTCTGTCCCTTTGAGTCAGTCCCCCATGGTGTGCATGAAGCCGTGCAGACCATCCCACAGCCCCTCGCCCCTGACCTCCGAGGGCCGGTCTCTGGGAGGGAGGGCCATCTCAAGTCTCAGGGTCTGAGGGGCTACAGGAGGCTGGGCAGGCTGGGGCCCAGGGGCCCTGATCCTGGTCAAATCCTGGCGCACTCCCGTGCAGACCCCCTCCTGTGTAACCCCCAATTAACCTCTGGGAAAATGGGGCGGGGAGGGGAGTCAGAGAGAGGCAGGAATAGATCTCTTCCTCACACAGGGTGCCCCTCAGGAGGGGTCAGTCCCTCCGAAAGAAGCTGCGAGCACGGGGCCAGCTCTCCGAGTTCTGGAAATCCCAGAACCTGGACATGGTCCAGTTCACCGAGACCTGCACGATGGACCAGAGTGTCAACGAGCCCCTCGTCAACTACTTGGATGTGAGGCCTCCTGGGGCAAAGGCTGGAGGGAGGAGGGAGAGGGGGGGAGGAGGGGGAGTGGGGACACCCACTGGCATGGTGAGTGGGCAGCAGCATTGAGGCAGGGCGGATTTCTCCTCTGGGATGGCCCATATGACTGATGCCAGGGTCCCCGTGGACTTGGCCGAATAAGCCCAGTGCACCTGAATGTGTGGACCCATGTGGGAGGACAGGGAGAAGCAGAGCGAGCCCAATGATTCTCATCATAATGAGCATCAAGATAGTGGTTAGATTTCCTCCCTCTCCACCCTTCCTCTGCCATCTACCTCTGATGGCCACTTCCCAGGTCTCTGAGCCCAGGTCTGTGCTGGCCCAGACCCTGCCCATGGAGCCCCCCACCCCTGGGTCCCTCCCCCTCCCCAGCACCCACAGCTGGCTCCCTTCCCGCCCTGGCCTGCAGATGGAGTACTTTGGCACCATCTCCATTGGCTCCCCACCGCAGAACTTCACCGTCATCTTTGACACCGGCTCCTCCAACCTCTGGGTCCCCTCCGTGTACTGCACCAGCCCGGCCTGCAGTAAGTGGTCCACGAGCCCCCACAGGGAATGGCTGGAGGCCAGGCCTGGGATCTGGAGCCTGGCACCCTGGGGGAAGGGGGTGGGCTCCAGTAACTGGCCGTCCCTGCACACCAGCCTCCCCTCTCCTCCTCTGCCTCTGCCCTAGCACTGCCTTTGTTAGAGACAGGGCTGGGTCAGGAAGAAAGTTAAAACTGATTGCTATCCAAGCTAGCAACTTCCATACTGACCAGAATCAGCAGGGGGGAAACTCCACCACCAAACAAATGCACATTTTTTAACACTTTCCTTGGAACACCTCAAGGAATGTGGGGACAGTTCCATTGCAGTGGCTCTTTCTGGGCAGGTAGGTGGGTCAGGTGCCAGTGTAGACTGTTCACCTGCATCCAGGAGGCCTGGTGATCTCGCTCCCACCATAACAGAGAGGGGCTGGTGGGACAATGGGGCGGTGGACCCATTTGGCCAGAGGTCACTCAGAGGTCTTTGTGAAAACTGGAAAAGGAAGAGCTAAGGAGAGGCATCTCAGTCCATGTAGGACAACGTTGAGAGACGATGCCTCAGGCAACACTCAAGGTGTCCATGGGTTTGTGTAAGATGTTGGGAGTGTCTTCCTGGAATGGCCAGTGTTTGTCCTGAGTTTCTTTAGAATGCCAGTCTCTGAGCCCCAGTGGTTGGCAGAGACTGATGCCTGGCATTTATCCTGTGTGCCTTAGGCGCTCACAGGCAATTACATTTGCTCAGAGACAACTATTTGGCCTCCATTAGCCCACCGCGTATGTCTAGAGGGGAATGTAGGGGTCACGAGGGAGGGCCATGGCCAACCTTTCCAGGTGCGCCTGCTCATCACTGCGTCCTCAGACTGGCCAGGGAGGGAGATCTGGTTCCCACTGGCCCGTGGGACAGCAGAAAGGAGCGGTGGCGAGGAAGGCTGAGGCAGAGCGAGAGAGGAGCTGCTGGTTGGGCGGAAGTCAGGGAAGCAGCTCTACACTCTGGGGTGGGGCAGGGATGAAGGCAGCGGGCTGATGGCCCAGGCAAGAGCGGCACCTTTGCTTTCCAGAGACACATCCCAGGTTCAGCCCTTCCCAGTCCAGCACATACAGTGGCCCAGGGGGCCACTTCTTCATTGAGTATGGGACGGGGAGCTTGTCCGGCGTCATCGGAACCGACCAGGTGTCCGTGAGTATAATTCCTTCATGTTCCCTCTCTTGGTCAGGAACTTGGGAGACAGAACACCGTTCTGAGCTCTTAGGGGAGCAGCTTCCGATCTGCCTCAGGAAGAGGTGGAAGCAAGGAGCTGGAGCTGGCTCCCAGGGAAGGGGGAGGCCTGGCCAGGCCTGAGGTGCGGCCGGCAGTGGGCCAGTCCAATGTGCTAGGTCCTAGAGAGGCAGCAGGGGGGTGGGGTGGGGGTGGGCAGGGATTCCTGCAGGACACAGGACACAGGACACAAGGCACAGGGCCGAAGCAGGGTTCACAACTGGACCAATGGCCCCAAGGCACCAAGGAGGCAAGACCAGGTCTCCATCTTGAAGGAACAAGACGCCCACGCCGGGGCAGACGGTGGGAACTCAGTTACTGAAATAAGGCAACAAGGTAGGGGCTGGGAGTCCAATCATAGAGACAAGGCAGAATCCAAGTTCAAGGTCAGCCCTGAATTCGATGCTGAGCTGGTGAGCTGCTCCTTAAACTCCCATTGACCAAAGGTCCTGTGGGTCCCAGAACTGTGGGAACCCAACCAAGGTGGGGACAGAGAGCCAGGGGAGCCCTGGTCCTGCCCTACCCAGGTTTGTGGGCACAAGTGCAGTAGCCCCCGCTTTTCCATGGTTTCGTTTTCTGTGGTTGTAGTTATCCTCCGCCAACCACAGCCTGACAGTATTAAATAAAACATTACAGAAAAGAACAATTCCTAAGTTTCAAACTGCACGCTGATCTGAGGAGCAGGATGAAGTCTTGCTCCACTTCACTCTGTCCCACCGGGATGTGGTTTGTTCCTTTTGTCCAGCGTATCCCCGCTGTAAGCGCTCTCTGCTCATTAACCAGTTAGGAGACAACTCAGTTATCAGACCAGTTATCAAAGAAAGAGCTGAAACCAGTTTGGCTCAATGGATAGAGCATCAGCCTGTGGACTGAAAGATCCCAGGTTCGATTCCGATCAAGGGCATGTACCTTGGCTGCTGATCGATGATTCTCTCTCATCGATATTTCTAACTCTCTATCCCTCTCTCTTCCTCTCTGTAAAAAATCAATAAAATATATTTAAAAAGAGAGAGAGAGAGAGAGAGAGAGAGAGAGAGAGAGAGAGAGATCACTTTAAGTACCTTTTATTAGTGCATTGTTTTGTTCTATTTTATGATTAGCTATTGTTAATCTCTTACAGGGCCTAATATAGAAATTAAACTTTATTATAGGTACATATAGGGAAGAAACAGCATATATAGGGTTCAGTATTACCCTTAGCTTCAGGCATCCCCTGGGAGTTTTGGAATGTTCACCCTGTGGATAAGGGGGTACTATTGAATACGCCCAGGCCTTTGGGGAAACAGAGGCTGACCCACTCCTGATGAGCAGTTACAGCTCTGGGGGGTCCTGCCCCAGGGCTCAGGCTCCATCAACATCCCTTTAAAGGGGGTGGGAGTCGGACATATGGAGTGAGAAAAAAAATGCCAAGAGCAAGACACACAGCGTCTATGTAAAAAATACCACATACAGATAAAACAACACACTGTATTTCCTATTAGAACATACGTACAAGTACAAATGACTGCTCAGAAGACTACATCACATTCCTAACGGATCATCATAATTACCTGCTCATTAATTATGATGAGGGTATGGGAAGGGAACTGTATCCTTTGGCTTGCTGCTTATCTGCTGGCCCACTGGGTGGTGTGGAGCAACAGCCAAGCCCACAGCAACTCCAGCTTCCCTTGGCCCCTCCTTCAAGTCTCCTGGCTCCCAGCCCAGCTGCACGTTTAGCTCCGTAACAGACAGTGGCAGCTAGGGCTACAGGACACCCAGTCATCGAGGCTTAGAGGCAGTGAGAGAACAATGTGGGTTCTAGCCCACCCTCCACCTCGAAGTTCCAATTCACTCTTCTCCCACCTGACATCTGTCTTCCCTTACGGACTGCCGAACTGCAGACTTCAGTCTGCAACACCAGGACAGAGCGAATTCCTGCTGTACACCAGTTAACCAGCACCTGCAATGGTTTACGGTCAACTGTCCAGAACACAATCCTTTGTGTACGTAGCACCTATTGGCTCTGCTTCTCTGTTACAGATAAGCAAGACGTGCTAACAATTGTGGATGCAGTGAATGCAATTCTTATGAGACAATTATAGCCTGAAATGTGTATACTAGAAAAGATGAAAATCAACCATGTAAGCATCTACTTTAAGCACAAAGAATAGGAAAACAAGCAAACCACAAACAACAAGTCAAACCCAAAGAATGAAGGAAGGAAATAAATAGAAGAATAGGATGGATGTCAATCAAACAGAGAAAATCAACAAAGCCAAGAAAATTCGTAACAAAGATTAATAAAATTTGTAAACCTCTAGCAAAATTAATAAAAAACTGAAAGAAACTACAACTTGATATTATAAATGAAAAATAATGTATTAATAAAGATCCTGAAAACATTAAAATGATAGCAGTATATCAAGAATAATTTTATATTGATGAATTTTACAATTTTCTTAAAAAATGGCAAATGCCTTGAGAAATTACAGCATGCTAAAACTGACACAAGAAAAACATGGAAAATGTGAATATGCCAATGTCTATTTAAATATTGATGGTTATTAAAAACCTCTCCACAAAGAAAACTCCAGGCCTAGGTAACCTCAGTGGTAAATTCTTCCAAACATTTAAGGAAGAAATAGTACAAACCTTACACAAATTCTCCCAGACAATTGATGAAGAAAGAACACTTGTCCTAGCTGGTTTGGCTCAGTGGATAGAGAGCATCAGCCTGCAGACTGAAGGGTTCCAGGTTAGATTCCAGCCAAGGTCATGTGCCTAGATTGTAGGTTCAATCCCCAGTGTGGGGTGTGCAGGAAGCAGCTGACCAATGATTCTCTCTCATCATTGATATTACTATCTTTCTCTCTCTCCCTTCTTCTCTGAAATCCATAATACACACACACACACACACACACACACACACACACACACACGGAACACTTCATAATATCATGATGCTTTATAATAACATCAAAAACATCAAATACCTACAAGTAAATTTAACAAAATAATGTGCAAGATCTCTAAGAACTGCAAAATATTACTGAGTGAAGAAATTAAGAAAGATCTATATAAGTTGAAAATAAACCATGCTTCTGACTCACTATTAAAAATAAGTTATTTTTTGTCAATCAAAACAAGAGCAATTTTTATTAGAAATTGACAAGCTAATTCTAAAATTCATATGAATATGTAATACAGTCTAGATGAAGAAAAATACCACCAAGTATACGACATTATGAATATATAGTAATTTAGATATGTAATATTGACACATGATAGGCAAATAGAAAAATAGAACAGAATAGAAAATTCAGAGACTACTCTGAACATGATCCTGCAGGGGAGGACATGATGGTATAGTTATTAAGTGGTACTAGGTCATCTGGATATTCATATAGTAAAAAAAGAACAAAAAGAAGAAGAAGAAGAAGAAGAAGAAGAAGAAGAAGAAGAAGAAGAAGAAGAAGAAGAGGAAGAAGAAGTGGAAGAAGAAGAAGGAAAATCTATAGTGACTCTTACTTCACACATCAAAGCACTTCTCATAGACTATAGATATGGAAAAAGTAAAACAATAAAGCTTTTAGAAGAAAACAGAAAAATATCTTTATGACCTTTCGGTAAGCAAAACTTACTGAAGTTTCAAAACCCACTAATTGAAAAGAAAAAGATTGATAACTTTGACTATATCGAAATACTTATCTTCTGTTCATTAAAAAACACCATTCGAGAGTAAAAATACCAGCCACAGTCCGGAGATGTTTCTAATATCTCCATCCAACAAAGGATTTGTTTCCAATCAATAAGAAACACGCAGACAACCTACTTCAAGGATATATCCAATGTCCAATGTCATTAGTCGTCAGGAAATAAAAATTAAAATCAAATGTACCCACCACATATTCACCAGAAGATTGAGAAGGAAAAGAAGACAACATCCAGTGTTGGTGAAGTACTGGCAACTAGAACTCTCAAAATATTGGCACTGAAAACATTGATCGGTACAAGTCACTTTGGAAAATTCTATCAATATTTATTCAATTCTGTCAGCATCTACGCACATGCTATGATCTAACAATTTTACTCCCAGACATATATCCAACAGAAATATGTACACGTGCTCACTCAAAGACAAGCACAAGCTGCATTATTAGCAATAGTCAGGTACAGGAAACAACCCAAACATGCCTCATGGTAGATGCATACATACTGATGGCATCTTCATACTGTGTAATACAAAGGCAATGAACAAATCAAAACAGCATGCAACAATGTTGGGTGACAGAAGCCAGCCACCAAAGAATTCATTCTGTATGATTCCATTTATATAAAATTCAAAAATAAGCAAAGCCAATCCATGCTGTTAGAAACCAGGAGACTGGTCACTTGTGAGGAAAGGTGTGAGAGTTGACAGGGTGCATGGGGGGAGGGGGTGCAGGGGGGCAGTTTCTGGGGATTGCAATGTCCTGTTTCTCAGTTTGAGAGCTTGCTCACATGGGTGAGTACAGTTTATGAACACTCACTGAACTGCACACTTCTGATTTCTGAATTATACTTCGACCAAAAGGGTTTACATTTAAACATTGAGTGGGACTATGGCAAAAATCATGGTGCCCATTTAATCAAGAAGAGTTGAGTCGAAGAAGAATTAGCTTCAGGAGAGAGGAGAATCTGGGGCCCGGGGGCCCTTTGCCAAATTTCCTCTGGGCTTTCTCCCATCAGGTGGAAGGGCTGACTGTGGTTGGCCAGCAATTTGGAGAGAGTGTCACGGAGCCTGGCCAGACCTTTGTGAACGCAGAGTTTGACGGCATTCTGGGCCTGGGATACCCCTCCTTGGCTGTTGGAGGGGCGACTCCGGTGTTCGACAACATGATGGCCCAGAACCTGGTGGACGTACCCATGTTTTCTGTCTACATGAGCAGGTAAGGCCCGTCACGCCTGCCAGGCTGAGGTCGGTTATAACTCCAGGCTGGATCTCTTTTTAAAAAATATATATTTTTAATTGATATTTTACAGAGAGGAAGGGAGAGAGATAGAGAGCTAGAAAAGTCAATGAGAGAGAAACATCGACCAGCTGCCTCTTGCACATCCCCCACCGGGGATGTGCCAGAAACCAATGTACATGCCCTTGACCGGAATCGAACCCGGGACCCTTTAGTCTGCAGACTGACGCTCTACCACTGAGCCAAACCGGTTTCGGCCAGGCTGGATCACTTGCTAGCCCAGCTGTGTGATTTGGGCAAGACCCTTAACCTCTCTGACTGTTGAGAAAATGGGATTTGCCTCAGAGAGTTATTGTGAAAAGCACTTTGTAAACTGTAGCACGCTGGACGAATTTAAGGAACACGTGGAATTAGATATTCCTTTATGCCGTGAGTAAATACTTCCCAAGCCTCTCGTATGTGCTGAGCACAGTGCTAGGCACTGGGAATACAGTGACGCTAGAAAGACAGTCCCTGACCTCAAGAAGCTTAATCCCAGTGGGGGAGACAGGAAAAAAATGTACAATGAGCTGATAATAAAATAATCACGTGTTCATGGATGGATAAGCAATTGTGCTATATACATACAATAAAATATGTTCAGACTTAAAAAGGAAGGACGGTCTAACACATGCCACCACAGGGACACATCTTGAGGAGCTTACGCTAAGTGAACTAAGCCTGTCACAAAAGGACCCCTTGTATGATTCCTCTTACAGGAAGCACCAAGAGTGGTCAAATTTATAGAAATACATAGTAGAATGGTGGTTTTATAGGATGAAAGGCTCTATAGACTGGTTGCACAGCAGTGTGGATATACTTAACATGACTAAGCTGTACACTTAAAATGACAAAGATGGGCCCAGGCTGGTGTGGCTCAGTTGTTTGGAGTGTCGTCCCAAGCACTGAAGGGTTATGGGTTTGATTCCCGGTCAGGGCACCTAACCAAGGTTATGGTTCATTCACAAATCATTGGGCAGAGTGGTCTCTCTTCTTTTGCCGAAAAAGTCCAGACTAACTGACTCGCGGTCATTGGAAGCCCCAGTCTCAAAGCCCGAGCTTGCATTTCTGCCTGTCTAGGTACTTGGTGGGAGTGATCAGACCACGACGCGGGAGCTCATTCCCAGGGTTCTCCAGTGGCCCTTCCTTGGCAGCTTGCCTTTCTCTCCCTGCAGTGACCCAGAAGGTGGTGCAGGGAGCGAGCTGATTTTCGGAGGCTATGACCACTCCCATTTCTCTGGGAGTCTGAACTGGGTCCCGGTCACCAAGCAAGGCTACTGGCAGATAGCACTGGACGCGTGAGTATCCTCCACAGAGTACGGTGCTGAGGGAAGAACTCATGACTCATAGCAGGCACAACCCGAATTGACCTGAGTGGAAGTGCTGGTCACAGGGAGGGGATGCCAGGAGCCTGCGTGAGGCTCGAGGTGTGGAGGTGCTGAGCAGAGGTGCAGGAAGGAGCATCAGTAACCAGGGTGACAGGCATGTAGCCCCGACTACCAGCTTCCTTCCTGGTAGGAGTGGTGCACCTTCAAGTCAACCCATGGCAAATACAAACACCCCACCAGCTGCTTCTTGTTCATGCAACATAAATTAACACACAGACAAGGGCTGGTTGAAGTGGGTGCAGAAGCGAATTGGATTCAGATTGTGCCTGCACAAAGGATGCACAGAAGGTGAGACACACGTACAAGTGACTGCATGTACAAGAGGACAGTGATCAGTGCTCCATGAGATGTGCCACCAAGGTGGCCCAGCGGACAGGGCAAGGCAGCTTCTATCTGAAGAAACCCTCAAGGGTTTCATGGAGGTGGCAGCATTGACTGAGGTGCCCCTCACCCCTCGCCCCATACACACGCACCTGGGCATGGAGCAATTGGGGGTGTGGAGCTGGATATCTGACACCTTCCTGCACTGTATTAGACAACGCAGGAATTCAAAGAAATGTAATTCAAGTGTCAACTCAGCCAGGAGTAAGTTCCTGCAAGGTGCCAGCCATGTGCCAGGCATTCGCTTCAGGTATCAGAGAGCTCAGCAGGGGGTGAGAGCTGGAGGCTGGAGAGAGGAGACAAGAGGAGGAGAGGGGAGGGACTGGTGATGCTTCCTTTGCCCTCAGAATCCAGGTCGGGGGTGCCGTGATGTTCTGCTCCGAAGGCTGCCAGGCCATTGTGGACACAGGGACCTCCCTCGTCACAGGCCCCTCCGATGAGATCAAGCAGCTGCAGAAGGCCATAGGGGCAGAGCCCGTGGATGGAGAGGTGAGCGCCTGTCTGGGTGGGGGCGGGGAGCAGGGAGACGGGCCTCCCTTGGGAGATGGGAGAGTCTAACCTGGTCCTCGGTGGTGTGTTGTAGTACGCCGTGGAGTGTGACAATCTCAATGTCATGCCGGATGTCACCTTCATCATCAATGGCGTTCCCTACACTCTTCAGCCAACTGCCTACACCCTGCTGGTAAGAACTGTTTCCTCACTTGGGGTGGTGACCACACAATACAGTCTACAGATGATGTGTTATAGAACTGTACACCTGAAACCTGTATCATTTTATTAGCCAGTGTCACCTCAATAAATTCAATTGGGGGAAAAAACACACACACACACACACACACACACACACACATACACACACACACACACACACACGTACATACACACATATATTCACAATATGGCAGAAAAGAATTAAAAGGCTGTTTCCTCATTCTGCAAGTCACTGGGCCTTCCCCAGATACCTGCCACTTCCCCTTTTCAAACAGTTGCCTGCACTCAGAGGCCACATCTATCCCAAGTCCCCTCCCATCTTAACCTGCACTGAAGTGGCACTTCCCGCGGGGAAGGACACAGTTGTCTGTGTGCGGCGAAAAGACCACTGGGCTGGTTCTCTAACTTCCCGCTCAGCCACGGCCACGAAGCAGCAGCAAACCTGAGCAGGCCGTTCAATGCAGTTCTCTGACATTGTCACTAACCTCAACCACCAACTCAGACCGGGGATGCTAGTATCCCATTTTACAGACCAGGACATTGAGACCCAGATAGTTAGTGGTTCTAGATATGAGATGCTTGGGGTGGAGAGTACAGAATAAGGTTATATCTCTTCTAATATATATATAATTTATATATATAAAATATAAAAAGGAGCATGTTAATTTGTATATATATAAACCAGAGGATGCCTTGGTGCAGTAGATGTGTAAGTGTGAAGGGAGAGGTAGAAAGGGAACCCCGAGGTGTCTGGGAAATCCATGGCCTCCTCATACACAGTTGGCCCACATTTTCAGTATCATAGCTCTTTGGTGACACACTTTAATGCACTAACCTTGCCCAAGAGTCACCCATAGCATCAACGTGACTTGCACCAGAATCAAGGTGTTATGGGATAGATTGAGGGCTTTAGGGATTTACCTTCCTCCACAACGTCCCTAAGCCACGTTTACTGTTACAGTAAAAGTGAAAAGAAATGTCTGACTTTAAAACACAGCTTCCTGTCATGTCCCCTAATCTCCTCCAACAAGAAGGAGATTCAAAACATAAAGGAATTCTGCAGCTGCCACTGTGAACACAAGTTAGAGGACAAGCTAGACATTTCAACTGCCGAAGACATCAGTCTCTACACCCTTCACCACTCCAGCGCCCCCTCCCACCTTCACCCTATCTGAGTCCCTGCTCACCCCCATGCTCTTTCCGGTACCCACTGTGGTGCCATTGTCCTTTTCTGCGGGCAAATTTCCATCAGAGCCACCTCAACCCATCGCAGATGCTGTAACACCTTTGCATTCTTACCCCGCCCTCTCAAGAAGGCTCTCTAGCTCCCCGAAAATCTTCCCACTCCCTCATCAGCAGCCTCAAACTTCCAGTGGTTGTTGGAAAGACCACACCTGTCTGTTAGATCCCAACTCTTTGCCAAACTGAAAAATAAGATTGGGGGAGGATGCACTCTTCTCGTGGAGTGAGGGACGCCCACTTGCCTTACATCTAGAAGGAGCCACTCAAACGATTCTTTCCAGAACAAGAAAATAGCCCTGGCTAGCCACTTATAAGCAGTTTCTCCCCCTTGTAAAATTTGACTGGCGCTCCACCAGAACCTAAAGACACCAGAGTTTAAGTCAAGGTCTTCTAATGCCAAACCTTTTGCTCGCCCAGCTGTGAGTCAAGGTTTTAGTTTTCCCAATAGTGAAGTGGTATTAGGGGGTGGGAGTGTATAACAGATGAACAATTCTCAAAATTGTGGAATTTAGAAGCCCAGGCTCACATCTATGACACACTTTATGGCCGAAACCGGTTTGGCTCAGTGGACAGAGCATCGGCCTGTGGACTGAAAGGTCCCAGGTTCGATTCCAGTCAAGGGCATGTACCTTGGTTGTGGGCACATCCCCAGTAGGGGGTGTGCAAGAGGCAGCTGATCGATGACTCTCGCTCATAGATGTTTCTAACTCTCTATCTCTCTCCCTTCCTCTCTGTAAAAAATCAATAACATATATTTAAAAAAAAACCCAAAACTTTATGGAATACATAAGTAGAGGTGTCCGAAGCAGGAGGGAGAACACACCAACCAAAACTGCGAGGCAGCTGTCTCAGGCCATCCGGTGTGGCCACCACCACCGCAGAGTGTAACTGAAGGCAGTCTCCTTCCTTCTTCCCCGTCACTTACCTTCTTCTTCCCAACCCCAGGACTTCGTAGATGGAATGAACTTCTGCTCCAGTGGCTTTCAAGGCCTTGACATCCAGCCTCCCGCCGGGCCCCTCTGGATCCTGGGCGACGTCTTCATTAGACAGTTTTACTCTGTCTTTGACCGAGGGGGTAACCGGGTGGGGCTGGCCCCAGCCGTCCCCTAAAGAGGGGCCGTGTGTCCGTGCCTGCTGCCTAACGCCCCTTGGACACCCAGCTGGGCCTGCCAGGTTGGGGCATTGTCAAAAAGTCGTTTCCAATAGATTGCACTTGATCAGAGGGGCAACTTGAATTAGGAATAAACAGCTGAGACCAGATGCACGCACAAACGTTCACACATTTCCATATATCACCACCTCTGCCACCATCATGATAGGATTGAGTTGTATGCCCAAACTTTTTATTGCTTTTGGCTAATATTTCATTATGGAACTCTCCAATTATGGACATCATGTATAGAAGCAGAGATTATCCTATCTAATAAAAATGTGGTATGCAAATTGTCCCCTCTACCGGGAGTCTGTCTGGGAGTTCAACCAGGGGGCGGAGCCATCGGGGGAAGGGAGGGAGTACCGGGCCTGCAGCCAGCAGCTGCTGGGGACCCTGTGCACACTCCACCTGCACTTAGCTAGGACTGTTTTATTTGCACTACCACCCACTTCTCTCTCCAACCCCACATATCTGGATTATTTTGCAACAAATTCTTAGCATCACATTGTAAATCACCACATCAAGGATTTATCCATAAATCCTTCTAACTTCCTAAATGTTCGGTCAGTGTTCAAATGGTTGCTACTGTCTCATAAATGTTGGTCATGTTTGTGGTTGACTTGTTTATATCAGGATTTGAAAGTCCACAAATTACACTTCCTTGAGATGCCTCTTATGTCTCTTTCCATCTGTAGAGTTTGCCACATTCTGAACTTTGAGGGTTGAAATACAGAGGTGCCATGTAACGTGGTTCTCTGGCTCATCTTTCCTATAAAATGGTAGTTGGATCTAGGGACCTGATTTTGTGGGAAGAATACTTTCTAGAAGGTGCTGGGCACATCCCACTGTAACCCATCAGGAGACGGGTAATGCTTGGCGTCTCTCTAGTCGGAGTGATAGTGATGGTGAGTGGGTCCCAGAGTTCTCAGCCTCATCCATCCATTTATGACAAATTTCCCTTTGGTATTTTTTGAAAAATTTCCCCTTTCTTTCCTTTTCCTTTTTCTTTTCCTTTTTCTTTTTCTTTTCTTTTTTTGTTTTTTTTTTACCTCAAGGTTTTTGCAGCCATTGATGATCATTGGTTTGATCCATGGTGTCAGTAGCGGGAATACAAAACAGGTATTTTTTTTCTAATTCTGTTTTTCCTCTTGTATTTGTTAGCTGGAATTATTTTCTAAAAATAAATAAAAAGTAAATAAATATAACTATTTTACTTGTAGACACAGAGAATAGATTGCTGGTTATCAGGGGGGAGAGGAGTTGAGGGACTGGGTGAAAATAGTGAAGTACAAATTGGTAGTTACAAAACAATCACAGGGATGTAAAGTACAGCTTAGGGAATATACTCAATAATGTTGTCATAACTGTGCATGGTGATAGGTGAGTGCTGAAAATATAGGGGGAATGCTTTATTAAGTATATAGTTGTCTAACCACTATACTATGCAACTGAACTAATCCTATATAATAAAAGCCTAATATGCTAAGTGTCCAGCTGTCTGGTTTTCATTCAACCAATCAAAGCATAATATGCTAATGATATGCTAAGCCGCTCAACTGCTCACTATGACCTGCACTGATCACTAGGGGGCAGACTCTCCAACTGGTAGGTTAGCTTGCTGCTGGTGTGTGGCAGATGACACTGAGCAAGATGGGTCGGACACTCCCTGGAGTCCTCCTCCAGTCTCTCCCTAGCTAACCAACCTTCCCTGGCCCCGATTGTGCACCAGTGGGGTCCCTTGACTGGCCTGCACCCTCTCACAATCCTGGATCCCTTGGGGGATGTCAGAGAGCCGGTTTCAGCCTGATCCTGCAGGCCAGGTTGCTGGTGCACAAATTCATGCACTAGGCCTCTAGTAGAAAATAATATTGAATATAAATATTGAAAACTAAAAAATTTAAAATAATAAAATAAAATAAGGGCCCCCAAAACTTTTCTTTTATCAACCATTTCCTCACCATGATGTATGGCTCATACAGGAAAGGCAAAATTACTTGTCTCCACCCCCCCCCCCTTTATTTACCAGTTTCAGAATGAGTGTTTCTGCTTACTGCAGTGTTTTAGTGCTCAATCACCCCACCTTTACTTAGCCAGTGGGCCCTGAACTTTTGACTTCACACAATACAAAGAGTTGTTCCATAGAAGCATAGAACAGTGGAATCTCAGAGGCAAGACGGGGGAGGGTGGGTGGTTGGGAAGAGATCAACTAAAGAGCGTGTATGCATAAGTGCATTACCCATGGACACAGACAATAGGATGGTGAAGGCCTGGGGTGGGGGGTGGGGACTGGCTAGAAGGGGTCAGTGGGGGAAAAGGAGGGCATATGTAATACTTTCAACAATAAAGATTTAATTAAAAAAAAAAAAGATTTGTTTCATTTTCCAAAGAGTCCTGGTACCACGAAGTGTGTTTATATGTTTGTTTTAAATGGAAACATTTCATAGTATGGGGAGGGGTGGGAGCTGGAGAGAGACAGAGAGATTACAGGATACAGAGAGAGGCTCTGAAGGAACCCTTCCCACCTGTGGAGCACAGGGTTAGTCCATCTGTCCATCTGTCCATCCATCCAACTGTCTATCCTGAGGAAGCAGACGTGGAGAATCTGGGTCTGAGGCACAACCCCACTCTAGTGGGATCTCTTGCCACCAGAATCAACTTGTCTTTCTTTTCCTTCCTTTCACTTTTTTTTTTCAAAATGGAAATATCTTCATGCTTTTTCTTATTATAAAATATGTGAAAGTCCTTCAAGCTCCTCCCCCTTGGAGATAAGCATTATTGCCATGTGAAGTTGTTTGATACAGCCTGTTTTTTGCCCAGAGAAACAGATGAAGGTGAGTATTGGTAAGAAAGCCTTGCTCTTTCTTCAGGAAAAGAAACCATACTCGTCTCTAAACCATTCTTCATTGAACAGCAGATCTCGTGTCAGACAGACAGCTCATTCATTCTCACATCTGTATGGTGTCAAATCCTCTCTTAATGAACATTCGTTAATTTCAGGTTTAATTCAACCCAATCTAATAAGTACTTATTACTTATTTTGTGCCCAGTGCTAAGCGAGGCTCTCTAAGACACAGGAGACAACCAGCTCTGGCTGTCCCTTTGGGCAAGGAGTCATGGGAAGCACACCAGGCTCACGGATCACCTAAATCAGTGGTCAGCAAACTCATTAGTCCACAGAGCCAAATATCAACAGGACAACAATGGAAATTTCTTTTGAGAGCCAAATTTTTTAAACTTAAACTATACAGGTAGGTACATTGTTATTAATTTAATTAGGGTGCTTCTAAGCTGGCCTTTGCTAAAAACTCAAGGGGCCAAAAAGCTGCATGTGGCTCACGAGCTGCAGTTTGCCGACCACAGACCTAAATCACATCTGGGCTCCACCTCTCACCAAGTTGGTGATGTTGGCTAATTCCTTCATGTCCATCAGATCCACTCCCAGGGCTGCTGGGAAGAAGAGTCAGAGCTTCCCCTGGTGGGAGCACATGGCTCATGCTGTCCGCAGCCCTCCCCCTTTATGAATCTTGATCCAAGTAGATCATGGCTCCCACACATATACACACTTTTGTTGTTTTGGTTTCACTTATTTTCTTCATTGGATATTGCTTTTAGATTTCATTAAGAACAGCCTGATCCAAATAGGTTCTCAAAGTAGCACAATAAGAGCAGCTAACAACACAGGCTCCGGAGTCAGACAGCTCCTGGCACCAGGGTGGGACCTCTGCACCTCAGTTTCTTCATCTGTAGAATGGACGTGGTGATAATAACTGCCCCGTGGGGTTACTGAGAGGATTCAACAGCATGATGTGTGTGTGGGACATACCGCTAGCTGTGTGTCTGTGCTCGCCCAGGGTCTGACGGGCCTGTACCCAGCCCACAAAGCAGAAGCCCCGGAGTAAAAAGGCTGAATGACTTTTCCTCTAAAACAAGATACCTTAATCCATAAGGAAATTTTAAAAATAAATAAGTAAAATAAGATAAGATAAAACAAGCACTCCAAGAGCCAAGAAGCAGCCGGCTGTTCCAGAGCAGCCTCCAGGCTTTCTCCCTGCAAGGCCTGGGCCCCCCTGGTGTGTGGATGGGCCCCCTGGCGCCAGGAGGCTATGGGATGGGGCGTGGAGTATGAAAGTGACACTTACGCAGCACGTGCAGGAAGTGAAAGCGACTGGGTCCTCGGGCTGCCCTAACCCAGTTCCACTCTGAGCACACTGGCCCCTCAGGGCAGAAGCAACACTTTAGTCAGCATCAGCTAAATACTTCCCCCCACCCTCCCCACTGTGTAAAGCTTCTTACCCCTATGAGCTGCTGTGAGTTCCCCAATGCTGACCTTTGTTCTGAGTGACCTTTCACATCTATGGTGTTGGTCCTTGTCCATGTCCTTGTCCCATGACCCATGTCTGATTCTAGGTCACAAACCTCTCAGGGATGGGCCAAGTGCTTTGGCCAAGCTTCCCTGTGCCGCGGGAATTGTCTAAGGATGCTCAATCCATCTCCTAGGGCTGCCGTACCCAAGAGCCACAGACTGGGTGGCTTAAAATAACAGAAATGCGTTGTCTCACCGTTCTGGAGGCTACAAGTCCAAGGTCAACAGGGCCATTCCGGCTCTGAGACCAGGAGGGGAGAATTCCTCCTTGCCTCTTCCTAGCTCCTGGCAATCCCTGGTGCTCCTGGTCTCATAACTACAACCCTTCCACCTGTGCCTCTGATGTCACGTGGTGTCTTCCTTGTGTCCATGTCTCTCTGTCTTTTCTCCTCTCTTGTAAAGTCGCCAGTTATCTTGGATTAATGTCTGTCCTATGCTAGTCTGAGCTCCTGTCAACAGACCGAATCTTCCAGGACGCTGTTTTTAAATAAAGTCATTCTGAGGAACTGGGAGCTAGGACTTCAACATGTCTGCAGGGGACACAATTCAACTCGTAACAGATGCTTCGCTAACTAACTGCTCTTATATTTGATTTTTGGCTTCTTAAAATCCTTTCAGAAGCTTTCAGATATTTTATCTTTCTTTTTTTCCCCTACCCTCCCCGCTCACAACAAATCTGTGAATTAGGCAGAACAGCTTTTATTACGCCGTTTTCTAAATGGGGAAATTGGAGTGTAAATCAATGAGACAGTTTGTTAAAAGTAGAAGTGAACCCATGGCTCCCGACTCCTAATCCACAGCTTCTCATTTAAGGGCTTCCCCCAAGCCCAGGGGATCTCAAAGGCAAGGATGGCAGGTAGATTCTAGTCAGTCCCCTCTGCCCGCCCCCCAGTGACATTTGCTTTTTTAAATAAAAATGCATTTGCTGCTGAAAGGTCACTGGTTGCGGATCCCAAGAGGACCCCAACAGCGTCCTCCTGCTGTCCAGTGTGGAATAAGGCCCCGCTGAGAGGACCTCCGGAGCCTGCTATTCCTGGGAGGAACTGTCCCTCCCCTGTTCTCTGTGAGCCTGGCTAACAGTCCTAGGCTCCTGTCTTCATCAACGTTACAGGGGCGAACGCAGGCCTTACGTTACACTCCTCAGATTCTCTCTTCTGAAAATTGAATGCTGAGCGGGACCCCACAGATGAGGCATGCGTGGCAGGTACTCAGAGAGACAGCTCCCCAGTGCCCAGACCACCAGGCCACTCAGCTCTGTCCTCCTAGGCCTTGTTGCCCATCTCTTCCTACAGTTCCTAACTGGAAAGCTCTGGCATACACACCTCCTGCTAGGGCGGGAGACCAGAGGACTGTCCTGCCGTGGGAGTCGGCGGTCTCAGGACTGTGAGGTCTGATCCCTTCTCTAAGTCAAGTTCGAGAACATGGCTCCGTGACTTCGGCTCATCAAAGAACGTGTGCTCGGGAGGATGGGAAGGGTAGAGAAAAAGGTGTGAGAACTTACTTAATACCCACCTACCTGGGCTGTGTCAAGGACACCAGGACGTGGAACTACAGGTCCAGACCTCAGGACCATAACAAGCTCCCACGTGAACCACGTCCAGCATGACCAGGGGTGAACCTGAGGAGGGGCGGTGAAGGATTAAAGAAGACAGACAAGAGAATACGGTTGGGGGCCGAGGGGATCACTGCTCTGGGATGGAGAGACAGTGACACAGCTGTAAGCAGAGTCTTTATTTTATAGTCAGATCCTATGAGGCAAGCAGGGGCGTGGTCAAGATGTTGACAATGGTCTTGCAAGTTTTGAATCTACTTGATGACATGCACCTGAGAACTCTATCAAGCTTTGTTCTGGCAGCACTTGCTACACCTCCCGCAGCCCACATCACTCAGCCATGTGGGACCATAGGTTCAGACCATAAGGTCAAGGTTACAAGCATAGCCTGTGGCTGTAATTGTGCTGGGAGGGCTTTGCCCTCCAAGCTGGGGACCTGCACGTGGCTCTGCCCCATCAGTCCGAGGCTTGAACCTGTCCAAAGTGTAGGGAGCCCCCAGGAAGAGACCTGGACATGTTTACTGCCAAGATGTTCTTAGTTCCTGCTTGTGTTTGTCAGGCAGGAAGGAGTGGGTGGGATCTGGCCCCTCCTAGGCTTCTTGTTTTTTCCTGCGAAAACCCCTCCTTTTGTGTATTTGAGAATAAATAGAGGTGCTGTGTGGCTCAGGAGTCGTCAGTCTGCCTCTCCAGCAGGAGAGGTCAGCGGCCCTCCCAGCTCCCAGCTTAAAACCTTCCTCTGTGTCTTCTCTCTTTATTTCTAATATTTCTCAATCCCTGGCCGCCTCCCCTTAGAACCGGTTCGTTCATCTCTCTTTCCGTGCGGGACGCGGAAAAGGGAGATCCCGCCACATCAGGCCCCCGAATTCTGGCGCCCGGCGTGGGGTGTGGGCCTAAAGAGGCAACAAGAGGTAAGGCAAGGGATCGCTCCTAGAATCGCTCCCTAGAATTGCGCGCGCCACAGATTTAAGGAATGGTAAGGTAGAGGGAGTGTATTGTTGCGAAATTGAATCAGCTGGGAGTAAAACATGGGTAATCTTTCTAAGAGCTTTAAACTACGCTCATGGCTCAAAGAGATTCTGTTAAGCGTAGTCAGATTCTTGATTTCTTTCTTAAGGTTTGTTGATGAAACCCGAGAAAAGGTTAGAAAGCAGTTGTGTGTCCAATACTCAGAAAGTCCAGAGAAAATTCCTATTCCTAGTTTAATTTTTGATTCAGCACAGGAGAGTTTAAGAATGTTTAAGTGGGGTGCAGCCATGACCTTACAGCCTGGAGTGGAAGGATGCAAATCTTAAAGAATACCATCTGCACTTCCACCGCCTACACGTGTAAACTACTTATAACCAAGTAAAAAAGATTAAAGGAATTTCTTAGCAACTGCCAATAATTCTTTATCTTAAAATCTTTTTCTTTCCTTAAAAATAAAAATAAATAAAAATTGAAAAAGTAATAAAATTTTTTTAAAAAATAGATAAACAACGCCAAAAAAAAAAAAAAAGCCACTTTAAGATGCCTCATATTCACCATCTTTTTTTCCAGCTAATGACTTAAAGCTTTTGCTAATTCATAAATGCATCGGGGATTTCTTTGCACATGTAAAGGGAAAAGGCCAGTTTAAAAAACGAGTGCGCATAGTTTTTGAACTGGGCTTAACTTTTACTGAGTACGGAATAAAAACCCCAGACTTTTTAGCCTTATAGGTGGTGGAGATGAATACAGGCTAGTTTTTCAAGGCATTTAAAGCAGCACTTAAGATTTCTGACCTGAAACAAGTAAACACCAGAAAGTAGCAAGTTTATATATGAATGGCTGAGAGTTTATCTCTTGACTTCGCCAACAGGAAAATTGGGACAGTTTTGAAATTTAGAGGATGGGCCAGGCCTATTGGCTGAAATGTATTGAATTGTTATAAGTATGCCTTGCATGAAGTCTAGAGAACTGAAGTTAGTCTATTAATTAAAGATGCCTTATATTTCATTTGAAATGTGTCTTTAAAAATGTAAAAGTATTATTGATTTGAGAAATGCTACCTGAAAATTTTAAAGTTCTGAAAGTTTAAAGTGTATTTTTTTTTTTTTTTTTTTTTTTTGCCATGATGCCTGAAACAAATCAGTTTCACTAACAGAGAGATGTTAACAGGAAGCCAGAAAGGCTGGTCAGCAACCTTAATTGCTCTAACCACTCTCCCAGTAAGCTAAGGAAGATAGTAATCTGCATTGAATGGCTACAAACTTCCTCCAAACTCCCGTGGCAAAAATTTTTTGTAAAGTTTAAATTTGCCTCATAAAAAATCTACAGGACAGAAATGAAGCTCTTTAATTGATTATGACTTGTATTTTTCTTAGAAATGTAAAGTGTTATTAATCTAGGACATACAAAATATATTTGACTTGTCAGCTTTAAAAGTTCTAAGTGCAAATTACATAGGGAGAAATTATATAGTTAAAATGTTTTATATAATTAGGAATTCAAAATATGTTACTTGTTTGGTCTGATTTAAAAGAAAGAGGATTAATTCATTGATCCAAATTAAATGTAATTGATATTCTCTAAAATAATTTAGGTATATAATCTTTAAACCATATATATAAATACATTGAGTATTATATATTTGATCTTTCCAAGAGTATTTCAAGGTTTTTTTTAAGAATAACTTTTGCATGTTTCATGGGCCCCGAAATGTGCAAAAGTCTGTTCTCTCTTAAAATAAATATTTTTTTAATTAAACAGATTGATACTTGAAATAACATGGAAATCTTTATCAAATAAAAATTACACACTATATATTAAATGTTATGAACGTTTTTGCCTGTAAGAAAAGCAAAAACAATATATTTCTTAAATATAGCCAAAATTTCAACAGCAATAGAATTTCAAGAAAGACAAAAGGCCTCATGCAGCCTGCAGTTTTGAATTGGCTGTAAGGGGGACACTTTATGCTTTTGGATCAGACCAAAAAAGTATCAAACCTATAAGTTTTACTGAACAAGTTTCTTTGCCTTTTTAAAAGATACCTACTTAAGTTACTTTATAAATTAGCTTTTGCAATATAATCAATGTCATATAAATTAAGTTACATGAGAAGCCAATGTTTTATAAGTTATTGAATCCTAACTTTATGTAGCCACCTTCACTTTTAATTAAGCTAGAGGCAGGGCAACATTTGTGGCTTGTGAATTCAGAAGTAAATTTGCTTTATTTTTTAAAATGAAGATACCTACTTTCATTATTTATATAAATTAGATTATCAAATTATAATTGAGATTTTCAGCTAAATGAAAAGCCATTAATTTTATAAACAATTCTAATAAAGACCAGAAACAGCTAGTCATTGCTTTATCAAATAAAAATTAATATATGTTACTTACATACATATATTTCAAATTTTATGAAAAAGTTTTGGCCTTTTTAGAAGGGCAAAACGAAGTAACTAAATATTTCTTCCAGTTTGAAATTGTGAATTGCCATGACTAAAACAAAGAATATCCTTACATGATATTATTCTACAATGTCATAATTTTGATATTTCATAAACAGCATATACCAAACAAGCTTGCAAACTAATTCTTGGAATGTTTGGCAAAATTTAAAAAGCACATGAAAAGATTTAATCCCTTCCACTGTGTGGAAGGCCCCTTGGGAAGGCATTTAAGCATTCTATATTGGCCCTTTTTGCTCTTTTTGCCAAAGAGGGACCTACTTCTCACAATTCAATTACTACTGTTGCTTGAGTTTTCAAATTTATGCTGAGGTTGAAGCCTAGTGGTGGCTGGTACCATGAATCTGTCTCTTGCCCAAGGGCATAAGCTGGACCCTCCATGGAGAAGAAACCTGGGTTCCCCAAGATATCAATGCCAGGGCCCCGCCAGCAGGTGAGGGGATCCCAAGGCAGGTACTGGGCATGGAGGCCATGGGGACATAAGCTACTAAGGAGACAGAACTGAACCTCACATTACCCTGCTTGGCCCCGGAGGATGGCTGGTTAGCCAATGACGGGTAAGATTCCTCAAGGGAGGAACAACCTAAGACAGGCACGGTCGCATAGGGGCCATCAGGAGGGAACTTGGGGGTCAACAGAGGTGGGGCACAGATCCTCACCCCCCCCCCAACGTTGCAGGGGCTTGAACACTCGCCCCTTCTGAGGGAGGTCTCCTGCCCCATGGCTGCTTCGTGCTTCCCATGCCCATCTCAGATGGGGAGCCAGGCAACAGAGATGTGGCCCAGCTACAAACAAGAGACTTGGTCCAGCTCATATTGAGACCCAGGCAACAGAGAAGTGGCAGGCAACAGCTGCCCTATATCTAAAGCTATCCTAAATCCAGGAATACCTAGAACTTTCTCAAGGATGCATATAATCCTTTTCATTAATATTTACAGGGTAAACTAAGGTTGTTGTTAAAGTATTAAATTTGACAGTAAAATAATCAAGTTTTCAGATTAATTTAAATTGGCTAAATAAAATAAGTGAGTATTCAAGAAAATCTAACCGTACAAAAAGCTGTCCCTAAAAAGTATTAACTAAAATTTCTATTGGTAGTTCATTTCATGGTAAAAATGCTTAACATGCAATTAACCCTAAAGCAGTCATATTTTTGTACAAAAATTAAAAGTTATCAAAACTGCGTTATAAAAAATTTTCTGAAAGCCTCCTAATAATTAAATAAAATAAAAAGAGGGAAACAATCCAGAGATGGAAGACGCTGATGACACTTTGCCATACTAGCAGTCAGCAGCTGTGCGTGGCTGCAGGTTGCCCAGGACTAAACCAGAGGTCGGACCTGCATCGCCACCGTTTGTCCATCCAGACACCATTGCTAACATGGACTCGGAACCTTTGGACATTGAAACATGTACTCAAAAGGATGTTGGACATTGAAATTGGAACTCAAAAATTTTTTCCTTGCTCTTAAAAATTAAAAATGGGGGAGATGTAGGGAGCCCCCAGGAAGAGACCTGGACATGTTTACTGACTGAGCTAGGATATTGACAGAATCATGTCAGTTACACTCCTGCCCTGGAAGTGCCAAGATGTTCTTAGTTCCTGGCTTGTGTTTGTCAGGCAGGAAGGAGTGGGTGGGATCTGGCCCCTTCTAGGCTTCTTGTTTTTTCCTGTGAAAACCCCATCTTTTGTGTATTTGAGAATAAATATAGGTGCTCTGTGGCTCAGGGGTTGTCAGTCTGCCTCTCCAGCGGGAGAGGTCAGCGGCCCTCCCAGCTTCCAGCTTAAAATCTTTCTCTGTGTCTTCTCTCTTTATTTCTATTATTTCTCAATCCCTGGCCGCCTCCCCTTAGAACCGGTTCGTTCATCTCTCTTTCCGTGCGGGACGCGGAAAAGGGAGATCCCACCACATCAGGCCCCCGCACCAAAGGTTGTAGCCACTCTCCACACTACTCCTCAGCTTCAACAACTGCTTCTTGTATTCTCAACACGTGCCAGGTTATGATGTATCTGATACTAACGATTGTGCCAGATAAACCCCCAAATCACCGTGGTTTGAACAATAAGCATTTATTTATCATTCATGATACGTTCAGTTGAAGAATCACGTGATTCAAAGACCTGGGCCCTTCTGTCTTGTGGTTCCCATATCCCCTGGGACCTCAGAGTTATTTGTTATGTCCTGCAGACTGGGAGTGTGCCGGATCCTGCAAGAGGCTCTACCATGCCAGCTACCAGGCAGGATACTTCCTCTACACCTGTTCGACTTGAGATCCGTGCGGGCTTGAGCTCTGTCTCGTTCACCATTCTATCTGTTCAGGAGTCATGGTCCATGGTCACGCCCATCTACAGGGGCTGGAAATGCCATCCAGCTGTGGTCTGGAGGGGTCAGGGGGCTTTGATGAACACAAGCAGTTTCTGTCTCACAGCCCTCCACCTGGGATCTTTTCCTTTCTCCTGCTTCTTTAAAAAAAAAAAAAATATATATATATATATATATATATATATATATATATATATTATTAATTTCAGAAAGGAAGGGAGAGGGAGAGAGAGATAAACATCAATGTTGAGAGAGAATTATTGATCAGCTGCCTCCCGCATGCCCACTACTGGGGATCTAGTCTGCAACCCGGGCATGTGCCCTGATCAGGAATCGAACTGTGACCTCCTGGTTCATACGTCACCCTCAGCCCCTGAGCCACACTTGGCCAGGCTCTCCTGCTTCTTAAACGTGAGTATCTCCAGTTCTGCCTCATTTGTCTCCTCTCTCTATCCCCTGCCCCTCTCACACCTAGGAGATGAGGTGCCTCTGTAGTCTATGGAGGCAACACTCCTGTTGACATTTCTAAACAGTCATTGCAAAGCCATGACATTTTCAAAACAACTCTAGCTTTGCTTCTTGCCCTACACTAGCTAAGTGGAGGTCAGACCTGCCCCTCATTCCTTTACCTAACAAATATTGTCTGAGCCCTCTCTGCGTCCCAGTTCTTTCAGGGGGAATTTGTCAAATGCCCGAGTCAGAAGCTTACATTTTATCAGGAAGTTCAATTCAAAGGAGGCAAGAGATGGGAAAGGGGAAGTGAGGAAGAGAGAGAGGGGAGTAAGCACAAGGAGATGCGTTTCCAAGCTGACTACAGAGTTGCAATAAACACAGCTGTTGCTCGGGGCACAGGACACCTCCAGCAAGGCCAGGAGGGTGTGTGCAGCTCAGAACCGGCTAATGGCAAGGGCGTGGGGTACGGGGCAAGTCTGAACTTCTACCTGCTGGTTTCTTTTTCTCCTGTCTTAGTTGGTGAGAGCCTTGCCTGTGGGCATTTAGTCCCCGCACTTCTGATTCATATTCCTGGTCTGGCCAGAAAGCTGCTGGGAAGCGAGGGCCTTGGGGAGACCACCAGGCCAGTGCAGGTCTGGACCGGTTTCCTCCACGTTGGCTCCCTTCTTGCAGGCTCCTTGACCAGGAAAAGAGCACAAGCTATCACCGGAACTGGGGGGAAGCAAGACGAGGAGCTGGGGCTGGATGGGGTAGGGAAGCCAGGGCCAAAGCATCCAGCAGTGGGGACAGAATCATGAACAAAACAGGGTTTTCTCTCAGTGAGCTTCATTGGTGTCAGGGAAATGTCCTGCTGGTACATCAACCTCAATCTTGACCAAGCAGAAGCCCCATAATCCCCTTCTGATCTCACTGTGTTTCCCATCTCAGCTGGTGGCATCACCGCCCCTTGGTTATGCAGGCTCATTCCTCCATCTGCCTCACAGTCCTTCCCACTCCCCAGCACACCCTCAGGTTCAATTAATATGTATTGAGAACCCCCTCAATGCCAGAAGTGGGAGAATGAAGGATGTCTTGCTCCCCACCGAATACACAGCACCTAGCTCGAGGCCTGGCGCACAGTAGGGTCGCTGTGATATCTGCTGAATGATTGTACACGTCTGTGATTTAATCTTCACAATGGCCCTGTCAGGGATGCCACAAACTTGCCTCTGTGACTTGTTTCCTTGTCCCCAGGCCCTCGTCATTACCTCTCACCAAGAGTATTCCGAGAACATCTGGGCGCACTGATTCTGGTCTCTCCTCCTTCCAGACACATTTCTGAAACTTGGCTCCAATCAATGCTCCGAACTTCCCAACAGCTCCCCACTGTGCACCCAGTGAAATCCACGCTGACAGGGCTTTCAGGGCTCTCCAGGGCCTTGCCTCAGTCAGACCTTTGGTTTTTCACTCACGTCTCTTCCATCCAGAACCCAACAGAACCACCCCATTTTCTCACTCGCACACTTTTTGCTCCCAGGATTTCTTCTACCCTGTTCACCAGTGGAGCACACTTCCCCAAATGACCCCTTTTATTTATTTTCCTTTGTATATTTTTTTTTATTGATTTCAGAGAGGAAGGGAAAGGGAGAGAGATAGAAACATCGATGATGAGAGAGAATCATTGACCAGCTGCCTCCTACACACTAGGGATCAAGCCCACAACCTGAGCATATGCCCTGACAGAGAATTGAACCCTGACCTCCTGGTTATAGGTTGATGCTCAACCAACTGAGCCATACCGGCCAGGCCCCCAAATGACCCCTCTTCGATGATTGTTAAGATTATATTGAAGGGGCCGAAACCGGTTTGGCTCAGTGGAAAAAGCGTCGGCCTGCAGACTGAAAGGTCCCAGGTTCGATTTCGGTCAAAGGCATGTACCTTGGTTGCAGGCACATCCCCAGTAGGGGGTGTGCAGGAGGCAGCTGATTGATGTTTCTCTCTCATCCATATTTCTAGCTCTCTATCCCTCTCCCTTCCTCTCTGTAAAAAAATCAATAAAAATATTTTTTAAAGAAATTAAGTATATTTAAAAAAAGATTATATTGAAGGGATGTTAGACACAGTGCCAAGAAAAAGCAGGTTGAAATGTCAGGCCCTCGGGATGCATGCTGGGAGGTGGTCTGCCCTGCCTGGGAGCCTGTCTTGTGCACAGTCTCTCTTCTGCCGAGCAGAGATGCAGCATCTCCTCTCCACACCCCAGATCACTTCTTACATTGCACCTGACTCCCACCTCCCCTCCCCACGCGCCTGCACAGGTTCAGATCCTTGCATCCTTCAAGCTCAGATTCCAATCCCTCCTTTCCATAAAGCCATTTCCTCCTCTAGGAGTAAGTCCCCACGACCCTTTCTTACGCCATTATTCCCCACATTCCTTATACCATGACTTGTACCATGCCTTACTTGCACTGACACAATGCAAATATCCACTACGTGTTCCCCAACGGACAGACTACAACGGAGAACTATAGACTGCATGCAGGGGGGAGGAAGAGGAAGGGAGGAAGGACATTCAGTGACTGCAGCGTCAGGGCCTCCCCCGCAGGCTAGAGGCTGCTCATCATTCTCCACTGGAGCACATGTCAGAGCAAGAAAAGGGAAGCTGCCTACTCTTGATCCACGTGGACAGAGGAAGTGGGGACTAGAGCCTAAGGATGGGTGGTGACTTGGCTGCCAAAGGTTTATGATATTTCTTCAGACATGCCCTAAAGGTACAAATTTCATCCTGTGTCCAGAGGCCGCAAGGACTCGCTGACCATAGCTCTCTTCCCCTACCCAAAAGTGTAAGCTAGACAGACATGAGCAGAGCGAGGACAAGGGGCCAGGTACAAAAGGTCACCAGGCAGAAAGCCCGGGTGTGTAGCAACAGGCAAAACTAGGTAAACAAGGACCTCGCCCCAAGGTTACCTTTCCTTCCATAGCCAATCGCCTGTCATGCAGTGTAGACCCCCTGACTTTTCCTCCCTAAAGGTGACATCCAGGCCTCACTTGTATTTCAGCTCCAGGCTCAGAAAAGCAGCAAAATCAGGCAAGTGACATGGTGGCTGCCTCTGGACCAGCTGCAATGACTAATGACACCCTGTCCTGATGCCAGTCAGCAGAGACCACAACACTGAAAGAGCACACCTGGAAAGCTGATGCATATTCTGTGGAGACCCTTCCCTGAGACCTCCCCTAAAATTCCAGCCTGAAAAAGAGAGGTAAATACCTCCCAACACAAAGGCCCTCGCTGGTGGTCTCCCCCAGGGGAGCACGCCTGCACATTTCCTTCCCCCTTCTTTACCGTAAGGGACCCCACAAGACTTGCTACCAGGGAAGCAGTGGGCAGCAGCAGCTCGTCCTGGTCTAACCCCATGAGCCTGTCTCCAAGGCCTCCTTTGCTCTGACTTCTCTGAGCCAAAGCAGCCCCGCCTAGGCTCGCCTGTTGCTTCTCTATGCCTGTCCTTGTTTCCCTGTCCCAAGTGTGCTTTTGCTGCAGCCAATAAATTCTTGCTTTGCTGCACTTTGTCTCTTGACTGAAATTTTTTTCTTCAAGAAAACAAGAACTAAGCTCTCTCTCTCTCTCTCTCTCTCTTTCTTTCTCTTTCTCTCTCTTTCTCTCTCTCTCTCTCTCTCTCTCTCTCTCTCTCACACACACACACACACACACACACACACACACACACACACACATACACACACACACACACACACACACACACACACACACACACACACGCGTTGTTTAAAACCTGGTCTCAGAAAAGTAGAAGAATGACGGTCAGGGATTAGAAAGGGCAACAATTTAAGAACAATTCGGCAGGCATAAATCAGGGGATGTCTTGAGGGTGGACCAATGCACCCTTTTCCTAGTAAGCAACAAAGAATATTTTGGGGAAGGAAACATGCCCTGGAGTTTCGCCAACTTCAGTGGAATATTATTAAATATTAAAGTCCAATATTACACTTCATGGGAAGGCCTATTTGCTAACTGGAACAAGAAAATGACCTTCAACTGGAGCTTTTGCTCCATCAAAAACTCCATGCCAAGGCTGTACCTGGCTGGCACTGTGGCTGAGTGTTGGGTTTGAGGTTACTAGCTCTGCCTTGGAGGAAAGTGTAGACTAGTTGACAAGACCAACATAGACTGTATCAATACAGCAACATCAGAGACTTGTATTGGACACAAGGAAAAACATTTTGACAGTTAAGATTACTAAACAAAGGAATGGGCCACCAAGGAGGAACAATCCCATCTCGGAAGGAATGGGGGATGGAACGGTACATCAATTGTATGGAGCTGTAGGGGGACCCCTTCCGATCTAGTGACCCACTTAATTTGGGCATGTCTAAACTCACTTTATCCCCCGTTTATCTAAGGAATCAAGTGGGAAAAATAAAATGGAGTCACTATAGTCAAGTTGCTCAATTTCTAAAACCAAGTAGGTTGAGGCAGGAGGCAATTATTCCATTTTGTCTTAACAACCTGGGAACTTAAACTCTCTAGTCCTTTGTCAATGCCTGGATATACATAAAACCTCTAGAGAACCCTCTGATTCCCCCTTGAGGACGAAGGAAAGATTGTTCACGCACCCACCTGACATCCATTCTCCAGACCATGGGTCATCTAGAAGATTGCCCTCTCAGACCAGTCAGAGGCTGAGACTGTAGGACTGGTCCTTCTCCAGAATGTGCTCTGTCCTGTAAGAACTGTTAGCTTTTCTTTCTTCTTTGGAACACTGTGGGCATTGCCTCGTTGTGTTTCCAGTTTGCAAACCTTAGGACCCTTGAATAAATCTTTGGCATTTATCTCTAACCAAAGCCTCCAGACCCTTTTTGAGTTTGTTTGACATGTCTGCCAACCATAGTTACCAAAGCATGGCTCCAGGCCGCTCACGGAGATACCAAAATTCATCTCACACTGAAAGCATTTTAAATTGCTGTTGTCTTCTCACTACTTCAGGTTGGGTCACATGTCCTCATCTGAGAAGCCCAGGAACATGTCAGGACTTGCCTCCCGTGTGTCTGGTTGTGTGTGTGTGTGTGTGTGTGTGTGTGTGTGTGTGTGTGTGTTGTGGTAATATGGCATGAGGTAGTGTATATACAGGGCAAAGCATCAGGATCTCTCCTGGCCAGGCAAGTGGAGGGGCCAATCGTATTACGCATGTGAGCCTAACACTTCAACAAACAAAAGGTCCTCTTTGCTGGGTGACTCCCAGCAGCAGAAGCAGAAGTTGTGAAGCCAGCTGGAGCCTTTTTATGGTGCCCACAACGGCATATTACCTTCCAGGTCCTCCAACCCACAAACTTTCACCCTCGAGCCTTTCATTTCTCATGTCCCCCGGCTCCCCCTGGGGACAGAGTCCCTAAAAACTGAATTCTCACAGGGCCTGAATCCAGGCAGCTCTGAAGCCTCGCTTCGCCATTCCACTCCACCCCCTCCACCCACACAGCTGAGGTCACTGGGCCCAGCCTCTTTTGCAACTTTCCCAAGTCTGTGCATGACAGGGAGAGGAGGAAAACTCAGAAGGAACTGGCGTGGTCTCAACAAACTCCTTTTTTGCTCCCCAAGCCTTTTCCCTCTGACCCGGCTGAGACTGTGGATCTAAGGAGGAGACCCCTCAGAGTCAGCGAGAACTCCCGCCTGTCCTCAGAGGCCGGATGCTGAGCAGCCACAGCTGTAAGTGCCTTGGAAGGTTTATTTTTTGCTTCTTTTGTCTGTCCCAGCAACCCCGGGAGGCATTTGTGTTTTGGTGGGAAGGAGAGGAGACAGGGGACGCAAGGATGTGTCTTAGAATCTGGCAGCTGAGTGCTTAGGTCCAGCTCAACGACCCTCACGCAGGAGAAACTCCCAGGGTATGGCAATGAGCCAGGTAGAAAAGACTCTTTGCCCAGCCCACGGAACTGGGGCCCAGCTAGGGGCTCTGCGCAGGCCGATGCAGCTGCTGGCACAGTCAGAGGAAGAACATGAGAAACCGGAGTCCTTAGAGAGGGCTGAGTCCCGCTAGCACCAGGAGTCCCGGCCTTGACACATCAGCAGGGTATCTTCTGGGATGGAGCCATCTCATCCAAAGGGTCTCATCAGGAAGGGAGAAACCCTGGAGTAGGAAAGTACTCTTCTTATTCTAAATCATAAGTGTTTCTTCTTAGCACAGCTCTGCAGTGCAGGGCGAGCCAATGAACCGAGTCAGACAGACCTGGGTTCCAGTCTCAGCTTGCCTCAGGAATCCACTAGGCTATGATGGCATTTGGTAAATTGCAGAGTGCCCTATAATTGCTAGGCATTATGTATTAATAAAAATAATCTACCTGGTCTTACCTATCCATCCCCCACCACACGAGTCCCATGGAGCCAGTAACTGCCTCTATCCCCAACCTTATGCGGTGCTGGTGCATAGTAGGCATATCGTGTGTGTGTTCTGGACAGATGGACAGAGAGGAGGATGATGAGTGGATGGATGAATGAAGATAGATGGATGAATGAACAGAAGGATGGACAGATGAATGGGTAGATGGAGATGGATGGAGAAATGAATTAGATGGAGAAATGAATGGATGATTATTTATTGAAGAATCAATATTCCCAGCATGGGTCAGCCTCTTTGGAGGGATTCAGAGAGGTGTGAGGCACTGTCTTGCCCTCTGGGCATGGCCAGTCTACTTCGGGAGATGGCACTCATACTCCCAAAGGAAATAGCAGAAGTGCCGAGCCTCCTGGAACCAGAACTGTTGGTGCCCTTCCCAGAGGGAGCAGGTGTAGGCCTGTAGGATTTAGGTAGATAAGGCAGAGTCGTGAGCCTTCTTGAGAGGCAAGAAGCCTTGTGCTCCCTAGATAAGCCTCTTCTCAAGGACAAAATTTACTCCCAAGATTGCAAATCCCGTTACGTTTTAAAGTGGATTACATCTGGCATTTTCCAAGGCACGGGAGCGGGGAGGACAGGCACTGAGATTGGTGAAAGAGAGCCAGGGGGGAGTAGGGAGATTTGCCTGTTTCCGAAGGGTCATCTCCCCCTGCTCACTGGTCTCCCTCATCCCCCCTCCCCGTCAGCAGAAATGGCACCCCACTCAACACAAACAGGGCGGAAGAGTGAGTCCTGGTTGGTGCCAGTGGGATAAGAAGAGAAGGGCAGCGGGAATGTAAGAGCACAGCAGGCCCAAGCGTTCTAGGGTTTTTATATTTAAGTGGTGTGTGTGTGTGTGTGTGTGTGTGTGTGTGTGTGTGTGTGTGTGAGTGTGTGTGTGTGTGTGTGAGAGAGAGAGAGAGAGAGAGAGAGAGAGAGAGAGATCAACTCTCTCTTCCTTACTCCCCAGGGACTGAGCTGCACTCACTTTTGGCAGATGGGCAGGGACAGGGGCAGGGCTCCGGGCTGCTGCCAGGCCAGAGGCAGGGAAACGAGTGAGTCACTTGCAGTGGAGAGCAGCGGCCTGGGATTCTGCTGTGTGTGGACCTGGGCTGACTGAAGGCGGCGCCCTGCATTCCAACCCTGCTCCTCAGTGTCATTCAACAACGAGGGTGCTGACTCAGTCTGGCCTGGAGGAGGATGCTGGGGTTTGAAACAACTGAGGGATCTGAATGGGGAGGAGGAGGCTTACAAGGACACCTTTTTGCCAACCTCCAGACACACGGGAGGGCACAGAGGGCATGGGAAGTCACCGTTTGGAATCTGTGCCTGCCTCCTCGGTGAGCCCAGCCAGTGTGTACCCTCAAGCTGCCCTTCCTTGCCACTGACACAGTCCTGGTCACCCTCTTGCTGCTGCCAGTTATCCTGGGCCCAAGGACCAGGCTATTTGAAATCACAGTCTCAGCAAATCGCTGAGGAGGTGGGGATGGGGTGGGGTCTGCAGTGGCAGCACACTTTAAAGGTACATCAGGGGCAGGGGATATGGGTGGAGGTGGGATAAGGGGAACTCAGAGTCAAGGCTGAGGTGAGATACAATGATCTGGAGGAGAAAATATCCAAGTAAAACTCAAAGAGAGGACTTTGCACCTCCGAAGGGCTGGCATGGGAGGAAGCATCTTGTGTGCCCCCAGGAAGAATGCACCCTCATGGAGGGAAGACGCTCTGTGGAGGCAGGTCCGGCCCAACTTTCCGTGAGTGCGGAGAGATGGCCCAAACACTGGGTGGGAGATCGGGCTAGATGCCCTTCTGATAGGGTGCTGGAGCAGGCTCCACCGGGAGTTTGAAACAAGCCATGGTGGGAATATTTACACCACAGATAGTGGCAGGCACAGCAAATCTACCTCCTCCTCACCCCCCCCTCCCCGCCCCCAATTGCTAACCATTTATCTGAGTCTTCTCCAATTTGGGGAACCAGATCTGCTATGAGAACATGACACGTGCCACTCTGCAGAATAAGCACAGGCATGAGTGATGTCCGTGTTACCCACGAGGGAACAGACTCACCAAGATTAAGTAACCCAAGGTATATATAGCAGTGGGATGAGCACTCTTGATTGCGGAACTCATGATCACTCCATGGGCCTAGGCAGCCTCTCTCTCCTGCCCAGGCACAGAATGATTTGTACTGCCAGGAAGTCACACTTACCCTAGTATGACTTTGGACTGCCACCCACCCCTGTGCTCTATTTAAAGAAATGTCTTTATTTGACATTTTTAAAATTACAATAACAGAATTGTGTAACAAATTTTAATATAAGACATCTATATATATATAAAAGGCTAAGCAACCGGCTGACCGGCCAGTAGGTATGATGCACACTGACCACCAGGGGGCAGATGCTCAATGCAGGACCTGCTGAGCCGCAGTGACTTGGCATTGGCGGTTCTTGGATGATGCACCCTGAAACCAGAGAGGAGGGACATGCGATCCCACCTTCGGCCATGGGTTATATTGTTGCAGGGGCACTGTGGGCCTGAATCTGGTGTACTGCACGCTTGCATTTGTGTGCCACACCCTCTATGACAACAACTTTGCAGAGTGTCCTCTCGCACCCCAGGACCCCTCGGGGGATGTTGGAGAGCCGGTTTTGGCCTGATCCCTGCAGGCCAGGCCCAGGGACCCCACCTGCTGGAGGGACCCTGCTCACTCTGCAGATATCCTTCAAGCCCAGTCACTGCCCCAGGTGCCTCCGGCCAGGAAGGGACCCCAGGAGGTTGGCTCCTGGGTATGCCTGGCCCATCTTGCCCCGTCTGCCCTGCCAGCCACCTTCTAATTAATTTCCTTTCAATGTACACGAATCGGTGCACTGGGTTACTAGTATAAAATAAAACAAAATAGCTCTAGCTTCTAATCTATCTTTCCCCACCTCCTACTGGTCATTTAATGTGTCTATCCATAACTTTCTGTGTATATACAAGACATGCATAAATATAATATTAAAATAGTCATATATATGATAGTTTTTTGTTTTTATACAATTGGGATCATTCTATACATAATGTTCTTTTATTTAAAAAAATTTTTATTTCAGAGAGGAAGGGAGAGAGAGATAGAAACATCAATGATGAGAGAGAACTATTGGTTGGCTGCCTCCTGCACACACTCAACTGGGGATCGAACCTGCAACCCAGATCTGTGCTCTAACCACAGAATCTGTGGCCTCCTGGTTCACAAGTCGATGTTCAACCACTGAGTCACATTGGCCAAGCCAAAATGTTCTATTTTTACTTAAATTATCATCATATCTTTTATTACTTCACTTTCACGCAGAGTATGAATGGATTGATAGGTTACAACAATGCTTTTCGGCAATCATCTTTATACAAATGTGTGTTTGAGTATACAGTATGTGTATTTCTGTAGGATAGATTTCTAGAATTAGAACCTCAACATTCACATATTCTGATCCTGTCAAATTGTCCTGCAAGAAAGACTGTGACAATTCATACTCTATCAGCAATATACAAGAGTGTTACCTCCACACACTTGCCAACACTAAATAGTATCATTAATCTTTTTACTTTTCGCCACTCCGGTGGGAGGATAAAGTGATATTTTAAAATTTGCATAGCCTTAAAAATTAGTAAGACTGAGTCATCTTTTCAAAGCTTACTACTTATCATTCATAAGGTTTTTTAACTGGGTTAGTTTATATTATTTGCCCACTTTTATGTTGTATGTTGTCTTTGATTATCTGTAGACTGCTTCACACATACTGGATTTTGAACCTCTGTTGTACATACCACATAGCTGTTGTTTTTAAAATATATTTTATTGATTTATTTTTACAGAGAGGGAGAAGGATAGAGAGTTAGAAACATCAATCAGCTGCCTCCTGCACACTCCCCACTGGAGATGTGCCCTCAACTAAAGTACATGCTCTTGACCAGAATCGAACCTGGGACCCTTCAGTCCGAAGGCTGACACTCTGTCCACTGAGCCAAACTGGTTAGGGCAGTGGTCGGCAAACCTCAGCTCGAGAGCCACATGCCTCAATCAGACTGAGAACATGTGGCTTAATTTTTAGCAAAGGCCAGCTTAGGGGTACCCTAATTAAGTTAATAACACTGTACCTACCTATATAATTGAAGTTTAAAAAATTTGGCTCTCAAAAGAAATTTCAATTGTTGTACTGTTGATATCTGGCTCTGTTGACTAATGAGTTTGCCGACCACTGGGTTAGGGTGATACCACATAGTTTTCCCTTTGTATGCACACCAGCTGTGCTGCTTGGGATCAAGCCCACACCACCCAGCCCTCCGGCCTCTGACAGGGGCACCAAATGGCAGGGTGTGTGGCCTCAGTTGTAAGCATATAGGGCTTTTGGGAGGATTCCTTAAGCCACACAGAGGATGCAGAGAATCCCGCAGACTTATTTTCCACTTCCCTCTGCCTTCCTTTCATTCTTACTCCCTTTCTAAGTATTGGCTTTGAGGCCGTTAGCACGTTGCACCAAAGCCTTTGGGGAAGAGCTCACAATGACTCCCACTTCCCTTCCAGAGTGGCAACTGATGCTCAGAGGCCCGCCTATCAGGAACTTCTGAGCCACTTCTCCCTTGGCTGGTTTCTTTGTGGGCAGTGACACCCATTACAAAACGCCAGCCCCAGTGAACACCTGGAATTCTCTTCCTCCCATGTCTGGAGCATGGGAAATGTTGGATGGATGGATGGATGGATGGATGCAGACAGGATCCTTGGTCTTTCATGACCCGTCTGAATCCCTCCAGGCTTTCTTCTCTCCATACTTTCCCCCACATCTTTCCCTGAAGCAGACCATCCACCTCCTCCACTCGGCTGCTCCCAGGTCATGCCCTTTCAGAGGGTCATTCCCTCCCCCTGAGATATTAGCCTCCAGCCACACATTTCATTTCCTGGGGGCCAGTTCAATTGCGGCCTCTCTCCTCACTGAACTCCCACAGCACTCTCTCTGCGCCTCTGGTGGGGCACTTGACACTTTCCGGTGTAACTGCTCTGTCCCTTCTCCCCTGATGCTCACTGGTGGGAGGCTGGGGAGTCCTGTTTGCTCCATCTTTGTGCTCCTCCAGTGTCCAGTGCGGGGCTCTACGTAGAGTAGATGTGTATGCACTTATTGAGTGAATGCATGAACCACCGAGAAGACCTATTGGCCACCACACCAACCCAGCTCTCCTGGGTAGAAGGTCCAGTGCCATCAACTCTGGCTCCTGGGACAAACAGCTCTGGGCAAAGCCTCAGTTTACCTTTGGGCAATGGCATGGCGCATGGAGAGACACTAATAATCCTAGGCCTCTGAGAGTTTGCTATTTTAACTGCACTAACTAGGAATGCCCAGGCAAGGCTCTTGTGGTCTGGTGAGTTACGGCTCCAGTAGATGAAGCATTTTTCAACCAGAGGTGTTAGGGTCTCCGAAGAAGGTACACACAAGGCCGAAGAGGGTAAAGAATTATAAATTTATTAGATCATTTGGAAAACCAGATGGGCCGAGCCCCTAAATGGCGTCAGCACCCAGGGATGGGAAATCAGAGGTTTTAAAGGACTCAGGGTGGGCTTTTTCAGGGCAGAGAATTTTCTGGGTGGGTCTGGAGGGGGAAGATAATGGTCTTTAGCAAGTAGAATGTGTTCTAAGCAAAAGGGAATGTATATATACTGAGTGGCCAGATTATTAGGCATTCAGAGATCATAATAATCTGGCCACCCAGTGTATGTGTATGTATAAAGTAATATACATATATATTACTGTATGTGTATGTACAAAGTAATGTGCATGTATAAAGTAATATATATATATATATATATATATATATATATATATATATCACAAGTGCACACACAAGTACTTTTCTCTTATAGGAACAATACATGTTTGACATGTTTATTGTAAAGAAATTGAAGCATACTGTAAAGCATACAGAACAAAATAAAAATCATATAATTTCCCACTGCTCAGAATTAAATACTTAAGTTTTTATATATCTTGTTCCAGAACTTTTGCTATGCAAGTAGGAACTCATTTTAATATTTGAAGTGGTATTGCATGTACAGTTTAGTGTCTTCTGTTTTGCATTTAGATCTATTTTTTAAATATTTTTTATTGATTTTACACATAGATGAATTGAGAGGGATAGAGAGTTAGAAACGTCGATGAGAGAGATGCATCGACCAGCTGCCTCTTGCACACTCCCCACCGGGGATGTGCCCGCAACCAAGGTACATGCCTTTGGCCGGAAACGAACCCGAGACCTTTCAGTCCACAGGCCGATGCTCTATCCACTGAGCCAAACCGGTTTTGGTGGCATTTAGATCTTAGGGCATCACTTTCCCACATTATTATAATATGCTCAAAAATGTCATTTTAATAACCAGACAATCAATGGGTCTAGGCTACCTGTCACTACGTGAGCCATTTTAGCAGACAGGGTTGAATCGTATGTGAACGTTAATTCCAATACTGTTGGCAGTGTGGGAGAGCAGCAGGTCATCCACACAAATCTGCTCTGCCTCCCCTGCCCCTCCCCCCCTATAAGCCAGATGCTTATATCGGGTTGAAGGATGAAGATTACATGGGAAAGTAGGCAAAAGGGTATGCCAAGTGGGAAGTTTACAGGTAATGCAGGCTGAGGGTATGCAAAGGCTGGGGGTCTTCAAAGGGCTGGCGGCTCTGGCTTCTGCAACAAGGTTGTTATCTTTCCCTGACAATAGGCAGCTCCCGGATGGAGAGCATGGGTCTGAGTCACATTTCCAAGCGAGCTCCCATGTCCCCCGTACAACTCCCAGCCAGGTTAGAATGTGCCTTCTTTAAACAGAACAAGACGATCACAGTTAACAGAGCATGGTTAACACTTCTTACAATTATAGCTGGTTTCCAATATTCTGTCTCTGTCCCTTTCTCATTGGGTGCCATAATTTATTTAACTACTTCTTTACTGCTGGATGTTTATGAATAATCCTCTGAAGGACGTTCTTGAACAAAAGTCTTCGTCCGCATTCGGATTTATTTCCTTCGACAAATTCCTAGTAAGTGGAGGGTAGGAACATGTTTAAGACTCTCACTAGCTGCCAAGTAGCTTTCCAGAAACAAGCACCAATTACAACCCCACCAGCTGCCTCAGAGAAGAGCCTTTGATTCTGCAATTGCAGCAACACCTCAGGCTGGGGGAGGGGCACTCTTTCATCCAAAGCCTCTTGGGTAGTCCTGACAATGGACCCCTTGTCCTGCCCCCATCTCCTCTTCCCATACTGCCCTTCATCCCTGGCTCCAGGCTTGACCGTCTGTGAGGCCTCTGTTCAATCACCGCCTTCCTGGCACTCCAGGCTGCCTCCAAGATCAGAGCTGGTAGAGCTGAAAGGTGAGAGACGCAACTGTCCTGTGGGGTCTCCACCCTCCCAGCCTTGGGGAAGCCCCCAGAGGAAGTGAGGGGGAGGGTGTGGGGGGGGGGTTGCTGAGTCATCCACCTGTCAACCTCACCCAAGTCCTCGGCCCAGGGCAGTTGACCTGCACCCCTAAAAGAAGAAAGTAGAGGCCAGCCTCAGTCCCCCACAGGGGACTCTGGCCAGCATGTGGGTGACTTTTGGTTCCCTACAGGCTCGGAAGTCCCTCCATGAATCCCCGGAAGAAGGTGGATTTGAAGCTCATCATCGTCGGAGCCTTGGGGTGAGTGAAGCCAAGCTCCGATTGGGGTCTGAGGTTGAGATGCAGGCCCCTAGCCAAGGGCAGTGAGACCTCCTGACTGTGTTCCCACCTCCCATGGGTACTTTTTTGATTCAAGGTGGCACTAGGGAGGGCATCCCACCCAAGGAAGGGAGCTCAGTAGGAGAGAGAAGCTGGGAATCAGGCTACCTGGTTTCTGGCCCAAGCTCTGTGGCAAACGGCCACTTAGCATCTATCTGCCTCCCCGCCTCCTGCCACCTACAGGCAAGACCTGGCCTTTGCTTTAATTAAAGACCTGACCTTGGCACCCAGCTCTCTTCAACCTCTCGGCTCTCTTTGGTTCCTACTTCTAGAAAACATTCCCTAGTGCCTTGCTACTCAAAGTGTTTGATCCTTGGACCACAAATGTTAGAAATTCAGAATCTTGGAAAGAGACGGTGGGGAGAGGGGCTTGGTAAGATTTTGAATGGTGCGGTTGTGTGTGTTCACATGTGTCTGGGGTTTTTCCTCAGTGTAGGAAAGACCTCCCTCCTCCACCAATATGTGCACAAGACCTTTTTTGAGGATTATCAGACCACGCTAGGGGCCAGTATCCTCTCCAAGATTATCATCCTGAATGACACAACTTTGAAGCTACAGGTGAGCGGCCATCTTTTTCCCTCTTCAACATTCATACCTGAAAATCACCCCACATTCTCTGGACAGCCACTCACAGTAATGTGTACTAGGAGCTAGGATGGTTTAGAGCTGACATCAGCAAACTTCAGCTAATGGACCAAATCTGGTCCACCAGCTGATTTTGCAAATAAAATCTTACTGGCATACAGTCATGCCCACTTGATTACTAATGGTCTATGGCTGCTTTCACACCAGAGCAGCAGAGTTGAGTAGTTGCAACAGACAGTATGGTCTGCAAAGCCTAAGATTTTTACTTTGTGACCCTTTACAGAAAAAAACTTTTTGCTGATCTCTGATCTAGAAGGATGAGCTCAAGTACAGGAGTTGGGGAGTCTTACTTCTAGTCTTAGGTCCCCGGAAAATTTGGCCAGTGGCCTTGGCAAATCATTCCCAAGGTCCAAATCTATCAGATGAGAATAACATTATCTATTCTGATTGCCCTGGGAAAAACAAGAGCTCAGACATGAAAGAACTCATGGATGCTAAATGTGAGTGCCAAGATACTGCCGTGTAGAAGGGTGACAGGGTCAAGATACCACATGCACCTGTGCCAGGGCTGCCTGCTCCCTACCCAGAAACAGAAGCTTTTACATGATGTGTCCAGTTGGGCCAAACCTTCATCCACTCATCACAGCCCACTCCTCATCTGCTTTTTCCTCCAGATCTGGGACACAGGTGGACAGGAGCGATTCCGCTCCATGGTGTCCACATTCTACAAAGGCTCCGATGGCTGCATCCTGGCTTTTGATGTCACTGACCTGGAGTCCTTTGAAGCTCTGAATACCTGGCGGGGTGATGTTTTGGCCAAAATCATTCCAACGGAGCAGTCCTACCCCATGGTGGCGCTGGGGAACAAGATCGATCTGGCAGACCGGCAGGTACCATTCATTTATTGACTCATTCATTCACCCAACATTGTGTGAGCACGGACTATAGGCCAGACACTGTGTTAGATCCCACACATACGGAGCTGAATCATACACTGCCCTTGCTTTAAAATTTCTCAGTTTAGTAGTGGATGGAGACACTTTAAAAGGTAACTATGGCCTGGCTGGTTTGGCTCAGTGGATAAAGTGTTGGCCTGCAGAATGCAAGGTCACAAGTTCGATTCCGGTCAAGGGCATGTACCTTGGTTGCTGGCACATCCCCAGTAGGGGGTGTGCAGGAGGCAGCTGATAGATGTTTCTCTCTCATCGATGTTTCTAACTCCCTATCCCTATCCCTTTCTCTCTGTAAAAAATCAATAAAATATTTTTTAAATAAAAGGTTAACTATGATACAATATGGTAAATACAATGATAGTGATAGACCTTGGAAATGTGGAGACCACAGTGAAAGTGCATTTACTAAGGCCAAAATCTAGAAGGGGCTTCCTATGGTAGATGGCTTCCAGGTTGATAAAATAGCATGAGCAAAGGCAAGAAATGGCATGCTATGAGCTGAGAAAGACAATTTTGTCTAGAGACAGGGAGTGGAAGAATTAAGGCATCAGAGATAGGCAGATAGATTTAGAATTAACCTGTAGAACAGTATTTCTACCCAGGGTCAGGTAGGGGGTCTGTAGTTATAAATACTTGAATCTACAAATTTTCTGAGAAAGTAGTATATATTTTTTTAATTAGCTTAAGCATAGCCTGGCCAGCGTGGCTCAGTAGTTGAGCGTTGACCTATGAACCTGGAGGTCAATGGTTTGATTCCCAATCAGGGCACATGCCCGAATTGTGGGCTCTTTCCCCAGTAGGGGGTGTGCAGGAGGCAGCCGATCAAGGATTCTTTCTCATCGTTGATGTTTCTCTCTGAAATCAATAAAAATATTTTTAAAAATAAATTAGCTTAAGCATATTCTGGATCTGTTCCATGGCTGCAGTGACCCCACTCTGCGTGGATGTTTACTGCAGTGGCATTAAGTCAAGCTCTTGTCACCGTTGCCTATGAATGAGAAGAGACTAGAGGTAGACTTAATTTGTAAAAGGTGCTCTGCCCTGTTACCTTTTGCTTTGGGTCCCTCAAATGCATGTCAGACACAAATCCACGGTAGCTACCAAACTCCAGGGGTTGAATGTTAAGCTTTCTAAGTGGCTTCCTTGAAGCCCTTTTTGGGGTGTAGGTGAGACTTTGCTTTTTCTCTGTCTTTTGGGGGTGCACCCACAACTTTCTCCAAAGAAACCCTTTCTACTCCTCCTTTTCAATCTTTTGGTGTCCATGATGTGGGGTTTAGAATCATGGATTCTTGGTCATGTACTTTGGAAATATACAAGGTCAGGGGGCAGTCTGTCTCCCAGCCCACTTTATATCAGACATCTATCAAATTGTAGCGCCTCCCCCAAGACTTCCATTTTAATTAACATCCTGCTTCATATACCCATAGATTGTAGGGTGGGGAGTTGAGAAAGTTCAAGACTGAGAGTCTAATTTTTTCCTCAGTGAAATAAGAGGCGGCATCTTCTTAAGAGAAAATCAAGTAGGAGTCTGGGAAACAATGATGAGTCTTCACCAGTCACCTGGAGAGAGACGGGTGAAGGAGCTAATTGAGGCCAAAGATGAGAACTAATGGGTGACCCTCAGGGCTTAGCGGAAGAAGGACACCAGGAGACTGAGGTGGAGTCTGTGTTGTGTTTTCCTTCAAGGGCCCTGTGTGGGGGGAAGAGCCAGAAACGAGGGGCCTGGGACTAAGGTTTTTCCAGACAAGAGTAGCTGCAGCATAGGGCTGAGAGGGCACTGAAAACCACGAAGGAAAGAAGAGCAGCAAGACGTGGGTGGAAGGGCCAGCGGGCTAGGCCAGCAGAGGCGGAGGAAGAGAGCAGAAGGAATGAGCAGGGGAGTGGGGTGAAGGGACACAGGTTGTGGCCACAGAGTGGAAGACTGTATTTAGTGTTATTTACAGAGGCCTGGGGCTGGGGAAGAGGAAAGAAGGTGAAGTCTGTTGAGAGGGAAGGAATTGGAAGCTATTGTGAGGGGTGGAGGCCACAGGGAGGTGGAGAGGAAGCTCACCAGACTGCAGAGCTCAATGAGTGGTGGGGTGCTGGCAGGGTGGGAAGCACAGGCAATGCCTCCAAAGGGTGGAGGGGGTCCAGCCGAGCTTGGGTGGGGGCATGAGCTTTGAGCTACCGAGAGAGGAAGATGAAGGCTTGAAAGAAGCAGTAAAGCCCCGGGCAAGCCCCACCCCATCTCTGGGACATGTGGTTAGCCCGTTCCAGCTTCTTCATCTGTGAAATGGGAGCCAGACACAGAGTTCATGAGGTTACGTGAGGATTAAAGGAAATGACGCCTATAAAACACGTGGCAAGCTTAATAAACGGGATCGAGGCTTATCTGCCTTATTGTCTCCAAGGCACAGGCTGGATAAACATGGGGGTACTCAGTAAAGAGAAAATAGATAGCTAAACCTCTATCGCTAAGATTTGAGGTGAAGGGAAAGTTCTGGAGATGGATGTGGGTGACAGTTGCACTGAACTCAATGTCCTTGAACTGCGTACTTAAATACCGTTGAGAATTTTATGTATATTTTACCACAATAAATAAATATATATATATATATATATATATATATATATATATATATATATATATTGGCAGAATGACTTAAAGAAAATTATTGGCCTAGATTTTTTTCAAACGCCTACTCTTTCTACAGAAGGCCCTAGAGGGGGAAAATGTTAGGTTGTTTAGAAGAACAGTTCTGCTAGCATCTGTGCTACAAGGAATTTCTTCACGAGCTTGTGGATTCTTTGTTCTAAATCCAGGTAGGCACTCTCTGACTTTCCACTGAGGCATACTGTTGGGATTATGCTTTCTGAAAACATTTGTTATTTTTACTAGCAGTTTAAGATGTATTTGACACACTAATTTTCACACATATAATTGATGATTTAAAATGTATATAAGCCGAAACCGGTTTGGCTCAGTGGCTAGAGCGTCAGCCTGCAGACTAGAAGGTCCCAGGTTCGATTCCGGTCAAGGGCATGTACCTTGGTTGCAGGCATGTCCCCGATAGGGGATGTGCAAGAGGCAGCTGATGGATGATTCTCTCTCATCGATGTTTCTAACTCTCTATCCCTCTCTCTTCCTCTCTGTAAAAAGATCAATAATATATACATATTTTTTAAAAAATAAAAATAAATAAAATGTATATAAGATGTGAAAGTAGCACAAATAAAATTACATAAATTGGACTAATTTTGTCAAACTGTTAGCCTCTAATGAACCATCAAAATTGCAATAGGAGCCCTGGATGGTGTGATCCCATTGGTTAAAGTGTCATCCCATACACTGAAGGGCCGTAGGTTCCATTCCTGGTCAGGGCACATGCCCAGTTTGGGGTTCAATCCCCAATTGGGGCATGTATGGGAGGCAACCGATCAATGTTTCTCTCTCTCTCTCTTCTCTCTCTCCCTCTCTCTCTCTTTCTCTCTCTCTCTCAAATAAATAAAAACAGATCCTTGGGTGAAGAGGAGAAGTAAAATGTTAGTAGTATATTGTCAGCCAGAAGCAAAATTAATAGAAGTAACATTTCTGAAGCTTGCATATTTCTCCTATCCCCAGGTATCACACCCTGAGTTTATTTCCACAGTCAGAGCCTAAGTTATAAATAGACATTATTTTATAACTAAAAAAACAGGACAGTTTTTAAAAATCATGAAACTGCAGCTGGACTTGGAAGAGGAAAGTAAAAAGTAGTGTCTGGTGGCTTTCTTCCCAGGCCAGCTCTCCGAGGTTCAATGGAGAGGTGCTAGGAATAGAAAAAGAATGTTCATTTGCAACATAATCCCCACTGCTATTTTGAAAGTTGTGTATTTCATCATTGCGTGTAAACAGAACAGAGAAAGAGTGGAGAGAATGAAATAAAACACCTGCCACAGTCCCATCACTGTCCAGCAAGAGAGTAGGGGCAGCTGAAATCAGCCAGCTAGAGCTGCAAACTTGTCTTCCTAGCACTGACCCTGGGTGACCTTGAGCACAAATCCTGGCTTCTGCCTCTTGTGCCACTAAAGAGAAAGACCACCACTCCCCTCCCCCATTCTCCCCACCACCACCACCATCCCCCGCCTCCTGGAGAGGCAGAGACACGTGACTTCATTGCGCCTCCCTTCAATTTCTATTGCAGCTCCAGGAAAATACTCCTCACCTGGTGGGGCTGGGACTGGTGGGCAGGAGATAAACAAGGAAGGAGCAATCAGAAGGGAAAGTGCAGTCCTTGCCCTCAAGGACTTTATTTATTTTTTATTTTTTTAAATATATTTTATTGATTTTTTTTACAGAGAGGGAGAGGGATAGAGAGTCAGAAACATTGATCAGCTGCCTCCTGCATGCCCCTTACTGGGGATGTGCCCATAATCAGGGTACATGCCCTTGACCGCAATGGAACCTGGGACCTTTCAGTTCTCGGGCCGACGCTCTAGCCACTGAGCCACACCGGTGGCTCTCCACTCAAAGACTTTAAAAGACACAAAGCCTGGCCCAGCCAATGTGGCTTAGTGGTTGAACAGCAACCCATGAACCAGGAGGTCACTGATTGGATTCCCAGGGTCAGGTCACATGTCTGGGTTTCTGGTTTGATCCCCAGTAGGGGAGATGCAGGAGGCAGCCGATGGATGATGTTTCTTTCTCATCCGTGCTTCTATCTCTCTATCCCTCTCCCATCCTCTCTCTCTAAAAAAAGAAAATCAATAGAACTTTTTTAAAAAAGATACAAAGTCCTTTGTGTTACTAAAATGCCATCCAGGTATAACGTGTTGATTTCTAATGAGTATTGATCGCACGTGAGGACAATAGTAACCAGTAGCCCGGCCACCCCTGCTCCTTCCCCCAAATACAGTTCCAGATTTTCCCCGAGATGTGAGGCTTCTTGGTGACTCACCCGTTCGTGGGCATCTATGCTCCACCGAATGGAGCACGCATGCTCAGAGCCAATATTGGGGTCCCTATCCCCAAAGGCAGGAGGATCATGTCCATCAGGGCCCAAGACCAGGGCCTGGGGTTTCTCCCTGCTCTGCTCAAGTTCAGCAGTAACTGGGGGGGCAGAGCCTGGGGCTGGGAGGTAGAGGTGTCATCTGGGCTCCCCGAAGGGCAGGCTGCTTGGCGAACCCCAGTCTCCACCCCACAGTGCGAGGTAGCAAGCCTCACAATGCCAGGGCAAGGCTGGGGGACAGGAGAGGCATGTGAAAGAGAGCCATGAGCCCTGGGCCCTGAGGCCACTCCTGAGACCAGAAAAGCAAAGAGCAAAGAGAAAAGGAACAGCAGAGAAAGGAACAGCAATGGTACCTTTCATCCCAGGAAGATGAATTCCCAGAACCTGCCGGAGCCAGGAGACAACCAGCTGGGGGCAGTCTCCCACCTCCCGCTGCTGCGCTGGGCTCTGGGAGCGGGCACAGGGCCCTCCCTCCACGAGCAAAGCCTGGCTGCCTTAAATGAGATGAAATAACGGTTATGAAGTCCCAGGTGCAGCCAATGTCCAGTAGATGGCCACTTCCTCCTTCCCGAAAGCATGAGACATGAAGCGCCATGGTGCTAATGTCCTTGGAAGTCACCTGCAATGCTGCCAGAACCTTCTCCGACCCGGACCCTCTAGGACTTAGAAGGCTAAGCGGGGCCGGCCATTGGCCCGCGGGCAGCGCTGCACCCATTCGCTGCCCTGCGTGGCTCACGCACCGGGCCGAGAGCTGAAAAGGCCCTGACCCGGAACTCAAAACCCCTGCAGGCCAGCAGGAATGTCAGAAAAGCAGCACCATCCTGTAGAGGGCGGCTCAGATGTCAGGGGAGCACTGCGCTGGGGCTCCACCCGAACCCCGCCTTTCTCAGCTGTGTGATCTGAGGCAAGTCGCTGAACCTCTCTGAGCCTCAGTGTTCTTATCTCTATTTTTTTAAAATATGTTTTTATTGATTTCAGAGAGGAAGGGAGAGGGAGAGAGAGAGATAGAATCATCAATGATGACAGAGAATCATTGAACGGCTGCCTCCTGCACGCCCCCTACTGGGGATGGAGCCTGAAACCGGGGCATGTGCCCTGGACCGAAATCAAACCCAGGACCCTTCAGTATGCAGGCCAATGTTCTTTTTTTTTTTCTTTCTTTTAAAAAAATATATATTTTATTGATATTTTACAGAGAGAAAGGGAGAGAGATAGAGAGCTAGAAACGTCGATGAGAGAGAAACATCGACCAGCTGCCTCTTGTACACCCCCTACCGGAGATGTGCCCGCAACCAATGACATGCCCTTGACCGGAATCGAACCCAGGACCTTTCAGTCTGCAGACCGACGCTCTACCACTGAGCCAAACCGGTTTCGGCTGCAGGCCAATGTTCTTATCCATTGAGCCAGACTGGCTAGGGATCAGTGTTCTTGTCTCCAAAGTAGAGCTAATAAGACCCGTCGTGCAGGGTTATTGAGAATTTAACAATATGACAAGATATCTAACACAGTGCCTGGCCCATAGCAACCTGTTTCCCCAAAAATAAGACAGTGTCTTATATTAATTTTTACTCCCAAAGATGCGCTAGGTCTTATTTTCAGGGGATGTGTTATGTTTCCATGAAGTAGGTCTTATTTTCAGAGGATGTCTTATTTTCGGGAAAACACGGGAAGGAGCTCATCAACTGTTCCTAGGCTCTCACCTGGAAAACAGGGTTAGCAGGGGCCTGAGTCTCTGCCCGGCAACAGGCCTCCTGGGTCAGCCAGCTCATGGGAGGAGAGTCCTTCGTCCCTGCCCAGTGTCCCTCATGTCCATCTCCTTTGGGAGGGACTGGAGAAGCAGCCGATGGCAGGAAGACACCCCTCGTGCGGGCCTTCGGAAGGCAGCACAGCCCACGAGGCCTCTAGCTCGGCCAGGCCTGTGTTCGAATCCTGCTCAGCCCCAACGCTCGGGGCAAATTCTTTTATTCTCTAGTCCTCAGTTTCCTCATCTGGAAAATGAAGCTAACAATAGCCATCTCGCATTTGTGTTAAGAAATGGCATGTGGCCGAAACCGGTTTGGCTCAGTGGTAGAGCGTCGGTCTGCGGACTGGAAGGTCCCGGGTTCGATTCCGGTCAGGGGCATGTGCATTGGTTGCGGGCACATCCCCGGTGGGGGGTGTGCAGGAGGTGGCTGGTCGATGTTTCTCTCTCATCGACGTTTCTGGCTTTCTATCTCTCTCCCTTCCTCTCTGTGATAAAATCAATAAAATATATATTTTTTTTTAAATAAATGGCATGTGTAGAGCTACAGGCACTTGGAAGGTTCTCAATGAGTGGGAATGGAGGGAGGGACGGTGGGGATGATGCCACGGAAACAGCGATCCTTCCTCCCGTCCACTCAGGTGCCACAGCAGGTAGCCCAGGACTGGTGTCAAGAGAAGAACATTCCCTACTTTGAAGTCAGTGCCAAGAATGACATCAACGTGGTACAGGCCTTCGAGATGCTGGCCAGCCGAGCCCTGTCCAGGGTGAGTGGCTGTGGAGGCCGCACTGGGCCGGGTGGGCTCCTAGGATGGGGAAACTCGGGAGCTTCCAGAGAAGAACATACTGGACACGGGTAGGGATGTGGGTGGGCAGGATTGCTCATCGACTTAATGAGCTGCTGAATGGGCTCCATAGAACTCCAACTCTGGGACCACAGGATGCCAGAGGCACAACGCTGCGTTAGAGTGTATAGTCGGCGGCCCCTCCATCTGCTGATATCAAAGTCATTTGTGGAGTTTCAAAAAAAAGAGAAAAAATGCGTCCCATACCCCACCCCTGGAGATTCTAATTAGTAGGAGTTCTGAGATGTGATTAGTCCAGTCCTCCTTGGTGGGAGAGAGGCCCTCTGGTGCCAAGTGTTTGTCCAAGTAGAACATCCAACCTGCAGGAGTAAATTACTCAGTCTGGGGGTGACAGCGAGTGACGGGGCATCAGGGGGCCTCCTCGTGTGTCTTGGGGTGGGGGGGTTACCATCATCAGGGTGCAGCAGGTGAGCCTGACACCACCTCCTGGGGACCAGGGTCAAGGGCATCAGGGTTTGATTGATGTTCACCAGCTGAGCATCCAGCCAGAGCCCGGGAGCCATGGAGGAGGGAAAATCAGGGTCCTTGAAGTTGTCCCCTCAGAGAGAAGCACCGGGGACACACCACCGGGCACGTTGTCACCTGCCATTCCAGGGGCTCTGCGCCCTTCTCGGGGCCACAGCTGCACGCGGGGCGAGGTCACCCGTCCCGCCCTCCAGCACGCAGTGACTGAGAGCAGCGGCGCGGTGGGGATGGGGTGCCTTTAAGAAGAAACCTCTCTGCGTGTGGAACCGTGTCCTAGGAAGGCCCCCCACACCCACCCTTGCTCCTGAGCCAGGTGGGCGAGTCCCACGCGAGCAGTGGCCAGCCAGGGGGAGGGGGGAGTGGAGGGAGTAGCTTTCTCTGGGCCGAGTTGGGACAGGAGAGTGGGAGGTGGGCAGACAGGCCATGAGTCTGTGTCCGGAGCCTCCCTGGACACGGAAGGGTGGGACTGACAGAGGGTGGGAGGTGGCCGTGGTGAGAGAAGGTTGGGGTGCAGGGATGTTCGTGGGGAGAGGTCTCGGCGGAAAGGAGGCATAGGGCAGACTGGCATCATCTCTGCTGAAGTCAGACATCACCTCAGTTGCCCCTGCAGAGAATGGGAAGTTAGGGGGCCTGCTTAGAGGTCAGGACACCTGGCCCCTGACCAGCCACCCATCCGCGCCGGGCTCCTGGGAGACCCAGGAGGAGGTGAGGAAGGAAGGGGGAGAGGAGACCAGGGGCCTCAGTTTCCCAGCAGCACGAGGGAGGGAATGAGAGCCAGCAGCATCGGCCGCCAGGAGGCAGGGCAAGTGGTGCTCGCGGCTGCTCAGAGGTGGGCCTGACTCCTCTCCTCCCTCCACAGTATCGGAACACGGAGAATTACCTCACAGACTCCATCAAGCTCTCGCCCGAGGACCAGACCAGGAGAAGATGCTGCTGACCTCCAGCCTCCCTCTCTGGACACCAGAGGCCCGGCGTGGCCTGGCCCGGTCATCCCGGCCTCCACGGCTGCACCGCCCGCCCCGGCTCGGCCCAGGCGCTGTGGCAGAGCCCTGGGCCCAGAATCAGAGGGCGGCAGCTCCCTCGGGCTGAGCGGAGAGAAGTGAGCTCAGGGCTGGGTCCTGGGAGTCCTAATGCGACCCAATGTCACCGTGAAACCCTGGCCTGGAGGCGGCACCATTTCCTCGCTGGATCAGCTTTCCTGCCCGCTGCCCCCCACATGCTCCTGCTCCAGACGCTCGTCTCTGCAGACAGGCGGGCGGCTGTCCGGGAACCCTGTGGACTCCGATGCCACCGCCACCCACGGGGCCACCGCTCAGCTCTGGGCAAGGGTGCGACGCAGCCTCCCTCAGCAGCCAGGGCCAGGAAGCGATGGTCTGGACCTCACGTAGGGGCCCTCCTCATCCAGCCTCACAGCTGTCCAGGCCCGGGACGCCCTCTGTCCCCTGGAGAGTATAGGACTGAGGAGCCCAGGAAAAGCCACCAGGGACGGGCTCATTCCCCCTTGTTGGCTGCTCAGGCAACTCCCATAAGTCTCTCTGAGCCTCAACCTAGTCATCTGTCAAATGGGGTAGCATGTGCCCCATCCACATCGGGGTGTGGTTATGAGGACCAGAGCGCCGCCTAAATCGCAGTTACTCTTGTTGACTTGCATTTATTTATTCCTTCAACAAGTCGTTTTGACTCTCTACTACCTACAATGCACGGAGATCCAGTGACACGGGAAACAGACAAGGACCCCGGAGGGCGAGGGGCAACAGGATATACAGAGAAGTGGTCCAGGAGGACTTCCCCGAGGAGGTAAAATTTGGCCTGAGGGCTAGAGAATGAGAAAGGGGCCGAAACGGGTTTGGCTCAGTGGATAGAGCGTCAGCCTGCGAGCTGAAAGGTCCCAGGTTCGATTCCAGTCAAGGGCATGTACCTTGGTTGCGGGCACATCCCCAGTAGAGGGTGTGCAAGAGGCAGCTGGTCAATGTTTCTCTCTCATCAATGTTTCTAGCTCTCTATCCTTCTCCCTTCCTCTCTGTAGAAAATCAATAAAATATTTAAGAGAGAGAGAGAAAGGGTCTTCCACCTGAGATCTGGCAGGAGAACATTCCGGAGAGAGAGCAGCAAAGGCCAAAGGCACAGGTGAGGATGAGCTTGCTGTGTTCTAGGAAAGAACATTCATTTACCTGAGCACTCCGGGGAAGGGAGCCCCGCCTCCTGTGTGGCTCCCTGAGCCTCTGCTGACTGGCCACCAGGGGGCAGCAGTGCTCTCTCGGTCGGGCTGAGCGGAAAGGAGATGCTCCAAGGACGCTTGAAGAGCAGGCTCTGGTAGGTCAGCGATCTAGATTCGCCGGGCAGGAGAATCCTAGTTTCCTAAGCTTAATAAGAAGTGGGCAAAGCTGCAACATCAGTGATTCAAGCAAAAAGCCCACATCAGTGACAAATGCTAGAATGAGGGGCCTCGAGAGCACATGGGTTCTCTGTCCCTGCAGAGTCTAATCAGGGCTGGGCAAACTACGGCCCGCGGGCCAGATCCGGTGAATAAAACTATTGAATTAAAAAAATAAATAAAAGGCCGAAACTGGTTTGGCTCAGTGGTAGAGCGTCGGTCTGGGGACTGAAAGGTCCCAGGTTCGATTCCGGTCAAGAGCATGTACCTTGGTTGCGGGCACATCCCCGGTAGGGGGTGTGCAAGAGGCAGCTGGTCGATGTTTCTCTCTCATCGACGTTTCTAGCTCTCTCTCTCTCTCCCTTCCTCTCTGTAAAATATCAATAAAATATATTTTTTAAAAATAATAAATAAATTTTAAAAGACCCTTTATGTAATGATGTTTACTTTGAATTTATATTAGTTCACACAAACACTCCATCCATGCTTTTGTTCTGGCCCTCCGGTCCAGTTTAAGAACCCATTGTGGCCCTCGAGTCAAAAAGTTTGCCCACGGCTGGTCTAAGGCCATCATCTTTCTTCTGGCTGCAGAGAGTAGACAGGGCTCCCTCCAAGGGGGTGGCCAAGATGACCTCCTGGCCACAGAAGTCTCCTGTCTACACAGAAGTATCCTTCCTGCTCTGCAAGCAGAGCTGGTGACCTCAGTCTATGACTTCTGAGTGTCCCCTGACCCCGAAGAGGTAGGGAGTGGGGGCGGTCAGGGAGGGAGTTAGGAACCCTGCTCCCCTCCCCAGCTGTGGAGTAAAGACTGGCTTGTCCCAGGCAGTAGCATGGGCCCGGCACGGGGGCCAGTGGCCTGGAGCCCAGCTGTGTCCGTGTCTTTCCCGGGCTGGCATTCTGCACCCCGCTCGGCTCTCCTGGGGGTCGGAGCGGCTGTGGGCCGGAGGTATGGAGTGTGGGAGTGTGCGCAACAGCTCGGACACCACGACGGACACGTGGACTGTTTCTGAATGTGTACAACAAATAATAAATGTGTCCTCTGTTTTTATCCTTGGGAGGGGGTTAGTTATGAAATAGAAAAGCCTCCATAGTTCAAAATTCAGAAGCTGCTGAAGGGAAGACAGCGGGAAGCAGGCAGGACCGGCTATGTAACCGGCGGGACCCAGGGCCCAATGAAAATGCCCGTTCCTTATTCACAAGTGATGAAGGATTTCAAGACAGCACCAGCGGATCGTTAAGCCAAGCACGGGGCCTCCTGGGTGCACGCTGCACACCCCATAAAGCCGTCCGGGGTAAGTGGCTGTGTGTCCATGCCTCCGAATGACAGAGCTCTGGCCAGCCCCCCTGGGCTGCAGACGCACCGGACCTTGTAGATCAGAATCTGTCTTTGCAAGAGCCACGTGGAGATTCCACCCCAGGACCCAAACCACAGATAGAATGTCCCACGTGGGGAGGGGGAGCAGGGGTTGGAGGGTCCACTACATCCTTCCTCTTATGACTAGCAGGCACAATGACCAATCCATAAGGCAGAGGGAGCTGAGCTGACAGACTGCAGACTGCTCCCACCCTCACCCCACCCCACCCCCACCTCTGGGTCTGAGACTGGCCCTCAGGGGGGTAGACAGAGGCAGCAGGTGGGGGACCCCTGCCGAGGGCAGCCCACTCGGGCCTGAACGGGGTGGGCACAGCATTTCCTGGGCCCCTTCATCACCATCCCTTCGGAGAAGAGGACCCAGGGGAGCAAGACTGCTCTGACCAGGCTGCCCTGGTGCCCACCAGAGCCCTGCGCGGAGGGGCAGCTCCAGAAGCTAATCTGTCTACATAACAAAGAGGTAATATGCCAATTGGTCCTAACGGTGTCATAGTCACGACCAGACTGCGTGTGCACAGGAGCTGGCGGGCGGGGACTTGTGCCATGGGGACATGAGGTGCTGCAAGGGGCAGCGTCCCTTCACCCCACTAAGGCGTGCACAGGCCCGCAGCTCCGTCCGGCCCAGAGCGGGGTGGGTCCCCATCAGGATGGGGGCGGGTCCTCAGCAGAGAGCTCTCAGCACCTCACACATTTCTGGGGTCTGAATGTGTGGGAGGTACAGAGAGGTAGGGGGAGCACATAGGCAGTTAGGGGGGTTAGGCCAGGAGGGGGGAGCACATAGGCAGTTAGGGGGTTCAGGCCAGGAGGGGAGAGCAGTTAGGGCCATCAGGCAGGCAGGAGAGCAATTAGGCAGGAGCGCAATCAGGCAGGCAGGTGATGCTTAGAAGCCAGTGGTTCTGAATTGTGAGAGAAATCCCAGATTGGAGAGGATGCAAGCCAGGCTGAGGGACCCCTTCCCCCCCACATGAATTTTGTGCACTAATTATATATATATATATATATATATATATATATATATATATGCCTAAGCAACCGGCCAACCATTAGACCTGCTGATTGGTAGCTATGTGCACACTGACCACCAGGGGGCTGGTGCTCAACACAGGAGCTGCCGAGCTGCGGTGACTTGGCACCTGCAGTTCTTGGGTGACACACCCCAGAACCAGAGAGTAGAGAGCCCAATCCTGGGGTGCGTCACCTGAGAACTGCCCTCTCGCAATCTGGGACCCCTCGGGGGATGTGGGAAAGCCGGTTTCAGCCCTATCCCCACAGGCCAAGCCGAGGGACCCGGGTGGTGCACGAATCCGTGCACTGGACCAAAGACGCGCTAGGTCTTATTTTCAGGGGATCTATTATGTTTCCAGGAAGTAGGTCTTATCTTCGGAGGATGTTTTATTTTTGGGGAAACATGGTAGTTATATCTCCCCTGACGCCCCACTATCTGGTGCCCTGGGACAGGGACTTTCTCTGATTTTCTTCACCATCGTCTCCCCTGTGCCCAGAGCAACGCCTGACAGCAGTTGGCACTCAATACATGTTTCCGGAAGGAAGAGCACTTGCAATACTTTATCATAATCGTTTGTCTGTTTGCCCCGAGGCTAGTCTCCATGAAGGCAGGGTCTCTCTTTTTCTTTTAATTTATTAAGGTATTATATGTGTACATAGCTTACCATTGCCCCCACCCCACCTCCCATTCTTGCCCTCCCTCCCCAGAGTTCTGTGTTCGTTGGTTGTACTTATATGCATGCATACCAGTCCTTCGGTTGTTCTCTTATCTCCCCCCAGGTCTCCTTCCCCTCCCCGCTGTCATTTGGCAGTCTGCTTGTTTTATGGTGACTATCTCAGGACCACACGAATAGAGTCCGCTCCTCCTCTGGTTCTCACCGCCCATCCCCCCAGGTCCCACTGCATCCTCTGGGACATAAGGCTCACCCGGGGCACACGGCTCTCCTAGGACACAAGGCTCACCCAGGGCACACGGGCCCCCTGGGGCACATGGCTCACCAGGGGCACATGCCCCCCTGGGACACACGGCTCTCCCGGGGCACACGGCCCCCTGGGACACACGGCTCTCCCGGGGCACACGGCCCCCTGGGGAACACGGCTCACCCAGGGCACACGGCCCCCTGGGACACACGGCTCACCCGGGGCACACGGCCCCCTGGGACACACTAGGGTCTCTTTTGATTCATTTTATCCCAATACTCAGCACAGAGGCTGGTGCATAGTAGATGATAAGTAAATATTGTGGAGTACAACAGAATTCTCCACAGCCTCTTTACAGAAGAAGAATGATGAAATGTTCCACTCGATGGCATGGCACAGGCGGATGTCTGAGAGGCACTGCTATGTGAAAAGGCAGTGGCGGAACCCCGTGCATAACGTACTGTCTTTTCCGTAGTAAGAGGCTTCCCCTCGCATTCATTGCTACGTAAAGAAAGCTCTGGAAGGCTGCATAAGAAAAATAAAAGGGGTTGCTCTCCCAGTGATTCCGCTTCGAGGAATTTATCCGAAGACACTCAAAACACAACTTCAAAAGAATATAGCCCCCCCCCCCCCATGTTCATTGCGGCGTTGTTTACAACCGCCAAGATTTGGAACCAGCTCAGTGTCCATCGGACGGTGAGCAGATAAAACAGCTGTGGCACAGGTACCCCATGGAATACCACTCGTCCATAAGAAGGAAGAAAAACTTACCCTTTGCAACAGCATGGAGGGACCTGGAGAGTGTGACGCTAAGAGTGGGGACTGGGCAAATACATGTCAGGAAGTGGGTAGGACTCTTTCCTCATATAATTTTAGACTCATTGAATTTTACACTCATTGAATGTATTACAAAATCAGCCATTTAAAAGAAGCAGCATAAATATGGGTGGAAGAGGGGGAGGAGGAAGAAGCGGTGGGGGGGGAGGGGGAGGTGGAACGCCAACCAGGACCTTGCTGCCTCTGGCCTTGAGTCCGAGGCTGCCTATGGCCACTGCGGATTGGGCCGCGGGAGGACACGCACCTAAGATCGCCCAGGCCCACATGCTCTGGCCAAGACGCCGAGTCTCCCGCCCGGGCAAGATCCCCTCGACTTCTCTCTGGGTGGGAGGAGGATCTGTGGCGTGGGATGTCCGTGGGGAGCTGGGCGTTTCCGACCCCGGACCGCAGCTGTGCAGATAAACCCCCGAGCGAGCGCGGCCGCCTGAGTCACCGCATCGAGGGGTGGGCGCCTCCCACGGGGATTCTCAGGCTCCCGGTGAGTCAGCGCTCAGCCCCTTCCTGAGCCCCACGCTGATCCCCAAGAGAACCACCTCCCGAGAGCTTCACCCTAAATGGCACCACGGCTCCTGCCCAGGGAGGAAAGGCGCCACCGGCGGCCCGATGACCCCACATCCTAAGTCCTTGCTGGCGTGTCCCAGGGGCCCGGCCAACACTGCTCGCAGGAGCGTCGAGTGTGAGAGCAGAAGAAGAACAAAACTGGGAGCAGCTGAAACCGGTTTGGCTCAGTGGATAGAGCGTCGGCCTGTGGACTGAAAGGTCCCGGGTTCGATTCCGGTCAAGGGCATGTACCGTGGTTGCGGGCACATCCCCAGTGGGGGATGTGCAGGAGGCAGCTGGTCGATGTTTCTCTGTCATCAATGTTTCTAATTCTCTATCCCTCTCCCTTCCTCTCTGTAAAAAATCAATAAAGTATATATTTTTTTAAAAACTGGAAGCAGCCCGGACATCCTTCTTCAGGAAATTGGACAAATAAAACAGGGTCAACTCAAGCAGGATTTGGCAGCAGCGGACATGAATACGCTAAAGCCAATGGCTGGTGAATCTCAGAAGCCGGTGGAAGACATACTACATGCATATATACTACACACATGGAAGACGATCTACATACATATATACCATGTACGTAAACTTCCAAAGCAAGAAAACAAAGCACTTTTACCTTACGCGTGTTTATCGCAACGCAGGCAGTGAAACAACCAAAGTCACACAAGTGAGGGAAATGGTGCACCCCAAAAGTAAACAGTGAGCCTGGGGTCGGGGACGGGGGTGGAGAGGGGAATTATGGGGTGGGGGGTGCCATAGGTGACCAGACACGCAGGCGCCTGGGCCGTGCTGGGGATGCCCTCTTCCTCCCATTGGGTTGTGGGGCCACAGATGTTCCTATCATTACTACACTTTGCATCTTAGATAAATGCTCCCCACGTTCTTTTTATGATGCACATATTCCAATTTAAAACTTTCAAACACAGCCCTGGCCGGTATTGCTCAGTGGTCAGAGCGTTGGCCTGTGCACCAAAGGGTCTCGGGTTCGATTTCCGGACGAGGATACATATACCTGGGTTGTAGGTGCCATCCCCGACCCCAGTCAGGTGTGTTTGGGAGGCAACCAATCCTGTCTCTCTCTCACATGGATCTTTCTCTCTCTCTTCTCTCGCGTGCTCTCTCCCTCTCCTCCCTCTATCCCTCACAAATAAATGGAAAAATGTCCTGGGAGGAGTAGTAACAACAATAATTTCAAGCACAGGCTGAGCTTTGGGGTCCAGACCCCTGGGTTTGGGTCTGACTCTCGTTTCCGTGGTTGTGTGGCTCCGGCATGCTTCCTGACCTCTCGGAGCCTTCGCCGTCTCACGTATAGTGGGGACGATGATGCCGACTCGGAGACTTCTGGTTTTGTACGTATCATGGTTAGCTCATACAGGTGCTCAGTAAAGGGTGGTTAGCGTTAGGCCCGGAGCAGCTGCAGGAGCGCTTGCTTTAAATCTCCTTGTGAGTAAAGATGTAGGGCGCTGGGGGCGCAGTAAATGAAAACTGGACGAATGAAGGAGTGAGTGAACAAATGAAGGACCTCGTGATTTCTTTTCCCACCTCTTTCTCTGCGTGACCTCTGGGGTTCAGATGGTCTGCTTAGCACTGTGGCCACTTAAAATAAAACGCCAACTACAATGATCACTCCTACCCAGCGCTCCCGGACGCCGATGCTCATTCCCAGGAAGAGCTTGTTCTCAGGAAGATCCCACCTTCATTTTCTTTCTTTTTCCCATTTATTTATTTATTTATTTATTTATTTATTTATTTATTTTAAATATGTATTTTATTGATTTTTCACAAAGAGGAAGGGAGAGGGATAGAGAGCTAAAAACGTCAATGAGAGAGAAACATCGATCAGCTGCCTCCTGCACACCCCCTACTGGAGTAGTGCCCGCAACCAAGGTACATACCCTTGACCGGAATCGAACCTGGGACCCTTGAGTCTGCAGGCCGACGCTCTATCCACTGAGCCAAACAGGTCAGGGCTTTTTTTCCCCTTTTTAAAAAATTCTTTATGGTTGAAAGTATTACATATGTCCCTGGCTTTCACCCTCCCCCTATTGTCTGTGTCCATTGGTTATGCTTCTATGCATTCAAGTTCTTTGATTGATCTCTTTTTTTTATTAAGGTATTATATGTGTACATAGCTTACCATTGCCCCCCCCCCACCTCCCATTCATGCCCTCCCTCCCCAGAGTTCTGTGTTCGTTGGTTGTACTTATATTCATGCATACCAGTCCTTCGGTTGTTCTCTTATCTCCCCCCAGGTCTCCTTCCGCTCCCCGCTGTCATTTGACAATCTGCTTGTTTTATGGTGACTATCTCAGGATCACATGAATAGAATCCGCTCCTCCTCTGGTTCACACCACCCCTCCCCTGGCTCACCCAGGGCACACGGCCCCCTAGGACACACGGCTCACCCGGGACACACGGCCCCCTGGGACACACAGCTCACCCGGGACACCCGGCCCCTTTGGGGGATGATTGGTCTCTTACCCCTCCGCCTCCCACCCATTGCCGCCCACCCTCCCCTGCCTTCCCTCCGCGGTCTGACGGTCGGCTCGGAGATTCTATGTCCCTGGATCTATTTTTGTTCATCAGTTTTCTCTGCCTCCATTCTCCAAACTGGACCAAAGGTCCCTGTGGGAGGAACTCACCGTGTCCTCCCTGCCCCCTCAGCAGGCACCTGGCACCGTTCTGGGCCCGTGATGACAGCTGCTCGAGAAGACAGCTGCTCTTGGGCAGGAGAGACATTTGCTGGGCTGGGAGCTCTCCAGACGTTTGCAGCCTTGGATCTGTCGCCTTGGATCTGCAGGAGTTTCCCTTGACCTTACAGTCTTCGTGACATTTGTCTTATACACAGTGACAGCCCGTGCTTAGAGGAAATTGAGTGGTTTTCCAAACCCTGAAAATAGGACAGACTGATATTTATGGGCCTTTTGAGAATCTCTGCCAAGTCTCTGATTTTTTGATTTTTTGATTTTTAATTTTTTCTGTTTCAGGCTAGATCTGGGGGAGGGAATTACTTGTGGGATCCTGGGCAGGCCATATATGTGAAGTCAGATCATCTTACTAGTAGACAGGCTTCTGGGTGACCTTGAGCCAGTATCATTTCCAGCCTCAGTCTTCCCTTCTGTAAAATGGGGACAATAATCAGTTCTTGCTTGTTTCGCCAGGAGGATATAAAGGCAAACATGAAATCACGAACTTGTTGTTGACTGGGTAACTACGCAGCCCTACGCAACATGGTGTACAGAAAGCGTATGGAATTTGCAGAGGAAAAACACTGGATTTGCAGTGAAGACGGTAGAGAAAGAAGACTGGGTTTGTACTGGTTGGTTCTTATGTTACCAAGTATGTATTGAAGCTTATTATGTAACAGGCAGTCTTCTGAGTGCTTTATGAGTGTCAACTCATGAAACGCTCACAATGATCCAATGAACCAGAAGCTACAATATTGTCCCCCATTAGACAGATGGGGAAACTGGGGTGCAATGAAGTAAGTTTCACACTCGGATGTGGCAAAGCTGAGGTCCAAACCCAGGCGACCAGACCCCGGAAGTGGGGCTCTTCACCAGCGATTCTGCCTCCTGCTGGAGCAACCCCGTGAAGCCTAGCTCGGCCACCCACTAATTCTTTTTTTTGTTTTGTTTTGTTTTGTTTTGTTATTTATTTATTTTATATATTTTTTAATTAAAGTATTATATGTGTACATAGCTAACCATTGCCCCCTCCAACTTCCCCTTCATGCCCTCCCTCCCCAGAGTTCGGTGTTCGTTGGTTGTACTTATGTTCATGCATACCAGTCCCTCGGTTGTTCTCTTATCTCCCCCCAGGTCTCCTTCCCCTTCCCACTGTCATTTGGCAGTCTGCTTGTTTTATGGTGACTATCTCAGGACCAGATGAACAGAATCCGCTCATTTGGCAGTCTGCTTGTTTTATGGTGACTATCTCAGGACCACAGGAATAGAGTCCACTCCTCCTCTGGTTCTCACTGCCCCTCCCCACCGGGTCCCATTGCTTCCCCTGGGACACACGGCTCACCCGGGGCACACGGTCCCCTGGGACACTCGGCTCACCTGGGGCACATGGCCCCCTGGGACACACGGCTCACCCGGGGCACACGGCTCACCTGGGGCACCCGGCCCCCTGGGACATACGGCTCACCCAGGGCACCCACTAATTCTTTCTCCTGTCCTCCATTCACTCATCCCCCGTGAGTTTACTGGCTGTTTACTATGTGTCAGGTGCTATTCTAGGATCTGGGGATGGAGCGTGCCTTCTATGGGAGAAGGACCTGCGCAGAGAAGCAGCGGAGGTGTCCAGAGAGCCCAGTGCTGTGGACAAAGGAGAAAGCAGGAGCCCGGGTCCGTTGGGGCTGCCGTGACGGATCACCATATCCTGGGAGGCTAATGAACCACAGGCACCAGTTTCTCACCGTTCCGGAGGCTGGAAGTCCAAGATCAGGGTGCCCGCAGGCGGAGTTCTGGCGAGGGCCCTCTTCTGGGTGGCAGACCAGTGGCTTCTCACTGTCGAAGGGGTGAGGGAGGTCCCTGGGGCCTCTTTCCTAAGGGCACTAACCCCATTCGTGGAGGCTCCATCCTCACGGCCTAACCACCTCCCGCAGACCCTACCCCCACTCCCATCAGGCTGTGGTCGGGGTGTGAAATGCATTTAGGAGGACCCCAACAGCAGGGAGGGCGCTTGGGACTCATGGTGTCAGCTCCTTGAGCCTCCGTTCCCTTGTTGTAAACAGAGGTGCTGAGGCCTGTCTGCGTCCAATATCTCAGAGGCAAGCAAATGAACTATGGCACTTGGTTCGTGCCTTTATTTCGTGCGTTCACCACCGTTTCACAGTTGGCCGTGCAGGTTTCCGTGTCTCCCCGTACCCTGACTGTGTGAGGGCAGGAACGGGGTGAAGTGTGGAACAAAGGTATAATTACTCATATTCATAATCTCTACTTAACGAGCCCCTCCCGGGTGTCGGACACGTCGACACAATGCGGAATTTAATCTTCATCGTGTAAGTTGTTATTATCATCCCAGTTCCCAGAGGAGGAACCGGGGCTTAAGGGGGTGAGTAACGTGTCCATGGCCCCTCGCCAGGGGGTGACCGAACCGGGATCAGAACTGGCGCCTCTCTGACTCCGAAATCTGTGGTCTGTCACTGGCCCGAAGCTGTCACTTGGAATTGTTATTCCTGCGTCTTCGTGCAGTCAACCAAGATTTGGGGAGCAGCTGCTATGACCGAGGTGTTTTACCAGTTGCCAGAGAAGGAAAAGGCAGGAGAGGTTTCTGTCCAGATGGGAGACAGGAGCAGTCAGTCACCAAATAAACCGACAGGCCCTGCTTCGGTGCAAGGGGGTCCCGTGAAGGTGGGAGGCGAGGCGGAGGAGGGCCTGTCTGAGGGGCAGTGCAGAGCTGAGCCCTGAGGGACGCAAGGAAGCAGCCTTAAGAACACCTTAGAGCGCCGAAACCGGTTTGGCTCAGTGGTAGAGCGTCGATCTGCGGACTGAAAGGTTCCAGGTTCGATTCCGGTCAAGGGCATGTACATTGGTTGCGGGCACATCCCCGGTAGGGAGTGTGCAAGAGGTAACTGGTCGATGTTTCTCTCTCATCGATATTTCTAGCTCTCTATCTCTCTCCCTTCCTCTCTGTAAAATATCAATAAAATATATTTTTTTAAAAAAAGAACACCTTAGAGCAGTGGTCAGCAAACTCATCAGTCAGCAGAGCCAAATATCAACAGCACAACGACTGAAATTTCTTTAGAGAGCCAAATTTTTTGAACTTAAACTATATAGGTAGGTACATTGTTATTCACTTAATTAGGGTACTCCTAAGCTGGCCTTTGCTTAAAAACTCAAGGGGCCAAAGAGCCGCATGTGGCTCGTGAGCCTCAGTTTGCTGACCACTGCCTTAGAGGAACTGCCAACAAGGCAAGAAGCTGAGTGTGAATGAGCAGGGATGTTCTCCAGGCAGGAGGGAGGCCAGTGCAGAGCCAGGAAGAGGTGGACGGGGGTAAGTGGACTGGACCCGCGTCAGGCACCCTTCGAGACTGTGAGAGAAGCACAGGGAACCATCGAGGTCTCCAGGCAGAAGTGATGGGAGCTGGTTTATGTCTTAGGAGAGGTATTACTATTAATGGTTTAAGTAGCACTGGAGTTTGCTAATCAGAATCATAACAATGGTGTTTTTTAATTTGTTCAGAAGACGAAAGAGAGCGAACAAGAGAAGGGGGCCGGGAAGGTGAGCTAGGCTGGGAGGAGAGCCATTCCGCCAGCAAGTGACATGTTCGGGGGCTCCTGTCGCCGAAGTAAGCCTTGTTTGTCTTCTCTGCAACCACGATAATGGGCCGTACGTGGAAGTCACGGAATAGATGGCCAGGGCTCTGCTGAGAGAGAGATCGGGTGTCTCCCCCTTCTCCTCCCACCAGGGAGAGGGGCAGCCCAGAGCCCCGGGGAGAGGGGCCCGTTTGCTGCCCTGTGGAGGAGGGGGTCGGAGAAGCAGTGCTTTGGGAGGATGCTGAAGACCAGCCCCTCCCACCCAGGAGCCAGGCTCTGCGTTTCAAGATTCGGTTCAGGGTTCGCCAGAACGTGGCCTGGGAGTCAGGCCTTCCGGGTGCTTATTACATGGGTCTGGGTGCCCGATGGGAAATGTGCACCCACACCCCGCCTCACCCCGGCTCCACTCCCACGAATGGCTTTAAGGGAGCCTCCCACGTGCCTCGGGATTCTTCCTTCCCCGAGGCAGGAAGCAGGGCGGTGGGAAGGGAAGATGGCGCTGCTGGGTCCGGGGGAGACCAAACCCCCGGGGTCACCTGTTCCAAACCCTTCACCATCTTCCTCACCCGCTCAGTCCTCCTCTCCCTCCTCGAGAGGAAGCAGGTCCGCATCTTAGGAGATGTCAAGAAGCAAAGAGAGAAAACCCACGAAAGAGAAACTTTTAGGAAGTGAAGAGATTGAATTTGAAAATGTATGGAAAGCGGACTAATCCTGCCCATGCAAAGGATGCGGCATTGTGCAAATCAGAATGTGAATCAGCATTTCCTCCTCTTCTTTTCCAGCCCCAGCGTTTGCGCCTCTGGGGGTGTCTGGGGTGAGGGCATCCCAACAGAGCTCCCTGTGCTTATGCAAAGCTGGAAGAGGTGAATGTTCCACTCCCTCTCACTCCCCGATTGCAGATTTCCTACTCGGCTGTTTCCCTGCATTCCCAAGGCATCCCTGGAAGGAACCTAGGGAAACCCCTTTACCAACTCCCTCCCTGCCCCCGCCCCAGACTTCCCTTGTCCTGGTGACTGGACAGACGTGTGAGTACCATGTTCAGAGAAGATGGAACAGGTTTAGAGGAGGCGCTGAAGAGACTCATGCAAATAGAGCCTCCTTATGCTAATGATATGCAAATACACCCCGAGTCCCTTTCTTTAGCCCAGGAGCCAAGAAATGACTTGTCTATGTGCAATGGACCAAAAAAAAACAGGCAGGGGTGGGGGGTGGAGGGGATGTGCTGGAGAGAGGCAAAGGGGAGAGAGAGAGGCCTGAGAGCCCTGGCTGACACCCCTGGACTCAAGTGACCCCCTGGGCAAAGGACAGCTGAAGAGACAGTCGGGGCCACGTGGAGGGACCTGCCGATGCCAGCCACAGAGCTTGGGACAGGTGGGGGTGGGGACAGTGTGTGCTGTGTCCCGAGCTCTCAGGACAGGTGCTGTCCCCCTTCACCACCACCCTCCCTCCCCCCGTGGAGAGATGATCTCCCGCGGGGCTATTATCTCCCACAATGGCTCATACATGACAGCACCCCACCGGCGGCCCGCCCAGCACTTGAACCCCTTCTGACCAAGGCCGCTTGCCCGAGGATTAGCTCCTCTTTGGAGAGCCCACAATAGCTCTCCATGTCCTTTGTGCCTCTGTTTGCCGCAAATATTGAAGCTCTCTCCTGAAACCCATTACAGGCCCCGGGGACAAAGGCTTTCCACGATCTCCGGGGCAGAGCCGCTGCCAGGATGTTCCTGGCCACCGTACCTGCCGCCTCACCTGCCTTGTCTTCTCCAGTTACCCCCAGGGGAACAAAATCCGCGTCCGCACCAGGCATCTCAGGGCCAACGCAGTGTGCAGGCGGGTGCAGTGATGCCCACACCCGGGTTTGCCCATTGGAGGGGGAAGTAGGGAGCTGGGCACCCCAGGAGTAGGAGGGGGAAGGATGTGGGGGTCAGAGACCGTGGGGTGGGGCTGGGGACACAGCAGCAGGTGCGCCCTGCTCTCCTTTGCCATCGGGCCTTCCCAAGTGCTGTGCCGGCTTCCTGGAACACTCCTCCCTCGCACTAACTTTCAGAGGCTGCTTTTATTCATCCTTCTGGTCTCAGCTTAGCCTCTGCCTCGTCACCTCCTCCGGGAAGCGCTCCCCGCCGCCTACCTGGTATTGTGACTACCTGCTCACCGGCAGCTTGCCGTGACCCGCTGACACCTCAGCCTCTGAGTTTCCGGGGGCAGTTCGTCATTGCGCCCACACTTCGCCCAGCTCCTAGAGCGCGGCAGATAGTTTGGCTGAATAAATAAATGACTGAATTCAACACGGGTGAGCTGTGCCTGTCCTTAAGTCCTCAGAATGCTTACTAGAGTGGTGTTGAGTCACGGAGGAGCCGGGGTGGAGAAGGAATGGTTGTCTGTGGAGACCCTCAGTTTACTGAAAAGTGCTGGGCTGCAAATCGACCAATCAGAGGCTGTTGGGCAAGTCTCTGATCCCGCCCAAGCCTCGGTCCTCTGAGCCGGCAAATGGGAAGAATAACATTGGGGAAAATGGAGGAAGAGAACGCTTTGAAAATAGCAAAGGAGCCTGGCCGATGTGGCTCAGTGGTTGAGCGTCAACATTTAGAACCAGGAGGTCACGGTTCTATTCCCAGTCAGAGCACACGCCCAAGTTGTGGCCTCGACCCCCAATAGGGGCCGTGCAGGAGGCAGCCGATCAATGATTTTCTCTCATCATTGATGTTTCTATCTCTCTCTCCCTCTCTGAAATCAATAAAAATATTGATTTCACAGAGAGCACCTACAGCGTTTGGACAGGTTCAATCCTCAGACTAATGAGAGGACACAATCCTCCCGTGACAAAGCCACGTGCGAGTCCCAGCACAATTATAGCTATAGGCTGTGGTTGTAAGCCTGGCCTTATGGTCCGAACCTGTGGTCCCACGTGGCTGAGTGATATTGGCTGCGGGAAGTGCAGCAAGTAAACAAAGCTTGATCAGGTGCATGTAAGTGAGTAGATTCGAAACCCTGGATGTAGACATCTTGGCCACGCCCTCCCTTTCTTCGCCTCGTGGAATCTGGCTATAAAATAAAGACTCGGCTTGCAGGCCGCGGCGCTGTCTCTCTCCATCAGAGAGGGCAGTGCTCCACTAGCTCCAGCTCTATTCTCTTATTTGTCTGTTCTAAATCCTCCACTATCCCCCCTCAGGTTCACCCATGGCTGTGCCAACTCAGCACAAATATATTTAAAAAAATAAAGTAGCCGAAGCCGGTTTGGCTCAGTGGATAGAGCGTAGGCCTGCGGACTGAAAGGTCCCGGGTTCGATTCTAGTCAAGGGCATGTACCTTAGTTGCGGGCACATCCCCAGTGGGGGATGTGCAAGAGGCAGCTGGTCGATGTTTCTCTCTCATTGATGTTTCCAACTCTCTATCCCTCTCAATTCCTCTCTGTGTAAAATCAGTAAAATGTATTTTTTAAAAATAAATAAATAAAGTAGCCCTACCTGGTTTGGCTCAGTGGATAGAGCATTGGCCTGCGATTTAAGGGTCCTGGGTTTGATTCCAGTCAAGGGCACATGCCTGGGCTCCATCCTCAGTGTGGGACATGCAGGAGGCAGCCAATCAATGACTCTCATCAATCATTGATGTTTCCATCTCTCTCTCTCTCTCCCTTCTTCTCTGAAATCAACAAAAAAATTAAAATTAAATTAAAATGAAAACAGCAAAGGAGTTGATGCCTGAGCGGTCACATGGGGGAGGGGCTGTGAAGGGCCCTGGCTCAGGGCCCAGGATGCCTGAGGAGCAGACAGGGAAGGTGGGGAGGTTCCGCAGTCACACCGCTGCCACCCTGGGTGGGGAGACCCGGGCTCTGCCTCCAGGCCTGAGGAGGGGGAGGATCTCTGGGGTGCAAACTGCAGGAGGAACCCCAGGCCTGCGAGCCGCTGACCCTTCACTCTCGGGGTCGGTGGACGGAGCCTGGCCAGAGGGGCCAGGGCTGACTCCAACCACCTAGTGAGCAAGTGCCTGGTTTCGCTTTGCCTCCGGGTCCGTCTGCAAAACAGAAATAACAGCACTGCCTCACTGGGTCGCTAAGAAGCTTCCATGGGGGCAACTACATAAATATCGGGCAGGTTCCCAGCGAGCATCACGCGCCCGATAGACCCAGCGTGGAACCCGCCTGTCCCTGTCCCCCCCCCCCCCACCATGGCACGGAGGGGCAGCCCACAGAGGTTCCGGGGGACCCACCACGGGCCACTCAGGACCAGGAGCTGGACCCTGACCTCCGGGGCCCGTTTCCACTCCGTTTCCTTGTGGCTTTGGACTTGACTCGCTCTCTCACTGTTTCATGCGTACAAACCGGGCCACCCTAGCAGGCAGGTCAGAGGGCTCTCCTGCGTCCCTCTGACCCCTCGGCAGGGCTGGGCCAGGGGCACCCTCAGCAGACAAACAGCGGAGCAGCCCGTGTGTTGAGAGAGAGGCGCGAAGCAGAAGCAGTCCCCTGGCCCCTCCTCGCCCCCCAGAGAACCCCGAACCAAACTGGGGAGCCCAGCGCTGTGTTGGGGGAGGGGGTCGCCCTGCAGGCCTGGCGCGTGGAGCTGGGACATGGATTCGGCAGGAGTTCTCCCAGCGGGGTCAGAGGTCAGGGCCACCTGCACCGCTCAGCTTGCCAACAGGCCTCTGGTCACAGGGAAGGACCCTGCGGAGATGTGGCCGCTGCTTGGAAGCTGGCGGCCAGGGGCTCTGGAGGTTTCCCTGCAGAGCCGTGTGGGCAGCTGGGGGGAGGGGCGCTCCCAGCAAGGGCATCCTCCCAGGAAGGGTGCAGGGGAACTCCACTGAGGGCACTGCGGGGTGGAGGGGGCCCCACGCCCTCCCAGGATCACCGGCCTCTCATCCCCCCGGGGGATCTGGCCAGGCCTGTGTTTGGGCGGCGGGCGCTGCTCTGGCTGGCGCGCTGCAGGGAGCGAGGCTTCCCAGCAGAAGGGACTTTCCACCCGCCCTGCAGCTCTGGAGGGCCAGGAACCGGTCCCTGTCCTGGCCCCCTCCCGGCAAGGAGACTCGCCCTCCAAAAACCCCAGCGCAGGTGCTTCCCGGCCCTCTCCCTGCACCTGCCCCAGTCGGTGCCTCCTCTGTCCCCTCCCCTCCCCCCGCCCCAGTCCCTTCAGCTGCCCTCTCACCTCCGACTATTGGGTCAAGAGCCTAGTAAAGAAGGCTCTCCAAGCTCTTGGGTGCAGATAAGCACTCTCAGCCTTTTCTGGAATAAGGAACCCTAAAAATATCTTCCCCCCACTTCCTGGCTCTCCTGCTGGCCCCTCGCCAACCCCGACCTCAGATTTCCTCCTTGGACCCGAACCTGAGCGTTGCTGGCTGGCTCTGCGGAGGGGAGAGCTCTTGTGTGGAGAAGTCTGGGGGGTGGGGGGTGAGGGTTAGGGGGTTGTGGGGGGGGGGCCACAGGGGGTGGGACCAAGAGGTGAGAGCAATTTTCCGCTTCAAGGGCCTCCAGCCAGGGCCCTGCCTTCCTGCCTGGGTTTCTGAAACGCTGCTCAGTCAACCGGTCTTATCTCATCGCCACCAACCCTGACTCCTTCCCGGCATCCTGGGAGAGGCGTCCCTCCCGCGGGCGCGGGGAGGGTGTGCTGGTCTCACTCACGTGGCTCCCCACCTCTCCGGCTCCTAAGCTCTCCCCGAGGGGGCCCGTCAGGATCCAGAGCCCTGGCCCCATCCTCAAAAACCCTGATTGTGAGGGTCAGGGCTGGGCCCAGACCGCTTTTTTTTTGTTTTGTTTTGTATTCCTCCTCATCTGAGGATATTTTTCCACTGATTTTTAGAGAGAGGGGAAGGGAGGAGGAGAGACAGAAAGACCTCGATGTAAGAGAGACAGACCAATTGGTTGCCTCCCGCACAGCCCCACCAGGGCTGAGAGTTGAGGTACCCTGATCAGAATTGAACTCGGGATCCTTCGATCCGAGGGCTGACACTCTAGCCCAGGGGTAGACAAACTTTTTGACTCGAGGGCCACAATGGGTTCTTACACTGGACTAGAGGGCCGGAACAAAAGCATGGATGGAGTGTTTGTGTGAACTAATATAAATTCGAAGTAATCATCATTACATAACAGAGTACGGTCTTTTTTTATTTTTTATTTCAATAGTTTAGAACAGCCATCTGGCCCTCGGGCCGTAGTTTGCCCACGCCTGCTCTAGCCACTGAGCCAAACCGGCTAGGGCCCAACCAGCTTGTTTTTTTGTTTTGTTTTGTTTTAAAACATATTTTATTGATTTTTTTTTACAGAGATAAAGGGAGAGGGAGAGCTGGAAACATCAATGAGAGAGAAACATCCATCAGCTGCCTCCTGCACGCCCCCCACTGAGGATGTGCCCGCAACCAAGGTACACGCCCCTGACCGGAATCGAACCTGGGACCCTTGAGCCCGCAGGCCGACGCTCTATCCACTGAGCCAAAGCAGTCAGGGCCAACCAGCTTGTCATTGACAAGCCGGGTGGATGCTGACGGCCCTGAACTCTGCTCCAGTGGAGACGGGGGCCCTCAGTCACCTGTAAGGCTGGTCGGTTGTCCCTCTCATGTCCGCCTTTTTCTCTGAGGAGTCATTCTGCCCCTGGCGCTGAGCTCAGCTCAAGGACCCTGGATATCCTCCCCTCCTACCCCCCTTCTCCCCCCACCCCCACCCCTGGCAAGAAGAGCAGCAAACACCCCTCAGTGCCCTCCACCCGCCCAGCCCGGGGGCCCAGCACAGTCCTGCAGTCCCGACCCGGGATTCAGTCAGGACCTGAGGGGGCCTGTGGCCCACTGAGCCCACCTCCGGAGGGAGGTCTGGGCAGCCTTACAGGGGACCGAGGGTCGGAGGGAATTCCGAGGATCCGGGCAGCGGGCTCCTGGCATTCCTGTGCCTGGCTCCGTGTTTATAAAGTGGGGCCGGCGGCGACCCCCACCTCCCAGAAGACCCAGGGGGCTCCGACAGGATCAACAAGCAGAGGTGCCCAGCGTGACGCCCCGGGACTCGGCCCCTGGGGAGCTGGTCCATGGCCAGCTGCGCTGGAGGCCTGAGCTCTCGGGGTTCCCCAGGGCGGGAGCAAGAGTGGGAGTGGGTGGGAGCTGGGAGGGAACCTCACTGCGTAAATTCTCACCATCACAGCCGCCTGAGGGGCCTGTCCCCACGGTGACACAGCCACAGTACGTTAGTGCAGTTCCTGGGACCGGGCAGGAAGGAGACATGTCCTCCTCCGGGCGGCTGCCTCTCAGTAGCACTGCACAGGAAAGCCCCGCGATGGTGACATCCGCGGGGACCCGGAACTCACGCATCCATGCACTTTCTCTCTCTCTTTTTTTTTTTTTTAATTTATTAAGGTATTATATGTGTACATAGCTTACCATTGCCCGCCCCCACCTCCCATTCATGCCCTCCCTCCCCAGAGTTCTGTGTTCGTTGGTTGTACTTATATGCATGCATACCAGTCCTTTGGTTGATCTCTTATCTCCCTCCAGGTCTCCTTCCCCTTCCCGCTGTCATTTGACAATCTGCTTGTTTTGTGGTGACCATCTCAGGACCACATGAATAGAATCCGCTCTTCATTTGGCAGTCTGCTTGTTTTATGGTGACTATCTCAGGACCACATGAATAGAGTCCACTCCTCCTCTGGTTCACACCGCTCCTACCCTCTGGTCCCACTGCTTCCCCTGGAACACATGGCTCTCCTAGGGCACACGGCCCCCTGGGGCACACGGCTCACCCGGGGCACACGGCTCACCCGGGGTACACGGCCCCCTGGGGCACACGGCTCACCCGGGGCACACTCACTTTCTTATTCTTAACAAACACCTATGAGCCAACAGCATGCCAGGCAGTGTGTGGGCACGGGGGACACTAGGGTGACTAGTGCAGCCTCCCAGGACCAGAGGAGACAGGGCTCATCGCGGGGCTGGGGTCCATCTGGCCCTCGCCCCTTGGCCTTTCACCCAGTGGGGGAGGCAGACAGATCAACAAGGAATTGATCACTCGTCCTGCGGGGCCTCGAGGAGCTGTGGGGGGAGCACCTGGTTCAGGCTGGGGGATGCAGGGAGGAGAAAGTGGGCCGAGTTCACCAGAATGTGTAGGAGTCGAACCAGCAAAAGGAAAGAGGGGGGAGACCAGGAGGCAGGAGGAGACAGCGTGAGCAAAGGAAACAGAGAGCCTGGCAGATATGAGCTGTGTGCGCATGCTTAGAGAAAGATCTGGAAGGGTGTGCGCTCCGCCACCATGGTTCTGATCTCGGGGAAATCTGACAATGGAGGCTTTTGTTTTCTTTTCTTTTTTAATATATTTTATTTATTTTTTTACAGAGAGGAAGAGAGAGGGATAGAGAGCTAGAAACATCAATGAGAGAGAATCATCGATCAGCTGCCTCTTGCACACTCCCTACTGGGGATGTGCCCTTGACTGGAATCAAACCTGGGACCTTTCAGTCCGCATGCCAAACCAATTTCGGCAAGGCTTTTGTTTTCTTATTTGCACATTACCATCTTGCTTGAAATTTTTACTATGAGCAAGAGTTACTTTCATAAGCAGAAAAAGAAATAACGACAACACAAGAACGTGTTCTGTGTGTGACGGGATTTGAAGAAGCAGGGATCTGAGGCGCACACAGTTGGAGGGGGTGCGGTAGCGGCAGAGGGGAGAATCCGGGGAGCTGCAGAAAGCCCCGGTCTGGCGAGCAGTGGGTCCGCCTCTGGCCCTCGGCAGTGTCTGGGGTGCTCATTAGTGGCCAGTCCCTGGCTGGGAGGCCGCGGGGCAGCCCAGAGGAGTCCCGTCAGCCGTCAGCCGGAGCTAATGTATTCCAGCCAGAGCTGCAGGAGGGAGCCACCCCGAGGGCCCAGGTGCCCTCCGGTAACGCTCCCACCTTCCTTCAGGCGGGGAGCCCAGCAAAGGTGAGGCTGAGGGGCTCCCCAGCTCCGAGAACTCAGCCTGTTACTCCTGTCCCCCACCCCCCCACCTCCGTTCCACCACCTCACTCCCTGGGCCTGGGCGAGATCGGTGAAGGGCAAAATGCCTGAAGCTCTTTGAACAAGGTCATTTGCAAAAACAATATATTTGACCTTATTGAACTTTCAACTGAGTTTTCTATAGACACCAATCTTTTTTATTTTAACACCCTCAGTATTAGTGGGATCTTCCCCTGTCCTTTGCCAGAGAAGGAGGAAGTACCTTGCAAGATGTAACTTAGGTGAATCATTCCAAGGCACACACGCTTACAGTTTGGGCACCCACTCAGTAATGTCTGCAGGACGTGGCACCAAGAATCCCCAGTCCAGAATTACCTCTCTTTCACTGATGTTGGAATTTTATCCTGGAGTTAGGAACCGCTCACCTTCTTCCTACAGCTTTCTTTCTGTCATTAGTTCTCCTCATTTCTTTCTTTCTTTCTTCCTTTCTCCTACTACAGTGGTCAGCAAACTGATTAGTAAACAGAGCCAAATATCAACAGTATAATGATTGAAATTTCTTTGGAGAGCCAAATTTTTTTAAACTTAAACTATATAGGAAGGTACATTGTTATTAACTTAATTAGGGTACGTGGTATTTTGTGGAAGAGCCACACTCAAGGGGCCAAAGAGCCGCATGTGGCTCGAGAGCCACCGTTTGCCGACCACTGTCCCCTAGGAATGTTTTAGAAAGGTTAAGAGAAGTTATATCCCAAAAATTCATTTCAGGTTTTTGATGCATATTTTTCTCTGTGGAGATCACAGACCAAGATACCCTGTTTCCCCGAAAATAAGACAGTGTCTTATATAAATTTTTGCTCCCAAAGATGCACTAGGTCTTATTTTCAGGGGATGTCTTATTTTTCCATTAAATAGGTCTTATTTTTGGAGGATGTTTTATTTTGGGGGAAACACGGTAGTATTATCAGTTCCGTGGCTTACCTAGCTCAGAAGGGGGGGTGAGGTGCTTGGGGGTAGGCTGAGGGTATTGGTTGGTGTTGTCAATGTAAGAAACCTGTAGAGAATTTTTATAAGCCTTATTTGAGATCAGCGGATTGAGCATCTTACCATGCATCAAGAGGTCACCAGTTTGATTCCGGGTCAGGGCACATGCCTGGGTTGCGGGCTCAGTCCCCAGTAGGGGTTGTGCAGGAGGCAGCCGATCAATGTTTCTCACATCGATGTTTCTACGTCTCTCTCCCTCTCCCTTCCTCTCTCTCTCTAGAATCAACTTCTTAAAAAAAAGAGTTATTTGAGCCAAAACTGACAACAATTGCCAGAAAGCAAGATCTCAAATGCCTCAGAGAATAACAGTTTTGCACTTTCGTTTATGCATTTGAAATCGAGGAGGGGAAGGCAAGGAAGATTCCATGCAGGTGGGAGAAAGCAAGGCTGGGGATTGGAAGACAGGATAGTTAAGATTCTGGGCTGCATTTGGGGGTGGTTACGCATCTGACGGGCATTACTTGGGCATTTCCAAGGTGTGCTAACCTGGATGCCCAAGAACAATGGGCAAGTCTGGCTTAAAATTCTTTCACTAAAGAAGGTATAGGCCTGGGGTCTAACTGCTCACCATACATAACCTAACCAGCCAGGGATTTATGGTCAGATCCTCCAATGCGGTCACTTTCTGTAGAACCCCTTTTTCATCCACAGTGTGCATTACCCTACCCCGCCTCTCTTTGGGGACTGAGGAAAGTCTCTCCTCCCTCCTCCCCCAAAAAAGGAGGGGGAAGGCAGTTGTTAAAAGGAAGAGCTTGATTTGGGGCTGAGACTGGAGTCCCACAAGGGCCAGTCCCCAATCGGACCCCTTTCCTTTGGGCTGGAACAGGGTGGCTCTGCCTCCTCTGCCTTCGAGAGCCTCCGTGATGAGGACCTTCAGGAGACAGGGGCGTGGCTTATACCATGACACCGCTGGTGGCAAAGATGATGACTTCGGTGTCAGTTTGGAAATAGCACAGGAGACAGAGGGACATTTCCGAGAACCATTTGCCCCAGTGATCCCACTTCTAGGACTATATCCTAAGAATCCTGAAACACCAATCAGAACGAATGTACGCACCCCTATGCCCATAGCAGTGCTATTTACAATAGCTAAGCTCTGGAAACAGCCCAAATGCCCATCAGGAGACGAGGGAATAAAAAAGATGTGACACATTTACCCCATGGAAAAGTATACAGCTATAAAAAAGAAGACTCTCTTACCTTTCGAAACAGCACGGAGGGACCTAGAGAATATTATGCTAAGCAACATAAGCCAGTCAAAGAATGATACATATCACTTGGTCTCACTCATATGTGGAATCTAATTAACAAAATAAACTGATGAACAAAATAGACCCAGAGACAATGAAGCATGGAACAGATGGAAGAATTTCAGAGGGAAGAAGGGGGGGGTCGGTGGGAAGAGAATAAGCAAAGAACGCATATGCATACATGCATAACCCATGGACACAGATAACAGTTTGGTGAAGACCAGGGGAGGGGAGGTGCTGGTGCAGGGTAGAGAGGATCAATGGGGGGGAAAGGGGACATCTGTAATACTTTCAACAATAAAGATCATTTTAAAAAATGCTACTGGCCGAAATCGGTTTGGATCAGTGGATAGAGCGTAGGCCTGCGGACTGAAAGGTCCCAGGTTCGATTCTGGTCAAGGGCATGTACCTTGGTTGCGGGCACATCCCCAGTAGGGGGTGTGCAGGAGGCAGCTGGTCGATGATTCTTTCTCATCGATGTTTCTAACTCTCTATCCCTCTCTGTAAAAAATAAATAAAATATATAAAGTTAAAAATAAAAATAAAAATAAACACTACTGACAACTATAAAATAAATAAAGGAAACTTGAATTGTTATTAAAAAAAAAAAAAGTAAAGGTGTGAGAAACCATCCCTTATGTATCAAAATCACGTCATTTGTGCCAGAAAGCAGACACTTGTTTGGGAGGCCAGAGGGGAAAGGAGGCAGGACTCGGGGTAAGTCAGGCTGCCCTTCTCTAGCCAAGTATCTAAGGCCCGTAGAACACTCGTGACTAAGACCACCGAGATGCAGTGAATCTGAATATCAGGGATAAGGCCTAAGAATATGTCCATTTCGTTTTTTAATCCTCCAGGTAGTTCTAAAGTACAGCCAAGCCGGGACACCTAATTGGATGGGAGCTGGGGGAAGAGCCTCCGGTTAGAACAGACGGAGAGGAGAGCCCAGCTGTGAGAAGGCGTCAATGTAAGGAATGGCCAAGCTGTAGAGAATTGTTATGAGCTTATCTGAGCCAAACTGGCGACATACGCTGGGGAGCAAGATCTCAAAAGCTCCTGAGAATGACGACCTTGCAGCTTCGTTTGTGCATTTGAAATTAGGAGGGGAACTGAGGAAGACAACATGGAGATGGGCAAGGCGTGGCCTACAGGTTAGTTAAGATGATGTTCTCTCTCTCTCTCTCTCTCTCTCTCTCTCTCTCTCTCTCTCTCTCTCTCTCTCTCTCGCCCTCGCTGGTTTGGCTCAGTGGATAGAGCGTTGGCCTGTGAATGGAAAGGTCCCAGGTTTGATTCTGGTCAAGGGCACATGCCTGGGTTTCAGGCTCAGTCCAATGTGCAGGAGGCAGCCAATCAATGATTCCCTCTCATCGTTGATGTTTCTACCTCTCTCTTCTTCTCCCTTCCTCTCTGAATTCAATAAAAATATATTAAAAATTTATAATTTAAAAGAAAAAGATGACATGCTCTCTTGAAGATGGTTATGGCTTGTTTCAAAGATACGTTACCCTAAACCAGGGGTGGGGAACCTTTCTCTGCCAAGGGCCATTTGGATATTTATAACATCATTCGTGGGCCATACAAAACTATCACCTTAAAAGTTAGCCTGCTATATTTAGTCAAACATTTCACTAACTCACCTCTAATGCCTTGGCAGGGCCAGACCGAATGATTTCACGGGCCTTATACGGACAATGGCCGGAGTTCCCCACCCCTGCCCTAGATGCACAGAAGCAACGGACAGGGGCTTTAGCTGATTTGGCTCAGTGGATAGAGCATCGGCCTTAGGTTCAAATGGTCTTGGGTTTGATTCCAGTCCAGGGTACGTACCTTGGTTGCAGGTTCCCCGGCCCTGGTCAGGGTACATGCAGGAGGCAACCAATCAGTGTGTCTCTCTCACATTGATGTTTCTCTCTGTCTCTCCCTCTCCCTTCCACTCTCTCTAAAAAATCAATGGAAAACTATCCTCGGGTGAGGATTAACCAAAAAAAAAAAAAAAGGACTGGGCTAGCTTAAGGCAAAGGTAGACCTTCCAGTAAAAAGTTTTATGCTGGGGGTGTGACTACCCAGCATGGCCTGCCCTGTTAGGAATTTATGATCAGATTACCCTATGAGATTACTTTCCATAGAACCTCCTTTTAAAAAACATATATTTTATTGATTTCTTACAGAGAGGAAGAGAGAGGGATAGAGAGTTAGAAACATCGATGAGAGAGAATCATCGATCAGCTGCCTCCTGCACACCCCCTACTGGGGATGTGCCTGCAACCAAGGTACATGCCCTTGACCGGAATCGAACCTGGGACCCTTGAGTCCACAGGCCGATGCTCTATCCACTGATCCAAACCGGTTTCGGCAGAACCTCCTTTTTTAAATTTAATAAATCTTTGTTGTTCAGATTATTACAATTGTTTCTCCTTTTTCCCCCCATAGCTCCCCTCCACCTAGTTCCTACCCCACCCTCTGCCCTTACCTACCCCCCTCCCCCGGCCCGTGCTGTCCTCATTCATAGGTGTGATTGTTGTCCAGTCTAGAACCCCCTTTTTTAATCCACAAAGGAAAGGACGGCGGGAGGGCTGACGGGGCGTCTGGCTCCATTGGTCCACATGATCATATAGGGTTCAGGTGTGGGTTTCCATGTGACAAGATCTGTGCATTGCACTGTGTGCCCACCACCCATGTCAGCTCTCCTCCTGTCACCGAACACTAGGTCCCCTCCTCCCCCCACCCGCTCCGAGGGAAGGGGATGAAGATACACAATTCTCCCATGACGCTTCTAACACTGCCCCGTCTCCCCTCCCACTTTTCCTCATTTTCATCACGGTGGGCCTTCTGGCAGTCGCCGTTGGACCTTCCACAAATGTGAAAGCGTCCCTGGCCGGTTTGGCTCAGTGGATAGAGCAACAGCCTGTGGACTGAAGGGTCCCATGTTCAATTCCAGTCAAGGGCACACACCTGGGCTGTGGGCTCGATCCCCAGTGGTGGGGACGTGCAGGAGGCAACCGATCAATGATTCTCTCTCATCGTTGATGTTGCTATCCTTCTCTCCCTCTCCCTTCCTCTCTGAAATCAATAAAAATATATTTTTTTAAAAATGTGAAAGCTTTGTGTATCGAGATTATTTTGTGTGTGTCAACTCTACATAGCGACTACTACAGCCTCCCCTCCCCACCCACCATACCATTCCACCCCGCCCCGTGCCCGCCAGCACAGCACCACTTTCCTATCACGCAAGCCTTTTGTATCTATGGCAGCCGTGGGCAAACTACGGCCCGCGGGCCGGATACAGCCCGAGGAGCCAAAAGAGCGGAGGGTTCTCTTGCTCTCCCCTCCGCTCCTTCACCAGCAGCCCGAGATGAGAGTGCCAGCATGGTCAGGTTGCTTTTGTTCCGGCCCTCCGGTCCGGTTTAAGAACCCATGGTGGCCCTCAAGTCAAAAAGTTTGCCCACCCCTGATCTATGGGCTGATTCTAAGAATGACTAAAAATCTCTATCTTTTCAAAGAAACGCCAACCCGCCCAGCCCGTGTAGCTCAGTGGGTTGAGCGACGTCCCACGCACCAAGCGGTCACCTGTTGGGTCCCCGGTCAGAGCACATGCCTGGCTTGCAGGCCCCAGTGGAGGGTGTGCAGGAGGCAGCCAATTGATGTCCCTCTCTCGTTGATGTTTCCGAGTCTCCCTTCTTCTCGCTCTAAAATCAATAGCACCGTATTAAAAAGAAAAGAAACGCCGTGTCCTCAGGGAGCCTCCGAGGCAGCCAGGGAGGCGCTGTGCCGAGGGGCCCGTGGGCCTCGCTCGGCGATAAAATCGGGAACAAGCCTGTCCCGGTGGAGGCAGCACCTCGGGGCAGGCGGTCCAGTTACAGTGTAACCGGACTATCGGTATCTCGTGTAAACGGCCGGTATCAGATCCCCGGTCCGGGTTGGGGAGGTGGGGGAGGGTGTGAAGAAGGCAGAGCCTCCTACGTGCCCCGAGTGGGAAGAGGATGTCAGACGGGGGGGACAGGGGGTCCCCGGAAAGGCAGTTCGCAGCAGAAGGAGAAGGCTGGGGCCAGAGAAGCCCCGCACACCTCGCAGAGCTCTCTGGCCCAGCCCTGTTTACCTTCAGCCGGTCAAGGACAAACAGAATGGGTGTGCTGAGGTGCTGATCGTGCCCTTGTAGACACAGCTTCCCTGTGGTTAATGGAGATTAGATTGGGGGACATGCTTTTGGGTGGCTAAAAAAAAAGTTCTGACTTTCTGCAAAACAGGCTCTTTCCAAAGAACGCCAAGTCATTCCGCAGGGAAAGAACCCTTCTCAAGTGAACATGTTGAGCCCCCCCCCCCCCGGCCAGGGTGGCTCAGTGGTTGAGCATCAACCTATGAACCAGGAGGTCACAGTTCGATTCCTGGTCAGAGCACATGCCCAGGTTGCAGACTCCATTCTCTAGTAGGGGGCGTGCAAGAGGCAGCCAATCAATGATTCTCTCTTATCATTGATGTTTCTCTCCCTCTCTCCCTCTCCTTTCCTCGCTGAAATCAATAAAAATATGTTTTTTTAAAAAAGAACATATTGTACAATCCCATTCATATGAATGAAGCTATAGAACAGGCAAAGCTCCTCTGTAATAAAAAGTCAGCACACTTGGGTTGGGGGGGGGATTATTGGGAAGAGCGTGCGGGAACTTTCTGGAGTCATCACTACCTTCTGTATCTGGGTGGGGGGCTGAATTGCACAGAACTCAAACCTGGTACACTTGCGATTCATTCCATTTGCTCTATGTATGTAAAACATGTCAAAAGAAATAAATGTGGAAAATATTTTTTTTAATATATTTTATTGATTTTTTTACAGAGAGGAAGAGAGAGGGACAGAGAGTCAGAAACATCGATGCGAGAGAAATATCGATCAGCCGTCTCCTGCACACCACCTACCGGGGATGTGCCCGCAACCAAGGTACATGCCCTTGACCGGAATCAAACTCGGGACCTTTCAGTCTGCAGGCCGACGTTCTATCCACTGAGCCAAACCGGTTTCAGCTAAATGTGGAAAATATTAAACTCTTGTTAAATGACACTTCAGTGTTGGCCTAGGTCAGCGGTTCTCAACCTGTGGGTCGAACGACACTTCACAGGGATCACCTAAGACCATCAGAAAACACAGAGATTTACATTACCATTCATTAATAGTAGCAAAATCACAGTTACGAAGTAGCAACGAAAATAATTTTATGGCCGAAACCGGTTTGGCTCAGTGGTAGAGCGTCGGTCTGTGGACTGAAGGGTCCTTGGTTCGATTCCGGTCAGGGGCATGTACATTATTTGCGGGCACATCCCCGGTAGGGGGTGTGCAAGAGGCAGCTGGTTGGTGTTTCTCTCTCATCGACGTCTCTAGCTCACTCTCTCTCCCTCTCCCTTCCTCTCTGTAAAATATCAATAAAATATATTTTTTTTAAAAAAGAAAATAATTTTATGGTTGGGGATCACCACCACATGAGGAACTGTACTAAAGGGTCGTGGCACGAGGGAGGTTGAGAACCACTGGCCTAGATGATACCGATGTCTACACCTTACTTTATTTTTTTAAAAATATTTTTTTATAGATTTCAGAGAGGAAGAAAGAGGGAGGTAGAAATATCAATGATGAGAAAGAATCACTGATGGGCTGCCTCCTGCACGCCCCACCCTGGGGATCAAGCCCGCAGCCCAGGCATGTGCCATGACTGGGAATTGAACCTCCTAGTTCATAGATCAACGCTCAACCACTGAGCCATGCTGGCCGGGCCCTGCACCTTACTTTAAAAGGCAAACCCAACTAAGAGGGGTTGATGGACGGAGAGAGAGATGGACAATTAGATAGACATGTGCTAGAGCACATACATGTAAATGGCGGAGGTTAGGTAGTGGATACATGGTGCTCACCAAAGAAGTCTTACAACTGCCCTGTATGTTTTAAATTTCTCAGAATAAGATGTGGTAGCCAAAACCGGTTTGGCTCAGTGGATAGAGCGTCGGCCTGCAGACTGAAGGGTCCCGGGTTCGATTCCGGTCAAGGGCATGTACCTTGGTTGCAGGCACATCCCCAGCAGGGGGGTGTGCAGGAGGCAGCTGATATGTTTCTCTCTCAATGATGTTTCTAACTTTCTATCTCTCTCCCTTCCTCTCTGTAAAAAAATAAATTAAAAATATTATTTTAAAAATAAATAAGATGTGGTAATAATAATAGATAGAATCATCTATCCTGCCTTCTTCATGCCCTCTCAGCCCCTCGCCCAGGGTCTTGCTTCGTTTGGCGTGGCAGAGTCTGGCTCAGTGAGCAGAGGGGCAGGCAACCGTTCTTTCACCCTCCCTGGCCCGGCTTCCCCTCTTGCTCGGTCCCCCGAGTTTGCTTGCCCACGTAGCCCTGTTGGCCATTCCAGATGCCTCTGGCCCACCGGACACAGAGAAATACTGCGTCTAGGACTCCTCACCCTTTCCCTGTTCTAGGGACCAAGAGTCCTTCTTCCATGATGGCTCACTGCCCAGCAGGCAAGTAGCCCCCTCGCTGCTATATTCCACGCTCAGAGCTCCCTCTTGTTCTCACATTCCCAGGCCCAGAAACAAGTAAGCGATATAGTTCCTGCTTTGCTTTTTTCATTGCTTTTCCTCCTGCCTGGGCTTGAAGGCGCTCACCAGTAGAGATTGCGTGCCTTCTTTATCCAGCCTCCTCTGGGCAAGTCCAGGTCAAGGGTGTCCCCTCCTCCACCCTCATCCCCACAACCAGCGGGACAGGCATTTCTATCACATTTATAGAGCCTGTCCTGCTTCCTTCAGAAGATTCCACACTGCCCAGTCACTGTCCGGGAAGTTCTCCTTTGTGTCGAACTTAAATCCTGCGTGCTGCTTTTCCCATAGAAGTCAGCGGGTCCTGGGGTCTGTAGCTCTTGACACGTGGGTGTGCTGGACACGAGCGCAGGGCTGTGTTTGTGTAATTGGTGGGGCAGCAAAATCAGGGGCACCGGGGTCAAATCAACCTCCCTTCTCCGCTGGCCCTTTATCCTGCACTCCACCCACGCACCTGGTCTGGTGGAGCCACTCGAGGTGAAAGTCTCCCTGGGCTGAGGACTTCTCTCAGGGGCGGCCTAGCAGACCCATCTGGCTGTCTCTTCCTCCCCAGACCCCAATTTCTCTTTTCTTTCTTTCTTTTTAAAAAAAATATAATTTATTGATTTTTTACAGAGAAGAAGAGAGAGGGATAGAGGGTTAGAAACATCGATGAGAGAGAATCATCAATCAGCTGCCTCCTGCACACCCCCTACTGGGGATGTGCCCGCAACCAAGGTACATGCCCTTGACCGGAATCGAACCTGGGACCTTTCAGTCCGCAGGCCAACGCTCTATCCCAGCCGTGGGCAAACTACGGCCCTCGGGCCGAATCCGGCCCATTCGGCTGTTATGTCGGGCCCTCGGAGCCGAAAGAGCGGAGGGTTCTCTTGCTCTCCCCTCCGCTCCTTCACCAGCAGCCCAAGAGGAGAGTGCCAGCATGGTCAGGTTGCTTTTGTTCCGGCCCTCCGGTCCAGTGTAAGAACCCATTGTGGCCCTCGAGTCAAAAAATTTGCTCACCCCTGCTCTATCCACTGAGCCAAACCGGTTTTGGCTCTTTCCTGTATTTTTCATTGTTGATAGTGTTAGATATCTCCAGTTTTCCACCCTTTCCCCCCCTCTTCCCAGACCCTACCCACCCTCCAGGACTTTACCACCCTATTGCCCGTGTCCATGGGCTGTGTATATAAGTATCAGTATGTAAGTTCTTTGGTTTAGAACTTATATACTAATACTTATATACATCTTCTTCAGACAGGTCTAGGCCTGCAGACCAGTGTATCTCCCAGTCTTGGAGCAAGGGCGGGAGCTGGATGGGGACAAAGTGTGTGGGAGGGATAACACCCCCCCACTTGGTCTGGGAATGGCAGGGACGCCCTCCCCTTTCGCAGAAGAAGAAACTGAGGCCTGCGCTGGTGCCGTGGTTTGCCCAAAGTCAACAACATGCCCTCTTCTCCGGGTCATCCTCAATGAAAGCATCGTTTTTCAGGCTGGCAGGGCATAGAGATAGGAGCACAAAGGCCCTGGGGTCTGATGCCAACGTGGGCATGTCCCTGGATGGGTGGCTCCTCCTCAGTCTCCACGAACGCAAAATGGGGGTGAAGAGCTGCTGCCCGGGCCGGGTCGCAGGGCTGCGGCTAACGAGCGGGTGAGAGGTGCCTGCGGAAGCGCTCCATTCGCTGTAGGTGCTCCACCAACCCAGGAGCTCCTACAGCACATTTACCCATTCTTTTACCTTCGGTCAGAGCACAGCCTCCTCTGTCACCTGCTTCCCAATCTCCCTCGGAGCCGAGCCGGAGGGCTGGGCCCTCATCCAGGAAGCTCGCCTTCACGGGGGACGGAGGTCAGGAAGACTCTGCTGTCAGAGACCCACAGGGCTGTCTGTGCCAGCTGACCCTGAGCTGGGCTCCCGAGTCTGGGTGTGTCTGATGAGCCCTCTGGAGCAGTGTTTCCCAAACTTTTGACATATGTGTACCCCTTCTATAATTTTCGTAACGCTGAGTACCCCTTGTCAAAAAAAAAAAAAAATGGATGGCCGAAACCGGTTTGGCTCAGTGGTAGAGCGTCGGCCTGCGGACTGAAAGGTCCCAGGTTCGATTCCGGTCAAGGGCATGTACCTTGGCTGCGGGCACATCCCAGGTAGGGAGTGTGCAAGAGGCAGCTGGTCGATGTTTCTCTCTCATCGATGTTTCTAGCTCTCTATCTCTCTCCCTTCCTCTCTGTAAAATATCAATAAAATATTTTTTTTAAATGGATGTATTTTAATAACAATCAAAATATATTTATTTAAATTTTTTGGTACATACACAAAATAATAATAAACGAAAAATAAAATTATTTATAATACAATATAAATAAAAGTTATATTGTAAATAACATTTATTTGCACACCGGACCATCTCATGCCTCACAAGACTGTCTTGACTTGACTCATGAGAACGTAGAATTAGGCGCAGCTAAGCACGGTGCAGTGCATATCCCCACCAAACTCCGGTGCAACTCGTACCCCCACCAAACTTGGGGAAACACTGTACCACACTTGGGGAAACACTGTTCTAGAGCAGCGGTCACCAACTGGTGGTCCGCGGACCACTGATAGTCCGTGAGGTCCGAAAGGCTGGCCACCGCTGCTCTAGAGTCCAGACCTCTGTTGACCAGAGGGGGAGGGCCCTGGAGTCTCGGGGAGAGATAAAGAGAGCCCAGGAAGTGGACTCGATGGCCTCTTTCTAAGACGAGCCTGGGGATCGGTTCAGCCCTTAGAGGGGGTGTAGGACTCCACGCAGAAGCTGAAGGAGTTGCATTCTCATTACACTCAGGCCCTGCGGGTGCTGATGACTAAACCCCAGTTCAGTGGTGGCACGGACCACAGTGGCTTGCAGAATATCGGTGCTTTCCTCCCGTACAACAGGCTCAAGGTGAGCGTTCCCGGCTGGTGGAGCCCTGACACCCAAACCCTACCCCCACGCCTACCCACAGGAAACTAGAGCCAGGGAGGGGATTCGGGCTCTGAAATCAGAGGGATGCAGGGGAACAGGGGGTTGCAAACCCCCCAAAAAAATGTGGGTGCATCACCAATAATAGGAGCTCACCAGAGGGTGGGGTGTGCCTGCAACTGAAGCACCTCTGTGGAACTCTGGGACCTCTCACAAAGCATGACTGAAACCTCAATAAACGATGGGTCTTCCGATTGCCCTGGGCAGGACCCAGGGTGGGTATGCTCAGTCAATAAGTAAGTACTCGTGTTAGTATGCTTAAGTGCAGTTTGATGCATGAAGGACTCAATAGAAGCAAGACACCCAAATCCTATGCTCTGGGAAGGTTGCCTCTTTCTTATAAACCACTGGAACCAAACCCCTAACAGCACGAGGTTGAGTGTCTAGCTGCAGTTACCACCCGAGAGTCCTATAGGAGTGTGGGTGCAGCCAGAGCAAGCACGGCGGGCTTCACGGAGGAGGCGTGGCGTGAGCGGAAGGACTTCGAGAACACGGGAGGGAAGCTGGATGGGGAGAGGGGATAGTTGAAAGGACAAAGCTGGTGGGGTAAACCGTCTAGAACAGCCGTGGGCAAACTGCAGCCCATGGGCCAGATCCAGCTCGTTCAGCTGTTCTATCCGGCCCGCGGAGCTGAAAGAGCGGAGGGTTCTCTTGCTCTCCCCTCCGCTCCTTCACCAGCAGCCCAAGATGAGAGTGCCAGCATGGTCAGGTTGCTCTTGTTCCGGCCCTCCGGTCCAGTTTAAGAACCCATTGTGGCCCTCGAGTCAAAAAGTTTGCCCACCCCTGGTCTAGAAAGTGCCAGACCCCTGTGCTACGTGCTTTTAATGCATTCCCTTGTTTGATCTTCCCAGCATCCCTTGGGGGCAGGAGGCAGCTGGCAGATGAGGAAGCGGAGAGCTCAGAGAAGCTCAGTGATGTGCTCGTAATCACACAGCGTGTTCCTCGGGAGCCAGAGCCCAGCCCAGCGGCACCGGTTACAGAGTCTGCTCTGGGCCTCCTCGCCAAGGCCAGCGGCAGCGTCAGGACGTCCCCGGCAGACCTGTTGCTGCCCTTGGCATTCCGCCCTCAGAGTCACCTCGGTCACATTGCAGGCCGCGGAGCCCCTGGCCGCCTCCGGGCTGCCTGCTTGGTGGAGGAGTTGGTGTCCTGCCCGCAAGCCTGGCGCCCTGCCCGCCCCCTAAGATGCCTTCGGTGGGAATCACAGCCAAGTAATGTCCTGGCAGGATGAGACAAGCGAAATGCTCCGGAGGCTCCGAGGGAACAATGCGGCTCTGTAAGCAGCCCCGGCCGGAGCCCGGCCCGGGAGGCCGACAGGAACTGGCCGCAGCCAACCAGGCGACCCCGGGGCTCTCAGCACATGCGTGCGCGCTGAGTCTGCTCTCTGCGTGCCGTGGAGTAGGACATGTGCTTCTTTATTTTTTTTATTTTTTTTTATATATCTTATTGATTTTTCACAGAGAGGAAGGGAGAGGGATAGAGAGCTAGAAACGTCGATGAGAGGGATACATCGACCAGCTGCCTCCTGCACACCCCCCACCAGGGATGTGCCCGCAACCAAGGTACATGCCCCTGACCGGATTCGAACCCGGGACCCTTCAGTCCACAGACCGATGCTCTATCCACTGAGCCAAACTGGTCTCGGCGGGCATGGGCTTCTTGCCCCTTGGGCCCCAGAGCCCCTCAGCCAGTCTCTGTCACACCCGCCTCGGCCTGCTGGGCACGGAGACCCCGAGACCGCATTCTCAGGGCACTCTCTTCATGTCCCACATCCCCCTGACTCCCAGAGCGAGAACAGCATTCTGGCTGGTGAGGGCTTAGGGGCCCGAGGAACCCTGAGTGTGTCCCAGCCCCGCACCCGGAGTGGACAAGCCCCTTTCCTAGGGCTGGGCACTCAGCCCTGACCAGGCTCTCCCCTCCACCTGAGCCTTTTGTGGGCAGTTCGGGGGAGGGGGGGCTGCTGGATGGAGAGAAAGGGAGGAATCAGGGTGTTGAATGCACTCACCTTGAAAGGTTAAAAAAAACCCACAGCCATAAGGAGGCTTGCTTTGGGGAGGGACGCTGATACATTCCTGGACTAGTCCCCCCAATATAGCCCCTGGCGGGGGGAAACGCAGGAGAGAGACTCGTTCTCTTCTGCACCCCCTGGAACCGAGGACAGTCCCGGCTGCAGGACGTGGTTCTTGCAAAGCTGCCCACACCTGCTGTGGGTCTGGCCCTGGGGTCTGGTTTATTTCTCAGGCAGGAGAGCTCCAGGGCCCAGAGGTTAAGAGGGTTCACCCCAACCCACCAGAGGGCCAGCTGCCTTGGGGTCTTGCAAAGGTCCACAGGTCCGAGGGTCACGAGGAAATGGGGTGAGGAGGGAAGAAGAGGAAGGTGCTTCCGTGCCCCAAGTCCCAGCCCCTTTTAGAAAAGTCTGCCCCTCTGATCCCGCACCCGTACTGTGGACACACACACACACACACACACACACACACACACATGCATACACACACACATACATACACACACACACACACACACACACACACACACACACGCTCACCTCCCAGAGGCAGCGGGGCAGTGGGGGGTGGGGCTCCAAGGCCCCAGTGCAGGGAATGCCAGGAAGGTTTTGCTGCGCAGAGCAGCTTGGGAGAAGACCGTCCCCAAACCCATCCTGCCGATTGGCTGCCTCCCTGGGAGACTGTGAGGGCAAGGCCTGCAGGTGAGATCTCAGCCCTCCTGGCCCCCTGGGACCAGGGAGGGGGGGCCGGTCGCTGGGCAGGGTGTGAGAGGGTGTCCGCTGGCTGCGTGTGACTGAGGGGCTGAGGCAGGGGGTATGGGAGATGATGGAGATATGCCAACGGACAGACAGGCCTCGGTCCCCAAGGGACACGTGTTCGTCCCGGGAGGAAAGGAACTGGCCTTCCAGAAGCACCTCCTTTTTGCCCTGCGTCCTCTTTACCAGGGGAACAAACCAAGGCTCAAGGAGTGGAATACTTGAGCTAGGAAATACTTTCCTAGTCACGTGACTGGGAAACCCAGAGTCGGGCTTTGGGCCTAAATTCTACATCCTGAAGCCTCTCAAATGCATGCGACACTGTCTCTGACTTCAGGGATCTGTTAGGGACACAAAACACCTCGCCTCGGGCAGGGAGTGGGGTGCAGAGGGTACAGCTGGCAGTACTCCAAGAAGAGAGGCCCCTTGGGGGGGACGCGGGGGAGAGTTGGGAGGGCTGGGCCGGGGGGTGGGTGATAGGTGCCCTCCAGTTTTACTCTTCCCTTGGCCAATGTGGAACAGGAAAGGGGAAGTGAGGGAGATCGCTTTCCTCTGACCTTCCCAACGTCACAAAACACCTTCTGATTTAAATCTCCCTACCCAAGCTAGACCCTGGCCATAAGGGGAGGGAGGCCCTGGAACCCGGGGTCAGCCATTCCATGTTCCTCCAGTTACCGCAGGTCTCCCCGAACTGGGGGTCTCGGCAGGCATTCCCTTTGGCGTAAGGCCTCAGAGCCAGAATTGCAGCCAGGAGGCCTCTCCGACAACATTAATAGCCTGGAACACCCGCCGTCCTCCCCACCTACCCACCTTCCCCCACCTCCCCCCCCCCCACCTCCCCTCTCCCCTCCTCACCTCCAGCCTCATTCTCACACCCTCACCCAGGCCACCAATTTCGGGTTCCGAGCAGAATCGCTTCCTCTTGTCTGGAAGACTCTGCACCAGCCCACCCGGGAGCCACATCCTGCCGGGGGCCCCTGACACCCCAAACCTTTCCGGCTGGTGCTCTCTAGCCAGCACGTGCCCACCTCAGCAGAGCGCCAGGCGTCGTCTGGGAACGATTGAGTGATACTGAGAACGGGGAGTAAGAGGGGTCCCCCGGTAACCTCCTGCCACCTCTTTGGAGGGAAAACTTGGCTTGTGCTTCAGGGCCAGGCCGGAGGGATAGGCTGGGGGCTTGGGGCAAGCGTGAACTCAGCCCGGGCTTTGTCTCTCTGTCCCTCTGGTCTCTGGGGCCCCAGGTTCCTCATCTGTAATAGGAGGGAAGTGACTCCAATGAACCCTAAGGCTCCTTCCTCTTCTCCTCATGGTTCCCTGACCCTCCCTTTCCTCGGGCCTCCAATGCTGGGGAGCCTGGGCCAGTTCGGATCTGACTCTCCCGCTGGGCCCGGTCCTCACTGTTCGCACTTCAGAACCCACCCTCAGGTGCCTCTCAGCGGAGCGCCCCTAGCTCTGGGCATGTGCATGCTGGAAGCTCCCTCTGCCTGCTCCTTTCAGCCCCTTGACCTCCCAAAGACTGGCTCTTGCCAAAACCGGTTTGGCTCAGTGGTAGAGCGTTGGTCTGCGGACTGAAAGGTCCCGGGTTCGATTCCGGTCAAGGGCATGTGCACTGGTTTCGGGCACATCCCCAGTAGGGGGTGTGCAGGAGGCAGCTGGTTGATGTTTCTCTCTCATTGACGTTTCTAGCTCTCTATCTCTCTCCCTTCCTCTCTGTAAAATATCAATAAAATATATATATTTTTTAAAAAGGTATTGTTTCTCACTGCTGTTTAAAAAAAAGACCGGCTCTCCTGGGTCTTGTGTCCCCAGCTCCTCACACAGTATCGAGCGCCTGGCAGGAGCCCAGGTCCCCTCAATAGAAAGACCAGGCCCAGGTTGGCATTACCCTACTAGCCTTGTCTCCCCTGTCTCCTGACGGAGCTAAGATGCTTCAGGCACGGGCCCGGAGCCCCCGGCTGCCCTGAGGTGAGAGGTGAAGGACCCACCTCTCCTGGAGTCTCGCCACGGCCCCCCCAAGGCCCCACGAACCCCTGAAACTGGCGGCCACGGGGCCAGGCCAGACCTGCCACCGCAGGGCTGGGCGGTGAGGAATGTTCTGTCTCCGGCCTTGAGGTGTTTGTGTAAGTCACTGGACTGCTCTGCCCAAAACATGCTTTTGCCCACACCCTTGGCACCGGCCCCACACAGGACGCACGTGCAAGAAGCCAGCAGGTAAGACCAGAGGCCCAGGGATGGACACAGGAGGAAGAATTAATCTCCTTCTTGGGGATCTAGCTTCAGGGTGCTCATTAGAAAACTACCCTGTTTCCCCGAAAATAAGACAGTGTCTTATGTTAATTTTTGCTCCCAAAGATGCACTAGGTCTTATTTTCAGGGGATGTCTTATTTTTCCATGAAGAAGAATACGGTACACATTTATTGTTAAATGAAAATAAAGGAAATTTATTACCTGTATACAGTACGGTAGTACGGTAGTACGGTAGTTGTCAACACAAACCAGACAAACTGTGAATCCTACAGTATCAAGAATTTACTCATTTATTCAATGACAATCATGTCATCATCTTCTGGAACATCATAACAATCCAATTCCTGAATTTCCTGGTGAATTTCTTGTGACTCCATTTCTTTCAGAATCAGTGGACCAAATCTCTCATGTTTAGCAATAGCACTGTCTTTAAATGAGTACTTCTTGTCAAGGTAGCCTGCTCGCAGTGCATTTGCAATGCCACTGTCAGTGATTTTCTCCCATGAATTCTTCACCCAAGTCACAACTTGTTGCAGTTTAGGTTTCACCAAGTTTCCACGCTGATTTCTCTCCATTCACACAGCAGTGATGTCAGGACTCTGAGTAACATCACTGGTTGCTAGACGCCAGTTGGGGCGGCCCTAGCGACCAGTTTACGGTCAATTAATTTTCATTCTGAGACAGAGCCTGGGGGCCTTATTTTTTGGGGGGATGCCTTATATTTCACTCAGAAGGAAACCTGTAAGTAGGTCTTATTTTTGAAGAATGTCTTATTTTCGGGGAAACACGGTAGCTGTTTCTTAGCTGGACCAGATCAAAGGTAACGTGTCAGGAGGGCACTTTGTGGGTGCTTTGACTTTATCTGCATAGCTCAGTAAGTGCCCCCCAATCAGTTTGGTGTGAGGGAGGGAGAGTGAGAAAGTGAAATGCAGCAAGTGGAAGAATAGGGTTGGAGGAGGAGGACAAGCTCTGGCTCAGAGAGGAACACAGGACTCAGGGATGGGCCTTAACGCAGAGAAACTTGGATGGGTCCCGAAGTCAGGGGGCTAGGGAACAAGCTGGAAACTCCCTCCAGGGGCAGCCCCCGCCCTACTTCCTCCTGGAGTGGCCACTGGGGTTTAGAGCTCAGGTCCCGGGGTCCTCGCTGTGGAGGGCCCCCTGTGTCCCCTCCTGGGAGAAGTGCTCCCTGGCATCCCTCCGTCCCCTCAAGGACTGAGGGGGGGTGCCTCCCCTCCGCACTCCCATGGCACTCTGCGTGTCCATATGGCAATGCTCTCCTCACTCCCTCGGCTTTCCCACCAGATTGAGGTCTTTTCAGAGTAAGGGTGTGTCTTACCGCAGTATCCCCAGGACAGGATCCTGGCACTGAGTGAGTGCGTGAACGAATGAACAACAGCTTTCAACCCTGGCGGGGAGGTGCGGGGAGTCGGCTGCTACTAAAGGAGAGTCTACACGCCCCGGAAAGAGGAATAAGGTTGGCGTGTACCTGCCTTCACTGTGAAAAACGGTGACTTAACAAAACTCACGACTGAGCTGCTTTGGATGATAATGTGCTCCTTGCTCCTCACTCTTTGCTTCTGAGTCTGACTCCTTTTCTCCGTGTCTATTTCTGCCATCTGTCTTGTCTGTCTGTCTTTCTGTTTCTCATTGTTTCCTCTCCAACAGCCCTAACTCTGTCTCACTTCTCTCCAAGATACCTTCAGATGCCCTGGGCATCATCAGAGCCTCCCCACCTCCGGTCCTCGGCTTCTCCAGCCTCCGATCCAGCTTCCTCCTTCCTGGGCGTCCCACACATAAGCGGTTCCCGGCCTCTGAGGCCCCTGTTTGTCTCCCTTGGTGACTTCAGTAAAACCTCGGGGTTTCATCTGTCCTTATTGTCACTATTATGTACCATCTACACACCAAGAACTTGGCTAAGACAGTAGGAGAAGGGCTGGGGAGGAGCGCCAACAAGTCCCCAAACTTAGAACGCGTTCTGGAGTCCTAGCCATCTTCATCTGGAGAGCTATACCTGCAAGTATCTAAAAGGTGTGGTCTTGTATCATCTTTAGCTTTTCCGGCTCAAAGATTAAAGTGATAAAATGGACAAGGCATGGGGTTGGCAGCCATAATATTGAAGTTAGAATCCTGTCCCTTCCACCTAGTTCTTTTTTTTTTTTTTTAATTGATTTTCTACAGAGAGGAAGGAAGAGGGATAGAGAGCTAGAAACGTCGATGAAAGAGAAACATCGACCAGCTGCCTCCTGCACACCCGCCACCGGGGATGTGTCCGCAACCAATATGCATGCCCTTGACCGGAATCGAACCTGGGACCTTTCAGTCTGCAGACCGATGCTCTATCCACTGAGCTAAACCAGTTTCGGCCACCTAGTTCTTTTTTACCTTGGGTAAGTTACTTCACTCCAGTCAACCTCAGTTTCCACGTCTAAAAAATGAGGACAGCATGCCTAAATCACATGGTAGTTATGAGAATGAAACCAGATAACCTGTATGAAAGCCAAGTGCTACTATGGAAAGTCAGTTGGACTTAGAGGAAACTGAGTCACATTGGCAAAATCCACACTAGACTGACCGATAGATCACAGTGTTTGTGGGTCATTTAAAAGAGAGAAAGGTGCCAGCAGGCAGCCCCGGGTGTTCCAGCCAGTTGGGCAATGCCTTTTCTGCTCTGAAGGAACCGAATTACAACAAAAAAGTTTCCCCGACAGGCATGGTATTTCAGCAAGGGAAGTAGTTGTTTGATCTTCTTCTTTCTTTTCTAGTGTATATTTTATTGATTTATTGATTGATTGATGTTTAATCATTTTTTATTTTCAATTACAATTGACATATATCATTATATTAGTTTCAGTGACCAGACATTACCTAACTTAATAAGTGATAACCCCAATAAACCCTCTACCCTAATTATTAGATTATTATTACATTAATAATAGTTATTAGATTATTATTGACTCTATTTTCCACGCTACACTTTAGATCCCCATGTCTACTCTGTAACAACCAAATTGTACTTCTTTTTTTAAAATATATTTTATTGATATTTTACAGAGAGGAAGGGAGAGAGATAGAGAGCTAGAAACGTCGATGTGCCCACAACCAATGTACATGCCCTTGACCGGAATCGAACCCGGGACCTTTCAGTCCGCAGACCAACGCTCTACCACTGAGCCAAACCAGTTTCGGCCAATTTGTACTTCTTAAACCCTTCACCTGTTTTTCCCCCATGCCCCCAATTCTCCTTTCATCTAGCAGCCAACAAAAAGTTCTCTGTATCTCTGAGTCTGTTTCTGTTCCTCTTGTTCATTTTGTTTGTAGATTCAATTGTTAATAGTTATGTCATTTTATTGTTCATATTTTTATCTTCTAAAAGAAGACCTTTGACATTTCATATGATACAGGTTTGGCAGTGATGAACTCCTTCGGTATTTCTTGTCTGGGAAGCTCTTTGTATGTCCATCAAGTCTAAATGATAGCTTTGCAGGAGAGAGTAATCTTGGTTGTAGGTCCTTGCTTTTCATCACTGAATATTTCTTGCCACTCCTTCTGCCTTGCAAAGTTTCTGTTGAGAAATCAACTGGCAGTCTTCTGGGAGCTCCCTTCAAGGTAACTAACTGTTTTTATCTTGCTGCTTTTAAGATTCTCTGTCTTGCCGAAACCGGTTTGGCTCAGTGGATAGAGCGTTGGTCTGCGGACTGTTAATTCCTACTGTTAATTCCTGTAAATTATTCTTTATTTCCGTTAGTGTATCCTTCATTTCTGACTGGCTCTTTATTTTTATTTTTTTATTTTTTGTACTGTTGAGGTCCTTGCTAAGTTCCTTGACCATCCTTATAACCAGTGTTTTGAACTCTGCGTCTACGGTAGTAGATTACTTGTATCCATTTTATTTACTTCTTTTTCTGGAGTTTTGCTCTGTTCTTTCATTCGGGCCATGTTTCTTTATCTCCTCCTTTTGGCAGCCTCCCTGTGTCTGTTTCTATGTATTTGGTAGAGCTGCCATGTTTCCCAAGCTGGGTAGTGTGGCCTAATGTAGTAAGTGTCCTGGAGGGTCCAGTGGCACAGCCTCCCTGATCACCCCAGCTGGGCCCTCGAGGTGTTCCCCCTTCCCCCTATGTGAGCTGTACACTCTTCTGTTGTAATTAAGCCTTGATCCCAATGGGAGGGATTCACCCGGGTTGGTCAGCTGGAAGGGTAGCTGTGACCACTGATCACCAACCTACAGTCACCTTGGAGGATCCGTTGTGCAGGGGCCCACCACACAGAATAGGACTGACTTCAGCAGGGCTCTGGTACCCACTGAGTGTGTCACTTGTGGAGGTTGGGTGGTGGTGCTTTGACACGGTCTGAAGCTGTCCACTGGGTACTCTGGCTCTGGGCCTCCTGGGAGGTACAGGCCCGTGGATAAACTGTCTGTGTTCTTCCTGAGACCACTGGGCATAAACTACAAAGAGGTCTGCAGATGGCTGCTTCTTGTGCTGGGCTTGGAGATGCCCAGCGAAAGGCCAAGCTGTGAGCCAAGGCCACCTGCTGCTATCCCTGGGCCTGGGGCCACTTAGCGAGAGGTATGGGACTCGCTGAGGCCAGAGGCTGCTAAATTGAGAGGTTTTAGAAACATCTGAAGCATGAGCCAAAATCGGCCATTGCTATGGTAAAGCTCTGGAAACAGCTTGTGTGAGCCCAAATGTTGGGTGAGGCAGGGTCTCAGGGAACCACCAGGGCAGAGCAAACAGAGTGAGCCAGGTTGATGGAGTCGCAGATATGGTGACCGTCTGCTGGCTCTGTGGGGGAAGGGCGCATCAAAGGAATGGTGGCTTCTGCCAGCACTTTTGTCTGAAAGAAAGCTGCCCCCAAGCTCTCACCCTGATGCCCAACAATTCAGGTCCTCCCCGTGTGTCCCTGGTGCCTTTTAAGCTGCTGCGCTGCCCTGGAGCTGAGGGAGTAAGTCTATGGAGGGGCCCTTTAAGAGGAACTGACTGGGACTCTATCAGCTTCAGTCTCCCTCAGCCTCAATCCCCGCTGCTTTTTACAGCAAAAAGTTATGGGGCCTTCTCCTCCTGGCACAGGAGCCTGAGCTGGGGGGCCTGGTGTGAGACTGGGACTTCTCAGGGGTGACTTCCATAGCTGAGATATCCCTCCCAACTTGTATTTGCCACATGGGTGTGGGACCAGCTTCTTCCTTGTCTCTGCCCCTCCTGCCAGTCTTGATGAGGCTTCTTTAATTTCATAGTTGTAGGACTTCCTTTCAGCTCTGTTTTGGGCAGCTCTGAAAGATGGTTATTCCATGCTTTAGCTGTAACTGTGATGTTTTTGTGGGAGGAGGTGAGCACCACATTTACCTGAACCATCATCTTGACCACAAGTCAGTTATTTGATCTTTCAAAAAAAAATTATATATATATATATATATATATATATATATATATATATATATATATATATATTACATAGAGGAAGGGAGAGGGATAGAGAGCTAGAAACATTGATGAGAGAGAAACATCGATCAGCTACCTCTTGCACACCCCCTACCGGGGATATGCCTGCAACCAATGTACATGCCCTTGACCGGAATCGAACCAGGTACCTTTCAGTCCGCAGACCGATGCTCTACCACTGAGCCAAACCGGTTTCGGCCAGTTGTTTGATCTTGATGGTCACGGTCACCTGGCTATAGGTAGAGCCTGATGCCTCCTCTGCCTTCTAAGAAGTGTCTGCCTAACGTTTAGAGCATGTCGGACTACCCACACCACTGGACAATGCTGGGGACACACGGACAAATTCTCGCCTCCTGGCTCTGCTTCATTTAAAGATCCCATCATACAGTCACTCGCCCATTCCACAAATCTATACTGCGCTCCTACTAAGTGCTAGGCACCGGGCTAGGTGGTAGGGATACAAGGTGAATTGAACATACATTGTCCCACCCTCCTCATGGAGTTCACAGTCTTTGGAGAAAGACTGACGACTGAACGCATAATAACCATCCCTCGTGAGCAGTGTATTGTTACCATGGTGAAGCAGAGGGAGCTGTGGGAACGTGGCAGCTACGTGAGTGCAGGGGTCTGGGGAGGGGTTCCTGGAGGAAGGAAGGGTCCATGCCCGCATCCTGTCTTCAGCAGGTGGCAGGGCGTGCTCGGGTGGCTTGCATCCTAGCTTTCTTCCGTCATGCCTGGCCCCTCGCTACACCCTGACAACTCTGAGTGACCTCGGGTGTTTCCCTCAGCCACACAGCAATGCGCCTACACACTCTCCCTTGGGCTGGGCTTGCAGACAATTCATTCTTTTATTCATTCAACAAATATTTATTGAGTCCCTATTATGTGCCAAAGCTAGCTCATTTCACCTTCCCACTTCACCTTGCGGAAGCCCCGGTACTGGTTTCAGCCCACCTTGGAGCCTCCGCTTTCTTCAGGAGGTGTGGGGGTACAATTCAGGACTCGGGCAGCAGTGTCCCGGACGCTGCAAAGGAAGGGGCTCCTGGCATCAGGTGGGGACTCTCCCGCCCAGGAGATATGCCAAGAAGTATCAACTCACCTTCCTGAGGTTCTCCCACGGGGCTCGGGGGGGTTAAGGATGAGCAGGCAGCTCTAACCCAGTCAGCCTGAGCAGAGCTGTGACCCAGGAAGACATGAACTCCTGGAAGTGACAGAGGCCTGGGAATGATTGGGTTGCTAGCCTGAAGGTCAGCTTATATATCTATCATTGTCGTCAGTTCTTGAGTTCCTTCACCATATCACAAACCCCCGCATCCCATGCGCACCCTATCTGGGAGGTTAGGAGGGCAGGAAGTCCTTTTCTCCAAGCCAGCCGTGGGCAAACTACGGCCCGTGGGCCGGATCCGGCCCGTTCGGTTGTTCTATCCGGCCCATGCAGCCGTAAAAGCGGAGGGTTCTCTTGCTCTCCCCTCCGCTCCTTCACCAGCAGCCCAAGATGAGAGTGCCAGCATGGTCAGGTTGCTTTTGTTCCGGCCCTCCGGTCCAGTTTAAGAGCCCATGGTGGCCCTCGAGTCAAAAAGTTTGCCCACCCCTGCTCCAAGCACTGGTGGACAGACCAAGGCAGGGAGCTTACACACAACGTAAGGTTGAGGACAGACTGGGAGCCAGGTTTCGACTGCAAGCTCCAAGCAACCACGCTGAGGGCCTCCCGGGCAGGGCTTATCTCCTTCCTCAGGGGGGTTCAGAGGTCTACTGTCCCCCACAACACCCCCTCCGGCTCTCCAACCTTCTTCAAAGCGAGCAGCCCCACGACCCCAGCCCTCTGCTGGCCTCAATGGGCCCCATTGTCCGAGAGGCTCTTTGGCTTGACCCCAGCCCCCTGAGCAGCAGGACAGCAAGCTCGGAGAGGGGTCTGCCCTGTCCCCTCCTCGGCCTGGGCCGGCGGCCTGTGGGGCAGGGGCCCCCGCTGAATGTGACCTATTGTCTTCGGGGTGGATTTAGGAAGTGCCAAGCTCCCATCAAACAGCCCCGCTCCTCGGGGGGAGAAAACAAAAAAAGGGCTGTTCGTTTGGGACCTTTCCCCCTTATCTCCTTTTCCTATCTCCTCGGGCTTAGCCCTGGTGTAGTGTTCAAAACCACTTCCCCTCCGGGCCAATCAGAAGCTGGGGCTCACCCCGCGGCCCTGAGGTAAAGCTATTTATAAACGCCTCCCTGGATTATTTGAGCAGAGCCCTTTCGCACACCTCTGGACACCTTTCAGCGGCCCCGCTCCCAGACACACCTGCAGCCCTGCCCTCGGCCCCGCTCGCCCGCCGGTAAGCCCCGCCCAGCCACCCACCCCCGGGCACGGGAGGACCACTGGAGGAGGGATGACAGGACCCTGCTGGTCAGGGGGTGGGCTGGGTGCCAGCCTGGGCGCCAGTGGGAGGCACGCTCGGCCCCCGGGTCTGAGACCGGTCCCCAGCCCGGGACCTCGGAGGGGCCCAGGGGTCCTCACTTCCATGGGGGGACCTGGCTCCCAGGCAGGAGGCCACGGGGAGCTTGTGGGACGGGGGCTCGACTGGAGGAGGTCTGTCAGCTCCCAAAGCAGAGGGAAGTGAAACAGCAGCTCCTTTCGCAAGCGCTTTGCAAGGGGAGGACAAAAATGCTGGACCTTCTGGGGCGCCTGCCTTTGAAGCTGCTGGCTGCACCTCTCCCTTTCTTCTCGGTCTTGGAAGCAAAAAAGCTCTTCGTGCTTGGCTCCCGGGCCTGCTCCGCGGGCTGCCTGCCCTCCCTCTGCCCCCCAGATGTCCTCTGACCCTCCTCCACTTCCCCACCGGCCCGGGGCACCAGCCCGGGCGGCACGGGTCCGTTTTCGTGGCCGTTAATCCTGAGGGCCACGGGGCATCCAGCGTTTTCAGCCACGTGGGGTCGGGCCCAGGGCACCTGATGCCCAGGTGGACCCGTCAACAAGAGGGTCTGGGCCAGCTCCCCACCTCCTGACCGCGGCTCTGGGGGGACCCCGCGTCTCCCTCAGGCGTTGCCCCTGTTCCTCAAAACTAGCCCCCAGCCTGGGTCAAGTGACTCTTTCCTCATTCTAGCGTAAACACTCTAAGTGCAGGGAGGAAAACTGGCTTTCAGGGTGTGCCCCTCCGAGAGGCATAGTCCCCCTGTGGGCAGATCAGGAGGTTCACCCGCTGGAAGGCTTCACTCATACAGTCACCCCTCTCCCTCAGTCCCCCTCCCCTCCATCCTCCTCACTCTCCCCCCTGGCCCTGGCGTTCAGAGCCTGGTGGACCTCCCCAGGCAGCCTGGAGACCAGCCCGGCCTCCTCCCCGGCAGGATGGCCCTCCCGGGCACTGCCCAGAGCCTGGCCGGCTGTCCTGATGCTCCTCCGTATGAAACCCTGGGGCAAGGGCGGACAGACCCTTACCTCTTTGTGTGGGGGGCCCTGCGGGGACTGGCACCCTTTGGTGGGTGTTGCTGCACTGACACAGCCAGAGCCCGCTCCCTGAGCTCCTTGCAGGCGCGGGGGTCAGTGCAGCGCCGACCAAGCTCGGAGCTCCTCGGCCGGCCCTTCCCGGGCCTCCTTGTCCACTCACCTGCCTCCGGGGGAGCCTAGGCTGACCTCACAGGCCTTAAAGGTCCGTGTCAGGGATCCGTGACCTTGGGCAGGTGTCACTGCTGGAAAGTGCTTTTCAACGCCCAGCCCAGCCTCCTTCTCTCTGCCGGAGCTTTCCTTCAGCCCTGCGCCGTCCCTGAACCCCACCTTCCCCGCTTTCCTGCGGTGGGGGAGGGGAGCAGGCTTAGAGAGAGGCGTGGGGACTGAGGGGGGCTTGGCGGTGACTCTAGGATGCCACTCCGTGGGACAGCCAGAGGGTGGGAGGCCAATTCGGGGGCATCTCAGGCGCCCCCTCCCGATACTGGCGAGGAAGTGAGGCTGGGGTGAGGAGGCGACAGGAAGTGTGCCCCAGGAACACGGGGACAATGGAAGCAAAAGGAGTCTTGATACGTGACTTGGAGACCCACAGGCCTGCGCTCTGCACCCTTACTCCTTCTGACATGAGCACGGTCCCCAGCCCAGAGCCCAGCCCCCCTAACCCATCCCCAGCCACACCCCACCCACCCAGCCACCCAGCCACCCAGTCACCCAGAGACGGCCCTCTCCCTCCCCGTGGCTCCCACCCTGGATGAGGCAGGGAGGAGCCAGCAGCTGGAGCAAAGGGGAAACCTCAAAGTGACCTTTCCTCGCCCCAGAAGCCAGCGACAGCCCAGGTAGGAACCAGAGATAAGCTTGGGGGGGGGGGGGGAGACAAGACCGCTTCTGCACCTGGTACATGCGCGCGTCAAAGATACCCCCCCCCCCCCACGTGCACAGCGGGCAGGACTCGGAAGTCAGCCCGGTCGCAATGACAGAATCACCTCCAGACCCGCCGCACCCCCACGCCCAGGCCCCCCGCCTCCCTGCTCCCCCATGTCCTGCCCCCCTCCACAGAGACCTCCTGCTCTGCTTCTCACCAGTCCTGCCTGGGACATTCTGGGGGGACGGTGCATGGGAAAGGCAGGGGGCGGGATGGGGGATGGGGGAGGAGGGGGGGTGGAGATGGAAAGGCAGATGTGAAAAAGATGGCCGAGAAAGGCAGTGTCCTGCCTGAGGTTGCAGGGCGAGGAAGAGCATCCGACAGTAATCGCAGCAGCAGCAATAAATAGTCCGGACCTGCTGCGCGCTTACCGAGGCCAGGCCCTGCTCCGGGCCGCGCTGGGCGCTAACGGGCGCTGTGCCGAGCCCCTCTCTGCCCCCCTATCTGCCCTGCGGATGGAGCCAGACCTAGTCGCTGGGTGAAGATACCCGTGGGCTTTCTTTTGTATGAGTTCAGCGCGGGGGGAGGAGGGGGGGTTTAGGATTCTAATGAGGGTCCAGGAGAAGCTCAGGAGGGGATCTGGTCTGGCCCACGCCCTCCCCCATGAAGTCCACTCCCCCTTTGCACCCCCCTCCAGTTCCCTAGCTCTGCAAAACCTGCAGATTGCCTTGCCCCCGGGTGTGAGTCCACTCCCCTGCCAAGCCTTGGGCCTGTCGGTCCGCTCACCCCTCCTTCCCTCTGCGCGTCCCTCCTGCCCTCTGGGGAACAAAGGGGTGACCCTGCCCGCTGCTTCCCCGAAGTCCCACAGCCCCCCTCTGGGTCTCTCCCGTAATCCAGGGCCCCTCCTTTCCCCAGAAGTGGGGAGGGGGCAGGGGCGCCCTTTTGTTCCCCGGTATTGTCACACGGCACCTGCTCTTTATCCCTGATCCGTGGGGGGATGGAGCTGCTGTTTGAAGGGAGGCCGGGCTCGGCGAGACACACCTGCCGGTGGAGCACTTCACTTTTCTCAGCGATGCTAACATCATTCGGCAGGGCTCTGCGCTTGTTTAACTAGGGATCAAGTCGTCACATCTTCTAGACCTCTCTCCCTTTCCCGCTCCCTCTCTCCCCTTCCCGCCCCCCTGGGGGTTCCGGAGAAGTCCTGACCTCTCTGAGAACCAGCCAGGAGCAGGGGTGCCTCCCGCCTGCCTGCTGGCTCGCCCTCTCTGCCTCTCCCATCCCCCTTTCCTCCCCAGCCTGAAGGACTGGCTCCGGTGAGGTAACCTCCCATCCTAAGCCCCACCCCGCCCAGCCCAGCCCCGGCTCCTGGAATTAGGAAGTATGACCAGGGCACCTCCTCGCCGGGAGCTGGGTCAGAGCCATTCTGCCTGTCATCGTCCTGGGAACCCAGAGGCCAGGGGAGGGCTCGGCTCCCCTGGCAGAGCCCTCGAGAAGAGATAGACACTCTCCTGTCGGCTGAGATGGAAGGTCACCAGGGTGGCCCAAAGAGGGCACTCGGGCGGCCACCCGAAGACCAGCCCCAGGGTCACCTCACGGAGGGCTGGGCCTTTCAGCGGGGACCTGAGCTGGAGTCTGAGGCCTGGCCCAAAGTCCCATACCCTCTCTCCAGCCCCCCCCCCCACCCTGTCGAAGACTCAGTTTCTTCAGCCACAGAATGAGAGGGCTGGCCTAGCCTAGACCTCCAGTTCTATGCCAGACAAGACGTTGTAGGCCAGCTGGCTGCCGGGTCCCCTTTTGTGTGTGGCACAAACTCAGGATTGAGAAAGTACCCGGAGCCTCTTCCTTCAACACCCTATTCCTGGAATGAGATGGGCAGAGGAGTGGGGGAAGAAGACGGGCTTGCATTCCGGGCAAGCAGGGGGCTTTCCTCCTCTGCTGGCCTGTGCCCGAGCATTAGCCGCATCTGCAGGAAGCGGGCCCACAGGGGCAGAACAAGCCCCAGCCGCCACCTGTGCTCCCGGAAGGATTTCCTTCCGCCCTTCCTGGAAGTGGCAGCCTGGAGCGGCCCAAGCCAATACCAGGCGGGCACACCGGCTGGCGAGGGCCACACAACCGAGATCCGAGGAGAGAGAGCCCAGGGCAGGGGGTCAGGAAAGCTTCCTAGAAGACGAGGAAGCGGCCGAAACTAGTTTGGCTCAGTGGATAGAACGTCAGCCTGCGGACTGAAAGGTCCCAGGTTCGATTCCGGTCAAGGGCATGTGCCTTGGTTGCGGGCACATCCCCGGTAGGGGGTGTGCAGGAGGCAGCTAGTCGATGTTTCTCTCTCATCGATGTTTCTACTCTCTATCCCTCTCCCTTCCTCTCTGTGGAAAATCAATAACATATATTTTTTTAAAAAAAGAAGAAGAAGAAGAAAAAGGCAAGTGGGAGGAGGGAGGAGGATGGACACGGGAGGGGAGGAACCTAAGCAGGTCTTAAGCATGAGCAGGTCCAGAAAGGAAGGAAGCATCAGGGTCCCTCAGGTGAGGAGAAAAGTGTGGACAGGGCCCCCGAGGTAAAAATGAGCCAGGCTTGTTGCGGGGACTGGACACGGCCAACAAATGTACCAAGCTCACCAACACGTGGCCGCATAGTTCAAGGACACACATGCTGACAGTAAGGAGTTTGGGCTTGGCCCCCCTGGGGAGGCAGAAGCTGAGGGTGCCTGAGCCGGGGGTGTGGTCTGGGGACCAGCGATCAGCTATCAGGCGGCTGCAATCATCCAGGTGTGAGATAAGACTGCGGGGGTGGCCTGGGAGAAACCGGAAGGAAATCGTAATGGGACTGATGAACAACTGTGTGGAGGCCGAGGCCGGGGTGAGGGAAGGGCAGGGACCAGGGGAGGGAATAGGCCTGGGTGACAGAGAGAGAGGAGCCACTGAGGAAACGGGGAAACAGGGCTAGCCGGGGGGACGGGGTTAGTAGGGGTTCAGTAGGATGGTAGCAACGCCCTCCCCACAAATACAGTACTAGAACTTAGAGCCTCGAATCTGGAGGGGAAGGGGCTTCCGAATCACTGCCCGCCCCTTGGCATGGAATGAAGATCTCCCATCGCCCCCTCTTCCAAGGAGTCCCCCTCTTCTGGGTCAGCCCCCTTTGAAAATATTGGCTGTTCTTTGGCAAGTGGTCTTCAGCGGCCCGGAAGAGACCTCCCTAAGCGAGGCTGGAGCGGGGCGAGAGCTGCGGGCTCCTCCAGAGGGCCGTGCTCCCCACCCATTGCACCCAAAGGGCCTCCAGGCAAACCCCTTGGGAAGCTAGACCCCTCCCGCCTCCGGGAGGGTAGGGAGCAAGGCCACCTCCCTGCCTTACTGGAGGGGCGAGTCTGGACGCCTCTGAATAGTCTGTCCTAAGAGGAAGGGAGCCCCCTCCGTCGTCATCCTGGCAGTCATCCCTGTTACCTTTGCGGGGTGGGCCCTGGCAGGCCAGCCCCTTCGCGCACACACACACGCTCTCCACAGCAACCCCCTGGGACGGTTGCTATCCCCACTTACGGAGGCAGAAACCGAATCTTGGAACCCAGGTCATCCGGCTCTAAAACGTGTGCTGTTTTCCTTATGCCACCGGGCCTCGCGTTGCTCCCGCCGGGATGGCTCACATGCCATGACTCACGCGCAGTCCTGCCCATGTCCTCCCCAAAGCACCATTGATGGATTTACCCAACAAGCATGTGTTGCATACACACTGAGCACCCGGCGAGGGGCCGGGCCCGGGCACTGTGGGCTGGCTCGGCCCACTTCCCTCCCGGCCAGGCAGCGTCCGTGGGGGCTTCGCTGGATTTCCAGCCCAGGCTGATGGCTGCCGATGGACCTCGAGGTCCCACAACCAAACGAATGAAATGCACCAGCTCAACCTTTGTTGATGTGGGCACCATCTTATTACAATAACAACTCACCTTTGCAGCCTTCTTTGCATAGTACACACCCTTTCTTGTCCGTTACCTCCTTTGAGCCTCACAACAACCCCCGGGAGAGGCCTGTTACCCCCATTTCACTGACAAGGAACCTGAGGCTCAGAGAGGAAATGCTGCCCCTTCCGCCCACCGGTAAAGCCAGACTAGACCCCGGGTTTCTAGAACCCTAGTTAATGCACTTTCCATCTCTCCCCCTCCTCTTCTCTTCCACAGGGGGTATCACCTGCTCCCCTCTGATAACCTCCCAGGTTCTCCCCTAGAAAGTCAGGGGACATTCTTAGCCCCCAGTCCAGAGTGGTTTTTCACTTTGAACGCCATCTCAAATCTCTTGCCAAACTGGCCACAGCCACCCCTCCCCTTCTACCCCCCCAGAATTCAACCTTCCCTCTAAGCCTGCCCCCCTGGCTTTCCATTCCCTCCCGCCTCCTCCAGGGAGGACAGGGGACAGGAGGGGAGACTGGAGGCTGGAGGAGGGAGGGGGTGCTCCCACAGGAACCTCCTCTGGACCTGCAGGGCCCTGCACTCAGCTCTGCCGGCTGGGCTCCCGGGACACCAGCGAGGTTGCGCAAAAAATCGAGGAGGAGAGAAACAGCAGTACACAAGGGCGGGGGGAGAAAGGTTCGGTACAGGAAGCGCGTGTGGGAGAGGCAGCAGCACAGTCCATCCTGATTTCCCCAAGCATGCCATTGTCCTTCGTCCCCAGGGAAACCTGTTGGTGAAGTCCTAGGTGTCTCCTTCAAGAAGGGGCCTCCTTCAGGTCACGGTGCCCATCCCCCTGCCCCTGGGCTGGCTGCTATCTCTATGCCTTCCAAACTGTGTGGCTCAATGGTATTAGCCCTTCTGCCCGGGAAACTGAGGCTTGGGGGGCGGGGCTTCTGGAGGCCCTGCTGGGGGTCTTGCGGGGAGGTGGGGGGAGAGGCAAGGGGTCGAATCAAGATGCCGAATCCCAGCTGGGACTCCTGCCCTCGCACTCCCACCTTTTCTCTGCGTGGCGTTCAGCGGGGGTGACGGTGATGTCACAGGTGCCGTGTGCCAGCCATGTGCTGGGCGCCAAGCAAAACAGCCGGGGCGAGTGTGTGCATCATCAGTGCCCGGGAAGGAAGGCCACCGGCAGAAGTGAGTCTGGTGGAAGGACTTGAAAGAAGGAAGGGAGGCACCTTCTGGAGGGGGGCGGGGAAGCCCAGCATAAAACGGCTGCAAGCAAGGACTAGAGAGAGAAGGCCCGAGCTGGCGCTGAGGAGGCATGTCCCTCCCCCTCCCCTTGTCTGCTTCCCCCCAAAGCCCGCCCACGCCCCAGACATGAGCCAGCCCAGGCCCCGCTACGTGGTAGACAGAGCTGCATACTCTCTCACCCTCTTTGATCATGAGTTCGAGAAGAAGGACCGGACGTACCCACTGGGACAGAAGCTTCGCTATGCTTTCAGGTAATGTGACCCAGAGCCCTTCCGCTCCCCACCGAGGTCTCTCCCGCACCAGCGTCCCTCACACGGAGCTCGGGGAAAGCCCTGGGAGCGCTGGTGTGGAACCCTGAATGGACGATCCCATCATTTCAACTGTCCTGAGACCCCCAGGGAGGATGGGGACTAGGAGCAAAGACCATCCGCAGCTTCAGCAGGACGACCCCCACCCTCCTGCATGAGGCCTTGCCATATTCTCAGCCCACTCAAGTGTTTCTTGAGTTCTTAAGGGAGCAATAGACGGGCATGCTGCAGCACAGGGTAAGAAGCATCAGAGCCCTTGCTGCCATGTCCTATCCCCTCCTTGTTAATAAAAATCGGAAGCCACCATCACCCCCATGCTCTTTGTCCTCTTTCCCTCCGAGATGGTCCTTCCTTCTCCTGGTCTGGAGAATGCCCAAAGGTGGCCCCTAAAGGGTACCTACCAGGATGTGGTCCCGCCAGCCTCTGGGCCATTTCCGGTCTCAGGTCCCTGGAACCGGGGTGGTGGGCAGTGACGCCTGGCCTCGAAGAGGGTGACCGACACCCACACGCCAGGAGCCTGAGGCCACAGCTTCGCCTTCCCCCTTCCCAGACTTCTGGCAGACCGCGCTCGGGCCTCTCCCAGGCCTCACTGTAGGCTGGCTTGCTCTTCCCCACTCCCTAGGGGAAACGGCTGATTCAGTTACCTGGATTGAGGTCACTGGCAGTGGCTGAAGTGGAGATGCAGGTGGAACTGGTTCAGACCAGGGGAATCACCCACTTCGGTTTTCACCAAAAGCCCGGGCCCAACCCTACCTCTCCGAAGAGGCGCCATCTCTGCCCGGTGACAGCCCAGGCCTGGGGTGCCCAGTGTTCAGGCTCTGTCCCCACCGCTGTGCTCCTCGGATAGGTGGGCTCTGCCTTCCTCGGTGCCCAACAAATTTACGTTTGGATTGTTTCTGCACTGGAGGAGGGATGAGGGTATCTGCTGTTGTCCTAAAAGTTTTTGGGGGGATGAAAACGATGAAGGGATGCAGGGAACTAAGAATTCCCATGAGGCTGGCATGGGAGCCTTGCACAGTGTCTGGCACGCAGAAGGTGCTCCCATAAATATTTGTTGAATGAATGAAGAATGAATGAATGAATGAATGAATGTCAAAAAAGCTAATCCCTCTGCCCACTTCCTTCTTGCCTTCGGAGCCTCTGTATAGGTGTTTGGCATCACTTTCTAGCTCTTCTCTCAAGTTTCAGATTGTTTTTGCTCAACTTATGGCAGGCTTGCAAGTAAGGCTGGGCAGGTAGGCTGGGCAGGAATGAACCCTCAAGTGGGTTGTTTCTCCTTCCCTAGCCAGCTCTCTATTCACGCGTCCAGTTGTCCCTGCCACAAACAAACCTGTGAGGGTTCCTGCAGGGCTGGTTCTCTCCTAGGACAAGGCTTTAGAGATGCATTAAGCTACTTACCACCAGCCTAACTCCCATTCACCATCCCAGGGATGGGAGAAGCGTCCACCTGCCCCAGAGGGTACTAGAGCGTCAGATGTGGGTGGTGGTGCTTTTCCACTGAGTGTTGGTTCAGATAGAAAATCTGCACGGACAATACAGGGTGCAAAGCATTTTCTGTGTGTCTTTCAGTCTTGGGTGAAGTCCAGGGGACCCAGTGTCGGGGAAACTATTGTTGAACCGCAGCAAAGAGCAAGAAAGGAGGCCTAATCAGAGCGGGCCAGTGAGTCATCGGCTGGGCCCTGGATATTTGAGTTCCCTCAACTGGCAAAAGCAAAGCAAATGCCTCCCACCCTCTTCTAGTCATCAATCCCCCAGCTGTCACCCTCCAGTTTGCAGGCCCTTGTTCTGACCGCTCCTGCGTTTCTATGAAAGGGCCGGGAGGTGTTCAACAAACAGGGCAGGGACCAACTCTCCCACCCCGCGCTCACCAATCAATGAGCAGCTCCCCGTCTTCCCTCCCAGAGGGCTTAGCAGGGGAGCAAACTTGGCTTTGGAGTCATCGCACGTGAAGGATGCTGGGCCCACGGGGCACAGCCTGCAGCACAATGGAGCCTTCCTCTTGGAGAAGTTCTAAGAAAGATGGCAGCAGCCCCTACTCAGACTGAGTTTCTTTTGTTGCTGTTGTTTCTTTGTGTGTGTGTGTGTGTGTGTGTGTGTGTGCTGTTTGAATTTTTACAGTGAGAACACAGTCACTTTCCATAAGAGAAAGGTTTAGCAACACGCCTGTCACCTATTCCTTCTTTTTACCAAGAATACCTGGGGGAAAGAAAAGGATCCCCACTCAGATCCTCTTGCAAACAATCTGGTAACTAGAGCTGTTGGCAAGCAAATGTATGGCATTCACTCGTAGAAGGATAATGGTGAGTCTAAATCTGTCAAATGTGTTTAGCAATACAAGGTGGGGCAAAAGTAGGGTTACAGTTCTGAGTACACAAAACACAGTTTATTCTTGTATTATTGTATTATTTCTCCACGCAAACAACTGTAAATGCTTAATCTGCCGCGATAGTTTATTGTATATACACTTGGACAGACCGAGTTTCCTTTTTTTAAAAAAAATATTTTTATTGATTTTAGAGAGGAAGGAAGAGGGAGAGAGTGACAGAAATATCAAGGAGAGAGAATCATTGATCGGCTGCCTCCTGTACGCCCCCACACTGGGGATTGAGCCCACAACCCAGATATATGCCCTTGACTGGAATCGAACCTGGGATCCTCCAGTCTGCAGGCCAGCACTCTATCCACTGAGCCAAACCAGCTAGAGCATTTCTTTCTTTCTTCCTTTCTTTTATTTCAGAGAGGAAGAGAGAGGGAGAGAGAAATAGAAACATCAATGATGAGAGAGAATCATTGATTGGCTGCCTTCTGAACACCCCCTATTGGGGATCGAGCCCAAAACCTGGGCATGTGTCCTGACCAGGAATTGAACCCGTGACCTAGTTCATGGCTCAACCACTGAGCCAGCTGAGCCAGACTGAGTTTCAATACCGGCTCATCCTTTCACTTATTCACTCAATCATTTATTCAACATATATTTACCAAGCACCCCAATGTAGTGCACACGGTATACAGAAATGACAAGAGAGCCAGACTTCTCACCATTGTGGGTTTGCTGTTTAGTGGGCGAGAGAGATGAAAAGCAAGTCATTAAACACGGGGCACTCATGGAGCTAAGAAGCCCAGACAAGGGGGCCCGGGCCTGTATTCAATCAGCCAGGAACTCAGAGTAGCCTTCCCTGGAGATGGGCCAATTGAGATGGGCCTGGACTTGACACCTCAGGAGGTTAAGCCACCAAGAAACCCCTGCCTTTCAGCCAAGTCTTATAGATTTCCTAGCAGGCAGCATCCGTCAGAAGACCTCCAGCTCATGCACAGGGCATGCTGGTGGTTCTCAAGAGAAAGTCCCTGCTTTTCCTTCTCAGTGTCTGGCACACTGTCCAGGACGCATGCTCATCACATTCTGAATGAATTTTGAATGAATGATGGGCAACAACAGGATATTGTAATCTCTCCCCAACTTGGAGCGCCCAAGCCGGGGCAGTGCTGCCTGGACATCTGCCCATTTTCCCTCCAGATGTTCCCCGGCCAAGATCAAGACCGTGGTGTTTGGGCTGCTGCCTGTGCTCTCCTGGCTCCCCAAGTACAAAATCAAAGACTACATTGTCCCCGACCTGCTTGGTGGCCTCAGCGGTGGATCCATCCAGGTGCCACAAGGTGAGGGGTCCCCTCAGCCAGGCCTGCTCCTCTCCACCCCCACCTTCTGTGGCCTCCGTGATCCCCTCACGCTCTCGTCCTCCACAGGCATGGCATTTGCTCTTCTAGCCAACCTCCCCGCAGTCAACGGCCTCTACTCCTCCTTCTTCCCCCTCCTGACCTACTTCTTCCTGGGGGGTATACACCAGATGGTGCCAGGTAAGACCTCTCCCCTTGCCAGGAGGCAGGATGGGCGGGATGAAAAGGGGTTCGGGTGATTTTTCCCATCTGCATACTCCTCTAGTTGGCGCCGGTTGGGACTCAAGGGGCCATCACTGTGTCAGTCCCGGGTCCTCTGTGACCTTGGAGAAACCACTTAGTTTCTGTGAGCTTAGTTTCTGTCAGCATCACCTGGTCTGCCTTCCTCCACGGAATGTGGGGGAGACTTGGTGCAACAAGATAAACCTTGTGCCATAAAGTGCTCAACAGCTGGGAGAAGTTACCTTCTAACCTCAGGCTGGTCCCAGCAGGCCACGGCGGGTGCTAAGTGAGACACAGAAAGAACCTGGTCACAAGGCCTGCTTCTGGGTTAGGTCCTGCTCGTATTTCCAAGCACACTTTTTTGGGTGTCCAGTAAAATAACATTAACAGCTGGGATGAAGCAGTAGATCGTGGTCAGATATGCGTGGCGTTGTGCTGGAGAGCAGCCTGGAGGCCCTGGGGCTCCATCCCCTTGGGGGTCGGGAGCAATCCTGGGCCCCTTGATGGTTTCCATGGGTTTGATCCAGACCTCTGACTTTTGCTGGCTGGGTGGGGCACCACAGGTACCTTTGCTGTTATCAGTATCCTGGTGGGTAACATCTGTCTGCAGCTGGCCCCAGAGTCAAAATTCCGGGTCTTCAACAATGCTACCAACCACACCCACGTGGACACGGCAGCCATGGAGGCCGAGAGGCTGCATGTGTCAGCAACGCTAGCCTGCCTGACTGCCATCATCCAGGTGAGGAGCCGGCCAAATCCCTGCCATCAGACCACCCTGCCCCTGGCTCAAAGACCCAACTTTGACGTTAAAGCTGATTTAGGGCTCTACCTTCTCCATCTTCCCCATTCCCAGGGCCCCCCCAAAGACTTTAAAAAGCCAGATATAGCCTCCCCTCCCTCCAGCAGGTCCTTACGACCAGCATCCACACCTGATAAAACTGTCCTGAGTTTGGACTATCTCAACACTCGCATCTTCTCTCCGCTCCCTTCCCAGAGCCTGGCCCTCTGCCAGCACAGTTCTCCTGTTTCCTGGCTTCTCTTATCCTCCGCCAGCCTCCTCTGCTCCGAGCTGTAGCATCACCTGCACTTCACAAATTTCTTTTTTGCCCCATGCAAAGGAATCTGCTGGGTTTTGTGAAGGAAAACACAGCTTGATAGAACGCAAGCGCAGGAAGCAAACTCAGAGGGCACCTTTCATTCCTTCATTCATTTAGTTAATGTTTCCTAGCTGTTTCACTGTGCCAGGAACTGGGCTAGGCCCTGGGGATAAAAGATAAGTAAGAAAGGGGCCACGTTTTCCAGAAGCTCCCAGCCCAGCAGAGGAAATAGCCATGTCAACAGATAAATTTGTAGGCAGTGAGATAAGCGGCATAATAGAGCTGCGTACCAGCAGCTGTGGGAACACCAAAACGAGGTAAGGAAAGGCCTTTCCTCAAAGAGAAGAGGTGACCTGGGTTTGAAAGGATGACTAGAAGTGACCAGGAAGCACATGAGTACAGCATGGAAGGATGGTCCAGGCAGAGAAAAAGATCCCCCCAAGCACTGAGGCCTCAAAGAGGGTGAACTGACCAGGAATAGCAAGGCAAGGAGTGTAGTGGGACTGGAGGGCAGGGGGCCTTTGGGGACGGGCCAGAGAAGAGGCTAGAAAGGTAGGCGTGGACCAGACAATGATGTCTGAGGCCTGTCCCCTAGGCAGTGGCCTTAGGTCCAATTGGCAGTTGAAGGATCATTTGGGCTACGGAGAAGATGAGGGGGTGGGAGGTGGATTAGAGTCAGTCCTGTTGGGGACCATACAGAGAGCCAGGCAAGAGGGCTGAGGGCCTAGACCAGTGGTGGCCATGGAGAAAGCCACGGAGACGGGAGTGGACTTGAGGAACATTTTGCCAGGAGCAAAATTAACTGGGTTCTGGTTATAGATGGGACGTGGGAGGTGAGGGAGGGATGACTCCCAAGGTATTGTTTGGCCAACTGGGTGGATGGCAGTGTCATCCATGAACCAAGGAAACACTGAGGGAGGGCCAGTTTCATTCACAGATGAGGAAACTGAAGACAGAGAGGTGGAGTGACAAAGAGGCCAGTGTCCTTAAGGAACCAAAATTCTGCTGGCACATTAAAAAGGAAGACAAGGCCGAAGCCGGTTTGGCTCAGTGGATAGAGCGTCGGCCTGCGGACTGAAAGGTCCCGGGTTCGATTCCGGTCAAGGGCATGTACATTGGTTGCCGGCACATCCCCAGTAGGGGGTGTGCAAGAGGCAACTGATCAATCTTTCTCTCTCATCGATGTTTCTAACTCTCTATCCCTCTCTCTTCCTCTCTGAAAAAAAAAATCAATTAAATATATATATATATATATATATATATATATATATATATGAAGACAAGGTCACAAAGGACTCATTTCCCTAGAGCTGCTGCTGCCCAGAGCTGCCCAGAACTCCAGCCCTGGGTTTGGATCAGGCACGTGTGGGAGCTGCTGATCCTCTTGGTCTTTTCCCCCTCAGATGGGCCTGGGCTTCGTGCAGTTTGGCTTTGTGGCCATCTACCTCTCCGAGTCCTTCATCCGGGGCTTCATGACGGCTGCCGGCCTGCAGATCCTGATCTCGGTGCTCAAGTACATCTTTGGACTGACCATCCCTTCCTACACAGGCCCAGGGTCCATCGTCTTTGTGAGTCTAGGATAGTGCCCTGCAACTGGGGAGGGGCTCATTACAACAGCCAAGTTCACTCTTGTTGTGAGCATCTCATCATGGGATGCTCCCGAGCAAGAGCCGGCTGACCGTGGTGTTAGGAGAGGACGCTGAGGGGGTTCTCACGCTGGGAGGGAGGGTCAAACACATGACCTTGAGGGCTCGATGAGGTGCCCTGTGGTTAACCCCTGCAGAAAAGGGGAGGTAGCCTCTTAGTAAGTTCCCTGTTCCACTGGCTGGGAAGTCCTTCCTTCTGTCTAGTTTCTACCCTCCTCCTTTAACTTGAACTCTTTCTGGAGGAAGAGAAAGGGAATCAACATTCCTGACCCAGAATGAGCTCCTGCTATGCCCTTTGGGAGAGGGTGATGGGAAACAGCATTGTGTTCCTGATCAGGGTCATACCCAGATTCTGGACTCTTTATGGAGAGCCAAATTTTTTGGACTCTGAGAAGAGGCTAGAAAGGTAGGCACGGATTAGAGTCTAGTCACTAGACAATGATGTTTGACGTCTGTCCCCTAGGCAATGGCTTTAGGTCTGATTGGCAGTTGAAGGATCATTTGGGCTATGGAGAAGATGAGGGTTGGGAGGTGGATTAGAATGAATCCTGTTGATTAGAATCAATTCTAATATCCCCTCCCTGACCCTGTGAGGGGATATCGTCAGTGCTCATGGAGGCACCCACGCTGATCCATGAGCACTGATGATATCCCCTCACGGGTCAGCCATCCAGTGGGGGTGGGGATGGTGGGGGAAGAAGCAGTGGGAGCCCAATAGGCATGATGCTCTCTCCACCAGACCTTCATTGACATTTGCAAAAACCTCCCCCACACCAACATCGCCTCGCTCATCTTCGCCCTCATTAGTGGCGTCTTCCTGGTGCTGGTGAAGGAGCTCAACGCTCGCTACATGCACAAGATCCGCTTCCCCATCCCTACCGAGATGATTGTGGTAAGACCTCACCGGGGCTGGGTGTTGAGGGCCAGATCAGAGAGGCTATGAGAAGAGACATCCAGGGCCAGCCAGGGCCAGGGCGCCCCTACCCTGCCTCAGCCCCCCTCCACTGTCAGCCAGTAGAGCAAGAAGCCCGAGGTGAATCCCTTCCATCCCCCTGAATATGGCCCTACCCTTCCTGTTCCTTGGAGTCTTCCCCCTCAAAGAGGCAGGCAAGTGAGATTTGGGTTGCCCAGAGAAAAGGGAGGCTTGAGAGAAACCCTTGCACTCACCCCAACTTCAAACCAACCCCCATTCTCCACTTTGGGGTTTGCAGGTGGTGGTGGCAACAGCTATCTCTGGGGGCTGTAAGATGCCCCAAAAGTATCACATGCAGATCGTGGGGGAGATCCAACATGGGTGAGTCTAGGGGGGGCTGGAAAGCCTGATGCCAACCCCACAGCACACTCGCCACCAAGGCCTGGGCTCAGAGGCTAAGCTGAGATGAACTCTATGAAAGGGCGTTCTAAACCCTATGACACTGGCCGACTATGGACCTCGACCATTACTTATTACGGAGAAGAGCCACACGAGGGGCCAATGCTGGCTGTTTGATGGAAGGCGAGTCTTAACTGGCACACTCACCCCGGAAGTCTCAGTCAGTGGGGCTATCAAAGCAATGCCTCTCTGATCAGGCCTTATCTGGCTCTTCACCCTGTCCGAATGCATTGGCTCTTTTTATCCACGTGGACAGGAAGCTGTGAGGACCAACCAAATTGGTTAAGCATCCACTCCGTGCCAGGCAGCCCGCTGGGCCCTGGGAGGGGCCATTCAGGACTGGGTTGCAGAACTGCAGCAGGTGGGGTGGGGGGTGCTCACAACAGGGCGGTGGTGGGGAGGGGGCTGGTGAGAGTAAAGAGTCCAGAATCTGGGTGTGAACCAACGAGGTCCTGCCAATTACTGGCTCTGAGACCTTGGACAAGCCAGGTCCTCTAAGCCTCGGGTTCCTACTTTGTCAACGGGAGTGATGGCCCTCCAGCATTGTACTGAGGACTCAGGCTGAAAGGGTAGCCACGTGAGACCCTGGCACCCAGTGGGGCCCTGCTGCTCCCTGTGAGCTGCTGAAGGACTCGGTGCCCTCCCTCTCCTCACACCCTTGGGCCCTGCCTCCCCTCTGGCTCCTTGGCAGGTTCCCTACTCCTGTGTTGCCTGTGGTTTCACAGTGGAAGGACATGGTTGGCACAGCCTTCTCCCTGGCCATCGTGGGCTACGTCATCAACCTGGCTGTGGGTCGGACCCTGGCTAGCAAGCACGGCTATGACGTGGATTCTAACCAGGTAGGTCCTGCTATCCCTGGTAAGACTGAACAGGACAGGCCGGGCTCCACAGAGCCCTGGCAACAGATCACGTGGGGCTCTGGGCCGAGGTAAGGAAAGCTACCTGCCAATGGGGAGAGGGTATAACCCCAAGAGCTGACCTCTGCTTAGTTGGGTGTGTATGGCTTTAGAGTAGTAGGTCATGTCTTAGGCCCAAGATCCAGTTTGCATGGCAAACTCGGTGTGGCCCAGCCAGCCATCCCCTGCCCACGCCTCCAGCGCCTAATCCCGCCCTTGTCCCACAGGAGATGATTGCCCTGGGCTGCAGCAACTTCTTTGGCTCCTTCTTTAAAATCCACGTCATTTGCTGCGCTCTCTCCGTCACTCTGGCTGTGGATGGAGCTGGAGGGAAATCCCAGGTGAGCGCTGGGCCAGGGCAGGAGGATGGGGAACCTATCAATTGCCCCAGAGCCGTGGTCGGCAAACTGCGGCTCGCGAGCCACATGCGGCTCTTTGGCCCCTTGAGTGTGGCTCTTCCACAAAATACCACGGCCTGGGAGAGTCTATTTTGAACAAGTGGCGTTAGAAGAAGTTTAAGTTTTAAAAATTTGGCTCTCCAAAGAAATTTCAATCGTGGTACTGTTGATATGTGGTTCTGTGGACTAAATAGTTTGCCGACCACTGCCCAAGAGGATCCCAGAAACCTGCAAGCGGGGCCAGCTGCTTCTTCCACTTCCTCTCCCTTCCCTAGTCTCCACTTCACCAAAGGCATCTATTGGAAACCAATCAGAAGCAATACTCCCTAATCCCAACTCTTTCTCTGGATAGGTGGCAAGCCTGTGTGTGTCTCTGGTGGTGATGATCACCATGCTGGTCCTGGGGTCCTATCTCTACCCTCTCCCCAAGGTAAGAGCCCAGAAGGAGAGCAGAGGCCAGCAAAAGACTCCAGGAAGAGCAACCCCTAGGGGTCACGCAGCAGGTTGCAACGTGCTGTCATTGTCGCACTTTGGCCTAATCACAGCCTGTGCGGTAGACAACACAGGTTTACTCTCCCCAGTTTGCAGGCGAGGGAAACTGAGGCTGAGAGTGTCTAAGTGATGTGCCCGTGGTGGCACAGCTCACAAGTTCAGGGATGGTACCCGACTCCAGCCTCCAAACCTCAGGATTGAGTCCCTCGTCTGTTGACAAGTACCCATGAGCCCCAGCATAGGAAGGCTCTAGGCATGGGCCATGGGTGTGAGAGAAGTGGGGAGGGGTAAAGAGGGGAGGGGTAAAGAAGAGGGGTAAACCCCAGGATGGCCAGGGGTAAAGAGGTGGCCAGGGGTAAAGAGGTGGCCAGGATTGGAACTCCAAGTGTTGGACACCAAACCTCTGGGCTGGGTTGTCTCCTACAGGAGCCAGCAATTAATACATGGTTCCAGCTCCTGTGCTCTCCAATCCTAAGTCTGGGTACAGAGATTTGGGGGCTCTGTGGGATGAGTGTTCTGAGCTCCGGCTCTGCCCTGCCAGGCTCCAGGGTCCGGTGTGTTTGTAGGAAGGGCAGGAAGAAGGGGACACCCCAGTGACAGGAACAATGTTCTGCTTCCCTAGTCTGTGCTGGGAGCCCTGATAGCTGTCAACCTCAAGAACTCCCTCAAGCAACTCGCCGACCCCTACTACCTGTGGAGGAAAAGCAAGCTGGACTGTGTAGGTACCAGGTGGCCTCTGTGTACCCGTCTGAGCCCTGTCCCCTTCCCCAACCTCACAGCCCTGTCCCTTCTCCTGTGAATGATCTCTCCGGTTAGCTGCTGCAGAACTGGCATCGCCAAGTGCTACGAACTCAGGTTTTAGAGAGACACCCTGTGCTCAAATCCTAACTCAGACATTCACAGGCTCTATAGTCAATAGCAAGTCTCTTAACCTCTCTGCATCTGTGAAATGGATATTTCTTGCTCTCCCCCATCCCCAGGGTTGCTTAGGAGGAAGAAATTAGACAGTACAAGAAGGGAGCACATTGTCCTAACTGTATCTGTACTCAATAAAACTTAGCTATTATTATTTTTTTTAATTCATCATTCCAAAAAAAGCAAAAGAAATCACGTTGTTTAAAAAAAAAAAAATAGAACATAAAGCCAGCAGAACAGGGCCTTAAGCAAGTTACAAGACTTCTCTGGGGTTCTGTTTCCTCATGCATATGGGGGTGACGGTCAAGGCTGCGTCACACTGGTTCTGAAGATTAAATGAGATCACGGTGGGAAAGCCCCGTGTAACCATAGAACTCTACAATTCTGACTTACGTCGCAGTGAGTCATGCTCTCCACTGGACAATAGGAAGGAGGCTACCGTGTATTGGAGACACTGCGTTATCCCCACTTAAGCCCCGCCGTAACCTATGAGAGAGGATTTCCTAACCTCCTTCTGAGATGATGAAACCCAGGCTCGGAGAGGTTAAGTAATTCGTCAAAGGCCACAGAGGGAGTAAGTCAGGATTGGAACTCCAAGTGTTGGACGCCAAACCTCTGGGCTGGGCTGTCTCCTACAGGAGCCAGAGAAGTGAGTGATCCACCTGGCTCCCGTAGTAGGTGGGTGAGTGAGTGAGTGAGTGAGTGGGTGGTAGGAAAGGAGAAAACTGATGTTTCAATGTCCAGCCCATGGATTTGCTTTTACCCCATCCCAACAATCCCTGGCTAATGCAATTAATCCTAAATATCCATAGTGCTCTGGGTTCCCATCTGTTCCTCACAACTCTCTATGAAAATTGGGTAGATTTATTTTCTTTTGAGCTGTTTGGGGAACTCTAAAGGAACATAGGGGCCAACAATCAACACTGAATCCAATTCTACCAGGCCCCCAGGCCATCGGGCCAGGAAGCCTCTCCAAGCCCATATTGGGCATTCTCAGCTTACTGGTAGATGGACAAAGGGTACTCGTGCCTATCAATCACCCACTGGGTGCCCATCACTAGGCTGGGACCTCTCTGTTTCTTAACTCGTTAATCCTTTCATGAAGCAGGTATTATTGCTCTCCCTTTGTGGACTAGGCATCTAAGGCTCACATAGCCAGCAGTAGGAGAACAAAAGTTGGAACTCAGGCTGATCCAAGACTCTTGCTCTTATCATTATGCCCTCAAAGACCTGGGTGTGCTGGGCTTGTCTATTAAAAACAAGACAAGACCAGGGGGCCACACTCAATCTGAGGGGAAGGGACAAATGTCACCAAAACAATAAACGGTGCAAAACTGGCATGAAAGTGGAAGGGTGGGTCTGGGTTGCGCTGGCAGAGGACGATCGTGGCAAATCCAGGAAGACTTCCTGGAAGAGGCAGTTTTCTTCCCAGGTCTGCTTTCATATCTCTTTCCTCACAGTGTGTCTGGGTGGTGAGCTTCCTCTCCTCCTTCTTCTTGAGCCTGCCTTACGGTGTGGCAGTGGGTGTCGCCTTCTCCATCCTCGTTGTGATCTTCCAGACCCAGTTGTAAGTAACAGCCCCTCCCCCAGACACAATGGGGGTCGAGGGGAGGACCCTGGCCCAGCCCACCAAGCTCTGCTGCCTCTGGGGCTGGCACAGGAGGTGCTGCCAGGCCTGAGGAGAGCCCAACCCAGCCAGGACTGTGGGCACAGGCTGGGCTGCCTGACTTCCCGTATCCTGGGAACCCCAGGGGAAGCCATTGTGATCTTAGAGGACTGGGGGCTGGAGAAAGGAGGGGAAGATCGGGTGGGTAAGACTCGGTGTCCTTCCGAAGGCACTGCCAGACACCAGGCTACATGGGACCCCACCCAGGGGGATATGAGGCCAGAGGACAGATATCGTGTCCTTCCTATAAAGAGATTCAATAGAACATTCCAGGTGTCCAGGCCAGGGTAAGAAGGATGCTAAGTGATAGGGAAACCCTGCCTTCACCTCATGAGAACTCAAGACCAGGAAGTGACGTTAGAGCCACATAAGCTTGTCGCCATGTGTACCTCCACCCCTTCTCTCACACTAAGCCCCAGTCTGGGAGCTATGTCAAGGGCCTGTCATCCCTCTGGTTACAGTTCAGCCACCAGACAGGCGTCCCCGGTGCCAAAGGACAAACACAGCGAGCCCAGGGGTGCAGAAGGGACCCTGCCTCTGCCCCAGCCCCCAGCCCCAGCATCTCTCCAGACCCATTCGCTGTTAGCATTCACTTACGTTTTTTTCTTCTTCTTCATCATCATCCAGTCGAAATGGCTACGCATTGGCCCAGGTCATGGACATGGACATTTATGTGAATCCCAAGACCTACAATAGGGTGTGTAATCCAAGCCTGTGAACTTCCTCTTTTGCCCTACCCACCCTCTCTCCCCAAATAAAAGGGAGAGGGATATTTAAAAGAAAAAAAGTCAATAAAGACATTTCTGCTACTTAAACTCAGCCTCCCGGTCACAGGTCCAGGAAATCCAGGGGATTAAGATCGTCACTTACTGCTCTCCTCTCTACTTTGCCAACTCAGAGATCTTCAGGCAAAAAGTCATTGCCAAGGTAAGTAAGTCTCAGCCCTTCGGTGACCAGAAAGGCTGGGCAGAGAGTGGAAGGGAGGTGGAAGGAAGGGGGCTGGGAGCCAAGGACAGGCCTCCTTCAAAGAGGGGAGAGGTCACGCCTGCTGTTGACTCTTTCCCTACAGACGGGTGTGGACGCCCAGAAGGTCCTGCTGGCCAAGCAAAAATACCTCAAGAAGCAGGAGAGGGGGAGAGCGATGCCCACACAACAGAGGAAGTCTCTATTTATGAAAACCAAGGTGAGCTGAGGCCAGAGACAGCCATGCTCTCTCCTGCCTCCTCTGATCTCGCGCCCTGGGGCCCCCTCCTCCTCCCAGCACCCTTCCAGGCAAAGACAAAAGTCTCCGTGGACATTGCTTGGTGGCCATTGACCATCCTTATCCGTGGGTGAGGGGAGACCAGCTCCCATGTCCCCCCACCCATGCTGTGTTTAAGATAGGATATGAACCATGGGCTTATGAACCACCCCGGGGGGGAGGGGGGGGAAGGGGGAAGCAGCAGTGAATTTCCTGAGGTTCCCAGCCAATCCAGAGCAGCGAGCGTGGTGGAGATGCGTGTGGGAGAAAGAGGCAGGCACGGAAACATGCCAAAAAAGAGCTCAGTTCTTCCCGAAGGCTCCCTCCCAGAACGAAGTAGGCAGTGGCTTCGGTGCCTCTCCTGGAGGGATCCTCCAACTTTGCCTGGGTTGTGAGACACCAAGCTGCAGGCCCTGCCCAAGGAAAAGCCTTTCCCATGAGGATTTCGGGGTCTGTGTTCACCAGGATCAAGCACAGTGATTCTCCTTCACCCGCAGGCTCCCTGGCCCTGCTTGAGCCGCAGCCAAGTCTGGTTCGGTTTGCTGACCTCCCACCCCCGCCCTCCAGACTGTCTCTCTGCAGGAACTCCAGCAGGACTTTGAGAACCCCTCCCCGACCGACCCCAACAACAATCAGACACCACAGGCGAATGGTGCCAGCGGCGGCGGCGTGTCCTACATCACTTTCAGCCCCGACAGCCCCCCAGCTTCCCGCTGCGAGCCGCCGGCCCCCGCCGAGACCCCCGGTGAGCCCACTGACACGCTGGCCAGCGTCCCGCCCTTCGTCACCTTCCACACCCTCATCCTCGACATGAGTGGGGTCAGCTTTGTGGACTTAATGGGCATCAAAGCCTTGGCCAAGGTGAGGCCCCTCTGCACAGGGAGCACCGGTCGCCCCCATGCACACCCTCACTCCTGCTCCCCCGCTCTCGCTTTGCTCGGGGGCATTCGTTCTGGCGAGCGGAGGGAGGATGCATACCAATAGGACTGAAGGGTCCCGAAGGATCCCTTTCTCCCAGGCGTGGCCAGGACAAGGGGCTCTGTGCAGAGCGGGCCCAGACAGCCCAAGACAATGAATGAGTGGCTGGAGAGGGGGACCAGCGGCCCAGGCCCCCCTGCCGCACCCTCCTACAGCACCCCTCTCTAGCAGACGCCATCGCAAGCTCCCTCGCCGGCCACAGGGACCCACTCCAGGGTCCTCTGAGTGGAGCCCAGCTTGGCCCTGGTTCATGGTCTGCTGTTCCTTCCCACACTCACCCACACACTCTAGCACCAGCCAGTCCCGGCCAGCTGAGGAGGGAAGAAATAACATCAGCGCCCCACATCCTTGGGCCAAACTGGCTGCCCACAGGGCACCTTGAACACATGTGTTCACCTGACCGCTTCTCGGCGACCACCTCCAAGGGCTGAGTCAGCCAACCTCAGAGCTGGCTCAGGCCCAGGAGAACAGAGTGTAAGGGCTGACATCACCACTGGCCAGATACTCCGAAAGCTCGTCCCAGCCAGGGGCTCGGCCAGGCCCTGAAATCCAGGTGGGCCGTGGCTGCAGCCCTCGCCTCCCCAGGCCGTGGGTCTCCCTTACAGCTTCTGCCTGAAGCCACAATGAGGGGAAAGAGGGTGGAGTCTGGGAACCTAAGCGACTGAAAGGAAAGCTCTGGCCCCATCAGAAGGGGCCGTGGTGACTTTAAGTGCCCGCCTCCTTGGCAAAGCCCCACTTCCTCCCTGCTTTTCAGAGGAGCCTCGAGCCAACACTCCAGCGAGAAGTGGTGTGCTTTGCTGCTATTTTTATCTTCGGCCGCGGGGCTCTCAGGATTGCTTGTTTGCTTGGCTCCCCCTCTGAAATGGGTTCTGCGAATCACTTGGGAGACCCACTCAGAACATTCCTTTCCTTTTGCCCCCCCACCCCCACCCCGACGACGCTTCCAGCTGAGCTCCACCTATGGGAAGATCGGTGTGAAGGTCTTCTTGGTGAACATCCATGGTAAGAGAAGGCATTCGGGAGGTGGAAAGACTGGCGAGCGGGTGAGGTGGGGACAGGTTGGAGGGATGGCTGAACAAGGAAGGGGGTGGAAGTGAGAGCACCCATAGAGTCCCCCAAAACTACTGCCTGCTCATGAGAGCTTCAGACACAAGTCAGAAGAGGCTGTGGCCAGATTGTGTACACACCCTCGGGATCTCAATAGCAGAGTGGGAGATGGTGGAGTTAAGAAAAGATAACTGGGATTCTCATTTCCCCACCACGAATTTGCCATGTACCCTTGGCCAAGTCACTTTATCTGTCTAGGGATTAATTGTCACCTGTCTATATATATAAAAGCCTAAGCAACCAAATGACCAGATGATTGGTCGACTGGTCGCCATGACGCACACTGACCACCAGGGGGCAAATCCTCAACACAGGAGCTGCCCCCTAGTGGTCAGTGCACTCCCACAGCCAACCTCCCATGGCCCTGATCGGCCTGATTGCCACCCATGTACAAATTCGTACACCGATCCTCTAGTGTAAAATAAGGAGGTTGACTAGATGAACTTGGGGTTCTTCTCTAAACCTGAAAGTCCATGAATAATAAATGAAACATATATCATTACTACTCAGGGAATGCAGATATGCAGTTTTATATACATGCAACCTCCACAGGACACATATACACAGCCAGGGGAGGGCATGTCCACACAGCAGTGGACTTTCTCATCGTTAGCACACACTCGGAGTGCAGGGACATGAGGACACAGCAAGTGCACACAGACACACAGGAGCATGTGAAGGGACACCCACTCGCACACTCTGTTTCCCACCAAGGGTCTGAGCCCTTCCAGGGGGGCCTGTCCGCCTTCAGAACTGGCCTGAGCATGTCCCAGCCCTGAGAGAGGGAGTCTGTGATGGCAATGATGTGCGCAGAGCATGTGCTCCAGAGTTAGAGCCAGAGGTTCCTGCCCCCTCACGGACACTCCTCAGGAAATCAGCTCTGAGATCCGCTAGGAGTAGGAGCTCCCCCACACACGGAAGTTCCGGGAAAGTCCTGGGTCAGCAGGAGGAAGGAAGGGTCCTCAGAAGACAAGAACTGGCAGCAGCCTCCTCAGGAACTACTTTCACCTTTCCCTCTCAATGGCCACAAAGTACCGACTCCCTGAATCAAACTGCTTCCTTCTGCCCTGGGTTGAAGGTTCAGCATCCTCAAGCTCACATTGCCCTCTGCTGTCCCAAACTGATATTGCAAGGTCAACGCCACAGCCCGCAGAGGCCAAGAGAGTGACCTTCCGGCCTCTCTCTCCTATCCTTTCACCAATCACCACACCCCCAGCTCCAATCCACAATGACTGTTAGCGTTCTAAGGTGGTCTCTTCCTCCCTCCAGCTCAGGTGTACAATGACATTAGCCATGGAGGCGTCTTTGAAGACGGGTGTCTAGAGCGCAACCACATCTTTCCCAGCATTCACGACGCGGTCCTCTTTGCCCAGGCGAATGCCAGAGAAGTGGCCCCAGGACCTGACTTCCAAGGGGTAAGGTCCGGGCACGGAAATAAAAGGATCAGGGGGCATGAGAATGAGCACAGAAGTTTGGTGTGCCAAAGCCAATTCTGAATCTGTTTCCTTACCTGTAGAATGGACATCCAAAACTAACATTGCCTACCTCAAAGCGTTTTTCTTTCTTTTTTTCTCTTTTTTTCTTTTCTTTAGGAATAACTGATAGTTATATCTTTTTTTAATATATTTTATTGATATTTTACAGAGAGGAAGGGAGAGAGATAGAGAGCTAGAAACGTCAATGAGAGAGAAACATCGACCAGCCGCCTCCTGCACACCCCCCACCGGGGATGTGCCCGCAACCAAGGTACATGCCCTTGACCGGAATCGAACCCGGGACCTTTCAGTCCGCAGACTGACGCTCTACCACTGAGCCAAACCGGTTTCGGCATGATATATCTTTTGTCACTTGAAAGTGCTTTGTATATGGTAAAATTTTTTATTAATATTAATGTTCAGCCCTGGCCAGGTGGCTTTGCTGGTTGAGTGTTGTCCCATGAACCGGGAGGTTGCTGGTTGGATTCCTGGTCAGGGCACATGCCCAGGTTGTGGGCTTGATCCTCAGTAGGAGGTGTGCAGGAGACAGCTAATTGGTGTTTCTCATCATTGTTTCTCTCTCTCTCTCTCTCTCTCTCTCTCTCTCTCTCTCTCTCTACCTCTCTCTCCAAAAAAATTTAAAATATTAATGTCCAGAATAAGAACAAAAACAAAAAAAAGAAAGATGAAAAAAATTAGCGTCCAGTCACACAAACACCCAATTCAGCTATGTCCCATGTTCTGGCATTGCTCACCTCTCCTCCTCCTCCAGCTGGAAGAGGTTTGTGGGAGGGAGGGAGTAAGCCTGCCTCTTTTAACAGAGCTGGCAGATTTTAGGCTGGTGATGAATGAAGAAACTGAATTTGAGTTTTATCTCAGTTTCTTGACATCTAATTTACTAGCTCAGTAAGTGGTATGCAAATGAGCTACAAATAACACTGTAGAATTCCAAAAAAATCTGGGGAAGCAGAAAGAAGTCCCAACCCAGGCCTTCTCTGCAACCCCCACCTCCCAGAGTCCCCTCCCAGCTCAGCCCATCCTTGGTTGGCCACCCAATACTCTGTGTCCCAGCCCTCGGTAAAACTGGACCCTATCCATCTGGGGGTCAGAGCAAAGCCTTTCCTGGCCCCAGAGCAACAATGTGCTCTTTGCTTTAAGAAACTGATGAAGGTGAAGCCAGCTGTCCTAGGTACTGAAAGGCTGCCCAGCAATACACAAGACCTTGGCTCCCACCCTCGACATGTAGACAGAAACTACGCAGTACAGTTAATGAGCCTTGTCCACACAGCAAAAAGAAGATCTTTATCACTTGTTATTGTACAAATAACGTCCAGTTATTACAGCTTATGTATTTAAAATAATTTATATTACATGTTGTGCCGCGCCAGCACGGCCAACGGAGTATCTGAGCAGCGACGGTGAAGGATGGAGAAAAGACAGACAAGAGAAGGAAGGTTGGGTCTCGGTGGGACGCTGTCCTCTCTGATGGAGAGACAGCGACAGCACCACAGACTACAAACCGTGTCTTTATTTTATAGCAGATGCCATGAGGCCAAGTGAGAGCGTGGTCAAGATGTTTACAACATTCCCATGGGTTTCGATCCCACTCAGTTACATGCACCTGATCAAGCTTTGTTTACTTGCAGCCTATAGCACTCAGGCACGTGTGGCCACGTGTTCGGACCACAGGTTCAAGCTCACAACCACAGCTGCTGGCTATCATTGTGCGGGGAGGGCTCTGCCCCCCAAGCTGGGACTTGCACGTGGCCATGAGAGGATTGTGCCCTCTCATTAGTCCGAGGCTCGACCCTGTCCAAACACTGTGGCCGCTCTCCACAATATGTAATATATTTACGTACTACGGAATATATTCCTCTATATAAATCATACCACCCCCTTTTCAACAGCATGGTGAGTAGAAAGCCAGTAAAGCGAGTGTGATGAGGAAACAGAAGGAAATAGATTCCCTAAAGTCAGGCAGCTGGCCACTTGTCAGTGTAGTAAGCTCAGTACACTCTCCCTGCCTTTAAAATGTCCACAGAGGGCAGCCCCTGGTGTAGGCAGAACGGGGCTCTGTTTTGTGAGCAGGTGAGGGAGGGGAGGAAAGGGGCAGGAGAGCAGCTGTGCATCTGAGCACATGGTGCCACCGAAAGCCTGCCTTTCGCACCAGGCTGTGTGGCTGTCATGGAGCTCACTGCACCAGGCTGTGTGGCTGTCATGGAGCTCACTGCACCAGGCTGTGTGGCTGTCATGGAGCTCACCCTGTACCAGGCTGTGTGGCTGTCATGGAGCTCACTGCACCAGGCTGTGTGGCTGTCATGGAGCTCACCCTGTACCAGGCTGTGTGGCTGTCATGGAGCTCACTGCACCAGGCTGTTGTCTGTCATGGAGCTCACCCTGTACCAGGCTGAGTGGCTGTCATGGAGCTCACTGCACCAGGCTGTGTGGCTGTCATGGAGCTCACTGCACCAGGCTGTGTGGCTGTCATGGAGCTCACTCTGCACCAGGCTGTGTGGCTGTCATGGAGCTCACCCTGTACCAGGCTGTGTGGCTGTCATGGAGCTCACCCTGTACCAGGCTGGGTGGCTGTCATGGAGCTCACTGCACCAGGCTGAGTGGCTGTCATAGAGCTCACCCTGCACCAGGCTGTGTGGCTATCATGGAGCTCACTGTACCAGGCTGTGTGGCTGTCATGGAGCTCACTGCACCAGGCTGTGTGGCTGTCATGGAGCTCACTGCACCAGGCTGTGTGGCTATCATGGAGCTCACTCTGCACCAGGCTGTGTGGCTATCATGGAGCTCACTGTACCAGGCTGTGTGGCTGTCATGGAGCTCACTGCACCAGGCTGTGTGGCTGTCATGGAGCTCACTGCACCAGGCTGAGTGGCTGTCATGGACTCACTGCACCAGGCTGTGTGGCTGTCATGGAGCTCACTGCACCAGGCTGTGTGGCTGTCATGGAGCTCACTGCACCAGGCTGTGTGGCTGTCATGGAGCTCACTGCACCAGGCTGAGTGGCTGTCATGGAGCTCACTGCACCAGGCTGTGTGGCTGTCATGGAGCTTACCCTGCACCAGGCTGTGTGGCTGTCATGGAGCTCACTGCACCAGGCTGAGTGGCTGTCATGGAGTTCACTCTGCACCAGGCTGAGTGGCTGTCATGGAGCTCACCCTGCACCAGGCTGAGTGGCTGTCATGGAGCTCACTGCACCAGGCTGTGTGGCTGTCAGAGTTCACCCTGCACCAGGCTGTGTGGCTGTCATGGAGCTCACCCTCCAGGCTGAGTGGCTGTCATGGAGCTCACTGCACCAGGCTGTGTGGCTGTCATGGAGCTCACTGCACCAGGCTGTGTGGCTGTCATGGAGCTCACTGCACCAGGCTGAGTGGCTGTCATGGAGCTCACTGCACCAGGCTGTGTGGTTGTCAGAGTTCACCCTGCACCAGGCTGTGTGGCTGTCATGGAGCTCACCCTCCAGGCTGAGTGGCTGTCATGGAGCTCACTGCACCAGGCTGTGTGGCTGTCATGGAGCTCACTGCACCAGGCTGTGTGGCTGTCATGGAGCTCACCCTGCACCAGGCTGTGTGGCTGTCATGGAGCTCACTGCACCAGGCTGAGTGGCTGTCATGGAGCTCACCCTGCACCAGGCTGAGTGGCTGTCATGGAGCTCACCCTGCACCAGGCTGAGTGGCTGTCATGGAGCTCACTGCACCAGGCTGTGTGGCTGTCAGAGTTCACCCTGCACCAGGCTGTGTGGCTGTCATGGAGCTCACCCTCCAGGCTGAGTGGCTGTCATGGAGCTCACTGCACCAGGCTGTGTGGCTGTCATGGAGCTCACCCTGTACCTGGCTGTGTGGCTGTCATGGAGCTCACTGCACCAGGCTGTGTGGCTGTCATGGAGCTCACTCTGCACCAGGCTGTGTGGCTGTCATGGAGCTCACTGCACCAGGCTGAGTGGCTGTCATGGAGCTCACTACACCAGGCTGAGTGGCTGTCATGGAGCTCACCCTGTACCTGGCTGTGTGGCTGTCATGGAGCTCACTGCACCAGGCTGTGTGGCTGTCATGGAGCTCACTCTGCACCAGGCTGTGTGGCTGTCATGGAGCTCACTCTGCACCAGGCTGTGTGGCTGTCATGGAGCTCACTGCACCAGGCTGTGTGGCTGTCAGAGTTCACCCTGCACCAGGCTGTGTGGCTGTCATGGAGCTCACCCTCCAGGCTGAGTGGCTGTCATGGAGCTCACTGCACCAGGCTGTGTGGCTGTCATGGAGCTCACTGCACCAGGCTGAGTGGCTGTCATGGAGCTCACTGCACCAGGCTGTGTGGCTGTCATGGAGCTCACCCTGTACCTGGCTGTGTGGCTGTCATGGAGCTCACTGCACCAGGCTGTGTGGCTGTCATGGAGCTCACCCTGTACCTGGCTGTGTGGCTGTCATGGAGCTCACCCTGCACCAGACTGTGTGGCTGTCATGGAGCTCACTTCACCAGGCTGTGTGGCTGTCACGGAGCTCACCCTGCACCAGGCTGAGTGGTTCCGTCACGGAGCTCGTTCTGTACTGCTTTTTCCCTCTAGGTTCCAGTGGACCCTGAGACCTCCTTATATGATTCGGAGGAGAGCCCCAGCTACTGGGACTTAGAGCAGGTGAGCTAAGGGGCGGGGGATGGGGGGGCAGGGGAAGAAAGGAGACCCTCTCAAGTCCAAGGTGTTCAGTGGGCTCTGTCACCTCCAGGCCAGAACAGTCATCTTGAAGTCAACAAAGTGTCTTTCTCATCTTTCTTTTAATAGCAGGTCTTAATTCTTCTCACTCCCTGGAAGGCATGTGGGGGAAGGGGGGGCGGAGGGGGCACTGGATCTAGTCCTAGAGAACTAATATCTATTCTTAACTCTCCAGCACATCACACACGTGGTCCTGGGCAAGCCACATAACAACACCAGGCCCTGGTTTTTATCATTACAAAGTCCCCTCTACCTCACAAGATTAGCAGGGGATTCATTTGTTCCTTCATTAACTCAACGGGTATTTATAGAGTGCTCACAGCTTGCCTATCCAGTTTCAGGGTGGGCATACAGCTGCGAACAAAACAAAAACCCCTGTGCATCTAAGCACATGGCGAGGTAGTTATATTCTGGGAAGGTCAGATGAATCCTAAGGGTGCAGATTCTAGTGAGACCAATATTATCGCATATGGACAGGCCTTAAAAGCTAAGAGCTATGCAGGTGGAAGGGGTTATCCCCTCGGGGCCTTCTGTTCCTGATGCCCTGAATTAAAAGAAACCAGATAGAAATAGCATCTCACTTCATGCTTCTTCCCAGTCTTCGCGGGCTTGAATTCCGTGGCCCTCTGAGCACACCTCTGGGAGTGCCGATGGCATGCAGGAGACATTGAGAAATACAGCCAGAGCCAGGAAGCTTTGGCAGGCTGCTTTCTAGGTCCCTTGGAATCTCCAGCATGTTCCAAACTGCTGGGCAGGACCAAAATAGTTTATCAGCCAGAAAGTACTATAGAGCTTGTCTGATCTCAGCCCTCAGCCACTCTGAACCCAACGGGTCTAACGCGGCCCCTCCATTCCTCTCTCCTCCCCGGCAGGAGATGTTCGGGGGCATGTTTCACACAGAGTCTCTGACAGCCCTGTGAGGCCCCGCAGCTCCCAGGCTGCCTCCAGAGCGCATGGCACCTGGGACTTCGTGAAGGATGAGCCTGGGATCACAGCAGATGGCGGGGAGAGAACAGCGCCTCCACCAGGATGTTGGCTCCTCTCTATTCTCCTCCTCCTCCTCCTCCTCCTCCTCCTCCTCCTCCTCCTCCTCCTCCTCCTCCTCCTCCTCCTCTCTTGTCACCCTGCCTCCCTCCCGGCATCTCTAGAGCGGCATCTCTAGAGGAGCCAGTCTCAGAAGCAGGGAAAGCTTCTGTTAACCCTCGTGATCCTGGCCAGCAAGCCTCCTGTTTGCTCTCCATGACAGCTGACCAGAGGCCCTGACTTACTGGACTTGAAGCATGAACCAAGAACAGGAGGGAAAGTGTGAATGCTGACCTGGAGTGAAAGCTCCAGAAGGGTCCTTTGGCATGCATGGCTTAGTACCAAATGGTGTCGTCAAGCTGTCACAGGACACAGGAGCAAACTTGCTTAGGACTCTGTCACGTGCCCCTTCCAGCTGCCCCCACTCTGTTCCTGGTAGCGCTGCACCTCTGGGACCTTGTACTCCCCATAACCCAGGATCTCTGTCTTGGTGATTGTACAACCTCCTCCTCACCTCCAGGCTGCTGGGACCTCCATGCTATTCAACACATCAGACTCGAGCCTGGGGAGTAGCCAGGGCCCTCAAGGCCCGCGGAACTACCTCCCCAAGAGCGGTTCACCAAGGTAGCTGCCCGTGATAGTAGGAACCCAAAAGGAAGAGGGTAGCTGGCGGAATCCTCAAGCAACCTAGCAATAGGTACCAGTTGTTCTGCACAAAAGCTTTGGGGATTCCCTCTTTGTGCCAGAGATGGGGGTGGAATGCTAGTGCCAACTTAGGGAAAACTTAGGTGGGACCTGAGTGACCCTTGACAGTCCCCCTAACCTGGCAGCCCATCCGGGAAATGCCTCCTCCACTTGAGAAATCTGTCTCGTCCTTCTTCACTTGGCAAGAGCCAATGACTTTAACTCTTTTTTTTATCAGCTTGGGGCCTGAATCCTTCAGCCAAGCAAGGGAGAATGCGCCCCCCCCCAAAAAAAAAAAAGACCAGCTACATCCCCTACCTAGGCACAGAACATGGAGAAGGGCTGACCCAGATCTGGTCTTCCTCCACAGGGATTCCTTAACAAAATCAGGTCCCGAGGTCACCTCCTTCTAGGAAAGATGACAAGAGGGGTTAAGTTCTCTATGAACATAAGGAAGTAATCGGAGGAACCCACTGTGACTTGGAAATACATAGGTTTCATGTGCAAGTGTTTGGGGAAATGTCCATGGATGTGCACACAAAAAACCTTTTGGCCTCTCCCCACTGCTTCTCCCAAGCTCCTTCAACTTAATGACCCCTGCCCAACAGGTTGGGCTGGCCCAGCCTGGAAAAACGTACCAATTCCTAACTTCAACCTGACCTGTACTGTGTGTGTGTGTGTGTGTGTGTGTGTGTGTGTGTGTGTGTGTTGAGTGAGCCAGTCAGCTAGCAAGTCTTCTTAGAGTTAAAGGAGTGGGTACTGGCAAAGAGCCAACGGATTCTTGGCCTACAAGCACTGCTTCTGTGTGAATTATTATGCCATCTGGCTGCCAATGGAACTCAAAACTTGGAAGGCAGAAGACAATGTTATCTGGGATTCACCATGCCCAGCACCCAAAGTGCCAAATTCCAGAAAGACAAGACCTTAGCCAATGACAACTCACCCTCCCCTACTCCACCTCCTTCAAAGTCTAGCTTAGGCGTAGGAGGTGGGAAAAGATCACAGAGTCTCAGGACATCCAAGTCAAGAGATCCCCTTTGAACCAAATGTTTCTATCGTTGGGGACTTGATTAAGTAACCATTAACCACCAGGCCAGCCCCAGGCCTAATGGGGATTACTGACTCACAGTGGCCTGGAGTTGGTCCTGAAACATGTCCCATTGGAACTGGAAACACAGGGGCGTAGAAAGATATTATAGAAAACTTCACTTTCAGAATACTTTGGAAAGAACACAGATTCACACAGACCACTCTCTGGAAATGATCAAAGCAGGGAAGGAGGGCAAGGTGGTGAAATAATCCAGAATTTCAATACTTTCAAATATTCTTAGTGATACTGACCTGTGATGATGTGGTTCCTGGGAAAGCCAGGATTCTTGAGACATTTGTGTAATTTATTTAATTTAAATGCCTTTCACCTTTTGTTCATTTTGGTAATAAAGTGCTTTTGAAATATGAATAAATGTGTGCATTTGGGTGGTTTTCCAGAAAGGATAAACACATCACCTCCAAGAAAATCTGACCTTGCTTTTCACTGTCCTTGGGGGGGGGGGGGGGGAGTGGGGAGGAAGCAACAGGAGCTAAGAATTCAACATGAGCCTCTCAGCTCCCCTCCAGGTTCTGGTTTTCCACTCCCAGCAATGAATAAACTCCATGATCCAGCTGAAGAGCAGAGATTAGGGTAAGAAGACTGGGCTAAGAGACCCACATACTCAGGACCAGTTCCCAGAGCCCACTCTGTGATTTCTGTGGCTATCAGGGAAGTGAAAGTCCCATCATCTCTCTGAATACCTTTCACATGCTAATTCTTCAACATTCATGAGATGTCTGTTCAAAGCCAACCCATCAATACTCAACAAAGCTTTCAGAATCCTTGGTTTGAGAAAACACATATCTAATCAGCTTTTCCTCCCCAGTTTGTGAGAAAATGAAAGGAGCATAAAGCCATAGGACCCAACTGTGCAACGAGTTAGGTTGGCTCCCAAAGTTGTTTGCTAACAATAGAAAATAGAAGGAAATAAGAGGAGTCAGAAAAATTACAAAGGTGTGAAGGAGACAGAAATGAAGTAGAAAGAGGTAGACTATAGGTAAACAAAGCCCAGAGCAAGTACAAGAGGGGGATTAATAAATATCAGAGTAGAAATAAATGACTAAAATAATATACAAAAGATCAATGAATCCAGGAGCAGATTCTTTGAAAAAATAAACAAGATTGACAAACATTTAACCAGACTCGTCAAGAAAAAGAGATGAAGAAAAAAAAAGAAAGAAAAAGAGATGATACAAATAATAAAATCAGAAATGAAATAGAGGAAGTAACAACTGACATCACAGAAAAACGACTGTTTTAGAATACTATGAGCAACTAAATGCCAACAAATTGGACCACCTGGGCAAAATGGACAAATTTCTAGAAATATTCAATCTTTCAAAACTGATTCAGGAAAAATCAGAAAACCCAAATAGATCTATTACAACTAATGAAATTAAATCAGTAATCAAAAAAATCTCCCAGCAAACTAAAGTCCTGGACCAGATGGCTTTGCTGGAAGCCAATCGTCCTACCTTATAAAAGAGTGATGTGTCAATTAACCATCACTCCACTCAAGCCACACCTACCAGCCACACCCACCAGCCAATCAGAGAAAATATGCAAATAAACCTAACCAAGATGGTTGCAGCCACAGAGAGCAGTTGAGAGGCTTGGGTTTCCTCGGCAACTGAAGCCAAGCTTTCCATACACCCTGGCCTATGCCTCCACTCAAGGATACAAAGTTTCAATTATAGGATATAAGTCCCAAGAAAAATGGTGGCAGCCACAGAGCTGGAGAGAGCAGGGTAGGGTTGCTCCCGGAAATGGAGGAAACAAAGCTTTCCACACACCCTGGCTGGCCCAGGCCTCTGCTTAAGGCTACAAAGTTTCAATTATAGAAGGTAAATAAATTCCAGATACCAGGGCTCTGCTTGGGTCGGCAGGGGGCATGGCCCCTCACCCAGGTTGCCCACACCCTAAGGGAACCCCTACCCTGATCTGCAACACCCTTTAGAGCAAACCAGCTGGCCCCCACCCATGCACCAGGCCTCTATCCTATCTAATAAAAGAATAATATGCAGATTGACCATCACTCCAACACACAATATGGCTGCACCCATGTGGTCAAAGATCCTGCCCCCATGTGGACACAAAATGGCTACCACAAGATGGCCAGCAGGGGAGGACAGTTGGGAGGGACCAGGCCTGCAAGGGAGGGCAGTTGAGAGGGACCAGGCCTGCAAGGGAGGGCAGTTGGGGGCGATCAAGCCTTCAGGGGAGGGCAGTTAGGGGTGACCAGGCCAGCAGAGGTGGGAAGTTGGGGAAAACAGGCTGGCAGGGGAGCAGTTAGACATAAATCAGGCTGGCAGGGCAGTGGTTAGGTGGTGATCAGGCTGGCAAGCAGAAGTGGTTAGGGGCAATCAGGAACTCAGGCAGGCAAGCAGTTGGGAGCCAGCAGTCCTGGATTGTGAGAGGAATGTCCAACTGCCCATTTATACCCGATCCTACCAGGATGGGGCCTAAACGGGCAGTCGGACATCCCTTGATGAGTCCCAGATTGGAGAGGGTGCAGGCTGGGCTAAGGGACACCCCCTCCCTTCTGCCCCCCGTGCACAAATTTCGTGCACCAGGCCTCTAGTTGTTTTAATAATAGAGAGCTGTGGACAGGGAATTTGGAGGGCTGGTCAACCTTAATTGCTCTAAAGCAGTGTTTCCCAAACTTCTCTCATGATGAGAATCACCTGGTGGAGTTGTTAAAATACAGATTCCTGAATCCCAACTAAGAAGTGCTAAACTAGAATTTTTGGGAACATATAGAGAGAAGTTTGGGAGACACTACAAAGGGTCAAAGCTAATTACTAGACATTGGTAGTTGAAGAAGCCTCCACCTGTTAGTAATAAATTCACTGATTGGCTTTTATTGGAGTTTCCTATCTAGGGGATATGAGTGTATCCTATAATTTTAATCATAATAAAAGGGATGGAAAAGCCAGAGCGAGTAGTAGTTCTCCCACTAGAGTTGGACTACCGCCTGGCCCCCATTTTCCAAATTAAATCTTTTCAAAGTCTCTTTTTCATTTGTGTGTGGCCTTCTCCAGAACCCAAACCCTGAACCGGAACCCTGAATCACACGGGACGTGAAAGGGGCTTCCACATGGCTTCACAAATGAATTTTACAAATATTCAAACTGTAGGGAGCAGCTCTAGAGTTAAGCCTCCCAGCTTAGAGGGCACAGCCCTCTTAGCATAATTAAGCTTGACCTTATGGCCACCCCCTCAGTTCCTTCCTGGGTAGCTAATGGGCTGTGGGAGGTGCAGCAAGTGCTGCCAAAACAAGTGAAATTCACAAGAACATTGTAGCTATGGTGATCACTATCTTGTTTACCCTGACTATACAATAAAGCCTCAGCTTGCTAGCTAGATCCTTCTCTGTGGTCTCATCCAGGCACAGGAGATCCACCGAGTCCCAGCTATATTCTCTTTGTCTGTTTTTTCTTTAATCTTTAGCCAACCTCAACTCAGGCTCACCGAATCCTTGGCTGTGCTGGCATAGCACACAAACTAGTCCCAAAAATTTAAGAGGAGGGAAGACTCCCAAGTTCATTTTAGGAGTCCAGCATATCCTAATTCCAAAACTAGATAAAGACACTAAAAACAAAGAATATTATAGGCCAATGTCCCTGATGAAGATAGATGTAAAAATCCTCAACAAAACATTAGCAAACTGGATTCAGCAATACGATGAAAAAAAATCATACACCATGATCAAGTGGGATTAATTCTGGGGATGCAAGTTTGGTACAATATTCACAAATCAATAAACGTGATAAGCAAAATGAAGGGTAAAATCACATGCAGAAAAAGAATTTGATAAAATCCAATAATGGCCATATATGACAAACCTATAGTCAATAGCACACTCAATGGGAAAAAATTAAAAGCATTTCCCTTAAAATCAGAAATAAGACAAGGATGTCTTTTTTCCACTCTTGTTCAACATAGCACTAGAAGTCCCAGCTACAGCAATTAGACAAGAAGAAAAAATAAAAGGCATCCAAATTGGAAAGGATTAAGTAAAACTGTTATTATTCACAGATGTCATGATATTGTACATAGAAAACCCTAAAGACTCTATCAAAAAAACTACTAGATCTAATAAATGAATTAAGTAAAAGAGCAGGATACAAAATTGATATTCAGAAATCTGTGGTATTGTTCTACACTAATAATGAACTATGACAGAGAAATTTAAAACACAATCCCATTTACTATTGCAACTATATATATATATATATATATATATATATATATATATATATTACCTAGGAATAAATTAAAACAAGGAGGTAAAAGAAAATTACTGGAAATTGAGGAAAATATAAACAAATGAAAGTATATACCATGTTCATGGATTGGAATAATTAACATCATTAAAATGCACATATTCCCAATCCCAACACAATTCCTATTAAAATACCAAGGGCATATTTCACAGATCTAGAACAAATATTCTAAAAATTCATATGGAACCAAAAAAGATCCTGAATAACCTCACCAACCTTGAAAAAGAAAAACTAAGTTGGAGGAATCATCATATCTGATATCAATCTATACTACAAGGCCACTGTAATCAAAACAGCCTGGTACTGGCATAAGAACAGGCACATAGATCAATGGAATAGTACAGAGAACCCAGAAATAAACCCACACCTGATAGATCCTCCCTTCCCCCAGCTGATGGACAGATGTAAACCCCACCTATGGCCAGACATTCCTGAGCTCTGAACCACCAATCAGCACCTGCCAAATACCCTAAGCCCCCGATTCCTAAGACCCTAGGTCCCTAACCACCAATTAGCGTGTGCTGAGTACCCTAAGCCTAGTCCCCTATCCTCCCCTTAAAAGCAGAACCCCTGGTGTTTTACGGCCTCTTCCTCTCTTTCTCTCTGGAAGCAGCCGGCAGAGGGGGGGGGGGGGATGACTCTATCTCCAATAAAAACCTGTGTCCTGGCATCCCAGTCTCAGCTCACTTCTTTTTTTTATTTTTTTATTTTATTGATATTTTACAGAGAGGAAGGGAGAGAGACAGAGAGCTAGAAACATCGATGAGAGAGAAACATAGACCAGCTGCCTCTTGCACACCCCCTACCGGGGATGTGCCCGCAACCAATGTACATGCCCCTGACCGGAATCGAACCCGGGACCTTTCAGTCCGCAGACCGATGCTCTACCACTGAGCCAAACCGGTTTTGGCTCAGCTCACTTCTTTAATTAATCTATCAACACCTTTATGAGCAAGTAATATTTGACAAAGGAGGCAAGAGCATACAATGGCATAAAGACAGTCTCCTCTGAAGAAGATGAAGCAGAAAGAGCCGGAACTGCGACTGCTCATCCTCGGCCTGGACAACGCTGGCAAAACAACTATCCTCAAGAAGTTCAATGTAGAAGACATCGACACCATCTCCCCAACCCTGGGGCTTCAACACCAAGACCCTGGAGCACCGGGGATTCGTGCTGAACATCTGGGGTGTCGGCAGCCCGAAGTCCCTGCGGTCCTACAGGCAGAACCATTTGAGAGCACTAACCGCCTCATCTGGGAGGTGGACAGTGCCCATCAACCACCAGCTCATGCAGGACTGCCAGCGGGAGCTCCGGAGCCTGTCGGTGGAGGAGCTCCCGCCTGGAGCCACCCTCCTCATCTTTGCTAACACGCAGGACCTGCCTGGGCACTGTCTTCCAACGCCATTCGCGAGGCCCTGGAGCGGGACTCCATCCGAAGCCACCACTGGTGCCTCCAGGACGGCAGCGCTGCTGTCACAGGAGATAACCTGCTGCCGGGCATCGACTGGCCGCTAGGTGACATTTCCAGCCGCATCTTCACAGCCGACTGAGCGGCTCCAAGTGCTCCCACCTTGCAGTCCGGGCCCCCCACCCCCAACCCAGACCCTCACCAAGCACCACCCAGGAGAGTGTGGGAATAAGCCAGCCCAAGCTGCTGCCCACTGCTGCTCCACGGCCAGCCCAGATCCCATGGCAGGTGGGCTAGTTCCCTGGCTGTTACCCTGGCTCATGACCCGGCCCACCTGCAGCTGCCATACCAAGAGGCAAGAGCTGAGGGGAGGGGGGGCGCTACCTCTGCTGCTGAGTGGCCTTGTCCTTGCTCAGCTGTGAAAATAAACTATTTTTTGTCAGAGAGAAAGAGAGAGAGAGAGAGAGAGAGAGAGAGAGAGAGAGAGAGAGAGAGTCTCCTCAATAAATGGTGTTGGAAATAACCAAAAAATAAAAATAAAAATGAAATAGTTACTATAAACTATGTACTCTTCTAAGTGCTTTACATATATTAACTTGTCTAACCTTCCCAACAGCCCTAAGAGGTACATAGTCTTATTATCCAAAGGACCTGTCAAGGTTTTGTGCCCTAAAGGGTTTTGCTCAGTGGATAGAGCATTGGCCTGTGGACTCAAGGGTCCCAGGTTCAATTCCTGTCAAGGGCATGTACCTTAGTTGCAGGCACAAGCCCAGTGGGGAGAGTGCCAGAGGCAGCTGACTGATGTTTCTCTCTCATTGATGTTTCTAGCACTCTATCCCTCTTCCTTCCCCTCTGTAAATAATCAATAAAATATATTTTTTTTAAAAGATTTTGTATACTAGATCCTGAATTCTTCTAGTTTCCTCCAATATTTAGATAGAATTCTCCAGACTAACATCCAGTTTTTCTGCCACTCTTTTGACCTGGAATCACTAAGAAACTAAAACTGCCCTTTTTCTAAAGCCATGCAAGCTAAAACTGGACAGCTGAGCATTATTAGCTTTAGAGAGATCACTATAACAGCTGATATGTGGACAATCTGTGTGTCTGTTGGTATGTGGGCCACTCAGATCATCAGAAACATTCAAACCAAGAAAGTCAATCAGATTGCACTGCTTGCCCTCACTCCATCTAAAGAAGTTTTAAACCCAAACAGGTGTGGGCAAACCACAGCCCTCGGGCCGGATAGCTATTCTAAACTATTGAAATAATTTTTTTTAAAAAAAATACTGTACCCTTTTATGTAATGATGTTTACTTTGAATTTATATTAGTTCACACAAACACTCCATCCATTCTTTTGTTCAGGCCCTCCGGTCCAGTTTAAGAACCTATTTTGGAACCTCGAGTCAAAAAGTTTGCCCACCCCAATCATCTCAGCTGGCTGTTCTCCAAACTCAGAAACCAAATTTATAATTTACTCAAACTATTAACCTTTGTTTTACTTTTGTTTCCACAGGAATTCCCCCCCCCCCCATTAGATTACCTGATTGCTCACAACCTTATAGAGGCCTAATTTAGACGGAAGCTCACCTGCAGTCCATTTCCTAAAATAAAATATTCTTATGTTCATCCCATCATAAGTTATCATGAGGATATATGTTTGCTAATACAGCGTGTTGTGCCTATGTAAACAACTTTTAAAAAATTGAAACCCAACTTGATTTACTTGGTTGGTTAAGTCCTTGGCTATTATTCTCCGCATGTTCATCACATCCACTTTTCTCTCAAGGATCCTTTTTTTCCTTATATTTTATTGATTTTTCACAGAGAGGAAGGGAGAAGGATAGAGAGCTAGAAACATCGATGAGAGAGATACATCGACCAGCTGCCTCCTGCACAACCCCCACTGGGGATGTGCCAGCAACCAATGTACATGCCCTTGACCGGAATTGAACCTGGGACCTTTCAGTCCCAAAACCAACGCTCTATCCACTGAGCCAAACCGGTTTCGGCTACTCTCAAGGATCTTAAGTGCCTGTCAGCAGCCACTCACATGCCAAATGGTGTCTATCAGGATCAAACAACTGAATGAAATCAGCAATAACCACATAAATGATGAAGGTGGTGACTTCATGGCTCCCGGGCCTGACAACTCAACCAATGGGAACATCAGATATATGAATTTTCAACCTGATTAGGTCAGCGGTGGTAACCAAGAGTAATGCTGCAGTGGTTGGTCATACTCTTGGCCTGCTGAGAGAATGCCCAAAAGGGAGGAATGGTTAAAATCAAAACCAAACAGAAACCAGTCTTGATTTTCCTTGAGCGGATAAAAGCAGTTTAGTCATCCAAATAAGCTCAATTTAGCTTATGTTGCAAGATTAACTTGTCATGAGCCATTTCTTGCTTATGCCTCTGAAAATCATAAACAAAAAACCTGAACTGTGTGCCACAGTTGATATGAGGAAACCACTGAAAAATTCTAATATTGCAACCAATTACTGTGAAGAATAGCCACTGCTTTTCTCACTATATAAGCTGCTTTATAACAACATAACCATGGTCCTCATTTCATGTTTTGGTTTAAATGCCCCCTGTTTTGCAAACTGTCTTTTTTTTGGTGTGTGCACAATAATTTTTTTTACTCGTTACTACTTCGGTGATTGGTTTTACTTCTGCCGTCTGTGAACCTTGACAAGCTTTTATTTTGCTTTCTCCCCACCACTTCTTTAATTTGACTTAGTATCCTATAGCAAGGGACTTATCGGTTATCTCAAAGCAGCCCAAGCAAGCACAGCCGCGACCTGTCACACGCCTGGAGCCCTGCCTGACCTCCACTCTGCATCAAGCCTGCAAAGAGGGCTGGAAACCACAACTCCCAAAGGGCTTTGCGTGCCTGGGGCGGGGCGGGGCGGTCCCGTCGATTGGTTGGCCCAAAGCCCGATGCCAACGGTGATTGGCCAGGCCTGAGAATGAGGTGGGGCTAAGGCCATGCGGGGGAATCGGAGCAATGACGGGCGAAGACCGCGGGGCTGAACGTTTGGGTCCAAACTCCAGCGGCAGACTAGCAGCTGGAACTTGAGGGGGGGAGGATGGCTCGGCCGTACGTTTGCGTGGTGCCCCTGGCGGCTATGCTGCTGCTAGGTATCGCCACCGTCCCCAGATCCAGGGGCCTGAGGGACGCTGAGCACCGGAGGGCGTCGCGAATTCCTTCGCAGTTCAGCCAGGAGGAACTCCTCACGATGAAGGAATCGCTGAAAGGTGAGCCTGGGTCCCCTGCGCCCGCCGGTGCTCAGGTGTGGGTCCCTCTCTCCCAGGCCCAGCTCGGGACCCCACGCTCCTGTCCCAGAGGGCCCTGCCCATCACAGCCCAGCCTCGCCTCCATCCCGACCCCACCCGACCCGTCGTGCCCGGGCGGAGTGAGGGGCGCCGCCTCTCCCACAGGCCTGACTTCTGGGGTCCCCCGTGTTTCCTGCCTCCAACTTCGCTTCTATTGGGAGGGCAGCCACTCACCCTAGCCCCTGCTGGCCTTTTTGTTTGTAGTTTTAACCTTTGGAAGCTTTTTTTAAATTTTTTAAAAGAAACTTAGGTTTCTCCCCTCTTTCCCCCTCTTTTACCTCCATCGTCCGAGCCCCCACCCACCCTACCCCACCCGTGTCTTCTCTGCCCTCTTCCCCGGATCCATGGGTGATGCCTATACTAGTAAGTATATAAGTTCTTTGGTTTATCTCTTCTCATCCCCCCCCCCCAACCCCACCTTGGGGTGTCTCAGTCTGTCCCATACCTCCAAGTTTCAGGTCTTATTTTGTTGGCCAATTCATTCTGCTCATTAGATTCCACAAATGAGTGAGATCATGTGATACTTGCCTCTATCAGACTGGCTTATTTCACGTAGCATAATGGATTTTCCAGATCCATCCATGCTGTCCCAAAGGGTAAGAGATCCCTCTTTTTTTTTTTTTTTTTTTTACAGCTGCACAGTATTCCATTAAATCCCTGCGTAATTTTAAGATGAAATGATCTTAATATTATCATCTACAGCAGTGTTTCCCAAACTTTTGACATATGTGTACCCCTTCTATAATTTTCGTAACGCTGAGTACCCCTCGTCAAAAAAAAAAGGATGTATTTTAATAACAATCAAAATATTTTTATTTTTTATTTTTTTGGTACATACACAAAATAATAATAAACGAAAAATAAAATGATTCATAATAAAATATAAATAAAAGTTACATTATAAATAACATTGATTTGCACACCGGACCATCTCACGCCTCACAAGACTGTCTTGACTTGACTCATGAGAACGTAGAATTAGGCTCAGCTAAGCACGGTGCAGTGCATATCCCCACCCAACTCCGGTGCAACGCGTACCCCCACCAAACTCTTCCCGTCCCCCTGCAGGTACGCGTACCACATTTTGGGAAACACTGATCTACAGAGTTGGGAAGTTGAGGGTTAGCTCAGTTAAGTGATCTCCCCAGAACCCCACAGCAAGGAGTGGGTACTGGGTGACAACACTTAGCACCTATAGGACCCACTGGACACCAGGTGGCTCCAAGAAGGAGTGTGGAGGGTGTTTCTGGAGTGTAGCATGTTCCTAATTTCTTCTGCTAATTGAAGGTCATCTTTCCCCTAGACCTCAAACCACGGCTTAAAGTTCATTTGCCTTTTGAATCTGCATTTTTCCAGGAGAAAAACAGAAATTTCTGTTTAGTGCTAGATCCTGTGAGATAATGAGGTCCCCCTTCCCCATTGGGCTTGGCTCCCCTCCCACTTCACTAAAAGGAACTACCTATGCAGACCTGTGCAGGCAGATGCAGGGGGCAAAAGCCAAGCCCTGTGATTGAATACACACTGTGGGGATGCTGCAGTGATAGGCCTGGGGGCAAAGCCACGCTCTTTGAAAGCATAGGATAATCTTCGGAAAGGCATCGGGCCGCTGCTCACCAGAATCTCTGCCCAGAAGAAAGCAAAAGTAATGGTAAGAACCTAAAGTAGGTTCTACACCTTAGAGCAGCACGGCTTAGAACTGAACAGGGGATGGACACAGCACCTGAATTCACATCTTGGCTGCCTCCCTCTTCTGTAGGAGGTTTATTTAATCCTTTTGAGCCGTGGCTTTCCCCTCTATGAGGCAGGGCTGATCCTTAGGGGGGAAAAACAGTACAGACGTAAGTTTGTCTTTCAGAGGCCCTCCCTGGACTTCAAGCTTCTCCAGGTGCATTTTCCCCAGTGTGTTTTAGGGTAGCTGTCTAATCAAATATTCTCACAAGTCCTGTTTCTCCTCCCAGTGGAACTTTAAATTTTTTTTTAATTTTTTTAATTTAAATCCTTTATTGTTTAAAGTATTGCATACCTCTCCTTTTTGCCCCATTGACCTCTCCCCAGCCGCTCCCACCCCCCAGCACATGCCCTCACCCCCCTACTGTCTGTGTCCATTGGTTATGCTCATATGCCTTTGGTTGATCTCTTACCGCCCCCTCCCTCCCCTCCCTTCCCTCTTAGGCTGGATGGACGAGCTAGTAGATGCTTCTCTGGCTCTATTTTTGTTCATCAGTTTATGTTGTCCATTATATTCCACAAATGAGTGAGATCATGTGATATTTATCTTTCTCTGACTGGCTTATTTCGCTTAGCACAATGCTCTCCAGGTCCATCCATGCTGTTGCAACTTTTTTTTTTTTAACTTTATTTTAATCATGGAACTTTCTAAGAGTGCAAACACTTCCTGGCTCAAAGGGATGAGCCTATTGGCAAGTCAGGAACTGAGACGTCTCGGGAGGGCAGATGAGATTCTTTAGGACTGAAGAGGTTATTTGGGAGCCTCGACATCTACCCCTTCCCAGGTATTGTGAGCCAAAAATAAACAAAAACAAAAAACGCCAAACTGGCCTCAGCTGAGAGACCAGAGCGCCTCTGGATAAGCCAGCCCACGAGCAATAAGCCTGCTCTCCGCACACAAAGCCTCATTCATGGAGGGACCCAGGACTGTGGGCTCCTGATTCATCACAGGGATGCTGGTTTCAGAGGCAGCGAGAGGCCTCGGGGAGCAGTTTATAGCAGCAGCTTCCCAATCAGCGCCAGGGTCCAACATCTACTCTCCTCCCCCTCCCCCAGTCTTGGGTTTTATTTTCCTCTGAGAACCATAGTAACCTAAACAAACCCGTGTTTAAATCCTGGTCCCTCTGCTCCTTTCAGGACAGTCTGAGCAGCTCCAACCTCCCTACGCTCATTTCCTCATCTTCAAGTTAGAAGAAACAGCAGCACCTACTTTAAAGGATTGATTTGCCCTTGCCCCCCCCACCCCCACCCCATGATAAGATAATAAATGTAAAAGCTATTTTTATGCGCAGAAGGTTGTGGGAAAACCAATGGCTGTGGCCCTCTGTAATCTCCCATATCTGACTATCCCACTCTGGCAGGTGCCATCCAGATCCCAACGGTGTCTTTCAACCCCGGGGAGTTCAACACGACCGCCCTGGCTGAGTTTGGAGAATACTTGCACAAAGGTCAGCCACACGGTGTGGGGAAAGGGTGGGGGAGTCCGGGCTGGGGACTCAGTGCTATAACAAGGTGTCAGTGTTAGTCAATAAAACAGAGGGTGGGGCCGAAACCGGTTTGGCTCAATGGATAGAGTGTCGGCCTTCGAACTGAAAGGTCCCGGGTTCAATTCCGGTCAAGGGCACGTACCTTGGTTGTGGGCACATCCCCAGTGGGGGGTGTGCAAGAGGCAGCTGGTCGATGTTCCTCTCTCATGGACGTTTCTAACTCTCTATCCCTCTCAATTCTTCTCTGTAAAATCAATAGAGTATATTTTAAATAAATAAATAAAACAGAGGGTGGGGCTAGGAATTCCTTCTTTCGGTACAAGTTTCTAGAACCATGCCCCATGCTTCTCACACACACACAAATGCACTCCACCTATACAGGCCCTACTTCATTTCTAACATATTTCTGAGTTTCTAGGCAGTAAGAAATCTTGAACTATCATCTTGGTCCTCTCTCCTCACCCCCACCACCCATGAGCTGGAGAATGGGTCAAGGAGGGGAAGGAGATTTGGAACTCCCTGCTCCCCATAGGAAAAGCTCCTGGAGAGTAGTAAGGCCACCTCCCTAAATCAAATAAAAAGCAGCCCCCCCAAAGTTGTCAGGGATGGGGGAAGCTGGCCTGGGCACAGCCAGGAGACCCCTCTCTACCTGGGCCAGGCGGCTCTGGGATCAATGCCCAGCAGCCAGGCTGAGGCCGGGCTGGGCGTCTGCAGTAAATAGGAGACGAAAACACAGAACTAAACGTACAGGGACAGTCACCTAGACGAGCTGGCTGGCAAAACAAAAGCAGAGTCCACTCCGGGTTTTTGTTTCCAGGTATCCACGTTGGTATTTGTGGACTCTTCCAACAAAGCCCAGCGGGAGAGCGAAGCTTTTCCTCCCGTGTGTCTAAGGCCACCTGTGTGAAGACTTATCTGTAACCCGAATAGTAATGGGAACATTCACACGTGGGCGCGGAAATGTGGCCTTGTGCTGGACAGAACAATCTTTTACGCCCATGTAACACAAACAGTAGGAGTACTGTTTTTTTAAAAGAAGATATCTCCAATTTACAGGCAAGGGTCATGTGTGGTTCCAAGTAACTTGGATACTGGGGCCTCCTATCTTCAAAATTTAACACATCTCTTGTTTGCAGAGCCTTATACCATGAACTTACGACAACATGTTATATAGGGCAGACCAAGCCACATCGTGAGCTGTCATAATGGTGAAGTCTTGACATGCATGTCACAGTATAGAAATTGCCAATTGAAATATGGAAAAGACAAATTTCAGAGATTGTGCGGGCAACTCAGTAATCAGACTGGCTTTGTCCCAGAAAGCTTCCTAAAGAAGTCTACTTTTGCCAAAACCGGTTTGGCTCAGTGGATAGAGCGTTGGCCTGTGGACTGAAGGGTCCCGGGTTCGATTCCGGTCAAGGGCATGTACCTTGGTTGCAGGTTTCTCTCTCATCGATGTTTCTAACTCTCTATCCCTCTCTCTTCCTCTCTGTAAAAAATCAATAAAATATGTATATATTTTTTAAATCTACTATTTTTTTTAGTATATTTTATTGATTTTTTTTTTACAGAAAGGAAGGGAGAGGAATAGAGAGCTAGAAACATTGATGAAAGAAAAACATTGATCAGCTGCCTCCTGCACACTCCCTACTGGGGATGTGCCCACAACCAAGGTACATATATGCCCTTGACCGGAATCGAACCTGGGACCCTTGAGTCCGAAGGCCGATGCTCTACTCACTCAGCCAAACTGATTAGGGCTACTTTTTTTTTTTAAGGCAGGGCACCAAATGGTGGGAGACCAGAGGAAACTTAAATCTGACTTTCTCTCCCCTTTGCTTCTAGTCTTTCCTACTGTGTTCAGAACCAGTTTTATCCAGCATGAAGTCGTGGGAGAATACAGCCACCTGTTCACTGTCCAAGGCTCAGACCCAAGCTTGCAGCCCTACATGCTGCTGGCTCACATCGACGTGGTGCCTGCCCCTGACCAGGGCTGGGAGGTGCCCCCGTTCTCTGGGTTGGAACGTGACGGCTTCATCTATGGCCGAGGCACACTAGACAACAAGAACTCTGTGATGGTCTGAAATGCTATATTCCCTCTGCCCTGGGGCCCTAAAGATCAACCAAGGAATTAGGGGCGGGGGTGGGGGGGTGGTAGGGAGTTTTGCTTGGCTGACCCCTTAGGAGGCAGGAGGTCATTATGGTAGAAAGAACCTTGGCTCCACGAGACTTTGTTCCAGCCATCAGTTTGCCACTTCCCTTTTCTGGGCCTTGACTTCTCAACCAGAAAAAATAAATAGGGTTCAGAGTAGATGACCCCCCAGAGAACTTTTCAGCTCTGTCCTTGATAAATTTATACTTTTGTCCAGGTGGTAAAGGTTTTAAGCAGAGCCCTGCTTTCCTACATGCCATCCCCCAGGACAATTTGAAATTCGCTGTCTTTAAAGAGAATCTAGCCAATCCTAGTCACACCAGCCGTGGTGCGGGTAGCGGAATGCCTCATGCCCAGGTTACTCCCACTAGATAATAACTCTTTCCCTCTTCTGTCCACCCAGGCAATCCTGCAGGCCTTGGAGCTCCTGCTGATCAGAAATTACATCCCCCGAAGATCGTTCTTCATTGCTCTGGGCCATGATGAGGAGGTAGAGCCTCTTCATCCTATACCTATCTCTGGACCCATATCGGCCCCGGGGTGGGGGTGTCTTCACCCAGACCAATTTGCTCCCCAGCTGTAGGGTCTTCGGGATATGGTGTGGTGGTTTGCCAACTTCTTGGTGTATCTGTGTGTCAGAACTATCTAAGGCCCTTGACCCAAAGGCAGATTCCTGGGCCCTGTGTCATAGGTCTGAATTTGTTTTTAAAAGACTCTTTTTTTAGAGCAGTTTTAGGTTCATAACAAAATTGAGAATATAAAGAGATTTCTTGTTTACTCCCTACCACCACACATTCATAGCCTCCCCCACTTATTACATCGCCATCCCCCACCAGGGTGGTACCTTCGTTCAGTTGAACCTACATTGACACATAGCAATCACCCAAAGCTCATAGTTTACATTATGGTTCACTCTTGGTGTTTTACATTCCATGGATTTGGACAAATGTACAATGACTTGTATCCATCATTATTGTGTCCTACAGAGTATTTTCACTGCCTATTCATCCCTCTCTCCCTCCTTTGACCCCTCGCAACCACTGATCTTTTTTTAAATTTCTATTGAGAGTATTACAGATGTCCTCTTTTTCCCCCCATTGGCCCCCTCCACCCAGTTCCCGCCCTACTACAGGCTCTCGCCACCCTGTCGTCTGTCCATGGGCTGTGCATGTATGAATACAAGTTCTTTGGTCAATCTCTTCCAGTCTCCCTCCCTCATTCCCTCTGAGATTCATCAGTCTGTTCCATGTTTCCATGCCACTGCTTTTATTTTGTTCATCAGTTTAGTCTGTTCATTCTATTCGATATATAAGTGAGATCGTGTGATATTTGCCTTTCTCCGATTGGCTTATGCCAATTGCATAATAATCTCCAGGTCTCCCCATGCTGTCTCAAAGGGTAATAATATATCCCTTTACAGCTGCATAGTATTCCATTGTGTAAATGTACCACAGCCTTTTTATCCACTCATGGGCACTTGGGATGTTTCCAGATCTTTGTCTATTGTAAATAACACAGCTATGAACATAGGAATCCATATATTCTTTCTGGTTGGCGTTTCAGGATTCTGAGGCTATATTGCTAGAAGTGAGAACACTGTGTCAAATGGCAGTTCCATTTTTAATTTTTTTGAGGAAACTCTACACTGGTTTCCATAGTGGTTGTACCAGTCTGCATACCACTGATGTTTTTACTCTCTCCATAGTTTTATCTTTTCCAGAATGTCAGATAGTTGGGATCATATAGCAGTTAGCCTTTTCAGATTGGCTTCTTTCACTTAATGATACACATATATCTGAATGTTTAGCTCACTCCCTGATAATATCTGAGGCAGGCAGGTGGTCCGTCAACTTGAGAAACATTGGTGTGATGCAACGAGAAATAACAGGGAGATCAATGAATATGTGTGATTTCCGGTGATGCTGCTTACTTTGAACCTCAGCAAATTACTTCATTCTCCGGGTCCCAGTTTCTTTATTTGTGAAATGAGGCGTGTTTGGCCCTTCCAGCTCCGACATTCCAGGAATCTGTGAGGCTGTATTGTCCAGAGCCCTGCCCCACCCCTTCCCCCAAGGAAGAGATCGGGCAGGGAGGTATCGGAGCCCCTGGCTAAGCTGAATGGGTCTCTATTAGCTGTCTCCTGAAGTCTGGCTGAGAAAGATTGTGGCTCCGGGTTCAATGTCTGCAGGTGTCAGGGGCACATGGGGCTCAGAAGATCTCAGCCCTCCTCCAGGCAAGGGGTGTCCATCTGGCCTTCATTGTGGACGAGGGTAGCTTCATCATGGATGGTTTCATTCCCAGCCTCAAGAAGCCCTTTGCCATGTGAGTAAAGCGCCCCTCCCCCACTCCCTGCCCCCAAAACTTTGGAAGGCATTCCCACCCATCTGCAATGACCGAGCCTACTAACTGTAAGCCGTGCTGAGACAACTGTATTGTACTCCTCTTGCGTTAATTTCCCTGAGCTTTGACCAGTTCTGGGCTCCCCTGTCCCCTCCTCTTCTTAAAGTGTGGATTTCTTCAAGTCGCATGAAGCTGACCCCCCTAGTCCCAGACCACTGTGCAGGTTGGCCTGAGGGCCTGGGAATAATTTAAGGTGAGAAGAAGACAGGAGGGCCCTCTCTGATCCTTCCCTGCAGGATTTCGGTCTCAGAGAAGGGCTCACTTGACCTCATGCTGCAAGTAAACACGACTCCGGGCCACTCCTCAGCTCCTCCGAAGGAGACTAGCATTGGCATCCTCGCAGCTGCCGTCAGCCGGTGAGCAACCCCTGGCCCAGCTCCCTCGGCCAGGCTCGGGATGGAAGCCCTGGCACTTGCCCACTTAGAGTTTGAGTGCCCTGCCCTGGAGTGGGGCTGAGAGGCCAGGGTGAGGGCTGCAGGGAGGGCAGAGCCACCAGGACCCAGACAAGAGTTAGAGGTCAGAAGGAGAGCTGCCCACATGGCAAGCAAAGGCCAGCAAACAAAAGCTAGGTCAAGTAGCTGGACTAGTCCAAGGTCCAGCCCAGAAGTGAGAAATACAAGCCGGCAGTGACGTACACTGTCTAAATTCTCCACCTGCCCTGGGAAGAGGACAGAGATAAATAAAGGCTGCTGGGTGTGGGTGAGGACAGGAGGCTCTGTACCAGCGTTCCCCTCTATCTGGGTGTGTGTGTGTGTGTGTGTGTTTTTAGCAAAGTGGAAAGAAGAACTATATTTATTGAATTAAATATTCAATTGACTATCTACCATGTTCAGGCTTTGTGCCTAGTCGCGGGCATGACAGTCATGGAAAAAAACAGACAGTTTTTCCTCAAGTAGCTCACAGTTAGTGGAAGAGACTAACAACTGGGCTACAGTGTGGTAAGTGATATGGGGGTTGGGGGTGCCCTAATTCAGACGTGGTAGAAAAGACAGCTCCTGCTGGTTGAGAAGAGGTGGTCTTGCTTGTGTCTTTGAATGGTTGATTGGTGGAGGTGACTAGGAGACCTCCTGGCCAGGCCCATTGAAACATCCTGTCTCCCTCTTCCTCTTCACACTGTGGATCTCCGTCTGGGGTTGGGTAAGAACTCCTCCTCTCTTCCAGACTGGAGGAGACACCAATGCCGAACCTGTTTGGAAGTGGGCCCTTGAAGATGACATTGCAGCAACTGGCTAATGAGGTGTGGGAAGAAGTCTCACGTGCTCCTGGGCAGCCGTGGAAGAGGAAGAAAGGGTGGTAGATAAGTCGCCTTGAGAGTAACACAAGGGCCCTACTGTGTGCCAGTGCGCTGCCTGTTCTCACCCATTCTCAGTCTGTGGCTGAGCCAAGACACAAGGATCTGGCTTGTTCCTTGAGGTTCTTGGTGCTTATCTGAGACCCTAAGACCTCACACACCCAGGCACCCTTTGGAAGCCGGTTCCCACTCACCCTTGAGGCTACGTGCTGAAGGCCCTCAGGCAGATCTAAAGCAGGAAGAGACCCAGGCCTCAGGTACAGCAACCCTGTTATGTTGACCCCTCTGAAATCCTGCTGACCTGCTTCTTTCTTTCAGTTTTCCTTCCCTGCCAATGTAATCTTCAACAACCTGTGGCTGTTTAGGCCTATTGTAAGCAGGTAAAGTTTTATCTTTCCTTCCCTCACACACCCCTACCCCAAATCTACCCACCACCCATCCCCACTCCTTGGCTCTATTGGGCCTGACTAATAATTGTTCCTCAGCCACCAAACACTATACGTAATTCATAGATAGGACATCCCTCCTAGTCTTTTTTAAAAAATATATATTTTATTGATTTTTTACAGAGAGGAAAGGAGAGGGATAGAGTTAGAAACATCGATGAGAGAGAATCATCGATCAGCTGCCTCTTGCACACCTCCCTCTGGGAATGTGCCCGCAACCCAGGTACATGCTCTTGACCAGAATCGAACCCGGGACCCTTCAGTCCACAGGCTGATGCTCTATCCACTGAGCCAAACCGGTCTTGGCTCCCTCCTAGTCTTAAAGACCTCCTCAAGGTTCAGGAAAGTGGGTGGTTCTCCAGCTCATTTTCCCCCTATTAGACAACATCTGATTTTAGTCCTCTTGCTTAGATTAATGGAGAGGGACGATATAACCAATGCGCTGGTCAGGACCACTACGGCAGTCACCATGTTCAATGCAGGGATCAAGGTAACATCACTTGGGTTCCTCCCATGTACCTTGTCCTCACTGCCTGCCCACCCCTCCATTGCTTGTCTTTATCCTCTGGCTCCTCCCTCATCTGGTTACAGTTGGAATAATAGGAAGGCCCAATGTCATCAGTTGGGTAAGCCTCAAGAGCAAGAGTTCTAGCTGACCTCCTTGTAGATGGTGAAGCCACCACCAAGAATTACCGAAGCTCACGGGGTTTTCTGTATTCCTGCTTTCATGTACAGAGCACTTTGGAAGGTATAAATGTTTCTAAGTGCTCTGTACACACACACACACACACACACACACACACACACACACACACAGAGTTCTAGCTAGGTCTACAAACTCTGAAATCGCTGGCCAGATTTTGGATATTAGAAGTTTATGGGGTGTTCATGTTCTTCAGGTTGTATATAAAAAAAATTTTTAAAAAAACAACCATTACCCTAGAGTGAAAGCGGTTTTTTGGGAGTTTATCCTTGTGACTTATACTCATTCAACCTGTTATACTAGTATACTAACCTAGCATTTTGGTCATGTAGACTAAAAGTTTCTAACCTATCTATTAGCAAAGATTTTTTTTATTACTCTTCCTCATATTTTGAAAGATATACCCACCTAACAAGTTTAATGAGTGATTAGTGTATTTTTTCCCCTAGTGTTACCCTGAGTTTAAAAGAGAAATTCATCTGCCATTTATAAAATCTATAACATGTGTGATATATACAGCACTTAAATATACACATTGTCACTCTCAAAATACACTAAATATTGGGTGGCCTTGGCAAACAAATTGTCTGTGAGGTTTACTTTAATATAAATCATTTTCAAATGAATAGTACATTGGTAAATTTTTATTCTGAGAGCTACTATTCAGCAAATTGGTCTACTTCCAATTGGACTGGCCACTCAGGGCATCTCTGTTTAAAGGAAGCCCAGCCATGCTAGTTAGCATGAGTATAGGCCCTTCTGAAATCATGAAATAATAGACCTTTCTGAAATAATAGACCACTCCTATATCATAAGCACCATCAACACAACTTCAACTAGCACTCTTCGTCTAGGATACAGTGTAGCCTTATGGAGCCCAGGTTGAGGAGAAAGTGAATGGGACCTCAGAAATAATTCCCAGCATACGTCAGCCAGACCAGAACTATCTTCACCAGCAGCCTAGGGTGTCCACAAAATAATAGTACTGTGTTCTCGACTTTCAATGGTGTTTTTATCTGTCCAGAATATTTTAACATTTGTTACTCCATTTGATCTTCCTAACAGCTCTGTGAGAACTATTGCCCCAATTGCCAGTTAAGAAAACAGAGGTATAGGGGGTTGAGTGGAGGGGGGCAAAGAGGGGAGAAAATGGGAGACATCTGTAATACTGTCAACAGGAAAGGAAGGAAGAGAAGTTGCACTTATTCAAGATCAGACGTCTCATTTGTAACAGCCCAGTTCTACTGACCCTGGCCTGGTGCTCTTTTGCACATACCAACTAAAAGAAAGATATGCAATTGGGGAATCTGTTTTCTCATGGCTTCTGAAGGAGGTAAATGCCTCCACCGCTTAACTCCGTTCTCCAGTTAGTCCTGGTTCTTCCTGGAGGCAGAGGACGGAGTCCAGTTTCACAACTGATGTGGGAAACCACCAGCAGCAGCACCATCCCGATCCCCGCAGGATCAGACCTGCCACGATGGGCCTGCGAGGCTCCGGGCGCCCTGTCCTGTGGACGCACTAACACTAACTCTTGCAGAAAGGTCCCAGGCACCCTGGGAAGGAGAGCAGTCACAGAAGACTGCCAATGGCGCCCTCCAGGGCCAAAACAGAGGTGCCCGGCATCACAGAGGAAGTACTCTTGTTCTGAGCAGTGCTCTGTGGTGCCCTCCAGGCCCAAGAAACACAAAGAGCTGCCCTAAAGCAGACACACACCTCTAGCTCTGAGCACAGCCCACATGTCAAGGGCCCAGGGAAGACAAGGGCTTACTCTAAAAAGAGTAAGCCAAGTGGACACAGACAATAGAGCGGTGAAGGCCTGGGGAGAAAGGGGAGCAGGGTGGGAGGGGTCAGTGAGGGGGAGGCAGGGACACCTGAAATGCTTTAATGATAAAGATAAATTATGAAAAAAATTAAGCCTCAGACCTTTCAATCAAATCCATTCCCTCTCCCTCCTCCTGGTGGTAGTTGGCATTTCCTGAGCAGGAGTCGGGTGTGGGAATTTGGGATTGGCTCAGACCAGGCTGTGTATTTCTCCCTCTAGGTGAATGTCATCCCCCCAGTGGCCCAGGCTACCGTCAACTTCAGGATTCACCCAGCACAGACAGTCCAGGAGGTACGTACCCTCTCTTCCTGAGGACTGGTGTAGCTGCAATCCCACGGCTGGCCCGGTCTCTCATTTGTTCAACCAACATTTTTCTTAAGGCTTGCTCCCTTTGGACCAGGTGCTCGGATAGGCGAGGACAGTGGTCGGCAAACTCATTAGTCAACAGAGCCAAATATCAACAGTACAACGATTGAAATTTCTTTTGAGAGCCACATTTTTTAAACTTAAACTTCTTCTAACACCACTTCTTCAAAATAGACTCACTCAGGCTGTGGTATTTTGTGGAAGAGCCACACTCAAGGGGCCAAAGAGTCTCATGTGGCTCCCGAGCCGAAGTTTGCCATCCACAGGGCTAGGAGATTCTGCGGTTTGGAGAAACTTGGAGTCTGGGGGTGGGCAATGAATACTAACAAATAATAGTAGCAAACATAGTGGGCTTGCTCTGCATGTGGGCCTGTCCCAAGGTAGACACACATCCATTTAGTCCCCACAACCGCCCTATGAGGTAGGAATTGTATTATCCTCATTTAACGGGGAATCTGGGATGGGCAAGGACATGCCCAAGACGACCCACCCAGCAGCCTGGTTCCAGACTCTGTGTGCTCTGTGCTTTAAGCTACCACACTATGCTATGATTATAACAATTCGGGACAAACAAATGAAAATAGGACCAGTTCAAAGAAGGGAACTGATGCTACCATGTGAAGGTCAGGACAAAGAGGACCCTGCTAGAAGTAAGGCATGTAAAGTAAGACTTAAGTCAAGTAGAGCTGAAGAGTAGGATATATGGGGGGGAGGAGGGGGAGAATGACGGGAGATGGACATGGAGGCGCAGTTTGGACATCAAGGCCTCGTATGTCGTGCTGATGAGTGTGGGCTCTCATTGTGGGCAGAAGGGCACTGTCAGAGGGCTTCCAACAAGGCAGTGATCTACTCAGATCTGCTTAGGGAGTGATGATGGCAGCAACGCAGAGGAAGTGAAGGTCTGAACCAAGGCCATGGTCATGCTGTGGAGAAGAGGGTGCCTGCAAGAGGGCTGAGAGAGAGAGAGGTAGGCAGCGAGAGAAAGGTGGGGTGGCTCTAAGGTTTTTTCATCTGGGTAGCTGGCCAGGTGCTGATCCCTTTAACCAAAACTGGGAAATCAAAAAAAGGATGTTCACAGAGAAATATAATGGTTCAGAAGGTTGAGAAGCTCATAATATATTGATAGATAATTATAAACATCTCGAGTCTGAAGAGAGGATGGACCAGAAATATAGGATGGAGAGCTGTTAGCATACTTGAAACCTCTGGCGTCAGTAAAATCTCACAGGAAGGATATGTACAGTTAGGAGAGAAGAGGGTTGATGACAGAGCCTTGCAATGGTCTGCTGCAAACATCAACTTCAAAACTATTACAATGAATGAGTAATGGCAGGTTGTGATGAGTGCTATGACGAAAGGACCAGGTGCTATTAGAGAATATCATGAGGAACCAGACCTTGTATGGGCACAGGCAAGGCTCCCCTGAGGAAGTAACCTTTGAGCTGGAAGCTGAAGGGTGAGTAGAATTTACGCGGTATTTGACATCTACGGGAAAATCTAGCTTATTTAAACATCGGGTTGAGCTAAAAAGAATTCACAAAGTAAATCTGATCCTTCAAAAAATGACCAAAAGGGGCACCTGACCCACTATCGGGTAAATAACACATTCCAAGTTCAGCAGAGTTAGGGAAAGGCAGTGTGTCCTGGGTGTCTGATGCAGTTCATCAAGGCTCAGCGTCACGTGGATGCGTGTGGTCCTTTCTCCCTGAGTCCTTCCCCACGGAAAGTTTTGCTGTCACACAGGGTGGGAGGCACACCCCTCTTTGCGGAAGGGGTGTGGGTGGAGGCAGGTTAGCAGCCTGCCACTCCAGGGGAGTTGGGGCTCATGTGAGCCCCGGGCGCTATTTCTTTTCATCAGGTGCCAACCTTTGTCCTCTCCCTGGGGGCTCATGAGGCCAGGAAATCACTGAATTCCCCTCATTGAGCTTCTTTCCACCAGTTTTTTTCCAGCCTCGTTCCCACTCCATGGCCTTTTCAATGGCTGTTTCCACCAGCTGGGGCTTTCATCTCCCCAGGCTCTGCCGCCCTTCCCTCCTCTCTCGTCGTCCCCTGCCACAGTGGCTTTCCTTCCCGGTCCATCTGATGAAAGCCCTGGAATCCCTAGGCCCATCCTGCCCACCTGCCCAGTGAGGAATGGAAAGCCTCCACCATCCCCAAAACACACAGCGCCCTTTGTCCCGGTCTCTCCACTCCCTCATTCCCCGGTTCCATGCATCAGGGACACTCACTCCCTGCTGGTCTGAGAGCCACGGGTACAGAGCCCTGGGCTGGTCCTCAGAAGCACAAACAGCCCCCCAGAGTCCTCTTCCTCCACCTTTACTGGTCTTTCCCACGTTGTGGGTGTAGATAGGTCTCCTCAGTCTTCAGAAATACAATAGTCCACCAGGTGGGAAGGAGGATTTGTTCTGAATGGGCCTCAAGGGATAGAAATAAGACCATTGGAAAATGCTTCAGGGAGCCCCCCTTGAAGGAGAGTTTGGGTATATGGGTCCTGGGATGGTAATGAGCTCCTGAGAGGCTGGATGTCCACTCATCTAGAGGGCAATACAGAAGATTCCTTCCTTCCCTCCTCCCTCCCCCAAATGTTTTTAAGTGGCTACTATGAGCACTTGAGGAAGTGGTGACAAGATTCCCATTCAAGTGGTGTATAGGGTCTAGTGGGGAAGACAGAAACCAGCAAGGAATCAATGAACACAGTGGGTTTTTAAAGACGTAAGTATCACCAAGAAAATTACAGGATGACTAGAGGCCCAGTGCATGAAATTCATGCATGGGGGGGTGTGTCCCTCAGCCCAGCATGCACTCTCTCCAATCTGGGATCCCTCGAGGGATATTGAACATCCCTCTCCCAATCCAGGACTGCTGGCTCCCAACTGCTCACCTGCTTGCCTTCCTGCTTCCCCATAACTGCTTCTGCCTGCCAGCCTGCTCACCCCCTTGCCAGCCTAATTGATGCCTAACTGCTCCCCTGCCAGACTGATTGCCCCTAACTGCCCTCCCCTGCAGGCCTAGGTCCCCCCCAACCTCCCCTTCCTGCAAGCCCGGTTGCCCCAACTTCCCTCCTCTGCCGGCCTAGTCACTCCTAACTGCCCTCCCTGCAGGCTAGATCACCCCCTACTGCCCTCCCTTGCAAGCCTGGTCCCTCCCAACTGTCCTCCCCTGCTGGCCATCTTGTGTCCACATGGGGGCAGCCATCTTTGACCACATGGGGCAGCCATCTTGTGTGTTGGAGTGACAGTCAATTTGCATATTACTCTTTTATTAGATAGGATGTGTCACAAAGTAATTTTGAGGGTAGGAGAGGAGCACTGAGCAGCTTTAAATACAGTGTTCAGCCCCTCTGAGGGGGCATTTATGCTGAGAGTGAAAAGGAGCACAGACCTGGGGAACAGATTCAGGCAGCAAGAGCACTGCCTGTAATCGCCACAGAGGTGACATTCTGTTGGGTGTTCATGATGTGTCTAGCACTATATTCCATCCTATGAAGTAAATGCAAAAGTACAAAAAAGGGAGTGGAGGGGTTTGGCTTACAGGAAGTCATATCTAAGTTCATTACAAGAAAGACATTCATAGCTGATTTGCTCCAAGGTAGAATTGAAATAGAGCATGTGATGGTGAGCTTTCTGCCACTGGAAGTGTTCAAGCAAGGCTGGATGACAACCCATCAGGGATATTATAATGAGCAGTCTTACCCTAAGATGGAAGCTGGACTCACCAGTTTTTGAGTATTCATTGTCCTTGCTTTCAACTAATTTACCATCCACTTGAAAGTAAAATATATGTTCACATGAAACAGAGAACAACATACTATTGGAGGAATGTGCTATGAGGGCTATAGGAGTTTAGAGAAATGAGAGATTAATGTGTTCTAAAGTAATTTGGGGGTCCCTTAGACCATTGGTGGGGGGGTCCCTCCTCCTAGTCCTATCCTTGTGCCTCTGATTATTGCCCAGGACAGTCCCTCTAGTCTAAACAGGCAGCTAGCATCTAACACTTACTGAGCCTTTACTATGTGGCAGGCACTGGCCTAAGCACATTACATACATTCAGTAATGCTCACAACCACTTACCAGGTAGGTGCTACTATTACCCAGATGTTAACAGATGAGCAAGCTGAAGCACAGAGAGGTGAGGGGGCTTTCCCAAGGTAATACGACAGTAAGTGGCTGTCTGCGGCACAAAGTTTTGTGTCATCTTCAGTTTTTGTACATATCCCTTTCCATGTTCAGACTGCTTCTTGCCTTTTCTCCATCAGTTTCATATCCTTCCTTCAAATTCTGGGTCAGGATTCATAACATTAGGGAATTCATTTTAAACTAGAGGTCCGGTGCACGAATTCGTGCACAGGTGGGATTGGGCTGGCTAGGGAGAGGGGATGCAGGCAGTTGGCCAGTCGGCCAGCCCCGCTCCGCCCCCTGGTGGAACTCCTGGTCAAGGGGTCAATTTGAATATTAGCCTTTTATTATATAGGATGAGCCCTGCCCTTCTTGCTAGCTCTACTTCTCCCCACTGAAATCTGGATGTACTGTGGAAGCAATTAAATGTTGTCTTTTTTACTAGATTTAGATACTCAGCCCAGTGGTACTGACTGCCTAACCCTGGATAAGCCACTTAATGAGACAACTCCCAGTATTATTTTTATTGGTCCACATCTTTTAAATTTCAGGTGTTCAACACTTTTTGCATGCCTTTAATGTTCTTAGTACTGGAAGTATAGAAATGAGGTTGATTCAGGACTTGCCTTGAGTCAGGAGTGAGGTGAACCCCAGCCTAGCAGCTAGTGAGAAGACTGAACTCTGGTGGCCTCTCATTGGGGGTCCAATCTGGAGGCCCTCTTAAATTTCTGGGATCAGGGATTCAAGTAATTTGGGTCATGGGGGACAGCAGGCACAGTCCCAACCCACTCAAAGGGAATGACTCCAAGAAACTTCCAGTGCGTCAAGAACTTGCCAAGACTATATATTTTTGTATTTATTGTATTTGGGATATAAGTGCTAGAGTGAAAATAAGCCCCTGGTCAATCCTTCCTCCTGCCCCCGATCCAAAAATGGGGATATTGGTTTGGTTCAAATGGTAGCTTTTAAGCCAGAAGTAGGAACGTTCATTTCCTTTCCAGACTCAGCTCCTAGCATGCTTCTAAGAAACATTGATCTAAAATGGGTACTCTTGAGATAATAACCCCATTTAGGTGATCCCCAACTATGGAACACTCCCCCATCTAGGACAGAGACGGTTCTAAAGCACCTGCTGATCCAATGGGTTGAGACTAGTGCTGGAGCTTTCCCTGCGTGACTAGATGGGTTTGGGTGCCACCCTAAGCCAGCCTCCTGGTGCAGTCCCACATGGCTCCATGTGACCTAATTCTCAAGGTCTGGTCTACATCCTGCCAGAACCTTTCCTGGATTCATCTCCAGTCATTTCAGACTGAATTCTTCTAGGAGCTTCCTCAGGTTCCTTCCTGAGGAAAGGAGGCAAAGAGAAAACTTCAACACCGGTCCCCCAACTCCTGACTTTTTGTCTGTGTTGAACTCATCTTCCTGGTCCCGGTGCCATTGGTTACAAACAGGAAGCAGGGATGTCCAGAGAAGGGAAAGCAAAGTGTGACCTGTTCATCACCTGTCTGAGATCCCCAGCTGGTGGAAGGTTGAAGTGAAGTCAGCACATCTATTCCCCTCTAAATGATTGAGCTTCGCATTCTGCTGACTCCCACCATCTTACTCAGCCCATGACTCACCACCCAAGGAAAAGAACCATCATTTCCTGATTTTCCAATTCCCTTCCTGCCTCCTGGCTATGAGGCAAGTCCCCCAAATAAGTAGCGTAAATTGCCTATGCTGTAGATGGCTTTCCAGGAAGACCCAGCTCTTCTATCTCCTGTAGCCAACTGACTGAGCTTAGGTCCCAGTGCTAAAATGAGTCTCCTCTGTAACTCCAGAGCTCTGCCTTGCTCAAGAAAAATCAGGACTGTTTAAATTCCTATAGTACTTGGATAGCAAATTATTAAGCAAACAAACTCCCTTTGTGTCCTCCCTGAAGGTCCTTAAACTAGCCAAAGATATTGTGGGTGATGACCGGGTCCAGTACCATGTGTTGGAAGCCTTTGAGCCCCTGCCTGTCAGCCCCTTTGATGACCAGGCTATGGGCTACCAGCTGCTCCGCAAGACCATACAGTCCGTCTTCCCGGAAATCAACATTGTTGCTCCAGGTAATGACTTCATCAGCTGTGGCTGGAGGGAGGAAGGGGCTAGAACTGTTTTCTATCTAATGTTCGCTTTCCTACCCCCATCCCAGCTGTTGAGCCTAAAAACAGCTGGCTGCTTCCCCTCCTGGTGGGTCTCCACCCCCTTCCCTGGAGTGGAAGTGAGAAAGCAAACAGGAAAGGAGCAGAAACAATAAATTAGGTCAGGTCAAGCCTGGGTTCTTGGCTAACCTAGACCAGAGTGAATGGAGGAGAGGCTCAGCCCAGAGTCCTCCTCCCCTGGAAGAGACGTGGAGGCAGCCGAGTTTCCCCTAGTCTGGTTCTGATCCATTTTAGGATACAGCTCAGCAGCAAAGCTCAGAGTCAGAAGCCCAGCAACACCACCCAGCCTACACCACTGTCAATTATACCCTTCTCTTGGAACAATAGTACCTCTATGTACCTTCACTGTGTAGACAGTGGCTCTTGAATTTAAGAGTGGAAGTGGGCTGAAACCAGTTTGGCTCAGTGGATAGAGCGTTGGTCTGCAGACTGAAAGGTCCCAGGTTCGATTCTGGTCAAGGGCATGTACACTGGTTGCGGGCACATTCCTGGTAGGGGGTGTGCAGGAGGCAGCTGATCGATGTTTCTCTCTCATCGATGTTTCTAGCTCTCTATCCCTCTCCCTTCCTCTCTGTAAAAAATCAATAAAATATTTTTTTTAAAAAAAGAGTGGAAGAGGATCCCCCTAGGAAACTTACTAAAATACAGATTACCTGAACCTATACCCAAAGATTTGGGTTAACCAACTCTGGAGAGGAACCTGGAATCTGCATTTTAAGCAGATACCCAAGGGGATTCTAACACCAGCTAATGGCTGACCACAGTTGGAGAATCTCTGGTCCATGGTGTGAAGAGGAAATGCTCTAATGTCCGGTTTCTTTATCTAGGTTTAATCATGGATCCCCTCAAACATTGTCTAAGCTTGTACTTAGGACCTACCCTTCTGCTAGGCATGACCCCTTAAAAAGCTTACTGTGAAATTCTACATCCACAAACTTGGGCATGAAAAGAACAGCAACCCTGTTGTTTTGGGGTTTTTTTAATATATTTTATTGATTTTTTTTACAGATAGGAAGGGAGAGGGATAGAGAGCTAGAAACATCGATGAGAGAGAATCATCGACCAGCTGCCTCCTGCACACCCTCTACTGGGAATGTGCCCGCAAACAATGTACATGCGTTGACCGGAATCGAACCTGGGACCTTTCAGTCCGCAGACTGACGCTCTATCCATTGAGCCAAACCGGTTTCGGCAACCCTGTTTTTTTAATCAACTTAAATCTGACTGTAAGCCCCACTCCTCAAGATATTCAACCTCAAACATTAATGAGGCCTCCAAGTACCCCACCATTCCCACCTTGAGTCAGGTCCTCAAGGTTTTATGAAGCAGCACAGCATTGAAGTCCCTTGGCCAATGGTCATTGGTCCTTGTGGTTGAGATATCCATTGTCCTAGCCACAAGGTCACTTCAGGTTGAAGATTTCCTCTGGTTCATTCCCTGGCCTGTGTGGAGAGGAGAATCTTTGACTCTAGATCTGAAGATACCAAGCAGCCATCCCTCTGAGGTCTGCCACAGAGCAGGGTCTGGGTCCTACTATCCAGGGACCCTGGTCCTCGCCATTGCATAGTCTCCTTCCCTTGACCATTAAAGGCTTCCTACTGGGGCATCTGCCATAATCCCAGTGACACGTTAAGTTTTTGCAGAAATAAGATAGGCAGCAATCAACTGGCAGAACTCTCCAAACCAAGGAATTGTGAAGGGCCTAGTTACCCATCTGCAACCAAGAGTGAAAAACAAAACATGACAAGTTACCATTTCATTTCATTCCATCACACTTCAACCAATGCTCCAGGGGGTCTATTCCCAAGAACACTCCTATCAGGACAAGTCCCAGCCCCAGCTGGGGAACTGGGTGAGCTGCTTCAGGAAAGTGGGACACTGGAGAATATCCTGGGACTTTCCAAACCTCTCAGAAGACAGAGGATGAGAATAACAGGAAGTGATGTTCCACTTTAAGAAGATCGAATTTGCCAGAACCGATTTGGCTCAATGGATAGAGCGTCGGTCTGCAGACTGAAGGGTCCCAGGTTTGATTCAGGTCAAGGGCATGTACATTGGTTGCGGGCACATCCCCAGTGCGAGGTGTGCAGGAGGCAGCTGGTCGATGTTTCTCTCTCATCGATGTTTCTAGCTCTCTATCCCTCTTCCTTCATCTCTGTGAAAAACCAATAAAATTTATTTTTTTTAAACAAAAAAAAAGAAGAAGAAGAATATCGCATTTGCCGAAACCGGTTTGGCTCAGTGGATAGAGCGTCAGCCTGTGGACTGAAGGGTCCCAGGTTTGATTCCGGTCAAGGGCATGTACCTTGGTTGTGGGCACATCCCTAGTGGGGGGGTGCAAGAGGCAGCTGATTGATGATTCTCTCTCATCGATGTTTCTAACTCTCTATCCCTCTCTCTTCCTCTCTGTAAAAAATCAATAAAATATATTTTTTTTTAAAAGAAGAAGAAGATGGCATTTTATACAGTAAAGTTCCCCCAGGGTGTTTCTTTTTGATCTAGGACAGTGATCAGCAAAGTAATTAGTCAACAGAGCCAGATATCAACAGTACAACAATTGAAATTTCTTTTGAGAAATTTAAACTTAAACTTCTTCTAATGCCACTTCTTCAAAATAGATTCGCCCAGGCTGTGGTATTTTGTGGAAGAGCCACACTCAAGGGGCCAAAGAGCTGCATGTGGCTCGTGACCCACAGTTTGCCGACCACTGATCTAGAATGATACAGATGAAAGTGGAGGCAATAAAGAAGTGATATTTCTGGATACCTGCAGGGGTGGGCAAAAGTAGGTTTACAATGCTGAGTACACAAAACACAGAGTTTATTCTTTTATTAGTATGTATTCTTGTGTTATATATTATATATATATTATATATTTTTCCAAAAACTTACTTTTTCTCACCCCTATAGATGTCTAAGCATACCTAGCCATGGGTATGAAATGAGGTATTGGCCTCCATGGTCATCATGGAGAGAGGACACAGCTTTGGATCTTTAAAGGGATATCTCACTAATGCCCGAGGGAGGATCTTCCATGTTTCTGGCTGAAATGGTGTTTCAGTGAGATTTTGACCGCGGGTAGGCTAAGTGACAAATACTCATAGCTGCAGGCTCCCAGGAGGACCCAGGTTTTGCTCGGCAGTGACCTAGGGGTCCTAATTTTTCAGCCAGCCCATCATCAACCTCTTCCTTGGCTTGGTTACTCACATAAAACCCGCTTCCTCTTGATCTTCCCTTTCTAGGTATTTGTATTGCCCAGACTGACAGCCGACTCTATACAAACCTCAGCACTGGCATCTATCGGTTCAACCCCCTCTACCTGCGGCCTCAGGACTTCAGTAGGTGAGTGAGTAGAACAAGTTTGATACAACTGACCTGTCCCTTCCCCACTGCTTTCTCCTGAGAGTCCACAGCATGGGAGCGGGCCAGGGTTTGCCCAGACTAAAATGGAGACATTGCAGAACCCAACGGGCCAGCTTTCCTCATTGCCAGTCTTGCCACTCCCCAGAATGGGTGGGAATTGGTCACTGTTTTTTCAGGGACAGAGATTTTTAAAAAGATGATTGGAGAGAACCTGGTGGAATTAGGCCCCTCAGGTACTATTTCCAGCTCTTCCTCCCTTTGGGAGTATGCTTTTTCCCTCTGAACCTCACTTTTTCCTCCAAAAGGGGGAGATGGCAGAGTTCTTGATTACCACTCAGTGAAATGCAGGCACGTGAGGTCCAAGATGGGCACCTGCTTTGAATTCTCAGAAGGAAACACACCATACGGACCTAAGACAGGATCACCCATTTTAACTGCTGTGTGTGAATTACTGTTCTGTGGGTTCTTCAGCGAATTTTACACCTGGGTGTGGGAGGGTGATCTCCATGTATTTCTCTGCTCCATGTCATAGCCGGACCCAATTTCCCACAGTCAGTCAGTTGCCAACAGAATGGGTTTGCGTGGGTTTTTTTGGGGGTGGGGTTTGGTTTGTTTTTAATGAAGGGGCAAGTTGTTACTCTTTATTTCCCTTCCTCTTTGAAGTTACATGTGTGGTTTGTTTGTGCGTTGTGTTGTTTTGTGTTTGAAGCCTAAGAGTGACATTCCTAGGTAAAGGACCCCATAAGTACTCTAAACAGTTGCCCTCCCTTAACCTCTTGTGCCCCTAGTAATGTGGGGGTGGGGATGGGAGTAGTGCTGGCTTGGAGAAAAATCTAGGAAGGGGCCCTGGTCTGAGAGAAAGAGAATGAGAAAGATCATTTCTCCTCAGAGGAGAGATTATCGAGTGAGTCCAGAGCTGGAGATGATGTTGAACTCCCCGGCTGTTTATTAGTTACCCACACTGAGTTTCCCATGGGTTTCTCACTTCCTACAAATGGCCTCTCCCACCTTGCCCACTTCCTACCCCAGAGGGTCAAACACCACTGGTTTCAGGGAGTATGGGGTGGGGAGTGCTTCTCAATAATGCTTGTGCTTCAGCTATGGGCTCTCTCTTCCCCAACAGCATACATGGAATCAACGAGAGAATCTCAGTCCAAGCCTACGAGACGCAGGTGAAATTCCTCTTTGAGTTTATCCAGAATGCTGACACAGAACAGAGGCCAGTTTCTCACATGCACGAATTGTGAGGTCCCAGAGCAGCTGGACTAACCCAGGGGAGAAAGCCAATGTTGGTGAAACTTTGGGTCAAAACCACATTGTAGCCCTGGCCGGGTAGCCTGTTGGTTAGAGCATCACCCTGATACTCAAGACAACAGGTTCATAGGCACATAGAGGAAATAACCAAGGAATGCATAAATAAGTTGAACAACAACTCAGTGTTTCTCTCTCTCTCTCCCCGACCTCCGCCACTTCCTCCCTTTCTCTAAAATTAATCAATAAAAAATAACTAAAATAAGCACACGCACGCGCGCGCGCACACACACACACTCAGACACTGTAATACATCCCCACCTGCCTTGCTCCCAAGCACAAGGTCAAGGGACAGTCAGCAGGGATCTAGCTTCTCCCTTCCTCTTGCCGTCTCCATCCCTCAACTGACCAGCACTTCCTGCCTTTTTGTCCCTGTCTTAGACGATGTCTGTCATATGCTGGTTACTCAACAGCTCCACACTCCAGGCCTGACTTACCAAATGCAGATTTGAAAAAGCTTAACCAAGTCTTAACTGCTGAGAGTGTTTAATTTAGGGCACTCTAGCCAGGCTGCCTTCTCTGTGGCTCATCTATTTCCTTTTGCTGTAACTGCCTTTCCCATTCCACCCCCTCCCCACACCCTCCACTTCTTGGATTATTTTGCTAGCTCTTTGTCCTCTCCGGCCCCTGCATCTCCCCCTTTACCCTCCAATTTATTCTATATCCGGAGCAGGACTTAGTCAAATGGTGATACCACCGCCATCACCACAACCACTGGTCAAATCAAGTGTTCTGTGCAGCATCAAGGGAGGCAGGGGGCCTCGGAGGAACCCACACCTCCCGGTTCTGGAGCCGGGGGAAGAAAGTCTCTGCTCTTGGGTTTCTGCCAAGGGCTGCCTAGGCTTCGCTCCCTCCCCTGCCCTTTCCTGCCACCTGCTGCTGCCGCCCTGCCTCAGGAAGCACGAGAGTGTGGAAACATTTCCCTGGCACATCCTATGGGCTGAGCTGCTCAGGAAGGGCACTCGTGGTCCAGCCTCTCCGGGAGGCCCCTGGCATCATGTCCTGGCCCAGACTTCTCAGGGAAGGCTGGCTGGTGGGGGCATGAGGCGGTGCAAGCTGCCTCCCATTAGGCAATGGCAGAGCTGTCTTCTGGAATCCAACTCTGAGCACATTTGAATCTGCTCAGTAGCTGCCGGTGGGGGCCTTGGGGGCAGCGTTTCTTGCCTCAAAGCTGGGAGCTGTGCTGTGCAGATCACACGGGCTGGGGTCGCAGAGTGAGACACAAAGGGGAGCTGGGACTTGAGAGGAACCCCCCCCCACCCCACCCCAGCCTTTCCTTACCAGACCAGGGCATTCCTGGAGTTTGACAGCAATGAGCTCCTTTTTCCTCCTCACAACCCCTGATCCTCCTCCAGCCCCCAATTCCTCCCTTCCCTCCTGTGGATGCAGCTGTTTCTTTGAGCGTAAGCTTAATGGAAAGTGTTAAAAAAAAAAAAAAAAAAAAAAAAAACAACGCTGGGATTATTGGAGCTTCTCTGCTACTCGCCCTGATATTCACATTCCTTCCCTCACCCTCCCTTTTTCTGGCCAGTTCAGTTCTTATTCAGCCTTTGTTAGTGGCTGAGCTGAAGGACAAAAATAATCCTTCCCATTTGTCCGGAGCTGTACAGAGAGCTTTCATGCACCTTATCTCATCCGACCCCCCACAGAAGCCCCGGGGAAAAAGGGATCATTGCCCCTTCCTAGGGAGAAGGAATTGGTTCTCAGGGAGGTCACCGATCTGGCTGGGGTTCCACCTCTCACCCATGTCACCTGTCCCCAAACTCACTGTTACTCTGTGGCCCTAAGTTACTGATGGAACCTGCTTCCTCTCCACGATCTTGTTTCATTCTGACAACAACTCTAAGGTAGTATGACTCCTCTTTCACAAAGGAGGCACCAGATGTTAAGTGTTTGTCCAAGGTCCTGCAGGTGTTAGGGGCGGAGTCTGTCTGAATCCAAAGGCTGTGCTAATAGCACTGAGCAGGAAACTGAGACTGAGTAGTCAGTTGCCCGAGATCACACGGTTCTTAAGAGGCAGCCCCAGAATTCAAATGCAGGTCCAAATCCCCAAGTCCTTGTTTTATTTTTTTCCAATTGCACCACGCTGTCTGCCCCAAGAACCTGTGGTGTGTGGCTCATTCATTCGGGTCCAGGGCGTTCTCAGGGACAAAAGCTGTTCTGCTGTTGGATTTCATTCTTAGCTCAAGCTGTCTGTGTTCCCCTGGCTGACCTCCCTCTCCCTCTGTCTGCCACCGTTTCCTGCCACCCCCTCCCCAGCTTCTGGGTTCAGCTCCTCGCCCTTCTCTGAGTTTGGGGACAGCCAGGTCTCTGATAATCCATGGGATAACTTGGAAAAGAATGAGCGGTCTCACCACTCTCTTCCAGCATCAGAAAGGGCAGTCGTCTGAGCTCCTGGGGTGGGGAGGATGGCCCTGGAGAGAAAATGGCTCCAATCCTGGGAACACTCAGTCACGGCTGCCCTGTGGCCCCCGGAGGCTTTTCTGAAGAGAGAGGCTGAAAGTGCTGGTTGGGCCAGGACAACATGCGCCCTAAGACTCAGCATGATGGGGCGAGGAGCCTGGATCTTCCATCTGCCCCTGCCCCCATTCATCTACTCCCCAAATCCTCCTTGGGTAGCTCTAGCAGATAATCGCAGGTACATCAAGGACTTAATAATCACAGGTACATCACGCTTCTTATGCTTACTTCCTAAGGCTGGAAGGAAGACAAAGTATTCATAAGCAAAGAAAATGAGAAAGGAGCTGAAACCGGTTTGGCTCAGTGGTAGAGCATAGGCCTGTGGACTGAAGGGTCCCAGGTTTGATTCCGATCAAGGGCGTGTACCTTGGTTGCGGGCACATCCCCGGTCGGGGGTGTGCAGGAGGCAGCTGGTCAATGTTTCTCTCTCATTGACGTTTCTGGCTCTCTATCCCTCTCCCTTCCTCTCTGTGGAAAATCAATAAAATGTATTTTAAAAAGAAAATGAAAAAGGAAAGGAGTAAAGTTTGGCTGGAGCCCTTTAATTTTGAACCTGGGTTGCTAAAAACTTGGCCATTCTAGACATGGTATTATTTCCTTCCAGAGCACATAATAGAAAGAGACAGAGTCCCTACTGAAGAGCTGAACCCTTCATCAATTTTTTTGAAAATTGAAAACTAATAAATATTTAATAAAATTATTTACAATTTTACTGTTCAATGTCTATGTAGTTGTGAATAAAGAGGATAAGTATCATGTTTCATGGTTGTTATAGCTAGACCCACAAATATAAAAATATAAGAATAGTCGAAACTGGTTTGGCTCAGCGGATAGAGCGTCGGACAGCGGCCTGCGGACTGAAGGGTCCCAGGTTCGATTCCGGGTAAGGGCATGTACCTTGGTTGCGGGCACATCCCCAGTAGGGGGTGTGCAAGAATCAGCTGATCAATGATTCTCTCTCATTGATGTTTCTAACTCTCTATCCCTCTCTCTTCCTCTCTGTAAAAAATCAATAAAATATACTTTTAAATAAATGTATATATATATATATATATATATATATATATATATATATAATATAAATTCTTTAACACTACAAATGTCCCTCAGCTACCATGCACAATGTGCAAATACTGAACTAATTCGTGAGTAAATCCAGAAATGGGAACTCAAAGTAGACTATGAAATGGGGTGCCCAGGACTCCTGGGAAACACACATGCAGGAATCTATTGCAATCATGTTGTCTGGGAGGAAGGACTTGACAAATCAGTTTTCTCTTAGCTAAGCACTTTGATAACTCAGTTCCTCCCTCTATTCCAAGACCAGGCCTGTCTTTAAGGCCACACTGACACAGCCCACAAAACTTCAGAGTGTTCAGATGTTTTGTTTTTCTGAGAACATAGGGCAAGATATATGGAGAAGTGAAGTGTTTTTGCTAGGGTAGTCTCGGGAGTATGTGCTTAGGGTGACCAGTTGTTCTGAGCAAACCACAACCTCCTGGCTCATAGATCAACACAGGCCGGGCTCCTATCACTTCTTTATTATAAGTCCTCTGACAACTTCCCTGTAGGCTGTCTTGACATAATACTGTCTATTGCTCTCTTGGCACCAATATATTATATACACATTTTTAAATAAATAAATAAAAATTTTATAGATACCCTGTTTCCCTGAAAATAAGACAGTGTCTTATATTAATTTTTGCTCCCAAAGATGTACTAGGTCTTATTCAGGGGATGTCTTATTTTTCCATGAAGAAGAATACGGTACACATTTATTGTTAAATGAAAAGAAAGGAAATTTATTACATGTATATGGTATGGTAGTACGGTAGTTGTCAACACAAACCAGACAAACTGTGAATCCTACAGTATCAAGAATTTACTCATTTATTCAATGACAATCATGTCATCATCTTCTGGAACATCATCATAGCAATCCAATTCCTGAATTTCCTGGTGAATTTCTTGTGACTCCATTTCTTTCAGAATCAGTGGACCAAATCTCTCCTGTTTAGCAACAGCACTGTCTTTAAATGAGTACTTCTTGTCCAAGTAGCCTGCTCACAGTGCATTTGCAATGCAACTGTCAGTGATTTTTCTCCCATGAATTCTTCACCCAAGTCACAACTTGTTGCAGTTTAGGTTTCACCAAGTTTCCACGCTGATTTCTCTCCATTCACAGAGCAGTGACGTCAGGACTCCGCGTATTATCACTGATTGCTAGACTCCAGTCCGGGTGGCCCTAGTGACCAGTTTACAGTAAATTAATTTTCATTCTGAGACAGAGCCTGGGCCTTATTTTCGGGGGGATGCCTTATATTTCACTCAGAAGGAAACCTGTAAGAAGGTCTTATTTTCGGAGGATGTCTTATTTTCGGGGAAACACAGTAGAATAAGACAGAGTTGGGGGAGGAAGGCTGCTAGATGAAGGAAATGGAATGTATAGAGACAGTGAGGGGAAGGAGAGTGGGATACCTTCAGGAAACTAGAAGGAGACCCATTTGGGCCTTGGTCTGAGCCAGTGACAAAAAGATCAGTGACTGTGGGGGAGAAGGGTTATGAATAGGAGGATCTCAAAGGATTTTTAGGGCAAATATATATATCATTATACATGTGTCCAAACCCATAGAAGCACAATGTCAAGAGTGGACCCTAAGGTAAATTATAGACATTGGGTGATTACATGTCAATGTTGGTTCACCCTTGGTGAAAAATGTAACACTCTGCTGAGTAATATTGACAGTGGGGAGGCTATGCATGTATGGGACAGGATAAATGTGGGAAATCTCTGTATTATCCTTTCTGTATTACCCCCTCAATTTTTTTAAAAAAATATGTGTTTTAAGTGATTTTTTAGAGATAGAAGAAGGGAGAGAGAGAGATTGAAACATTGATGACTGAGAAGCATCACCATTGATCAGCTGTCTCCTATACAACTCTGGGGATCGAGCCTTCAACCCAGGCATGTGCCCTGACCAGAATTGAACTTGTGACGTCCTGGATTCTAGGTTTATGTTCAACCACTGAACCACACTGGCTGGGCCATCCTCTCGATTTTATTGTAAACCTGAAACTACACTAAAAAAAAGTCTTAAGAGTTAGTATGTGTTAAGAAATATCACAGAAATATAAGGTATTTTAAAAATTAATATAAATTTTAAAATATGAAGTCTCTAGGATCATGTAATCTAATTGGGAAAACAAAACCAACATAAAACAATAAGCGGCCGAAACCAGTTTGGCTCAGTGAATAGAGCATCGGCCTGTGGACTGAAAGGTCCCAGGTTCGATTCCGGCCGAGGGCATGTACATTAGTTTCGGCACATCCCCAGAGAGGTATGTGCAGGAGACAGCTGGTCAATGTTTCTCTCTCATTGATGTTTCTAACTCTATCCCTCAACCTTCCTCTCTGTAAAAAAATAATTTTATATATATACACAAGCACATACACAATATGTCTCAAGATGTGTAACATATTATGTCAAAAACTACCAGTTCTCTACATGCATCCAGCCACATGTTGAATCACCTGCTGTTCCCTGAAAATGCCACATCCTCCTTTCCGTGCCTGTCATTTTGCTGTTTTATAGCCATTTTGCTGTTTTATGGCCAACCTCGTAAGTGAGAAGTGGTACCCCATTATGATTGTGATTTGCACTTTTCTGATAACTAACCTAAATGACTTAACTTTGATCTGTTATATTACAACAGCCTACTTCATAGGGTACAAATTGGGGTGAAATGAGTTAATATATACATCCACACAGAAAGATTCGGTCGAAGCATCCCTATGTCATTGAAGAGTTCCAGTGCCTTCCCAGACAAAGTTCAGTGCTTCCTCCTCTGACAAAGGGATAGATACATGGCCTAAAGCGCCCTGGAGGTTCCAATACGCAGCCATGGTTGAGAACCACCCGGTTGGAATCCCGGGGTCATGTGGGGCACTAATTAAAATAGTGGGCTTTCTGGCCCAGCCCCAGACCTATGGAAACAGAATTTCCAGGAGAGAGGCCTGAAAATCTATATTCTGAAACAAGTACCCACAGGTGATTCCTATGACCAAGCCAGCTTAGGAAACCCTGAGCTATAGGGCATAATCAAAGGTCAGTAAGCACGGGACAGTCTGAAACTTGATCATCTGGTTGCAAAACACAATTTTCTTGCAGCCTGGCTCAGGAAAGATAAGCTTACTCGGTTTTGGCTGATAACCCACTGCAGGGAAGCTGCTCCTGAGACCAGCTCCCCACCTGAATCCAGGAATCCATGGTGAGGCGTGGAGACCGCCCATCTGTCACCCTTTGCCATTAGAAATGCCCCGACACTCCGTGAAATCTAGACTTCGGTGTGAGCCCAAGAGAGCCCGAGCTGCCCCTTCTACTCGTCGCTATTTGTGGCCCTTCCTTTTTGGTGAAATCATAATATTCCTACTAAGAGCAGGAAATGTTACAAATGCTATTTCACCACTAATTCTCACAGCATCTGTTGCTCAGAGACATAAGGAGCTTGCCCAAGGTCACACACACCTTATACTGGTGATGAATAAATTCTGGTATATTCACTTAATGACATAATATACAGCAATGGCTAACAAGCTTTAAAGTGATTGCAGTGTGCCCCGGGTGAGCCGTGTGCCCCGGGGGAGACATGTGCCCTGGGAGAGCCATGTGCCCTGGGATAGCCGTGTGCCCCAGGGAAGCAGTGGGACCTGGGGGGAGGGGCGGTGTGAACCAGAGGAGGAGCAGACTCTATTTGTGTGGTCCTGAGATAGTCACCATAAAACAAGCAGATTGTCAAATGAGGAGCGGATTCTATTCATGTGGTCCTGAGGCAGTCACCATAAAATAAGCAGATTGTCAAATGACAGCGGGGAGGGGAAGGAGACCTGGGGGGAGATAAGAGAACAACCTAATGACTGGTATGCGTGCATATAAGTACAACCAATGAACACAGAACTCTGGGAAGGGAGGGCATCAATGGGGGGGGGGCAATGGTAAGCTATGTACACATATAATACCTTAATAAATTTTAAAAATAATAATAATAATAATAAATAAAAATAAAGTGATTGCAAAGCTGAGGCACCTTCCACTCTGCCTTACAAAAAGTACTTCTCTACTTCCAGTTACTGTTCACCAGACTATTTTGCTTGCTGCTAAGCCTTCCTAGCCATACGCAGTAATTTCAGAACTGGAGCTCTACCTGGGACCATTCTGCCTAGAGCAGGGATGAGGTACATCCGGGCTACAGGCAGTGTAAGGCCCGAGAAATCATTTGGTCTGGCCTTAGGGGTGAGTTAATTAAATGTTTGACCATTTAAAGCAGGTTAATTTTTAAGTTGATAATTTTGTATGGCCCAAGAATGATGTTATAAATATCCAAATGGTCCTTGGCAGAAATAAGGTACATCCGGGCTACAGGCAGTGTAAGGCCCGAGAAATCATTTGGTCTGGCCTTAGGGGTGAGTTAATTAAATGTTTGACCATTTAAAGCAGGTTAATTTTTAAGTTGATAATTTTGTATGGCCCAAGAATGATGTTATAAATATCCAAATGGTCCTTGGCAGAAATAAGGTTCCCCACCCGAGGCCTACAGCAGTGGTCGGCAAACTGCAGCTCAAGAGCCACATGCGGCTCTTTGGCCCCTTGAGTGTGGCTCTTCCACAAAAGAACATGGCCAGAGAGAGTCTATTTTGAAGAAATGAAGTTAGAAGAAGTTTAAGTTTAAAATTTTTGGCTCTCAAAAGAAATTTCAATCGTTGTACTATTGATATTTGGCTCTGTTGACTAATGAGTTTGCTGACCACTAGCCTAGAGGAATCCCAGGGAGAGAGTCTGGGGGCCTTTGGGAAAGGGGAGTCCCGTTAGACAGGAGCAAAGGGGATGATGACGGCAACTAGCTCTGAGCACAGATGGCCACACTTTCCCATTCCACCCCCATCACTACTTCCTCCTAGAACGGAATGAAGCTGGAAGAGGATGTCACCTCAGCACTGGGTAGCAGGAAAGAAGTTGACCTCTGAGAGGGAGATAGCAGGGGAGGGGTTAGAGCCAGGGGAAAAATGAGAGGGGGTGCCCATCCCTAGCAGGAACAAAACACAGAAAAGTTTCCAGCCATATCAGGCTAGTCTTATGACTCTACCCTGCTGGCTAAGAGAGCCAGGATTCACAGGGCTCGAGAACTTTATAATGTTTCAGGATGAGTATCCAGTTTGTCCCCAGGGAAGCCATTGGTGGACAGCAGCTGTCCCTGAAGGAAGGCCATGGGGTCTGGAGGGCCTCGGGTTGGAGGCTAAACGAACTGTACGTTAGGAAAAGTGCCGAGCCGAGAGTGAAGTGGTCTGCCCCACGGAGGTGCTTCCCTCACAGGCTTCTCCGCAGGCCCCTGGCAGCGATCAACACCTCTCCTTCCCCGAGTCTCCCACCTCCACCAGTAACCTCACATTCCAATCGAAAACATGGTGCCTGTACACAAAAGCCATTTTGTGGCACGTCGTCTAAACTGCTACCCCCAGCTCAGCCTAGGTAGAAAAGTACGGAGCTACCACTAGCATCGTTGTCTTCTGGAGGACCTGGAGAGGGATTCTGTGAGTTTCTTAGCGCGTTGCAAGGAAGAAATCCCTCTCCTATTGTAATGGGGGGCAGCCAGAGACTTCTGACCTGACATAGTACCAGCTATAGCTGAAGGAGGGGGAGAGGACAGTGATAGAAAAACACTGTAGGATGCGACGGGCCTGGGAAAAGACTTCTTGGAAAAGAAGGGGCTGGCAGTGACTAATAGTCCTCCAGCTTCAGAATGGACATTACAGACCATGTGGAAGTTAAAACCAGATATGGTTAGAAAGAAAAGAAAAGAAAAGAAAAGAAAAGAAAAGAAAAGAAAAGAAGAGAAAAGTTAAGAAAAGAGAAAAGAAAATTTCCCAATGTGGAGGTAGGAACCAAATGCTTCAACTAATGTCACCTCCTCTGGAGAGAAAGAGGTGGGGTGGGGTAATTCTAAGGGGAAAAGAGCTCTTTGGCTAACAAGCTTTAAGAGAAGGCATGTCTTGAGGTAGAAGGAGGGCCTCCATGAACTTTGAAGTTATTGTCACACGAAGGTCCACTATGATGCTCACCCTTACCGTCTCATTGACACCACAACCCCCTCCACCCCAACTGAGTCTCTCCTTCTGAAGCACTGGCTGGCTTGCTACCTGCTATTTCCGCTTCTTCAGTAGGGAAGAACTGGGTGTCTTCCCCTTCTCAAGGTCACAGCTGTCAGGGCTGGCAGGAAATCTGCTCCCTCCATCCTCTTGGTGTTTGACCCTAGGGATTAGCACAACACCTGGCAAACAACCTAGATGAGTCTCGTCCACCTCATTCATTCCATGCATTTATCGAGGACTACTAAGTGTCAGAAGCTGATAATACACTAGTGACAGCAATAGACGTAAAGCATAGTCTTGTCCCAGTGGCCCTGAGGCTTCAGAAGACCCCAAAACTGAGGTCCTCTGGATTTACACATTCATAGAAATATTTGCAACATCTATAACCAACACAGGACTTATATTTTAAATATATGAAGAACTCCTACAGAGCAGTAAGACAGAAAACCTAAAAGTAAATTGACCCTAAAAATGGGTAAAATACTTGAACAGATAGCCAAGTGGAAATAAATATATGAAAAGATGTTTAACGTCATTGGTTATCAGATAAATGCAATTTAAACCACAATGAGATACCACTACACACCCACCATAATGGTTATAATTTTCTAATCTTTTTCGCTTGGCAATACAAAGTGTTGATGAGTTAGTTGGGTTCTCATGAATAACAAGAGACCTGATGCATGAATTTGTGCATGGGTGGGGTCCCTCAGGGTGGCCGGTGGAGCAATTGGAACTCTAAGATAGTACTGGCAGGAGTGTAAATTAACATGAGCACTTTGGAAAATTATTTGGTAGATTTACTAGCAAACGTATGCTTACTCTATCACCCAATAATTCTATTCCTAGGTATGTATCATAACAGAAATATAAGCATACATATACCAAAGAATACAAAGAAATTTGTTATAGCAGCATCCTATGTAATAAAAGCCTAATATGCAAATTGTCTCCTCAGGCAGTCCTTCCATCAGGAGACAGGCTGGGAAACAGAGTTTGACATCTTGCTATATCGTGCGCTGACCACCAGGGGGCGGTGCTGGCAGTGGGTGGCAGTGGAGGTGCTGCTGGCCCTAATGGGCCCCAATGAGAACGGGTCCAGTGGGACTGTGTCCAGATGGTGGAGCAAGTGAAGGGGTGGCTCCAGACCAAGATGGGGTGCGAGGTGGGGCTGCCAGGCTGGGAGGCTGGGAGTGCCAGCTTGGGCCTGATCTCCATAGGCCACCCCTAGGGACCCTACCGGTGCACAAATTCTTGCACCAGGTCTCTTGTTATTCTTCATTTATTTAAAATATGACTCCTGTGTTGGTTGTAGGTGTTGCAAATATTTCTATGAGTGTGTAAATACAGAGGACCTCAGTTTTGGGGACATCCCAAATGCCCGTCAATAGAATAACAGATGAATAAATTCACTTCATGACACAATAGACAGCCATGAAAATGAATTAGCTAATGCTACCACAATGTTATGCACTAACTTTACAAACATAATACTGAGTGAGAGAAGCCAGACACAAAATAATACCAACTGAATGGTTTCATTTATATAAAGTTCAAAAGCACACAGAACTAATCTATGGTGTTAGCTAGGGGTTGCCTTTGGGAAGGAGGGCGGGGTAGTGACTGGGAGGGGATATGAGGAGGGCTTCCGGGGTGCCAGTAAGATCTAATTCTTGATCTGGGAGGCGGTTATATGTGTACACTCACTGTGTCATAACCTCTTGACCTGTACCCTAAGGCTTTGGCACTTTCCCATGCCTGGTATACTTTAATTATTTTTTTTTTAAAAAAGAGCCCTAACGGGTTTGGTTCAGTGGACAGAGCATCAGCCCAAGGACTGACTGATGAGTCTCAGGTTCGACTCTGGTCAAGGGCATGTGGGCAACCAATCAATGTGTCTCTCTCACATGGTTTCTCTCTCTCTCTCCCTCCCTCCCTTCTACTCTCTCTAAATATCAATGGTGAGGATTAACCAAAATAAATAAATACATTTTAAACATTTTTAAAGAAAGTAAACCCAGGAGGGGGGTGGTGTGTGGAAGGTGGGAAAGGAATATGAGGGAAATCACATAGAGGTGGCTGAGCTGTGGCACAATTACAAGACAGCATGAGGACTGTAGAAGGGAGGACAGGAATCATGGCTAGCAGCTGACGGAAAAATCTCCAGGTACATCAGCCTTCGTTCCCCACCAGCCCTAACCCCCTACTCAAACACAGAGCCTTTGGGGCAAGTGTTTCCTACTTCTGGCTCCAGGCTGAGAGACCCAGTGTTTGAAGCCAAACGTGAGGCTCTATGACCAGGAAGACTGCAGGCCATTGGTGCAAATGTCCTAGCTGCCAACCTGGAATAATCCCCAGCACTGGAGTGGGGTGTGTGTGTGTGTTGTTATCCTTGTCCAAAGGAATTCCCTGGTTGCTGTGTTCGCTCTCGCTCCCTCTCTCCCTTTCTGAAAGGGGAAGCCAAACGCGTCATACCCAGCACTGGGTTCTCCTCCCCCAGGCACGCCTCTACCCCAAACCCCATCCAGAGGTCTGAGGTCAAGCTCCAGTGGCCCCCGAGCCACTTTCCGGGAGGAAAAGGACAGGAAGGAACCACTGGTCACAGGTTCCACTGGCAAGAGGGGAAAACCCGAGGGTGGCGGTTCCTTTTCGGGGGGTGAGAAGGGGTGCGGGGCGGGGGGGGGGGGGGGGGGGGAGGAAAGAGGCCACACCCCCTGCACGAAAACATCCCGGAGAACTGGCCCTGACTCCGCGTGGGAGAGGTGGAGGTGCCCCGGGGAGGAAGTGGCCTAAGGCTGGAGGGGAACCGCCCCCTCTTTGATCCCACGAGGTGCGTCAGGGAAAGTTGGATTTCGCGGAGCCCGGGATGGAGCCCTCTCTCCCCGCGCGGCCATCAGGACCGGAGGAAGCCAGGCTCCCCGCCGCCGCCCGGGTCTCAGGTGGTGCGCGTGTGACCCCGGCCGGGAGCCCGACCTCTTTTCCCGCCCGCCCGCCCATCCCCACCCACTTTCGAGGCCGGGGCTTTATTAAGGCCGGTTCCGTCCGGGCTGAGCCGCCGGCTTCGAAGGCGGGACCTGGCGGGAGCTCGCGGCGCCCGGGCAGCCGGAGAGGAGCGGTGACCGAGACCGAGGTAGGGACGGCGGTCCTCTCCGAGGACGGGGCGCGCCAGCTCCGCGGGAGTCTCCCCCCCGGCTTCCCGGAGGCCGGGGCCGCCAGGAAGCGCCCGGGGAGCCGGGGCCGTCGCGCGCACACTGAGTGCGCACGCCTTTCGGGGGGCGAGGGAGGCCCCGGGAGCGGCGGGCCGGTCCGAGGGAGACGGCCCCGCGCGGCGATCGCCGGGCAGCGGGCACCCGGGCCCGAGGCCGAGGGGCGCAGGGACCCGCGCGAGCGCCGCGCGGCCGGGCACCGCCGCCGCCGCCTCCGCCTCCGGGTTCCCGTCACCCGCGCCCCGGGTTCCCCGACGCCCCGCCTCCCCCGACGCCCCGCCTCCCCGGACGCCCCGCCTCCTCCCCGCGCGCGGCGAAAGAAAAGGGGCCGGGGAGGCGGGGCCCGCCCCTCCTCCACCCCTGATTGGCTGCCGCTGCTGCCCGTCCAGGGTCTATTTTTGACGGGGTGGGGGGGCCGCCCAGTCTGCCCCAGATCACGTTTGCCACCGGCAGCCAACCAGTCGGGCCCGAGTCCGCGGGCCCAAAGCGATTGGGGGCGAGTGAGCTCGGCCCCACGGTCCCCCCATCTCCCTCCCCGTACGGGTGCCCCCCGCCCCCCGAGGCCGAGGAGGAGGAGGTATATCCCGCCCCGCCGGCCACCTCCCCTCGTGGAAGCGGAGCAGCGGCCTCGCTGTAGCGCAGGGGCGAGATGTAGCGAGCCGGGGGGTCGCCGCGGCTGGACGCTCGCCTTGGCTGGGGGTGTGGGGGGGAGGCAGGCCGGGGGCCGAGGAGGACTGCCGAGGAGGAGGAGGAGTGATGAGAAGAGGGGGCACCCTGCACTCCCCGAGACCGCGGGCCCTCGCTGCCGCTCGCCAGGCGCCCCCCTTCCTGCTAAGCGAGGACCAGGTCAGTCCCCTCGCGGGGTGGGGGGCGGAGGGCGGGAGCCCTGGCTCGCTGCGCATTTGCTGAGTCCGAATCCGGGAGAGGCCGAGGGCGGACAGCCGGGTGCCTCTCCCCCTGCTTGGGTTTGGGGGACAGTCAGACGGGGCTTCTGGGCCCCCCATTCTCCGGGCATCCTGGTTCCGTTTCATCCCAGGGCCTCGGGCCTGTCGGAAGTCTCTTTGCGGGAAGGAGTGGAGTTCGGGGCCGGCCGGCCGGCCTCCCTTCCTGCCAGGCTCCTTTCAGGTTAGGTGGCCTGCGTGGAAGGCAGGACGAGGAAGGAGGGCCAAGTTTGAGCAGACTCGGAAAGTTTCCTGCCGCAGGAGCCGCGCACTCCCGCCCGCCCGCCCAGAGGTTTCCTCTCCGGCGAGGGTCTTTGAAAGGAAGGACCACGGGCCGGGCTCAAGGAGCCAGAGTTGGCAGAAAGAAAACAATACCCATGGGCCAGTTACTGGAGTTGACCCACCCTTCCCCAAGCCGGAGTTGACTAATTGTGTGGGTGGAATACCTAAGGACCTATTCTTCTTACCTCGGGAAGTTCTTAAAAAATTATTATTATTTTTTTTAACTTTGTAAAAAGCTATTCTGGTGAAATGGGATAGGGTGGGACCAAGGCCTGGGGACTCCTTTAGCCCCCCCCCCCCAAAAAAAAGTGGGATCATTACAACCCAAGAGACATGCACTTGGGAGCGAGTACATTTTGGTTTATGCCGCTTGGTTTCTTGTTTTTGCTTGGTTTTATTTCTTTTTGTGTGTGTGGGGGGGGTGCTTTTGTGTGTTTTTTTGTTTGTTTTTTAAGAATTCCACTATGTCCAGCTCTCAGCAACCCTGGGGAACAGGGCGAACCTAGAGAATTGGAATGTGTGCCTAACAACCAGCCGTTTCGCCCTCTTTCTCTTCCAACTGAGATATCTCCCCGGCCCCTATCTGACAAGCTCACAGGGCCCCGAGCAGGAGGAGAGAAGCAGAGGCGAGAGGCCTGGATCCAAGTCCGGTCTGAGCTTTTTGTAACACTGTTGACTCTCAAGGGCAGGAGTGGGGAGGCCTCTGGCTCTTGGCCTCAGGCTGGCAGGCTTGCCTCATTGCCCAGAGAGTCCTCCTATTTTTTATTTATTTTTTTTTTAACTCAGGGGCTCGGGCGCTTGGGAGTCTGGGACCTTCCCTCAGTGACCAGATTCTCCCTGTGTAGTGGCCGTGGGTGGCTGTCTTGTGATTGTAAACAACCATGTTCTACAGTGGGGGGGTCAGGGGGGAGCTGAGTGGGAGGGAAGTCTGTGCCTGAATGTGTAAGTGACTCCACTGGGAGACCACATCCAAGTAACCCCGGGTTCTCCGTGGGCATTCAAGAAGGGATGTCGACCCCCAGGACCTCCCTGCCCACCCTGGTTACTGAGAAGGCGATGCAAGGTCTCCTGCTCGGCGTCTTCCCCGCCCCCGGCTGCCCACCGCTGTGGGTGAGCCCCGTGGGGCGGTGGGCTGCCGGCTGGGAGGATGGCGGTGGGGATACAGCGCCTGCTGGGCCTCCAGATGTTGGTAGTTTTCACGGAAAGAACAAACGCTTTGGCTTGTGCCTGCTTCCGCGCCTCCCAGGATCAGCTGCCCTTTGCTGTCTCACAACATTCTCCTCTTCTTGCCTTCCTCCCACAGGAGGTATTCCGCGCAGTTTCTCGTGACTTGAAGAAGGCCCGGGGATTCTGGGAGGTTCGAGGTCTGCCCGGGAAGGAAGGGGATCTCGGGAAGAAAGTTCTGCCCTGGGACCCGCAGAACCCGGGAAGCTGTGGGGAGCCTCAGGACACCAGCCAGAGGCGTGGGAAGGAGCCCCAGCCCCGGGCCCACGCCGCCTTCTGAAAGAACTGGCCTCCAACCACGTTTCACGCCAGAAGGGCCACCGCGGAGGTCACCCCACCTTTGGCCGGGCCCTTTCGCGCTGGCTGTCCCCGCTCGGAGGAACCCGCCGCTGAGAACCAAAGACGATAAGAGGCCAGATTAGTTTTCCCCCCAGCCCGGCGGCTCGGGACCTCAGGAGTCAGGCGTCTGCACCCCTAGTGGCCGGCCGCGGGGGCTGGTGAGGAGTTTCTGGTTCCCTCTGGCTCGCGGCTGCAGTGCTTGATGGGGCTGCCTGTTGGGCCATCAGATTCCGCAGCGCCTGGCAGGAGCGGAGAGCCGCGGGAAGCGGTCCTGCGGCACCCGAGCCTGGGCTCACCCCAAGACTAAGTTCTCTTCCCTGCATTAGAGAGGGAGAGAGAGAAAGCGACCGAGAAAAAAAGAGAAACGCTCCCCCGTTCCTGCCTTCCCTTCCCGTCATGTCCTCTAAGTTGGAGCTGAAGGACGTCCACCAGCTGAACGGGACGGGCCCTGCCGCTGCGCCCTGCTCTCCCGATGGCCCCGGGCGAGAGCCCTTGGCCGGGACCTCCGAGTTCCTGGGGCCCGATGAGGCCGGGGTGGAGGTGGTGGTGATCGAGTCTCGGGCCAACGCCAAGGGGATTCGGGAGGAGGACGCCCTGCTGGAGAACGGGAGCCAGAGCAACGAGAGCGACGACGTCAGCACCGACCGCGGCCCCGCGCCACCCTCCCCGCTCAAGGAGACCTCCTTTTCCATCGGGCTGCAAGTGCTCTTCCCCTTCCTCCTGGCAGGCTTCGGGACCGTGGCCGCGGGCATGGTGCTGGACATCGTGCAGGTAGGAGACCTGGGAGGGCAGCTCTTGACCCTGAGTGACCCCCGGGGCCACCTTCCCTCCTGAGAAACGGGCCTCCCGGCGCTTCCTCTCCGCCTCCGGCCAGAAGCAGCTGCTGCTTCCTAGAATACTGTTTCCCCTTGGACCGCAGCCTCAGTTTCTTCTTGGTCCGGTGGCTGCAGGAGCCTCGAGGAAGGCCAGCAGCCCCAGGGAAGTGGTCAGGGCGGTATTGCTTAACAGAAGCAGAGTTGGTTCCAGAGCTCGGGCCTGGGAGAGGAGCGATGGATGGAATGGGGCTGCGGCCTGCCATTCCTCCCGGGCCGCCCTGCTAAGCCCCGCTCGGCAGGAGGCATTTCGATGGGTCTCCACTTGACGCTTTCTTTTCCCCTCCCTTGAGGTTTCAAGGATGCCCACAGTGGAAACCTCAGTTTCAAGTCTCCTTTCCATCCCCCTGCTGGGCAGGAATTTGTCTGGCTGCCAAGAGGGTCTCAAATTAAAAGGGAAGGTTCTTAAAGGCATGTTGTGTTGCTTATCTGCCTGTAACCTTGGCAGGATCTTGGGGCGCGGGGTTGGGCACATGCTGTCTGTTGCATGGTTTGAGGGGGTGGCATGATAAGACATAGAAGTGCCAATTCGGTGACATAAATGGGGGTAAAATGTAACCGGTCTTTGCTCCTTACCTGTTGTCTTCATGAGCCTTGGACAAAGAACGCTCTTTTTGAGGCTACGGGGTAGAATTATGGATAAGAATTGGTAGGTCCTGGAAGAGCCAGGGATATGCTATATTAGTGTATTGTGGGATGGGGCTTACCCAAAACCTCCAGGTCCAAGAGATAGGTAATGCCTTCTTTCTAGATAAAAGTTTCTGAAGGGCAATAAGGCACACAGAGCTTTCTGAAGATGCCACATTTAACTCAGTCAGTCAATAGCAAATATTGCTTTTGAGTACTGGGCTTTGTCCTACGTATTTAGAGAAATACCAAATACTGAGGAGATCTGAGCTTTGCTATATATATATATATATATATATATATATATATATATATATTAATTTCAGGAAGGAAAGGAGAGGGAGAGAGAGAATCATCAATCGGCTGCCTCCTGCACACCCCTTACTAGGGATCAAGCCCTTAACCTGGGCATGACTGAAATCGAACCCAGGACCCTTCACACCACAGGCCGATGCTCTATCCTCTGAGCATCACCAGCTAGGGCTGCTCTTTAGGGCCCATTAGTGTCCATGACCGTGAAATCCCAGGAGGACATGGAGCTCAGCATCCCTCCCCCGTGCCAATCCAACCCTACGGACCATGCCTGTGGTGATGCAGTGTCCTGCTGATGGGTCTCACCATGCTCTTGTCCCAGGAAGCTGAGGGTGGTTGGTTCTAGGTGGTTCCTTCTTTGACTTGAGCCCTTCAGGAGAACCCCGCACCTTCGGTTGCTAACAAGGATGTTGTTTATGTCTGCCTCCTCTCACCCCTAACCTGTTACCTTGAGAATTGTTCCTCATGCGGGTGAGGAAGCCAGCGTGGAGCTGGGAAGGTCAGCTTCGGATTCCCCCAGTGGCTGCCCCTCCCCCCAGTGCAGTGAGAGTTGGGTAGCAGTTTTAGAGTTTTTGAGTTCTGTTTTGGTATCTACAAAAGGGTATAAAACCAGATTCCAGTGGTGAACTGGTGGGAGAGGGTTGTCTTTATTTTCTGGATAATATTGGTATGGGGAGCATTTGCTGGGCTCCCCTGTAGCAGCCATAATCATCTCCGTTTTGTAGATAGGGACCTATGGCTTAGAGCCATGGTCGGCAAACTGCGGCTCTCGAGCCACGTGCGGCTCTTTGGCCCCTTGAGTGTGGCTCTTCCACAAAATACTATGGCCTGGACGAGTCTGTTTTTGAAGAAGTTTAAGTTTTAATAATTTGGCTCTCCAAAGAAATTTTCAATCCTTGTGCTGTTGATATTTGGGCTCTGTTGACTAAAGAGTTTGCCGACCACTGGCTTACAATTAGGTAACTTGTCCTTGGTCACCTGACTCAGAGCCTGACCACTGACCTCTATGGCCTTCACCACGGCCGTGATTTACCAGTGGACTTAAGAGCCTGGGAGGAGTCTGCTCTCTTTGTCTTCCCCTGAAAAACAGGGTGCACTGAGATTTGGAACAACTGGAGTTGTATTCAAAAAGGAGCAAAAACAAAAGTTCTTAGAGGCCCCCCCCCTGCCTTCCCATCCCACATACTCTGAGAATTGTGGAGCTGGAGAAGGCATCTGACATCGTGCCCCGCCCCCACCCAACCCCCGCAAGCCTGAGACATTGAGAGACCTAGGTAGGGAACCCCTGGAGCCTGCCCAGCGCGCCCACAGAGGGCCGAGTTTGTCCTTGGCGTGGCACCTAAGCTCGCGGCAGAATTAGGCCCAGTCGGTATGGATGACAATGGCCGGATTGTCCTCGTCGCCTTCCCCCAGCCTCCCTACCACAGCTGGGCTGGAGCAGGCCTGCAGAGAGCCGAAGATAGCATGGGAGAGAGTGGGTGCAAAAAAGAACAGGGCATGGGACCACAGGGAGGCTCTTAACCCTTCCCCGGGGGAGCGGGAGGCCCAACTGACGGTCGCAGGTTCCGGAAGAGCAGGGCGGTGTCTAAGGATTCGCACCTGCCTTTTCCTTTCACAAGCTCAGACAGCCGGCAGTGGGGGGCCGAGTCCGGGGGTTCCTGAAGACTGGGGCCGTGCAGGGGAGGTGGCTGAACAGTGTCCCCGGTGTCTCAGAGTCCGGGTTGGGGCAGGTGTTTCCTGGGCCCGGGGCCCCCAACCTTTCCCCGCTGCTGGGGAAGACCCGGTCTCTTCCTGGAAGGCCCGTTTCTGTCTCCTCTTCCCTGCCCTCCTCTCCACCCGCCGCGTACCGCCAGCTCTGCTGGGCCATGGGCGCTGGCACCCTGGCCACAGGCAGGAAGAGGTTAGAGGCACTGCGATTCGCTCCAACTTCCCACCGGGGCTGAATGTTCCTGCAGCGTTTGGGAGGGAAACAGGACTGGCCCCGGGGCTGGAACTGAAGTGGATTGGGTCGGGGGAACCTCCCTGATGCACCGGCCTGGGGCCTGGGCCCCACCCTCTCCTTTGGTCCCGGCTGCTGCAGGGCATCCCACTCCCCTGTCCCGATAGCCTTTAGAGGAACGGGGATGGCAGGAGGTGGTGTGTTAGGACAGGTGGGACTCCTAGGTCCTTACGGGAACGGACTGCCCGCTCACCGAGGATCCCAAGGAAAGTCGACCCCCTCCCCCAAGCCCCTCCTTCTCTGGCTTCTCTACCTGCTGTGTACGCGGCAGCGTCTACAAAGACGAGAGTGGATGGCAGGCGTGGGCTTGGGCCAGTGGATTGGGAAAGAGGCATTCTCCTGCCTGGCCCGCTCCCGTGGCGGTGGGCATCCCCGGGCATGGCGCCCGGTTCCATCCTGCAAGGTCCACGCCAGCCCGACTTCCCACAGCCCGTGCTTAGAGCTTATCTCTACCGGCTTCAGCCTTAACGTCCTGACCCCGTGCTTCCTGGCTGTGACTCTCTTCCCCATCGCCACCCTCCTCCCGCGGGCACGAGGCTCAGGACAGAACGCCCGGAGGCGGGCAGGGGGCGGTGAGGGGCGGAAGGACGAAGGAGAGGTGCTGGCAGGGCCACTGGGGTGACTGCTCTGAATCAGGACCAGTTCTCGGTGTGGGGTAGGCGGCCTCAGCCCTCACCCCCAGAATATCAGGGGCCAGTGAGCCCCACCTCCATAGGAAAGAACTGGAAAAGGAGCTGCATTTCTGAGAAGCCGTGGAATGTTTATGGTTAGATGCCCGCCCCCCACTCCACCCCCCGCAGTGGGGCCCAGCTTCCTGGAACGCACCCTTCTCCATCCCCAGCAGAGCAGGAAGGCGTGGGTGCAGGTTTGGCTGGAGGCTGGCTGACAAGGCTGACGGGTTTGAGTTCGCGGGCAGGCGCTCACCCCCAGCCAGGATGAACAGGACGGGCCGGAATTAGGCCCGGTCTGTCCTGCCACAGACTACGGCTCTGGCAGCTTCCAGGCTGGCCCACGTCACCGTCTCTTCCCAGAGCTCTGTGTGTGTGAGCGCGCCCCGAGTGCGTCTTTGAGGGTTTTGTGGGTAAAGAAAGCAGACGTGTAGGACTCGGCTGCTCTGACCGAGTTGCATGGGCTCAGGTTGCATGAGGTTGCTGTATTCCATGCGGGTTAGGGCACGTGTGTAAGGCTGTTATTTAAAATATATATATATATATATATATATATATATATATATATAATTGATTTTTTTTTTTTTTACAGAGAGGAAGGGAGAGGGATAGAGAGTTAGAAACATCGATGAGAGAGAAGCATCAATCAGCTGCCTCCTGCACATCCCAGGTACATGCTCTTGACTGGAATCGAATCTGGGACCTTTCAGTCCGAAGGCTGATGCTCTAGCCACTGAGCCAAACCGGTTAGGATTAGGGGCTGTTATTGTGGCTGCTTTCCTCCCAACCTGCCTGTCTCTCATCTTAACACTATTAAAACCCTATACCTTGGAGGTCCTTGTGTAATTTTTTAAAATATATTTTATTGATTTTTTACAGAGAGGAAGGGAGAGGGATAGAGAGTTAGAAACATCGATCAGAGAGAAACATCGATCAGCTGCCTCTTGCACACCCCCTTACCAGGGATGTGCCCACAACCAAGGTACATGCCCTTGACCGGAATAGAACCCGGGACCTTTCAGTCCGCAGACCGACGCTCTCTCCACTGAGCCAAACCGGTTTCGGCCCTTGTGTGATTTAAAGGAGAGAGGTAGAGACAGTTTGGGGGGTGCTTATAGTGGCTGCCAGTGGGCTTAGCTGAGCTTCATATATTATTTTTCTTAAATGATTATAAAGACAAACAGTATTCCTTAGAAGTGGTTCAGAAACTATTACTTGCATACGCTCGGAGCATTTCTTTCCCGGCTCTTTCACTCGGGCAGTGCATGTGCATTACATTCGCCTCTTGGAGAACAGGGCTGGGTGCTGGGGGGAGTGGGGGGTGAAGCTGTGCTCAGAGCGGCCTTCGGAAAGCCCACGGTAGGCCATCCTCCTAAGGAGAGGGGAGCAGAGGGGAATTCTTCCCTCTGAACTGTGGTCCAGTTTAGGTGAGGAAGAAGGGGGTGAGCAGAGCAAGGCCAGGCCTGCAGGGACCTGGAACCCCAGGTTATGCACAGCATCCGAAAGTGACAGCCCCCGAGCTCCTCCCGGGCCCATGGGGCTCACTGCGGCTGCCCCTCTCTCGGGCCCTGGGGGTGAGAAGGGATTCGAACCCTTCCAGCGTTTGGAGACCGGGGGTGGGGGTGGGGAGCTCTTCCTGTGGGTGCCTGGAAGCTCAGCAACTGTTCTTGGGGGAAAGGGGTGCAGGGAAGAGGGTTTCTGAGAGGGCTTCTCTAAGGAGAGTCCTAGGCCCTCGAGGGGCCAGGCCGAGAGCCCAGGTAAGGACAGACAAGCCCTAATGATCTGTGAACCGAGAGGTTGGAATTCGATTCCCCGCTGGGGCACATGCCCGGGTTGTGGGCTTCATCCCCAGTATGTGACCTGCAGGAGGCAGCCAATCGATGACTGTCTCTCATCATTGATGTTTCTGTCTCTCTCCCTCTCCCTTCCTGTGAAATCAATTAAATATATGTTTTAGCCCTAGCCTATTTGACTCAGTGGGTAGAGCATCGGTGTGCAGACTAAAGGGTCCCAGGTTCAATTTTGGTCATGGGCACATGCCAGGTTGCAGGCTCGATCCCCAGTAGGGAGTTTGCAGGAAGCAGCCGATCAGTGATTCTCATCATTGATGTTTCTATCTCCCTCTCCTCTCCCTTCCTCTCTGAAATCAATATATATATGTATATATATATATATATATATTTTTTTTTATTTATTATTATTTTTTAATATACACACACACACACTCTCTCTCTCTTGAGAGGACCTTGCCTTATAAGACCCCAGTGTCCAGCCTCATCTGGTCTCTAGTCTTGGTCCAGCCCTCTCTGATATCCTTGATCATTTTTTTGTTAATTGTGGCAAAAAACACATAGCATGAAGTTTATCATTTTAACCACTTCTGAATGCACAGGTCAGTGGTATTAAGTAAATTCACGTTGTTATGCTATCATCACCCCATCCATCTCCAGAGCATTTTCATCTTGCAAAACTAAAACTCTGCGCCCATTAAACACCAGCTCCCCTTCTCTCCCTGCTCCCACCCACTGGTGCCACCATCCTACTTTCTATTTATATGAATTTAACTTCTTTAGATACATATAGAAGGGTTTATCTTTTTGTGTCTGGCTTATTTTACTTAGTACAGTGTCCTTAAGGTTCATCAATGTTGTAGCAAGTGAGATGAAACACTTCCTTTTAAAGGCCAGATAATATACCATTGCGTGTACATACCGCATTTTATTTATCTACTCATCTGCCAATGGGTTGTTTCCACTTTCTGGCTATTGTGACTAATGCTGCTGTGAGCATGTGTGTACAGAGGTCTGTTTGAGACCCTGCTTTCAACTCTTCGGGATATATACCCAGCAGTAAGATTGCTGGATCATGTGAGAGATTCTGTTCTTTTTTTTTTTTTTTAATATATTTTATTGATTTTTTTTACAGAGAGGAAGAGAGAGGGATAGAAAGTTAGAAACATCTATGAGAGAGAATCATCAATCAGCTGCCTCTTGCACACCCCCATTGAGGATGTGTCCGCAACCAAGGTACATGCCCTTGACCAGAATCGAACCCAGGACCTTTCAGTCTGCAGGCCGACGCTCTACCCACTGAGCCAAACTGGTTTCGGCGAGAGATTCTATTCTAATTGTAATGAGGAGTCGCCATACTCTATTCCATAGTGATTGCACCATTTTATAGTCATAAGGGTTCTAATTTCTCCACCTCCTTGATAACACTTGCTCTTTTCTGAAGTTTTGGTGTTTTGTTTGTTTGTTTAATATATTTTTATTGATTTCAGAGAGGAAGAAAAAGGGGGAGAGAGATAGAAACATGAATGATGAGAGAGAATCATTAATCGGCTGCCTCCTGTAAGCCCCCCACTGGGGATCGAGCCCACAACCCGGACATACACCCTTGACCGGAATCGAACCTGGGGCCTTTCAGTTCTCAGACCGACACTCTATCCGCTGAGCCAAACCAAATAGGGCTGAGGTTTTCTTTTTTTAATAGTAGCCATCTTAATCGTTGTAGGTCTGATTTGTGATCTTACTCATCCTTTACTATAGAGTGTTGGTGCTGGAATTGCCTTTAAAGACCCTTTGATCTGGCCCCTGAATTGTACATTTTATAGTCCGTAGCTTGAGGTCCTTGTAACTTGCCTAAGGTTCCACCCCCCTCCAACACCCTCCACCCCCACCCCTGCACTGGTCTATGTGGGGAGGATGTTGGTGAGAGAGCGTGAGGCCCCTCCCCGGGGTGTCGCGTAGGAGACCTAAGGCTGTCTGTCCAACCTCAACCTCTGTACTTCTTCTGTCCGGTCACCTGCCCCCTCCCCCCCCAAAAAAAGTTGAAGTCTTTCCATTCTCAGAACAAATAAAGGAACCCACGCCGCTGCCAAGGCCAGGGAGGGAGCCGCAATCCCAGCCCTTTTCACAAGTCTTCAGTTTCAGTTGCCACTAGAGTAGCGTTCAGATAGCCAATCTTGGCTCCTACTCTTTCCTCTCAGCACTCAGGGGTGTAGTGCTCCCTGAACCTGTTTCCTCATTTACCAAATGGGGTTAAAAATAGCCCCTGCCTCACTGGGTTGTTGATAGGGTGAGATGGAAAATGCATGTAGGGCACTCGGCCCGGCATGGTCTGCGGGATAGATGTGCGCTGGAGGAACTGGGGGCGAGCCAGGCCTCGCAGGGTCTGTCGGGCTAGAACCCGTGTCTCCTGACGCCCAGCTCCGTCTCCCCCTGCAGGGGTGCGCTTGTGTCTCCTCGCTGAGGGACTGGGAAAAGTATGCAGGGTGAGGGGGTGCAGAGGCAAAATGAAAAGCCTCTTGCAGACCAGCACGTTGAGGTGCGGGGGCCTCGGTCTTCATTCAGACCCGGTCCAGAAGGAGAAGTGCGATGGCTGAGGCCCAAAGCCCTTAGCGATAGAAACCAAACAAACCCTAATCTCCTCAGCCCCGTGGAGCCCGGCTCTCAACAGCTGAGACAACACTACCCAAGGCTGAGGCCGCAGAGAAAACGGACTAAAGGCAGAGAGGGGTTGGGGACTGCGATTTGAGGGGGGAATCTCAACGGAACTTGGGGTGTAAGCCACCTGGGGTGAATCAGCTTTGTGACTCAGCTCTTCACCACTCTCTTCCCCCGACCCCAAATAGAAGGCAGAGGAAGTAGAGGCAGGCTAGGGTCTCCTGACCAGAGAAGCCTCTCCATCTCCATCTCCATCTCCCCTGTCCTGGATGGTGGGGGGAGGAGGGATGAGGGGAGGGGAGGGGAGGGATGACTGTGTTGTTCGGAGCACCATGGGCTTGGTGTGGTTCCAGGGTTCTTGGAGGAAAAGTGGCTGATGTGCTCGCTCCCTGCTGATTCCACTTCCTCCTCAAGCCCCTGATTCCAGACTCTCTGTGCAGCCAGTCCCTCGGGGCCCTGAAATTCCTGAGCTCTGTTTTCACCTTGCAGCACTGGGAAGTCTTCCAGAAGGTGACGGAGGTCTTCATCCTGGTGCCTGCGCTGCTGGGGCTGAAGGGGAACCTGGAGATGACCCTGGCCTCGAGGCTGTCCACCGCAGTGAGTGTCCTGGCCGGGAGGGCCGGGCATGCAGGATCCGGGATGGGAGCTCGCTGCCGGCCTCCTCGGCGGAGCGTGGGGCCGGGGTGGGCAGGTGTCGGGAGATCCCGGGCGGGGTGTCCTGCCCCTGGCAGGGGCTCCCCGCCCGAGTGGTTCCCAGGCTCGGTTTCTGGATGCCTCAGCCATCCCTGGACTCTTGCCCCACCCCCTGTTTTGCAACCCGCCTCAACTCGTGACTGTTTGTGCAGCTTTGACAGGCAAGCATCATGCTGGTCCCTCCACCTGCACAGACGGGGGCCGCCTCTGATCTCCAGCCCTGCTCTGCAGCTGGGCCGGAGCAGAGCCAGGCCTGCCCGCCTCTCCCGTCCCATTCCCTTCCCCCCCGGCTCCGGAGGAGTAGACGGGAGGGGAGCTCATCCCTCCCGCCGCCGCCCACAACCCCTTCCAGCAGCCGTGAGGGTTCCCAGGCCGAACCAGATACAGGGCCATGGGGCAGGAGGTGGGAGGCCATCAGGCTCAGGAGGCAGGGGGACCAGGTGGCAGGGAGGTCCCCGCATGGCCACAAGCCTGGAGAAGGCAGCAGAGAGAAGTGGTAGCCAGCCTAGTCGGCCCCAGCTTGCCCCGCTCCTGGCCTCCTGCGCCTCCTCCCTCCTTCCCAAACACACTTGCGGCCACAGTCCTGCACCAGCAGCTAACCTTCCCTTCGTTAGGACAGCAAGCTGGCTTCAGAGCCGGGGGTCCACCGGGCCATTCTAACCTGTGCAGGAATGGGCTGTCCCGGTGAGCAGGGCAGAGGGTGGACTCTGGGGTGGGCAGAGGTAGGGAGCAGCTCTCCTGGGAGGAGGAGACTGCCTTAGGAGCCCCTTCCTGCCACCACCCAGCCATAGGAGCTCAAGGCGCTCCTTCCCTCTCACTCTGACATACACACACACACACACACACACACACACACACACACACACACACCGCCCCGTCCTGCTTCACGCTCCACGGGGTCATGTTCTAGCCCCGGGGTCTCAGGGCACATGCACTGCTTCCTGAGCCAGTCGGAGGCTAATGGTCGGAGCTGCAGGCCTTTCCCAGCCTGGAGCCCCAGCCCCCGTCCTCCCTCTCCCAGGCCAACATCGGGCACATGGACACCCCCAAGGAGCTCTGGCGGATGATCACCGGGAACATGGCGCTCATTCAGGTAAGACGGCAGGAAGCGGAGGGACCGGGCTGAGCATCCTCCTTGGTCCGGACGAAAAGCCGGGGCAGCCCGGCTGGGCCCCGGGTGAAGCTCCGGCGTCCTGCCGAGCTGGCTTCTCCGAAAGCAGCTTGAGGAGGCAACCAGGTCTCCCAGGAAACTCGGCATCTCAGCGTCCGTTCTCGGCTCCCAGTGCCCCGGGGCTCGTGTCCCCACAGATCAGACCCCGAACACCGGGGCGCTGAACTGTCCTTGACCGCCCTTGTCTCCCGTCCCCGTGAGGCCCACGCCTTGCCTCTGGGCTGAAGTCCTGGGCGCCATTGACCCTCACCCCAGCCCCCGGAGGAACACTCATTCCACCAGTAACATGGCCCGGGCTCCTGCGGGGTGCGCTGCCCAGCACGAGTGTCCGGTGTGAAGCTAAATAAACAAAGACATCCTTCCCGCTTGGGAGGACCGGACAGTCCTGCCCCACCTGCCGCCCGGGTGCAGAGGGCCAGGACAAGGGCTCAGCTAAGAAGCTCTCTGCTCCCAGTGCTCTCCAGTTACCCCTCCCCCCCCCAGGTGCAGGCCACAGTGGTGGGCTTCCTGGCGTCCATTGCAGCTGTCGTCTTTGGCTGGATCCCTGACGGCCATTTCAGCATCCCGCATGCCTTTCTGCTGTGCGCCAGCAGTGTGGCCACGGCCTTCATTGCCTCCCTGGTACTAGGTAAGGAGGGAAGGGGAGGGGAGGACGGTGCGAGGGGAAGGGACCAGGGAGCTAGCTGCCCAGGGCTGTCAACTGGGTCCGGCACCTCCAGTCTCTCCTTTCTGTTGCTCCCCCTTTACCTCTTACCCTTACCTTTCCTGGCTCCTCTCCCTCCTCTCCAGGTATGATCATGATTGGGGTCATCATTGGCTCTCGAAAGATTGGGATCAACCCAGACAACGTGGCCACTCCCATTGCTGCCAGTCTGGGCGACCTCATTACCTTGGCACTGCTTTCAGGCATCAGCTGGGGACTCTACCTGGAGCTGGGTGAGGCTGTGGCTTCCGCGGGTGTGAGCCGGGTGGCCTCCTGGGTGGGGTTGGGAGAGATGGTTAGCGTGTATGCAGATGGGTAAGCATCTCTTCCGTGTTCTTTATTTGGCTGGAATACAGCTGTAATAACTCCCCACCTTAAAGAATTGAAGTTCAGTGCTTACCTCAGATTCATGCAGGCAGCAGGGGCAGGATAGGAAGTGCCAGAGAAATGTGCATATTCCTGCTGTATTATTGCTCCCCTTGGAGGGGTAAGGTGTGCAGGGAAAAGGAAGGGAACAGAAGGCTGGAATCTGCTTGCAAAATGGAGAAGGTTGGGGGGAAGATAGTGATTTTGGGGGATCAAAGCAAGAAATCTAGAATCTGGTCTCGGCCCCTTATGAGTCCAGGGCTGGGGAAGCTTTCAACCTTGGTTTTCTCACCTACACAAGGGAAAAGGCTGGCCCCACCGCTGTGGCCCCATCTCCTGGGCTCACGGTGAGAATCAAACGGGGTGATACATTTCCGGGCATCTAGGTGGGGTCGCCGTTGATGTGTTGGGATGTTGGCAGGTTCAGCCGGGGGGAGGCTGGGAAGAGGGAGCCACGGCGCTCACCTCCGTCTGATCTCTGCTCCTCAGAAAACTGGAAATACATCTACCCCCTGGTGTGCGCCTTCTTCGTGGCCCTGCTGCCTGTCTGGGTGGTGCTGGCCCGCCGGAGCCCGGCCACCAGGGAGGTGCTGTACTCGGGCTGGGAGCCCGTCATCATCGCCATGGCCATCAGCAGGTAGGCCTGGGCCGTGGGTGCGTACCCCCGCCCGCCCCCCACCACAGACCCCCTGAAGAGAGGGAGCTCGGCACAGACCCTGGAAATGCCTTCCGTGGGGTGTCCGGCACATGTCCTTCTGCTACAAATGACAGAAACCGTCTGAGAGGGTTTCATTGAAAATCAGAATGCATTGGCTCAGGGAACTAAAAAGGCACAGCTGGATTCAGGAGCAGAAATTATACCATCCGGGCCCCAGTATTTGCTATTCCTCGGCTCTGCGTTTCCCTGTGCGGGCCTGCAGTTCCGGGTTTATACTTTTCTACTTGTCCTAATTTGGTGGCAAGAGAGATTCTTCCTCTCAACAATTTCACGAAGTCGCGTTATAAAGTTTCATTGGGAAAAAAATAATAAATAACATTTCATTGGCTCTCCTTCAGTCACATGATTATTCCCGAACCAATCACTGTGGCCTTGGGGATGTGAGGCTTTGATTGGATGAATTTGGAGTAATGCCGTGGGAACCACAGTGAAGGAGTTTGAGAGAGACCATCCCCTGAGGAAAGGGCAATAAATGCTGAACAGGTAGAACCGCAGAGGTTCTCACAAGCAGGCTGTCCTATGGATGGCGCCTCTAGCCAGCTTGGGAGGTGGGTGCCATCAGCTTGGTCAGGGGGCACTGTGACAGTCCAATGTTAGGAGCAGCAGCTGGTTCTGGCAAAAGAAGCAAGGACGGGGAGACTCCTGGGAGCCATCTTGCTTTGCCCATGCCAGTGGGGCCTGTCCCTCTCAGACCAGGGACTGGAACGGAACCCTTTAATGGCCTTTGTGTCCTTTTGTCTTTGTAGTGTGGGAGGCCTCATCTTGGACAAGACTGTCTCGGACCCCAACTTCGCAGGGATGGCTGTCTTCACACCGGTGATTAACGGTGAGGCTTGGCCTCAGCTGCCGGGGGAACGGGGAGCGCAGAAGAGGGTTTGGAGGCTTTGCCTCAGCCAGGGTTGTAGCAGGCAAGAGAATCCAGCTCAGCTAGTTCAAGACCTGAATGAAGGGGCTTCTCCCAGAAGTGAGAGCCAATAGGACCAACAAGAGATGTTGAGGCATCCAGAGACGAGCAGCAACAGGAAGCCCTGGTTCTCACGGGGCGAGGGGAGAAAATAGTGCCAGAAGCCCAGAGAGAGCCCTCCTCGGCCCCCAGCAGGGATCAGCCACAGCCACAAAGCAGAGAGGGGGCAGGAAAGAAATGCCTGGCCTCGCTCTCTCCTCCCTCCCTTTCTGACCACCTACTCGTGCCTCCTGTTGAACAAATCTAAATAGAAGCACCATCCCGGAAGGCTGGGTGATTCAGTTTGTAGAGCCAGCCTCGCAGGGCCCAGAGCAAGGCCGAGGGGAGCAGGGAAAAGGTTGGGATGGGGTGCCAAAGAGAGTAAGCACAGTTCCTGGGTACCGGATTCCAGAGCGCAGAGCTCAGACCTGACACTTGACATTGGTTACTAGAACCATCGGGTGCCTGGGTCTGCTCGGCGCTTTGGAGAGGGCCCCAGGCAAGCAGGGCCTTGTCCCCTGGGCTGTGTGCGACAGCAGGTGCACACACTGCGCGGCTGGAGAAGCCGGGCTTCCTGAGTCCACAGATCCGCCCGTGTCCCTTCTGCACGCGCAGCCACACCGGGGCGCCTGAGTCTCCCCCATCTCCAGAGCAGGGGGATGGGAGGATTGGAAGACTCCTGGAATGGGGATAGTAGGTTGTCTTTGTCTCTCTTCCCAGTGTCTCTCTCTCCTCCTGGGGACTCGTCCCTCCCCCCGTGTCTAAGGCCTTTTGTCTCCGCAGGTGTTGGGGGCAATCTGGTGGCCGTGCAGGCCAGCCGCATCTCCACCTTCCTCCACATGAACGGAATGCCAGGGGAGAACTCCGAGCAGGCCCCTCGCCGCTGCCCCAGTCCTTGCACCACCTTCTTCAGTCCTGGTAATGGCAGAGCCCCCACCTCCTGGTCCAGCCCAGCCCTGAGGGGAGGGTCAGCAGTCAGTGAGCTTCACTGAGGAGCCAGCGGGGCCCAGATACCAGCTGTCAGAGAGGGCACAGCCCCGGCAGGAAGGCTCTCCTTTCCTGAGAACCCCTGGGGGTGGGGACCACGGGATGGAGAGGTAGAGGCAGTCAGCCGTCTGCTGCCCTGGAGTGTAGCGTAGTACCTCCTGATTTTGGAAGACCTTCGGGGCCAGATGTCCTCCTCACCCCTCCTCTTCCTCCGCCCCAGATGTGAATTCTCGCTCGGCCCGGGTCCTCTTCCTTCTCGTGGTTCCAGGACACCTGGTCTTCCTCTACACCATCAGCTGTATGCAGGGAGGGCATACCACGCTCACACTCATCTTCATCGTCTTCTACATGACGGCCGCACTGCTCCAGGTACCGACTGGCAGGGCCCCGGGGCCGGGCTGCCCCGCAGGGGTGGGAGGGGAGCCCCAGGCCTGGCCCATCAGACACTCCGCACCGCTTTCTCCGGGACTGGACGGCGGATAGACACTGGACAGGGGCTTAGACCAGCCATGGGCAAACTACGGCCCGCGGGCGGGATCCTGCCCGTTCGGCTGTTCTATCCGGCCCGCGGAGCCGAAAGAGCCGAGGGTTCTCTTGCTCTCCCCTCCGCTCCTTCACCAGCAGCCCAAGAGGAGAGTGCCAGCATGGTCAGGTTGCTTTTGTTCCGGCCCTCCGGTCCAGTTTAAGAACCCCTTGTGGCCCTCGAGTCAAAAAGTTTGCCCACCCCTGGCTTAGACGCAGAGGCTGTAGCGCCAGCGGAGTCACGAACACGCTGTGTGACTGGCCCAGTGGCAGAATGGTCTCTGAGGCCAGTGACGGGGGTGTGTTTGTAAACTGAGAGGAGGGTTTCAGCAGGTGGCTGTAGGGCGCTGAGCAGGTGCGCTCTGGCCACAGAGCCCCGAGTGGCTCTGCTTTGCATGCTGGGCTTCCTCAGGAGATTTCACGTGAATGAAGGGTTTCCTGGCCTGAGAAACTGTGGAAACCACCATGCTTGATCCTCTGCAGGATCCTGTCCAGCCTGGCCATTCTCTGACATTCTCCCTTGTTGTGTTATTACATTTTCCAACATGTTATTTAGAAATAATTATACATTCACAGAAAAGTGGGGGGGGGGGGGAAATGTACAGAGAAACCACATGTACTATCCACCAGTCTCCGCCAGCGTACCCTCTTACATGAGTATAATACGATGTCAAAAGCAGGAAATCACAGCTGATACAATACACAGCTTATTCAGGTTGCACTTGTTTTACATGCACTCGTGTGTGTGTGTGTGTGTGTGTGTGTGTGTGTGTGTGTAACTTTGTGCAGTGTTATCACATGTGTAGCTTGTAACCACCACAAAGTCAAGACACAGACTGGTCCATTAGCACAGGCTCCCTCACGCTGCCTCTTTGTAACCACACTCATCCTAATTATTACATTTTAAACTTGTAGAGATTTTTTTTAATAGGTAATAATAGTCACATTACAGTTCAAACATTTTTTAATTATTTTTAAAATATATTTTATTGACTTTTTATAGAGTGTAAAGGAGAAGGATAGAGAGTTAGAAACATCCACCAGCTGCCTCCTGCACACCCCCCACTGGGGACGTGCCGGCAACCAAGGTACATGCCCTTGACTGGAATCAAACCTGGGACCTTCCGGTCCACAGGCTGACACTCTGTCCCAGCCGTGGGCAAACCACGGCCCTCGGGCCGGATCCAGCCCGTTTGGCTGTTCTATCTGGCCCTCGGAGCCGAAAGAGCGGAGGGTTCTCTTGCTCTCCCCTCCGCTCCTTCACCAGCAGCCCAAGATGAGAGTGCCAGCGTGATCAGGTTGCTTTTGTTCCGGCCCTCCGGTCCAGTTTAAGAACCCATTGTGGCCCTCGAGTCAAAAAGTTTGCCCACCCCTGCTCTATCCACTGAGCCAAACCGGTTTCGGCTACAGTTCAAACATTTTAAAGGTTCATAGTGAAACCTCAATGAAAGGTCTTCTCTGCCCCCCACCCCTACTCCCAGCCACCCATTTCTTTTCCTCTCAGGCCATCCATGTATCCTTTCTTTTTATTTTTTTTATTTTATTGATTTTTTACAGAGAGGAATAGAGAGTTAGAAACTCTCTATTGATGAGAGAGAAATATTGATCAGCTGCCTCCTGCACACCTCCCACTGGGATTGTGCCTGCAACCAAGGTACATGCCCTTGACCAGAATCGAACCTGGGACTTTTCAGTCCACAGGCCGACGCTCTATCCACTGAGCCAAACCGGTCAGGGCTGTATCCATTTTTTTATATACCCTCCCAGCTGTTTCAAATATAAACAAGCAATCATATCTATTTTTCTTACTTTCCTCTTCCTTTTACACACAGGTAGCCCTGCTTTTTTCACATAACTACGTGTCTGTCGCAGAGCTCATTCCACACCAACATGTAAAGAGAAGAGCACCCTGACACTCTACAGCTGCATTCTGTTCTGTTCTGGGGATGCACCCTAATTCCATTTAACCAGGCCCTACTGGCCATCCCTTATCCCTGCGCCCCTGACCCCCGCCTTGAGAAAGGCTGTGTGTGTGTGTGTGTGTGTGTGTGTGTGTGTGTGTGTGTGTGTTTTGAGACATCTTGGCAAGGGCCGGGCAGAGAATCCACCAAATGCAGTTTCCCCGAAGCAGTCACCCAGGTCACCACATTCCCTTGGGAGTGTCTGAGGCTGGAGGTTAGCCCTCGGCCTGTGTAAGCCTCAGCCCATTAGCCCTCTCTGCCCGCTTCTCCAGGCCCGTGGAGGGCACCGCCTGGCACCTGTCCCCGAAAGGTTCTTCCTGATCCTTTGCTGCCTCCTCAGCCATGTGTGTGTCCCGGGGCCTGTTCGGGGCTGGAATGCAGGGACAGCTGCTGCCATTCCTTTCCCCTGCACGTCCTGAAGTCCTCCTGCTGTGGTCTTTATTTGGGGCTCTGCTGAAAAGGGTGTGAAGTTATTGGGGGGGAGGGGCTGGCCCTCACCAGGGTCAGGGCAGGGCCACGGCCACAGGAGTACAAGGCAGCTGTGAGGGGAGGGGGGCTGGGAAGGGGGCTGGAACTGCAAGCACCTGCCCCCCCCCCCCCCCCCCCCCGAGAGAAGACAGGAGAACAACCAAGTTTGCCTAAAAATAGGTATCAACTCTAGTTTCTTTATCCTGCAAGAGTCTCTGCTTCCCGCATCTGAGCCCCTGAGGGCCGGATTTACATACCACAGCATTTGCAAAGTACGGTCAAGAGTAAAACCTCCTGAATGACTGTGCTGGAGCCTTCCCGTCAGAACCCATTTCATTCTCACCCGGTGCAGTGGTTTGGGGACCCCACATGTCAGCAAGGGTGCAGAGCCCAGAAGAGTGGGCCTGCCCATCGCTTCTAAATGCATTTCCAGCTTAAACGTGCGTGTGAATCTTGTTAAAATGCAGACTCTGATTTAGGAGATTAGGGGGGGGGGGGGAGAGAGTGCTGAGACTGCATTCGAGCAAGCTCCCAGCTGCTGTCCATGCTGCTGGTCTGGGCCCACTAGCAGGGCAGAGTTCTAATCCAGACCCTTCTCCGTTGTCTGTGGTAATGGCGGGAACGCCAGGGCACAGAGAAATCGCCGCAGCAGATAATCCCAAGTGTCTTTTGAATTGCTATGCACTCTCTGATTTCTACTTAGCAGACTTGTTCGTGATTCTGCTCTGCTAAGAATAACACTAAAACACATCGCATGCTTTGAGCCCACCGCAGCAGAACGGGAGGGGTCAGGAGGAAGCCAGCCTGGGGTAATCAGCTGCTACCCAGACGGCTGTGCGGTGCGGACAGCAGTCTCAAACGCTGTTCTTATTCCGCTCGGCTCCGGGGGAGGAAGTCCCGCTGTGATAGCCAACTCCTGCCCCTGCCCCCTGCCCCTGCCAAGCTCCTCCTGGAGACGCCAGCATGGCGGGGGTTAGAGTGACCGAGGATAGGATGACCTAGAATTAGAGGCAGGGGGACTTCATCAGGGAGCAGAATGCAATGCCGATGTGGGTGACCCCGCAGACAGAGCACCTTCCTTTCTAAAGGGTCACATTGTGCCAGTCGTCCGTTCATGGCGGTAACTGTGGGTGGCGAACAGAGAGGTCCTAGCATCAGGACTGTGGAGAGCCAGGCCTTGTGATGCAATGCATGGGTCCGATCCAGTGGCCTTGGGCTCCCCCTGGCGAGAGGGGGGCCCCTAGACCGAACCCTTCTGTCTCCCCAGGTGCTGATCCTCCTGTACATCGCTGACTGGATGGTGCACTGGATGTGGGGCCGGGGCCTGGACCCCGACAACTTCTCCATCCCGTACTTGACCGCTCTGGGGGACCTGCTCGGCACGGGGCTCCTCGCCCTCAGCTTCCACGTCCTCTGGCTCATTGGGGACCGAGACACGGACGTCGGGGACTAGCCTGGTCACTCCACCCTCTCCCCGCCCTCTGCACTTTCTTCATGTCCCCCTCCTCCCACCCCACTCCGCACTCCCACCTCTTTCTAGGACTTCACTTTGATACCGAATTCTCATTATTTTCAATGGGAATTTTTATACATTGAGCCAAGTTTGTACAGCAAAATTTTTTCAGGCAGGACAGAGGGACCGAGGCAAGCAGTACCAGTAGATGTTTGAGACCATCACCAAGTGCAATTTCATGGTGGGTGCCTCCGGGTGAGCTGGATAGGGGCAGGGTTCTCGACTGGGATCTGGAAGGGAGCATGTTTGGGCAAACTTAGCTGTGGCCCTAATGAGAAACCCTTGGTGAGTTGGCTCTGGTGTTTTCCTTTTCTTCTCTCTCTCTCTCTCTCTCTCTCTCTCTCTCTCTCTCTTTTTCCCCTCCCCCCCTTTTTTTTGGTGGAACAGAGGGATAAGTATCCCCCCCGACCCTTCCCCTCAAAAACACATACACACTTCTTCTAGAAATGGACCAACTTCAAAGCAGGAGTCAACTGCTGTTGGCTCCATATAATCCTAGCTCTGTTCTCTGCCCTCTGGACCTGGGCATTCTCTCTCAGAGAGACTAAGGTGGACTGGCTATTCAGATTGTGCACGTGCCCCTGACCCCAGTAAGCACCAGTGATTTTTTTGCAATTGATTGTCACATTCAGGAAGAAATGACCGGTGGCCTGGCTTCCTTGTGGACTCCTGTTCACCCACAGGTTCGCCAAGATCTGTATCCTCTCTGGGCCCAGGGGACCAATCCTTTCTCTCTGTTCAACCTCCATCTCTAATTGCCTCTAAGCACTAACTTCTCCCAGAGGTGACCAGATTGGGTTCCAAGGTTAGGGTCAGGGACGGGTACGTGGAGAATGGTTGGGAGGTGGAGGGCCACGGGGATGTCTCGCCGCTGAGGACACATGGTCACGCGGCCACCTTAAGACTGCCACTTCATAAAATCCCTCCTTCTGTCACGTCGTGGCAGTGAGTTGTCCTCTCGCTTGGCTTCTGCCCACGTTCACCACTCATTCATTTACCCCTTCAACAAGTACACTGCCTCCCCACGAGGAGTGCTGCTGCCTCCATGGTCTGAAACATCCATTGATGAGTGCCTACTGCGTGTCAGGTGCTGCCAGGCGCTGACCAGCCAGTGGGAAGGGAAATACAGCTCCAGCCTCACCTCATTCCCCAGGTAAAGCCCACAGGCTCTCTCGTTTCCGAGCTGTGTTTGCATCTGTATCACCACGCCAGGTTATGCCTCTGGGTCTCCCTCCAGGTGCCACCTGGGTAAAATGCTGACCCCAGCTACCGCTCCTCACCTCTCCTGCCCTCTGCCCGTCCTCACCAGCCACCCAGAAAAAGGATTCAGAACTAGTAGACTTAGACATCAACTAGCTGCCTCTACTTTTCTCTGCCTAGCCCAAGGTTAGGAGAACACCGGAGCCTTTATCTTACCCACATGTGACTCTGAACAGATGGGAAGTCTGTCCACACACATGTACAAATCTGGGCGTTTTGGATGCAGGTTTTTTTCTAGCCTTCCTATCCACAGCCTTCCCAGAAACCCTCCCCTCCCCTCTGTCACCTAAAGGACCCACCTCCGGGGAAAGGCGAAGGAATGACCTTGTCTCTTACCAGCACCATGCCTTAGCCAGGAACTGGCCCTGCACCTCCAGACTCTGTCTTCTCGCTCCCTCCATTCCCACCCTGGCCACCTAGTGGAGCTAGAACCTTAGACTTGGAAGGAATCGTAGAGGTTGTCCAGTTGGAATGGCATCCCGCAGAGTTCATTAACACCAGCCTGGGCTTGTCTCTGCTCCACCCCCACCCTCTGTCTCTAAACATTTGCACACACTCTACTTGTACAGGCACCAAAACCAACTCCCCCGCCCCTGAAGCTGTGCCCTGTGCTCCCCAGGAACCCCTGCCCAGTCCCTCACCCCTTCCCCATCTCGGCCAGGCTGCCCGGGATGCCCCGGAGCTCCTTCCTTTGCTGAGGAGGCAGGGGGGTGGGCGCGCCCCCAGTCCTGAGTGCGCGGGCAGAGGGAGGGCTGTGGGGTGAGACGGCACGAAAACGAAGTTGACTTCCATGGAAGATCCATTTATTTTCCCCGATTGCACAAACCGCATGTACTTTCGGCCCGGCTGCAAGGAAGCGACATTGGTTTACTCTTGTACCCTTAAAAAGTTACAGAACTGTGTCTTAAGAGAATTATTTATAGTCACTATAACTGATTTGACAGATGTCGACATAACTGATAAATTATATTTGGTAAATAAAGAGGACGTTTATTTAGGTGGTTGGTTCCTGTGTGTCTCGTCCAGAAGCAGCTTCAAAAAAAAAGACAAATGAAATCAGCTTCAGCTGTGGTTTGGGGCCCCTCTGTTGTCCCACCTTCCTCAGACGTGGAAAGGGGCCAAGAAATGGAGCATCTCGCCCTGGCTGGTGTTGCTCAGGGGTTAGAGCATCGGCCCGCTCACCGAAGGGTCTTGGCTTCAATTCCTGGTCAAGGGCTTGTAGATGGGTTGCAGATTCCATCCCCGGCCCTGGTTGGGATGCAGGCGGGAGGGAGGCAGCCGACCAACGTCTCTCATCTGGATGCTCCTCCTCCTCCCTCTTCCCCTGTCTTCCATTCTTCCTAAAAATCAATGGGAAAATATCCTCAGGTGAGGATTAACAGAAGAAGAAACATCTCTGAAATACAGAGCTCTGTGATAGAAAACATACATCAGTCATTGAGAAGCAATCGGTGTAGTGACCTGGGGTCGCAGTATTTTGCCAACAGGTTCAGATTACCTCCTGAAGGGTACCCTTTGGTCAAAATAATAATTGTTACTTGTTGAATATTTACTCTATGCCTTTACCTGTAAGCCCTTAGAAAATGTACGATGGACTGCAAAGGGTTTGGAGTCAGGCCTTAGTTCAAATCCCAGCTCCTCTGTTAGTGTTTGTGTGAGTTTGACCAAGGTATTTGCCCTCTCTGAACTTTAGTGTCCTCATCCGTACTAAAACCTATTTCATCAGATTATTGGGAGACTTCATTGAGACAATACACATGAAATACTAAAAGTGCCCAGCACAGCCCTAACCCGTTTGGCTCAGTGGATAGAGCGTCGGCCTGTGGGCTGAAGGGTCCCGGTTCGATTCCGGTCAAGGCCATGTACCTTGGTTGTGGGCACATCCCCAGTTGGGGGTGTGCAGGGGGTAGCTGATCAATTTTTCTCTCTCATCGATGTTTCTATCTTTCTCCCTCTCTGTAAAAAAAAAAAATCAATAAAAAATATATTTTTTAAAGAATACCCAGCACATAGTAAACCCAAAAATACTAGTCAATGTTAAGGAGGGGGAGGAGGCTAAGGACTAGGCAGTGTGGGCACAGTGGCCATAGGTATAAAATGAAGGCGGCTACAGGAGCAAGCAGGTGAGAAGGACACAGCCAGGTCTGGAGGATCGGGGAACTCTTGGAGGAAGCCTGGAGAACCAGGGGTTGGGAAGTGGTAAAGGAAGAGCCATCTGTAGGGGAACCATAGCAGGGAGTGAGCCTGGTTTTGGGGAAGCTACAAATAGTTCCATTGCCATCTCCATAACTAGCCTTTTCCCCCAGCTTCATTGAGGTATAACTGACAAATCATAACATTTAAAGTGTATAAGGTGATGTTTGATATACATTGTGAAAAGAGTCCCCCATCGAGTTAATTAACACATCCATTACTTTCCATATTTACTCCCTCTCCTTACTTTTTTTTAAAATATATTTTTATTGAATTCTGACAGATAGGAAGAGAGAGGGATAAAGAGTTAGAAACATTAATGAAAGAGAATCATCTATCAGCTGCCTCTTGCACACCTCCTACTGGGGATGTGCCCGCAACCAAGGTACATGCCCTTGATCGGAATCGAACCTGGGACCTTTCAGTCCCCAGGCCGACGCTCTACCACTGAGCCAAACCAGTTCTGGCCCTGTCCTTATTTTTATTTATTTTTTTTTCCAAATTTTTAAAAAATATATTTTATTGATATTTTACAGAGAGGAAGGGAGAGAGAGATAGAGAGCTAGAAATGTCAATGAGAGAGAAACATCGACCAGCCGCCTCCTGCACACCCCCCACCGGAGATGTGCCCGCAACCAGTGTACATGCCCTTGACCGGAATCGAACCTGGGACCCTTCAGTCCGCAGACCAACGCTCTACCATTGAGCCAAACCGGTTTCGGCCCTGTCCTTATTTTTAATGACATTTAAGAAATGGCAATTCATGACAAGCCTGAGCTCTAGTACTAACTTTTTTTTTTTAATATATTTTATTGATTTTTCACAGAGAGAAAGGGAGAGGGATAGAGAGCTAGAAACATCGATGAGAGAGAAACATCAATCAGCTGCCTCTTACACACCCCCTACTGGGAATGTGCCCGCAACCAAGGTACATGCCCTTGACCGGAATCAAACCTGGGACCTTTCAATCTGCAGACTGACGCTCTATCCACTGAGCCAAATCGGTTTCGGCTCTAGTACTAACTCTTCAAAGCAGCAATATTAATAGGCTATTAAGGGTTTAATGGAAAGAGGACAATTGCATGTTGGTTACTATTCACATGATATTTTTATGCATATAATGTTTTAATATTCAGTATATTATACTGTACAGTATCTATAATAATAAAGTCATAATGTGCTAATTAGACCAGACAACCTTCAGATGAAGCCACAGCGGCAGGGGGCTGAGTCCTTTGCACGAAGTTTGTGCATCAGGCCTCTAGTACTTTTTTTTTCATTTTTAAAAAAATTTATTAAGGTATTATATGTGTACATAGCTTACCATTGGCCCCCCACACACACCTCCCATACATGCCCTCCCTCCCCAGAGTTCTGTGTTCGTTGGTTGTACTTATATGCATGCATACCAGTCATTCGGTTGATCTCTTATCTCCCCCAGGTCTCCTTCCCCTCCCCGCTGTCATTTGACAGTCTGCTTGTTTTTTGTTTTGTTTTGTTTTTAAATATATTTTTATTGATATTTTTACAGAGAGGAAGGGAGAGAGATAGAGAACTAGAAACGTCGATGAGAGAGAAACATCAACCAGCTGCCTCTTGCACACTCCCTACTGGGGATGTGCCCGCAACCAATGTACATGACCCCGACCGGAATAGAACCCGGGATCTTTCAGTCCGCAGACCAATGCTCTACAATCGAGCCATACCGGTTTCGGCAGGCCTCTAGTACTTTTAAATAATGGCATCATTTACAACCTCAAAGGTATCTCTAGTGATTGCAGGGTAGATATTATCGCCATTTTATGAGGGAGATAACTGAGGCTCCGAGGAGTGAAATGTCTTGCCCCAGGACCTCTAGTCACACCCAGGTCTCTCTCAGCCTGGGGCCCTCGCTCCATGCCTCCAGCCCAATGAACCCGCTGACCCAGTAGCCCTGCACACCCCCATACACTCCTGAAATGATCAGCGGTATGGTGCCTCTTTGTTTTGTTCACGAGACACCTTGAATTACGGCAGAATGTTCATTGTCTACAGACATAGTGTCTTCCAGGGGGCATTGGAAAACATGCCACCCCCGTGCCCGCCTCCCTCTCAGGATATTTTTACAACATAATTACAGGCAACACTGCCAGCCCTGCCATCAGCCAGCTGATGGTCTCCTCAAGTTTGCTGTCTTCTCCAGCTAAAGTTCAGAAGCTGAATAAAGCACAGTATAGTACTGTTTTCTGCACAAAACTGTATTTTATTACACTAATTAAATATAAGCGTCCAGGAAAATGTCTGCCTTGGAAAATCTAAAAACTAAAAAACAAACAAGCAAACAAAACCCACCTGAAACTAGGAAATAGAAATTCCAAAAAAGTGAGGATAGCTTGGCCAGCCTGAAAGAAATTTAAACACCATTTAAAGAAAGACTTTGTGGCTATGTTCATGCTTAGTTCAGTGTGGATAACTAATACCACTTCGCTATTGCTGATTTTTTAAGCTAAAATAAAAATAATTCTAAAATAAGTTTAAATGTTGTGTCATTCAGTGTGTGGTATAAATGCCTTATTTTGAACATTCTAGAACAAATTCCTTATTTTGATCATTATAGAAATTATTTTCTCTTTGTCCCTATTAAAGAAATGTTGACAAGTAGATAGAGAACATTGCTTTATTTATTTTTTTGAAAAGACAACATTCATCTTTTTAAAAATATATATATATATATTTTATTGATTTTTTTTACAGAGAGGAAAGGAAAGGGATAGAGAGTTAGAAACATCCATGAGAGAGAAACATCAATCAGCTGCCTCCTGCACACTCACCACCGCAACCAAGGTACATGCCCTTAACTGGAATCGAACCTGGGATCCTTCAGTCCACAGGCCGATGCTCTATCCACTGAGCCAAACTGGTTGGGGCAGAACATTGCTTTAAAGGAGCTCCAAATGGTGGCCTGCCTGGGACGGCCACATGTTTATCTGCCCGTGACTACCACAGCTGTCACATGTGTGACTTCCACGTACATACCTAGGTTGTTGAGTACCTCAATTACTCAGAAATAAAGTTTTTGGTATTTAGGCATTAGAAATCCATGGAAAGGGAAACTAAAGCTTTCAGAAAATAAATAACCTATTAGAATTGTCAAATATGGAATATTAACTAAGATCTCTCAATTGCCAGGCAAAAAAAAAACAAAAAAAAAACAAAACCACAAATCATCCTTCCATACAGGTTCAGGAAGGTAGAAGAAGATGTTACCATTGTCTGAGGTATTTGGGGGAACCACTCCCAAACCAGGGGGTGCAGCTACTGATCCTTCTCCCTTATAACTGCCATGCTACGGAAGACAGACCGTGTGTCACATTCGCCCCACCCCCTCCCCACTCCCACCTCCCCACACCACCACCACACACACACACTTCTATGTTCTCTCTTGCTTTGCTTAGCATCTAGGTTAGTTTTTTTTTTTCCTGTATCAGAGTCAAAGCTGGCAGTCAAAGCTGAAACCTCTGGGACAATCCCCCAGGGCCTGGCTAGAATCCCCCTACTCCAACCAGACACCACTGCCAGGCTGCCTTCTCCAATCAAGACAGATTTTTTTTTTTAAGCCAATAAGTAAAAATCCTGTTGTCCACTTTTGGAATGTGGAAACACAGAAAACACACTGCGGATGCTATACTCTCCTTCTCACAAGTCTCCCTAGTCTCTTCACGCAGCTTAATTTTTAAAATAACAATTAAGGCCGAGACTGGTTTGGCTCAGTGGATGGAGCGTCGGCCTGCGGACTGAGGGGTCCCGCATGTGCCTTGGTTACGGGCACATCCTCAGTAGGGGGGTGTGCAGGAGGCAGCTGATCGATGTTTCTCTCTCATCGATGTTTTTGGCTCTCTGTCCCTCTCCCTTCCTCTCTGTAAAAAGTCAATAAAATATATTTTAAAAAATAATAATAACAATTAAGCACAAGCTTTAGAGGTAGACAAACATAGATTTGAATCCCAGCTCCCTTAGCTGGCCGTAGTAATTAGCCTCTTCTGATCCCCAATTGTCCCATTTGCAGAATGGGATAATAATGCTTTTACTCTCTCCCTCCCCCCCTCCTTTCTCTCTCTCCCTCCTCCCGCACTCATCCCTCCCTCCTAGTATGTGCCCTAACCAGGAATCAAACCGTGACCTCCTGGTTCATAGGTCAACACTTAACCAGTGGAGCCATGCCAGCCAAGTTACACTCAGTTTTTTTAAACTAAAATTTCCCCTCCAGCTTCCACCCTCTTCCTATCTTGTTTCCCTGGTCCTTCTTTAGGGTGGCAAGGAGGTCATCCATGGAAGGAGACAAATGTGGCAACAAAAGCAGTAAAAACTAGTTTGATGCTTTCCCTATCAGGGCGGGGGAACCTTTGTTCTACCAAGGACCATTTGGGTGTTTATAACATCCTTCGAGGGCCATACAAAATGATCAACTTAAAAATTAGCCGGCTAGCCAAAACCGGTTTGGCTCAGTGGATAGAGCGTCGGCTTCCGGACTGAAGGGTCCCAGGTTCGAGTCCAATCAAGGGCATGTGCCTTGGATGCGGGCACATCCCCAGTAGGAGGAGTGCAGGAGGCAGCTGATCGATGATTCTCTCTCATCGATGTTTCTAACTCTCTATCCCTCTCTCTTCCTCTCTGTAAAAACTCAGTTAAATATTTGCCAAAACCAGTTTGGCTCAGTGGTAAAGCATCGGTCTTCGGACTGAAAGGTCCCGGGTTCGATTCCGGTCAAGGGCATGTGCATTGGTTGTGGGCACATCCCCAGTAGGGGGTGTGCAGGAGGCGGCTGGTCGATGATTCTCTCTCATTGATGTTTCTGGCTAGCTATCTCTCTCCCTTCCTCTCTGTGAAAAATCAATAAAATGTATATATATATATATATATATATATATATATATATAAAACCTTGTTGCTCAAACAATGGAGTCCCACCTCAGCCTCCTACTTCCCCGTGTAATCCTTGTCCTACTCTATATAAGCAGCTGGCCTATGGGGGCTGCAGAGCAGACGTTTGTGGGTGACCTGCTTCTCTCCCATGCTGCCAGCGATATTGGAATAAAGGCTCACATATGATTCAACTCTGTCTCTGCTTAATTGGCCCAAGTAGTGACAGGCAGCACAGACCCACTGATTGTCCGGTGACATTTCCCTTCCCGCTTGCACCCCCCCCCCCCCAGGAGAATCACCTTTGCCTCTCTCCTAAGCTCCCAAGGCCCTTCCATGCCTCTGTACCTTGTTTCCTTAGCCCACGTCTTCTATGGCTCACTTTTACTACCTCTGTAACTTTCTAAATAAACTTTCTCTTTAAAACATTCAAACATGTAAATAATTTTTGTGAGTTTATTTGAGCCAACCTGTGGACAATTGCAGGGAAGCAGAATCTCAACAGCTTGGGATAATGCTCCAGAGAATGGTGGTCTTTCATCTGTTTTTATACATTGCAGTCAAAAGGAGGGGGATCCTGAGGGAAATGTAGGAGTTGGCTTTTATCATGTTCACAAGATCCTGGGTTTGTCTACCTACGTGAAAGAACAGGAAATGGGATTTCCACTTGAGCTTTTATTAGTGGAAAATTTTATGAACTCCTGTGGAATAATTTTTAAGCTTTGCTGCATAAAACCTCCGAAGATAAGGAGAAACTATCTGAGGACGGACTCAGGCAGATGAGGTCACGTCGACCAAATCCCTCTTAAGAACCCTTTCTCTTCCAGAATGATGTTTAAAATAGCATTCCGAAAGTTGAAGCACTTCTCATGCCTTGAAAGTTTAAAAAAAAAAAAAAAACCAATACTGCGTAAACTACACTTCCCAGGAGGTCTCGCGGGCGTGTCTCCGCACTCCACCCTTGTTTTCGCGGCGAGGCATGCTGGGGAATGTAGTTCTCCAAACAACCAGCACGTGACGCGTGCCGAGTGGACCAGAGGGACAGCGCCGGCCGAGCCCGGGGCGTGGAGGTGCGAGCCGCTCCGGCCTCAGAGTTTGGTTTGTGCAATGGAGGGAGCGCTCCCATCTTCTTGCCCAACCCGGGAAGTGAGCTGGCCCCGTTAAGTCGCTTAGTCCCTGCGGGTGCGGCACCGCCTAGCTTCACTCCGCTTCTCGGCCGCGGGGCGGGCCGGGGGAGAGGGTGCGATCAGCCCGGGGGGGGAGCTCGGAGGACGCGCCCCGCGCTCCACCCCAAGCCGCGGCCGCGCGGGGAGGAAGCGCGCAAAGGTTGAGTGTAGTTTCCCTTTTTTTGCTTTCTCGGCAGTGCAGCCCCAACAGGCGGTGGGCGGAATGCCCAACCTTAGCATGGAGCGGGTAGGCAGCCGCCGAGGCTAAAACCAGCCGTCTCCCCCGGCCTCCCGCCGCCCTAACACGCCCGCCGCGCTCGCCATGGGCAGCCGCGACCACCTGTTCAAGGTGCTGGTGGTGGGGGACGCCGCGGTGGGCAAGACGTCCCTGGTGCAGAGGTACTCCCAGGACAGCTTCAGCAAACACTACAAGTCCACGGTGGGAGGTAAGCCGTCCGGGGGGCGGGCCGGGCGGGCCGGGGGCCCGGGGCCGCGGACGCCGTCCAGCCGGGGCCTCCCGGAGGGTGGGGAGCTGGGGACCTCGTGCCGTGGGGTCCTTCCTCGGGTCAGGAGGTAGGAGTCTGGGATCCTTCGGGGAGTAATTGCTGGGTGTTGGAGTTGCATGCCTGTTTGGGGTTTCCCCGGTCAAGGTTTCCTAACCTGAGCTGACTGCCTGGAGAGCAGCGGGCCGAAGGTGTGGAGAGGAGACGGGAGGGAGGGAAGGGAGGGAGGGAAAAGGAGCGATCGCTGCGGCCGCCAGGGAACTCTGACCTCGGGTCTCTCCCTGCGGGGCAGCCGGCCCTGCGGTCACGGGCGGTAGAGGCCGCGGGGACCCCGGGGAGGGCCCAGGGGGGGCCCGCTGGGACTGCCGCCCTGCCTCTCCGGGGGTTGCAGGCAGCTATGGAAGGGGCAGAAAGGCACTCACCCCGGCCTCGCCGCCTAAAGCCTTCAGAGATAAGGAGAAACCTATCTGAGCACTGATTCCGGCAGATAGCGGGATGCCTGCGGGGGCGAGGCTGAGGCCGCACGGGCACGTTTATTCGGGCAGATGAGCGAAGTGTTTGTAGTCCATTGATTGCTTAAAGAAAGGCAACCTAGGGATCCTTCAAGGATCGGAAATATACCGTTTCTTTGGCCTATTTTCCCACCCCTTTTTCTAAACTGGGTTAGGGAGGAAGGAAGAGAACACCCTAAGAGTGAAAACCGGTTTGCTCAGTGGGTAGAGCGTCGGCCTGCGGACTGAAGGGTCCCAGGTTCGATTCTGGCCAAGGGCATGCACCTTGGTTTCGGGCACATCCCCAGTGCGGGGTGTGCAGGAGGCGGCTGATCGATGTTTCCAACTCTCTCTCCCATCCTCTCTGTAAAAAAGTCAATAAAATTAATTTAAAAAAAGAGTTAAATCATTTCTTTTTCTTTTTTCATTTCTTGGTAGGGGTGATCTTTGGACTGTTTTTTTTTTTTTTTTTTCAGGAGTAGAAATGCCTTTTTGTTAAATAGAAGGTGCTTAGCTGGGCAGAGCTGGGAGAGTAACAAACATTTATTTATCTCCATTAAAAAAAAATACACGCGTTTTTGACACACACCCCTCCTCCTCCAACTCCTCCCGATCGGCACCCTCATCCCCTCCTTCACAAACCTGATTCCACCCACCCGCGCTCCCCTCCCCCTGCACATCTGGGGGAGGAGGATGCGAAGGGACCCCGGGAAACACTGCCCCCTCCCCTCTCACACCCCCACCCAGCGCCTCCTCGGGATGCCTGGGAAGGGGTTGAAGGGTGTGAATTTTCTCTCAAGTGGGTTGGGGATATGGATCTTGGGATTCTCAGAAAAAGGGGAGGGTAAGGAGCAGGAGAAAAAAAGCAACACTTTTTTAAAGGGGAAAAAAATGTACACCAATGTAAATGTTGCAGATGTGTGCTGGTATTCCTTACGGAGTTTTAAAACGTTAACAAACACTTACAATTATTTAAATGTGTTTTTATTGATTTCAGAGAGAGGAGGAGAGGGATAGAAACATCAATGATGAGACAGAATTAGAAATTATCTTGGAGTGACAAGGTCCTAGAAGATTATTAGAAAGTATATGGTTGCAATGAGAGAGAATCATTAATTGGCTGCCTCCTGCATGTCCCTTACTGGGGATCAAGCTAGAAGCCCAGGCATGTGCCTTGACCTCCTGGTTAATGGACCCTCAACCACTGAGCCACACCTTTAGGGTTATGCATTGTCTTCTTTTTAGGAATCCTCTGGGACTTTGTCACTCTATCCCATTCCTGCCCAAGATGATCCCTACAGCCATATGGAAGATGTAGCACATTCCCCAGAGTGTTTTTATCATAATACAATTTGATTAGGAACCAAGAGTGAAATTGAATGTGAAAGTGGCAAAAGCCACCACACTTACTTAATTTCCCCTTTGCCCCCGGTCATCCCTTCTCTGAGAAAACTCCCTAAGTCTCCCAGAAACTCTTTAACCTGATATAGGTAATTGTTTTTCTAATTATCCCCGCCCTCCTAGTTCCAGCCTTGGAGACAAGTAGTATCAAATAAGTTGGTTTGATAAGAGGGTAAAAGCTCAAGACTCCCTTCTGAGAGTGAGTATGATTGAGCTGTAATACCTGAGTGTGGGCTCTTCTCAGTTCACCGAGGGCTTAGACATTGAATGAATGAATGAATGAATGAATGGGAGTTGTGTGTCCCTAGTGTTGAAATTGCAGATTCGATCTGAGGTTTTCAACTGCATTGTACATATATTTACAGTGGATTTCGCTCTGAAGGTTCTCCAGTGGTCTGACTCTGAGATGGTGAGGCTGCAGCTGTGGGATATTGCAGGTAGGCTGGGAAGACTGCACATGGACACAGGGAGACGGTTTTGGGGTAACCAGCCAGCTGCCAGAGAGAAAGTGGGGCAGGAAAACCAGGAGCGTGCCCCCAAAGCTGGGATGATTGAGCTGCGCGGAGGATGTGAGAGCTGAACAGGCACAGGACTGTTGTAGATGTTTCCGCAGCTGTCTTGCCCTGTAATTGCCAAGCAGGCTCTGTTGGAGGGGCTGGCAGGGTGGTGGACTGTCCAGGCCGCAGGTGGGGGCTCCCACAGCAGGGGGAGGGTGCTTTTTCCAGCTGGTCTTGGCAAGAAACGAGACAATAATTATAGTTAACCCTTATTATGTGTTGAGGACTCTTTTAAACATTTTTTAAAAATATATTTTATTGATATTTTACAGAGAGGAAGGGAGAGATATAGAGAGCTAGAAACATTGATGAGAGAAACATCGACCAGCCGCCTCTTGCACACCCCCTACCGGGCATGTGCCCACAACCAATGTACATGCCCTTGACCGGAATCGAACCCGGGACCTTTCAGTCCGCAGACCACTCTACCACTAAGCCAAACCGGTTTCGGCTAAACATTTTTTTTTTTAATTTACTAACTCATTAATCCTGACAATGACCCTATGATAAAGCTCTACTGCTCTGCTTCTGTCTCCACTTTCCGGATGGGAAATATTTAGCCTTGAAAGCTTGACTTGTCCAAAGTCACATAGATAGTAAACGACAGACCAGGGATTTGGACTTGAACGATCTGGGCACAGAATCTGGACTCACCCGCCAAGACAGCCATGCGTACCACGCCTTCTCTCCCGCAGCGAAGGCAGACAGGACAGGATGTAAGAGGCGGTTCTGGGACTGGCTCTCAGGGTCACCTGCTAGGGACCTCTCCTCTCCTCCCAGGCCAGGAGCGCTTCACCTCTATGACACGACTGTACTATCGAGATGCCTCTGCCTGTGTTATTATGTTTGACGTCACCAATGCCACTACCTTCAGCAACAGCCAGAGATGGAAACAGGACCTGGACAGCAAGCTCACACTACCCAATGGAGAGCCCGTGCCCTGCCTGCTCTTGGCCAATAAGGTAATTGGTCAATCTGGGAAAATGGTTCCTGGCCTCAGTCAGCGGTGAGAGGGCAAGCTATCTAAATGCTCTTCCAGCCCTAGCTGTGTGTTTTTAAAAATATATATATTTTATTGATTTTTTTACAGAGAGGAAGAGAGAGTTAGAAACATCAATGAGAGAAAATTATCGATCAGCTGCCTCTTGCACACCCTCTACTGGGGATGTGCCCACAACCAAGGTACGTGCCCTTGACCGGAATCAAACCCGGGACCTTTCAGTCCGCAGGTCGACACTCTATCCACTGAGCCAAACCAGTTTCGGCTTGCCCTAGCTGGTTTTGCTCAGTGGATAGAGCATCAATCTGTAGACCGAAGGGTCCCGGTTTCGATTCTGGTCAAGAGCACATGTCAGGGTTATGGGCTTGGTCCCCAATGGGGGCGTGCAGAAGGCAGCCAATCAATGATTCTCATCATTGATGTTTCTGCCTCTCCCTCTCCCTTCAACTCTGAAATCAATAAAAAATATTCTTAAAAAATGAAATAAAATGCTCTTCCATTCTTGTGATCCACTTTCCCTTCTCAAGTTGGCAAAATCATCTCTACCTCCTTTCAAGGGATATTGAGGCTTTCTTGGGGAGGAATATTGAATGTAGATATTAGATGTTCTTTGTCATTGGTGGGAAGGTTTTTAATCCACAGGTATCTGAACTGTGTTCCTAATCCCAGGACGTTTATGGTGTTGCCTTTCATTCCTTCTCTTTGCCAGTGTGACCTGTCCCCTTGGGCAGTGAGCAGAGACCAGGTTGACCGTTTTAGTAAGGAGAACGGATTCACGGGTTGGACGGAAACATCAGTCAAGGAGAACAAAAATGTTAATGAGGCCATGAGGTGAGGAGCTTATGGGCACACAGATCTTCCACTGAAGCTCGTTGTACCTTCGTTTCTTTTTAAATCAGGAGCATATTCTTGATTTCTATTTATACTCTCAGAACCTCAAACAGTGCCTGGCAAATAGCAAGTCTTAATAAATGCTTCTTGAACTGAATTCTATTTCTCGTCAGCAAAGGTAATTCTGGGCTCATCTTCTGAAATACCAAATTGGAGATCTTCATCTTTTTAAAAAATATATATATATTTTTTATTGATTTTTTACAGAGAGGAAGAGAGAGGGATAGAGAGTTAGAAACATTGACGAGAGAGAATCATCAATCAGCTGCCTCTTGCACATCCCCGCTGGGAATGTGCCCGCAACCAAGGTACGTACCCTTCACCAGAATCGAACCTGGGACCTTTCAGTCTGCAGGCCGACGCTCTATCCACTGAGCCAAACCGGTTTTGGCTTACTCCATCTTTTGATCACTGAACCTCACAGTGGGATTCTGCCGGGTATTTAGAAACGAAGTTTTGTGTTCCAGAAACCTCAAGTGCAAATCACCTAGACACTGAAATAACGCAGACGAGGATTCAGTTTGCTTCTATGTTCCAATCAAAAGATAAGCTTTGCCTTTTCAGACAAAACAAAACACACATTAAATTGACTCTGTTATGGTATCAATGACAAGTAGCAGGTGGATGGCCAACAAGAAACATGTAGCTTCTGTTTGTTTTATCTACCCACTTTGCACCGATTTCTGATAAAATTAAATAGATTTAATAGATGCACCCATCTTTCACTGCAGCCCATTGTACCTTTTTTCTTGTTTCTGAGCAAATAAGAACAGACTGGGCCACTTGAATGCCAGCTCCTGAAGGTCAGAGACGCTGTCTCTCCTGAGATAACGGGACAAACCTGGCGGCTTTACTGAACGCCATCTGGCGTTAAGACAGACAGCGTCTGCTGTTTCTCCCTTTCCTCAATTCAGCCTTTCGGCCTTATTTTTTTATTTGTTTTTTGTTTTTTTAGAGTCCTCATTGAAAAGATGATGAGCAATTCCAAAGAAGACATGTCTTTGTCCACCCAAGGGGACTACATCAACCTACGAGCCAAGCCTTCCTATAGTTGGGGCTGCTGCTAGCCGAGTTACGCCTGCTTTCCCTCCAGGTTCCAGTTCCTTCCATTTGGCTGCCCACCCAGCCGTTTTATTAAGTGCATCTGAACTGTCTCCTGCTGACTGTCCAGTAAACAGGGCCTCACTAAGAAAAGACCCCTTTTCTGCATCTCCTCGAACTCGGTTCTCACTCGCTGCTGACGGCATGTGGTCCAGTCAGTGCCTTCCCGCTCCATCCCCTTTCTATCGAACTTATGGGGGTGACACTGGTTAACAAAATTATATAGGTACCATGTGCACAGTTCTGCAATACATCATCTGTACAGCGAGTGCCTTTTGTATATGAAAGGTCATCTCATCACTCGGTTTGTGATCTGGGATTTGGTGGGTAGGACTAGAAATCAGTGTCTGTGCTTTAAGGATCTCAATTCTCAGCTGCTTTTTGAGCTTACTTTTCCATCTGATGTATGTTGAGATGTCAATCTGATATGACTTCAGATGGAGAAGAAAATGAGATCAAAGGTCATTTCCCTTATAGGTCATGACTTTCAGATACTTTCTGTCTTGGACTTTGAATTTAAAGATCTGTTTCTGAGACGCGGTAAGAGTGGGCCTTGATATCTTTGGGTTTGGGGCTACTGGAGGTGACCCAAAAGTCACTGTTATTTTTTAAGCTTCTGAAGTCATAATTAGCTTTCTCTTGTCTTGGCTTCAAGAATAACCAAGCTTGCCCTGACCAGTGTGGCTCAGTTGGTTAGAGCATCATCTCCTGCATGGAAAGGTCGCAGGTTCCATTCCAGGTCAGGGCACATGCCTAGGTTGCGAGTTCAGTTCCTGCTCAGGGAAGAAACAGGAGGCAACCAATTAATGTGATGTGTCTCTCCCATATAGATGTTTCTCTTTCTCTCTCCTTCCCTCCCTCCCTCCATCCCTTAAAAAAAAAAAAAAAAAAAAAGGTCAAGCTTTCAAATTATCTATCTTGTGTGATGCCAGAATTTCTTTCTGAAAATAAATTAGGGTGGTATAATTGTCTTCCTACCAGTAGGATAAGGGAGGGGTTTGCCTTTTCTGCAGGTTTCTGGGTTGATGTTGTGATGCATAATGCTTCATGTGGTGCCCAGTTGTCTGATCCTCGAAGCTCTGGGAATCTGAATGGAGGAAGAGGGAGAGGTTAATAGAACAAAAGCCTGTGAGCAACTTGCTTCTGAGCAATCTGAGTGGCTAGCACTTAACAGCCACAGGAAACAAATATTATATACAGACCTTTGCCTGGGGGTGGGAGTAGACAGGCAAGAAATAATTAGCTAATTTAAGTAATAAATCAGGGAGAGTTTTTAAGTATCAAATCGCTTCTAAGCAGTATAATTTGTAAAATTCTCACAGGATAGTGATTTATAACCTACCCAGAATTATGAATATTCTTAGTGAACCCGGAGGCCTACAGTTCTTTGAGAGACCCTTGTCTGAATGTATCCTAAGTCAGTGGTTCCCAAGTCTGACTGGTCAGATCTAATTTATATGTGGGATCGAGTGAACAAAACAAACAGACCAACAAAATAGATCCAGAGATATGGAACAGACTGACAGATCTCAGTCTGTTTGTTTTTAGTACCAATTATAACTTTTGCACAATGTTTGGAGATCTTGAAGATCTCTTTTGTATTACCCTTTTCAGGTAGGGTTTTTATTACAATGATCCTGAAGGTAATAGTGGGTTAACAAATTCTTTTTATTTGAGAAGAACGTTGATTTGTATGCACTGGTTTCAACCCCAACAATATCAAATAAATGGGAAACAAGTCTTGTATTCATGATAGTTATTGGCCTTGAATGTGAGTCTGTTAAAATGTTAGTCTATCCCACTCTAGCCGGTTTGGCTCAATGGATTCTGCCCAGGTTCGATTCTGGTCAAGGGCGTGTATGCATGCAGGAAGCAACCAATTGATGTGTCTCTCTCTCATCGATGTTTCTCTCTGTCTCTCCCTCCCTTCCACTCTAAAAAATGGGAAAATGCCCTTCGATAATCCTCCAGTAAGGATTAACAAAACAAAACAAAAAGTTAGTCTATGCTGATTAGTTAAGAGTATTACGAGGTAGAGACTTTATTTTTTAAATACTTCTTTTAAAAACGAAGGTAAATATTTTTCTGTTTACCTGTTAATTTATTGGTACCAGTCGCCTAATACCAATTCAGTACTTGATGTAACATCCCAAATACTGCTCAGAGATGTGACCATTTTAAAAGATAGAATATTCTTTCTTTTCCCATTTGCTGACTCAAGATCTACCTGCCTTTTCAAGCATTGCTAGAAGCTGGCCTGCCAGCCCTTATGGATTTTTCTCTCCTAATTGGTGAAAATTATAGGCCTAAAATTAATTAAAGAAGAATTGAAATATAACTAATTTCTCTCCATGTCCCTATCCATAAAGAAAAGGGGAAACAATCAAAGAAGAAGAAAATATTTACGTGGCTTAAAATATGATTATGCTAAAAATAATTAGATCTTATCATTTGGATGCCACCTCTCAGGTAAAATTGTTTGGAACATGGATACTGCTGTAGCCCTTTCCTGGAGAAGTTTCCATATTTGAGGCGAGATGTCTCTTCACCCGCAGCTGCTCTTTGGCCCAAAAGAAAACAAGCATTCCCTGCAGTATGTTCTAGGCCAGTGGTCGGCAAACTCATTAGTCAACAGAGCCAAATAGCAACAGTACAACGATTGAAACTTCTTTTGAGAGACAAATTTTTTTAAACTTAAACTCCTTCTAACGCGGCTTCTTCAAAACAGACTTGCCCAGGCCGTGGTATTTTGTGGAAGAGTCACATTCAAGGGGCCAAAGAGCTATATGTGGCTCTCGAGACTCAGTTTGCCCATCACGGTTCTAGGAGACCCACGGCAGGACTGAACATTGCGCTGTGGGGTTGTGTCTGCCATGGCTTTCAACTCCGGGCAAGAGAGCTAAGTGACCAGCTAGGCAGAGAACAAGAGACCACAGGTCAAGCAAGGCCTCTCAGCAGGAAGTGCGGTTTGCTCTTTTGTTACTACTAGTGAGCCAAAATTACTCCCAGAGGTTTCCCCAATTCCCCTTCCTTAGCTATTGCCAAAGTATGTGGGGGTTCCTCATTATTTCCAAATTTAACTCTTTTCTTTCTTTCTTTTTTTCTTTTTTTATTTTTTTAAATATATTTTATTGATTTTTCACAGAGAGGAAGAGAGAGGGATAGAGAGTTAGAAACATCGATGAGAGAGAATCATCGATCAGCTGCCTCCTGCACACTCCCTACTGGGGATGTGCCCGCAACCAAGGTACATGCCCTTGACCGGAATCGAACCCGGGACCTTTCAGTCCCCAGGCCGACGCTCTATCCACTGAGCCAAACCGGTCCCGGCTCTTTCTTTTTTTAAAAAAACCAAACATTTTATTGATTTTTTTACAGGGAGAGGGAGAGAGTCAGAAACATCGATAAGAGAGAAGCATCCATCAGCTGCCTCCTGCACACCCCCTACTGGGGATGTGCCCACAACCAAGGTACATGTCTTTGACCAGACTTGTACCTGGGACCCTTGAGTCCGCAGGCCGATGCTCTCTATCCATTGCACCAAACCAATTAGGGCTAACTCTTTTCTTTATGTGGTCAGTCTTCTGTCCACAAGACAGGGCCCTATCTTACAGGAGGCTTTCCTGCCCTTCGTTGTCCTGTAGGCAGTGGCCTGCTTTTGAAGTGATCTAAGGCCATGGTTAAAAGATGTAAAAATCTCCACGGTATTCCATAAACTCCATTGACCAGATTGCCCAAAGATGTTTCCCTTCCACCCGTTTTAGTTCACTGTGTGTTGGAAAAGTCCTCAGCTGTATAAGTGACTCATTTATTACAGCCAAACAATCCCCCAAACTGCAAGTTGGATTAGGTAGGAAACCATTAGGAAGAGATGTGTTCTAAAGAACTATACATGTATTTTTAATTCCACCATAATAAAACACCATAATAGTGTTGCTCTATATCAGGGAAAGAGACTAATAGGAGAATATACATTGAGTGGCCAGATTATTATGATCTCTGAACGCATAATAACCTGGCCGCTCAGCGTACTTAAATATAAGGGAAAGCTTGCCAATCTTGGTATGTCAAGAGACTAGGAGATAGTGGCCCCCAGCCTCTGGCTAGTAAGTCCTCTGCTTCTTTCTAACTACCCACAATGCAGTTCTTAAACATGGAAAAACCTCATTTTAAAATCGCAACTCTGTGGTCAGTCTAAACCGAGTGGCCAGATTATTATGCATTCAAATATCATAATAATCTGTCCACTCAGTGTATATTTAAAGTAATTTACTATTCCAGTGTCTTATGCAATTATGGAGGCTAACAGATCCAAAAATCTGCAAGTCCTGTCATCCCAGTTAAACTCCCACAGCTGGCAGGCTAATACTTCAGTGAGAATGCCATCAGGCAGGAGAATTCTTGCTTACTCAGCAGAAAGTCAATCTTTGCTTCTATTTAGGCCTTCAACTGATTGGATGAGACCCACCCACACTGGGGAGAGCAATCTGCTTTACTCAGACTACTGATTTAAGGGTTAATTTCATCCAAAAACAGTCACAGAAATACCCAGAATGACATTTGATCAAATATCTGGGTACCCCAGGGTCTAGCCAAGTTGATAAAATTAACCACCACATCGCTAACATCGGAATGTTGCCATAAACCAAGTGGTCTGAGCACTTCACATAGGTCATTTTTACAAAGACCCTATGATATATATAAATAAGGAAACTGATGCGCGCGCGCGCGCGTGCACACACACACACACACACACACACAAAACAACTACCCAAGACTGCTCAAAATTAGATACTAGCTAGCAAGTGGCAAAACTGATTTTTAAGCTTAAATAGTGTGACTTCAGAAATTGGGCCCTTTACACTGCCTCCCCTTTTATATGTGTGTGTTGTGTGTTTTGGTGGTGGCATCCTTGAAGTTTTTCCATATAGTGATTTTTCAGTATGATGGAAACAAAAGAGTAATTTATTAAATGGGTATCCAGGTATATTGATACCTTTATAATGAAAACTTAAATTAAGGGAAATGGAGGGAAGAAGAAAAGTCCAAACCACCCTTGATTTACATTTTGATAAGTTTGTTTCCCATCAATTTGTTAAAACAAAGATTTTTTTTCTCATAAAATTGTATAATCATTTTCGATTACATACATTTTATGTGTCTAGTTTTATCAGAGGAGTTATGGGGGATATAAAGATCTGTGCCATAGGTGTTCAAAGAAGAAAGAGATTAAGAAAAACTTAAAGGAAAGTAGGACTTGAATACAAATCAAGAAAGAGGTGGGGAGAAAGGGAGTTTAGCATTTCAGGTTGGGAAGAAATGGAGTTTAGAATTCTTACACAAGTTTGAGAAGTAGCCAGTAGACCAGAAGGTAGGCTAGTGTGTGCCAGGGGCTGGGAAAAGAGGGAATGGGGAATTAGTGTTTCCTCTGGGTTTTGTGAAAAAGTCCTGGAGATGGTTGGTTCACATTGTGATGCACTTCCTAGTGATGCCACTGAACTATGCATTTAAAATGGTTGTATTTTGTGTTATGAACCTTTTTACAACAACAACAAAAGAAACATTCAAGGGAGTAAAAGTGGAGTGGTGTGGAAAAGGCAGAAGATAACTTTAATGCTTCACTAGGTCACTGTGCTGGTCTTTTCCCTTAGAATACTGTACCAGAGTTTACGGAGGACACTTTAGGGGGCAGACATGGTGGGTTTGTTTGATATGGCATATATCTTCAGTTGCTTACCAACAGGCTGCCTGTGTCAGGGATTAAGGTCTACAATGATGGGATAAACCTTGCTGTTCCTATAGGGATCCTGAGCTCTGCCGCTGAGAGTTAAGACGTCCAACAGATGTTCATGGATTTTAATGGGGTGATCAGATTTTAATGGTAACCCTAAGTTACCAGTCCCACCTATTTCTACCTAGGGATTAGGTCACCTTTTAAAAACGGAACTTAACAATTTTAAGCACTTCTATAAGTGTTTATTAATGTTCCAGAGACTCTCCTAAACTTTTTCCATATATCAAGTTATTGAATCCAAATAACCCTATATTGTTTCCCATTTTACACACAAGAAAACCGAGGCACAGAGTTATAGAGCTATTAAGCTGTGGACCTTCAAACCAAAACACCTTTGGCCCCAGAGTTCATACTCCTATTCATGAGGCCCCCCGAAGTAATAATGTCCAAGATTGGGACTTTAGTGACCTTATGTATTTCTTAAGGTCCAGAATGGAAATTGGGGGTCAAGTTTTTCCTTCATTATGATCCTGCCTTTCTGCTCCAGCAGCGGGATTGGACCCCTGGGGGCTAAATGCTAAAACCAGGGGAAGAGGCTTACGGGTTTAAGATAAAATTTTTTGAACATATGGAATTTCCCTCCAATTCTGAAACAGCGCTTTAGTGACGAATCAGCAGCCTATCCCATAGGTTTTGCTTTTAGTGTGGTTTCAGATGATCAAGCAGGCGAAATAAAAGATAGTTAAACTAACGCTAAAAGGCATTATCTCCTATATAAATCTTTTTTTCTAGTTCTTCCAAGGTGCGACCCAAGACGAATCTGCCAAGTCTGGAGTGGAAACCAGGGGGCGGGCTGCGCCGCGACCATTTTTGTTTTGCAGCCGTGCGCTCTCAGAGCATCTTGACTAACAGGACCCAGCGGGGGAGGCGGGGCCTATGAAAGCGCGGGGCGGGGCCTCGGGGAACGTGATGATTCAAATGGACCAATGAGCTCGGCGCAGCTGGCCAACGCCGCCAATGGCCGGGCGTTTGGGGGCGGCGCCCACGAGCCCCAGTGGGTTTGGTTGCGCGGCGGCTTTGGCGCATTTTCGGCTGGTTTGATTCATCCATTTTGAAGAGACGGGGGAACGGGGGCTTCGTCTGGTTACGGGCCTCCGAGCGCCGAGGAGCGGCGTTGATTGAGGAGCCGGCAGCCCGGGGTTCTGCGGTATCGGCCCCCTCGGCCAAAGTTGGGGGGGGTGGGGCGCCGAGCGCGCGGGGTGGGGGGGGTCCTGGTCTTTGGCTTCTCAACTCGGCCCCGATTCGGCAGCGAACATGTCTCGGCCTGTCAGGTCAGTGCGGAGTCTGAGGCCTGGGGCGGGCTGGCGAGGTGGGGGGTGGGGGTGGTGAGCGGCGACGGAGTTGGGGGGCTGGGGGGGGGGACGGCTACGGACCCGGGGTCTGCGCCCCCCCCTGCCACCCGCGGCCTCCTCCCCGTGGGGCCCGCGCGCGCCCTTGAGCGTGGGGGGCCCCGCTGGCGCGCGGAGCCGCGTGGGGGGTGGCGGCCGTGCGCCCATGCGCGCTCCTCCCCTCCCCGCTCCGCGGCAGGGCTCCGGGCGGCTCGGCGGCCTCCCCCACCCGCCGCACTGGGGCGGGCGGGGTGTTCCCTGAACCGCCCGCGGCCGGGGGGGGAGGGGTGTGAAGTCAGTGCCCCCACCCAGGCCCCACCCCCTCGGGGCCGGCCCCGTGGAGCCCGCGGGGGAGACTGCGGCGGACCCGGGCTGGGGGGGGGGGGGCGGACGGTCTCTCCCCACCCCACCCTACCCCACCCCCCAACCTTCCGCGAGGAGGAGCGCTGACACCCGTCTCGCCCCTTCCCCGCCTCTGCCGGCGTGGGGGGCTGGGGAGCACCGCACTTTTTCCAGCGGCCCCGAGCGTTCCGCCCCGGGGAGGAGGGCCGCTCTGCCCCCGGCCCCGCCTCCGGGGTCGGGCGTGGGCGGGGCCCGTCCCGTCCCCCTCCGGCCCGTGTGAGCTCCGAGCCGGTCGCCGGGCCTTGACTGCTGCTGCCTCTGCCCCCCACCCTCCACCCCCAACTCGGGAGTTGCGAGCGGGTGGAAGCCCCCGAGGTCCCCCTTCCCCTCGGGCTGGCCACGTCCTTCCTCGGGGACGTGCCCTTCCTCCGGGAGCTGCGGGCGAGCCGCGCGACCCAAACCCCCGGCAGGTCTCGTCCCCGCTGTGTCTCTCCCCACTCTCCCCCGCGTGCACGTCGCGAGGCTTTTGTAACCCTCTCTTCCCCCGGTAACTTGGGCAATGAAGGGGCTTGCATTCCGCGCACCGTGAGACTTCACCCTGAGAATCTCAACAAGTTTGCCGTCCCCCCCCCCCCTCCACCGCGGACGGTGGAATCGCCCGGCGCGGCCTCCGGGCCGCGGTACGGAATGTGCCATTGGCGGAGGGGGGCGGCGCCGCTGGGCGCGGGGAGGCCTGGAAGAGGGGGAGCTGCGGCAGCGCCGCTTTTCTGGCGAGGCCCCGACGTGTGCGATGGAAGGAATCGGCTAACTTTGCATAGTGTTTTCGGGGTCCGTACGTAAAGCTATGGTTTTTAAATGTTTTAGGAGTTGGTTCCCCCTCTTCCAAGTTTTGTGGGGAACGGAAGTACTTGGGCCTGGAGCTGCAAAGGGGTTGGGGGCCCCCGGAAAGGGTTTTTTGTTCGCCTCAGTTCGGCCTCCTAACGGGACCGTCCGCGTCCTGCTGGTGGGCAGGAGGCGAGCTCTGACTACCTGGCTTGCCCTCCTGCCTTCTCATTTCAACCCACGTCTCCGATAGCTCACCCCCGCCGCCGCCACCGGGAAGAGCTTAGCCAACTTTTTGCAAGGCGTCTGGATAGGTGTTCCAGGTTACAGTATGCATACTTTTTATTGGCATAAGACTTACCTGTGTATCCCATCCACTTAGGTAGAATATTTTCTTTAGGATCAGGCCAAATAGACTTATCCGATATTTGTTTCGTCTGGATTGGACCTTCTCTTAAACTACTCTCTGGTAAAATTGTACTGTTATTTTGTTCTCTGCTTTTTTAACGTAAGTTCACTAGGCTTTGAGGATGGCTTTAATGTGACTTTCTTGTCTGCCTGAATTTGTGTTTCCAGATTTAAATACTGGAACACAAACAGAACTTTATTTTACTTGAAAACTGGATTTTTAATATCACCAGGTGGAGACAAATATATTAAGCATGCTCTATAAGTTTTCTTGGGGGGGGGTGGGCATTGGGATTTCTGCACAACTTTTTTTCTTGCTCAGTATGTTGTTAAAAATAATTTTAACTCTGTACTTGCTCCTAAATGACAAGTGGTTAATATATTGTGGGCTTTTTTGGGATCACTTTCAAATTATTTCAAAGCAACTTGGTTTTTTATTACATATTTTAGTGATGAAGTCTGTTTGTCCTCCTCTTAGCGAAGTGCTTTTGCTTCAAGGTGTAATTAAAGACCTATGTACCTGAGGGTATTTAATAAAAAAAATTAATAGTTGACATTGATTCAGAATAATCAGCCTTGTTTTAAAAAAATAATTTTGGAAAATAATAGTATCAGTGCAGCTTCTTTTGGAGTATGTTTCTTCTCTTAGGCCTATATATAATGTTGAGGTTTTTTGGTTTTCAGAATACTGTAAATATTATTCATTTTAATATTAACCTAGGCATTTAAAGAAGATTTGTTAATAGCTGCTTTCACTAGCTTTCAAATGGGAATAAGCTACAGCAGGGTTTTCCACAGATGTAACATTCCGTATTATTATTCTTACCTTTTACAGTACCTGACTCATATATAAATGAGAGCGCAAGTGTTTTAGGCCTTGGATTCAAATTTACAGCATAAAATTACAGTCTTGGAGTTAGAAAAAATTTAGGCAAGTTTATTTTTCAAGGGACTTAATGGGAACCTGAACAAATGAAGTGCTTTGTACATACACTAGCGGGTGCCAGATTGGGTCTAGAACCTAGATTTCTCAGTCAGTCTTGCTCATCCTCCCCCTCCCCCTTTCTGTACAGTAATCACTACTTACATGTCGTTTTCCTCTAAGAAGTAAACTCTTCTGTAGACTTTACCTTCAGAAATAACTCACGTAATTGATAAAGCCTGAATAATAGGGGGAATTAATTTTATAACAACACTTAAGTGTTTAACATTTTAGAGTAGTTTACTGAAAATAGAGTCTCTTTGCTAGATGCTTTCACTTTAACTTGTTTTATCCTCATTACAACCCTGTAAGGTAGGATTTTAAAGAAAATATATATTTTATTGATTTTAATCTTTAAACTTTGTCTCATTGGTTTCTTTTAGGTCTAAAAACTAGTATGAATGAGAAAGTAATTTTGAATGAAGGGAGATTGGTTTTATTTACTTCCAGAAATATAAAACAAGGATGCCATATTGTGTATCTCCGGGTCATCATCCATATTGCGTCTACATTATAGTCCATGTGAATGGTGCCCCTCTGGAGTTAATAAAATTTAGAGTCTGCAAAACCCGCCACGCACGACACGCGTCACGCGGCCACACCCACGCACACGATGGATTGCATTGCAAAATTGGTTGCTTGAACTTAATAACAAAGAAGTTATTGAGCATGCTGTGAAGTGTTAGTTGTTTTTTAGTCTTAACTATAAATAAATAAGTAAATGTGACTCATTACTCTATGAAGGAGTATCTTCTTGGATTGTTGAGAGTAGAGAGAGAATCTTAATTTAGGTGACTGCTATGTTGTACACAATAGAGGAAAACATTTACCACAGGACTACTTTGGTGAAACTGAAGCTTCCCTTTATTTTGTCTTTAAAAATGTATTACTATCTAGATTCTAGAAAGGGGAACTAATTGTTTAAAGAATTGCATTACCATGCTTTTAAATAACTACTACACAAATAGCTATAATTATAGGCCTTTGGAATACTTAGGTGAAGAGACCACAGGTTGCCAGAAGTGTTTCAACTGGGTATAACATTTTAAAAAATATATATTTTGTTGATTTTTCACAGAGAGGAAGGGAGAGGGATAGAGAGCTAGAAACATCGATGAGAGAGGGACATCGATCAGTTGCCTCTTACACACCCCCTACTAGGGATATGCCTGCAACCAAGGTACATGCCCTTGACCGGAATCGAACCGGGGACCTTTAAGTCTGCAGGCTGATGCTCTATCCACTGAGCAAACCGGTTTCGGCTGGGTATAACATTTTCAGATCCTTTTTAGTGCATATCTATTTTTCAAATTGTGCACCTGTTCAGTTACCTGCTAAACAAGAGTTTCACCACTCAAGACAAAATGACCCAGAAGATCAACTGCTTGAGAAACTAAAAATTAGCTTGAGAAGTAAAAATCCACTGCTTTTCATTGGGTCAGGATAATTAATAGACACAGCTCTCTGAATTCCAGACATGCTGCATCTATAGTGATTCTCTAAAACTAGACTATCAAACTTGTCTGATTGAAATTAGATCAATAAGAATGAAGCATTCTGGAGGACTAAGAAGGCTGAGTCTGATGAAGCAAGACTCTGCTGATACAATCCTCCTAAAAAAAAGGGTTGGAGAGAGCAGCCTATACTGGAGAATATCATAGGGCTGACTGCACTACCCAACATTCTAAAAAAAGGAATGCATCACACATTTGTCAGAAAGAGCAAAGTCCTTTTTTTAAAAAAAAAAAAAAAATATATATATATATATATATATATATATATATATATATATATTGTTCATATTATTACAAATGTTCCTCATTTTTACCCCTCCATTGCTCCCCTCCACCAGGTTCCCACCCCACCCTTTCCCCATCCCCCATTGTCCTCATCTAGAGAGAGGTGTACAGTTTATGTTCAGTCTCTTCCTGCACTCCCCACTCCCCTTTTCCCCGAGAATCATCAGTCCACTCCCCTTCCATACCTCTGATTCTATTATATTCAACAGTTAATATTGTTCATCATGTTTTTTAGTTCCCTTGGTTTTTAGATTCACTTGTTGATACTTGTCTTTCTCTGATGGGCCTTTTTACTTAGCATAGTACGCTCCAGGTCTCTCTCCATCCTGTCTCGAAGGGAAAGAGATCCTTCTTATTTACCACTGCTTACTATTCCATGGTATAAATGTACCACAGCTTTTTTTCCTCCTTTTTTTAAAAAATTTATTTTATTGATTTTACACAGAGATGAATTGAGAGGGTTAGAGAGTTAGAAATGTCGATGAGAGAGATACATCGACCAGCTGCCTCTTGCACAATCCCCACCGGGGATGTGCCCGCAACCAAGGTATGTGCCCTTGACCGGAATCGAACCCGGGACCCTTCAGTCCGCAGGCCGACGCTCTATCCACTGAGCCAAACTGGTTTTGGCTCTTCTTCTTTTTTTTAATATATTTTATTGATTTTCCACAGAGAGGAAGGGAGAGGGATAGAGAGCTAGAAATGTCGATGAGAGAGAAACATCGACCAGCTGCCTCTTGCACACCCCCTACCTGGGATGTGCCCGCAACCAAGGTACATGCCCTTGGCCGGAATCAAACCTGGGACCTTTCAGTCCGAAGGCCGACACTCTATCTACTGAGCCATCGATTTTTGGGTGTTGATTTTGTATCTTGCTACATTGCCAAATTCATTTATTAAATCTAGTTTTTTTTTTTAATGGGATCTTTAGGGTTTTCTATGTATAATATTATGGCATTGCAAATAATGCCATATTTTTTTATTTCCTCCTTTTCTATTTGGATGCCTTTTATTTCTTTTTTAAAAAATAAATCTTTATTACTCAGATTATTACAATTGTTTCTCCTTTTTCTCCCCCAAAGCTCCCTACTACCCAGTTCCCTTCCCACCCTCTGCCCTTACCCCTTCTCCCCCCAATTGTCTTCATCCATTGGTTATATGATTTCAGTCCAGTCTCTCACTGCTTCCCCACCCCCTTATCCTCCTGATAATTATCAGTCCACTCCCCTTCTTTGCCCCTGATTCTATATTCACCACTTTATTCTGTTCCTCAGATTTTTTTCCCTTCTCTTTTCCGTATATGAGTTTCAAGTGGGACACTCTCTCCCATTTGTTTTTGTAGGGAAATACAACAAAGTGTTCTGTAGCAAATGGCTGCAGACTATCCAAATGTCTCAGGACCACATGAATAGAATCCGCTCCTCTTCTGGTTCACACCGCCCCCCCCGCCCCCCCCCCCGGGTCCCACCGCTTCCCTGTGGCACATGGCTCCTCCAGGTCCCACCACTCCCGTGGGACACACTGCTCTCCCGGGGCACAGGGCCTCCCTGGAGCACACGGCTCACCCAGGGCACACAACTCCCCTTGGGGTACACAGCTCCCCCTGGGCCCACCTCTCCCGCAGGGCACCGGGCTCTCCTGGGGCACACAGCCCCCCTGGGGCACACGGCTCACCCGGGGTACACGCCCCCCCTGGGCTTTAATTTCTTCTTGTCTGATCGCTATGGCAAGGACATCTGGTACTGTGTTGAATAAGAGTAGTGAAAGTGCACATCCCTGTCTTATTCCTGTTCTTAGGGGAAATGGTTTTAATTTTGCCCATTGAGTATGATGTTGGCTGTAAGTTTCTCATATATGGCCTATATTATGTTGAGGTGTGCTCCCTCTATTTCTACTTTGCTGAGAATTTTTATCAAAAATGGGTGTTAGATTTTGTCAAATGCTTATTCTGCATCAGTTGCTATAATGTGATTTTTGTAAGCTAGAGAAAGATGTTATTAAGAAAACTAGAGGTCCATGCACAAAATTTGTGCAAGAGGCTTGGACATCATCTCTCCCCCACCCCCACCCCTGTGGCCGCCTCTGCCCGCCACCGAGGCTTTATCCAGAAGGTCGTTTGGAAGGACGTCCTAGTCTAATTAGCATATTATGCTTTCATTATTATAGATAGTAAGGAAGAGAAAATACATTTATAGCACTATATATTAATACTGTAAATTTATGTCATCTGTTTACAAGATAAATTGTAAGTGGGCCTCATGCACTTCAAACCCATGTTATTCAAGGTTAGGGAAATACAACAAAGTGTTCTGTAGCAAATGGCTGCAGACTATCCAAATGTCTCAGGACCACATGAATAGAATCCGCTCCTCTTCTGGTTCACACCGCCCCCCCCCCCCCCCCCCCCCCCCCGGTCCCACCGCTTCCCTGTGGCACATGGCTCCTCCGGGTCCCACCACTCCCGTGGGACACACTGCTCTCCCGGGGCACAGGGCCTATAATTGAAACATTTTTAAATTTTGTATCTTGACTCATTGAGGCAGTAAATTGAGAAGGTAATTCATTGTTGGTAAAATAAAGAAAAACAGAATGCAACATTCCTTAAGAGCCTTTCTTTTTTCTCTAAAGCCACGGGTGTGTCTATACCATCCAACATCACTTCGTACATGTTCTCAAAATTCATTCCCACACCTATCATTTTTGCATGTTATATAGCAGTCCTTGGATTCTGACCATCCTGTCTGAATTTAAGTTTTGGTGTCTTCATCTTTATTATAAAACCCTCTGATCATTGTTTGGTGGTGGTTTCTCTTCATCTTTTCAGTTCACTTGTTCATTATCATTTAGTTACAGTGCACCTAAGGCTCTTTGAAAGCCAGGCTATCTGGACACTTTTATACAGAGTGGGACGAAAGTTGGTTTACAGTTGTTTGTGTGGAAAATACACGAACAAACTATATTGAGTATTCACAACTGTAAACCTACTTTTGCCTCACCCTGTATATAAAGTAGGGAAATTCAAATTAAGGTTTGAGATTGTAAGAATCTTGAATGGGTCAGGTTTTTTTTCTTCCCCTTCGTAAGGCTTAACTTACTTTCATTACGATTTATACCTTATAATGTAATTGTATTATGGTATTTAAAAATCACTTCATCTTGAAACAACTCATTAATAACCTTGTTTATCAGGTATATATACCGTATTTGCCGGCGTATAAGACGACTTTTTGGCCCTGAAAAATATGCCTCCAAGTGGGGGTAGTCTTATACGACGAGTATATAACAAACTCTGTATTTTTTAGTGGAAATGTTAGGGGATTGTCTTATACGCCCAGTCTCTTATACGCCGGCAAATACGTATTTTTCAGGGCCAAAAAATCGTCTTATACGCCGGCAAATACGGTACATATGTGTATATAGCAGTAAGAAAAAGATACTGTATATGTCCTGGCCAGTTAGCTCATTGGTTAGAGCGTCCTGATGTGTCAAAGTTTTGGGTTCAATCCTTGGTCAGGACACATAAAAAAATCAACCAATGAATATATAAATAAATGGAACAACAAATCCATGTTCCTCTCCCCCATCCCTCTCTCTTTCTAAAATCAATTAATAAAACAAATAAAAAAATATGTGAAGTCTTTTGGCTGAGATGGGAATTTGTTCTTTAAAAAAAATACTTTATTGATTTTTTACAGAGAGGAAGGGAGAGGGATAGAGATAGAAACATCAATGAGAGAGAAACATAGATAAGCTGCCTTATGCACACCCCCTACTGGGGATGTGCCTGCAACCAAGGTACATGCCCTTGACTGGAATCAAACCTGGGACCCCTGAATCCGCAGGCTGACCCTCTACCCACTGAACTAAATGATCGGGGCTGAGAGGGGAATTTGTTGAAAAATTTTTTTCCAGAGAGATCTAATTCTGTTTTAGGAAAAATTGTATGCTAATATCTTGGAAAGTTATTTTTATTATCTTAATTAGAATTTTTCTTTCTACAGAAATAGGAAGGTCGTTGATTATTCACAGTTTCAGGAATCTGATGATGCTGGTAAGTTTGTGATTTCAATAAATTATGTGATTCTCCTAGTGGGAGAATCACTAGTTTATATACTCTTTATAAGGCTTTTGGGATAAGTTTTTAATTTTTCATATTTAGACTGTTTATGTATCTAAATTACATCAAGATCTGTGTCACCTAAAATAAAACTTGAATTTGCATGGATTTTAAGTTTTCCTTGGTAAATTACTCATGTAGACGTTGAATAAATTTTTTTTTGTTTTGCAGTCCAAACAAGTGTGCAATTATCCTAATGCAGTGCTTATTAGTTAATGTGTCCTACTATAATCACATTTTAAACTTGTATCTTTTAAGAGGAGTATTTTTCTCTTTGTGTAATAAAGTAACTAAGATAAGTATTTTGTGAAACAACTTTGATTTGTGAACTGACTCATTATAGAATGAGTAGTGTATCTTAAATCTTAGCCATAACAAGTTTCTATAGAATATGGTGTTCCTAATCTTACTATTTTCCAGATGCATTTACTATTTTTTCTTTTTTTAAATTCTAATTTTACTTTATAAAGATAATATGTGCTCTCTGGGAAAACTTAGAAAATGCATAAGGAAGAGTTTTTGTTTTTTTTTAAACCCATACAATCCAACCTCTCAGAGGGAATACTAACATTTACTCCTTTGTATGCCATAAGTGTCTATAGATGCAAGCCAGATAAAAGTGTCTTTGGATGCATGGCAGTTAACTGGTTATTAAATGCTTGCTAAATTTTTACACTTATAAATTTACTCCTCAGAACAATGCTATTAAAATAGGATATATATTATTATTTCCATTTTGCAGATAGCAAAATTGAAGCAGTTATTACTCAAGACGAATTAGCCAGCAAATGGCCATTTTAACCATTTTATTTAAAAAGCTTTTGATTTTTTCCCCTTAAAAATGTTTTTATTGATATTTGAGAGAGGGAGAGAGAGAGACATGGATGAGAGAGAAAAATCATCCATTGGCTGCCTCCTGCCACTGAACCAGGTTTGCTGGGGTCTATCCAGCAACCCAGGCATTATACCCTGACCAGGAATCGAACCAGAGACCTCCTGTTGCATGGGTCATGCTCAACCACTGAGCCACACTGACCCCTTTAAAAATCTAGGTGAGGTCTTGCTGTAGGATTTTTGGGTTCTCTCCCTCTATCATATCACCTCTACTTACTATACATCCCCACCCCCTACTTAGTATCTGCCTCCTGTAATTGGAAGTTACTTGAAAATTTTGGATTAATGGTTGTATGATGTTCCATAATGGAATTTATAATATATCCAACCTTTTAATAATTGTTGAAGCTCTGTGTATAATGGTGTAGTAAATACTTTAGGAAATAATCACCTTTTAAGGTGGTAATTTTCTTTAATGGGGTTTTTGAAATTGAAGTTATTTTGCATAAGTAAGTGGAACAACAAACTGATGGTTCTCTCTCCCTCTCTTCTACTCTAAGATAAATTTTTAAATATATTTTTATTGATTTCAGAGAGGAAGGGAAGGGGGAATGGAAACATCAATGATGAAAGAGAATCATTGATGGGCTGCCTTCTGCACTCCCCCTACTGGGGATTAAACCTGCCACCCCGGCAAGTGCCTTGATTGGGAATAGAACTGTGACCTGATACATAGGTCAGCACTTCATCACTGAGCTCTGCCAGTTGGGCTAAAATAAAAAATTTTTAAAAAGAAAGTAATTGGAGGTATTTTTATCAAGTGCCAGAGTATTCTATACTTACTACTTTAATTTAAAAGTAATGTACTTGATAACAGGACTTACATTAGCATTGTAGAATCAAGGGTTCTTTACATTCTAACATGCTTATACCTTATTACTATAATATTTTCAAATAAATATAAAGATGTGGAAACATGGGAAAATCTTTAATAAATTAAAAGGGTAGGATATACAAATGATGAGATATTTGGCTAAGGATATATTAAAACATACACATGAGGACCAGAAGGTAATATACAGAAATGGAAATAAGGTGGTGAGACTGAGAAAGAAAAAATTTATTTTTAAAATGTGTTTGTGTGTGTTTTAAATTGATTTCTGAGAGGATGGGAGAGATAGAAACATTAATGATGAGAGAGAATCATTTGTCAGCTACTTCCTCATGCCCCACACCTGGATTTGGACCCACAATCTGGGCATGTGTCCTGACCGGGAATTGAATGGTGAACTTCTGGTTCATTGATCTATGCTCAACCACTGAGCCATGCTGGCTAGGCTATTTTATTTTTCCATGAAAAAATAGTTATTTGAAAAATCTTGTCCCTCATTACTTAAAGAGCATGGGAGATAATTATCTCAGAAAATGCATTGGTAGTTTCTACATGTACAAATCATAATATAGTTTATTGATTTTTTGAAAAATGCTGCGTAGATGAAGATTATGGAAGAGATTCGGGCCCTCCAGCTAAGAAAATTCGATCATCTCCACGAGAAGCTAAAAATAAAAGGCGATCTGGGAAGAATTCACAGGAAGATAGGTAAAAAGCATTGTTTTTGTTTTGTTTTGTTTTGTTTTTGGCAAGAAGCATTGTTAATTGGTTCCTGATTACTCTGTCAGCCACTCTGATCGGGTAATTTCTGATCTCTAAATTGGGAGAATCTTCATTTCTTTTGGGAAGGCCCTATGGGTTCGCTTAATATTGTTTTTGCATACTTAATCTTAACTTAGGCAGGGCTTCTGAGTCTAGACATTGACCTTTTTAAAGTCATGTGGCTTGTTTGAACTCAACCTGGAATCCAAAGTGATCTCTGGGAATGACTTTGTTGCTACCTCAGACCTCTGAACATAGCGGAAAGATTGTTTTAAATATGTAATTTGTTACCGAAGGTTAGTATTGACATTTTCATTGTAGTAATAGCAAAGAATGAGTGACCTTTCACATTAAGTCACAGGTCACTGGTAGAATAGTAACTAAAGCTTATAGAATTTAAAGATACAGTCTGCCGAGTTTTACTGTCTAATCAATTCTCCTTTGTGTAGATAATTTAATAATTTGGGACAGTTTCCCTTCCCTTAGTTCTATAAATGAGTTCAGATGAGTTGTAATTTTAACTAAAATTGCTTCAGGAGACCAGGATGCTGTAGCTTTCTCCTCTGTTCTTATAAGTATACACATACATTCTCATACTCACGTGACAAAAATTTCTTGATGATGGTGATGATGATAGCTACCATTTAGGATGGTCATGTGCTAGTCTCTATTATGTGCTAATTTATATATATTATCATTTAATTTTTACAACACTGCTAATTAGGCAAAGTAATATTAACTTAAGTGGGGTTCAGTGATTTGTCCAAAATTACCCAGTAAATGGGCCAACAGAGGGTTTTGTTTGTTTAATTTTTGTTTTTGGACCAATAGATTTTGAAACCTATCTATTGGACCGGGGTCTATTTTTTAACCTAGTTATTTAAAGATATTTACCATCAAGCATAAAATCACTATAATAAAGCCCTAGACAGAAGTCTTCCCATTCTGAATTTGCAAGATGCTAAATTTACAGAAATAATGATTCTGAATACATACATTTAGCTTTATCCACTGAGCCAAACCAGCTAAGGCCGAGCTCTTTATATAGCCTGTTATAATGTCCACTTGATGTAATTAATATCTAGTCTAAATTTTTTGTGGTTGTCATCATTTAGTATTCTCTCCAATGTCAGGAGTGGTTGAAATAAATACAGGTTTGATTGCTGTTTGTATTAAGTGACTTATATGTTTACTAGAGGCCCGGTGCACAAAATTTATGTGGGAGGGGGGGGTCCCTCAGCCCAGCCTGCACCCTCTCCAATCTGGGATCTCTCTCACAATCCAGGACTGCTGGCTCCCAACTGCTTGCCTTCCTGATTGCCCCTAACTGCTTCTGCTGCCAGGCCTGGGTGCCCCCCCAACAGCCCTCCCCTGCAGGCTTGATCGCCCCCAACTGCCTTCCATTGCAGGCCTGGTCCCTCCCAACTGTCCTCCCCTGCTGGTCATCTTGTGTGTTGGAGTGATGGTCGATTTGCATATTATTCTTTTATTAATAGGATTAGATAGGATAGAAGCCTGGTGCATGGGTGGGGGCTGAGCTAAAATTTTGAGGACATAAAATGCATTTTTGTGACTTTAAAATTGTTTTATTGTACTTTTCACTGAGCTTTTTTTTTTTTTAATCTTCACCAGATGATATTTTTTTTAATTGATTTTTAGAGGGGGACAGAGAAAGAGAGTGAAATATCAAAATACATCAATCATGCTCTCCCAATTTTGGTGGAGAGGCAGCCTAATTTTTGGAGGCCTTGCTTTGGTAAGGCTTGGGGGGGGGTGGTGAGATATATACATCAGTCAGTTGCCTCCCATATGTGCCCCGACCAGAAATCGAACCCGCAAACTTTTGGTGTACAAGCCACCTGGCCAGGGCTCCTTATTTTATTTTGCAGTGATCTTGAGCTCACTTTTATTTTCTCCAGGATACAAGGCAGACCCATGGGCTCATGTTTCTGCTGTGTAGAAATATCAGAGACAAAAAATATATAGTTAATAATTTGTTTTAGACAAATATTTAGGCATATTTATATAAAATTGTAGTATTTTTATAGTCTTCCTCTAGTAACATAATTTTTGTTTTTCTGTTAATTCTCACCAAAGAATATTTTTTCCATTGATTTTTTTTATTTTATTTAAAAAATATATTTTATTGATTTTTTACAGAGAGGAAGAGAGAGGGATAGAGAATTAGAAACATCGATGAGAGAGAATCCTCGACCAGCTGCCTCTTGCACACCCCCTACTGGGGATGTGCCCGCAACCAAAGTACATGCCCTTGACCGGAATCGAACCTCGGACCTTTCAGTCCACAGGCTGATGCTCTATCCACTGAGCCAAACTGGTTTCGGCTTTTTCATTGATTTTTAAGGAGAGTAGGAGAGGGAAAGACAGAGAAACATTAATGTAAGAGAAATACATCAATTGTTTGCCTCCTGCACGAGCCCCAACCAGGGCGCAGGCCAGGGAGCAGCCTGCAACCAATGCCCTTGATCGGAATTGAACGCAGGACCGACACTCTTCACTGAGCCAAACCGGCTAGGGCACAACAATATTCTTATTAAATATTTTTTTAATGAAATATCTACATGTGAGAGATTTTCAGCCTGTGTTGAGATGCCTTCCTTTTTCCCTTTGGGTTTTTGGAAATAGTATTTTCCAAAAGTAGATAAAAATTATGCTTACTTATCAGCATCCCTGTAAAGTAGGGAAATAATGGAAACTCCTTAATATTATTTTAATTTTATATATAAAGAAGCTTTTCTTTAGTGTTCCTCAGTCAGATACCAGAGATTTATATTCACTTAGGATTTGATCTAATAACTTAAATGTTTTACTCCTTCCCTTTATAGTGAAGACTCAGAAGAAAAAGATGTGAAGACTAAGAAGGACGATTCTCACTCAGCAGGTAATAAACAGTATTTCTCTTTATGTACTTACTTAGTAGACATTTTAGTAAGTGGTTTTATGGTAATGCCTGGCGTTGTAAATATTGGCATAACAAAAACGCTTTTGTCTTTGAAGAGCTCATAGTGATTTTCAATCCAGGTGGCGTATTACAGTCACTGGTGAAGGTTTTGGCGGGGGAAGAGGGAGAGTTTGATTCTTACAGCATTCTCTGCTCGCAGAATAAGACCACACTTGACCACATGCATTTATTTTCTTTTAGGCTTTGTGGTTTCTGGCAGATATTCTCCTAATCAGAGCTAGTTTGCATTGGCTTTTCCAGGTAGTTGTCAAACACAACTCTTAGATCAGTGCATCATAATTTTGATATTGCAGAGGACAGTGAGGATGAAAAGGAAGATCATAAAAATGTGCGCCAGCAACGGCAGGCAGCCTCTAAAGCGGCTTCTAAACAGAGAGAGATGCTCTTGGAAGATGTGGGCAGTGAAGAAGAGCAGGAAGAAGAGGACGAGGCGCAGTTCCAGGAGAGTGCGTAACGTTGGCTTCTTGTTTGGTCATGATTGCAGTATGTGATCTTGATTATTTTGGCGTTTTGGGGGATGCTGGGTATTACAAACAGTCCCTTAAATTACTCACTGTTAGAAGAGGTGATGGTCTTGACATCTGTTGATTTTGTAAAGGTTCAAAGATTCTCATGACTGCTGTCCATCGTTTGCATTCAAATATTTAATAAACAATTGTTAGAATAGTATTTCCATGGCAGGTGTTGTAATTAAGATCTGCATTTTGGTCTGGTGTAGACCTTCTCCCCTGACAAAAAGTGTTAATAATAGAATTGAGATGTTTCACAGGTTACTCAGATGGATAGCTTTCTTATTTCATTTATTCATAGTTGGACCAAACACACTTAAGTTGGTTCTGTTTCATTTCTCTGATGTCACCGATCTATATGGGAATTATATAATTGCCAAAAGTTCCTGATGGTCATTCAGATTAAGTTTTATACCTTCCTGTTTTCTTTTTTAAAATATATGTTATTGATTTCTTACAGAGAGGACGAGAGAGGGATAGAGTTAGAAACATTGATGAGAGAGAAACATTAATCAGCTGCCTCCTGCACACCCCCCACTGCGGATGTGCCTGCAACCTAGGTACATGCCCTTGACCGGAATCGAACCTGGGACCCTTGAGTTCCCAGGCTAATGCTCTATCCACTGAGCCAAACTGGTTTCGGCTATCCCTTCCTGTTTTCCACCTACTCTTCAAGTCAGTCATGTAACCCTCATGTGTGTGCTAATCCCATTATACAGGTGGGGCCAGGACAACTCCCAACCAAACTGGTAGTATTTCTGTAAATAGAATCCAATAGTGTTTGACTCCCAAATCCCATCCTCCAGTCATTCTTAGCGTTCTCTCCCTTTGTTCACTTGGAAGGATATATACATTAAGTTGGACGTTGAAATTCTTCTTTCCTCTCAGAAGATTCCGGCAGCGATGAAGATTTTCTAATGGAAGACGATGATGATAGTGACTATGGCAGTTCAAAAAAGAAAAACAAAAAGATCGTTAAGAAGTCCAAACCTGAGAGAAAAGAAAAGAAAATGCCCAAACCCAGGCTAAAGGCTACAGGTGAGGTCTGCAGAATTAAATGAGTGTTTTGAAAAATTTCATGAACTAATAAACTTTCTCTACAGAAATTCCTCATTAAGGCTTGACATTGGCCAGATAGTTAATTAAGAATAAATGAATTCTGAAAGGATTCTGTTTTCTAAACCTAGAAGTGTCATTTATTAATAAGGACTCCAGACTATCTAAGAGCTTAGCACTATTATATATGTGTGTGTGTGTGTGTGTGTGTGTGTGTGTGTGTGTGTGTGTGTGTTGATTTCAGAGAGTAAGGAAGAGAGAGAGAGAGAGAGAGAGAAACATCACTGATGAGAATCATTGATCAGCTGCTTCCTGCATGCTTCCCACTGGGGACTGAGCCCACAACCTGGGCATGTGCCTTGACCGGGAACTGAACCATGACCTCCTGGTTCATAGGTCTATCTCAACCACTAAAGCATGCCTGCTGGATTTAGCCCTGTTCTTTAACAATGGCTGAACATAGCCGAGGTCGGTTTCGCTCAGTGGTAGAGCGTCGGTCTGCGGACTGAAGGGTCCCGGGTTCGATTCCGGCCAACGGCATGTACATTGGTTGCGGGCGCATCCCCGGTGGGGGGTGTGCAGGAGGCAGCTGGTCGATGTTTCTCTCTCATCGACGTTTCTGGCTCGCTCTCTCTCTCTCCCTCTCTGTAAAATATCAATTAAAAAAAAAAAAAAATGGCTGAACATAAGTAAGATTTTGGAATGACCTATATGTGTCAGGCACAGTGTTAGAAATTCTGCATCAACATAGCTATCACTGCCCTTTTCTCCATCAGTATCCCAACTCCAGCAGTTAGTAAAGACTTGAAATTGTGGAAATGTACATCTATAGTAATTCATTTAGTTCTGTGTTTTAATCCTACAGCATCCTCTGTGCTCGCAGAATAAAACCACACTTGACCACATATTTTCCTTGAGGTCTTATAGTTTCTGGTAAATGTTCTAATCAGAGCTAGTTTGTCGTTAAACCAGAAAGCTAAACTTGCTTTTTTTTTTTTTTAACTTATATTTTGTTGAGAATATGAGCGTTTGTTTTATTTTCTAATGTTACTATTTTTTAATCCTCATCCGAAGACATGCTTAGAGAAAGGGGGAATATGGAGAGAGAAACCCTTCCACTTGCTTCCTGACCAGGAATTGAACTAGCAATCTTTGAATGCCTGGGACAACATTGAACCAACAGAGCCACTCCAGCCAGACTAGATTACTTATTTTAAATTATTCTGGCTAATGGAACTGATGATTTTTAAACCTTTTACTCGTCACTTCTTACTGTTGGGATTCCTGGAAGTGTCAAAAAAGTTATTTGATAGCTTCAGTTTCTACTCAGGTTATCATAGTCTTTATTCTTAGCCCACTTTTTAAACATAAACTCCACTTAGTTCACAAGCCACTAGGATGATGCACAGCAAGCATGTCAAACTGAAAGACTAACACAGGCCAAATAAACAAGGTTTAAGTTTATGTGGGCCACAAAAATAAATAAATAATTAAAAGCTTCAGTTTTCTTAGAAATGTAGGTTTATTTTGATAGAGACATGCTGAAACAAAGGAGTAATCATTAACATAAAATAATAGAACATTTTAATAAAAATTAATATTTTTTCTTGAACATTAACTTACCAGACACTGAATAACTGCACAAATTAATAAGCATCACACAAATAAATCTATTTTTCTTGTTCTTCAAAAGCAAAATATTTCCTATTGTGCACACCAAACAAATCAGTCCTAGACTAATGACATGGCAGTCGGCTGCTAAAAGATTGACTGCTAGTATTAGTGGGGAGAAATGGTGTGCCTGCGTGTAAGGCACGTAAGGGAAATCAATGCGACACGATTATAGTAATCCTTAGCGAACGTGGTAGTTCATTATGTATAGCCAAAACCAGTTTGGCTCAGGGCATGTGCCTTGGTTGCGGGCACATCTTGGGGGGGGGGGGGCTGTGTGCCGGAGGCAGCTGATCGATGTTTCTAACTCTATCCCTCTCCCTTCCTCTCTGTGAAAAATCAATAAAATACATTAAAAAATAATTATGTATAACAGGATATTGTAAAAATTAAATTTCGGGATTTTTATTAAAACATTTCTTACCGTTATATTTGCTGGGCTGCAAAAATATTTGTTGTGAGCCCCGAGAGTTTGACATGCTTGATGTACAATATCCTGTCTATTGTCAGCATTACTGCTAACATAACATTACAGTGCAGATAAAAGTGTTGGAAACCAGTAAGTTAGGAGTGTTGTCTTTATAGATTTTATTCTTGTAGATTGTGTTATTTCTAGCTGGTTTTTATTAAAGATGTTTTCTTTCCTTTCCTCCCCAAATTGGTGTTTTTCTTCTCTCAGTGACGCCAAGTCCTGTGAAAGGCAAAGGGAAAGTGGGTCGCCCCACAGCTTCAAAGGTCTCAAAGGAAAAGACTCCTTCTCCCAAAGAGGAAGACGAGGAGCCGGAGAGCCCGCCGGAGAAGAAAGCCGCTGCCAGCCCTCCGCCCGAGAAGTCCGGGGACGAAGGGTCTGAGGATGAAGCCCAGTCTGGGGAGGATTAAACCAGTGAGGATGGTTTGGGAGAGATTTTATTTAAAAAAAGAAAAGGAAAAAAAAAAAGGAAAAAAGGGGCAAAACAAGAAAACTACATAAGATAGAACACGGTGTTGGCTATGGCTTTGACTCATGGGCTTTCAGTGCTTTTTTCCCTTTTGTTGAAAATAACTCTTTTTTTAAAAACTTTTTTTTTTTTTAAGAAAATCTTTGTATGTTTAATTTGCCTTTTTGTCTATTGGTCTTTTCTTGGCTACCACCTTCCTCTCCCTCTCTTTTTCAATGAAAGCCATGTCAAATTAATCACTGGATTGACTGCTTCATCTTTTTATTTTTAAAGGATGGTATACCACAGTTGTAAAGCAATAAGATTTGAGATGAACACTATGGAAATGTTGCTTTTTGCTAAACAGTAGCAGGTTGAACAGTAATTAAAAAACATAGAAGGATTTTAGTTAAAAATGATTGCTTCTTTCTCTACTTGGACTTTAAAAAAAATTGTCATCTAATACAAGTTTAATTTTTACCTTGCGAGGCAGGGCAGGGAGTGGGTAACCTGACCTTGTTTGAGAGTGAGGGTTTTTTTAAATTTCATCACTTGTTATCTCAAAGAGATTCCGAGCCAGTGATCCTTTTATTCTACTACGTCTTTAAGGAATTAAAAAAGGAAAAGGAAAAAACAAGGAGCGCCAAAACTTAAATCACACTTAATTTCCTAGTTTACTCTCTGATGGTTCATGTTTTAAAATATATATGTGTCCTGTTTCTTGGATAAATTTTTACCAAGGGTAAAAAAAAAAACACCAAAAAAAAAAAACCCTAGAATTTAAATGGCAAGATCTATATATTATCGTGGATTTCTTCTCAAACTGACAATGTTTAGGTTATAAGCAAATAAACTACCGGTTAATGTGAAACTTGTTCACAAAGACTTGAGATTTTTTTTTTCCTTTATGAAAACAAAATTGAAATTCTTTCATGCCATAGATGTGTGCATTCATATTCCATGAACTGTGCTGTTTTTATTGGGGGATAGAACTTTTCTTTTTCATACACCTATCTTCCCATTTCTTTGTAGAACCATAGTTTGAAGCGCATCTCTCGGCTTCCTGCTACCGTGTAGGGTGCCCCCGCAGCCCCAGCCCCCGTGCCTGCCAGCCCTGCTGGAGGACAGGACTTCTCCTGGCTCTGTCTTCACTGCTTCGCGTCCTGTGTTTGATGGGAGTGTGTTCAGTGGTGCTCCCACACGTCTAATTTGCTGTTTTTCTTTCTACTGGTGTGTCTGCTTACTGCTCCTGTTGCTTGTTTGGAGTGTAAGAGGTTCCACAGGGTTAGAGAAAGCATGCATTCAGGAGACCTACGTGCGGTTAACAGACTTGACATGCCTTATGAAAGCAGTCAGGAAATCTACATGTGCGTTCCATCCTCCACGTCCTCATACCATGAGCTTCTGGAAGCAAGGGTTAGGGGCCTCAGTATGCTAAGAAGTTGAAAAATTAGTGAAATTTAACCTCTGCCTTTTTATCTAGATTTGCTTCCTCAATATTTTACTTAATGCAATTTTCTTTTAATTACAGCATATTTTACTCTCGGACAACATAGCTTTCTTACAGATGTTCCTGGAACAAAAGGTTATTTAAGGAATAGTTTTACTCTGATTATTAAGACACTTTTAAGAAGTATTCTTTGTGATTAAAAAAACAAAAACAACACCTAGTGACAGTGGCATCGCTGTTGCACTGTGTGTTAATGAATTTGAAGATTTTAGTACTTGGCCAAAAATGCAAAGCTTGACTATAAGTAGCAGTTGGATTGTTATCTAAAGGTTATTCTGTTTACTTTAGTGGGTTTGTTTAGGTAACCAATATGTGTTCTTCTAGCAAGAGACCTCAGTGTTTCCACCATGCACTTCTATATATAGGGGTTTATGACTTTGTCTTACATTCCTAGTGACGTTTGGGCTTTTCTTAGATTATGTTTTGTGAAAATCAGTGGTGGGAAAGGGGGTCTTTTTAAAACTTTAGCCTCGGTATTTTAGGTAACACAGTCTCTTTAACAGATTAATCTGCACTAACATCTATGTGATACAGGCACATATTTTAGAGGTAATTTGTCTTCTAAGTTCCTTGTGTGTATTTGGTTGGGCTTTTTGTTTGCGATTCCTTTTTAAAAAATTAACTCATGAGATTGAAAAACATTTATATTTCTAATAGACTGGACAAAAGGATCTGTGTCCCCAAGTGAGAGACAGGCTCTGAATGACCTTTGTTTTCTCCACTTTTTATTGATTTAAAACACTCTAGTCTTCCCTTCAAATCATGCATGCAAATAGGAGGGTAGCTGTGGAGTCTGAACTGGAAACCGGTGCTCAGTAGTCAGGCTTGATGTGATGTCAGGCTGGGTTACAAGCTGTCAGCTGATCGTGGCTGGCCATTGGCACCGCCCGTGACTAATCTCCCTCCTTTCCCTGGCGTGCCTATGGTGAGGTGGCAATAGCTTTCATGGCCTTGTTTGCAGAGCTCAGGAAATGGGACATTAACCTCGAAGGTGCTTGTTTGTGCTAACAGAATTCTGTGTTAGCTCTGTTAGGTTTACCTCTGAAACATGGATTTCAGCAGCTATGCTGACTGACACTACATTCTAGTTCTTAAGATTTTTTTTTCTATACTTCTCACCACACACACACACACACACACACACACTTGACATGGGTAGTTTACATTTAAGTCTATCTGTAATTTGCTGCTGCTTTTAGCCCTCCCCACCTTAGATTGGAATCAGTGGAGTAGACCCAAAGGATGCATTTTAATTTTAGTAATGGTAGCTTTGTCCTGCTTTCCACAAACCTGCCTTTCATATCTCCACTAAAGGAAAGTTAATAGGTGTGGCCTCCTATAGGGAGGTAAGGAGTGGGAGTCTTTTTATCTCGAATAGTAGTAGATTTCCCATAAAGGAGGTTTAATATCTTTTCCATAGTAGCTGTTTGCCCCAGGTTGAATCCTCATTTCAATACTTACTCTTGGTACTGGTCCAAATAGCATTTTCTTACAAGTAACTAATCAAGAGGAACCGGAAGTTATAATCCAGTAAGGTTTTTGACGCTCTTGTGAATATATATGGTCAGCTAAACTGAACTCGACACTTTTTCTCCCAAACATTTCTTTTTGTAACCTTGACCATTCAGGTAACAAGTGAATTTTAGAGTACTGGTTGGAGAAAGGGAATCGTTCTTTAAAGAAACCAGTTCAGAAGATGCTTTGAGGGTGTTCGGCAAGGGCGGAGGCTGACCCCAGGAGTGACGGGGAAGCTTAGGAAAGGCCGTGTGGCCGATGGCACTGCGGTGAAGGGGGGGAGTTGGAATGGCTCTGTGCCCCCTGCGCCTGTGGCTGCACCGAGAGCTGAAACATCACCTCCCGAGTTTGCCAAGGGGGATTCTGGGCTCCGGGGCCCGCAGTGCGAGCTCCTGAAGCAGACGAGTAACACGCTTCATGCCGAGGCATAGAGAAAAGCAAAAAATCTGGTTGCTCTTGAGGTTAGAAAATTGTCCCTTCCTCTGCTTGGCGCTGGGTTTATTTGTAAAGGAGTTAGTTTGTTTGAATATTAGGACATCAAGCTGTCTACGGCCAAATTTCAATCTGCAAACCATTTTCCCTTGGTTTTGGGATAAACGATATAAAATGACTCTTTTTGAATCCCAAATCCCTAAGTCACACTTTGTTTTTTCTTCAAAGCCTAGGTCACAAAATTCACAGTGGTGCTGACTGTGTATTAACCACTATTGACAAAAGTCCCCTAAACCTGCCTGTTGCCATGCCAACGAGTGACTGAACTGGTGACATCTGTTGGAGCATGCTTTGTGTGGATGGTGAAATGCCGCCATTGTGCATACACTTTGTACATCAGGGTTGAAGGGGGGGTTTTCTAGACTTATGGGGGGGAGGTAAAATTGTTTTTTTGTTTTTGTTTTTTGATGGGGAGTGGGTATAGTACTTAGCTTACCCCTAAATAACCTGTATAAAAACCCCTGAAGTATTGTGTGGGTGTGTGTGTGAGTGTGTGTATATGTCTGGCGATTAAACCTTCGTCTTCTGGAAATTAGTGAATTCTTTTTTTTCCTCCAGAAGTATTTGTTACAAGATTTGTAAATAAGAGCTCTACTTAGTTTGTTTACCACGACCATGTTGCAGCAAACCTTAAATACCTAACTCCTGTAAGATTTAAGGAAAGACTTGAAGACTTGTCAGGTGACGCAGCAGCCATGTTCTCAGTAATTGCCTTGACTCATCTTTCAGACTTCATTTTGCCAGCTCTAAAATTCCCAGTCTTCCTTAATTTTACTCCTTAATCTTTTACGTCCTGAGCAGGAAGGGTAAAAGAGGAACCTGCGTAAATGTGTTTAAGTCCATGGGCTGAGACCGGGGCATCCCTTTCTTAATACTGCAATGTTGCTAGACATGTGATCAGACACCAGAGGGTTGGGCGTCCTTGCAATACCTTAACAGTGCTGAAACCTGCAGCATGGTACTAAGGAAATTCAAGTTTGAATGTAACCACTTTATTTAAAAGTTGTGTTTTGTTTTTCTTAATTTAAATGACATGGGGTTGAAATGAACATGGTTTTGTTCGTGAATTATAGATGCAACATACATTGGTAGACGTGTGATGGTCTTCTGTGATACTTAATTTTTACATATCCCAGTCTCTGTATGTACCTGCATAGACAAAGAAAAATCAAACTCCTGCTTTCTTTATGGAAGGGTTTCCAGGACCGCGAGTCTGCTCCTGAGCTCTGTTTTAAGTATGTGTATCCTTCGCTTGTATTTTGTATTAAAAAATAAGAAAAAGAACCCTTTATTGTTGAGCATGTTGGCATTGTCCCCTTTACTTTTTTCTTTTTTTTTTCTTTTGGGGACATGAAGCAAGTTATTCTTTTTCTGTATCTTTTTTTTTTCCTTTTGTAAACTTTGTTTTGTTTAAAAATGGCTTTATAAAAGGGCTTTTATAACCCAGATATGTGCTCTGTGTACTTCTTGGAATACTCACACAAATACACTGACAGCTGAGCGCCCGGGCCTGTCAGCTCCCAGTCCAGCCTGTTGGGTAAAACCTGCTTCCCGAAGGAGTTCTTGAGGCTCTAACAGTGGCCATCGCCCTTGTTGGTAAGGAGAAAAGTGTATCTTGTCTCACGTCAAAAAGTTACAAAGTGTGGAGGGCAAATTCTTAATTTAGGATAATTACACTCAACAAAACATTTGCATTCAATTTTAAGTACCCATAGAAACTTCATTATATTGCAATTTTAGAATAAAATACCTCCAAGGTGGTGAAGATGGCAGAGGGTCCTATTTATAATTGGGCTGATGTTGAAGCTATTTGGGTTTTATTCTTTTCAGCCTTGTCCCTTAGTTACATTCTTGCCTTGTCATGCAAATATTTAATTAACATAAGCTAATATTAACTTTTAAATTTAAAGTTTTTTGCATGCTCTTGTCCCTCTGGCTAATTTCTTTTTTTTTTTTTTAAGATATTTTATTGATTTTTTTCATAGAGAGGAAGGGAGAGGGACAGAGAGAATCATCGATCAGCTGCCTCTTGCATGTCTCCCACTGAGGACGTGCCCGAAACCCAAGGTACGTGCCCTTGACCGGAATCGGACCTGGGACCCTTCAGTCTGCAGGCCAACGCTCTATCCACTGAGCTAAACTGGTCAGGGCCCTCTGGCTAATTTCTTAAGAGGTATTTGTCCCAGGTGAAAGTTGACTTTGGAAGTATGTAACCAGACACTCATAAATATGTGGGTGTTTTATGATTAGCATACCAGATTTCTGTGTCAGTGCAATGCTGAAGAAATGCAATCTGGCGTAAAGGATTTCAGAACCCAGGTGACAAGCAGGTTTGGTAAAACACGTTTGGAGCTCCCTCGACTCATTCATGAGCATTACTGTACAGTAATTTAGGACTGGCTGTACAGTGCTTTATAATTCACAAAGTGCAATTTACATATTATCTCGGTCAGTTTTCCCAACAACTGTGAGACTGACCAGATGTTCCTCCAGTTTTGTTGGTTGGGGAGAAAAAAAAAAAACTGGTTCAGGTAGGATGTGCTTTGATGGGGCAGGTGTGGCCCAAGGGTTTGGATCCGGCCTTTAGTTCTGTGTGCTTGAAGTTGTCACAGCTCCCATTGTCTTGTATAAATGGGTCCCTTGAGCCTTCTTTCTAATAACCTTTTGAGCAATTTGCTCTCCTTCAGCATCTCTTGAGTAACATGTTTGACCAGCCTAACGACTTACATCAAAGACGATGGGAAAAATTCTTTTCAGTGAGATAAAAATTCTCATTAAATACTTAAATTTACTTGAAAATTCCTGTGGCCCCTAGATAGGAAGCTTCATTTTGTTTAAAGCTTTAATTTTTGGATGTCTTAATACAATGACTATCCAGGAAAATCTTGTTTATACAGCTCTTACCTCTGCCAGTAGAGGGCAGTGTTTGCCCTCCATATACTTACCTAGTGAACCTGCTGCTCACCCCATCTCATTTTTCTATACCCTCCCCTGGGCTCAGTGCTCACTGTGTCCTACTTGGGCTCCCTACTTGGGTTAGAGGTTCTGTGCTCAGTGTGCTCACTCAACATCCTAGTGCAGTGGTCGGCAAACCTTGGCTCGCGAGCCACATGCGGCTCTTTGGCCCCTTGAGTGTGACTCTTCCACAAAATACCACGTGGGGGTACGCATGTACAGTGCGATCGAAGGAGTGCTCTGAAATTAAGTTAATGACAATGTATCTACCTATGTAGTTTAAGTTTAAGAAATTTGGCTCTCAAAAAAGAAATTTCAATCATTGTACTGTTGCTATTTGGCTCTGTTGACTGGTTTGCCGACCACTGTCCTAGTGTGTGCAGCAGCAATATTTTCTGGATTTTAAGTGCAAACTAGGACCTCGTGGTTCGTGCACATCTGTCTGCTTATGTTCTCTCTGCTCCCAAGCCCTACATGGACAACGTCCCAAAACCAAAGTATACATATGTTGAAATTTCAAAATGCAGCTGTACATTCTTGGCCTTCGTTTGAGACAGGTGTGTTGCCTTTTGAAATTGCCTTCCAGCTCAAAAAGCCTTGTCTCTTGCACAAGCAGCACTGAGACAAGTCCACCTACAGTGAATACCGAGGCTTGTTTTCAAGGTAACGTGGTGGCTTGTACTTCTTTATCTTGATGGCATGCTTCCCTTTCCCTCGATACCTTGACAGAATGGACAGGTACCCATTTGACAAGCTTTGGCTGGGCCACCAGCAGGAGAAAGAATTATTTGCAGGTGTGCCTCCTGTTTCACTATTAAAAAGTCCTGGACAAACATTGTGAAATAAACGCTGTATTAATTCTGGGGTCAGAGAGTGAGAGGGTGCAGCCAGAATTTCCATCTTAGTAAAGCAAATAATTACTTTAAAACATGATAACAAAATGTTGGAATTAGTAGTTTGCTTTGATTTAGGTCTAAGCTGGCGTCCAGAAATGAGTTGTTTAAAAATGTACAGAATAAGTAGACCAAGGAAGATTGCACACACATAAACCTAAACTGTTATAGCTATTAAGTGGAATGTGTATGTGTGTGTGTGTGTGTGTGTGTGTGTGTGTGTGTACACAAACATCCTTTTAGAACATATGGGACCACATCCTTGGCTAACATGGAATGTAACATATCTAATAGATACACATTTCCACTTTGGGTACGAACAAAAAATATGTACTCTCTGTGTTTGACTACAAGATATTAGGGTGGATGGCTTAGGTAAGGCTCTGAAGGAGGTAGAAAGTCATTTGGAACAAGAAAAACAGCCAAAATGTATGGATAAATACCAGGTTGGTAACTGATGGGTTATGTACTAAGAAATGATTCTCACTGCCCCACCACCAGTGTAATTCAGTGGTTGAGTGTCAGCCCGTGAATCAAAAAGTTAGCAGTTCGATTCCCAGTCAGGGCACATACCCAGGTTGTGGGTTCAATTCCCAGTATGGGGCATGCAGGAAGCAGCCAATCCATATTTCTTTTTCATAGATGTTCCTATCTATCCCTCTCCCTTCTTTTCTCTAAAAAAAGTCAATAAAAGCCCTAACCGGTTTGGCTCAGTGGATAGAGCGTGGCCTGTGGACTGAAGGGTCCCAGGTTCTATTCCATGTACCTTGGTTGTGGACGCATCCCCATTGGGGAGAGTGCAAGAGGCAGCTGATATTTCTCTCTTCACCGATTTTTCTTAACTCTATCCCTCTCCCTCTCTAAAAAATCAATAAAATATTTTAAAATAAAACACATTTTTAAAAGATGTAAAACAACAAAATTTAAAAAAAGGATCTCACCAGCAATAAACTGAATGTATAGTCATAATTAATATAGAATAGATTGTGAAACATTTGACTTTTTCCAAAAAATGTGCAGAGACAGTGACATACACTGGATCCTCACTTGTGACGATAAATTGGTTCTCTTGTACACTGATTTAGCCTGTGGATTAAAATACTAAGCATTTTTAGCCTGAACCGGTTTGCCTCAGTGGTTAGAGCGTTGGCCTGCGGACTTCATGAAGGGTCCCAGGTTCGATTACGGTCAAGGGCATTGTTGCAGGCACAACTCCAGTGGGGTTGTGCAGGAGGTGGCTGATAGATGTTTCTCTCTCTTCGATGTTTCTAACTATCCCTCTCTGTTAAAAAAATCAATAAAATATATTTTTAAAATACGGCTTTACTGCCTGGCTGGTGGTCCAGTGGTTGAGCATCGACCATGAACCAGAAGGTCAAGGTCCAGTTCCCAGTTGAGGCATATACCCAACTTGTGGGCTGGGTCCCCAGTATGGGGTGCAGGAGACAGCCAATTGATGGTTTCTCTCTCCTCACTGATGTTTCTCCCTTCCTTCCTCTCTGAAATCAAGAAACATAAATTAAAAAGATATATATGGCTTTAGTTCCAAAGTATGATGTTATAACAAAGCTCTCTTATAAGAGACTTAAGTGTCTTTGGGAGTCACCAGAGCTCACTGGTACTGTATTTAGATCTTGGAACATAATCTGGGGCTTCCGTATCCTAACTTCATATCTAATGCATGCCACATCTCAGTTACTCCACGCTCGCAGTGGAGCCTTTTCCTCCCGCCTCTGACCTAATTTAACACTATCTCCCTTTTCCTCCTCCTCTCTCGCCCTTTGTGAAAGAACAGTTTCCATGAGGTTAGTGTTTCTGAGGCAAATACATTGTCCATACATGAACCAGGCAGTCCTAGACGTGGCTGGGGAACCAGCTGTCCTGCAGAGAGCCACACCTTTGGCCCAAGTACAAGGTAAATAGCGTTTCTGGGTAAAGCGGGAACAATGCAGGCCTTATTCCAGCGCGCCATTGTGGGGAAGGGCCGGTGTGACTTCAGGTAGACAGGATGTACACAGCCGCCGTGACAGAGAGCGGTTGTTGTCCTGGCCCTCGCACAATGGGCCAGTCTTGGGCTATCGGCAACGCATTCTTCCCTTCTCTCCCGCGTCTCTCTCTCCTTCCCTGCCCACACCCTCCGGGGAAGCAACAAGACCTAGTGTTTGCCTCCCGGGTCACTAGCTGGTCAAGTCCACAGCAGTGAGCAGCCCCGGGGAGCCGGATGCCCGCTCCGGGAGGTGTGAGTGGGAGTGGGGACACGCTGCTCAGGCCAGACGGCGGACATGGGAATGCCTGGCCCAGGTGCTGCTTCTAGAGGTCATCCCGGAACCTGCCAGCTGTGTTTACTGGCAGTGAAAACCACGGGGCCGTGGAGCACGAAGAGTTTGGCCTTGCTCCCCACGAGGAACAACAGTGTAGCCGGAGTGTGGATCTGAGGCTATTGCCATCTCTGGGGTACTTTGATGGCTTCGGGAACTGAAGCAGGAAGTGTTTAAAACGGGGTGATCCCGGGCAATGGATGTGCCAAGTGTAAGAGGTTCAGCAGGTGGTCAGCCACAGCGTTGTGCACCGGGTATCCCATTGAGACCCCCTGGCCTCTCATCGCGGGTCCTGCTTCAGCCCAGCTCCGGTGGATGAAGCAGATCCGTGCACAGGGTGGTCTTAGGCTCGGGCACCCTCCTGGCCATCTCTCCCTGCCCCCCTCCTCTTGCCCGGTTCTCCTTTTTATAGACTGGGAATACTAAGCAGCCGATTATCCCCCGCGTCCAAGGGCCAGAGGGAGGGAGGCCGCACCTGATGCCCAGGAGGGAGGCTCTGCACTCAGAGCTGCTGGCCCTGCAGGCCCGCTGGCCTCCCCCACCGCCACCGCCCCCACCCTTACCCTCACCCCCACCCCCGGGGGCAGGGTCCACGCTGCGCAGGCACCGTTCCCGCGGAACTGAAATCTCTTGCGCTTGGTCTCTGGAGCACAAATGAGTTAGTTATTAGTCAGGGCGCTCTTGCAAAAGGGTAAACTTTAACCAGCCGAGATCTAGGGTGGCTTTCGAGGGGAGGGGAGAGCAGCAGTAACTCCCGGTCCCCTGCACTTGTAAAGGGGTCTCTGAACAGTGTAACTAACTGCACAGGACTGACTGGGGTTGGACCAGTCAGGTTCTCATGCGGAATTGGATTTTCATCCAGTGGTTACAAACAGTATTCCTAGTTATGGGGCATACGTTTCCAACGAAGGAACACTCATTGGGACAACAGAACTGATTGGAAGTACTTGTCAGGGGCACGTTTCTTGGTATATGAAGTCATTATATCTTGGGTCTTTTTTAAAAATATATATTTTATTGATATTTTACAGAGAGGATGGGAGAGAGAGAGCTAGAAACATCAATGAGAAACATTGACCAGCTGCCTCTTGCACACCCCCTTCTGGGGATGTGCCCACAACCAATGTACATGCCCTTGACCGGAATCATACCTGGACCTTTCAGTCCGCAGACCGACGCTCTATCCACTGAGCCAAACCGGTTTTGGCTATCTTGGGTCTTTTAAATTTAAAAGCAGATACCACCATTTGCCCACCACCCAGAACTGAAACAGCATTGCTGACATGTACACATAAGGAGCTGTTGGACATTGGAATTGGGTCTCAAAAGAACTGGTGGCCCCGAAAGAAGCTCACTACAGACTGATTCACATGCCTTTCAGCATAACCATTATTGCTTGTCTCATTTCTGATTCTTACAAGTATATTTCCAGTAGGACAGGATCTCACTCATCTAGGAGAAAAGGTGAACAACATAGATTGATGAACAAGAACAGGCCCAGAGATATGGGTCAGACTGTTGGACCTCAAAGGGAGGGTGGGGATAAAAGGGAGAGATCAACCAAAGGACTTGTGTGCACGCCTATGAGCCTAACCAGTGCTCAAGGACAGTAGGGGGTGGGGACATGAGTGGGGGATTGGGATGGGGGGTTGAGAACAAATATGTGATAACTTAATCAATAAAAAAATTAATTAAAAAATAAATTTAGCCAAAACTGGTTTGGCTCAGTGGATAGAGCGTTGGCCTGTGGACTGGAGGGTCCCGGGTTCGATTTCGGTCAGGGGCATGTACCTTGGTTGCGGGCACATCCCCGGTGGGGGTTGTGCAGGAGGCGGCTGATAGATGTTTCTCTCTCATCGATGTTTCTGGCTCTCTGTCCCTCTCCCTTCCTCTCTGTGAAAAAAACCAATAAAAATATTAGAAAAATAAAAAATTAAAAAAAAATTAAAAGCAGAAAGGAAGCCAGGAAACTATGAATTGGAGCCCTCCTCAGGGGACAGAACCCAGGGGCTCAACCGGCACGTCTGGCTGGTGCCAGGCCACCGCTGTGTTCTCTGGGCACCGGAGCTCCCCTGGACACGTGCAGGGGCTCGGTCAGGAGACCCTGTTACAGACAAGCAGCGACGTCGCGGCAAGTGCACCCCAGTGAGGAGCTGCAGGTGGATGCCTCCTACCCCGAAAATTCTCTTCAGTCTTTAGGGAAGAAAGACCCAATTTCAGCAGATAGTGAGGAGGCCTTTTTTTTTTTTAAAAAAAAAGTTTGATTTGTGTAAGTTGAGTAACGGCCAGACCGGCTAAATACGGAAATTCCGGTCAGGAGCCTGTTATCTTGCAATCCCTCTTCCATCTGATCTTAAGGACGGCTTTGGGCTTCTGGTCAGATAAGATAACTCCCCGGAGGCAACGTCCCTCTTGTCAGGCAATCTCCCTGGAGGAGATAAAACTTGGTCCCGTGTCTGTGGTAAAAATTTCACTTTCTCAACCCAATTACCATCAGTTCTGTTAATGCGTGTGACACATGCTTCCCCTTCATTAAACATTTCAGATAAGAGCCTGCGTTTGAGGTCGTGAGAACTGGTCTTTTGTTCCCTCTTCAGAGTGTGGTATTAAAAGAAAACAGCTTAAAAAACGAGGGTGGTCAGAATGCTAGCTGGTTTGCACACAGCCATGTCCTCACGGGAGAGCATCCAATGGTGAAGGACCAACCGGAGGGATGGGATGAGGGGGCCCTTTCTCCGCCCATTTGACAGGCAGGGCATCAGTTCTGTCATCTGTCCATCACACTTTCAAAAGAGATTGATTTGGGATGTTTTGTTTTCTGTTTTCTTTCTTTTTTCTTTTTAATTGGAAGAATATCCCTTTAATAATATTTGTTCAAACACAGTTGTTGTGGAACATATATATTGCACAAATCATAGTTCCCCCCCCAGATTTTTTCCTACACAAAATTTTCTTAAATGAATTCCCATGAAATATTTCATATATTTCTCTAGCAATCACTTAATTAGAGTGGATATAATAATATACACATTATTATACCAATATAAAATTTTAAATTAAACTTTAAAATAATATACATGAAATATTTTCTCTCTTCACTATTTTCCTTAAAAAACAAACAAACAAACAAAAAACCGCCCACACACACACACAAAAAAACCCAACAAAACACACTCATACAAGAAAAAAACCCCAAACCCCAAAGGCAAAAATTAATTATGATAAGAAGAATATTCTTTTCAGCATGCCACTTAAATAATTTTAAATTTTGTTAGATTTATTTTTTCCGGACCCCTGCCTCTGTATGTTTATGCACATAGACATAAAATGACCAGTGTAACAACTTTTACTTACATGGTGGGCACTCTGTAAATGTCTATAGCAATTGTATATACAAATTAAGAGTAGTTATGCCCTCCCCTTGCAGAAAGTATGAGTATGTGAGGTTTATTTCAGAAATAGAAGTCCAATTTACATAAATCAGTAGAAAGCGTATTTTTAAAAATGTATTTCCTTGAACATTAACCTCACACCATATACACAAATTAACTCAAAATGGATCAAAGATCTACCTGGAAGTCCTAAAGTTCTTTAAAAAAAAATTTTTTTATTGTTTAAAGTATTACATGTAGTAGTACATATATCTCTTTTTTTTTCCTTCATTGACCTTCCCCCAGCCTCCCCTACCCCCTGTCGTGTGCCCTCAACCTACCCCCCCCCCCAGTGTCTTGTGTCCATTAGTGTGCTAATATGCATGCATGCAAGTCCTTTGGTTGATCTATTTCTCTCCCTCCCCAACACTCTCCTGCCTTCCCGCTGTAATTTGAGTTTGTTTGTTGCTTTACTGTCTCTGTATCTATCTTTTGGTTCATCAGGTTATAATGTTCCTTATTTTCCATAAATGAGTGAGATCACGTGGTATTTTTCTTTCACTGCCTGGCTTATTTCACTTAGCATAATGCTCTCCAGGTCTATCCATGCTGCTGCAAATGGAAAGAATTCCTTTTTTTTTTATAGCAGCGTAGTATTCCATTATGTAGATGTACCGTAGTCTTCTAATCCACTCATCTGCTGATGGGCATTTGGGCTGTTTCCAAATCTAGCTATGGTGAACTGAGCTGCTATGAACATAGGGGTGCATATATCCTTTCTGACTGGTGTTTCTAGTTTCTTGGGATATATTCCTAGAAGTGGGATTGCTGGGTCTGTTTTTTTTTTCTTTCTATTTTCAATATAGAACTCTTAATTGAGAATACATGTCAAAGACAGGAAAAGGCTAATAATTCAATGCAACTGTTTTATATATGGGAAAGCAAGGACCTGTATTAAGGTTTGTGTTTGATACACCTTGACTGGCCATCGAAGAGTGCTTTCAACTAGTGGTTCTCAAAATGTGGTCCCTGGCCAAAACCAGTGTGGCTCAGTGGATAGAGCGTTGGTCTGTGGTTCAAAAGGTCCCTGGTTTGATTCCTGTCAAGGGCATGTACACTGGTTGTGGACACATCTCCAGTAGGGGGTGTGCAAGAGGCAGCTGATCGATGTTTCTCTGTCAATGATGTTTCTAACTCTCTATCCCTCTCTCTTTCTCTCTGTAAAAAAAATAATAATAATAAATCAATAAAATATATTTTAAAAAGGAAAATAAAATGTGATCCCTGGTCCAGCAGCTGTGAACTTGTTCAAACATGCACCATTGAATGCATTCCCTTCGGCCCATCCCAGTCCTATTGGATCAGAAGCTCTGGGGGGTGGGGCCCACAGTGGGGGTGTAACAGCCTCTGTTTGGTCCTGACGCACACACTACGGCTGGAGAACCACTGCCGGTTTACCTCGGGCCAAAGGATCCGCCGGACCCAACCCTCACCCTTTTTTTCCACATTGGAGAAGGTAACTTGGCCTCTGTTGAGACAGACCCGTGTGGCACTGTCTGTCTGGCACGACGGCACCAGTGGAATCCTGTGCTGGGAGCCATCTTTGCCTTCCTTGGAAATCATCTCCTTTGCGCTTGGACGCCTTGTCCCTGTGCAGGAATGACCGGTGATAACACGGACCCTTTTCTCCTCGACGAACCCACTGTCCTTTACCTCCTCAGACGCGTCTGCTTTTTATCCTGGGACTTTGGGTAAGAATCCTTCCTGCTATTGAACCTCTCACAGATTCAGGTCTTGGTTCTGAGTTTTGTTTTTTCTTTTCATTCCCTTTCTGGTAAAAACAACTGGTCCCTGAAAATGTCTTTGACAAAACACAGATGTTCGTGTGAAGCCTGGAGCAGAGAGGCCCAGCTGGTGTGGCTCAGAGGCTGAGCGTCGACCTAGGAACCAGCAGGTCATGGTCAGACTCCCGGTCAGGGCACAGGCCCAGGTTTCGGGTTCAATCTCCAGTGTGGGGTGTGCAGGAGGCAGCCGGTCGGTAATTCTCTCTCATCATTGGTGTTTCTATCTCTCTCTCCCTTCCCTTTCCTCTCTGAAGTCAATAAAATATTCTTTTTAAAGACTGGAATAAAGAAAACATGCATATTGTTCCTTTAATGGCCTGCATCTCAATGGCCTGGATAACTCACCCTGGATAACTTGTATTTCTTCCAATGTTCTCTCTCTCTCTCTCTCTCTCTCTCTCTCTCTCTCTCTCTCTCTCTTGTTAAATTTTTTAAAATATATTTTATTGATTTTTTTTACAGAGAGGAAGAGAGAGGGATAGAGTTAGAAACATCGATGAGAGAGAATCTTCGATCAGCTGCCTCTTGCACATCCCCTACTGGGGATGTGCCCTCAACCAAGGTCTGTGCCCTTGCCCAGAATCGAACCTGGGACCCTTCAGTCCGCAGGCCGACGCTCCATCCACTGAGCCAGACCAGTTTAGGGCAGTCGCTTCTCTTGTTGAGTGCTTATGTTTGAGGAATCGAGGAGCCCGCCTGACCATTTCCCAGGCCTTCTGCCATGGGATCCTCCGGGTAGTTCCACGAGGCACAGGAGGCCCTGTCACAGCAGAGGAAATGGAGGCGGAGACCGTCCAACAGCACGCTCCTGACCCCAGAGCCCGACCGCGCCAGCCTCGGCCGCCTTCTGACCGACACTGACCAGTGGCCGTTTGGCTCCTGTCACTCATTTCCCAGAATGCCCAGCCTCCAGCAGGAGCTTGGGGAGCAGTGAATTGGCCAAAAATAGATGAAAGGGGAGATAGAATGAAACAACAACAACAACAAAATGCAAACCCCCAGACAGAAAGTCATGGACCCGGCTCTGAGCTCTGGTTCTCACTGACCAGCCTGGCCCCTGGCAAGACGCTTACCTCCCCGGGTTTTGGCTTCTCTGGTGGCTCGCCATGACCGTTACACGCGCTGCGCAGAGCTGTGAGGTCCGAGGTGGCGCTGCCCGGCGTGAGGCCTCCCAGCGGCCATCCCCGCGGGGACGGGAGGTGGCCAGGCCTCCGCAGCAGAGGGAGGAGCGGCGGGGCTGCCGGACTCCGGGCCCGTCCGCTACTGAGGGCGCTGCGCTCTGACTGCTCTGTCTGGAGGTGGGAGGACCGTGCATGTCGGTGAACGAGGGGGTGGAAGGAGGGCTGGGACCACCCCGCCTCCTGCCTCCCTGCTCCTGGGCTGCCTCGTCTCTGCCCCTCTCCCCGTGCCTGCTTCGGGCACTATCTGTTCATTTACACTCAGTGGCCAGATTTTATATATATATATATATATATATATATATATATATATATATATATTTTTTTTTTTTTTTTTTTTTTTTTTTACAGAGAGGAAGAGAGAGGGATAAGAGTTAGAAACATCGATCACCTGCCTCCTGCACACCCCCCACAGGGGATGTGGCTGCAACCAAGGTACATGCCCTTGACCGGAATCAAACCTGGACCTTTCAGTCCACAGGCCAATACTCTATCCACTGAGCCAAACCGGTTTTGGCTTTTTTATTAAATATATATATATATATATATATATATATATATATATATATATATAATGGTTTTTTTGCAGAGAGGAAGGGAGAAGGATAGAGACCTAGAAACATCGATCAGCTGCCTCCTGTTCACCCCCCATGGGGGATGTGCCTGCAACCAAGGTACATGCCCTTGACCGGAATGGAACCTGGGACCTTTCAGTCCACAGGCCGATGCTCCATCCACTGAGCCAAACCAGTTTTGGCCAGATTATTATCATCTCTGAACGCATAATAATCTGGCCATTATATATATATATATATATATATATATATATATATATATATATATATTAGATGCCCAGTGCATGAATTTGCACATGGGTGGGGTCCGGCCAGCCTGGCCAGGGGGAGGGGACACGGGTGGTTGGCCGTCTGCCTGCTGGTCGAACTCCTGGCCGAGGGGACAATTTGCATATTGACCTTTTATTATATAGGACATGCACTGAGTGGCCAGATTATTACGCGTTCAGCGGTCATCATAATCTGGCCACTCGGTGCATACTTTCCTGTAAAATAGCTGCCACACACCAAACAGGCTTCTGATGCAGTGAGGGTACTTGTGGATGGAGCCAGACGTCGGGAGGGCACAGACCCGGCCTGCCTCAGAGCTCTCTCTCCTCTGTCACATCTCCCCGGGCAGGTGGGGGCAGCGCTTGGTGGGAACGGTAGCCAGCTAGCATCCCTCAGGAAGCATTTAATGCGGGAGCGTTGCCTAGGAAATGGAACGATGCCGTTGTGGACTGGGGAGGAGAGTGGTCGAGAGTGAGGTGAACTCCCTCTTAAGGCTGCGGTGGATTCTGTAGAAGAGGCGGGTCTGGGGGCGGGGGGTGACGGGAGGCCTGGAATTGGCACCCCACCTGGGTGGATAGACTCCAGCGGCCAGCCTAGGACCGTTGGGGACGGGGGCAGCTGCTGGTGAATGGAAAGTGAGTGTGAAGCTTCAGTAGGGAAAAAGGGGTGACAGGCTAGTTCCTCGGGGAAGTGGCTCATGGCTAGGGGTGGTCCCTGCACCCGAGTCCACAAGATTCCACGCTATTCCACGTACGCTCAGACACCTGGAGTCCCCTCTTTCTTTTACAGCAGGATTTTCTTTTGAATCCTCTCCTGAGGATATTTTTTTAATTGATTTTGAGAGAGAGAGAGAGAGAGAGAGAGAGAGAGAGAGAGTAGAGAGACCTAGCGATGCCAGAGAGAAACGTAAGTGTGCCTTCACCAGGGATCAAACCCACAACTGAAGTACCGTGTTTCCCCGAAAATAAGACATCCTCCGAAAATAAGACCTACTTACAGGTTTCCTTCTGAGTGAAATATAAGGCATCCCCCCGAAAATAAGGCCCCAAGGATTCACAGTTTGTCTGGTTTGTGTTGACAACTACCGTACTGCTGTACCGTATACAGGTAATACATTTCCTTTATTTTCATTTAACAGTAAATGTGTACCGTATTCTTCTTCATGGAAAAATAAGACATCCCCTGACAATAAGACCTAGCGCATCTTTGGGAGCAAAAATTAACATAAGACACTGTCTTATTTTCGGGGAAACAGGGTATGTATCCCGACCGGGAATCGAACCTGATGCTATTTGGTGTTCAGGACGATGCTCCAACCGCCGGGGCCGCCGGAATGTGGCTGTGCTCGCGTGTGAGAGAAACGGGCAGAGAGAGCATCAGGTGTTTGTGTGCCGTGGAGGCTGGAGGCCGGCGGGGGCTTCTCCCCGAGCTCTGCCGAAGACCGTGCTCCCCTCGGGGCCTCCCGCTTGTCTCCCCATAGAGACATGCTCTTAGGAAAGGAGATCCCTTCTCGGCGGAGCTGGGATGCCCCAGGGCCTGGTGCCGCCCCGGTTGGTTGGTCGGTCGGTCGGTCGGTCAGTCGTGGGTATCATGGGAAGGGCAAGAAAGGAGGCAGCTGCTCGGCTCCTGGCCCCCCTGCCCTTCCCAGGAGGGCCCGGCCCACTTTGGGGGGGAAGTGCCCTCCCGCACCAGGAGCCTGCCAGCCTGCCGCCGGGCATGGTGATGGCACCGGTGCTGTGAGGAGCCCAAGGCCAGGCTGAGATAGGTGGTGGAAAGAGGCCTGTGTCACCGGGGCCTGGGGAGGCCAGAGCTGTTTATTCACGGCCCCTCAGCTGCTGCCTGGGGGCGAGAGGGAGTGTGGCCGACCCACCCCGCTGTGTCCAGCTGCTGGGGACAGAGCCGGCTGCCCCAGGCTGGGCTGCAGGGGGCTGGGGCCCAGTGGGGAGTGGGGGGCGGCTGGGGGAGGGGGGGGCATTGGCTGAGGTCCTGGGACAGGGCTGCCAAGCTTCCTCTCCCCCAGGGCCTCCTCCTCCAGTCAGCAGAGTCCCTGGGAGGTGGCGTGGAAAACAGTCCCCAGAGGGCGACAGGTGAGGGGGGCAGGAAACAGCTGGGCTGCTGCTTCCCCAGAAAAGTTACTCATGAAGCAGTTTTCGGGATGGTGTGAGGGTTATGGGCACCTTTCCTCTTTTCACTATTTGGGAGGAAGGAGGGGAAGAGACAGAGAGAGAGAGGAAGAGAGAGGACACGCCCCACCGTGGCGCAGCAGTCTCCTCAGTCCCCACAGGACAGGGACGGGTGCTGGGTGGCCTGGGCGGGGGGTGGGAGGGTGGGGAGCGGGCCTCTCTGGTGCTTTCTCCGACCCCCTGACCTCGGCTGCTCCAAGGTGCTAAGTGCCCCCTCCCAACTCTCCTTTAAAAAATGCCAGGGAGGCACTAACCGGTGTGGCTCAGTGGATAGAGCGTCAGCCTGTGGACTCAAGGGTCCCCGGTTCAATTCCGGTCAAGGGCATGTATGTTGGTTGTGGGCACATCCCCAGTGGGAGGTGTGCAGGAGGCAGCTGGCCGATGTTTCTCTCTCATCGATATTGCTAGCTCTCTATCCCTCTCTCTTCCTCTCTGTGGAAAACCAATAATTTTTTTAAAAGCTTCAATTAAAAAACAACAACAAAAAACAAAAAAACCCTACTACTATAGCCCTAGCTGATTGGGCTCAGTGGATAGAGCATCAGCCTGCGGACTGAAGGGTCCCAGGTTTGATTTGGGTCAAGGGCACATGCCCGGGTTGCCATCCAGTCCTTGGTCAGGGTGTACAGGAGGCAGCCAATCAATGATTCTCTCTCATCATTGATGTTTCTATCTCTTTATTCCTCTCCCTGAAATCAATAAAAATATATTTAAAACAAATGAACAAACAACAAAAAGAACTTCTAGTATAGTACAACACCACAGCCAGATCCTATTCCAAATCCCCACTGTCCTTGGCGTGCGTGCTCACGTGCGATGCACGTGTGCAGTTAGGCCTGTGCGATGCTGTCACCTGGGCATGCCCGCACCGTCCTGTTCCCATTCTGAGCAGTTACAGCACGGCAGCGGGCAGGGGCCCCTCCGGGTGCCCTTTCACCACAGCCTCCTCTCGCGTCCCTAGCCCTTGGCAGCCGCTGTTCGGTGCTTCCTTCCTGAAGCTTCATTTCCAAACTGTTCTGTGGACGGAGTCCCAGAGCACGTGGTTCTCTGGGTCTGGCTGTTCTCCGCACCACGCCGCCCAACGTGCTGGCATCTCTTCCCTCTGTGTCGGTGCGTCGGCCTTGGGGTGTGGTAGGACCAGAGCTTGTTAACCGTCCACCTGTCGGAGACACTCCGGTTGCTTCCACTTTGGGGCAATTACGCACACACAGCCGCTGTGGTTTTATGTGAGCGTCAAGTGGTCCCTTTGTCCAGTGACAGCATCATCCAGACCCACAGGGGCCCTCGGTAGTGACTGAGGACTATCTTCTCGGGGTGAAGGAAGAGGAGAGAATGAATGGTGGGTGACAGCGGTTACCTTCAACCATCAACCAAGCCTCAAGGCACCGTCTGAAGAAAGGATCGACCAAAAAGGATGGGTCAACAGACGCAGGGTCATCGCTGGCACTGAGCAGCCGGGAGGATTGTAGTGGAAGCCAAGGCAGGGGAGGGTTCAAAGTCCAGGTGAGAGGGAAGGAGGGCAGTGTGCGGTGACTCACCAGGGCCTCGGGGGAGAGCCGGGGCTCCGGAGCCGGCCTGATTGATCCCTATCTCGCCTCCACCACTCCTTAGCTGTGCCTTCCGGGCCAGGCACTCACATCTCTGAGTGGCCACTTCCTGGTCTGTTAATGAAGATAAATCTCTTTCTCCGAAGAGTCAAGGGGAATCAAGAAAACAGAATTAGGAAGTTCTTCCCGCGAAGGAGCCCCGGAATAAACGCGTTTCCTTCCTCCCTCCCCTCCCCGTGGGGGCGAGGCTGCCCAGGAGAGGCTGGGCGGGGTCCGGTCTAGAGGAGGCCTCAGAGTCACGGGTGGATTTGGGCGAAGGCAGGGGTGGAGGGGTTGGGGGGGCTCAGCAGCCACTGGGTGAGGTGCAGGCCGCCTCTCTGCAGCACCGGTGTCGGCTCAAAGCCCAGCAGGACCAGGCACAGGGGCCTGGGAGACACGGTTCCGCTCCCACTCGGCTGTTCTGCGTTCCAGGGGAGCGGGTCCTCGCTCTCTTCGAGGCCAGAAGGACGGTGCGCCTCCCTCTTGGCATGTCATTGGGGTGCGCTGGGCAGGATGCCTTCCCCTCCAAACACGTGCCAACTGCCCACAAACCACCCCTCCCTTCCAAACCCCAAGTCGCCAAGGCCCTTGGTGCCTCCAACGCCTTCCAGAAACTGCCTGGCCCCGGCGCGGCCCTCTTCCCAGCCCCGCCGTTGGTCCGACAAAGAGGGCTGACCTTCTGATCCGATCATGGGACTTTCTCCAGCTGGAGCCGCAGGAAAAGCAGAAGTAACCCCCCCCCCCCACCTCTCCTCTCCTGTTCCCACTCCTGTTTCTTTGGAACAAGCATGGCCTCCCTGTGGGTCCCTCCTCTGGAAGAGAGGGAGATGCAGGCTCTTGGCACCCTGTTCCCTGTTCTCATCCGCTCACCCGCCCCCGGTGCCTCCCAGGTCCAGGCCGGGCCAGAGCTGTGGATGGGAGGAGCCTGGCCTTTGAAGCCAGTCGTCGTCCATCGTCGTCCTCGTCGGGAGGACAGGGGGCAGCAGGCCACCGCCCCCCAAATGCCTTGACCTTCTCACTCTGCCGGTTCTCTCTCCCGTGGCTCTTGGGGTGCCAGAGGGCCTGTTTCCTCTAGTGTGGGGGTGGCTGTCGGGGAGATAAGAGAAGGAAGATGGAGGCAGAGTTCCCCGCCCTGCTCAGGGCCCTCCGATAGTGGTCACAGAAAAAGTCCAGTTCTAGTCTGTGCCAAACGTCATTGTGCCCATCATCACTTTTTTTCACTGAATTTATTGATACTCCCCTCTGCCAGACCTATACCTCCCAAAGTGATCCTATTGTCTTTTTTCTAAAATATATTTTATTGATTTTTTTACAGAGAGGAAGGGAGAGGGATAGAGAGTTAGAAACACCTATGAGAGAGAAACATCGATCAGCTGCCTCCTGCACACCCCCCAATGGGGATGTGCCCGCAACCAAGGTACGTGCCCTTGACTGGAATAGAACCTGGGACCCTTCCGTCCGCAGGCTGATGCTCTATCCAATGAGCCAAACCGGTTAGGGCAATCTTTATTTTTTTTAATTAAAATGTGTTTTTATTGATTTAGAGAGAGAGAGAGAGAGAGAGAGAGAGAGAGAGAGAGACATTCATTTGTGGTTCCAAACAACAAGTTGATGCATTCTTTGATTGGTTCATGCATGTGCCCTGTCCAAGGATCGAACTCACCACCTTGGCGTATTGGGAAGATGCTCCAACCAACTGAGCTACCTGGCCAGGGCCCAAAACGGTCTTTAAAAACACAAATGAGATCGTGTTACTGTTCTGCTTGACTCCTTCTGTGTCTTCCTGTTGCACAAGAATAAAACTCTCACCGTCCAGTTTCTGCTTACTTATCCAACCCCGTCTCTGCCTCCTCCTCCTGCTCTGGCTTTCTTTCCATTCCTGGCTCTCTGTGTCTGCCGTGGGAGGCCCTGTCTCACCCCCGCCACCGACTCAGTGCCAGCCTCCTGGACTCCAGAACAGCCGTGGGCAAGCTACGGCCCGCGGGCAGATCTGGCCCGCGGAGCCGAAAGAGCGGAGGGCTCTCTTGCTCTCCCCTCCGCTCCTTCCCCAGCAGCCCAAGATGAGAGTGCCAGCATGGTCAGGTTGCTTTTGTTCCGGCCCTCCGGCCCAGTTGAAGAACCCATGGTGGCTCTCGAGTCAAAAAAAGTTTGCCCACCCCTGCTCCAGAGAGAGACTGAGGGGAGGAGCTGCACCTCCATGAAGTCCTTGGGGGAAGGGGGCCCCCAAAGGGGCGTCCCACAGGAGCCCCACGACTTGCTGCAGCTCATCCAGCCCCCCTTTCCCCTTAGTGCTTTCTGGGAGGTGGGGGGGGGCGGTTACATTGGTTTAACCTCCCCTGGACATCAGCTCTGGAAGACAAAGCCAACCCACCCAACAGAGGAGCCCTCAGACCCCTCTCCTCCCAGCGGCGCCCCCCCCCCCCCCCCCCCAGGCCCTGCAGGAGGAAAGCCGCCAGGCAGGGCCGTTAGGAGCAGACAGTGACAGGGAGCTCACCGCCCGCCTGGGAAGGGGATGTCTGCTCCTAATGACAGCCTGTCTCCGGGGAGCTTGTAATCACCTTGTCAGGCTCCGGCTTCCGGGGCCGAGGTGCCGGCCAGCGGAGCCAGGAGCTCCCCGGAGGCGGCCGGTGGCCTCAGGGTGGGGATGTGTGTGTGTGTGTGTGTGTGTGTGTGTGTGCACGACAGTCTCCGGGGTGTGCAGGGGAGGAGCGAGAACCAAGATGCGAAGACAAAGCCGGGGTGCTGGGGATGAGCGGGGAGCCGGGAGCAGCCGGAGGGGCCGCGGCTGCCGTCCCCAGCTCCGGGCGGGCACGGGGCACAGATGTGCCACTGCGATGCCACCTTCCTTCCCCTGTCCTTCCCCCACCCCCTCGGGGAGGTCTGCAAACCCCTCTCCCCCTTCCTGCTCGCTCCCTCGAAGGAAGGAAAGGCCCTTTCCACCACCGACTTCTCAGCGAGCAGACGCTGTCCGTCTGCCTCCTGCTCAGCCTTCACCCCGCGGCCCCATCCCCGGGGCCGCCTCCCGGGCATCGGACGCGTCAGAGGACTGGCGGCCAGGCCAGGCTCCAACACGTGGGCCCCAGCCAGTCACCGCCTACCTCTCCGAGTTCCCATCTCCCTCCTTTAAGAACACCTGTCTCCCCGAAACCCGTGTGGCTCAGTGGATAGAGCGTTGGTCTGCGGTCTGCAGACTGAAAGGTCCCGGGTTCGATTCCGGTCAAGGGCATGTGCCTTGGTTGCAGGCACATCCCCGGTGGGGGGTGTGCAAGAGGCAGCTGGTCGATGTTTCTCTCTCATCGACGTTTCTAGCTCTCTATCTCTCTCCCTTCCTCTCTGTAAAATATCAATAAAATATTTTTTTTAAAAAGAAAGAACACCTGTCTCCCCAGGCCACTGGGTGGCCGGAATGACACCCTGGACATGGAACCACGCTGAAGCCATAAACACCACAAAGGGATGCTCGTGGGGGGGAGCGACCACCTTGTGTCCACGCCGTCCCGATGGGCAGTGAGCCTGCCCTTCGCACGAACCAACGGTGAGCCCGGCCGGAAGTGAGTGAGTCTGGGATAAACAGAGCAGAGCACGGCCCACGCAGAGCGAGCGGGCGGGAGGCGGGCGGGAGGCTTCTATTGCTATGAGACGTTAGGTGACATCTAGGGGACGGGAGGGAGGGGAGGGTGGCCCTGCAGGGGCCATCGCCGGCTCTCTTCCCAGGCTCCCACGGTGCCTGCTTGTGCTCGGACCTCGGCATCTCTCCCGTGGGCCCAGCCCGGCAGTCAGAGGAGACATGGCCTGCCTCCCACCGAGGCCATGCCTCAGCCTCTCCTGGTCCTCGGCTCTCCTCTCTGCGGCTCAGGGCGGGGCTCGGGGGTGGAGGGCAGGTTTCTAATGGGCAGGTTTCAGCCGTCGCCTGCCTCTCCCCTCTGTGATTCTTGGAAAGTGTCAGTAAAGTTCTAGAAACCCCCGTAGGACACGGGGGTGGGGGTGGGGGTAGGGTTAGGGGTGGGGGGACTCAACACAAAGGGAATGGGCTTGGGTTCTAACCCAGCCCTGCCACTCGGGAGCCGCAGATCCCTCGGTACGTCTGACACCCCTCAGAATGGCAAAGGGCAAATGGGAGGTGTCTGAGCAAGTGCTCTGCAAAGGGTGCTGTCTGCCTGGGGGGGACTCGTGCTTCCAGGGAACGGGGACTCGGGCACGGATCATGGTGGCGGGACAGAACCGGCAATGGCCCTGAGCCGCCCGGGGGGAGGCCGGGGTGGGCGGGCAGGACGGGGACAGTAATTATTCACCGCTCAGTCAGGCGTGAAGCGAAGCCCTCTCCGATTCTCACGCCCCGTGGGATGGGAACGATAATCCCCACTCCGCAGAGGGCAGTCCGGGCTCTGCAGCGTTAGATCATTGGCCCCGAGTTTACTGCTGGTACGGGCAGCGCAGGGCAGCGGGCCGAGTCTGTGACCTCAGCGCCCATGATCTTTGCCCACTTCCATGTCTCTAAGAGCCCATTGCTGTGAGGGCCCGGGACTAAAGTGGCAGGGGGGGGGGTGAGGAGGAGGAGGAGGAGGAGGAAGAGGAGGAGGAGGAGGAGGAGAAGGAGGAGGAGGAGGAGGAGGAGGAAAGGAGGAGAGTGGACCCAGTGGAGGACGGGACAGGAAGTGTGTCTCGGCGCCGGGCGCAGTGCCCGGTCCACCGGAGGTGCCAGGGCGACTCCCAGCCCGGAGAGCACTTTTATGCAAATTAGGAAAGGCGGGTACAGCCAAGAGCCTTGCCTACCTGTGCTTGCAGAGTGACTAACATGCACAACTGTGTTAGTACGTGGCAGCCCTGAGAGGCACTCCAAAATTAAGAAAAAACAAAGTCTAGGAAACAATGGAGTTGAACAGTAAAGAGTAACTGGGGCCTTAACCGGTTTGGCTCAGTGCATAGAGCGTTGGCCTGCGGACTCAAGGGTCCCAGGTTCGATTCCGGTCAAGGGCATGTACCTTGGTTGCGGGCACATCCCCAGTGGGGGGGCGGGGGTGTGTGCAGGAGGCAGCTGATTCATGTTTCTCTCTCATCGATGTTTCTAACTCTCACTCTCCCTTCCTCTCTGTAAAAAAATCAGTAAAATATAGTTTTTAAAATAAAACGTAACTGGGAATGGGGAAGAAGGAAAACTGTGGGGAACAATATGCAAATGGGGGGGAGTGTCAAAGGGCTGTCATCGCTGAGAGGGGGGTGGAGGGAGGACGCAGACCCCCTGCATCGTGCGGCGTCTCCAAACAGCTGCTATCATAACACACTGAGTTCACAGCTGCCTCACCTGCTGGAGGTCAGCTCTGGAAGGCAGGGGGTCGATGTTGTAGCGTTCTTTCTCTTCCGTTCTCATTGAACAGAGGAGGCATCTTTTGGCCAACATGGCTAGATGGTGCTCAGCCACTACCGTGCAATTAATTGCACGCAGCAGCCCTGAGAGGAACTTTGAATTAATTAAGAAAATCAAGCCTGGCCGGTGTGGCTCAGTGGTTGAGCATGGACCTATGAACCGGGAGGTCACAGTTCAATTCCCGGTGAGGGCACATGCCCAGTGTGGGCGTGCAGGAGGCAGCCGATCAACTATTCTTTCTTATCATTGATATTTCTATCTCTCTTTCTCCCTCCCTTCCTCTCTGAAATCAATAGAAATATGTTAATTTAAAAAAAAGAAATACAAAACAAAACCAAGTCTAGGCCAGTGGTCGGCAAACTCATTAGTCAACAGAGCCAAATATCAACAGTACAATGATCGAAATTTCTTTTGAGAGCCAATTTTTTAATACTTAAATTATATAGTAGGTACATTCTTATTCACTTAATCAGGGTATTCCTAACCTCAAGGGGCCAAAGAACCACCCGTGGCTCGCAAGCTGCAGTTTGCCGACCACTGGTCTAGGCTATAGATTTCGTGGCTTGTCCCACCTCCCTTTCTTGGCCTTGGAGCCCAGCAGGAGGTGGGATGGGGGTCCCCACCAAGTCTTTCTGCTCCTCTGGGGCTCCAGAGTCTGGGGCTGGCGGCCCTGCCCAGGTACCCGGACTCAGACCGGTCCTCTCTGTCCTACAGGCCTGGGGATGGATCGCGCAGAAGCAGCACCCACGAACCCTGAGTGCGCAGCCTAATTACTAATTACTCAGTTGCTTATTACCTTGAGCATTGCATCAGGACCGTGAGAATGGCTTTATAGCCACTTAAGTTAGCATCAGCTCCCCTCACCCCAGACACACACACACACACACACACACACACACACGTTCAGTAGTAAATCCTGCCAAAAGTCACCCCGGCCCCAGCCTATCCCCCATGACTCCTGGCACATCCAGGCCATCCCTTCCAGAACGGAAACAGCTGCCCCGCCTGCAGGATCCCCACCATCAGATCCCCAAGATGGGGCCTGCCACAGGTCACCTCACCCATCCCTTCCCCCCGGCTGGATTGCACTGACTCTGAGAGCTCGGGGTCGGGGGACCCTTCGGGAAGGGGGTTAGAGATTTCACATCTTATCTCAGGTGCCCAGGGAAGTCCCTCCTCTGGTCTGACTCCCATTCCTTCTTGCTGCAGTTTTAGTGTTTTCCCTCTTGTGTGGCCCTCCTTGCCTCTGGGCGAGTCCATGGTGTGCGAGCATTTGATGGCGGGTATTGGGGTATCGCAGACTCGTCCTCCTCGTATTCCTGTCTCACAGCCCAGAGTCAGCCAAGCAGGAAAATGGGAGCAAGACCTTGGGGCCCCTTCCCTTGCACCCTCCTGCCCCTCGCTTGACCCCTTTCTCCCCCCACTCCGAGCTCCTCTGCCTGCTGATCTGGGCCCCGCCTGGGCTGCTGCTGTTGCAGCAGCGACACCCCGAGGTGCAGCACCGATGCAGTGGGAGCTGAGCCGTGGCTTCGGCCGCCACGCAGGGACCGCAGGGCTCCGAGCCCCTGCAGGTGCACCGGTGAGGACGTGGGCCAGGGCGTTAGCTCTGCTGGGCAAGTTACCTGGCCCCAGTTTCCCCAACTGTGAAACCGGGTGGCACCTGCCTGCCTTACAGGCGCTGTGAGAGCTGCACCTGACCACGTCCGTGAGAGTGCTTTGTGAGCCGTCAAGCACAGACCAGAAACAAGGGATTATGATCATTCACCATCGCCGGCACGCTGACTGAAACACTCCGTTCAGAACTTCCAGCGCTGCCCCGCTTCCCGGGGCTTCTCCCTCCGAGCCCTGATTGCTCAGGGCCTCTGCAGCTGGTTCAGGGCCCTGAGATTTTGCCGGCGTGAAATCCCAGAGGAGACGGAAACCTCCATGAGGGCAGGGGATGGTCCTTGTATGTCCCTCTGAGTCACATTTAGGATTCAGTACACAAGACAGAACGAACAAACATGCATTGAGATTCTCCCCCAAGGACATTACTTACACAGTCGCCCTCATTATTCCCAACGAGCTTTCTGCAAACATTTATTTTATTTTATTTATTGATTTGAGAGAGAGAGAGAGAGAGAGAGAGAGAGAGAGAGACAGTGTTTGTTCCATTTATTTATAGATTCATTCATTGGGTGCTTCTAATATGGGCCCTGAGCAGGGATTGAGCCCAACACCTTAGCTCTAACCACCCGAACTCCCCGGCCGGCCAGAGCTCTGATTAGAAATTGACACTCAGAAGTTAAACGAGCCGAGAGCGGTTTGGCTCAGTGGATAGAGCGTCGGCCTGAGGACTGAAAGGTCCCAGGTTCAATTCCAGTCAAAGGGCGTGTACCTTGGTTGCGGGTACATCCCCAGTAGGGGGTGTGCAAGAGGCAGCTGATCGACGATTCTCTCTCATTGATGCTTCTAACTCTCTGTCCCTCTCTCTTCCTCTCTGTAAAAAATCAATGAAATATATATTTTTTAAAAAGAAGGTAAATGACTCACTTGCAGGCGTAAAGTTACTATTATTGTAGCATCAAGCCTGATTCATAATTATTACTTAATAAATGTTTATTGAATGAGAAGGGAATGTCTAGATGCATAGTCAGCGGCCTTGGATCTGTCTGGCCCCTGAGCCCGCACTTTTTCCACGAAAGCGCACCGCACCTCATTGACTCTGGTGCAGGGCCTGCGTGGGGGTGTGGAGCTGGCAGCGCTGTCGCCTCAGGCTGTCCCTCCCCATTGCCACCCACCCGCAGTCAGCCCCTCAGGCGCCCAGCTCCGGAGCAGAATTCCCGGTATTCACCATGAAGCAATCACCTCCTTGCTCCAGGCATTTCACAGCCCAGCCCAGCTAACGAAGTGTCTCCTCTATTTAGAGACTGGCTCAGGAAGACTGTCTGGTGCACGCCTGAAGCCTCAAAGCGAAGGGACAGCATTACCATCTTTGCCTCTGCTTAATGCCCTGAACAGGTCCCACCAGGCACCCAGCCCCAGTGCCAGTCTGCCCTGTGACTTCCGCTTCTAACGTTGAGCGGGTCCAGTTCCAGGCTTTGAACTAGGCTTCCTTCACTCTGCTGGTGTCCTCTCCCTTCCCCGCCTCCCATATGGGAGGCTGCCAGACAGAGCCCCTGCCTTTGAGAGGAGAGTGAGTGGGTGGGTCTTGTGGACTCTCAGAGCTGGAAAGGACTATTGTGCTCCTCTAGGCTCGCCCCTCGCCCCGTGCCTCAGCCCTGCCAAGAGAGCCCCTCGCCGCTCACACCTCACCTGTTTAAAGCTGCTTCGGACCTGCCCCTCCGTGAGCTCACCTATGATCTGGCTCCTCAGAACTCTCTCCTCTGGTCTAGGTTGGCCCTCTGAAGACATTGCCTTAAAAAAAAAAAATTGATTTCAGAGAGGAAGGGAGAGGGAGAGAAAGATAGAAACATCCCCCTACTGAGGATCAAGCCCACACCATCAACCAGTTTTCTCTGATGTGAACAAAACCATAGGACAACGGCCAAAACCGAGGAGTTAATACCGGAGTACCACTTCCTAACCTGCAGACCTTACTCTCTTCCCACCAGCTTTCCACTAATACCCCTTTTCTGTTCCAAGATCCAGTTCAGGAGATCACATTGCTTTCGTATACATCTACTTTAAAAAAAAAAATATATATATATATATATATATATATATATATATATATATATATATAATTTTTTTAGAGAGAGGAAGAGAGAGGGATAGAGAGTTAGAAACATTGATGAGAGAGAATCATCGACCAGTTGCCTCTTGCACACCCCCTACTGGGGATGTGCCCGCAACCAAGGTACATGCCCTTGACCAGAATCGAACCCGGGACCCTTCAGTCCGCAGTCCGACGCTCTCTCCACTGAGCCAAATCGGTTCTGGCTACACCTACTTTTAATTGATGTTTTTTTAGAGAGGGAGAAAGAGAGAGAGAAACACCAAAGGGAGAGAGATACATTGATTGTTTGCCTCCCATACATGCCCCTGACAGGGATGGAACAGGCAACCCCAGGTATGTGCCCTGACTGGGGATAGAACCCACAAACTCCTGGTGCACAGGATGACACGCCAACCAACTGAGCCCCAGTAATTGTAATTACTATTTTGTAGCTGGCTGTTTTCATTGGTAATCCTATATAATAAAACTCTAATATGCAAATGGACCAAATGGTGGAACAACCGGTCACTATGACAAGCACTGGCCACCAGGGAGCAGGAGCCCAATGCAGGAGCTGCCCCCTGGTGGTCAGTGCACTCCCACAGGGGGAGCACCACACAGCCAGAACCAAGCTCAAGGCTGGTGAGTGCAATGGTGGTGGCGGGAGCCTCTCCTGCTTCTGTTCTAAGGACCCCTTGGGGGATGTCTGACTGCTGGCTTAGGCCTGCTATTAAGCTGGCAGTTGGACATTCCCCGAGGGGTCCTGGACTGAGAGAGGGCACAGGCAGGGCTGAGGGACCCCCTCCCACCCAGTGCACGAATGTCGTGCACCAGGCCTCTTAGTATATTATAAACATTTCCCAGTCAATTAAAATTCTTCCATCATCACCACTTTCAATGGCAGCATAATGCTCCGTTATATGGATTTTTCATAATTTTGCTTATCCAACAGCTTATTATTCTACATTTAAATTATTTCCAATTTTTCACTATTATGAAGAATGAGATGAATATCGTGCACATACTTTGTAAAAAAAAATTATATATTTATTGATTTCAGAGAGGAAGGAAGAGGGAGAGATAAAAACATCAATGGTAAGTGAGAATCATTGATTGGCTGCCTCCTGCACGCCCCCAACTGGGGATTGAGCCCAGGCATGTGCCCTTGGCCGGAATCAAACATGGGACCCTTCAGTCCACAGGCCAACACTATCCACTGAGCCAAACCAGCTAGGGCAGTGGTTTGCCTCTCTGTTGACTAATGAGTTTGCCGACCACTGGACTAGACTAATTGTTACTGTGTAGTTGGAAGCTGTGAGGATTAGGCAATTGTGGCATGTTGTGTGCAAAGAGGTAAAAGGTAGTATATACTAAAGCATCACATACTTTAAAAAAAAAAGTTTTTATTGATTCGAGAGTGAGAGGGAGAGAAGCATCTATGGATCAGCTGCCCCCTGCATGCCCCCTACTGGGGATTGAGCCTGCCACCCAGACATGTGCCTAGACAGGGAATCGAACTAGTGTCCTCTTAGTGCACGGGTCGACACCCAACCACTGGGCCACACTGGCCCAGCCACATACTTTTGATGTACCTATCTGATTATTTTGCCACAAAGCAAAGTCCCAGAAATTAAATTGTGTCCAGAGGACCTCTCCCTCCCGCTTCCAGGTCCATAGCCAGGATTTGGCCCTGCTGGGGGCCTTCCTATTTAAAAGCCTGCTCGTCCCTGAACTTAAAGCAGGCGGGGGGAAGACGCAAAGAGACCCCCGAGGGGAGCACGGCCTGTGGATGGCGGGGATGGCAGAGGAGGCGGGAGCATCAGGAGAACTCCGGGTGCTCCTGGCTTCTCAGCCTTCTCCCGGGCCAGCCGGCCCCAGCGAGGAGGTGGCTTGCTCTGAAGGGAGAGAATAATGCTTGCTCTGAGCCCAAGGATAATGGGGAGGGGCTGGGGGGGAGGGGGGAGAAGCTGCTAATGCATTTTTTTGCCAGCATCTTCGGTTTCTCCAATATTCAGCCAGACAATTAGCAGGTCCCCAAGGATGGCCTTGCTCCTCACGTCATCCCCATTTCCTATAAATGGGAAGTGGCTGGGGAGCAGGGTGTGTGTGTGCGTGTGTGTGCGCGTGCGCGTGTGTGTGTGTGTGTGTGTGTGTGGTGAGGGAGGAAGGGAGGAAGGGAAGAAAGGGACATAATGGTTTTCCTACCACTGACTTAGTGGGCAACTGAGATCCCAAGAAGCCTCTGCTTGCCCAGAATGGCCCGCCTTGTGAGGAGTGGCCTGGGTGCTGGGACTTGCTCTGAGGCTCTGAAGTGTGTGTGTGTGTGTGTGTGTGTGTGTGTGTGTGTAGGGGGATGAGAGAGAGGGCGGGGGTGAGGGGGAAGGGAAGGAGGAGAGCGATTGGACTGAAGGATTGCCTCAGTTTATCTGAAAACAGTGCCCCCCTCTTGAGTGAATAAAATGAATAAATACATGGAAAGCTTGGCACAACCAGTGATAGGCTGCGGCTGCTATTACTGTCACACGAGGAGGCTCATCCAGCAGAAAAAGGGGGTGTCCTTTACACTTAAAAGACTGCTCCCCCACGGCCCTCAGGCGGACAGGGGGAGAAGCAGAGAGACCTCAAAGGGGACCCCAGCCTTTGGAAAAGGTGGAGACAGCGCAGGAGGGGAGTATTTTCACCGCACCCTGTGCCGGCAGGCCCCGGACAGTGCGTCTGCCGGCCTTGGCCCAGGAGGGCCGCCTGCCCCGGGGAGTGTGCCCGGCACCTGCCCAGGGGACAGGGCCCTGGGTGGGTTCAGGATGGCACATCGGGCTGAGCTGCTGGCGCACACGGCGGCGTAAGGCACGCAGGCCTCTGGCAAAACACGAGGGAGGGGAGGAGGGGACTCCTACGGCTCCGAGGCGGAAAAGCTCCCCCTCGCTCCCAGGGCTCCTTCCCCACGCCTGGAAAATGCCACGTGCCGCCTCTCTCGGCTCTGTAATTTTCCGACTGACCTGGAATTCCCCCTGGCTCCTGGGGGGGCAGTCCTTCGCGGGGCAGTGGGGACACCCGCCCAGAGACCCAGGGGCTCCCAGTTGCTCTGTTGGCCACCAATGGGGATGCCAAAGGGCTTGGGGAGCCCCTGGGAACCTGGAGGGCCACCTGCTGGAGGGGTAAGTGCTTCCTCGTTTTCATGTTAAACTCGTTAAATGACTCAAAGATAGATTTTTTAAAAAAAATTGATTTTTAGAGAGAGAGGAAGGGAGAGGGAGAGAGAACCATGCCTGCCCCCTATGGGGAATGAAGCGGAACCCCCGACCAGAATCCACCTGGTTAACCTTCCGAACCCTGGAAGATGCCCAACTAACCGAGCCACCCTGGCCAGGGCTCAAAAGGCAGATTCTTGATTCTGCCTCCCCTCCTCTCTTCTTCTTTTTTTTAAAAAATATATTTTATTGATATTTCACAGAGAGTAAGGGAGAGAGATAGAGAGCTAGAAACATCGATGAGAGAGAAATTGATGAGAGAGAAACACCGACCAGCTGCCTCTTGCACACCCCCTACTGGGGATGTGCCCGCAACCAATGTACATGCCCTTGACCTTCGGAATCGAACCCGGGACCTTTCAGTCCGCAGACCGACGCTCTACCACTGAGCCACACCGGTTTCGGCTCCCCTCCTCTCTTCTCGGCCCCCTCCTGCACCTCTCTGTGCCCAGGCCACCAGGCTCCATGGGTTCCCTGTCTCTCCTCCCTTTCCCACCCTTCTTTGCCTCCCAGCTGGGGGCGCCCTTCCTTCGAGGGGACCTGGCCAAGCCTTCTCTGTGCGGAAGCCCAGCCTGAGGAAGGGCCTTGCCCCACAGCTCACCGGCTTGGCGGCAGGGCGAGCGCTGGAATCCAGTGCCACCAATGCCCAGCCCGCGGCCACCACCGAGAGCTGGCCCCTTCACAGGCATCCTCCTGGGATCCTGAAGTCTTCAAGCCACGCCCATGGCATTGACCTCCTCCGATAAAACCCCAGGGAGGACACAAAGACACTGGCTGGCCGGGGCCTCCCTCCGGCGCTCTGCCTCCCACCTGCATTGTTCATGCGCTTGTCAGAGGCACCCGGGACCAGGTATCTGTGGGGACCTTGTTCAGCAGCTGACAAAGGGAACATTTTACTGGCAAGCAGCAACCCCTCGTCCCCCCACACACCCCCAGGGGGAGAGAAAGAGAGAGAGAGAGAGAGAGAGAGAGAGAGAGAGAGAGAGAGAGAGAGAAGGAATTTGGCCGTTAACTTCAGGAAGAGGGATGGAGCCAGGTATCAGGAAGCTCTTTCCGCCCCCAGAGAACAGCACACAGCAGACGGGAGTAACTCGGGGCGGAATGTGGCATCTCCTTGCAGGGGCTGGTCTTGGATGTGTGTGTGTGTGTGTGTGTGTGTGTGTGTGTGTGTGAGTGTGTGTGAGTGTGTGTGTTGTGTGTCTGTGTGTGTGACTGCCCGGGGCCCGGGGCACGGCCGGCCGGCGGAGCCCGAGCAGGTCACGGTCCCAGACTGGGTCCCAGACCGGCTCCCGAGCCGGGAGGTGCCCGCGGGGCCGGGTGGCTTTTACCTAAATGTTTGGGTGGCCGCCGCGGCCAGGGGGCGGGGCGCTGCCCGCGGTAATGACAGGGCCGCGCGGGCCGTGCGGGGGCCGCCCGCCGCGGTCGCGGCTACAAAGACAGCCCGGAGCCCTCGCGCTTCCTGGGCTGGGGGGACCCCCCCTACCCCCCACCCCCCAACCCGCGAACCCCCTCCGGCCCGCTCGCCCCGCCCCCTCCTGGCCGCCCCAGCGCGCATGCTCTCTCCCCCCGCGGAGGAGCAACCTGGAGATTTAAAAGCCGCCGGCCGGCGCGCGGGGCAGCGGGAGGCCGCGCTCGGCCGCGCCGGCCCGTGACAGCCGCCCGCCCGGCCAGGTAGGCGGCGCCCCGCTCCTCCGGGGCCCGGCCCGGCGCGGGGAGAAGGGGAGAAGGGGAGGGGAGGGCGCGGCCCCGCGAGGTGGCGGGCTGCGCGCCCCGCGGCGGGACCGGCCGCGCGGTGGCCGTCGGGGCGCCCCGGCCCCCCGGGTCCCCGTCCCCGTCCCCGGGGAGGGGGCGGCGGCCGGGCTGCGGAGCGCGGGCACCGGGCGGGTCCCCGCGGGGCGGCTGGCTCGGGGCGGGAGGCGGGAGGCGGGCCGGGCCGGGCTGGGCTGGGCGCCGGGCCCCGCGGTCCCCGGCCGGCGGCGGCGGGTGGGCGGCCGGGCGGCGGGGCGCGCGCTCCGGGGGCTCCTCCGCGCGGAGTTTTCTTCGGGAAGTTGCGCGTGTTTTCGCCCCGGCCCCGCGGCGCCGGAAGGGGCCGGTGAGTCACCGCGGCGCGCACCGTCCCGGGCCGGGGAGCCGGGGAGCCGGGGAGGAGCCGGGGAGCCGGGGGGGCCGGGGAGCCGGGGAGCCGGGGAGCCGGGGTGCCGGGGTGCCGGGGGGCCGGGGGGCCGGGGGGCCGGGGAGCCGGGGAGCCGGGGAGCCGGGGAGCCGGGGTGTCGGGGTGCCGGGGGGCCGGGGGGCCGGGGTGCCGGGGAGCCGGGGTGCCGGGGGGCCGGGGGGCCGGGGGGCCGGGGGGCCGGGGTGCCGGGGGGCCGGGGGGCCGGGGAGCCGGGGAGCCGGGGAGCCGGGGAGCCGGGGAGGGGCCGGACGCCCGCGGGAAAGGTGGCCGAGCCCCTCGGGACCTGCGTCCTGGCGCCGGGCTCTGGGCAGGGAGTTGAGGCTGGAGCCTGTGTGTGTGTGAGTGTGTGTGTGTGTGTGTGTGTGTCTGTCTTTCTGTCTGTCTCTCTGTGTGTGTGAATGAGTGTGTGTCTGTGTGTAAGAGAGAGAGAGTGTGTGTGTGTGTGTGTGACTGTGTGTATCTGTGTGTGAGTGTGTGTGTGAAAGAGAGAGAGTGTACGTGCGTGTGTGTGACTGTGTGTATCTGTGTGTGAGTGAGTGTGTGTGTGACTGTGTGTGTGTGTTGTGTGTATGTGTATCTGTGTGAGTGAGTGTGTGTGTGAGACTGTGTGTGTGTTGTGTATGTGAGTGTATGTGTGAGTGTGTGTGTGAGAGAGACTGTGTGTGTGTGTGTGATTGTATGTGTGTGAGTGAGAGTGTGTGTGTCTGTGCCTGTGTGTGAGAGTGTGTGTGTTGTGAGTGTGTGTGTGTGTGTGTTGTGTGTGGGCTCCTCTGCTCCTGCTCAGCCTGGGTCACCCCGCGGGGAGGAGGGAAGAGGGAGCTGAGTGCTCGGCCCTCCTGCCTTGCCTGCGGGGCTCGGGGCTCTGGGCTGGGGAGAGAGGAGAGGATCTGAGACCAGCGGGCGGTGTGATGAGGTGGTATCTGGGCCCTGGGCCCTCGCTGCAGCCCCCCAGGGCCCTGGGCTCAGGCTCCCCTGCCGGACAAGTCCCCAGGGACCGGCAGGGTCTCTCCAGAACGAGGGGCAGCCCTTCCCAGGGTCCCCTGTGATTTGCTCTTGCCCTTGACCTCTGGAACCAGCTTCCCTCTTTGCTGACGGACGCTTTTGACCTCCTCAGCTTTTCCTCCTCCCCAGGGCTTCTCCCCTGTGCTTCCTCTTTTCTCAGGAGGCCGGCGTTGGGGGTAGGGAGGGGTTTGGCAGGGTGGTGGGTCCCTTGCCCAGGGCTTGCCCTTTCTGCTGTTACACAGACCTGGCCTCAGTGGAGCAGGGACTAAGAATAGCCCCGCTGCTCTCTCGCCGCCCTGGAGCCCGCAGCTGGGCATTGCCAGTGGGCCAGGGCCCAGAGTGACTCGTGCCCGGCTCCTGGAAGCATTGTTGGGAGAAGGAGTGAGGCTCCGGGGGCCTCTGGCTGCTTCTCCTGAGGCACTTAGCACGCCTCCCTCTCACCTGCCCGGACCCCGGGCAACAGGCTGGCTTCTGAGGGTGGGGAAGGCAGGGGCCGGGAGGTGCAGGCTGGATGGGAAGCCTGAGGAAGCCCTCAGAGCAACTTCTCCCAGGGAGGGAGTGGGAGCATTTGTGAGGTCACAGGCCCTTTAGTTGGATGGGTCCCATCCCCTCATTCCTCCCTTATCTCCTCCCCCCAGGCCTGTCAGGGAGCCAGGACTCTGTTGTTCTACAAGGGCTCAGAAAACTGGAGCTTGAGTCAGCAGGATGAGTCTGGAGATAAAAATACAGCTGTGGATGAATGTGCAGCTGTGGGCATGCAGGCCCCAATTTAGTGGGTGGGTGGGTGGGTGGGGTGGGGGGTTCGTAGGGACTCTCGGAGTGTGTGGTGGCCTCCCCCGCCTCTCCTGGCTCTCTGAGTCACCCTGAAAGGGGGGAAAGGGGGCGGAGCTGGACAGTGGTTCTTGGTGGTCCACTCGGGTCCTCCTGGGCCAGCGGGTGGTGGAGGGGCGGTGTGGATTCCCCTTCCCAGCCTGTCCAGGCCCCTGGAGGGAAGAGGCAGGGAGGCGGGGATGGCTGAGGACTCCAGAAGTGAAATTAAAGCGCCATTATCGGGACCATTATCGTCTAATAGCACAACATTATGGATAAGAACCCAGACTGTCAGAAAGACAGGGTTTATGTCTTGGCTACTCTCTTAGCTATGGAATGTTGACAAGTTACTTAACCTCTTCGAAGCTGCAAAGTGAGGATGAGGATAATAACAATAATGATATACTTGTAGCTTTATTCTTTATTAGGCAGCAAATATAGCAAAGGAAAATACTTATGAATGTAGTTCTATATACTATATAAAAGATATGCAAGTATAGCTCTATGAAACCACACGGACAGAGCACTGGCCTGACGGTGCCTGGTAGGAAAGAAGTGCCCAGTAAGTGTCAGCTAGGCCCTAGCGGGCGTGGCTCAGTGGATAGAGCGTCAGCCTGCAGACTGAAGGGTCCCAGGTTCGATTCTAGCCAACGACACAATCCCCAGTGGGGCGTGTGTAGGAGGCAGCCGATCCATGATTCTCATTATTGATGTTTGTATCTCTCTCTCCTCCCTTCCTCTCTGAAATCAATAAAGAAATATATTTTTAAATATATTTTATTGATTTTTTTCACAGAGAGGAAGGGAGAGGGATAGAGAGTTAGAAACACTGATGAGAGAGAAACAACGATCAGCTGCTTCCTGCACACGTCTTACTGGGGATGTGCCCGCAACCAAGGTGCATGCCCTTGACTGGCATCGAACCTGAGACCTTTCAGTCCGCAGGCGGATGCTCTATCCACTGAGCCAAACCAGTCAGGGCAAGAAATATATATAGTATTTTTAAAAGTGTCAGCTAGTATTACCCACATCCCGTGAGTCTGTCACTGTCACTGACTGGATGGCGGCCCCCGGCCCGGGACTCCCTTCTTGCGTTCTGCTCTAGACCTTGTTTCTTTGGGAGCGAGGTCTCCCGGACTTTGGGGAGTCGGTATGATGAGGTCAGAGGCTGAGCTGTCGCACCCCGTTGCCTGGGTTTGGGTCCCATTTCCCCTTTTGAAAGCTACCCCACCTCTCTGTGCTTCCTCTTCCCCCGCTCAGCATGCGAACAAGGGTCCCCACCTCGCAGTGTTGTGAGGATTAAGTGCGCGCATGCAGCTGAAGCCCGGGACGCAGCAGCTGGGGGTGAGAAGAGCTGGATACGTGCCAGCTCCTGCTATTTGGTGGCAACGGAGACAATTGTTGTGGTTTACCGTTCGGGGCCAGCAGTTTCTTAGCGAGGCCGTCACACCGTATAAAACCGTATGTAAACTGTGAATGACACCCAGTGCGGTTGAACTTGTGGTTTGGTGCAAAGAACACACCAGGACGGGACGTGACAGGGATGGTCTCTCCCCGTCCGGATCGTGTGTGTGTGTGACTTGTTTCTTCCTCTGTCCAGTCGCCTCAGTCCCCCTTCCCTCCTCACGTGGTGATGGACGTGAATCCTGAGGTGATAGGTAATCTACACCGAGTGGCCAGATTATTATTATGGCCTCTGAACGAATAATTATCTGGCCACTCACTCTGTGTGTGTGTGTGTGTGTGTGTGTGTGTGTGTGTGTGTGTTAGAGGCCCGGTGCATGAATTCGTGTATGGGTGGGGTCTGACCAGCCTGGCCAGGGGGAGGGGACATGGACGGTTGGTCAGCCTGCCTGCTGGTCGAACTCCTGGTCGAGGGGACAATTTGCATGCTATCCTTTTATTCTATAGGATATACACTGCATGGCCAGGTTATTATGCATTCAGAGATCATAGTAATCTGGCCACTGGGTGTGTATTCTGAAAGGTCAAGAGTTTTGCATGCAGAAAGGTCATTTGTTGTGATTTTTAGGGGAACTGTGATGGGGAGGGTTCAGCTCCTTCCCCCTCACCCCCCACGGGTATCCTCGCCCTGCTCTCCAGTGCCCAGCCTAGCTTTCGTGGGAACAGTCGGCGGCCCTGTTTGCTGGGCCAGTGGGTGCCAGGCTCAGCGTCTGGAGCGCCGATGCCGCCGGGCTCCCAGCAGCAGCGCCGAAGTGTGGCGCTTTGTCCAGTGTGTCCAGTGTCCCTGTGTGGGGCCGGGGGCTGGTGACAGCGCCGTCGCGGGATGGTCCTGACATCTTGCCAGAGCTTCCTGTTGCATCCCCTCTCTCTGCCGCGTGGTGCTCGCTCTCTGTGGGAAGAAGTGCCACTGGGGCTGTCGGAGCGGGCCATTCTCGCCTGCTGGCCTCGGCTCTGTGCCTGTAAAATGGAGACGATGACACTCACCCTGCAAGGTCACGGCGAGGGTTAAATGAGAGAGGCGCAGACCAGGAGCTCCGCACGCGTTTGTTTCCTTCCGGTCCTTGTTCATTCTGGACACCAGGCTCTCTGGGGTGAGACGGCAAGAAGGGCTCCCAGAGCCCCACGGCCCTTCAGGAGCCAGGTGGGACGGCCCCAGGAGCCGCCAGCCTGTGCCCACAGCCCCTCCTTCCCTGGGGGCTCTGTCAGTGCCCTGCCTCTCCCATCTCGTGCCCTTTGAGCTGACAAATAGCGTCCAGGCTGGCAGCCCGTGGCCCATTCCTAGGGAAGTGACGGTAGAGCTTCCCACTCCCGGCTCCAGCCATGAGAGAGAGAGAGAGCCGAGCACCCCGGAAACCCTGCGTGGGGTCCTGCCGTGAGTCCCAGGGACGCGGGTTAAATCCATCAGACGGGAGCCCTGCTTCAGCTTCCCCTATGAGGCCTTCTGTCGAGCACCCCTCTTCCTGGGTCTGGGGTTTTTTTAAAAATTGATTTCAGAGAGGAAGGGAAAAGGGGAGAGAGAAACATTAATGCTGAAAGAGAATCATTGATCGGCTGCCTCCTGCATGCTCCCCACTGGGGAACAAGCCTGCAACCCCGGGCATGTGCCCTTGGCTGGAATTGAACCCCGGGACCCTGCAGTCTACAGGCCAACGCTCTATCCACTGAGACACACCAGCTGGGGTGGGTCTGATACTCTTTCCACCACGCCTCCCTGGGGAGGGGCCAAAGGAGAGGGGGGAGGCTGTGGAAGGCCCAGGCCTCAGGGGCTGTGTTTTGCAGATATCTACCCTTTTCTGCATCCTGTTCACCTGTTTCTCTCTCTCTCTCTCTCTCTCTCTCTCTCTCTCTCTCTCTCTCTCTCTCTTTCTTTCTCTCTTCCTGCTCATCCTTCAAGGCTCAGCAACATGGCTACCTCCTCTATGTTCTGAGGTCCTAGAACTGAGCAGGCCCCACTGGAGGGACTGTACCACCTCTGCTAACAGGGCTGCGGTCCATTGCTCCAGCACCTTCTCAGTGGGCCAGCACACAGTGGGGCTCAGCGGGCCAGCACACAGTGGGGCTCAGCGGGCCAGCACACAGTGGGGCTCAGAGACTGTTGGATGGGTAGTGGGTGAGTTTCAGTGCTCTTTGGTGTTCCTTTGTGGGAGTTTAGGTTGTACTCACCGAGGCATACTTCCTCCAAAGGTGGGCAAACCAGAGCTCTTTAGTACTCACACTGATATTCATACTCAATCATAACCATACTCATAATCGAGTCTTTTTTGGAGCCTGCTTCCACCTTGCTCACCCATGACTCTTTTTGAGAACACATTTCCACAGGACGGAGTCTGGCCTCTGACGGTAAATGGGGCTGGTCACGGACCCGGGTGTCAGGGCTGAAAGGCCCTCAGAGACCGTCACATTTGAGATCCGAGAGGTGGGACACGGCAGAGCTGGGAACAGCACCCTCGTATGACTCCCTGCTCTGCGCTGCTCATGTGCCGGTCTGCCCCGACCCTCCGCCCCTGGCCTCACCCCTGTACACCTTCCCTCCGGGGAGGCCGGGCTGCAGGTGGAGGACAAGGGTCATCTGTGCAGCTGGGGAGAGCTGCCTGGGCTGGCTGACTGGCAGAGTTCAAGTTCACCGGGAGGGGGGCCAGTTCGGCTTTCACTTTGCAGGGGCTGTCGGAAGAAGAGAGCACAGGGAGAGGAAACTTCCCAGTGGCTTGGAGGATGTGCCCAACTCCCCCTCCTCCCACATCTGTCCTCTTTCCCCACAGTGGAGGGAAGCATGTATTGTGGCCCAAATAGAGAAAGACTTTGGTTCACCAATTTCAGCCAGTTACAGAGTCCAGCTCTGGGAGGGCACAGGGGAAAGGGCAAATTCTGCCCCCAGATGTCTCGGTTACTTGGCTCAGTCTCAGGTGACCGCTGGCCCTCGGCACCCTGAGGTCCTGGAGCAGTGTGAAGGCAGGGGAAGGAGGGCTTTTGGTGGTGGTGGTGGTGGTGGTGGGTGTGAGATCGCATCGCTGCCCAGTGGCAAAGAACCCGAGACGGCATCGAGGCTAGTTCTCATGTTCCCGTGTGGCAGCCGAGTCCAGAGCGGTGAAATGGGTTACCCCGGGCAGCACAGCTGTTAAGAGTTGCTGCTGAAACCGGACCACACTGTCCGGAGCACTTTCCAGAATTTTCAAACGGTTTGAATTTTTCATTCAATCTTTTTTTTTTTTTTTTTTTTTTTTTTTTTATCTATGCAGCCTTGGGCATGTTGGTGGATTTCTCAATGTTCATTCTTGGGAAATAGGAATATTAAATAGTGCCTAGGATTGTAGAAATGGTGTGAATCAGAGAGAGAAGGCATGCAGGCTACCCAGCACCTGCCGGACACCTCCGGGGCAGTTGGTAGGTATCAGCCTCGGTGATGGTTTCCCCCGTGGACGGGACCCTCCCTGTCTTATAACGCCGGGATGTTTATCCGGCCCTCCACCTGCCTGCCCAGCCTCCGACTGCAGGCAGGTCTGCAGCACTGACCTCTGCTCACCTGTTGGGGCCGACACCTGGGGAGGCATTTACATTCTTGGCATTCCTCTTGCTTCTGGGGCTGGAAGAGGTGCTGGTGTGTGTGTTTGTGTGGGGGTGGGTGGAGGGGTGTACACTCCAGTTGAAAGGAGAATGGAAGGGAAAATAAAGGGGTAGCTGGTCGCCCTCTGACCTCTGCCGCTCCTGTTGGGGAAAGAGCAAACTGTCCAGATGGCTCCGCCGAGGAAGCCTGGGCCGCTGAAGAAGAGGCTGCCAGGAACTCCCACTGGCAGCGGGACCTTCGCTCTGGAAGGCTGTTCAAAAACCGAATCATTTGTCCCCATTAGAAACTATGTAAATTGAATTAATCCAGCCCAGGCCCCCAAATAATTCCGTTTTAATCTTTCTTACACCTGGTACATATCTATTGTACTGTTTAATCTGCAAATAAACACTTTAAAAACAAAAAGGACACTAAATGGAAATGAAAACCTAACAAAAAGGAAATGTACAGTAAAAAAGGAAAATCTATAATAATAAAACCATAATATGCTAATTAGACCGGACAGCTGAACAACCTTCCGGACATCATTCTGGACGTCCTTCTGGATGAAGCCGCTGGGGCGGGGCGGAGGCAGAGGTGGTTAGGGGCGACCAGGCAGGCAGGCAAGCAGGCAAGCAGGCAGGCAGAGGTGGTTAGGGGCAATCAGGCAGGCAGAGTGGTTAGGGGCGACCAGGCAGGCAAGCGGTTAGGAGCCAGTGGTCCTGGATTGCGAGAGGGATGTTGACTGCTGCGGGATCAGGCCTAAACTGGCAGTCGGACATCCCTCTAGGGGTCCTGGATTGCAAGAGGGTGCAGGCTGGGCTGAGGGACTCTCTCCCCCCAACCCACCCCATGCACGGATTTCATGCACCAGGCCTCTAGTCTATAATAATAAAAGCAAAATATGCTAATTAGTCTGGATGTCCTTCTGGACAATCTTCTGGGCAAAAGTTGGGCTGCGAGGGAAGCCTGGGTCCCGGGTGCCAGAGGGAAGCCGGTGCCCGTAGTTGGAGGTGGGGGTAAGGGGGCGGAGAAAGGAAGGCCTACTCTCACAGGAATTTCATGCATCAGGCCTCTAGTTTAACAATAATTATAAGCAGCAAAACAAAACAAAACAAACAAAACAACAGGAAAATATTCATAGCACACTATCCTGAGATTTTAACAGTGAGTGGTAAACTGACTCATATTCGCACACACTCTCCTTTGTCACCCGAGAGATGTGTGACTGGTCACCCAGGAATCGGCATGAAAGGGTTGTCAGGTCGAGAGGGGAATTGTTCGAGATGGGAGACGTTCGAGAAACCAAGGTCTCCCTGCACTTCCCGTCAAACCTAATGGCTCTGAAGTCGGTCGTACCGAGCCAAGTCTTCTCGCCTGTCAAATGGGTCTGCTCGTGTGCCCACCGCACCGGGCAGGTGGGAGACTGCTCGGAAGAGTGCCCGGCCCAGTGTCTCGATGGCAGCTGCTGTTATGAACCGCAGGCGAGAACGCCGAGGCTCCGGGAGGGCAAGGAGCAAGGTCACAGCCAGAACGAGGGGTGGAGTTGGCATGCAAACCCAGGCCAGACTGACTGCAGAGCCTAAGAGGTCACCCTCAGCACCTGCCGGGGTCGGGGGTCAGTGGCCTTGGGCTTAGGGCTGAGGGGTGGGGGGAGTGAAAGCGAGCTACCAGGTTGTCTTGGTGTGGAGGGTGCTTGGTCAAGGTGACTCAGTGTGACCTTGGGTCCCAGCTGTGCCCAGAAAGGAAGCCTGGTAGAGAGACCCGCTGCCCGGGGTCCGATGTGCACTTGTGTCGACGGTCACCATGGTGCCAGGTGACCAGGGGGAGGAGCTTGGCCTCGACGTGGGCTGGCCAAGGTGAGGGTCAGGCCTGCCGTCGGGCTGGAGCAGGGAGGGGGGACCGCAGTGAGCGCGGGCACGGTCCTCCCCTCCCTTCCTCCCCCAGCCTCCTCCGGCATGTGCTCCTTTCAGAAGCTGGGCTGCGGCTCAGACAGGGCAACAAAAGCCGCCTTCCCCCAAGCCACTGCCACCTGTTGGGCTTTCACACGTTGGGGCTGAGGGCGGGGAGGCCGCCGCTGCCCTTTTCCCAGTGTCTGCGGGGCGCCCCCGCCGGCCCCCCAGAGCCTGGGATTCTCTTTGCCGCCTCGCTGTGACAGGGCTCAGGAGCTGGAGGGGGCGGGGGGGGGGGGGGCCCAGCAGCTGGAAGGGGAATTGAGTGGGAAGGGGCTGGTGCTGGCAGCCGGGAGAGAGTTTGATGGATTACTCTGTGGGCCTGGAGGCTTCTCCCTAATCCCCCTTTGTGTCCCCGCCCGCAGCCCCTCGCGCTCCCTGACAAGCTGCTGAGCAGAAGGCCTGCCCTCGGCGGGAAGAAAAGGCAGCGCAGCGGGCGCACTCCAAATCCCCGCCGCTGGGCCCCGGGGGAAGGGGGCGGCGGCGGGAGCCGGGAGCCGCCGGGGAGGGGCTGCCCTTCCTCCTCCAGCCCGGCCCTTGTTCGCCCAAGTCCCCCCGTAAGGTGCGGGGGCCGTGATCGGAGGGGTGCAGGCAGGTGTCCGTGGGAGTCCTAAGGCGTGGGCCCCGGCCCTTGGCGCAAATCCGCTGCCTTTTTTATAATGGGATGGGATCAGGCAGAGCAGACCCTCGCCGCTTTTGGAAGTGTCTGAGCCCCGAGAATCGAAGACCAGAGATGGGCAGGCGGGTGCGGAGCCTCGATGCCGTAGGATCCTGTGCCCCCCGGACCAGCTGCCCCGGGAGGGCCCCGGTCCCCGAGACAGCGGCGCTCACGGCCTCACGGGGACGCTCCCTCCCCGGTGCCCTGGCCGCCAGCGCGGCTTCTCTCTGGGGTGTCCTCGGGCGTTTCTGGAATGCAGCGTGCTGGGGGTTTGCTGGGGAAGGCCAAGGACATTATGGGTCCCAGGCGCTGCCGCTGCAAGGGGGTGGCCGACAGGTGGGGCTGGGCCGGAGAATCCCCCCATCTCTCGCCTGCCCCCCAAACCTAGAGAGCCTGGGAGAGCTCAGCCTGGAGCCGGATTCTGGGGTCCAGTCCTATGTGGAGGAAGGGGGGTCCAGTCCCATGTGGAGGAAGGGGGGGTCCAGTCCTATGTGGAGGAAGGGGGAGTCCAGTCCTATGTGGAGGAAGGAGGGGTCCAGTCCTATGTGGAGGAATGGGGGGTCCAGTCCTATGTGGAGGAATGGGGGGTCCAGTCCTATGTGGAGGAATGGGGGGTCCAGTCCTATGTGGAGGAAGGGGGGTCCAGTCCTATGTGGAGGAAGGGGGGGTCCAGTCCTATGTGGAGGAAGGGAGGTCCAGTCCTATGTGGAGGAAGGGGGGTCCAGTCCTATGTGGAGGAAGGGGGGGTCCAGTCCTATGTGGAGGAACGGGGGCATTCAGTCCTATGTGGAGGAATGGGGGGTCCAGTCCTATGTGGAGGAAGGGGGGTCCAGTCCTATGTGGAGGAAGGGGGGTCCAGTCCTATGTGCAGGAAGGGGGGTCCAGTCCTATGTGGAGGAAGGGGGGTCCAGTCCTATGTGGAGGAAGGGGGGTCCAGTCCTATGTGGAGGAACGGGGGGTCCAGTCCTATGTGGAGGAAGAGGGGGTCCAGTCCTATGTGGAAGAAGGAGGGGTCCAGTCCTATGTGGAGGAAGGGGGGGTCCAGTCCCATGTGGAGGAACGGGGTTGGGGGGTCCTCCCAACCTCGGGGTCTTGCAGCCTCCACCTGAAGGTTGCTCCTCCCCACCCCACCCTCCTCCGTCCTGGCCTGGGGTGGGACCTCCGCTGCCTCGTGCGGGGTGGTTTATTGGGGAGATCGGCCTGGAGTAACCCCACCCCTCTGCCGCTGAGTCATTACCCCCCTGGCCAGCCTTCCCGGTCCCCAGTTTCCTCCTCTGGGGGAGCGGGAAGGGGAGGGGAGGGGACGGGGGCGAGCCTCCCGGGAGCTGTGAGAAAGCCGGCGTCTTTGTGAGTGCAGGGGGAGGGGGCGCCGCCGCCTGCCCGGCGGGGTCAGGGTGGGGGCTGCCGCCGTTTGATGTGCCCGGGCGGGTGTGGGGCCGCCGGGCGGGCGGATAAAGGGGCCATAGAATTGCTGCCTGACACTGGCCCACCGCGGCTGCCGCCGCCCGCCGGCTCCCTCGGCCTCTGGCTGTCTGTCAGTGTCAGCCCGCGAGCAGAGTCCCCTCCGGCCTTGCGTGCGGGGTGGCGGGAGCCCCTCTGAACGCCCTCAAAGGCCCCTTTATGTGCCCCCCTGACCCTCCCCGCCCCGGGGAGCGGGGGGAGCCGGCTCGGCCGCCTTTCCACCCGCCCCCTCCCCGGTGATCATCAGCCTTTTGGAGAAAGTTCAGGCTTAGCTCCCCACGTTGGTGGCGGGTTCGCTTCCCCACACTCCCCTCGGGGCCTGACCTGACGTGGGCGGGGCCGTGCCCACCGCCGCCGGCGCGGGGTGCCGCGTGGTGGAGCCCGTGGGGTGTGGGGGGGGGGCGCTGTCTAGGTCCGAGTGTCCGGAGCTGGACAGACGGAAGGCAAGTGCGCGGAGCCCTTGGCTCTCTGGGCTGGGGTCCTGCCCCCCAGGCTGAGGAAGGCTGGCCCGCGTGGACGGTGCGCAGAGCCCTGGCCTCCCTCCAGCCTCCGTGCTGCCCCGTCCTGGGGGCCAGGAGGAGAGGGGGCCATTTGGAACTTGAGAGGGTCTTGTCCCCCAAGGCTGGGGGCCCTGCTTCCTTTCTGGGAGGTCTGGCCAGACCCCCACCCTACACACACACACACACACACACACACACCCTTTCAGTGCCTCCTCACCCCTCCCCTCCAGGTGAGTGGAGTCCGCCTCTGCAGGTGGATCTTCCGTGCGCATGACGGGCAGATGCGCCCAGAGCAGTGGCTGGAGGGAGGGAGGGAGTCAGAGCATCTCTGGGGTGGGGGGTCCTGTCTCCCTTCCTCCGCCCCTGAGGAGGAGGGAGCTCCCCACACAGGGGCCTGGCGGTGCTCCACCTCCTGCAGGTTCTAGCCTGCGCCCTGGGGCTGCTTGTAGGAGTGAGCCGGGGCAGTGGTACTGAACCCCTCCCTCTCCTCCCACACACCCCCCACCCCCCACCCCCTGTGCCCAGGGAAGCAGGCCTGGGGGGACTGGAGTGGGTGCTGAGGGTGCCCTCGGTCACCTCCTCCCCCTGAGGGCCCGGGGTGGGGGTGAGGGGGGCAGACTGGGGCACTGGGGCCGATGCCAGAAGAAAGGGGGCTTTGGAGGGGGGAGCATTCCTTTGGCTTGGGATTCCTCAGGCCCTTCCGGGGCGGGAGTAAAGCCGGAGGGTGGTGAGAGTGCCCTGAACCCCCCTTCCAACGCCCCCCCCAACACAAACACCATGGACATCAGAAAGGGGCCGGCGGGCGCAGCGCCCCAAGAGCAGTGGGCAGAGCAGGGCGGGGAGCCAGCGGACTCCCTAGCCTGTCCTTCCCATGAACTAACTGCTCCCCTGGCCCAGGTTAGCGCCTCTGGGGGGAGGGGAGGGGGCTGGGGGCCTGGGGGGGCACGGCAGATGGGCTACCTGGGTTGCAGGTGAATGGGGGGAGAGTGCTCTCTGCCCTGCACCCCCTTTTCTCTTCCTTCCTTGTGGGCGGCTGAGGAGCTGGGCTCAGGGAGGGAGGGAGGGGGGAGGCCGGGAGGCAGGTGGGCGATGAACAGCAGCTGCAGAGCCGCGGTTTGGAAACGGGGGGAGGTTGTGGGTGAGGCTGGGTCTGACCACGTCTGTTTGCCCAGGGAGGGCCTGGCGCTGAGAGTCCCGAGCAGGTGAGTGGCCAGGGTCCGCCCAGGCCGAGGGCAGGGAGTGGTCGGGGCTGGAAGCCTTCCGGCCCAGAACCCCTCCCTCCAAGCCGGAAAGCACCCCGTTCCTTCTGAGGGCGCTGCGGCCAGGCGGCCTCTGGGGAGGGGCTCAGCCCACGCTGAACCCCCGACGCCCAGCTAAGCGGGGTAGCCGATGCCCCCTCCCCGCTTTGGGGGCCTTCCCCAAAGCCGAGGGGCTGGGTCTGAGCTGGGGAGGAGGTGGCCCGGCCTTATCTGATCTGCCAGCTGCAGCGCCCCCGTGGCGGTTGTGGGATGGAGAACTCTGCCCAGGACTGATAGCCATCTGGTGTCTCTGTGGCACAGTGCAGAGAGCACCCACCACACGTGTTGCAACACACACACACACACACTCGGGGCCCCGTGGAGCTGTCAGTGAAGAGATAAAAGAGGCTGAGGCGCCAGGTTAGGAGGAGATGCCGAGGGAGATTGGAGGAGGGGGTGAGTGAAGGCCCAGGGTGCCCCCGGCCGGGGAGGAGCCTGGAGCCGGGCCCGCTGCCGCCGTGGCCTTCCCCCGGCATCTGCGGGACTGAGCCCGTGTGGCGAGGGAGGCTCCGACTCCCGCCCCCGGTGGCCTGGGCTCGGTGCACCCACCTCCTCTGACATGGAGGACGGGGTAGAGCAGCGGTCGGCAAACTCATTAGTCAACAGAGCCGAATAGCAACAGTGCAATGACTGACGTTTCTTCGGAGTGCCGAAAACCGACTTCACGAAGTTTCGATCACACTGTACGTGGTGGTATTTTGTGGAAGAGCCACACTCAAGGGCCGAAGGGCGGCAGGTGGCTAGAGAGCCGCAGTTTGCCGACCACCGGGCTAGAGGACTTGCCCTTTCCCACCTGGGTGGCCCTCCTGTGCCTCCTCTGCGTGGCTGACTCGGTCTCCCCTCTTTTGTGGTCACTTCTGAGCAGGGCAGGCTGCAGTGGGTGCTGCTGTTAGGGAGCAGGGTCTGGAGGCCAGCTTCCCCGGGGCGGTGGGAGGGGGTGGCACACAGGGAGGGTGCTAGGGCCTGGGCACCAGCTTCCCCAGGGCTGGCGGGGGAATAGGATGGGATCCCGATGCACTGCGGGTCAGTCGGGCCTGGAAGGAAGGGCTGAGGGGCTTCTCTGCGGAGAATGGAGCTGTTTGGCGAGCAGAGAAAGGCGGCCGGTGGCAGTGGTGGGGCATCCTGCCAGCCCAGGGGTCACAGGGCAAGGCAGTTGCTGACAGTTGGTGGTTTCACGCCCCTGTGCGGCGGGCACCTGGGAACAGCCTGGCCCGGCTGTGGTCCCGCTGTCCCCACCGTCCCGGGGCAGGCGGGCAGCACCGTGGGAACGCTTCCTCCCCGCGGATGCCGGGCGGACGTGGGGGGAAGCTGAGGGAGAGGCGTTCGGGCCCAGGTTCTCGGGGAGGAGCGCTCTGCCGGGGCTCAGTGACGGATTCGGACCCACGCAGCACACCGCGGCCGCTCCTCCCTTCCCCTCGTCCTGTCCTGCCCGTGGGGGCGGGCGTTCTGGTGCAGCCTGGCTCGGGGCCGGGCCGTGCAGAACCGGGGGCGCTGCTCTTAACCAAGGGGCCTGGAGCGGCCCAGCTTTGGGAGAGGAGAGAGAGGCAAATCGCCTCTCTCTGCCTTTGGGGGCGTCTCCAGGGGGCACCTCAATAACAGGGCCGGGGGATCCGGGAATTCAGTTGGTTTGATTTTTTTTTCCCTCCCCATACCAGCAGGCGAGGGCAATTGCAAGGGTGTCCAAGACAGAGACTAAGCGACATCTGTTTGGCTCTGGAGTGTGCTGAGGTTTAACAATCATATTTACCTTATTCATTATGTCAGCCTTAGGCTAATATTAACATGCGTTTCCTGATTGGGCAGGAGGGGGGGGGGTGGCACCGAGGTGGCAGAGCCCAGCGCCCGCCTGGGAGGGACCGGGTTTCAGGGCAAACCCCGGAGGCCTGGCTCCCGGGACCTCCTCGCACTCAGTGTTGGATGTGTCTCTGCCCTTTTAGGACCCGAATGCCATGCCCCCGCCGGGGCACCCACGGCGGCAGCGGGCACCTGTCGTGGGCTGAGAAGCTGGGCCTGCACGGAGGCTGGCAGAAATGGGCTCCCGCCTGAGTCCTCGGCAGTCTGTGGCAGCGAGGAGGAGGAGGAGGAGGAGGAGGAGGAGAGGCCCCGGCGTCCGGAGGAGCGGGGCTGGCGCGAGGCCTCTCGGGCGTGAGTGACGACCCGCCCGCCCGCCCGCCATGGTCCAGAGGCTGTGGGCCGGCCGCCTGCTGCGGCACCGGAAGGCCCAACTCCTGCTGGTCAACCTGCTGACCTTCGGCCTGGAGGTGTGCCTGGCCGCGGGCATCACCTACGTGCCACCCCTGCTGCTGGAGGTGGGGGTAGAAGAGAGGTTCATGACCATGGTGCTGGGTAAGTCGCCGCCTCCTCCTGCCTGCCTCCCGTGCCAAACCGGGCATGCCACCCGGGCATCGGGCAAACGGTGCCTCTGTCCCCAGAGCCACTTGGAGGGAGCGGGGGGCTGTCTGCTGGGCTGGCTGGCCGGGGACTGGGGTGACTCCGGGCTGAGAGCGCCCCACGAGGAAGAAAAGGGGTCAGGGACATGCCCGGTCATCACTGTACCCCTGGCCCTGCGTCCTGACCGGCTCATAGGAGACACGGCAGAAATGGCCCTTCCGCCGAAGCCGGTTTGGCTCAGTGGACAGAGCGTCGTCTGCGGACTGAAAGGTCCCGGGTTCGATTCCGGTCAGGGGCATGTACCTTGGTTGCGGGCACATCCCCGGTGGGGGGTGTGCAGGAGGCAGCTGGTCGATGATTCTCTCTCATTGACGTTTCTGGCTCTCTATCCCTCTGTCTTCCTCTCTGTAAAAAATCAGTAAAAAAAAAATAAAAAATATATATATATTAATATATATATTTTATTGATTTTTTAACAGAGAGGAAGGGAGAGAGATAGAGAGCTAGAAACGTCGATGAGAGAGATACATCAGCCAGCCACCTCTTGCACACCCCCTACCAGGGATGTGCACGCAACCAATGTACATGCCCTTAACCGGAATCGAACCCGGGACCTTTCAGTCCGCAGACCGATGCTCTACCACTGAGCCAAACCGGTTTCGGCAAAATATATTTTTTTTAAAAAAAAGAAGAAATGGCCCTTCCCCTGGGGCTGGCCTTCTAACCACTAGCTATTATCTCATGCAATGCTTCCTGCAGGCCTGGGAGGGTATCTGGTCCACAGGGCAGATCACGGAGGTCCCTACGCAGTCAGCTGACCTAGCCAGCCGTCCAGCTAGCTCCCGGGTCATAGGGGTCAGGCTCTCCCCGCCAGAGCCCCTGCTCACGTGTGGGATGAGTTCTGCAAACGCCGCCAGCGGCAAGCGGGCAGCATCGTGGGTCTTCCAGGCGGTGGCGGACGGCAGGGGCTCTGCCAGGGTGATGGGCTCTGGGGTCAGACCGCCTGCTGACGCCCCGCCCCCTGCCCTCCTCGCCGCAGCCCTGGACGCCAGTCTCACCCGCCCGTCGCTCCACGCCTCCTCCGGTTTCCCACCTGAAAAAAAAAATGGGGCGTTCAGCCAAGGTCGGTTTGGCTCAGTGGTAGAGCGTCGGCCTGCGGACTGAAAGGTCCTGGGTTCGATTCCGGCCAAGGGCATGTACCTTGGTGGCGGGCACATCCCCGGTAGGGGGTGTGCAGGAGGCAGCTGGTCGATGTTTCTCTCTCATCAACATTTCTAACTCTCTATCCCTCTCTCTTCCTCTCTGTAAAATATCAATATTATATATATATTTAAATGGGGCGTTAGCGATCCCGCTGTGAGGAGTCCGTGAGAGTCCCCAGGTGCTTAGCACAGCGCCCAGGGCAGGAGCGGCCGGCCCTCCCTGTGGGAATGGCATAGTCAGGCCCGTCCTTCCCACGGAGGCCATCTCCCCGCCCCCGCCCCAGCCTCCCTGGCCTCCCCGGCTCACGCTCCGTGCCTTTCCTGCAGGCATCGGCCCCGTGCTGGGCCTGGTCTCCGTCCCGCTCCTGGGCTCGGCCAGCGACCACTGGCGCGGGCGCTACGGCCGCCGGAGGCCCTTCATCTGGGCCCTGTCGCTGGGCGTCCTGCTGAGCCTCGTCCTCATCCCGCGGGCCGGCCGGCTGGCGGGGCTGCTGTGCCCGGACCCCCGGCCCCTGGAGCTGGCGCTGCTCATCGTGGGCGTGGGGCTGCTGGACTTCTGCGGCCAGGTGTGCTTCACCCCGCTGGAGGCCCTGCTCTCCGACCTCTTCCGGGACCCGGACCACTGCCGCCAGGCCTTCTCCGTCTACGCCTTCATGATCAGCCTCGGGGGCTGCCTGGGCTACCTGCTGCCCGCCATCGACTGGGACGCCAGCGGCCTGGCCCCCTACCTGGGCACCCAGGAGGAGTGCCTCTTCGGCCTGCTCGCCCTCATCTTCCTCGCGTGCGCGGCGGCCACCCTGCTTGTGGCCGAGGAGGCGGCCCTGGGCCCCGCCGAGCCGGCGGGAGCGCTGCCCGCCGCCGCCGCCCCCCCCAGGCCTGCCCGCGGCTGCCCCCCGTGCCGCGCCCGCCTGGCCCTGCGGAACCTGGGCGCCCTGCTGCCCCGGCTGCACCGGCTCTGCTGCCGCGTGCCCCGGGCCCTGCGCCGGCTCTTCGTGGCCGAGCTGTGCAGCTGGATGGCGTTCATGACCTTCACGCTGTTCTACACGGACTTCGTGGGCGCGGGGCTGTACCGGGGCGTGCCCAGGGCCCAGCCGGGCACCGACGCCCGGAGACACTACGATGAAGGTGAGGCTCCTTGGCGGGGGAGGAGTGGGGGGAAGAGGAGGTCTGGGGGGGCTCAGGCCTAGGGGCACGCCCACCGCCTGTGCCTGGGCAGGAGGCTGTGCACCCTGCACGCTGGCTTCCCCGTCAGGAACTCGGGCCAGCCTCCGGGGCAGCTGACCTGCCGTCCGCCCCGGGAGAGCCCGGGGCTGCTGTGGGAGTCGGACCGGGGCCCTCGTCCCAACGCGACGGAAAAGGCGGCGCCGATTTAAGGCCCAACAGGCGTTGGAGGAGTCCGGGCCGGCGCGTCAGGCCCGCCTGGCCGACGGCATCTCCTCCTCCCACTCCTGGCGTTCAAATCTCCCGACTTTCCGAATCCCCACGCCCTGCCGCCCAGGAGTCCCGGATCTCGGGGCCTCCGACCGCGCTGTCTGTGTCCCTCTCGTCCCCCGAGCTGGCCGGGCACTAGCTGGGCTGCCGTCCACCCTCAGAGCGGCTCCCTCTGCCCTGGGCCGGTCGCCCCGGCCACATCCTCTGAGATCAGTGGGACAGCCTAGACCAGCCGTGGGCAAACTACGGCCCGAGGGCCGGATCCGGCCCGTTCGGCTGTTCTCTCCGGCCCGCGGAGCCGAAAGAGCGGAGGGTTCTCTTGCTCTCCCCTCCGCTCCTTCCCCAGCAGCCCAAGATGGGAGTGCCAGCATGGTCAGGTTGCTTCTGTTCCGGCCCTCCGGTCCAGTTGAAGAACCCATTGTGGCCCTCGAGTCAAAAAGTTTGCCCACCCCTGGCCTCGACTCCTGGGGTTATAGGTTGGGTAGGAGGGTGCTGGGGGAGCAGGGCAGAGACCTAGCAGGTCTTGGGCAGCAGGTGTCCGTGGCCCCTAATTCTGAGCACCCCCAGATTGTGTTGGGTCCCCCGTCCGTGCCTGACGGCCTCCCCCCCCTCTCCGTCCAGGAGTCCGGATGGGGAGCCTGGGGCTGTTCCTGCAGTGCGCCACCTCCCTGCTCTTCTCCCTGGTCATGGACCGGCTGGTGCAGCGCTTCGGCACCCGGGCGGTCTACCTGGCCAGCGTGGTGGCTTTCCCCGTGGCCGCCGGCGCCACGTGCCTGTCCCGCAGCGTGGCTGTCGTGACCGCCTCCGCCGCGCTCACCGGCTTCACCTTCTCCACCCTGCAGATCCTGCCCTACACCCTGGCCTCCCTCTACCACCGGGAGAGGCAGGTACTCACACGGGAAGAAGCGGAGGCGGCGGTGGGGGTGGTGGGGCGGAGTGGGGCCGGCCAGCCCAGAACTGGGCTCAGGCGGGCTGGCGGGGAGAGCCAGAGCCGCCGGAGAAAGCAGGCTTTGATCGAGAGGAAGGCCACGCAGCCCCGGGGCCAGAGACGTGGGCTGCTGCGGCGGAAGGAGGGTATAGATTAGATTCTGGGAATGACTTCCTGGTGTCAGGATTTGTAAAGCACTTGAGTGGATGATTGCAGGAAATGCAAAACCCTTCTCTGGGGGAGTCCTGAAGAGGCTGCCAACCAGCCCTCCGGCTGCTGCCGGGGGTGCTGGGGAGGCCGGGCTGGGCCAGGGGACCTTGGGGCCCAGCCCCTGCAGACGGGAGTGGGGAAGGCCTGGTGTCAGGCAGAGGCTGGCAGAGGGGAAGGTCTGGGAATGGGGAGGCCTGGGAGTGGGGAGGCCCGGGAGTGGGGAGGCCTGGTGTCAGGCAGAGGCTGGGAGGGGCCGATGGCCTGGGCCTGCTCCGGTCTCCCCGATGGGGAAGGCTCCTCACTGCCCCCTCTCGGGCTTTATCTTCCTCTTCCTGTCGAGTTCTCTCTCTTCTCTTCTCCTGCTTTTCCCCTCTTCCTTCGTTCCCTTCCCCCACCCCCTGGGCCTGACACCACTTGCCTGGACACTCTGTAAGTGGGGGCCTCACACTCACGAGCCCCGCCAGGGCCCCCCTTCTGTGGGCAGCCCCCCGACCCGGCTGTGGGGTCAACGTGGTCTCCTCCGCTGGCCTCACGGAGCTAGAGTCCTGGGCGCAGAGCTCTGCCCAGACGGGCCAGAGGTCGGGGTGCCCCCGGGAGGAGAAGCAGGTGTGTGCTCAGGGCTTCCAGACGCGGGGAGACGTGTCTCTGCCCTTGTAGGATGTGAGTGGGCAGCAGAGGAGCAGCAAACTGAAGGCTGGCGAGCCGACCCGGCAGCAGCCGGGGTGGAAGGGATGTCGGGAGGGAGGGGCCAGGGTTCTGGTTGGGGGAACCCGGTTCCTGAGACCCCCTGTCCACACACCGATAGCCTTCATCAGCCTCCTTCTCTCCTCTGCTGCCCTGGCTGCGGGCTCGGGGCTGATGGGCCGAGGCCAGGCTGGGCACGTGCACTGGATGCGGGAGAACATACGGGGGCCGGTCCTCCCCACGGGCCGAGGAGGACTTCTGTCTCCAGAGGCCTCTCTAGGCTCCAGCCTCACTGGTCTTTCCCGGGGTAGCAGGCATCGCCTGCCTCTCTCTTTGCCCCATAAGAGCCGTGGTGAGGATGTTTCTTTTCTTTTCTTTTTTTTTTTTTTTTAATATATTTTATTGATATTTCACAGAGAGGAAGGGAGAGAGATAGAGAGCTAGAAATGTCAGTGAGAGAGAAACATCGACCAGCCGCCTCTTGCACACCCCCCACCGGGGATGTGCCTGCAACCAAGGTACATGCCCTTGACCGGAATCGAACCCGGGACCTTTCAGTCTGCAGACCGACGCTCTACCACTGAGCCAAACCGGTTTTGGCAGGATGTTCCTTTTTAAAAAATATATATTTTATTGATTTTTTACAAAGAGGAAGGGTGGGCTCCCCGGGGGTCAGGGCTGAGCGCTGCTGTGGATCTCGGACCGAATGCAGCCAGCTAGACTTCCGGCTTCAGATTTGCCCTGTCCCTGCCCCCTGCCCGTCTCCCACCCCTGAAGAGGGTTCTGACTCGACCCAGACCAAGCTCAGGTTTCTGACCCGCTGCCTGGTGTTCACTAAGGCCCGTGGACGGGTGTGTTCTCATCGCTGGGAGTGGGGTGGGGGGACACTCCCACGCCTGGGTACACACCTGTCCTCGCCCCCTTGGGCTTCCTCTGTCCCCCCAGGTATTTCTTCCCAAGTACCGAGGTGACGCCGGAGGGGGTGCCCCCGAAGACAGCCTGATGACCAGCTTCCCGCCCCCGGGCCCCAAGGCCGCGCCCCCCTTCCCCAACGGACACGTGGGCGCCGGAGGCCTCGTGGGCACTGGAGGCGGCGGCGGCCTGCTCCCCTCGGCGGCGGCGCCCGCGCTCTGCGGGGCCTCGGCCTGCGACGTCTCCATGCGGGGGGTGGTGGTGGGCGAGCCGCCCGAGGCCAGGGCCGCCCCGGGCAGGGGCATCTGCCTGGACCTCGCCATCCTGGACAGCGCCTTCCTCTTGTCCCAGGTGGCCCCGTCCCTGTTCATGGGCTCCATCGTCCAGCTCAGCCAGTCCGTCACCGCCTACATGGTGTCGGCCGCGGGCCTGGGGCTGGTGGCCATTTACTTTGCCACGCGGGTAGTATTTGACAAGAGTGACTTAGCCAGGTACTCGGTGTAGGGCGCTTCCCGCCCGCTGAGCGCGGGGGCCGGCCTCCCGGGGTCTCCGCTCCCCCTCTTCCAGGCCCCATAGGGCTGCCTGCGGGGCTGGCTACCCCGTTCCTATTGCTGCCGAGGTGGCGTGGCTCTCTGCTGCCACCCCGTGGCGGTAAGGTGCGTCGCTGCACAGACAGGGCACGGGGGCTTCTTCCCCCATCTCTCTCTCCAATCCTTAGGGCTGTGGCTGAGTCCACGCGGGCCTCAGGCCGGACTTACAGGGAGGGAAGGTCAGGGCATTTGGCCAGCACTGGGCACTGGAATTCAGGGCTCTCGCGGGATTACCCAGGCTCAGGGGTACCAGCGAGCGCCCTGAGCAAGACATACGGAGAGAAGGTGCTGAGTAAACTCAGCCACCAGGTCTCCTCTCTCCAAGCCCCCGCTATCCCGTAGGTTCCCCCAGTGTTGCTCTAGTGTGAAACTGTCCCCCACAGGATTTGAAAGTATGAAAGTTACTTGGGGGGTGGGGGGAGGCAGGTGTCTGAGGAGGGCAGTGGGGACACTGCCTTTCCACAGATTCCCCCCCTCAGCCCTGTTTTCACCAGGGCGGGGCTGGTGGTCCCCTGTGCCTCCGTCACAGGGACACAGGCCTTTTAAGTAACGTAACTTATTTATTTAAATAGAGGGGAGTCGATTCCCCGCTCTGTGCGGTCGGTGTCTGGGAGGGGACATCTCAAGGACGGTCCCCCCGAGACGGCTGGCTATTGGGCTAATAAGCTTTGCCAGAATCCCCTTTTCCTGGCGGGGGATCGGTCTGGCCCTAGAACGTCCTCACCCAGGAGCTTGGAAGCTCTGCTCGCCCCCGCTGACCCCAGCTCCCCTGCCCCAAGGCTGGCCACGGCGGAGGAGGGCCGGGCCTCAGGTCTGAGCAGCCGCCCGGACTTTCCTCCTCTCTGGGTCCCCGGTGTGCCCGGCCCAGCTCCCCTATGCTTCCTCCGGGTCTGGGCTGGTGAAGGAGCCGCCCGCCCCCCGCCTTTCTCCACTGGCTTCACGGCCGCCCTTCGGGGCTGTTTCGGGACCAGAAGCACTCAGTGTGGCTCCTCGAACCTTGATCCGTCTCAGCCCCCAGGGCATCTCTGTGCGTGGGGACCCTCGCGCACAGAATCTCAGGAGCACCCCCTGCCCAGGCTGAGGAGGGCATCTCTCTGGGGGGGGGGGTCTTTAAGTGCCGTTTGCAATAACGTCATGTCTTATTTATTTAGCGGAGTAAATATTTTATACTGTACGTGAGCAATCAGAATATAATGTTTATGGTGATGAAATTAAAGGTTTCTTATATGTTTAATCGGCCTGCATTCGTCTTCTCTGCTGGGAAGGACCCGACTTCTCAAAAATTGTCCTCTGATCCCTTTTCATTGGAGCTGGGGTTTTGGGGGGGCCGAGGGAAGGGGAAGGCGGCTTCAGTTCTCAGCGTCACCAGCAGGTGGAGCCATAGGCCCATACTCCGGGCCTTTGGTGGTTGAGTATGGCTGTGCTACCCGCTGGATTGGGGGTTCCTTTGGGAATGTGGGGGAGATTAAGGGTTGGGAGAGGGGGGAGTGAAGGGGAGTGGGGGCATTTTCCTTCTCAAAGGGCTCGAGGAGATGGAGCGAGCACCCGTTACCAACTACGGCGGTACGAACTCCCCTGACGTGCAGGTGAGGATGTTGACCCCCTCGGCCCTGGTCCTGCCCTTTCTCATCTCCTGCACCCTTCCCGCCAGGCTCAGGCCGAGTTCAGAGGCTTCTCTGCCTCGTCGCCTCCCTCAACCTAACGGGTCTTCCTGTCCTTGAAGTAGTTACTAGCAAAAACTGGTTTTATTCATTTTTAAAATGTTCTATATTTTATTTAACTTTTCATTGTGGACATTTCAAACATACATGAGTAATGAACCTGGTATAATGAACCCAGGTTCAACAGTTATGAATGCTCTGACATTTTTGTTTCATATCCTGCACCCTAACTCCTGCCTTGTGTGTGTGTGCATGTGTGTGTGAGAGAGATATTAACAAAGAGCTTTTTTATTTTATCTTTATTTTTCAAAATATTTTACCTATTAAGTTGGCAATCACACACACACACACACACACACACACACACACATATATATATATATATGAGAGAAGAGAGGAAGGGAGAGGAAGAGAGAGATAGAAACATCAATGATGAGAGGGAATCATTGATTGGCTGCCTCTACTGGAGATGAAGCCCAAAACCCAGGCATGTACCCTAGACTGGAATCAAACCTGTGACTCTTCAGTCCACAGGCTGACGCTCTATCCACTGAGCCAAACTGGCTAGGACGGTTTTTCTTTTTTCCTTATTGGAGAGAGGAATAGAGAGAGAGAAAAACATCAATGTGAGCAAGAATATCAATGAGTTTCATCCTGTACACACCATGACTGGGGATCAAACCAGCAACTTTTTGGTGGACGGACAACACCCAACCAACTGAGCCACACTGCCAGAATCTATTTTTAAAAGATAAGGACTTATTTTAAAAACCATATAGTCACATTGCTAGTATAAAAAAATAATAATTCCTTAGTGTAATCAAATATCAGCCAGTGTTCACATTTTCATCTCAAATTACTTAGAAAAGATTTTGTTCAAATTAGAACAAAATAAATTGGACACATTGCAATTGATTGGTATGTCTTCTAAATTCTTATAATCCATGGGCATCTCCTCAATTTTCATTTATTTATTTATTTACTTTAAATATATTTTTATTGATTTCAGAGAAGAGGGGAGATGGAGAGAGAGAAACATCAATGATGAGAGAGAATCATTGGTGCCCCACACTGGGGATGGAGCCCTCAACCCAGGCATGTGCCTTGACTGGGAATCAAACCATGACCTCCTGGTTCATAGGTCAATGCTCAACCACTGAGCCACGCACCGCTGGGCAAATGTGTTTATTCTTTCTCCCTCGGACGGGTCCTCATCCCCACGGAGCCAGCTGCTTCCGAGGACACAAGGAGATTGCAGATCCTGAGGGAAGGAGAGGCTCAGGCTCCGAGGGCTTTCCTGGCTGGTCTTCAATATTTGGGACCAGATGAACCAGCTCCCGGGCCCTCGGAGCCTTCCGTAGGTAGTCCTCAAGTTTTCAAACACGTTTCTCACGGAAACATCAGCTTGCTAACAAGTACAGCGAGGGAGGCGTGAAGCGGGAAGGAGGAGGACTCTGGACAGGAGACCGGTGAGTGGCCTGAGTCTGCTGTGCCCTCTCCATGGGGGCCGAGACAGGTGCACTGCGGCTCCCGCCCTCAAGGAACAAGCATGTCTGAATCAAGTGTACATACGTGTGCCCGGCAGCATGTACATGGGGAAATGCAGAACAAGAGCCAAAGATACTAACAATTTAGGGGGCAGAAAAAAATATGACGTTTTTGTGAGGGAGAAAGAAGGGGCCAGGCTATCCCGCCGCCCTCTGCACCCCCATCACGCTGGATCCTGCCCAGCTCCCCGGGAGGGTAGCGGGGAGTCAGTGGGCGGTGCCCTGTCCCCTAGCATTCATGGATGTTCCTTTCTGGCCTGGGTCGCCCTCCCTGCAGAGCCAGAGATGCCGGGCTGGGGGAGCCGCGAGAGGAGGGGCGGCTGGGTCTCGGGTTACTCCTCGCGCTGCTGGGGAAAAAGCCCTTGGTTTCCAGGGTCGGACTTGGTTACAGCGGCCTGGCAGTTCCGTCCCTGTTGGCCGCAGGGCCGCTCAGAGCTGGGGCTTCCTGACACCCAGCGCTGTCACTGGATCTGCGCACACACGGGGAGGGGAGGCAGCGCGTCACTTGACCCCCGTCTGCCTCCTGCTGGCATTTGACCTTCCACATGGCATTCTACTGTGGGCACCCTGAGGGGTTAACGGAGTAGACGCAGCTCCAGAATTCCAGGACTTCATGGCTCTGAGCGGCTCCCCCACCCAGTAAGCCATTCACAGCCCCATTGATGCTCCTTCCTTTTCACCAGGTGGTATCTGCCTGCCTTCCTGCAGGCCGGACCTGTGTTAGCCCCGGGGCTGTGGCAGCGAAACACACCCTCCCTCCCTGCAGCTCAGGTGGGCTGAGAGGACCCCGCTGGGGGCAGCCCTGGGCTGGCTAAGGATCCAGGTTCCGGGGAAAGCGGCTCCAGGGAGAGCCAGGTGTGGGTCAGCCACCGAGAAGCAGGCTGGGGTTGGGGGGGTGGTCAGCCAGGTGTGGGTCAGCCAGCGCCCTGACACAGAGGGCACCCCGCCGGCTGGCCTTTCTCGGTGACTTCATTGCAGTGACGCGGGAATAGCACGTGGCAGGGGGCGCCCTTTCACCAGCGACAAGCAGGCCTGCGAAGATGCCGCCACTGGCCCAGGGGCACCGCCTCCGGCTCTGCTTGTTCTGCCGTCACGCGTTTGACAGGTGGAGGAGGTGAGGGGCACCTAGGAGGCCTCTGCATGGTCTCCGCAGCTTCTCTGTGAATCGAATATCCTATATAATAAAAGCGGAGTGTGCAAATTGTCCCCACATCCGGGAGTCCGGCCAGGAGGCAGGGCCCGCCGGGGGTGGGGGAGGGAGGGAGAGGGGCCCTGGCTGGGGACCCTACCAGTGCACAGATTCCGTGCACTGGGCCTCGGGTTCCAACATAAAAGGATGACTTCTTCTTCTTTTTTTAAAAAAATATATTTTATTGATATTTTACAGAGAGGAAGGGAGAGAGATAGAGAGCTAGACACGTCGATGAGAGAGAAACATTGATCAGCTGCCTCTTGCACACTGCCCTACCAGGGATGTGCCCGCAACCAATGTACATGCCCTTGGCTGGAATCGAACCCGGGGCCTCTCAGTCCGCAGGCCAACGCTCTATCCACTGAGCCAAACCGGTTTCGGAGGATGACTTCTTCTTGATACGAAGGACTTTTGATCTGTGTCCTGCCCTTCTGACAAGCACCGACAGATCAGTTGTCAACCGTTAGGGTTGTCTGAGTGCCCGAGAGGGAAGGGGCACCGGCGGGCGTGGAGGTGTGGGCAGACCCTGTCCTCTGAGCTCCCAGACTTCCTGGGAAAGGAGCCGTGTCCAGCGAAAAGTTCTCTCTAACCGCACGAGGCGGTGTGACAAGCGCCAGCCACACGGGACTGTGCAGGGGGCGCTGGCGGGAGAAACCACCACCGGAGCGGGTGTTTGAGATGGGGACAGAGACTAGCATTTATGACCCCACGGGCGCTCTCCGAATCCATGAGCACTTCATCGACCGGGCGTACATCTCCCCAGTCTTCCTGCATTAAGTCGTAAAGGAACCCACCCGGGCATATTGATCGCGCATCCTAAACACCCCTCCCATCGATCGCCTCCGTGCTAACTAGCCCTCGCCGCCGCCGCTGTCATGCCATCTCCGTCTGGGACTGATCCATTAACCTCATCGACCCCCGCTCGACCCCCACGGCTGGCCATTAGGTCCCTGCCTACCCTGCAGCCTGGTCTTCCCCGGGCGCCGAGCGGACTCACCGTGGGAGACGCTCCTGCACACGGCAGTGGCAACCGAGCTCTGTCCGGCTCTGTGTCCCGTGGCCCGCCACATCCTGTCCCCTCAGCCCCCGACCCTGCTTCGGCCACAGTGAGCCGGCCAGACCTGCCCCCGTGGACCTCAGCGCTTGCACACGGGATGCGTCCTCGTCACGGCCAGCTCTCTGCCTCTCCCCTGTCCACTGAAGCTGTATTCATGCTTCGACTCTCAGCTTCACCGTCTCCTCTGGCTCCTCGATGCTAACCACGTCCTCCTCCTCCTCCGTCTTCCCATGGCGCGCAGCCGCCGTGGCACTCACACACACGGGCAGAACTTCATTCAACGGACTCACCTCCCAGTTCTCTCCACAAACACTCCCGTCCCCCTGCCAAGTTCTGGAGCAAAAGCTGCAAACACTGCGTGCTTTTGCGTGCTGTTCCAAACCTAGATCTGTGCCGACGCAGGACAGGGGCTCGGCGCATCGGCTTGCTTGGTTAAAGGAATTCGTGAGCCCGCAGAAGAAGCGGGCAGGTGAAACCCTCCTTCCCTTTGAGCGAATGGACGTCCTCCGAGAGGCCGTCCTGCTTCTAGCCCCCTGGCTGCGGCCGGCCGCGGGTCTGCCTGGGTGGGTCACGTGGTTTCCCGCGGGGCTGGTTTGGACCTTTGTGATCCTGGGTGAGTGATGCTGGGTGAGTGATGAGTGGTTTCGTGTGTGTGTGTGTGTGTGTGTGTGTGTGTGTGTTTAATTTTTTAAAAGAGTTTGTGGTTTTTGTTTCAGTGTGCTGCCGGATGGAGTATTTCATGTCATTTATTAATGCCTATGGATGTGATGGGTAATGTGTTCCTTAGAGCTTTCTGTTTCTCTCAGCATGGAAAAGAAAAAGAATTAAAGTTGTGGCGTGGGAGTGGAAATCGTGAGGCGCTGGGTAAGAGACAGGGAGGAGAGGCATTCAAAGAGGCACTAAGTGCAGGGGTTCAAAAAGCGTTCCAGTTTGGCCTTTCTCTCCTTTTTTTTTATTTTAAAAATATATATTTTATTGATATTTCACAGAGAGGAAGAGAGAGAGATAGAGAGCTAGAAACGTCGATGAGGGAAACATTGACCAGCTGCCTCTTGCACACCCCCTACCGGGAATGTGCCCGCAGCCAATGTACATGCCCTTGACCGGAATCGAACCCGGGACCCTTCAGTCCGCAGACCGACGCTCTATCCACTGAGCCAAACCGGTTTCGGCTCTCTCCTTTTTTTGAGTGTGGTGTGTGTGTGTGTGTGTGTGAGAGAGAGAGTGTGTGTGAATTGATTTGAGAGAGAGAGAGAGAGAGAGAGAGAGAAAGGGAGAGGGAGCAATGAAAACATCGATGAGACGGTTAATTTAATTTAATTTTTATTTCTTTTTAAATACATTTTATTGATTTTTTTACAGAGAGGAAGAGAGAGGGATAGAGACTTAGAAACATCGATGAGAGAGAGTCATCGACCAGCTGCCTCCTGCACACCCCCCACTGGGGATGTGCCCGCAATCACGGTACATGCCCTTGACCGGAATCGAACCCGGGACCCTTCAGTCCGCAGGCTGACGCTCTATCCACTGAGCCAAACCGGTTTTGGCACGATGGTTAATTTTATGTCACCTCACTGAGCCCCAGGCAGACAGATATTTGCGCATACATTATTCTGGGGGTGCTTCGGGGGTGTTTATGGATGAGATCACCATGGACATGGGTAGACTGAGTAAGGCCCAGGTAGGTGGGACTAGTCCCATCGGTTGAAGGTCTGAATAGAACAACAACAACAACAAGAAAGCTGGGCCCCTAGCTGGTTTGGCTCAGTGGATAGAGCGAGGGCCTGTGGACTGAAAGGTCCCGGGTTCGATTCCAGTCAAGGACACATGCCTGGGTTGTGGGCTCGATCCCCAGTGGGGGGCGTGCAGGAGGCAGCCAATCAATGATTCTTTCTCATCATTGATGTTTTTCCCTCTCCTTCTCCCTTTCTCTCTGAAATCAATAAAAATATATTTAAAAAAAAAGAAAGAAAGAAAAGGCTGGCCTGCCTCTGGTAAGACAGAATTCCTCCTTCCTGACCGCCGATGGGTGGGGACGTCGCCGTCTTCCTGCCTTCCCCCTGGAACTGAACCCTCAGCTGGGCCTGAGCCTGTCGGCCCCCAGGCCTCGTCCCCATAACTGCGTGAGCCAGTCCCGTACGATGAACCGTTCTATCCAGAGGAACGGAGAGGAAACTACCTATCGACTGATGACTAATTGGGCATGACTAATACAGGGAGGTGTCATCCACATAAACCACCGGCTCACAGACCCGGCTGCAGCTCAAACGTCCCCTCAGTTTGCAGGCGATGAGACGCGGCCCGGGGAGGAAGGCTCTTCGCACGTCCCGCCCGCCTGGGGGAGGGCGTGAGAGCGAGCGGAGGACTGGATCGCATGCCTTTGGAAGAGCAGGGTTTGGTGGGGGGAGGCAGGGGACAGGGTGGAGAGACTGACAGTTCCTCCCCCCTCGCAGGTCCTTGCTCTCCGAGAACATTGGAGATGCGCAGAAGCAAACACCACACAGTTGGCACAGTTTAGTTCTCTTTATTTATTTGTTTATTAAATATATTTTATTGGTTTTTTACAGAGAGGAAGGGAGAGAAAGGGATAGAGAGCTAGAAACATCGATGAGAGAGAACCATTGATCAGCTGCCTCCTGCACACCCCCCCACCGGGGATGTGCCCGCAACCAAGGTACATGCCCATGACCAGAATTGAACCCGGGACCTCCCAGTCTGCAGACAGACACTCTATCCACTGAGCCACACCGGTTTCGGCAGTTTAGTTCTCTTTTGAAAATGTTTTTATTCATTCCAGAGACAGGAAGGGAGATGGAGAGACAGAGGAACATGGATGAGAGAGAGAGAGAGACAGAGCCAGCGATCGGCTGCCTCCTGCACGCCCCCTCCTGGGGACTGAGCCTGCAAGCCAGGCACATGCCCTGACCCTGAATCGAACCCGTGACCTCTGTGGATGGGACAACGCTCAACCAACCGAGCCACACTGGCCGGGCCATGGTTTGGTTCTTGAAGGAGAAAGGCGGCACTCAGAACGGGGGTGGGGGGGGTGTACAGGAGGGTCAGGGAGGGGCTGCAGGCCTGGCCACTGTGGTCTCTGAGACACTGGGAAGCTGAGACTGTACACATCTGGGCGGGGGGGACTGGGGCTAAATGGCTGGAGCTGGCCAATCCCTCATTTCAGTGAGCTCCCAGAGCATTTCTGGAAATACAGACGGTTAGCTCCTGCCCGCATGTTTTTAAAGGGGACATTTTTAGCGCATGCCGTCTGCCTTCCTGGTCACACTGGGAAGCCGTGTGGGCTGCGTGGGCAGCAGAGTGTTGGGAGCGGGGAGGAGCCCGGGGTCTATTTCCAAACCCTTACGGGCAACTTTTTTCTTTTCTTTTTTTGCATTGTGCTTGTTTGAAGCTCATGATGGGATTTTCTCCTCGGGTCAATAGTTTGGAAAGGAAAGCCTGGTTCGGCCCCACGTGGCATCAGAATTGCCCACCACCCGACGTAGAGCCAGGGCCGTGGGCCACGTGGTGAGGACACTTGAAATCCCATCCCATGGGGAAGGGGGGGAGGAAATGGAGGTGTGCTTGGCTTGGCTTCCTCAGGAGGCTGGGGGACCGTCCCCGCTATCTAAAGGGCCGTTCTGGCCGAAACCGGTTTGGCTCAGTGGATAGAGCGTCGGCCTGCGGACTGAAAGGTCTCAGGTTCGATTCCGGTCAAGGGCATTTACCTTGGTTGTGGGCACATCCCCAGGAGGCAGCTGATTGATGATTCTCTCTCATCGGTGTTTCTATCTCTCTCTCTCTCTCTCTCTCTTTTTAAAAAAATATATTTTACTGATATTTTATAGAGGAAGGGAGAGAGATAGAGAGCCAGAAATGTCGATGAGAGAGAAACATCGACCAGCTGCCTCTTACACACCCCCTACCAGGGACGTGCCCGCAACCAATGTACATGCCCTTGGCCGGAATCGAACCCGGGACCTTTCAGTCCGCAGACCGACGCTCTACCACTGAGCCAAACCGGCCTCGGCTGTTTTTAACTCTCTATCCCTCTCTCTTCCTCTCTGTTAAAAAATCAATAAAATATATTTAAAGGGGGGGGGGCTGTTCCATGGAGGAAGGAATGGGTTGTTCTGTGTTTTCCCGAGAGCAGGGGCCAGAGAGAGGTACGGGAATGCAGATAGTGATGGAGTCAAAGGGTGAATCGCGGTCGGGCGTTCTCCTGGGACGCAGGCTGGACCAGTGCTTGGTGCAGGGTCATGGAGGAGATTCGAGCGTGAAGAGATGGCGGATGTATATCAAGCACCTTCTAACCCCGATTTTCACCGAGTTAAGGCTGTAGACATGGTCATTGGCCACAAGCACAGATGTGTGAAGAGGCTGAAGTATGGCCCATTCCCCTCAACCAGGGTGCTGGTCTGCGGGGTGCAAGCATTCTATTTGGCTAGAGATACTAGGGTCCCCATCCCACAGACACAAACGGCTCTAACACAAAAAGAGAATGTTATCTAGGCTATAGAGAGGCTCAACACTTTTCTTCTTTTTCTGTTAGATACGCCTTGTTTGGTTAGGACAGTGGTCGGCAAACTGCGGCTCCCGAGGCACCTGCGGCTCTTTGGCCCCTTGAGTGTGGCTCTTCCACAAAATACCACGGCCTGGGCGAGTCTATGTTGAAGAAGTGGCATTAGAAGAAGTTTAAGTTTAAAAAATTTGGCTCTCCGAAGAAATTTCAATCATTGTCCTGTTGATAGTTGGCTCTGTGGACTGATGAGTTTGTCGACCACTGGGTTAGGCGTGGCAGAGCTTGCCAGCACCTAGGAGACTGTTTTAAGAGAGCTAAGAAGAACCTGTCAGCAGCAGGGGAGGTGGGCAGTAGAGACAGAACGAGGTAGAGACAGAAAGAGACCCGGAGAGGACGGTGCTGGAGTGATCGGCCCCATGTTGTTGTGGGGCCGGTGGGGGGCGGCGAGGGGGTGAAGGAGGGGCGGTGGAGACAGGGACGGGGAGGACTCTCTTGCCTGCAGCCCTGTTTGTGTAGATGGCACATCTCACTGTCACATGCTATGGACTGAATGTTGGTGTCCCCCCCCCCCCCAAATTCGTATGTTGAAATCCTACTGCTCCAAGATGCTGATGTGGAGCGAAGGGAGGTGCTTGGGCCATGAGGGGGCGTGAGACTGGTGCTCGCAGAGGAGGCCCCTGCCCCGTGTGAGGCCCAGGGAGCAGGCTTGCAGCAGAGGGTGACGGCACCGCTCCATCCGCCGGTACTGAGCAGCTCCTGGGGCAGGGGCTGTGCTGGGCGCTGGGCTGCACAGGCCAACAGGCCTCTAGGGCAGTGTTTCCCCAAGTGTGGCACGCGTACCCCCAGGGGCACGGGAAGAGTTTGGTGGGGGTACACGTTGCACCAGAGTGTGGTGGGGATATGCACTGCACCGTGCTTAGCTGCGCCTAATTCTACGTTCTCATGAGTCAAGTCAAGACATGAGATGGTCCGGTGTGCAAATAAATGTTATTTATAATATAACTCTTATTTATATTTTATTATGAATACTTTTATTTTTTGTTTATTATTATTTTGTGTATATACCAAAATATATATAAAAATAAATATATTTTGATTGTTATTAAAATATATCCTCTTTTTTTTTGACGAGGGGTACTCAGCGTTACAGAAATTATAGAAGGGGTACACATATGTCAAAAGTTTGGGAAACACTGCTCTAGGGGACCCCATCCCAAGGGCTGGGAAGACAAATAAGACCCTTCAGGCCACCGGTTTGGCTCAGTGGATGGAGCGTCGGCCTGCGGACTGAAAGGTCCCAGGTTCGATTCCAGTCAGGGGCATGTGCCTTGGCTGCGGGCACATCCCCAGTAAGGGTGTGCAAGAGGCAGCTGATCGATGATTCTCTCTCATCGATGTTTCTAACTCTCTATCCCTCTCTCTTCCTCTCTGTAAAAAAATCAATAAAATATATATATATATTTTTTTAAAAGACCCTTCAGGCCAAGATGAGGGTGCCACAAGCAGGGCTGGTACTGTACACAACGCAACACACTGGAGGTCACACTCCCAGTGCAGGGCTGGGGTGGGGGGCCTCCCTCCGGCAGATGCTGGGACCCCACGTGGGGAGGGGCAGAGCAGGGGGGAAGGCATCCGAGCAAACCGCATCCTACACCCCCTCCCCGACTTCCTCTAAACCCCAGAGGCCCCGGAGTGCGGTGATGCCCGCGCCACCCGCTCTGGGGAGAACACGAGGCCTGCCCTGTCTGCTCCCAGCACCTGGTTTTCACTCGTATTTAACTGCACCCCTTCCCGCACCCGAGGGGTCTTCACCCCTCACCTACGAGGGACGTCTGAAGCAGAGAGGCTGGTCTCGGTCATCTCCGTGCCCCCCAGACCATGCTGATGCCTAAAAACACTGTGTGAAGTGGAATCCTCACCGGGATCTGATTTCGACCATGTCTCTCACTGGGATCTGATTAAGACCGCATTTTCTGAGCAGCGGGGAGAAGCTGCGAGAAAGAAGGGAAAGAAAAAAGCCCCACAGGCCCAACAATCCCCCCGTTCTGAGGGTGGGCCTGCCCTAGACAGACAGCCAGTGTCCGTCCCGGAGCCTGCGGGAGGGAAGCTGGTGGCTGCCACACTTCGGAATTGTCTGCTCAACCCCCTCCCCTCCGGCCCCCCAGCCAAGTTCCTGAGCGCACGAGCCTCCTTCTGCTTTGCAGCTGGGTAAACACCGGACGGAAGAGAGGAGCTGGCATCACACTCTGAATTAGCGCCAAGTCTCCCGGCCGCCGCCGCCCCGAGGCCCGAGGAGGAGGTAACCGTGCTCCCGCTCCGCCCTCCTCCGCCCGCAGAACCTGTGAGAGCTGGTCCTCCCTTCACTGTCAGCCCGCCTTTGCCCTCCCCGTCCTCGCTGGGTCCTCAGCTGGATTCTTTGTCTGTGGCAACAGGAGCAAGAGAGGAGGTGGGAGAACGCTAGCGCTGAGGGAAGGCGTGGACAGTGAGGATGGTCTCTGAGGGTTACTGGCCTGAGACGGAAAATTCCTGGAAAAAAGAACAAACTAGTGTCCTCGCTGGTAAACAGTGTAATTTATAGTAAACACAATAGTATTATCCATTCCTTTCCCTCTTACCTCCAGGCCTTCACCCTGACAATCTAGCCGGGAGACTGGTCCGTGGGCAGAGAGGATTTCATCTCACACAGTATTTTTTTTAAAACATATTTTTGTTGCTTTCAGAGAGGAAGGGAGAGGGGAAAGAGAGATAGAAACATCAATGATGAGAAAGAATCATTGATCGGCTGCCTCCTGCACACCCCGTTCTGGGCTTGGAGCCTGCAGCCCGGGCACGTGCCCTTGACTGGAATCGAACCCAAGATCCTTCAGTCCGCAGGCCGGCGCTCTATCCACTGAGCCAAACCAGCCAGGGCCCACACAGTATTTGTAGGCATTGCCAAGGTCTGGAGGCTGCACAAGATGCCGTAGGGGATGCAGAGATGAATGAGGCCAGCCTCTCCGCTTTAGAGGTTTCTAGTCGGGGAGGGGGTAAAATATCGATCCGGTGCAGGAAGGGGTGCAGTTGAAGACGGGTGAAAACTAGGTGCTGGGAGCAGGGGGTGGGGGAGGAACTTCATATTCTCTCCAGAGAGCATGAATTAGTTGCAATAAAAAAAGTAACATTTGCGGAAACCAGTTTGCCTCTATGGTAGAGCGTGGGTCTGGGGACTGAGGGGTCCCAGGTTCGATTCCGGTCAAGGGCATGTACCTGGGTTGCGGGCACATCCCCAGTGGGGGGTGTGCAGGAGGCAGCTGGTCGATGTTTCTCTCTCATAGACATTTCTAGCTCTCTATCTCTCTCCCTTCCTCTCTGTAAAATATCAATAAAATATATTTAAAAGAAAAAAAAAGTAACATTTTCCAGCTGGTCATCCTAAGATGTACAAGAGAGGGAACGCAACTTCCGGCTTATGATGCGGAGCAGTCGGTGCCCTACGAGGCGTGGGTCAGACCACCCAGAGTCTGTGCAGTTTGCACGGGAGGTGGGCGTCATGAGCTGCTACCTACCGGGCACGTTTTTTCCAAAGCGCAGCCAGGAAGCAAAGTGGCCAGCGCCCTCCTTTCTCTAGTGCACACTCCATCTCGACGTCAGAGGCCCAGAAAAAGCACATCCGTGAAAGACCAATAAAAATGTCAGTGGAGGAGGGAGGAAGTAGACTGGGTATAGATCCCAGCGATGAGAGCGAGATGAAGTGATGCCGGAGGTATGTTTGGGATAGGTCATTCGCTGCATTGGTTGCTATGCCTGGGCACGTAACGGCAATAAATAACTCGTGTCTTGTCATGTCCTCTCCCGGGAAACAATGCGCTGTGAGTTACAGCCAGGGCTGAAAGATTGCCACGAGCTTTCCTCCTAACCCAGAGGCCCTAAGTATGGTACCTTGTTCAAGGGCCTGCTCAGGCGTCTTTCTCTGGACCTTGAATACCTGCTGATTATTAAGTCTTTTTTAAAAAAAATATATATTTTTATTGATGTTTCACAGAGAGGAAGAGAGAGGGATAGAGAGTTAGAAACGTCGATGAGAGAGAACCATCGATCAGCTGCCTCTTGCACACCCCCTAGGGACTGGGGATGTGCTCGCAACCAAGGTACATGCCCTTGACTGGAATCGAACCTGGGACCCTTCAGTCCGCAGGCTGATGCTCTATCCACTGAGCCAACCCGGTTTCGGCTGATTATTAAGTCTTATTATTGGACATTAAACGTCTTTGCCCCAATAAGAGCCGTGGTGAGATATTCCTTTTTAATATATATATATATATATATATATATATATATATATTATTGATATTTTTACAGACAGGAAGGGAGAGGGATAGAGAGTTGGAACCATTGATGAGAGAGAAATATAGAGCAGCTGCCTCCAATTGGGGATGTGCCCAACCAAGGTACATGCCCTTGACCGGAATAGAACCTGGGACCTTTCAGTCCGCAGGCCGACGCTCTATCCGCTGAGCCAAACCGGTCAGGGCTGGTGAAAATATTTCTAAGCATCACTTCTGTGGTCATCTTTGGTGAATTTCAGGGCCTCAGTTGGTAGTGGGGTTAGCGAACGCTGCCAAATTCAATATACAGCGAGCCTGCATTTTTTTTTTAATGTTAAGGTTTATTTATTTATTTTTAAAATCCTCACCTGAGGATATTTTTTTCCATCAATTTTTAGGGAGAGTGGAAGAGAGAGGGAAAGTCAGAGAGAAATACCGTGTGAGAGAAATACATCTGTTGATTGCCTGCTGCATGAGGCCTGACCAGGGCCGGGGCCGGGGAGGAGCCTGCAGCCGAGGTGCGTGCCTTGACAAGAATGGAACCCGGGCCCTTCGGTCTGCAGGCCAAAGTTCATCCACGGAGCCAAACCAGTTGGGGCTGCATTTCATTTTTAAAGGTAGATTTTCCTCTGTCTAAAGATAAAATTCCCAGGTACACAATAATTACAGGGTCATTTAACAAGCGCTCCAAGCAAATTTGATTTGAGATAGTCCTCCATAGCTAAGGCTAAGATTGGAATCCCATGTATCTGGAGGGAAAATGACCCAACAAGATAACAAAAAAAAGCACAAACTGTTTTGGTTGACCAATATAACCACGATGGAGTTTGCAAAAGCAGGACCATCTGCTGGGTGAGGAGCCATGGAGAGGAGACTCTGTATTTATAGAATCCTGAGTGGGAAAACCAGGCACATGAATAAACTTTTTTTTTCTCTTGAGTCCACTAATCTGAAATCTAGTTTTTCTTCTAGTTTCTGTCAACATATACTGTTGTTGTTGTTCTGAGTCGATCTCATAGCACACAGACTTGCTATGAAGAACAACTCCCAAAGCGGGGTCTTTTCCTAAAACACATCGCAATGGACAATACCGTCAGCTCCGTCGCAGGGGGTGATGATGCAACTGTGGACCCCACGGCTGACTCAGGTGTTCACTGCTCACCGGGGCAGAGCAGGGTAGAAGAACCCCTCCACCATCAGCTGTTCTTAGTATGGGCCTTTAAAAAGGAACCTTTCCATAAACAAATGTTTCCAGTGGATGTACCTCAGCCGATCTGAGAAATTATTTTTCCTAGTTTTTGTTTTTATTTTATTTTTATAAAAAATATATTTTATTGATTTTTTACAGAGAGGAAGGGAGAGTTAGAAACATCGATGAGAAAGAGACATCTATCAGCTGCCTCCTGCACACTCCCTACTGGGGATGTGCCTGCAACCAAGGTACATGCCCTTGACTGGAATCGAACCTGGGACCTTTCGGTCCACAGGCCGACGCTCTATCCACTGAGCCAAACCGGTTTCGGCTTGTTTTTGTTTTTAAATAGAAGCTATTGCAAGGAAAATTTTTATTATTAGGTGCCAAGAGTGGTAGGCGGTTTCATATATTCCATGTTCCTTTAAAAACGCATTATTTCTTACATTCTTTGGCAAAATGATCTTAGAGAGAATCTCACATCTTTGGATAGCGTTGCTTTTTTGCAGGAATACCTCTGTGTATTAGAATTACTCTGTATCCTAGTGGAGGTTAGAAATCAAAGGGAGAGCCGATTCTCTTCCAGAAGCCTGTAAAGTAACGATAGGGTCATGCTTCACTCCGTGAATTCAAATGAACGTTACCCTGAATCCAGCTGTGGGTGCGGGAGGAATGAGGGACACCGTTATTCACCAGGTGCCTGCTCTGAGCCACGCGATGCCCGCAGCACGTTAACATAGCCGGTATCTCTTCTAGTATCTCTCAGCAATGCTCCTCCTCGCCTGCATTGTCCCGGAGGGGCTGAGGTTCAGAGAGGTTTAAGCAACTCGCTGCAGGCCACACACAGCTCGTACGTGGGCACAAGCAGGACGCCGGCCTGCCTTTGGTTTCCTGTTAAGTAGAGCAGGCAATCTATTTCGTGGGGGGTTTTGTTCGGCAGTTCTGCTAATTGCTGCTAAATTATTTAAGGAGCCTCTTGTACCACGTGTGACCTGGTTCCTTACGAACTATAGCTAATGAGAACCGTACGGGCTGGAGGCTCTGCAGGGTGATGTATGCACCTGACCTCCTTTCATTACTACAAGTGTAAGCGGTGGCGCTTTCTCCGTGTGATAGAGTGATAGAGGACGGGCGGGCTTGGGAGGGGAAGAAAGTTGCTAAGATCACCCAGTTAGCGGGGGAAGGGGGACGGGTGTAGAGCCAGGATTGGACTCAGGTCTGAGCCCAATGCCACCCATTGCGCTCCACTGGTCAGTCCCCCGGCTAGGGAGCCTCGGGGCGGATTTAACATTGGTCAAGTGTCCGCGGCGTCCCGGGATCGGGCACGGGGACGAGGAAGCTGCGGTGGCCCCCGCTCCTCCGTCCTCGCCGCGCGGGAGGAGGCTGCTCGGGCAGCGCGCGCTGGGCAGCGAGAGACGCGGGCCCTGGGCGGCGCCCCCGGGCGGGAGAAACGCGGGAGGGACCGGGTCCACGCCTCGCACACCGCGGGGCGGAGAGGGATCGGCGAGCGGGGGCCAGGGGCGCCCTCCCAGAGCGCACACGCCGGCCCGCCACCCGGCCCCGCGCACCCGGCCGGGGCGGGCGCGGCCCGGACCCCCCGGGGAGCGGCCCCGAGGCCCCGCCCCCAGAAGTGACGCGGCGGCTACGGCGTCCGGGAGGGGCCCCGCGCCGCAGGGGGGTTTAAGACGGCCGGCGGCCGGGGCGACTGGCAGAGCGCGCGCCCTCCCGCCCGCCCGCCCGCGTTTAGCGGCCCGACGACGACGACGACCGCGTGCGGGGGCGGCAGGGCGGGGCGCCGAGCCGCGGCGGGGCGGGGACGGCGGGAGATGCGGGCGGCTGCGGGCGCCCGGCGGGCTGGGCTCGGCCGCCGCCGCCGCCGCCTGGTCCGGCTCCGCCGCGGGGGTCGCCGCGGCTGCGGCGCCGTCCCCGGGGTCCCGGCGTGAGGAGGCGGCGGGCGGAGAGCGGCGTCCTGTTGGAGACGGAGACCCGGAGGCGGCCCCGCGCGCGTCCTCGGTGAGCGGCGCGCCCCGTCGGGGTCTCGCGGACGCCGCCCTGGGAGCGCGGAGCGGGGTCGGGGGGGGGGGCGGCGGCGGGGCCGAGGGGGGCGGCGGCTCCCCTGGGACCCTCCTCGGCGCTGCGCCTCGGCGTCCCGCCCTGTCCCGCCCTGTCCCGCCCGGTCCCGCCGCGGCGCGCACAGGTGGACCGGCTCGCGTCGCCCGGGTTTGGTCCAGCGGGTCCCTCCCGCGGGCGCAGGGGCGGCGGTGTGTGTGTTTGTTTTGCGGGGGGAGGGAGGAGGGAGGGGGTCGGGGCCGCAGCGGCAGGAAGTTGGAAACTGAAAGTACAGTAACTCGGGCTCCCCGGCCCGTGCGGCCGGCGCTTCCTCCGAACTTTGATCTTCCCCGCGGCGCCCGGCCGCCCGCTTCCTCCGCCCCGCGAGCGCGCGTTCATCCGGTGTCGAGTTTCGTGTCTTTTCCTACTCCTCGCGCCCGCGAATCTCCTCCCCCTTCACTTTCCGCTTCACGTGGAGCCGGGCCGGGAGCTTCTTCATGCCTAGGAAGACCCCTTGGAGTCATCTTTTAGGGGCGGAATATTAACTGGCTCTGCTGGGAAAGAAGAGGTTTTGGGATGGGGGGTAGGGGTGGGGGGGGAGAGATGCGCGCACAGTTGGCGGTTTCCCAGCTGATTGCTCTTTGGAGTTGAAATAAAGACTGAGTTGTAGTCATCAGAACGGCTCAGCCCATCTCTCAGGCGATTGGGTCAGATCTGCCCTCCACACTGCTTGCAAAACTTGGTGCTTCAACATTGAAGACTGTCAGAGGTGTTTTCGTTAAAACGTAGTTAGGATTCAACCCCTCCCTCCAGCTCTCTCCTCTTTGATTTTATTTAAGCATTAAAGTTACACAAGTGGAATTCATGACAGTCCTAGGGAACTATTGTCTTCCAGTTGTATTGTAACATAGAATACTTTTAAAAATACATTTTTTTATTGATTTTTTTACAGAGAGGAAGGGAGAGGGATAGTCAGAAACATCGATCAGCTGTCCCCTGCATACCCCTCCCTGCCCCCTGCCCCCTGCATACCCCTCCCGCACTGGGGATGTGCCTGCAATCAAGGTACTTGCCCTTGACCGGAATCGAACCTGGGACCCTTTAGTCCGCGAACCGACTCTATCCACTGAGCCAAACTGGTTAGGGCGCAGTATACTTTTAATATTATTCTCTTAGTATAGACTACTGTACAGTTAGACAGCTGGTTACTTTTTGACAACGATGATGTTTTGATCCAAAACAACTCTTGATACATTTTATAATCCGGTGTTTTCATTTAAGCAGCCAGCTGAATTTGGAGACATTTTATTTTTCTGGGTCTTAGCTACTGTTTCTGAAAAAAAAATTGGGCTGTGGGTCACCACAGCAACTGGCCTTTGTGTATTATAAACACATTTAGGGTGGAAAAGTTGTCTTTTAATAGAGACTTCCTTTCCCTAACAGGTTATTTCAGCATGCTCCCTCTTTCATTGTAGCTCAGGGATTTGTCTACTGTCTTGCAAGTGTTAAGGTAGAATCAGTTGAGTTTTCACCATTTAGCCTCTCAAAAATAAGATTCCTTAATTTGGATCAGATGTTTCCCCTCCCTCATATTTCTTTAAAAAAAAAAACCAAAAATTTTTAAAAACTGTAATTGTAGGAAACGAGATTTTTGTGAGAAGAAAAATGAAGGGTTGTTTTTATTTTTTTGACTGATTGGTGGCAAGAATAAAAGTATGTTTTTTGACTCTTCATTTCACCTTTGTAATTTTAAAATTGTCTTCTGAAATCTTTTTCTTTTAGTTCTCTTTTATGACTGAGGGAATCACTGGATTTCATATTAATAGCACACCTTTAGGAACTAAAATGAAGAAATTGGACATAACCTTATACCCAGAGGTCCCCCAACTTTTCAAACAAGGAATAACCTGGAATCAAAATTGAATAAATAAAATGTTTCTTTAAAGTGCCCTCTGAAGATATCCATCGTATGTCTGTGGGTTTTTGTTTTTTGCAAAAGAAAATTCTCTTCCAGTACTTCAGTCCAAAAGCACAATGCCATTTCTTTCATTCTCAACAGCCCTCTATCCCTGAGTCTGTTGAGGGTAGCACCAGCATTTTCCACCGCAGTTAGCTTCTGCCTTAAAACATCAAACAGCGGAGAACTCGCTCCCCTGGTAACCAGCCTGTACAAGCACAGGCACCTCGGAAACACCTGGACTTGGGGTGCTCCCCTTTGCTCAGCGGCACCTGCGTGCTCACTGTGGCGCTGTGGATGCTCTCCTGTCTGCATGTACAGCTTGGCTGTCACAAACCTGTGGGGCTCAGGCAGGATCTACATGAGAGGTCTCAAGACTCTAGGATTTGGTTTTGGGACTTTTCCCCAAAACATGGAATTATAGGCACCAGATTTGTAGTAGTCTTTACTTTCTTCTTCCCTTCTCCCTCCCCCATCTTTCCATCACCATGATCATTGAATTCGAACATTCACACTTCTCCTATAAGCATTCTTTTTTAAAAAATTAATTTTTATTAATTTCAGAGAGCAAGAGAGAAGAGAGAGATAGTAACATCAATGATGAGAGAAAATCATTGGTGACCTCCTCCTGCACGCCCCCTACTGGGGGCACATGCCTACTGGGGGCACATGCCCTGGCTGGAATGGAACCTAGGACCCTTCAGTCTGCAGGCCCACGCTTTGTCCACTGAACCAAACCAGCCAGAGCTATAAGCATTCTTGATAATGAAGATGATAATCTGGAATTGTAGGGACTTTTCTTTGGCTTAGCTAAAACTAGGGCAGTGGTCGGCAAACCGCGGCTCTTTGGCTCCTTGAGTGTGGCTCTTCCACAAAATACCACGGCCTGGGCGAGTCTATTTTGAAGTGGTGTTAGAGGAAATTTAAGTTTAAAAAATCTGGCTCTCAAAAGAAATTTCAATCGCGGTGCTGTTGCTATTTGGCTCTGTGGACTGAGTTTGCTGACCACTGTACTAGGGAGTAGTTTTAACAGGTTTAGAGTAACAAGCAGTTGTTTAAATGGGAAACACATGGAAGTTAAAAAGTAACTTACCGTGAACGGGCATCAGAAGAAGGCCTCTCTGGTAGACTGGGAGAAATAACGGGAACCTGCCCCTCCCCTGCCCCTCAGTGCTTGATGGATACACTGTAAGCCACTGTTTGAACCCAGCTTAAGGGAGACTGGGAAACTGGTTTCTAGTGGGCTTTGTTATTTAGCATTAAAGTAGCACTTCATAGTTGTAGGTTACTTAGTATCTAATATGTAATAGTTCTTTACAACCAACTGGCCAGGTGTGAATGCTTCTGTCCTTGAAGGGAAGTAGTTTCCCTAATGACCAGCAGGTGACCTGTGGTGAAAGGGAGTTGAATTCCTGGCTTCAGCTTCTCACTGTGGGAGGCATCTCCCCCTCTCTGTTCTTCGCTACTTCCCCTCCTCTGCTTTTGGATGATAGTACCTCTGCATAACTGGCTTTCAATGTGTTAACTCTAAGGGTAGTTGGGGGACATTTTGAGTGTCTCAGAAAAGTTATAGAAACCCAAATATTTTCCACTTACGATCCTTATCTCTGCCCCCCCCCCCTTTTTTTGGAAGCATGCATGGGTGACTCCTAAGGATCCCAGCCTCTGTGAATTATACCTTACTAGAGGCCGGGTGCACAAAATTCGTGCACTCGGGGAGGGGGGGGTCCTCTCAGCCCGGATTTTGAGAGGGTACAGGCCAGGCCTAACGACCCCACCAGCTGGGGAGGCACACAGGGAGGTTGGCCAGCCAGGGAGGGACCATGGGAGGGCTCCAGGTCATGTCCGACCCATCTCCCTCAGTCCCAATCAGCCAGACCCCAGCAGCAAGCTAACCTCCTGGTCAGAGTGTCTGCCCCCTGGTGGTCAGTGCACGTCATAGAGAGAGGTTGAGTGGCCTTAGCATATCATTAGCATACTATGCTTTGATTGGTTGAATGGATGACAGGACACTTTGCATATTAGGCTTTTATTATATAGGCTTGGATTGAGCTGCTCAGGCCTACCTTTTGTAATGTTTATAGTATTTGTTTTTAACATCTGTTGAGATATAATTCACACACCATAAATTCACCTACCTAGAATGTCAAATTAAATGCTTTTATTTTATTCACAGAGTTATGTAACCATCACCACAATCTACGTTTAGAAAATTTAAATCACTCCATTAGTAGTCACTCTCCACTCTTCTTCCCAACCATCTTCGTCCCTCAGCAACTGATCTGCTTTCTACGTCTAATAGATTTGCCTATTCTGGACATTTTCTATAAGTGGGATTACACAATACCTGTCCTTTTGTGTCTGGCTTCTTCCATTTAGCATGTTTTCAAGGTTTATCCACATTATAGCATGTATCAGTACTTCATTCTGTTTTCTGGCTGGATAATATTCTACCATATGATTGTGTTACATTTTGTTTATACAATTATTAGTTGATGGACTCTGGGTTGTTTCTACTTTTTGGATATTATGAGTAATGCTGTTGTGAACATTCCTGTTCAAGTGTCTGTGTAGACATAAATTTCCGTTTTTCTTGGGTTTGGAGCTAAGGGTGGAATTGCTGGGTCATGAGGTAACTCTGTATTTAGCATTTTAAGAAACCATCCAAACTGTCTTTCCTGTGGCTATACCATTTTATGTTCCCACCTGTAATGTATGAGGGTTTCACTTCCTCCACGTCCTTGCTAACACTTGTTACTGTCTGTCTTTTTAATTACAGTTATCCTACTAAGAATTATCTGGTATCTAAGATTGTTTTCATTTTCATTCCCCTAATAAGTAATGATGTTGAACATCTTTTCACATGCATATTGGTCATTTGTATATCTTTGGGGAAATGCCTTTTCAAATCCTTGGCCTATTTTTCTGTCTTTTTTTCTTTAATTGTAAGAAATTTTTTTATAAATTATATATTTTATTGATTTTTTACAGAGAGGAAGGGAGAGGGATAGAGAGTTAGGAACATCGATGAGAGGGAATCATCGATCAGCTGCCTCTTGCACACCCCCTACTGGGCATGTGCCCACAACCAATGTATATGCCCTTGACCGGAATCGAACCTGGGACCTTTCAGTCCTCAGGCCGACGCTCTATCCACTGAGCCAAACCAGTTTCGGTTTTATAATTTTTTTTATATAGGTCTCTGTGATTTGAAAATATTTTCTCCATTCTACAGATTGTCTTCTTACTTGATGATATTGTTTGCAGCACAGACGTTTCTTTTTACTGTGCAATGAAGCACAGAAGTTTTGAGTTTTTTGTAGTATTTTAATGGCTTGACTTAATTGTTTTCAAGTCCTATCCCAATTCATTGAGATCTCATTTCTAGATTTAAAAAAGGAAGTTTTTGTTTTTGTGTTGGTATTGTTCGGTTACGGGCTTCTTAGATGTGCTGATATGTATTTGGCCAGAGTTTTTGCCCTAAAGAATTCTTCCTGTTAAACAAGGTGTTTTGAAGTTTTATGAGAAAAATAACTTTGTGCAAGCAGTTCCTTGCTGCTCCATTGCCTGAACCAGTGGTTTTCGGCGGGGTGGCTTTGTACCCCGGAGAACATTTGGCAGTGTCTGAGGACATCTTTGATTGTCACAGTTGGGCAGGAGGTGCTACAAGGCACCTGGTGGGTAGAGGACAGAGATGCTGCTAAACAATGCACAGAACAGCTTCCAGGAACAAAGATTGTCTGGCCTCACTAGCGAGGTCCTAAAATTTGGGATATTGAAGGATTTTTCAGTTCATGTCTTGATAATCAAATAAAGGTCACTAATCAAATTAAAGGCAGATTGCCCCGGCCAGTGTGGCTGGGTTGATTGGGCGTGGTTCGGTGCAAGGGAAGGTTGCTGTTTGATTCCTGGTTAGGACACCTGCCTGGGGTTGTGGGTTCGATCCCAGTAGGGGGCGTGCAGAGGCAGCCAATTGATATTTTCTCTCTCACATGGATGTTTTTTGTCTCTCCTCCTTCCTCTCTCTCTAGAAATCTTAAATAAATAAATGGCGAGTCTATTTGGAGGAAATCCCTGTGAGCAGGTAGATGGTGACAGAATTTGCAGGTTAAATCAGGGAACATTTTGCCCAATTTTCAGTGCTGCCAATTTGTATGTAAATTATAGTTGTGATAATGGAAACCATTTGAAGGAGAAATACCAGTGGAACAGAAGTGGATTATTCTATACCCCCGGGCCACACTGAGACACACACATACACATCCTGGCAAATAAATCAACTGGGCTGATTAAGATAGATGCCGGAATGGTGGTCTCCTCAGAGAATACGACAATGAGCTTGTACGGTAAATTTAATAACAGCGATACGCTAGTGATCGGCAGGCGTCAGGCCACTCCTATAATTTATGGAACTGGCTTTGTCTCCCAAGCAAGACTTCCCTTAAGCAGTGTGGCCTGATTGAGGCTTCAGACTCTGCATTCCACTGCCTAGGTTCAAGTTTCGGCTCCATCATTTGCTGTGTGATCTTAGACAAATTATTTAGCTCTTATATGAATCTGTTTTTTTTCTTTATTATTAAAGTATTACATATGTATCTTTATCCCCATTGCCCCCAACACCATTCACCACTCATGCCCTCACCCCCCAGGTGTCTGTGTCCATAGGTTAGGCTTATATGCACGCATACAAGTTCTTTGGTTGACCTCTCCCTTACCTTCCCTTACCCCATCCTCCCCTACCTTCCTGTTGAGGTTTGATGATTCTGTTTCTGAATTGGTTTTTGTTTATCAGTTTATGTTGTTCATTATATTCCCCAAGTGGGTGAGATCATGTGATATTTATCTTTCTCCGACTGACTTATTTAAATATATATATATATATATATATATATACACACTTTTTTTTACAAAGAGGAAGGGAGAGGGATAGACAGAAAAATCAATGAGAGAGAACATTGATCAAATGCCTCCTGTACACCCCCTACTGGGGATGTGCCCACAACTAAGGTACATGCCCTTGACCAGAATCGAACCTGGGACCCTTCAGTCCACAGGCTGATGCTCTAGCCACTGAGTCAAACCAGTTAGGGCTGACTGACTTATTTCACTTAGCACAATGCTCTTCAGGTCCATCCATGGTGTTGCAAATGGTAAAAGTTCCTTCTTTTTTACCACAGCGTAGCATTCCATTGTGTAGATATACCACAGTTTTTTAATCCATTCATCTGCTGATGGGCACTTAGGCCGTTTCCAAATCTTAGCCATGGTAAATTGTGCCACTATGAACATAGGGGTGCATATATCCTTTCTGATTGGTGTTTCTGGTTTCTGTGAATATATCCTAGGAGTGGGATCACTGGATCAAATGGGAGTTCCATTTTTAGTTTTTTGAGGAAACTCCATACTGTTCTCCACAGTGGCTGCACCAGTCTGCATTCCCACCAGAAGTGCACTAGGATTCCCTTTTCTCCGCATTCTCACCAGCACTTGCTGTTTGTTGATTAGTTGATGATAGCCATTCTGGTAGGCGTGAGATGGTACTGCATTGTCATTTTGATTTGCTTCTCTTGGATGATTAGTGACTTTGAGCATGTTTTCATATATCTCTTGTCATTCCTTATGTCCTCTTTCAAAAAGTATCTATTTAGGTCCGTTGCCCATTTTTTGATTGAGTTGCTTATCATCCATTTGTTAAATTGTATGAGTTCCCTGTAGTCTGCTGTTGGATCTCTGTATATTATTTTTATTTCAGTCAGTGTATGCTTAATTTCTAGTTGGTCTTTTTTCATATCCTCAAGGGTCTCACTAAATTTATAAACCTTTTCTAGGAAATTCTTGAAAAACCTTATAACCATGGTTTTGAACTCTATTCTATATCCAGTTGTTTGCTTTCCTCCATTTCTTTCATTTGTGACCTGTTTCTTTGCTTCTCTGAGTTGATAAAGTGGCTTTGTGTCCTAGGTCCTATAGGCCTCAGTGGCTCAGCGTCCCAGTTACCTGAGGTGGACACTCTATTTTTTTTTTTAATATATATTTTATTGATTTTTTTACAGAAGAAGAGAGAGAGGGAAAGAGAGTTAGAAACATCGATGAGAGAAAATCATTGATCAGCCGCCTCTTGCACACCCCCTACTGGGGATGTGCCTGCAACCAAGGTACATGCCCTTGACCAGAATTGAACCTGGGACCCTTCAGTCCGCAGGCTGACGTTCTATCCACTGAGCCAAACCGGTTTTGGCGAGGTGGACACTCTTGGTGCACCCCTTTGTGGTCTGTGTACACTGTCTTGTTGTAGTTAAGCCTTGATTGTTGTTGGTATCACTGGGAGGAATTGACCTCCAGGCCAATTGGCTGTGAGTATCAGCTGTGTCTATGATGGGAGAACTTCTGTGCTGGAGACACCTTGTGAGGCAAGACTTGCTTCAGTGGGGTTTTGGTGCTCACTGAGTCTGCCCCCTGAGTGTGTCCCTTATGGTTCTGAGGAGTTGTAATCTGGATGGTCCTACTCTGACCCCTGGGTACACTGGCTCTTGGATCTCCAAGGAAGTGATAATTTAGCCTCTGTCTGAGGCCACCCAGCAGGAGCTATGTGGAGATCTGCAGATTCCTCTTCTTTGTTAGGGTTTTGGAGGTGCCCAGATGAGGCCCAGCTGTGAAGCAGTGCAAGCTGCTGTGGGATCTTGGGTCTTCTTTTGGACATTCTGGGTTTCACTGACTCAGCTGAAGTTTGTTAGGTAAGTTTAGATTTGAAAGGACCAGGCCACTCATATGCAAAAGCCTCTGTGCACAGTTTGGATGGGGCGGAGTCCCAGGGCTGAGTAAATAGCAATGGCTTCCCTTCAGCCCTGCCCGGATCTCAATGTCCCTTGGTAATTGCTGCAAGCACCTTTGAGAGAAAGCTGCCCTCGAGTTTTGCCCACTGCCAGACAGTCCAGTTTCTCCCTGAATGAATCTAGGTCCCCAGAGTCTCGCCCAGAACTGGAGTTCAGAGCAGCCGGGAGCTTTTGTCTCCCTCCTGCTTGAAAAAGCCAGCCGCCTACTCAGTTGCCAGCCCTCTCTGTGTGCGGGCCTCCGTATCTCTGCCTTTACTTCCATAGCTCCTTTGAGTCTCAGTGTGCTTTTCTCTTTCCTTCTAGTTGTAGAATTTTCACATAGCCAGCCTTCCTGTGCTTCTGGATGATGTCCGTTTTGTCTTTTAGTTGTAGTTTTGAAGTTGTGTGAGGCAGCAAATTCAGGTGTTTGCCTTTGCCGCCATCTTGGTTTCTCTTCCTGGTTCTCTATTCTATTCCATTGGTCTATATGTCTGTTCTTATGCCAGTACCAGGCAGTTTGGAGAACAGTGGCTTTGTAATGCAGCTTGATATTTGGTATTGAGATCCCTCCTACTTTGTTCTTCTTTCTTGGGATTGCTGCAACTATTTAAGAATCAGTTTTTCCATAAATAAAATAAGGCTGCAGTCATGTCTGCTGTGGGGATGAACAGAAGTCATGTATTTGGAGCACTTAAAACAGCGTCTGATGTACAGTGACCCGGGAGCGGCAGCTGCTAATGTTGTGTCTCTCCCCGTGTGCCTCTTCCAGCTCATTGCTATGGACAGCGCCATCACCCTGTGGCAGTTCCTCCTCCAGCTCCTGCAGGAGCCTCAGAACAAGCACATGATCTGCTGGACCTCTGACAACGGGGAGTTCAAGCTTCTGCAGGCGGAAGAGGTGGCTCGGCTCTGGGGGATTCGCAAGAACAAGCCCAATATGAACTACGACAAGCTCAGCCGAGCCCTCAGATACTATTATGTAAAGGTAATACACGTCCACCCGAGGACAAGAAGCGTTCCTTCTCTTCTGTTCAGGTTATAGTTACTAAAATGCCGATTTATTTACTTAATTTTTCAAATCTATATACCGTATTTGCCGGCGTATAAGATGACTTTTTGGCCCTGAAAAATATGCCTCCAAGTGGGGGGTAGTCTTATACGGCAAGTATATAACAAACTCTGTATTTTTAGTGGAAATTTTAGGGGGTCGTCTTATACGCCCAGTCGTCTTATACGCCGGCAAATACGTATTTTTCAGGGCCAAAAAATCGTCTTATACGCCGGCAAATACGGTATATATAAAAGCCTAAGTGACCATTACAACGAGATGACCAGAATGACCGGTTGCTATGACGCACACTGACCACCAGGGGGCAGACATTAAACACAGGAGCTGCCCCCAGCCCACAGGCCCCGATCACTGATGAGGCCTGCCAGCCAACTTCCTGATCCCTCCCCTTAGTCTGCAGGTCCTGAACATCTGATTGGGGCTTGGCTCTGGGCCGGGATGGGGAACTGGGGGTGGGTGGTGGAAGATATGGGTGGCAAGGGAAGGATGAGGGGGTGAGGTGGGGACCTGATGAGCCCTGATCACCGGCCAGGCCTAGAGACCCCACCTGTGCATGAATTTTGTGCACCAGACCTCTAGTTGAGATTTAATTGAAATAGTTTCAGGTATACAACATGATTTGATACTTGTTTCCATTGCAAAATGATCACTGTTCTCACTTATTTTAATCCAATTTATTTTATAACTTGAACGGTTTGGAATTAAGATGGAGGCTGGAAATGTTCCAGTTGTCTCTCTGCAAACTGTTATCCAGTACCCCACCCCATTGCACCTACTTTTTCCAAGCAGTTGTCTGGAAAAGTAAGGATAGGGTTGAAATAAGGAAAAAGAAATCTGAGATTCTTGAGGATAAATATGATTTTGTATATCATGATTTACTTTAAAAATTGTAGATACTTGTTTCTTAGCTTTACTTAGTTTTTACTTTTTAATTTAATCCAGAGAACACAATGAATGCATGCATGCCTGTTTACCCATAGAATTGACTTCTTAGTTAAAATTTTCAAATTTCTCATTTTGAATACACGTTGGGCCCTGAGGTAAAATAAGTGACTCAGATGGATAGAACTGGAATGAGAAGCCGAGATCTTTATTTCTTTCACCTTTAAGCGATTGGTCTTATCAGCTTTGCTGTCTGAGACATGAGTAAAAGCAACAACTGGAGTTTTTGAAGGAAGTAGGAACCTTAGTAGAAGTGATGTTTTCAATTCCTTTTTGCTTACTCAGCATGTGTGTGGCCTGTACCTTTGGACTTATTTTAGATTGTGTGTAGGTCAGCGATTTTTGACAATACAGGTCATGGGTTGAGAGCGTGAAGCAATTACAATCAGCTTTTATGTAACGTATCCAGTTCGGTTGTTAACACGACACGTAAATGCTCTTAACTTACGCTCCACAACAGTAGGCTCTATGGCGAGTGTGACTAGACAATACTTAGATGAGATTATAACGAGAAGAGATGATAAGAAAGTATAAGAATGCTTCTTTTTATCTGTCTGCAGAACATCATAAAAAAAGTGAACGGTCAGAAGTTTGTGTACAAGTTCGTCTCTTACCCGGAGATCCTGAGCATGGACCCGCTGAAGGTGGGCAGGATCGAGGGAGACTGCGAGGCCCTGAGCGCCAGGGAGGGCGGCGGCGGCGGCGGCGGCGGCTCCAGGGACGCGGAGAGCGGAGGGAAGGAGAGGCCCCCGCAGGCCGGTGCCAAGGCCTCGAGCCGCAACGACTACATCCACTCCGGCCTGTATTCCTCGTTTACCCTCAACTCTCTGAACTCCTCCAAGAGGAAGCTCCTCAAGTCTATAAAGATGGAGAACCCAGCTGAGAGACTGGCAGAGAGGAACTCTCAGAAGCCAGCGCCGTCCGTCATTAAATTCGTAACGACGCCTTCCAAAAAGCCGCCCGGGGAACCAGCCACCGCCGCCCCCGTTTCAGCGGGCGCCCGCATTTCCCCGTCTTCGGAGGAGGCTCTCCAAGCCCTGGAGACGTTGGCGGCCCCCAAGCTGCCTGCCCTGGAGGCCCCCGCCTTTCCCAGCACACCCGTCCCGTCCCCTTCCTTCCAGGAGCCTCCGAGAACACCCTCCCCGCCGCTCAGCTCCAACCCGGACATCGACACGGACATCGACTCTGTGGCCTCGCAGCCCACGGGGCTGCCCGAGGACCTGGCGCTGGAGCCCAAGGACCAGGACTCGGCCTTGCCGGGAACGGACGGAACCAGCACCTCATCCAGATCCAAGAAGCCCAAGGGGTTGGAGCTGGCGCCCATCCTCCTGATCACAGGCAGCGACCCCAGCCCCCTGGGCATCCTGAGCCCCTCTCTGCCCACAGCGTCCCTTACGCCAGCACTTTTCTCCCAGGTAGCTCTTTCCTTCCCTCCCGTGCCACTGTGGTTTGCGTTCACTCGCCTTCCTGAACAAAGCCAGATTTATAACCTCCAGTTTTCATTCTGCTCTTTCGGTTTTTAAGTGACCCCATGAAAGCCACCCAATCCCTTACCTCGCTTAGGATCGCCAACACAGAAGGTTTGGAGCACTGTGTTAAATAATTCATTGTTCTACAAGTAAATATTTTGGCTTTCCACTTCCTTCTATAGAAAATAAGTATTCTTTCTCTCTCAACATCTGACTGAAAACAAACAAACAGGGATAATCTCAACTTGCTTTAAGCATAACATTTAAATGGATGGCTCGCTCACAGACCTTCTCATTATGAAGGAAAAAATACGTCTGTGACTCAGTTACCCACTATTTTTCTGTACCTGAATTCAGATTTCTGTTTTTCTGTTTGAGAAAGACCCTACACAAAATTGGTTAGAAACTATTTTGACCTTTATCTTAAGTTGTAAAAAATATCTTTTGAGTATTTCCCCGTGATAAAATGTCAGTCGGAGAGGTTTACAGTGACGGGACAGTATTTGGGTTCAGGGCTGTTGTATTATCACCAGATGAAGCATCACCCCGCCGCGCCCGCCGCTCAGTGAGTGTTGTGCTTTGTGTGTTGCAGACGCCCATCTTACTGACTCCCAGCCCCCTGCTCTCCAGCATCCACTTCTGGAGCACCCTCAGCCCCGTCGCGCCCCTCAGCCCAGCCAGGCTGCAAGGTGCTAACACGCTTTTCCAGGTAAGTGGCGTAAGGCCCGACTCTTGTAAGGTGGCATGGTAAACAGAGAGAGAGGCAGAAACACACAGTATCCCTCTCTTTGGTTTAAACATGATATAAAACTCCTATAAATATTCTTTAGTTTTGGTTTTGAATTTCTAAGTATTAATTTCCCAGCCAGCAAACAGTTCAGATAAATATTCACAGCAAAGTATCCTTTTCATTGTTGACCATTTACATACATTGGAGTTAGAGCAAGAACTATAGTGGATTTTAAAAATTATATATTTTATTGATTTTTTTTTTTTACAGAGAGGAAGAGAGAGGGATAGAGAGTTAGAAACATTGATGAGAGAGAATCATCGATCAGTTGCCTCTTGCACATCCCCGCTGGGGATGTGCCGGCAACCAAGGTACATGCCCTTGACTGGAATTGAACCTGGGACCTTTCAGTCCGCAGGCCAACACTCTATCTACTGAGCCAAACTGGTTTTGGCAAAAGTCTCACAGCTTTTAATTGTTATTTTGCCCAGAACATCTAGACTTTATACGTGGTAGGCTTTCTTAGGGTTGATTCATTTACTATTCAGGGGTGACCCCATGGTGGATTTTCTTATGTTTTTGTGATTTAACTCTTCATTAATTCTTTTGAAAATGAAATGTTAAAGAAGAAAATGAATTTAAAACACTCCTACTTCTGCATTTTTTGACAAAAAGTTCTAAATTATTGAGTAGAAAAAGTTGAGAATTTTCCTTATTTCATTTTTCTTGTGTTATAGAGGGATCTGAGACCTTAAACAAAGTCCTGTTCAGGTAGCTTCGGTCTAGAATCTCCTTCTAGAATTGGCCTCAGAATTTATGATGGGGTGGGAATGGGGGGATGAGTACAAATATGTGATACCTTAATCAATAAAGAAATTTATATATGTGTGTGTATATATATATATATATATATATGTATATATATATATATATATATGATGGGGAGCCCTCTTCTGCGATGAGCACCCTGTAACTGTTTGCACCGTTATAAATAGAGTTAACAGGTGGGGTCTCTTTCTGGACCTGCTTTGGACAGTCTGCGATTTGCTTTGTGATTGTATATACTCTGTAGGGTTATTTACCGACCTTTCTAAAACCTTCAACTGAAGTGAAATGCAATCCTGTGCACCTTAGGATATGAGGAAAGGTGTAGGTTTGTGCTTTGCATTCCATCAGGGCAAGCTGGAGAGTATTAATATTTAATATTCTTTTTATTTTTAATTTTTATTGATTTCAGAGAGGAAGGAAGAGGGAGAGAGAGAAACATTTAAGGATGAGAGCGAATCATTGACCAGCTGCCTCCTGCATGCCTCACACTGGGGATCGAGCCTGCAACCCAGGCCTGTACCCTGACCGGAACTGAATCTCAACCTCCTGGTTTATAGGTCGATGCTCAACCACTGAGCCACACCGTCTGGGCAACATTCTTTTCTTTAAAGTTTTGTTATGACATCATCTTCTTTCATGATAAACAGTTACTGCCTTTGTCCTATGAGCCACTGCTGATGGCTGTCATGTTCTGGCTCAGGAAACATAGAAGGTTTCAGGAAGGGGCAGAAAGTGAATGTTTGGTTGAGTCAAAGGATGACAATGTATTTTCTTTTCTTTCTCAGTTTCCTTCTGTTCTGAACAGTCATGGGCCGTTCGCTCTGCCCGGCCTGGACGGGCCTTCCACCCCTGGCCCCTTTTCCCCAGACCTACAGAAGACATAACGACGCCCTTGCAGAAAGAGAGAACCAAGGAATGAAGACACAGCGCCACTCCACAGGACTGCCTTTGCAGTGAGTGGTGGACAGTCGCACAGTGCTGGTAACAGAATATCGTGGTTTTTGCTATTCCCGTCAAAATGCCTTTTTAGGATTCCCTTCCAAGAAGACTCAAGTTGGACTGTGTTTAACAATGCCTTAATTGGAGTCTGAACTCCACCTCCCTCTTTTTCTTTCTTTTATTTTTCTAACAAATACTTGAGCTTTGCGTTAAGGAAATGTTTGGTGGGGTTTAGCAGCTATGTTTTGCCAGAGCAGTGAAGAACAAAGTTATTCCTTCTGCCTTATTGGGACCCTTTGGTCAGGGGGGAGGAAATCACGCTTTGAGCATATTATTTAAAGAAATACGAGTTAAATGAAATTGGCCATCTCTCTAAGACTAAGTATGCTTTGTTGGATAACGAGCAGAGAGCTGTGCATAAGCAGGAGAGGAAAGGGACCTTTCTGTTCACATGGAGGAGGCCTGGAGCAGTGCTCGGGGGCTGTTCTGTGTTGCTGTGGATGGAGTGTGACCTATGAGAAGCAACTCTGCAAAAACGCCTTTGTTCAGGGGGGTCTCTCAGCCCACACGTGTGCGATCTTGTCTGGGCCTGTCTACGGAGCATGGAGCTAGTCCGTTCACCAGAAGGAGACTTCTCAACCTGGGGTTTAAAACTCTTCGCAACAGCCAGTGCGAATAGGGCCCCATCTGCAGCACAGAAAAGCTGGCTGCTCGCGGGGTGTTCCAGTTCCTCATCCGTGAGCGACAGCACGGTAGAGGACCGCTTTAGGAGAATGAGCCCGGGTTTTGAGGTTGAGAGGCAGCTCTGAGTAAAAGTTCCAGGTGAATAACTCGAAACAGCGTCTGTGGCCTTTCCCAGTTCGAGGACACATCCCTGTGTGAAGGACCTTTCTCGCTTCTGTTCCTTGCGCCTCATTTTCTACCGTACGCTGATCTTCCTCTAAACGTGAGGTGGCAGAGGCCGTGACCGTGGTGAAGATGCAATTAGAAAGATGAAGAGCCTCCAGGTCCGCAGTGAGGCCAAGGCGTGCTGATGTCTTTGAATGGTTCTTCTTAAATTAGGGAGGAGCAGAATTCCTTTGGGAATTCTCATGCATAGGAATTAGATGGTTCTTATTAGTAGGGGAAACTTTGGGCCTTTGTCTCTACAGTACCAAATTTGTAAAATACTCCTCTATGGTATTCAATGCCAGCTTTGTTGATCCCCCAAACCGAATGGATACCAACGTCTCAGTGGAATCTTCTGAAAATCTTGGCTTTCAAGTCCAGGATTAGATAGCATATGCGGCCCCTTTCCCCCCACCGCTCTGTCCATTAAACTAGTCTTCTAACCCCAGAAATAGTTCCTATAATTCAATCGCATGAACTAAATGGAATGAGGGACTAAAGAATTGAGGGCTCAAAAGGACCCTGATACAAACCAGCACCTTCCAGGTGTACAGTCTGTAAGTGTGTTGGCATCCAGGGAGGAGAAGCGCGCGTCAGAGATGGCTGTGCTCGCGCAGAGGTAGCGGAGGGACCGTGTTTGGGGAGCTGCCTTCGCGTTCGGAGCTTGGGAGGCCCATTCCTGCTCCCTCGGGGCTCAGCTGGGGCCTGTCCCTGAGACGTGCGATGGCCGTGCTGAGAGGCCGTGGTGGTCAGCAGTGCTGCGGACACACTTCCCGGACCTCCTCCCCCTCCCCCACCTTGCATCATTTATTCCGAGAGCCTGTGTGAAGGTGGACCTCTCAGCAGCACTTTGGAATAGTTTTATTAGGTTGATTAATGTTTTGTACGTTAAATAAGTAAATTTAAAAATATATATATTTTATTGATTTTTTTTTTACAGAGAGGAAGGGAAGAGGGATAGTTAGAAACATGGATGAGAGAGAAACATTAATCAGCTGTATTCTGCACCCTCCCCACTGGGGATGTGCCCGCAACCAAGGTGTACATGCCCTTGACCGGAATTGAACCTGGGACCCTTCAGTTCACAGGCTGACGCTCTAGCCACTGAGCCAAGCCAGTTAGGGCAATAAATAACTATTGGCAGGTGGACTGAATTAGATATTTAAAATTGTGGAAGCACAAAACATATCTTTTGGAATTAAAGGAGACAAGCCATTGGTTGGTTTTCCCAGATGCTCTCTTTAATAATTAACTGTTTCAGCACAGGGGTGCCTGGGAAGTGAGGACACCATTGGAACTGAGCAACTTCCTAGGAGCGAGGGTTGGTGAACCCTCGGTCCATAAACCTGCCTCTGAGTGGTGTGGGCCTCTAGGAGGCTGATGGTGACCTGCTTTCTCTGTGAGATCAATTAATCTGGGAAGCGTGTATGTGTGTGTGTGTGTGTGTGTGTGTGTGTGTGTGTGTGTGTCCTTTTTTAAATGAAAGTTTACAACCTTCGTTCAAGTGTCTGAGACAGGCCGTTCTATTTGTAAACTACCTCCTTCCTGGAGACATCTCAGCTTCATATTTTTTTAACATCCATAGAGTGACATACCACTGCTGGTATCCATCACAAGTCACTTTGCCAGGATGAATGTTGGTGGGCAGAGGTAGCCCAAGTGAAGACCGGGGAGCGGGCTGCATGAGTCTTGGAGACATCTGCATTGTCTTAGCTCTCCGTCTTCTCTGGTCCATATCTACTCAGCTGTTTGCTGGAAACTGTTGAACTGCCAGGCTCTCTGAAGGGGAAAAGAAGCCCTTCTCTGTGGCACTTGATTCCCATGTGTGAGTTCTCCCCGTAGGGCTGACTTTAGCGGCCACATTGGAGCTGAAAAGGGACATGCCCAGCCGCACCCTTAGCCAGCAGCTCGCTGCCTTCATTCCGCCCTGGGGTGGTGGATTTTACATAGCTTCTAAGACAGTCTGTTTTTCACATGCTGATTTTAAAATATATACTTTATTGAGTTTTTACAGAGAGGAAGAGAGAGGGATAGAGAGTTAGAGACACTGATCAGGTTCCTAACTGGTAAGACAGTCTCCAGCTTCTTGTTGAAGAGGCCGTGGTCAGCTCCAGCAGCGTCTCCTGCACAGCCTTGCTGGCCATGACCTGCTTAGTCGGTTCCTTCATGTCCATTCCCTTCAGGTCCCTGGCGATGGCCATGGCCTGGCTGCCTGTGTAGCTTCTCCTTCTCCTTGAGTATCTGAGGGTCAGACTTAAACTCCCCCCGCGACATCCAGGCCCCTAGGGGACTGGCCATTGGGGGCGCCGCCGGGGTACTCCTAGGGGCCCGTAAGTTTCCCGGAACACTCTCCTTCAGCTTCTTAGACTTAAAATACAGTTTTAATTTTTCTTGTATTATGGTTAAAAAGTAAGTTTAATTCTTTTTCTTCAAATTTTGATGGACAAAGTGAGCTCATGAGCCTATACTATATAGTAAAAGGGTCTGGATTTAAATATGTATATTTTAATTGATTTCTAAGAGGGAAGGAGAGGGAGAGATAGAAACGTCAATGATGAGAGAGAATGATTGATCAGCTGCCTCCTGCACGCCTCCCCCTGGGGATCGAGCCTGCAACCCAGGCATGTGCCCTGGACTGGAATTGAACCCAGGACCCTTCACTGCAGGCTGACACACTATTTACCGAGTCAAACCAGCTAGGGCTGGATTTCTTTTTTAAACTGGAAGAATTTCTTAAAGATTTATTTACTATGTTAGAGATTTTTTTTTTAAAGGGCAGGACTATTTATCTGATACAGTTTCTAGCTTCTCCATATTAAGTGTCACTTAAGCTTGCTTTCTTTTTTTTTAAATAAAAATTAAGTTTTATTTTAAAAAGGTAACAATTTATACATTCTTATAAAAGAAGTGATAACATTTTCACCAATGTAAAACATCACAGAATTCAAATCACAGTTGGGATCTTCAAGATTCAAGTATTGTATCCCATTAAGTAAAATGTGGTCAGTTTTAAGATAGAAGTGCCTCCTCTGGATATCCTGTTCTCAGTCAGTGCTTTCTTTAGCGCCACCATCTCACACAGTAGGATAGCTGACCGCGGGGGTGATTCCACAGTGGTGGTTCGGGTCTTTGGCCATCTTTCTGTAGCCCTTCTTGCCCCAAGCTTCGCCCCAGCTGTTCTTGACAATCCAATATTTAATGTTACTTGAGTCTTCTCCTTCAAAGCCATAGCCAGCCACCAGAACGCCATGACCTAGATCCACGCTGCTGCGGTGCCGCTCATAATAAATGCCATCTCCATAGAACTGGAAGCTAAGGTGGCTCGCATCTATGGCAACAGAGATGGGCCCCACGGTTGCCACTGCCTGCATGAGGGCACTCTCCTGCTCAGCGGTGTCCACGAAGCCGGCGACATTGGCCACAGAGTCCTCGGGCCTGTATTTGCAGGGTCCGACCTTTGCTTGATATGGACGGGACTCCTCTGAGTCCAGGCCTCCGTTGGCCTTCACCCACTGGAAGGCATTGTCCATTAGGCCACCATGGCAGCCCTCACTGCCTTGAGCCTGAGAGCAGTCCACGAGGTCTGTTCCCTCAGTGAGATAAGTTTGCCAGTTTTCTGGAACATCTGTCCTTCAAGGGCACCAGTTGCCCTAAATGCCCAACAGGAACCACAGTGACCCTGGTTCTTCACGGGGGTTACATAGCCTTCTTCCCTCCAACCCACGGCTGGGGGTTTCAGCAGGGTAAGGTTCCAGAACACTCTCCTCCTCTTGTGCTTCTGGTTCTGATGGCCATTCGTCACTTGCGTGCACTTTTCGTTGGTCATGTCACCAAAAGCATTCACTGCCAAGGTGAAGGTCTGTCTCCCTAGGGTGGTGTAGGTCGATCATTCCCATATTCTTCTCCCACACTGATCTCCACCCTCCTTCACTCGGGCCATATAGTTTTCTGTGCGTTGCCTTCCGCCGGTGCCATCGGGCCTCTTAACTTCCAACAAGCTTTGGAGCAGCTGAAGCTATTCCCAAGTAAAGGGCAATCAAGAAGAATGAAGGATTCATGTTTCAACACCTTCGGGGGGCGCAGCCGAGCATGCGATGTCTGCATGTGCGGGTCTGGATCTCCAACGCTGGTTCTGGTTTTCGATTCTGACCCTTTTCTTCTTCACCAACCTCTTCTTCATCTTCCTCATCGTCTACTTCCCAGTCTACTTCCCAGGCGTTATAACCTTCTTCATCCTCCTCTTCCTCTCCACTCATATCCTCCTCTTCACCTTCTTCCTCCTCTTCTTCATCCTCTTCATCTTCCATTATATGAGCATCCTCATCATACTCTTTCTCCTCCTCCTCCTCCTCCTCCAGGCCCTCTGCATAGCTCCGGGCGTCGGAATCAGGGGCCTCCTTGTCCCGGTCACAGCTATCGAGATGTGTAAGTGGTGGGAGGAGCTTGAACACGTTTTCTCGGTAGTAGTTCTGGTTGGTGACCTCACAATTGTAAAGGTCTATGCCAGGGATGGACAAACTTTTTGACTCGAGGGCCACTATGGGTTCTTAAACTGGACAGGAGGGCCGGAACAAAAGCAGCCTGACCATGCTGGCACTCTCATCTTGGGCTGCTGGTGAAGGAGCGGAGGGGAGAGCAAGAGAACCCTCCGCTCTTTCGGTTCCGTGGGCCGGATAGAATAGCTGAACGGGCTGGATCCGGCCCACGGGCTGTAGTTTGCCCACGGCTGGAAGCTCTTGAGGTTTTTTAATCTTTTCAGTGGCTCTATCATGCTGAGGTCTTTAATTTTGTTGCCACTTAAGTTTAGATGTTTGAGGTTCGGACACTTTTCTGCCAGTACGTCCAGGCCCCCTGAGATTCTGTCATCACTTAGTTCAAGCTTCTTAAGTTTGTTTAACTTGGGTAAGTTTGCAATGGAGGTGAGGCTTACGTTGATTGTATTTAAGAACTCCAGTTCTTCAAATTCATTTGTGGGGCCTTCGGTTTTGCCTTTCGTAAGACCGACAGTTGTCCAGCCAAGCTCTTTCTCATCAGAGGGCGTGCTGTTCCGCAGCTCTAACTGGATCCATCTGTCCATCTTCATCTCTTGTGCTCTCTCTCTGCAGAGGCTCCCGCAGAGGCTCTCTTATTCAATCAATAAACCCCGATAGGATGTCCTTAAGACAATGGTCCCAAGGACTTTTAGGACTTTGAAGGCTCAACAATTCCGCTCGGTTCTCCACTCACTTAAGCTTTCTATTGCTGCTATTACTTCAGTTCCCTTCACGTCTGGCAGAGTGTGACGTCATCTGGTGACATTGTTTCATCCTGACCTCAGAGTGTGTGTTATGATTCTAAAGTTCTAAAGGCAGTTTTGTATGTTTCTAGTGAATTTTAAGAATTAGAGACCCTCACTGGCATTTCAGAGTTCAGAGTGCTAACCATTACCAGTGTTTCCCAAACTTTTGACATATGTGTACCCCTTCTATAATTTTCGTAATGCTGAGTACCCCTCGTCAAAAAAAAGTATTTTATTAACAATCAAAATATATTTATTTTTTATTTATTTGGTACATACACAAAATAAACGAAAAATAAAATTATTCATAATAAAATATAAATAAAAGTTAAAATAACATTTGGATCAATGAGAAGGATGAAATTGTTTGTGCTGAGATGACAGATCATCCTAATTTGATTCCCTGGTTGTTAATTTTAATCTGAGATGCGGTTCCACATCCAATAGTGTGTTCCTTTTTTCCGACTTAATGTCTACAAATGCTGAAAAAGCAACTTCACATAAATATGAAGTTGGAAAAGGCAAGATGTATTTCAGAACTTTTCCTGTTAAAACCGGATACACATGTTGCATTTGTAACCAGAATGATGTTAAATCACACTCCTTATGTTTATTTTTCAAGAATCCGTCTGAAGCCAATTGCAACAATTGCTCTTCTTCCACATGCGACAGACAAACCTTCTGGCATGGATTTTGTGTTAATGTTAAACAGATATCTTATCTATTCAATATTTTTGTTTAAATCAGGGAAATAGTTTTTTAAGCCCACTTGCGAACTCTCCTAGTGCTGTGTTATGCTTTTCAGAGTATCAGCATCAATTTTAGTAGCTGAACTTGTTATAAACTCATGAAGAGAGGGAAATGAGTCAACATCTCCATTACCAACTCTCTTTTGCCATAAATGTAGTTTTGCGAGGGCAGCGTTCACTTTATCTTGAACGTGAAACAATGAAATTTCTTTGCCTTGTAACGATAAGTTGAGGCAATTTAAAACAGAGAATATATCTGCTAAGTAAGCTAGTTTACAAAGCCATTTCCAGTCACGTAAACAATTTCTCAACTCAAATCTATCATTAAGAAAACATTGAAGTTCATGTCTAAGTTCAAACAATAGATTTAGAATTTTTCCTCAAGATAGCCAACGAACGTAGGTATGAAAAAGAACTGGGTATGACTACTTCCCATTTCTTCACATATTTGCAAAAAAAGTGCATTCAAAGGACGGTTTTTAATGTAGTTAACGATTTTCACGCTTTCATCCAGAACTTTCTGTAGATCAGCGGGCATCTTATGTGTTGCCAAAGCCTCTCTGTGTATGCAACAATGTGTGGATATGACATTTGGGGCAACATTTTGAATTCTTGCAACGAGTCCTTTATTAATTCCGACCATACTTTTTGCTCCATCTGTGCTTATTCCAACACATCTATTCAATCAAATTTTTTCTCTTGCATAAATTTATTCATAACATTAAAGATATCTTCTCCTGTTGTGTGACCTAATAAAGGGTGGCAAAATAAAAAGTCATGAATTTCTTGATTTTTTTCGTATCTAACATATGCCATAAGATTTGCAAAAACAAAAACAAAGCAAAACAAAACTCACAAACCAACTGTGGGTGCTTTTGTTGGATGTATAGAGAAATCCTTTACATATTTGATCTGATTTTCATGTAAAATCTCTCGTAGAGATTTGGAATTTTTCAGGAGAGCTTGTCATCAACTTTCTGAAATTTCATATTCTTTTTCATAAATTACCAAGTAACCCATTACCAAATGTTTTCCAGAGCTTCATATATATTGTTTGGGACAGATACCTCTTTTTTCCTTCATAGTAGGTGTAACTCTATAATGTACTTTTTTATTTTACTAATCTGCTTACAAACTTCTCTGGCCTAAATTAGTGTTATATTTTAACCAACAAATTCATAATTATTGTAAGTTGCTTTATGTTACAATACATAGTAACCTCCATTTCATTGCTGCATTAGTAAATTTTTCTTTTCTTTTTCTTTGTAACATTTCAGCATCTGAAGAAATACTTTCTAGATGGGCCTGTTCTCTGTGTCACTTCATTTATTTTACTTATCCATGCCAGAAAGCTGGGACTGTGCTGAGGCAACATTTGTAGGTGTGTCACCAGGTATGGAGACAAAGGCAGGTCTCTGAGCGGAAACCTGGGGCTCTGAGAATTATCAAACCAAGGGGAAAGTTAAAAGACGCATGATACATGCAGTCTGTTATCTGAGGGTGTGACAGAATACATCATTTCTAAAGGAATCAAGAAGTTAATTAATCCACAGTAGTGAAGTGGAGGTAAACCATAGTTGTGTTTCTTTAGCGGGTACTCTGCCCAGAGAATGGGTTCTATGGAAAGTATTTTGTCAGTTACCTTCTCGATTTGGGGTCAGCAAGTAAATGCGTTATTACTGCTTTTAATGCTGCAGGCATAGCCTGCAGCAAGGTGCTCTGCTCTTGCTCTGAGGTCAGAATTCTGCTTTCCGAAGCCAATGTTTTCATCTTAGGATCTGGAAATCTTGTGGGTGGTGGTGTATTAAGCAAGAAAATAAGGCGGTTTGATTTCAGTACTCATACTTGGTGGAACCTGTTATATATATAAATCAAGTTTTGGCCTGTAAACAGAGCAGATCTGAAAGGTGGGTTGTGTTGTAGTGTAAATATTCCATTGGAAGCTGCCAGGTTCTTCAAGCTATTTTTCTGGGGGGGGGCGGGAATTGCCAGGTTGACAGCCTGTCAGAATATAGCCATTTCTTGGTGCTGCCATTCACGCTCAGCCATTGTGAAAGCTGGGATCCAGAGTGGTCTGTGGACAGGGAAATGTTGGCTTTAAGCTTTCTTTAGAAACCAGAAAATTCAAGTTGCTATTAACATAATATAAAATGAAACCTTTAACAGGAAAATTCACAAGGGATATAATCAAACATAGTAAATTGCTTGAACTTTAGTCTTTTGAGTATAATATACATCAGGAAGTTTTATGAGGTTTAAGATTTTATTTTTAAATATTTAATTAGGAGACTAGAGCATTTCTTCCCAAGTGTCCTGATTTATGGGCTGAGTACATGTATGTGTATGTGTGTATATTGACTGTGTGTGTGTGTGTGTGTGTGTGTGTGTGTGTGTGTGTGAGAATCTGTTTTTCAGAGGAACCATTTATTATTCATCCTCTGGGATGGCTCCTGGGCTATTTTATACTAAAACTTAAAAGAAATTGGCGCACTTTGCAATTGCCACTTTTTAAAAATCAATGCCTTGCACATTTCAGTTTTTTAAAATGCGTAGACTCACAGGCCTTAAAGACCAACTGCCAATGTTTTAGAACTATGGCGCCGTATGTGACATGTGTTAAAGTCATCTTAATCTGTTCTCTTACCTTTTATTGAGCAAGTAAGGATGTCCTTTCTTACAGTTTCTACATTTACTTTTGCTTTTGTGTAAAACCCTTGTTAACATTGTGTTCTAAGTTTCTCAGAGGAGAGGTTTATACTGTACTACTTCTGAAGTACCCATTTGCCCATGGATTGATGTAATAGTGGAGGAATTCTGACATGGCAGCTTCATTTAACCTCTTAGCCTGTGTGTAATAAGTATTAGAAACCTCAGAGTCTCTTGGGCTGAAGGTTCTCAACTTTGCCTTGTTTTCCATCTCAAAAAAGGCCCACGCTGGTTCTCGTCCCTTCTGAGGATGGTGAGCGGTGCCAGGACAGGCCTGGGGTCTTCTGGGCGGGGGTGGGGGTGTCCTGTGGCCGCGCCAGAGTTCTAGCCAACGCAGTCATTAAAGTGTGCCTGGAGTTCAGGGCTGGGAATGCCAAATACTGGTATTAATTCACGTGGCACTTTTTTGGGGGGCGCCATTATTAGCACTGTTTTGTTTTTAATAACTGGAAGCACTTAATGATTATTTTGTTAGTCTAATTCCAACGTATGGGTGTTAAGAGTCAGGGAATTAAAATTTATTTCTCATTGATGTTTTCTGGAACTTAAGTTTGGAGAAAGGGTAATTGGATTGCTGTAGGTGTGCTCTTTGGCCTAGGATGTTTTAAATAACTTACAAGCTTTTAATAGTCTGCTTGGTAGGAATGTATGACTTTTGATGATTTGCAGTTGGTAGATGATACTCAACTTTGTAAACTCTTCAGTTTTAAGTTTCTTTTCTGTGTAATCATGGTTGTTTACTGTCTGTTATTTAGGGGTGCAGTTCCTTTTAAGATATTTCATATTTTTGTTTTTGTTTTTGAGGGCTATAGTACCGTGACCTTTGTATGTACATTATATGCATTGCTTATGTGGTAAAATAGCATATTTGATGAACTTCCCTGCTCTGTATCAGTGAAATTAAGATGCAAATAGAAAGCAATACAATTACTGTTTTATTACTTAAGGCCTATTTATCCCATTTGGCCATTCAATTGTCTCTAATTATAGTCATATCTCTTTTTTCACTTTTGCCTTCTGGCAATTTCATTTATCTTTGTGGATAGGGAAGGTTATATATGAAACTCAATGCAGTCATTTTGCTACTGGTTAGCTTTGGTTTGAGGCAATAAAATTTTACTAAAATTAGTTTTTTTTTTTAAATTATGCCCTTTAGTCACCAAATAATCAAGTTGGCAAAAAATAAAGTGTTTAACTTTGTATTTTGAGGAACAAACAATTTTTAAATGAGTTCTACTGGCTCTTCAGTGTTGACATCACTTGAAAATTAAATGGTGTTAAATAATAAACTTTTAACTTCCATTCACCCAGTCGGTAATTCAGAAGGAAAGTCTGCTGTGGCATTAATGTAGAAGAGATGTGTGTTGTTGGTTTTTTTGTTTTTTTTTATGTCAGTGTCTTAGCTTTAGGACATGTGGTAATAAGAACTTGTCAGGGTGCTCTCCTTAAGCCTAGCTCAACTCAACTGAGAAGACCGTTACTTCATTTTTTATTTACCCTCTTGTTTGTTTTCTAGAAATCTGTCCCTCATAATTCCCAGCGTCCACCACTCATGTGTAAGTAGGATACTTACCTATAAAGTGCAAGTGTCATTAGTACTTGTTTTCATTTCAGTGTAAAAATCCAGTCATTTTGCTGGATTTTTACATTTATATTAGGGAGACTTTCAAAGTATTAAATATTTTCCCTTTAAAAAAAAAGGCAATTAAAATGATGGTAACTGCTAACATTTACTGAAATCGTTCGTTTTGATGTAACTGAGAGAAACTGCCCTCCCCTCCAGCTCAGCAGTCTGACCCAGCTAACCTGTTGGGAAACAGGATGTTGTTTTCAGTCTTGAGTTGTATTTAGAAACATGACCCCACGTTTAGGTGGGTGAGGGTGAGGGTGAGGGTGCGCCAGCACTTTGAGGGCTTTGAATCCACTGCTTCTCAGAGAAAAAAAGTGTGGTTGACAGCTAGTGGGTCTTCAGCATTGCTCTGAATAACTAGTCAGGCGATCGTTTTCTTCCCTATCACTTCAAGTGTTATGCAAAAATGTTGTTAAATTCTGTAATGATAAGCATTTTATTAGATGACATTAAAAAACTATTTTATATAAGGACTGACAGGAATTTGCTTTGTATGATGGCTAGCTGGCTTTAAGCACTGTTATCAAATTTACTAAAGTCCAAAATTATATAGATATGTTAATAGATACATGTGCAACTAGATCTGGACAATTGTATTTTTTTAAGTAAATATTTTTAACAAAATGGCTTTCTGAATTATTCATTTCCTTCCCCTCACATCTATGTCCTTAGACACCGCCTCCTGTGTAGTTTATCACAATTGTAACCTTGCCTGTGTCCACAGTTTTATTCTTGCCCCTCACACCTGCTCACAACTCTTCTAATAACTCACATAACTTACAAAAATATATATCTAGACTCCTCACGCGGCTTGTCTGGTCTGGCGCGTAGCTCCCACTCCCACCCATTTCCTGCCACTCCCCCCCTCGCGCACGGGAGCACGCACGCTGGCCCCTCGCCAGGCCTCGCAGCACAGGCAGCGCAGCCCAAGGCCCTTGCACTGTGGCCCCGCCTGGCCCAGTCTCTCCCGGGACTTGGATGGCTCGCCCCCTGTCTGTCCTTCAGGTTTCTGCACGAGCGGCACCTCCTTAGAAAGGCCTTCCGGGCCACCTCGTGCCATTCCCTCTCCCGCCCCTTCCCCTGCTGTCCTTTTCTTTGTGGTGTGGCCCTCAGGTGTCCTGCATCCTGTGGCACGTTCTCTCTTCACCGTCTGTGTCTTCAGCTGCAGAGGAACCTCTGGGAGGCAGGGCCTTCCACCGTATCTTCTGCTCCGTCTTTGCACGTAGATCAGTGCCTTGAGCATAGTAGGTGCGCAACAAACCCCTGTGGACGAATGAGTGAATTCTCTCCAGCACCTGTCACGGTGCCTCCCGGTAGCGAACCCGCGTCCGGCAGCAGAGAGAACTCCGGGAACGGAAAGCCCACGGCAGCCTGGAATCTCCGAACTCCTAACAGAAGATCGGGAAGCTGCGTGTGCGGCCTGGCGTCGGCACCCACCCGCCTCCCCTTATTCTGATCCGAAGAGGGAATCGTGGCTCCCGGGCCTGCCCGGTAAGGTTTTGTTTGTCAGCCATGTGAGCTCACCCTGGGAGGCAGACCTGTCCGGGGGGACCTTTGGTCATTTGTTTCTGGGGTTACATAAAAGGATCAATGGCCCTCGGTAATAGATAACACACTTGTTCAATTTAAAATGTTTTATGTTAGAAAAGGCAGTCTTACATTTGTTTCAGTCTTGTTCTCTATGGTCACACATTAATCTTGGTCATCGTAGATATAGCCGCGGATTCTTCTTTCTAACTCTGTATAAAAAGGATGTTTTCTTGAAGAAGAAAAAAAAACACAAGGAAAATCCAGCTGTTTTCTTTTTGTCCTGGTTAGGCACTCCTTACTGTTAGGTTACACATTTAAGTCTGGCTGGCATGGAATATATATATATATATATATATATATATATATATATATATTTAAATTGATTTTTACAGAGAGGAAGGGAGAGAGAGAGTTAGAACATCAATGAGAGAGTCATCGATCAGCTGCCTCTTGCACACCCCCCACTGAGGATGTGCCCGCAACCAAGGTACATGCCCTTGACCAGAATCGAACCCGGGACCCTTCAGTCCGCAGGCTGACACTCTATCCACTGAGCCAAACCGGTTTCGGCTGGCATGGAATACTTTTAAGTATTTACCGATATAGTTAAAACTATACCCAGAGACCATGAGCTTTCAAAAGAATTTGTATCTGTTTGACCTACCATAGACATAGAACAAACACAGGAACCGTTTCTAAGCTGCTTATGAGGAGGTTATATAAGCAATTTGTCAGGCATATGAATAATCCCACAGATTCACCAGTTTTTTCCCCAGAATTCCTTTGAGGTAGGGTGATTCCTTCTAGAAACGTCACTGGACGACAAAAGCGCAGCTGGAAGAGCCTCAGCGACGTTCCTGCCCAGGGCCACGGTGAGACCCGGAGGCCGACGTGATCGCCCCTCCTGCTGCTGACAGCAGCGCCCACAGGCCCAGGACACACCTCATGCCTGGCACGCAAACCGCGTTTCTGGGACAGGTTACTGTGAACTACGACCCACTTCCTTTTTGTAGGTGTCCATGTGTGTACAGAGAGCAGGCGCACGACACACAGTCACTGTGACAGCCGAGTCGTGACCTGCGGTCGCAGGGCTCACCCCTCTCCAGGCCGCCCGGTGCGGAGAGCCGGCGGGTGCTCTGGACGGGCAGGCGGACCCGGCTGTCAGGGCACTGCGCAGCGTGAATTGATCAGAAATCCCGTTTTTTGTCCCAAGAACTTGACGCTGGTACACAGGCATACCTCATTGAATGGGCTTTATTGTGTTTCACAGAAGTTGCCTTATTTTTAAAAACAAATTGAAGGCGAGAGCCTCCACCAGCAAAAAGATAAAAGATGGCAACTCACTTTAATGGGACGCTCACTTTATTGCGATGGTCTGGAACTGGACCCGCCATATTCCTGAGGTATGCCTGTAAAGATTTGTTTTCTCCATAAAAGTTTAACTTAGGTGTTTTTGAGCCGTTTCCACACCTTTTATAAGCTCTAGTCAGTGTCATTAAAGAAATACAGAACATCCATCTCATTCTCTCAGGCAACTTCTGGACCAATTCACATTGATGTCTAGCCGTGGTGTGCTGGCAAATGTTCAACGCCTGGATCTCCAGGGGAGAAAAGCTATGCTTTGTAGCTTTTGCCAATTGCTGTGGTGTCAATACTCCTGCTCTGGCAGACCTCAAGTCAGTAACACCTCATCCCTGAAAGTGATAGTGTTTCTACAATACCGATAGGACAGTCATCAATTCCTCCAAGAACACAGATATAGAAAAACCAGGAAGTGATGAGTTTTGAGTAGGCATTACCTTCGTTTTCAATGTAATTAAGTTTCTATAATTTAAACTTTAATAATGGCTGCATTTAACAAACAGCTCTCGAAATGAAATTTTAACAAACAGCCTTTATTTTAATTTTTTTTATTTTTTATAAACTGGTAGGAGCTAGCCCAGCATACCACTGAGTCAGTGTCCCGAAGAAAGCAAGTTTCAATGTTTCCTTTTGCCGTGTTAGATCATGGATGAGCTACTGATGCCAGCAGCAGGAATTTGAGGGGCTTTGGACTATGAAGAAGGAAGAAGCACACACATCCTATGAGCATGCCACGGAACAACTTGGGGTTTGTTCTGATTAACTTATCGTAGATCGACACAGAACAGTGATCATCAAGCTTTGTCACGTCAGCCTATGTTTTCAAAGTCATCTAAGAGCGATCTTCAAACCCGGGGTGCGGTCCGTGCAGGAGCGGCCAGTGGAGAGGAGTGATGATCGTCCCCCTCCTCCTCCTCCCCAGACGGGCATCCCTGAGCCAGTCTCTCCAGGGCAGAGGAGAGTCACCGGAAGAGCCGGGTAAAATCCTAATGATCGGCCCAGGGAGGACCCCGGTACCAGAACTCGATTTAATCTCTTCTATGCCGGTGTCTAGTGGAGAAGACCTGACCCGAGGCACGGGGGGGGGTGAAGGGGTGTCGATCGCCTCCGCTTTCACCCCGCTTTCCTCCACGCTTTGGTCTCCGCTGGTGCTCAAGAGGCCGGAGGTCTTCGCCTGCCTCCTTCCCCCACTTCTATCTCTGGTAGCACTCGGCGCTCTCCGGCCCGTGCAGTCTGTCCTGGGGAGGAACTGAAACAACAGCAATGAGAACCGGGCGGCACGTGTCCGCGGCTCCGACGGAGCTGCCGCCAGCACTGGCTCCGAGAGCATCCCCAGCCTTGGCTTCCCTGCTTAGTGAGCCGGGTGGGAAGTTAGACCTCCTGGTTCTGGCCACGGCCGGTGGAGGCAGTTAGTTGAGACCAGTGCCCGGGGCTTAGGGACTATATCTTTTTGTCTCCCTCGATTAGGGGAGGAGTGGAGTGTTACCCATTGGACAGTCAGCAAACACGGTGTGAACGTGGGGTCTAAAGGGAGGGCTCTGTGCCAAGCGCTGGGCCTGATGGCTGCTGGTACCCGCACCTCACAGCACGGCTGTCGTGAGAGCTGATGGGGGGACCCCATTGCTCTCCGGGCTTTACACTGGTTGCTTACGGTGGGTGTGGGCCCACCTGCTGAGAGAGGACGGTGGCTGCCCGTCCCTCCAGACTTAGCTTTTCTTTTCTTTCTTTTAAAAAAAATATATTTTCTTGATATTTTACAGAGAGGAAGGGAGAGAGATAGAGAGCCAAAAACGTCGATGAGAGAGAAACACCGACCAGCCGCCTCCTGCACACCCTCTACTGGGGATGTGCCCGCAACCAATGTGCATGCCCTTGACCGGAATCGAACGCGGGACCCTTCAGTCCACAGACCGACGCTCTACCACGGAGCCAAACCGGTTTCGGTCAGACTTAGCTTTTCATGGGGAGGACGAGGGCTCTTAGGGCCTGGCTCTGCACAGCAGAAGCCGTTGCAGGGACGCGGAGAGCTCGGGCGGGAGGCAGGGAGGGCTCCGTCAGCGGAAAAAGCTTTTTGGGACTCCCCCGCCCGGGGCCTGTTAGGTGTGCCTGTCCCGAAGGAGCTTTTCTTTGCCACTTGGCCTGAGCACTTCTTTTTGACAAAAAGGTTTGGACGCGAGTCAAAACCCTAAACTGCAGAGAGAAGGCCAATTGGGCCGCTGGGCTGAGTTCCAGCCGTGGAGGCAGGCTCTGCCTCTCGGGGCCCCGTGCAGGCCGGGCGGGTCCTAGCCCGCGGTCCTGGGGCCCGTGGGACGCAGGAAGCCGGGTCACATCCACGCCCCTCTCCCAGTGGAGAAACCCCGAGCCAGCCCCTCCTGGCCGCTCCGGCCCTGAGAGCGCAGCTCAGACAATCGCCGAGCAAAGCAGGAAGAGGCGGGAGGAAGCTGTGGAAAAAGTCAACATTTCCTTGCATTTTTCTTGGACCAGAACAGCCCCGGTGGCGTGCTGAGGGCCAGAGCATCTCCCACGTCCTCCCCTGCCTCCGCCTTCCTCCCCTTGTGTAGAAACGGCCTCTTCCCTACCTGATGAGAGTCCAGGGTGCATCCTGTGGAAAAACAGCAGCAAGATGTAGAAGGCGAAAGCCAGGCAGGCAAAGATCACGCCGCAGACCAGGAAGCTGTGGCTGCCCCGCGCCTGGAACACCTGCCAGGGGGGAAAGCACAGAGACGGGGCCTCAGCGGACATGTATGTATGGGCGGAAGCGGCCCTCACGGCCCCTGGCAGGTTCGCCAGCCACGCTGAGGACGCTGCCCCGACGGACGGAGCGTGGGCCGCAGGAATGCGCTGGCCCCGTTTCAAGGTCACGTTTCTGGAGGAGACGGAACTCCTGCCCGGCAGCAGGGGTCGGCCCCGGGGACCCCAGCAGTCCCTCTCTCAGCTCTATGCCTGGAACCTTCTGGAAAACGCCCCTCTCTTCCTTACAACACCAGTCACTGGGTGTTCCTCTCCCCACAAGGCCTGACCAGAACTTTGCAGAGGATACACACACACACACGTCAGAGCAGCACACGGAACGCCCAGCGATCCACCACCAACTTCAGTTAGCACCAGTTTCTCCGTAGCCTCCACAAGATCACACGGAAGCCCACCCACGTCCCCTCGTTTGCACACACAGGGCCCTGTGCGATTCGGCTCCTCCCGCCCAGCCGGCCAGGGCGGCGGGCAGGGCAGCGGTGAGGAGGGGTCTCTGGAGACGGAGAGACCTGGGCTGGGAGTCTTCCCAACGGTCCCTAGAAGGGTGATGACCTGGGCTGCCGTATGCTCCGCTGCAGAGAGGGGGCGGCAGTGTCTACACTCCAGTCTTCAGCACACAGCGGGCCAGTTTCCCCCGGAGAGCACATGCCCATGGGGGGTGGGGGTGGGACAAGAACTGGAGAGCCGACCGGGGCCAGGGCAGGTGCGGGGTCTGGGCAGACAAGCGGGGCCCTTTGCAGGAGGCCCGAGGCCCCGAGAGGCAGGCTGAGGGAGGGGCCGGCGGAGAAGCGACTGACCAAGAACTCGGTGGCTCGGTCCAGCCCAGGCCCGGGAGCTAAAGGCTCCCACGGGGCCCCTGGCCCGCTCCCAGACCGGACTTGTGTTTGCGTTGGACTCTCGCACCCCTTCCCAGCTCCAGGTTCCCCGTCTGGAGGCTCAGCTTCCAGGGCTGGCTCGGCGGCGGGGGCCAGTAACACCCAGTGGGCCTGCTTCCCTTCCCACCTGCTTGAAGGAGCGCACCCCAAATGCTCCCCTTCTCCCCTCCCTCCCCCCGAGCTTTCCACTTACCCAGCCAACCAGCATCTGGAGGGACATCTCGCCCAGCCCCGCCCCTGTCACCAGCACTGTGGTCGCACAGCCTACGGACAAAGAAGGCTCGGTTTAGCGGGAACACGGGAGACAGGAGGCGGCGGGCGTGGTCCCGGGGGTTTCGGGGAGGCCCTGCCACTCCTAAGGTGTCTCGGACTCTGGCTCCTAGCCCGGCTTCGGGAGTGCTCGGGTCCTGCCGGCATGACAGCCCTTCCTGCCCTGAGACCTCTAACTGCTCATTGTCTTCTTGGGAAAGTCCAAGTCGCTTAGCCAGGCATTCGGGGCCCTTCCCAGTCTGCCCGCCACCCACCTTTCCACAGGGGCCTCCGGACCCCAGGCCCCTCCACTCTGGGCAGACGGCGTCCGGGCACCCTGGCACTGCCCTGGCCGGCGCACCGCCCGCCAGCCTGGCACCCACACCCCGAGCTGTCCCCTGAAGCTCTGGGACCTGAGGTTCGAAAACCTTCTGCCTTTTCAGGCCTCGGTTCCCTCCTGGGGAATGGGTGCCGCAGGGTGCTGTGTGGGTCGCTCCGGGGCGAGGCGTGGAGCACAGCCCCGGACACAGCAAGCCCCCAAAAGCCAGGCCAGCGCCCTGCTCACGCCCTCCAGCCGGCCTCGGGATCAAACCTGAGTGCGGGGAGGGGTTCCAGGCCCTTTATAACCTGTGCCCGTGGAGACCCAGCCTCCTCACCCCGCTGGCAGGCTGCTCGCCAGCCAGGAGGATCCATCAGCTTCGTACCTGCCTGCACACTCATGCTCACCCCCTGCTCCCTCACGTGCATTCTCCTCCTTCTCCTCCTCCTCCTCCTCCTCCTCCTCCTCCTCCTCCTCCTCCAGCAAACTCCTGCTCAGCTTCCAGTCCTGCCTGGATTTCCTTCTGTTCTCTCCTCCTCCCATCCCTCAGCCCCTTCCCGTCCCTCCCACCCCTCCTGGGTCTCCATCCTTCACCAGCATCTCCCCCTCCTTCCCCCTCGCCCACCGGGTCAGGCCCCCCAGAGGCTGTGCCTTGGCTGCTAGCGCAGTGGCTGCGTCACCGCCGCCTCGCACAGTGGCCGAGGGACCCGAGGGACGGAAGACGGTGTTTTTGAACAAAGCAGATCGTTTCCTCTCTGTCTCCGTGTTTTCTCTCACACTGGCCCCTGCGTCCCCCCCCCCCCCCCAATGCCTTTCCTTTTTCCTTCTGCCTTTCCAAATTCCGGGCCAGCTCCGTCCCATCTCTCCCGTGAGGCCACGTCGAGATTTACCACTGGCCACTCCCTCCCCCGAATCCCACTGGTGTCTGTTCCACCCATGCGTTCGAAAACCTCCCAGGACCTTCCGTGCATCGAGGACTGCGAGGAGCACTGAGGAACAGCTAGAGTTAACACACATACTGGGCCCCTGGGAGCCGGTGAAGCTGCTCAGTCAAGAGCTTCAGGCCCCCTCGAATGCGAGAACGATCCGCACAGGGAAGTACTGGCACCCCCACTTTCCAAACGAGGAGACAGGCTCGGAGGGGGAAGAAAGCCAGTCACACCAGCCACAAAGCCAGAGAGAGGAGGGCTGGGCGGGTAGTCAGATCCGCTGACATCGCGGCCCTCATGCCTCGCTGGTGCCCCCGGGAGTGTGTTGTCAAGGAGAACATGCAGATAACCAGGTACAAAAGCCTGGGGATCAAACGTGAGAAGCAGGGCCAGAGGAGGGGGTCCCTTTCAGTGGGGATCAGGGAAGCTTCCGGGAGGGACGGAGCCGAAGGCTTTCCATGCAGAAGGTTCGTGTGCCGCCAGGGAATGCCAGCTCCCAGGGGGGGCAGGGTGGGAGAAGGCGGGAAAGGGAGAGAGCCCCATGGGAAGGTGCAGAGGCCAGGGCCAGCTGTGTGGAGGCAGCTCCGGGGCGGCTGCGTGAAGGGCCCCCGCCCTGGCTCCGCGTTAGAATCACCCAGCAGCTCCCGACCAACGGCGTCAGGCCCGGTGGCGAGGAAGCCGCTGCTGGGCTTTGTAACAGCTGCCCCCCGTGATTCTAATGGGGGACCGGTCCAGGAGCCTCCGATGGGGCCAAGGGGAAGGCCAGGAGACAAGGCAGCGAGGAGGTGACCAGCCCCGGGGAGAGCTGGTACTGTCAGAGCAGGCAAGTGGCGGAGGCCCAGACCGAGGCCGGGTGGGGAGAGAGGAAGAGAAGATGGGCCTGAGGGATCATTTGCAGCAGAACCAACCACCGGACTCACTGTTATTACTGTCAAACTCGAGCACTTGCTGATCACGTAGAACTCTGGGGGACGCAGTGTGTGACCTACATCACCATTATTTTCCCGACTTCATTTACTCGCTTGAGGTTTGGAGATTATCCTTAGGTTTCAAGGATAATCCCATTGCCAGGGACCAGAGCTGGGTGTATTACTGTGTTTCCCCGAAAATAAGACATCCTCCGAAAATAAGACCTACTTCATGGAAACATAACACATCCCCTGAAAATAAGACCTAGCGCATCTTTGGGAGCAAAAATTAATATAAGACACTGTCTTATTTTCGGGGAAACAGGGTAGTAGCTCTAATGGCTCTGACCCCCACCCCTACCCCACTACACCAATTTCCCCCCTTCCTCCTTGAAAGAAACCACCCATCTTTAATGCTGCTTTTCTGACACTCTAGAGCAGGGGTGGGCAAACTTTTTGACTCGAGGGCCACAATGGGTTCTTAAGCTGGACCGGAGGGCCGGAACAAAAGCAGCCTGACCATGCTGGCACTCTCATCTTGGGCTGCTGGTGAAGGAGCGGAGGGGAGAGCAAGAGAACCCTCCGCTCTTTTGGCTCCTCGAGCCGGATAGAACAGCCGAAGGGGCTGGATCCAGCCCACGGGCCATAGTTTGCCCACGGCTGCTCTAGAGTCTAGGGCAGTGGTCGGCAAACAGCGGCTCTCGAGCCACATGCGGCTCTTTGGCCCCTTGAGTGTGGCTCTTCCACAAAATACCACGGCCTGGGCGAGTCTATTTTGAAGAAGTGGCGTTAGAAGTTTTAAAAAATCTGGCTCTCAAAAGAAATTTCAGTCGCTGCACTGTTGCTATTTGGCTCTGTGGGCTGATGAGTTTGCCGACCACGGGCCTAGGGCATCTCCGGGCACTTCTAAAGCAGAGGGCGTCAGCCTTTCCGGCCTCCCGGACCACAGGGGTCCGCGGACCCTACCGGTTGGTGACCGCTGTCCTAAAGGTAACGTTACCAGTTCCACACACAACCAGTCTCCATGGACTCGTTTGACTAACGGTTTTCGCCACCTGCATTTGAGAGGCCACAGAACGAGCAGGAAACAAGTGAGGTTTCTACATCAAAGAGGCTGCGTCACCACCCAAAGCGGCGGCAGGCGCTGCTCCAGGCCTCTGTGGAGCAGCAGCCACGGAACAAGCGAGGGGGCACGTGGCCGACCCCTCTCCGTGGCTGCGGCCTCTGCTATGGGATGTCCTCGCATGTTACATACAACGCCAGATCACTACCGGGAAAAGGAAGCGGGCGAGAGAAGCGTGCTGCTCCTCTGAGGCCTAGAATCACACACTGAGGCATCAGGTTGAGCAGGGGGCCCCCCCTGGATCAGAGCGGCCCCCCCTGCTGAGCCTGTTCCCGCCCCACACGCAGCCCTGCACGCGTGCACGCTCACCTCGGTACTGCAGGATGTCCTCCGTGTAGGCCAGCATGCTGGGGAAGGTGCTGCTGAGGAACAGGCCCAGGCAGGCCGTGCCCACGAACAGGAAGACGACGTTGTAGGAGAACGCGAGCAGCACCAGGTGCGTCCCCACCGCGCCGACCTGTCACGGCGGTGACGGAGGTGATTAGAGACTGGGGGTCCGTCAGAGAGGGACAACCTGGAGGCGTCGGGCTCCTGACCTGGACAGGGAGGCCTTAGGCACAGCGCTGTGGCCAGGGTGCCCCCCTGTGGAGGACGTGGGGACTGCACCTGCCGTGGGAGCCCGGGGAATGTGAGGCCGGGAGAAGGTGAGCCCACCCAGCCATCGCCAACAAATGGCCTGCTGCCTGCACCCAAGAGGTGCTTGGTGAGGGGCCCTGACTGTCCCCGGGGGCCTGTGTGTCAGCACAGGGAACTCCATCCAAGTCATGAGCTCTCTGCCTCCTGGCTGGAGGCAGGGTCCCCCACTCCTCACGGCTTCTTCCTTTAGGCCCCAAGTTCGCAGAGGAAGCCCCGGTAGCAGAGGGGGGGTGGTGGCTGCAGGGTCCCCAGTGTCCGGGAACCCCGGCAGGATGCCCACAGAGCTGGTCAGCGGCTGTGGCCGGCCAGGGTGGCACAGACTCCACGGGCAGATGGTAGCCCTTGCGATGCACTAGGGGACCCGCCATCTTCCTAGTTCAGTCAGGGGACTGCCCTGTGGGAATGTTTTTGGTAAAACAACCCTTTTAAAAATGTGTTTGTCGCCCTGACTGGTTTGGCTCAGTGGATAGAGCATCGGCCTGTGGACCGAAGGGTCCCAGGTTCCATGACAGCTGGGGGCACATGCCCGGGTTGTGGGCTTGATCCCCTGCATGCCCATCTGCTTTCCAGGAGAGTGTGAGGGGGAAGGACTGTCACACCCACAGGTGGACCCCGAGGGATCCGCTCCCACTGGAAAGCAAAGGCAGCTGGGAGCCCCTCCCGCTCCTCCCCTTCCCTGGTCCCCGTGCCAGGTCCCCTGCGGGTCCTCTGAGGCCAGGCTCCTGGGGAAGCCCCGCGGCCTTCCTGGGCGAGGCTCGCTGTCCAGAGCGGGAGGCGCCACCAACACGCCACGCCCTCCCCTCGTGAAATGCACCAGCCACGGGCCTCTCTGTGCTCCCACACGGCATGGGCTTCCCCCCCGCGCAGAGCCTGGGCCTGGAGATCCACCTGCTCTTCCCTCCTTCTCGGCCCAGTTTCTAAACACGAGGCTGCCATGGCACTTCTCCGTCTGCCCCTCCCATCGCCCCGCTCCGCGGTTCCCCGGACCCACCACCCCGCCCTCCAGCCCGACCTGAGCCAGAGCCCCAGATCTGCCTAGAAGACGTCCCTTTGGCCTGTCGCCGGGTGGGACTTGGCCTTTCCTCCCCCACGCCTGCTCTCCCTCCCACCAGCTGGCGGCGCCCGCCCTCCGGGCTCAGACCTGCACCGAAGGCGGCCGGTCCGATCCCTCCTTTCCTCACCTGCCTTCGCGCCAACAGCAAGTCCTGTCGCCTCCCCCTCAAAAGCCGCTCCGCAGACCTTGGGTCTCCCCAGACCCGCCCTGACGCGCTCTCCCAGTGCCACCTCTCACGCCTGGACCGAGGGGCATCTCAGATCACCCGCAGGACCGGCCTCTCTGGTCGGGGAGTCTGGGTCGGGCCCCAGAATCCGATTCTCTTTTTTTAAACCTTCACTCTGCCCTCACTGGTGTGGTTAAGTGGTTAGAGCGTTGGCTTGCAGACTCGGGGTTCCAGGTTCGATTCCGGTCAAGGGCATGCACCTTGGTTTCGGGCACATCCCCAGTAGGGGGTGTGCAGGAGACAGCTGTTCCATGTTCCTCTCTCATCAATGTTTCTAACACTCTATCCCTCTCCCTTCCTCTCTGTAAAAAAAAAAAAATCAATTAAAAATATATTTAAAAAATAAAAACCTTCACTCCACGTGAGTTTTCACGGTCGTGCCTCGGATGCTTCAGACGTTCCTCCTTCTCTGAGAGCCAGATGCCCGCCCTCTCCTCTCTCTGAGCAGCTGGCCTCATGGCCCACAGGGCGGCCACCAGCAGGGCCCGCGCCCTCCCTGGTCTCCACCTCTTCCCCTGCCGGGCCCCCTCTCCCCGCGGCTCCCTGAGCCCCACCGCCATCCCCGCTGCTCTTCAGCCCCCTCTGCCAGAACCCGAACCGAACACTGTCACTCACTGGTGATAAAACGTAAAGGGGGCCGGCCGACCTCGATGGCTCTGGATGGCCGGAGCTGTTAACTCATTGACTCTAGGTTGGGTGGCTGGTGGTGAAACTGTAAAAAGGGCTGGCTAACCAGAAACCAAACATTGTCCCCTGGTAGTAAAACGTAAAAAGAGCTGGCCAACCTCCATGGCTCTGAACGGCCGGAGCTGTTAACTCACGGTCTAGCTGACACAGTGGTGGTGGAGGCAACTTTAATTTGTTGACCATATGTAAATTCTTATTGATTTTCTGTTGCTGGAATTTCCCCACCTAAGAGATGTCTTTGTCTCAGAATCTCAACGAAAGGAATGGTAAAGGCCAGAGCAGGGGTAGTCCTCCCTGAGAGGTGGGCTCCCGCCTGGCCCCCATTTCCCCAAATTAACTCTTTCCCAGTCTCTCTCTTCATTTTAGCGTGCGGCCTTCTCCAGAAACCGGGAGAGTGGGCCCTGAACCACGAGGGTCGTGCTGAGGGATCCCACCCCCTCCCACCCCCTCTCCCAGGGCCCTCTTCACTCATTTCCTCTCTGACAACGGTGTCTTCCAGGCCCCCCAACCCCCCGGCTCTGCCTACAAACAGGCTCGCACCATCCTGCCTCCTGCCGAACAGAACTCCCTTCTGCTCAGAAGTATGTGCGGTGCTCTCCCCTCCACCTCCTCCTCCTCCTCCACCTCCTCCTCCTCCTCCACCTCCACCTCCTCCTCCACCTCCACCTCCACCTCTACCTTCTCCTCCACCTCCACCTCCTCCTCCACCTCCACCTCCACCCCCCTCCACCTCCAACCCCCTCCACCTCCAACCCCCTCCACTTCCAACCCCCTCCCACCCCCGGTCTGAGCGTGGTTCTACCGGCCCACCCAACCGCCATCTACCCTGAACAGAAATTTCCTCCTGGAAGGTCATAAGCCCGCACAAGGCAAATCCAAAACCTTTCTTGGGACTCACTGCGTTCAGTGTAGCCCCAACAGTATTTCCCAACCTCCCACCCCCTCTGCTAGAAACCCAACCCGAGGAAGGACTTTCTGACCATAGAGGGGCCACGTGGGGAGGGAGCGAGGGCCCGTCCCTGGAGGTTTACACAGACCGGGGTGTCTCCTTGAACAGGGGTGTTGTGGAGGGCAGGCCAGCCCTCCCGGGAGGTTGGGTAGAAACCTCTCTGGAATCTGGAATCCGGACATAGGTGAGCCATAGGTGTTTGGTCATAGATGGTGGCAGAGATACATTTCAGGGTGAAAGCTAAGACCCACCCCTCAGCCCCGGCCTCCCGCCTCCTGGGCAGACCAGCCCCTGGAAGGCGGCCCACATGCCAGCCTGGCTACCTGAGAACCGCCCGGGAGAGATTCAAAACGTGAACGCCAGGTTCCCGCCCAGGGCGGGCGACCCTGAAGGCCAGGCTTTCCCTGGCTCCCCCCGGTCACACGGCTCTGCCAGCTGGGCACCAAGGAGGGCACGGGACCAGCGCCAGAACCTGCTTCCCTTGCAGCTAGGTGTGAGCTGGGGCCTGCCCACACTCAGCAGGAATCACCTCCTTCCTCCTCCAAGCACCAATGGGGCAAGGGCAGAGGGAGGAAGGGACCATCGGTGGGGTTACATGGGGAGCGAGTTCTCAGCCCCTGGAGGGCTAAACAGACCGTGTGCCCCCTCTAAGGGCGCCAGGGTAGGCGCCACCTCCTGATCTCCCTCCTCCTTCACCAGCACCCCCCTCCCTCCACCCCGACACCCCACCCCACCGGCAGCGTTCGGTCCTGAGCCAAGGCCCGGGGCCGCCGTGGCAGGGCCAGGAGTGGATGGCTCTCCTGAGGCTCCGAGAGGCGAGAGGAGCCACTCACCAGGTTGACGAAGACCATGGTGGCCGGCTTCACGCGGGAGGAGACGGGGATGGAGACGAGCTGGCCCAGGGTGAGGAAGCCCCAGAAGAGGCTGGGCAGGTAGCCAGCCGCCTTGTGCCCCACGGACAGCGGCTCCTCCACGGCGTAGCTGTACACGAAGGTGGAATACGCGCCCTGCGGAGACAGGACCGCTGAGCACCCAGCGGCGCGGCCGGGCCAGGGGAGGACCAAGGGCGGGCTCGGGGCCAAGGTCACCCAGTGCACACGGGCCAGCTGGGGCTGAGCACAGACCCCGGGGACGGGACGCCCTGGCCGGGCAGGCGGGGGAGGACCAAGGGCGGGCTCGGGGACAAGGTCACCCAGTGCACATGGGCTGGCCGGGGCTGAGGACAGACCCCGGGCGGGCGCCACAGCTCCTGGACGGCAACTGCGTGGCCTCGGGGTGCAGGGAGGGGCGGAGGCTCCATGGCCCCTCACCGGATCCGGGCCCACTGCTCCGTGTCCTATGTGTCCCGATCCCTCAGAAAGCTCTCGTTGAAGGACGTTGGCTAACGGGTGTGTGTGTGCAAGCATCTCATTTTACAGATGAGGGCGGAGCAGCGGCCCTCCCAAGGTCAGCACCGCGAGGTGTAAGTCACCCGCTCTGGCTGCCCCGACCTTCTCCCGGGAGCGCCCTCCTGTGGCCGTCCGTGAACCAGCCACCCGCACCGGCCCCATCTAGCCCGCAGAGATTTCTAGGAAAAGGCACTGAGCAGCCGAAACCGGTGTGGCTCAGTGGATAGAGCGTCGGCCTGCGGACTGAAAGGTCCCGCGTTCAATTCTGGTCAAGGGCATGTACCCTGGTTGCGGGCACATCCCCAGTAGGGGGTGTGCAAGAGGCAGCTGGTCGATGTTTCTCTCTCATCGATGTTTCTAACTCTCAATCCCTCTTTCTTCCTCTCTGTAAAAAATCAATAAAATAGCTGAGACCGGTTTGGCTCAGTGGATAGAGCGTCGGCCTGCGGACTGAAAGGTCCCGGGTTTGATTCCGGTCAAGGGCATGTACCTTGGTTGTGGGCACATCCCCAGTAGGGGGGCGTGCAGGAGGCGGCTGATCGATGTTTCTCTCTCATCGATGTTTCTAACTCTCTATCCCTCTCTCTTCCTTTCTGTAAAAAATCAATAAAATATATATATTTTAAAAATCAATAAAATATATATTTTTTTAAAGGCACTGAGCAGTGTGACAGAGGTCCCCAGCAGAGGGACCGCCAGGCCCTGGTCTGTTAGCGGCTGTTCGAGCGACACCACGGCGAGGGAGCCCGGGGGTGGAATGCGTTCCCGGGAGCAGAGTGGCCCCACGTTCACGTGGCATGGCCTCTGCTTGGCAGAACAGGGCTCTCTGCCCCTTTAAAAAAAACAAAAAAACAAAAAAACAAAACCGGGGCAGCCTGCCCTTAGTAGCAACCCCCCAGGCCCCTCTCTCCAGGGTTTCCGAACGTGTAAACCACTGGCTGCGACAGAAGGCCTGGCACCAGGGCGCTGTGAGCGGTTCTGGAAGCAGTCACCCCAGAACTCTCATTTGACGTTTCCGATCGACTGAACCCCCGGTGAGGTCTGTAGGAGACCTCGACGCCCTTCCCCTGCTCTCGCCATCCCCAGGTCGGAGTCTCGGGCGCAGGGTCCCAGGGAGGTCCCCACCCACCCACCCCCCGGCCCCGAAGGCAGGCTCACCGTCATCCCGTCGGTCACGAACAGCACCAGGGCGGCCGTGACGTGGATGGCGAAGAAGGAGTAAGGGGCTCCTCTGAGGTTCCTCCCCTGGCAGCAGCTGAGCAGGTCCTCGTGGGCTGCTGAGACAGACGCGGGGGCTGAGCCTGGCCCCCCCTTCCCCGGCCCCCTGCATGCTGGGCATGGAGGACCATCTCCTGCCTCCCACCTCCTGCCTTCTCTAGCGTCAGCTGGCCATCGGCTAGAACCGGCCCCCGTCCACCTCGAGGTCCTCGGCAGAAGCGAGGCTCAGAGAAGTCAAGTAACTCCCCCCGGGCCACACAGCGAGGTCGCCAGGCAGAAGGGAGGCTGCGGGCGGAAGTCTGCCTTCCCCGTTCCCCTGGCCAGCCTGCCGCTCCACCTCCTCCCAGGTCCTCGTCCAGCCTCTGCTTCGGGGGACGAGGTTCCCGGGGAAGCTTTGGGGTGGCGGCGTGAAGGTTGGTGAGAGCCCCCACCTGGGTGTGACTGCACCTTCGGGGGCAGCGAGGCGGCGGCTTCCTTCTCGGGGGGCTGTGTCTCCAGGGCGAGCTCGTCGGCGGACAGGAGCAGCGGCCTCCTCTGCGGGCAGCAGGTCAGCAGCCGCTCTTTGGACAGCAGGTACAGCACGGCCAGGGGCACCGGGAGCTGGGGGTGGGCAGAGGGTCAGGAGGGCCCTGTTCCCGCCGGGCTCCCCCCGCTTCCCGCGCCTGGCCCGCTGCGTGCGCCCGCGCAGGCGGTCGGTCGGTCGGTCGGTCGTGGGGCGCAGGTCCGCGGGGTCCGGGGAGAAGACGGCTCTGTTCCAAGGGCGCCCTCCTGAGAGCCCGGCCCCGCGCAGGCCGGCCTACTGGAGCTGCTGCCCAGCCTGAACCACCCCCGTTTCCCTGAAAAGGCGGGTACATGCCACCTGCAAAGCCTGGATGCGCACCGGCCCCGGCTGGCCAGGAGGGTGCCGGAGGGAAACTCGTTTCCAAAGAAGCTCTGCTTTGGCTCATCGCGGCTCTGCCAGCCGGGCTGGGGGTTGTGATCCCCGATTCCCAGACGGGGCCGAGTCAGAGCCTGTCAGAACTGGGAGAGACCTGAGAGGTGAGCCCAAGACCCGGCGGGCATTAGAGGGTCACACGGCTGACTTCGGGGGGAGCAGGGCCGGCCCCCCGGGCACCCTGATTCTGCCCAGGGCCGCCACCCCCTGGGAGCTGTCCGGGTGACGTTTCACCCTGGGAGGCAGAGGCTGTCCTCGGGGGCTTGGCGTCTGAATGGGACACAGAGACTCGGGCTCCTTTTTGATTTGAAAATGCCTGCTGAAACCGGTGTGGCTCAGTGGATAGAGCGTCGGCCTGCGGACTGAAGGGTCCCAGGTTCGATTCCGGTCAAGGGCATGTACCTTGGCTGCGGGCACATCCCCAGTAGCGGGTGTGCAGGAGGCAGCTGGTCAATGATTCTCTCTCATCGATGTTTCCAACTCTCCATCCCTCTCTCTTCCTCTCTGTAAAAAAAATCAATAAAATACATTTTAAAAGAAAAGAGAAAATGCCTGCCGCAAGCAACACACCCACGCCCAGGGTGACGATGGCGGCTTAGGCGTTATGAACCCCCAGAGCCGGGAGAAGGGTCCCCCATCTGAGGTGCCCGGAGAAGCCTCCGCCACCTCCCTCGGGTGCCCCGCGTGTGTCTAACCACCTGCTGCCAGGAGGGCTGCATCCAGACCGGCCTCTGCCCTCACTGCCGCATCCCACCAGCTCCTCCTCTTGAGAGAGAGGTGGCCCGGGAGCCCTGGGGGTTCCCCTGTGGCTGCGGCTCCCCCCGCTGGCGGAGGGGGAGGGGGGAGGGGGGGGAGAGGAGAGGGGGAGTGAGCCTGGGTGCGGAGAGAGCCTCCCCCGCCTGCCGCCGGCCGGCTCGCGCCAGCATTTCCCAAGCCGCCTGCACACCAGCCTGTGCTGGCACCTCCCGCGGGCACCTTGGGGCCTCCCCACCCTCCGAAGCAAGTCCAAGGTCAGGCTCTGCCCGAGAGCGCGAGCCCCAGGGTGGGGCTGAGGGGGGAGACAGTTCCGCCCTCAGGAGGCCGGGGCCGGGTGGCGAAGCTCTCGCTCCGTTCTGATGGGGAAGCAGGAGCCCACGCGAGGCCGCGGGTGCAGAGGGCCCAGTGCCTGGGGGGGGGGGCAGGGCACACGGCTGGGAAGGGGTCGCTCGGGGGGGGGGCCTCCAGGGAGGCAGGTGGTGGGGAGACGTCACACCTGGCACTGCCACGGGAACACACTGCCTCTTCAGAAGAAGCCGCCTTGGATGTCAGAGAGTGCCAGGTGGCAGTTTGTGTGTGTGTGCACATATGTATATGTGTGCATGTGTATATGTGTGTGCATGTACATGTGGGCGTGTGTGTGCATATGTATATGTGTGCATGTGTATATGTGTGTGGGCATGTGTGTGTCTATGTGCATACGTGTGTGCACATGTGTATATGTGTGTGGGCGTGTGTATATGTATATGTACACATATGTATGTGCACACACGCGCGCGTGTAGATGTGTACGAAAACCCCACAGCAAACAAAGCACCTCCAGCCTGCACCTTGGGGGGCAGGAGAAACCTCGGCTTTTGTGGGACTCCAGCCTCCTGTTCCCCGAGCCCCAGCGGACATGACACCGCGCCTTCCCCGTGCCCGGTCTCCTCGGGCACCGCGGCCCCACGCGCGTCGTTCCCAAACAATGGTGGGCAGGCGGGGAGGGAGGAGCGGAGGGAGAGGGAAGATTCTGCTCCGGGAACAGGCGGTGGCAGAGGAGGAGGAGGCCCCCGAGCAGCGGCTGCAGGCAGGAGTCGGGCTCCCGGCCCGGCCTGGCCTCTTGCTGGCCCCGTCAGGGCGCTGAGCCGTGACGGTGTGACACCGGGGCTCCGGGGGGCTGACCGGCGGTCCCCAGAGCCCCTCTCGGTGCCACGTGACCGCAGCATCCTGAGTCCCGGCAGCAGCCGGTCTGCCGGAACCCGGCCGGCCCGCCTCCGGGGTGACAAGTGCACTTAGTGCAGGAGAAGCCCTCGGGCAGAGTGACAGGCCACCGGGGACCCCGCCCCAGACAGCAGGCCAGGGGCCCCGAAACTCTCCCCACTCCCAGCCTCTGCCAGCCTGAGCCGGCGGGTGGGGGCTGCTCCCGAGTTCCCCGAGCAGGGCCAGAGGCTGGGGTGGGGGAACCCCCCTCTCCTCCTGCCCCAGCCCAGCTACCCTGGTTACAGAGCTGCAGAGGTCTCCAGCCAGAGACCAGCCTGTGCTGACGGGGAGGGGTGAGCTGGGGCCTGTCACAGCGAGGTGGTCAGTCTCCACTCAGGAGCCGGAGAAGAGCCGGCCCGGGGCCCCTCTCCCTGACGACGTTGACTTCCCAGGGCCGACCCTCGCCCTCCCTGCCCCGTCTTCCCGGAGAACTGCAGTCACATCACCCTGAAGGCCGGGGAGGTGAGCTTTTGCAGCCCTCCTTGTGCTCGGATTTAGGATAAATCCCGGGGGGGGGGTCAGCTCTCCCGCCCGCTTGCTTTCAGGAGGGCACTCTCAGCCTCCACCCATTTCTCAGAATCAGGAAAGCCCTCAGCGGGAGCTGGGATGGCCTGGTGCTCGCGGCCGTGGCTGACCGCCAGCCTCCGCCCGGCCCACTCCTCCCCTCCTGGGCACTCACATTGATCAGGGCCATGATCCAGAAGGCGTAGGACACGCGGGTCCCGGCTCCGCCTGGCGGGGGCGGCCCGGGCAGCGTCTGGTTGGCCCCGGGCCGGGCCCCGGCGTGGTGCGGGCCCAGGACCCGGGAGGCGTGGAAGAGGTGGCTGCCGGCCGTGATGTTGACCGTGCTGTTGGCGGGCAAGCAGCCGTTCTCCGACAGGAAGGGGTCGGCGATCAGGGGGCTCAGCAGAGCCCCAAAGCCCACAAAGAAATGGAGAACCTGGGGAAGAAGAGGAGGGATGGGGGTGACGGCTCAGGGGTCACACCCCGCCCGCGTGTGCGGCCCCGCGGGGAGCCCCTGGCCGGCCCAGGTGGGAGCGAGGGCGTGGGAGGCAGGAGGGGGGGTGAGCTCCCCGCCACCCGTGGGTCCTGAGGCGGCGACGACAATGGCTACTCTCCCTCCTTCCCCAAGTCTTCACCCCCCAGTGGGGGGCTGCTCCCCTGTTAAGCATCCACCGAAGGGAAGGGGGCTGGGAAAGGGAAGGGCTGAGCCGGAGGCCCGAGCTGCGCCCCCTGGTGGTGATCCTGCATCACCACCCTGAGGCCTGGCCAGAGGGGCTGGGAGGGACGGATGGATGAACGGATGGAGGGCCAGGCCCCTCCCCGCCCCCAGCTCGTGCCCACGTGGGCTCACCTGGAGGAAGAGGGCCGAGTCCTTCTGGTAGATCCTCACCAGCTGCATGTTGGCCACGGTGTCGATGCAGCCCATGGCCAGGCCGGCCAGCGCCATCACGGAGGCCAGCACCTTCACGTCGCGGCAGAGGGGGATGACGGCGAACACCAGGGAGATGGTCAGCGAGGAGGCGAAGAGAGCCCACAGCGACTGCGCCAGGCTGCGGGCGGGGAGGGGCGCGCTCAGGGAGGGCCCGGAGCCTGTGGGGCAGCCCCCCTCTCCCCCCACGGCGGTGGAAGGGAAGGGACGCTGGGAAGGGGCTCTGGGTTGCGGGCAAGATGGTTAACCAGCCCAGGCCGCAGGGAGCAGCCCCCGCAGGGGCCGTGTGGTGAGGGCTCCGGGGAGGGTGTGCGGGGACACGTGGCATCAATAGAGCGTAACTGCTGTCATTTTATGACAAGTCTGTGTTGTAAAGTTTATACCCGTAAATGCTGAGAGGTTTGGGTATTTCAAGGGAACTGGGCCCCATGATGAAGCACCGTTCCCTGAATGTATTGGGGTGATATGGTGACCTCTCGATGGGCAGAGCTGTTGGGCCCTGTATCTGGCAAGTATCAGGATGGGGGGCTCTGTGGGCACCCCCACTGAGAGGCGTCCCCCAGAACAGCCCACCGCAGGCGGGCGGAGGGCCTGTCCCCTTCAAGGGAATGGATGGATGTGAGAGGGAATGGATGGGTGAGAGAGGGGACGGATGGATGGATGAGAGAGGGGATGGATGGATGGATGGATGGATGGATGGATGGATGAGAGAGGGGATGGATGGATGGATGAAAGAGGGGATGGATGGATGGATGAGAGAGGGGATGGATGGATGGATGGATGAGAGAGGGGATGGATGGATGAGAGAGGGGATGGATGGATGGATGAGAGAGGGGATGGATGGATGAGAGAGGGGATGGATGGATGAATGAGAGAGAGGATGGATGGATGAGAGAGGGGATGGATGGATGAATGAGAGAGGGATGGATGGATGAGAGAGGGGATGGATGGATGGATGGATGAATGAGAGAGAGGATGGATGGATGAGAGAGGGGATGGATGGATGAGAGAGGGATGGATGGATGAGAGAGGGGATGGATGGATGAATGAGAGAGAGGATGGATGGATGAGAGAGGGGATGGATGGATGAGAGAGGGGATGGATGGATGGATGGATGAGAGAGGGGATGGATGGATGAGAGAGAGGATGGATGGATGAGAGAGGGGATGGATGGATGGATGGATGAGAGAGGGGATGGATGGATGAGAGAGAGGATGGATGGATGAGAGAGGGGATGGATGGATGAGAAAGGGAATGAATGGGGCGCCTAAGGCTCGGTCCAGGTCTTAGCACCCAGAGCAATTTTTACCAAATGAAGAGAAAGAAAGTCAAATTGCTCGTGATAAAATAAACGAATAAAGTATAAGTGCTCCTCGCTCCTCTTCCCACCTGTGGCACGGATGTAGGAGGAAACACCTGTAGGATGCAGAAAATGTCTCAGGTCGCACAGTCTCAGAAAGGACACAGAATGGAGGGTCAGGACAAGGGAACACCCACCCAAGGAAAATGCCGACCGCCGTTCCAGAATCACAGGATAAAGCACGCCCTGCCTGAACACCACTCTTGGAGGGAGGAAGGCGGCCTCGGGTTTCTGGGGCCAGCCTGCCAGGCCGATGTGGGGAGGAAAGAGGTTCTGGGAGGGAGAAGCTGTGGAGAAACCTTCTGGACTTGTGAGGAGCCGGGAGGCCCGGCCAGCCTCTGGCCGCCGAGCGTGGGAAGGTGCAGGGCCCGAGGCGAGATGTGCCTGGATCGGCAGCTCCCCCTGACCCGCCGCCGCCTCCCCCAGAGCTTCCCGCCTCTGCCCCCGGCGCTCAGCTCTCATCCTGCCCATCTTGGACCACATCCTTTATCAGAGGGCTTTCTCTTTCTGGTCTCCGGGCTGATCTGCCGGATTACGGACCGTGACCCCTGCCCGTGCCCACTCCGTGCCGTGTGAGGGGCGTGGGAAAGCTCGCTCGCCCGGCCACGGTGAGGAAAACAGGGACGCCCCGCCCCACCCCTGCCCGCCACCCCTTCTCCGAGGCCCCCAGCGCCGGCAGCCTGGGCTGCCCACTGAGCTTCTGCTTCCGGCAACCTGGAGGCTGTGGCTCACCTGCCTCTGGTGCCAACACAGGTGATGCCCACGCCCCCACGGGGCACCAAAAACTCGGGACTTTTGTAAGCGCTCTCCCTCCCCTACCTTCCCCTGCACAGATGTTCAAGGAGCCCCGAAGCTGCACCCTCCTGGCTGGCCCGCCTTCAGGGACCACAAGAGGGAGGGCCCCTCTCTCCTTCAAATGCCCCTGCGCCGGCCCAGGACACAGCGGTGACAGCCCCACCACTCACTCGCCACCCGGGGACAGCGCTCCCCTGAAGAGCTGGCACATGCCGCCTGCCCGGAGCCCTGGGTGAGCGCTGTCGCCCGTCCTGGGGCAGGTGGACCGGCCGGCCGGGCTCAGTCACCAGACGGGAAGGCGCTGGGGCGCGGGAGGAAGTTCACACGACGAGGACTAACGCTTGTTTGGCGTCCAAGACATCCACACGTGACCGTGTGCCGGGAGGCAGACTTTGCCACTGTTGACCCAAAGTAAACTGAGGCTGAGAAAAGCCGAGAAAGCAACTGGCAGAGCCTGGACTCAACCCCAGGTCTTGCATGCCATGCGCCACGTCCATGGAGAAGAGCACGCATGCGTGTGTGTGCCTGCATATGTGTGTGTGCCTGCATATGTGTGTGTGCGTATGTGTGCGTGTGCGTGTGTGTGTGTGTGGCCGGAAGGCTGGCGCTGGGCCACAGTCCCAGCCAGGGAGCACGAGGGAGCCTGTGCAGAGGCTGGTCTCAGGAAGCCGCGTCACAGCGACAGCGGCGGCCAGAACACGAGCCCAGGTCCCTCTGCTGGTGTCGGGGAGCTCCAGACGCACTGCTGGCCTCAGCGCCCTCCTCCCAGGCATCCGCTGCCGCCTGGGCACTGTGGGACCCCGTGCCTGGCACTGTGCTCGGCCTGAGAAGGTGCTGGGGGAACGGGACGAGGGCCTGAGGAAGCCTGTCTCACCCCAGGCCCCAGGACGCCGTGGAGAAAGCATGGGGGACCGGGCGGCTGATGTGGGGCTGCAGGGGGGGGGGCAGAGGGATGCCGGGAAGGTGCTGTGGGGAGGGGGCTGGGGACGGGCTGGTGGCCGGCGGGCTGCTCCGTCCAGCCTCTCCTCTCTCCCAGCTGGGCCCTCTCACCCGTCATTCCTGAGAAGGCCGCCTGATGCCCACAGGGGGCTTTCCTGTGCCCAGGCCCAGTGGCAGGTAGGAGGGAGGCACAGAGGCGGGCAGGAAGGGGAGGCGGGGAGCCTGCCCAGGAAGTGCCCTGCTTGCCTGCCTGGCCTGCTGGGCAGCGGGGGAGCTTGCCACCCACCGGCCGAGGCAGAGGCAGAGGCCGAGGCCGAGGCGGGCTGACCCATCTGGGCCCGGGCTCCCGGGCATGAGGGGATGGAGACTGTTCCCAGTGAGTGGGGGCAGCTGCGTGTGGATCCCAGGCTGCCGTCCTCCCCGCTGGTCCTCCCGCCGGTCGGCAGGGCCATTCCTGGGCATTCCCAAGCCAGCCAGAACCAATTTCTTTAGAACAGAGAGGGGCCCCTGGGGCTCATGTTCTGGCGGCCAGAGCTGTGCACCGCCTGCTTCCCGAGACCAAGCTCTGCACACTCTGTCCCGTGCTCCCTGCTGGCCACCCCCTCCCACAATCTCGCCTGTGCTCCCTGCTGGCCACCCCTCCCTCAATCTCCCCCGTGCTCCCTGCTGGCCATCCCTCCCTCAATCTCCCCCGTGCTCCCTGCTGGCCACCCCTCCCTCAATGTCCCCCGTGCTCCCTGCTGGCCACCCCTCCCTCAATGTCCCCCGTGCTCCCTGCTGGCCACCCCTCCCTCAATCTCCCCCGTGCTCCCTGCTGGCCACCCTCCCTCAATATCCCCCATTCATCCTGCTGGCCACCCTCCCTCAATGTCCCCCGTGCTCCCTGCTGGCCACCCCTCCCTCAATGTCCCCCCTTCTCCCTGCTGGCCACCCCTCCCTCAATGTCCCCCCTTCTCCCTGCTGGCCACCCCTCCCTCAATGTCCCCCCTTCTCCCTGCTGGCCACCCCTCCCTCAATCTCCCCCCTTCTCCCTGCTGGCCACCCCTCCCTCAATGTCCCCCCTTCTCCCTGCTGGCCACCCCTCCCTCAATCTCCCCCCTTCTCCCTGCTGGCCACCCCTCCCTCAATGTCCCCCCTTCTCCCTGCTGGCCATCCCTCCCTCAATGTCCCCCATGCTCCCTGCTGGCCACCCCCTCCCTCAATCTCCCCCGTGCTCCCTGCTGGCCACCCCCTCCCTCAATGTCCCCCGTGCTCCCTGCTGGCCACCTCCTCCCTCAATCTCCCCCGTGCTCCCCGCTGGCCACCCCTCCAGCCACGAAAAAGGAGTCTCAGACACACCCCAGAGCCAGAGAGAAACAGACGAACTGGCCTGGCCACTTAATGGTTTGGTCAGCGGCCCCCGCCAGGACGATGGGTAATTGGAAATTATAAAATAAAAATGCCAAGACGGCGCTGGCAATGCGGGTGCGGTGGGAGCCTGGCCCGGCTTCCACCTCTGCCGCTTCCCCGGGGGTGGCCTGGGGCGGCCCGTACACGTGGCTCCTGCGCCTCGGTCTCCCCCTGTCACCCGGGGGCGGCGGGCTCTGCCTCACGGAGCTGCGGGCAGTCAGAGCTCTTCCAGCCCAGCCTCCTTTGCTCCATCATCGGGCTCTTCCCCTGGCCCTGCGGCCCCCGCCCCGTGCTCCCCCTCCCTGCGTGCTCCCCGGAGAGCACTGCCAGGCCCAGAGACGCAGGCCCACAGGAGGGCACAGGCCGGGGCTGTCCCGGGGCAGCTGCAGTGACGAGGGCCCGGGAGGCCTCCCCTCATGTTACAGGCCAGGAGCCGGGCCCGGCGCGGGAGGAGGGCCGGGTAACGCTGAGCCCGGATCCAGTTTCTTGCCTCGCAATCCTGGCAGGGCCAGCGTGGAGTCGCTGCTCTGCCCTCCCCTCGTCCTGGGCTCGGGGGGTCCATCAGGCCGGCGATGGGGAGAGCCCCAGGCCCAGGAATAGCGTGGGCAGCGCAGGGGGCAGGGAGCGTTCCCGGGGAAGCTGGGGAACGTCCAAGTTACTCATTACCGGCTCCGCGGGGAAGGTGAGAGAGAACAGGGAGGGAGGGCACGGAGCCAGGCCCGCCCCGTGCCCCGTGGTGGCTCTCCCGGAGGTGCCAGCCCCGCCAGGGCGCCGGGTGACCTTGAGCACAGGCTGACCCTGCCAGCCAGGGGCTCGGCCTCACCCCGAGGGCACACGTGATCCCTCACCTTGACCTGGCGTCGCGTGGCCAAGGGGCCGCTGGGCTCCACAGCGAGGAGGACTCCGGCAGGGAGGGGTCCGCAGCGTCCTGCCTCCCGCTCCCCGGGCTGGGGGAGGGACTGCCCCTCGTCACACAGACCGGGCGGCCCCAGGTTCGCCAGGGGGACAAGCTGCTGGCGAAAGAGGCGCGGGCTTTCTCGAGGGGAGACCAGCCAGGGCCAGAGCGGAGGAGGGAACTGGCTTGTGCGCTGTGTCCCCGAAGGGCCCGCACCCGGGGAAGCGGGTCTGAGAGTGGCTGGGGGAGTCTCATACAGAGACTGGGTCTCCTGCAAGGGGCAGGGGGGAGCTGGAGCTGGGTCATGAGCAGCGCAGGGCAGGAATTGGAGGGAAGGAGGGAAGGAGGGAGGGAGGGAGAGGGAAAAGGAGAGGGAGAGAAGGAAGGAAGGGAGAGAGGGAGAGAGGGAGAGGGAGAGGAGGGAGGGAAGGAGGGAGAAGAAGAGGGAGAAGGAGAGGGAGAGAAGGAAGGGAGGGAAGGAAGGAGACAGTGAGTGGGCGAAGAGGGGAAGCTCTCCATGGGCTTCAGTTAGGAGGGTGTATCAGGGGAGAGGCCAAGGTGAGGCCGGGAGGAGACAGGAAGCTCGGAAAGCCACTCACCTCCCCGATGCCTTCCAGATAACGGGGTCTCCCAAACCGCCCGGGGTGGTTAGACAGGTCCCCGGGGAACCAGGAAAGAAACTCTCAACTTTTGTCCAAATACCCCCTGCTCCTTCCTGTCCCACAAAGCACGTCCCTGCACACCCTGCCCACCAGCTGGCTGAGCGCTTTGTGTGACCTGTTTCCTGCTCTCCAATGGAGGCCTAGTCCGATTCCTCTGGCCCTCATTGCACCCTCTCCCTCTGGGCCTGCATGCGGCGGCCTCCTTCATCTCTCTCTGCTAGGAGGGGGCTAGGGCTAGGGCTAGGGCTAGGGCGAGCTAGAGCTAGAGAGAGAAAAACAGTGTGCACACCGGCTCCTCCCCTGCACCCATTCCAGCACCCAAGGCCTTCCGCACCCACTCCCTCCAATGCATGTCTCCACACAGGCATCCGGAAGCTACTCAGCCCTGGCGCTGGGTCTGGGGCCAGCAGACCAGAGCTGAGCAGGAATCCCGGAGGAAGAGCTGCCAAGTCTCCTCTCCAAGGCCCTGCATCTCCCCGCTCCTCTGCAACAGCTGGCCCTCTGCGAGGTTCAGCCAGCCCCCCCAACCCCCCCCCCCCCACACACACACACACAAGCAGGAGGCTGTGCAGAAGCCAGTAATCGCTTAAGCTGAAAAGCACTGGCAGGGCATTAGCACTTTAACGGAGAGGCAGGCGGGGCGGGATCAAGCTTTAGAGTCTGGTTTCAGGGCTGGTGAGGTTGTTTGTGTGTGTGTGTGTGTGTGTGTGTGTGTGTAGGGGGGGGTATGGGGGGTTGGATGGGGGATCATGAAGAGCTGCCCGGCTCTGGCCGGGTGGTGACTGCCATGTGCAGACAGGCCAGCCTGTGCTGTCCCCCCGTTTCCACGGCTTCGCTCTGAACCAGAGGAGACGGTTCTCCCCAACATTTCGTCCTGGGGACGGAAGGACTAAGGCGCCCAGAATCTAAACCTGAAACACTGCCAGGACCTGCTCCCCCTCGCCCCCTCCCTCCCCTCCCCTCCACCCAGCCCTACCCCCACCCCTCTGCCCCCCCGCAGGAAGCCCCAGGGGCCCAGTTTCCTTCCCAGGAGTGTCAGCTCGGGCAGAGTCAGCTGAGCCCAGGCCCAGGAGCACGGGGGACACGTACCCTGTACCCCGCAGAGCTGAAAAGGACCTATTCATAGAGACAAGTTTTACGGTATCGGGTTCGAGAGACAAGTGCCTGGGTTCACACCCAGACTAGGCCTCCTCACAGCTGGGGGACCTGGGGCAAGTCTCTGAACCTCTCTGTGCCTCAGCTCCCTTCCTCGAAACACGGGGATAGCAGTAGAACGCCTGAGGGTGGTTGTGAAGAGGAAATGAGCTGATACAAGTGGGTGCTGAGGGCAGAGCCTGGCTTTGGGTAAGAGCTCAGTAAAGTTAGTTACTCTTGTTGCCACGGATCGTTTTTCTTTTCTGCGAGTCGGTGTCCTGCTGCAAGGCCCTTCGGCGGCCTGCTCAGAGCCCCCTGCTGAGGGAGGAGCCTGAGGGAGTAGCAGAGCCACCTGGACGTGTACCTGCCCCTTCACGACGCAGTCCGGCGCCACAGCCGGCCATTTAGAACTATACTGGTTCCCCTTTTGGCTCGGTAAGGGAGCGTTCGTAAATCAAAATACTTAGAAAACAAGAACAAAGCCAGAAAAACACCCCGACCGCCCTCTAATGAACTCCAGGCTGATCCCTCACACCTGTCAGCACGGCTGCCATCAGTAAGTCAGCACGCACGTGTTGGCAAGGATGCGGAGAAAAGGGAGCCCTCGTGGCACAGCTGGTGGGGTTGCAAGTTGGTGATGAAAATCAGTATGGAGGTTCCTCAAAAAGATTAAAACTAGAACTTCCCGAGGACCAGCAATTCCACTCCCAGAAGAAATCTAAAACGCTAATTTGAAAAGACAGATGCACCCTTCCACGGACTGCAGGCGTATTTACGACAGCCAAGATGTGGAAACAGCCCGCGTGCCCATCCATCGGCCAGTGGATAAAAACGTGGTGGTACATAAACACAACGGAATATTACTCGGCCACAAACGATGAGTGAAGTTCTAGTCTTTTGTGACAACATGCATGCAGCAAGATGCTGTGTTGCTAAGTGAAATAAGGCAGACAGAAAAAGGCAAAAACCAGGTGATGTCACTTACGAGTCTATGTGAAATCTAAAAAACCGCCGCAAGCAAGCAAGCAAGCAAACAAAACAGAGACAAACTCACAGACACAGAGCACAAACGGATGGTTGCCACATGGGAAGGCGGCGGAGGAGGGTGGGTGAAATAGGTTGAACGGATTGAGAAGTACAAGTCTGCAGTTCTAAGAACAGGCGCAGGCTGTAAATGACAGCGTAGGGGATGCAGTCAAGGATATTTTAATGCCCGTGCATGGCGCCAGGTGGGTACCAGACCTACCAGGGTGATCAGTTGACAAGGCATATAAATGCCTACCCACTATGTTGTATGCCTCCCACTAATATAATTGTATGTCAAATGCAATTTTAAAAGCAAATTAAAAGGAAAAAAAAAGAACACCTCTAGGCAGAATCAGAATGGATCTTAACGCTTTTAAGGATTTTCTGACTCTCCTATGCACCATATCCTGTACAAAACCCACGGAAACATCGGTATTCACAAGGAGAGGCGCTTGTTAAGAGGAGAATTCTTCCATCTACAAGGGAATGTCGTAGTGGGGATAACGGCTCCCTCACTGATCATGTTTTGCCATGTGAGTGGCCCATCTGTATGACACCTGTTCCCCCCTCCATCCGCTCTGCAGGTGAGGTGGACAGGAACACCTGCCCTCAGGGATACGTCTAGGAACGAGCCCAAAGGGGTAGCCCTGGCCCAGCGTGCACTCCCCCCTCCTCCCCCAGCTTTCTCTGGGAGAGCCCTACTGTGCTTCTGCTGCCAGGCTGCGGGCCTGCTCCAGCCCCTGCAGCTCAGGAAGCCGCCCTGCCGCCTGCTCGGGGACCAGGAAAATCTCCCAGCAGCTTCTGGCTTGCTAGTTAGTCATCTACCTCCCGTTTCGGCTCCCTCTCCCAGCTGCCCCGGAGAGCGATCCCGCCACCTTCCCACCCGGCTCCCCGGAGGCAGCCCCATCCAATTTGAAACCCAAAAGGAAGTCCCTGGGGCCGTGGCAGACACCCCGGGGCCAGTGCTGGGCAGAGGCCAGGAGGAGTAACGGGGTGAGGGAGCCGAGGGGACCTGGCACAGCCACAGGGCCGCCTTACCCCGCTAGGGGTGGGACCCCTGCCGCGGCCCTACAAGCCCTGGAGGGAGGTCTCACTGTGAAAGGGCTCTGCCTCCAGGGGCCTCTCCCCCCAGTGCTGGCCCCCGGCCCCCAGGAGCAGGAACACACGGGACCCTCGAGCCTGTGCCACCGGGGACCCGCGACAGCTGATCTGAACTGGTGGCGTGCGCAGAGCTCGCTGCCCCGGGGGAGCGGCTCGGTGGAGCCTCAGCCGGCGCTGGCACCTCGCATTCTCCTTCCACCTCACTCCCAATCCCCCCACCCCGGGGGCAGAGGCTGAGGACAGACCCTCCCTGCAAACTCCATCACCCCTCTCCCGCCGGGGTGGGGGTGGGGGAGGGCTGAGAGCTGGTTTACCCCCTCCAGGGCCAGTGGCGGCCAATAAACAGCCCAGTCTCCCGGGAGCGTCTTCCGGGCGCGGGCGCGGGTGGAGGCCTGGGGGGCGCGCAGCGGGGACACGCCGCCGGTGGGCAGGGGTGGACAGGACAGGGGTGGACAGGGGTGTGCAGTGCAGGGGTGGCGGGGCCCCCCACTCACGTCCTCTTGAAGACGCCCCCGAGGACGCTGCCCAGCAGGAGGCAGAGCTGCTGCGAGAAGAAGACCCAGGAGATCTGGGCGAGCGAGCTGTGCGTCTGGCAGCGCAGGTCCAGCAGCGTGGGCCCCAGGAAGGCGATGCACAGGCCGAAGCTGAAGAAGACGCTCCAGTAGGTGAGCGTGGGCTGCAGGTGGCGGCGGAGCAGCCCCGACCAGCGGCCGTCGCAGCCCATGGCCCCGGCCCGCGGCGGCGGCTGCTGCCCGGAGCGCCGAGTGCCGCCCGCCCGCGGCCCGGAGGCCGGCGCCGGGGGAGGGGCCGCGGCCGCCGGGAGGGGAGGGGACGCCCCTGGGCCGGGGCCGGGGCCGGGGCGGGGGCGGGTCTGCGGCCGCGGGCTCCCTCCGCGTCCGGGGCGGCCTCCGGTCCTCCCCGCACCCACGGCCGCGCTCCCGCCCCCGCGTCGGAAGGCCAACCGGGAGCCGCTCTCCGCCCCGCCCTCCGCCCACCCGGCTCCGGGCCCGCCGTCCGGCCCACGCAGCACCCCCCCCCCGGGCCGGAGGGGCCCCGGGCGCCCATTCCAGAGCCGGGCACACTGAGGCCGAGGCCGGGAGCGCCTTCCCCGGGCGCCTCCCTCCCCAACTGGGGGCTTCCCCGGCGGGATTCAGAGCCTGCCAGCGCCTCCCATCCTCCGAGCAGGAGGCATGGTCTCCTGCGTGTGTGTGGGCTCATGGTTTTCAGGAGGACCCTTGAGACAGAAAGCCCTGGAAGCTATCTGTCCATCCTGGCCCTCAGCTCGGCGGAAGGGCCTGTAGCCCACCCTCGCCTGCAGCGAGCCCCTTGCGCCTTGGACAGGTGCAGGGGGAGGGGAAGAGGTGGGTGCTGGTCCAGCCTTTCTCCTTGCTATTTGGGGGCGCAGAGGGGACAGAAAGGGGAGGGTGGTGGCCTGGGGAATCCCGGGAGAAATCTGGAAATAACCCGCTAGGAGAGAAGAGAGTTCTGGGGGGGAGATTCGTGTTTTACTGGGGAACGCCGGAAGGAGCTGGGATGGGAGGATGTCAGCCCCCAGGCTGGGAGTCCTGGGGGGGGGGGGCTGTCTCGCGCACAGGGTGGGGGTCCCTCACCCCAGGCGGTCGCAGGGGGTGCTGGGGTGGGCCTGCCCCTGAGCCCGGACACCGGGCCTGCATTGTTCCCGGGAGGCAGAGCGGTAAGGCCCTGCGCCGCCACCCTGCCCGGTGTCCTGGTGGTGGTGGAGGCATTATTCATGCCCACTCACTCAGGGCGAGGGGAGGGGGTGGAGGGGAACCGGGGCTGAAAGGACTGAGGAGGTTGTGGTGCCCTGTGGCAACTTGGAATGAAATAGAGACAGCCTACTTCTCTCGCAGGTGCCGGCCCCATGTCCCAGTGCCCCTCGCACAGGGGTGGGCAAACTTTTTGACTCGAGGGCCACCATGGGTTCTTACACTGGACCGGAGGGCCGGGACAAAAGCAACCTGACCATGCTGGCACTCTCCTCTTGGGCTGCTGGTGAAGGAGCGGAGGGGAGAGCAAGAGAACCCTCCGCTCTTTCGGCTCCGCGGGCCGGATAGAACAGCCGAACGGGCCGGATCCGGCCCACGGGCCGTAGTTTGCCCACGGCTGCTCCACCCCACACCCCCCATACCCCGACCATGAGAGCACCAGGCAGGGGATCCTGAGGTCTCTGGCTCAGTTGGCTCTTAGGTGATGGATACTTATGCAGCCCCGATAATGGTGGGCCTCCCAATACTTGTGCTTAAACACATCTCCTCTTGCCCCAACCGGTTTGGCTCAATGGATAGAGCGTCAGCCTGAGGACTCAAGGGTCCCAGGTTCAATTCTGGTCAAGGGCATGTACCTTGGTTGCGGGCACATACCCAGTGGGGAGTGTGCAGGAGGCAGCTGATTGATGTTTCCTTCTCATCGATATTTCTAGCTCTCTATCTCTCTTCCTTTCTCTCTTAAAAAAAAAGGCAATAAAATATATTTTAAAAATAATAAAAATAAATAAAAATGTCTCCTCTGGAAAAACGAATAATTCATAACCACAGCGTTTGGTTGCGTCTTCTGAGCTACCATCACAGAATTCCGGGCACACAGAATTCCGGGATCAGCAGCTTGGAGTTGGAGGGAGCCATCTCCAGGGAAGTCCCGCCGCCCCTCCTTTCTCCCCCTCCCCCATCAGCAGTGATAAAGGTTTGTCAGCCCTACTCCAGACGGGCACCTTGTACTAATGGGAACCTTACTTATCCTCTTCTGGGGGTGGGCACTGTGGTAGGAAGGGTTTCAGGCTTAACTGAAAGGCGCCTCGCTGTGGCTCCCCACTGCCACCTACAGGGCGTCCAGTGGCTCTTGCCCGGTGGGTCCTTCTCACAAGTAATGGCCTCGCCCAGCCCTGGGCTTCTGCAGCCCCAACTCCTGAAACCCTTCCATAATTTCCTGCGGCTGTCCACCGGTTCAGCTCCTCCGGCCACGGCGGCAGCGGCCACCTGGCGGTGTCTGGGCCGCTGGAAACATCCTGTGACGTGATCTGGGTGGTGGTTTCGCCCAGGTAAGCGTATTGCATTGTCCGCTGGGCTGTACGGTGCCCTTTCCTGTATGTGAGTTACATTTCAATAAAATGGTAAGCAGACCATGGTGCGTGTAGTACCCAGCCCCACTGCAGTCAAAGGCCCCTCTTTTACCTTTCCTTTCCTTTCTTCTTCTTTTCTTTTGTGGATGGCCCTTGAGTTGAGGCAAGCCATAAGGAAGTCAGGTCAGCAATGAGATACATTCTATACTAGGGATGCTTTGAGTTCCTGGAGAAGGTCCCATGTTCCTGGGAAGGCTTCATGGAGGAGGTGATTGCTGAACTGGATCGGAAGGGTAAGTACGTAAAAAGTCTTGCTGCTTCTCTTTCCTTCTCTTTCCCTGTGTGTCACTATTTTCCAGCATCATCACATGGCCCGCCTCCTCCAGGACCTTTTCCCAGAAAAATTCTACCCAGACCCCAAATTCCAAGGAGCTCCAGACTTACTTCTTGCCCCCCTACTGTCTTCACAGTGTCAGCTACCATACAGGGTGGGGCAGAAGCAGGCCATATGGAAAATAATGCAATCTATATATATAAAAGGCTAAGCAACCGGCCAACCGGACAACCAGCCGGTTGCTATGACACACACTGATCACCAGGGGGCAGATGCCCAATGCAGGAGCTGCTGAGCGACAGCAACTTTGCAGAGTGCCCTCTCACACTCCGGGACCTCTCAGGGGGTGTCGGGCTGTCGGTTTCGGCCCAATCCCCAAAGGCCAGGCTGAGGGACCCCACCTGCTGGAGGGACTCCACTCACTACACAGATACCTTTCAAGCCCCGTGCCACCCCGGGTATGGCTGGCTGGGAGGGACCGTGGGAGGTTGGCTCCAGGGCGTGTCCGGCCCATCTCGCCCAGTCCCAACCCACCATCCACCTCCTAATTAATTAGCTTTCAATGTGCATGAATCCATGCACTGGGCTTCTAGTGATTCATAAATAAGAATACAAGAGTAAACTGTTTCACGTGCTCACAAGTGTAAACCTACTACTTTGCTTCACCCAGGATTCCACCAGCTGTTAGCCCCCTCTTCCTGCCACCCCGCCTCCCCCGAGGCCAGTTACACTGTGAGTACTTAAGAGCTGGGACCGTATTTACCTGTGTTTATAACACTTCCCGCCCCTGCCCAGGTGCCTCACAAAATACCCGCACATAGAGCGCTGGATAAACAGCGGGGGACGTGAACTGTTTGCACGGCACCTTTGCAATTGTTCTTGTGCTTTATTGACATAGTTTATTCACCAATGAAAGCACGCCTCCCAAGGGCAGAGGCTGCCCTGTATTTCCCTCGTGCTTTGTTTCCAAATCTCTAGCCCAGTGGTCAGCAAACCGCGGCTCGAGAGCCATCATGCGGCTCTTGGGCCCCTTGAGTGTGGCTCTTCCACAAAATACCACGGCCTGGGCGAGTCTCTTTTGAAGAAGCGGCGTTGGAAGAATAAGTTTAAAAAATGTTGCTCTCTTGCCGAAACCGGTTTGGCTCAGTGGTAGAGCATCGGTCTGCGGACTGAAAGGTCCTGGGTTTGATTCCGGTCAAAGGCATGTACATTGGTTGCGGGCACATCCCCGGTAGGGGGTGTGCAGGAGGCAGCTGGTCGATGTTTCTCTCTCATTGACATTTCTAGCTATTTCTCTCTTTTACTCTCTGTAAAAAAAAAGGGGGGGGGCAATAAAATATATTTTTAAAATAGTAATAAAAACAAGTAAAAACGTCTCCTCTGGAAAAACAAATAATTCATAACCACAGCGTTTGGTTGAGTCTCCTGAGCTACCGTCCCAGAATTCCGGGATCAGCAGCTTGGAGTCGGAGGGAGCCATCTCCAGGGAAGTCCCGCGCCCCCCCCCCCCTTCTCTCCCTCCCCCCATCAGCAGTGAAAAGGTTTGTCAGCCCTACTCCAGACGGGCACCTTGTACTAATGGGAACCTTAATTATCCTTTTCTGGGGGTGGGCACTGTGGTAGGAAGGGTTTCAGGCTTAACTGAAAGGCGCCTCGCTGTGGCTCCCCACTGCCACCTACAGGGCGTCGAGTGGCTCTTGCCCGGTGGGTCCTCCTCACAAGTAATGGCCTCGCCCAGCACTGGGCTTCTGCAGCCCCAACTCCTGAAACCCTTCCATAATTTCCTGCGGCTGTCCACCGGCTCAGCTCCTCCGGCCACGGCGTCAGCGGCCACCTGGCGGTGTCTGGGCCGCTGGAAACATCCTGTGACGTGATCTGGGTGGTGGTTTCGCCCAGGTAAGCGTATTGCATTGTCCGCTGGGCTGTGCCCTTTCCTGTATGCGAATTACATTTCAATAAAATGGTAAGCAGACCATGGTGCGTGCAGTCCCCAGCCCCACTGCAGTCAAAGGCCTCCCTTTTTCCTTTCCTTTCCTTTCTTCTTCTTTTCTTTTGTGGGCGGCCCTTGAGTCGAGACAAGCCATAAGGAAGCCAGGTCAGCAATGAGATACATTCTATACTAGGGGTGCTTTGAGTTCCTGGAGAAGGTCCCATGTTGCCTGGGAAGGCTTCGTGGAGGAGGTGATTGCTGACCTGGATCGGAAGGATAAGTACGTAAAAAGTCTTGCTGCTTCTCTTTCCCTGTGTGTCACTGTTTTCCAGCATCATCACATGGCCCGCCTCCTCCAGGACCTTTTTCCAGAAAAATTCTACCCAGACCCCAAATTCCAAGGAGCTCCAGACTTGCTTCTTGCCCCCCTACTGTCTTCACAGTGTCAGCTACCATACAGGGTGGGGCAGAAATGATTCATATGGAAAATAATGCAATCTATATATATAAAAGGCCGACTGAACAATCAGCCGGTAGCTATGACACACACTGATCACCAGGGGGCAGATGCTCAATGCAGGAGCTGCCGAATGACAGCAACTTTGCAGAATGCCCTCGCACTTCGGGACCTCTCAGGGGATGTCGGGTTGCCGGTTTTGGCCCAATCCCCGAAGGCCAAGCTGAGGGACCCCACCTGCTGGAGGGACCCCACTCACTACACAGATACCCTTCAAGCCCCACGCCACCCCAGATATGGCTGGCTGGGAGGGACAGTGGGAGGTTGGCTCCAGGGCGTGTCCCGCCCATCTCGCCCAATCCCACCCCGCCCTCCACCTCCCAATTAATTAGCTTTCAATGTGCACGAATCCGTGCACTGGGCCTCTGGTGATTCATAAATAAGAATACAAGAGTAAACTGTTTCACGTGCTCACAAGTGTAAACCTACTTTGTTTCACCCAGGATTCCACCAGCTGTTAGCCCCCTCTCCCTGCCACCCTGCCTCCCCCGAGGCCAGTTACACTGTGAGTACTTAAGAGCTGGGACCGTATTTACCTGTGTTTATAACACTTCCCGCCCCTGCCCAGGTGCCTCACAAAATACCCGCACATAGAGCGCTGGATAAACAGCGGGGGACGTGAACTGTTTGCACGGCACCTTTGCAATTGTTCTTGTGCTTTATTGACATTTTATTCACCAATGAAAGCACGCCTCCCAAGGGCAGAGGCTGCCCTGTATTTCCCTCGTGCTTTGTTTCCAAATCTCTAGCCCAGTGGTCAGCAAACCGCAGCTCGAGAGCCACCATGCGGCTCTTGGGCCCCCTGAGTGTGGCTCTTCCACAAAATATCACGGCCTGGGTGAGTCTATTTTGAAGAAGCGGCGTTGGAAGAATAAGTTTAGCCGAAACCGGTTTGGCTCAGTGATAGAGCATTGGTCTGCGGACTGAAAGGTCCCGGGTTCGATTCCAGTCAAGGGCATGTACCTTGGTTGCGGACACATTCCCGATAGGGGGTGTGCAAGAGGCGGCTGGTCAATGTTTCGCTCTCATTGACGTTTCTAGCTCTCTATCTCTCTTCCTTCTTCTCTGTAAAAATATCAATAAAATATACATATTTTTAAAAAAGAATAAGTTTAAAAAATTTGGCTCTCAAAAGAAATTTCAATCGTTGTATAGCTGACTAATGAGTTTGGCTCTGTTGACTAATGAGTTTGCCAACCACTGCTCTAGCCCATTAGCTGGGCACCTGTGGTTACTATTCAATTTTTCCATATATTTTTTTTCCCGTTAAAAAAAATCTATGGAAAAAATATCCTCGAGTGAGGATAAAAAACATTTTTTAAAGTCACATCCTTGCACAGTCCCTTGGTCATACTGAGCCCCCTCCTTGTAAATTGGAAGGGATCGATCCCTGCCCCTCAAGCTCCGGAGAGCGGATTGAGACCCCAACTACGGAGAGACGAATGGGGTGGCGGAAAGGAGCTGTAGGAGTAAATGGTCCTCAACTCTTGCTCAACTGAAATCGATTCCTTTGCCTCAAAGGGCACCTCTTCTGGGAAGCTTTCTCCCACCTTCCCAGGGTCCTCCGGGGGGCGCCAGCCCGAACCATTGCTGGTGATGCTTCCGGCTGCCCCTCCAGGGCCAGGCCAGGCCAGGGTGTGGGGGTGACTGCTGGGGCAGGGGCGTTTGCCCTGTAGAGAGGCGCTGTCACTTACACCTGGAAGCTGCAGAAGCAATAAAGCAGCCTCACATCTTGGGCCGTGGACAGGTGATCTACATCCTGGAAACACTCGAGGAGAAAGCAAACAAGATAATGGAAGGCAGAGCGAAATAAGAGCCGGATAGCCTCACCACGATCCTTTTACATGCAACGCAGCTGCCCAAATGCCTTCGTGGGGAAACCCCTCGTGTCCATGTTATCCTCTCACTGATGCTGTTGACATGGAAAACCTTAAATATAAAAAAAGAATGTGGGCTCCTCTAACTGACCAGGGGCCTGCCCTCGGTCCCCAGGACGCTCGAGTCGCTGCTTGCCAGACAGACTCCCAGGAGGCCAGGCAGGAGCAGTTAGAGCGAGGTCTCTAGTTCAAGGTCACCAAGCACATTCTGCAGGTCCCCTGGCCATTCTGGGGCTCCAGGCCGCCCCTCCTCCACCTCCAGATTTTGGTCTTCTCGGCTCCCACGCCTCTGCCTTGCTGCCCAGGGTGTGGAGAGTGGGTTGGCATGCTGTCTCTAAGGCTGGCACGGGGCAGGTGGCAGACAGCTTGGTGCCAGGGACTGCACCCGGATGAAGCAGCCACCCTACCCCACGTGAAGGCAAACAGCAGAGCTGGGCGTGTGCACAAAGGGCCTCCTTTTCAAATATCCGGATGAACCACGTTTCCAGCCGGCCTGCGGAGTGAGGGGGTGGTCACCCGGGTGGCAAGGAAGAGAGGAGAGGCAGGGGCAGGGCAGGCGAGATGCACCGAAGCATCTTGCAGTTAGCTCGGTGGCCACACATACATATCCGGAGGGAATGTTGCGTAATGCCTGGCATTCAGTTGGTGCCGGATAAGTGTTAGTACTGAAGCCAGGCTAACTTTGAGAGTCGGAAAACCTCTCTGAAATGACCTAGTACCGTCTCCCACTGAGAAACAGAATTCCATTTATCATACAGGCAGCCGCTCAGCCTTACTGGAGTCAGAGAGACCTGGGAGGCCCGTGAAAAACTGAGGCGCGGCTCCCCCCGCCCCCAAAATGGGGACAATAATTGAGAAAAATGTAGACAGAGTGTGTAACACGGGGGCTGACACGCCAGGTTCTCCATAAAGAATTCTTCTCGCCGAAACTGGTTTGGCTCAGTTGGATAGAGCGTCGGCCTGCGGACTGAAGGGTCCTGGGTTTGATTCCGGTCAAGGGCATGTACATTGGTTGCGGGCACATCCCCGGTAGGGGGCGTGCAGGAGGCAGCTGGTCAATGTTTCTCTCTCGTCGACGTTTCTAGCTCTCTATCTCTCTCTTCCTCTCTGTAAAATACCTTTCCCCCTCCTCCTCCCCTTTTATCTGCCTTCTCCCCATTTTCTCCTGCTCTCCTCCTCCTCATCCTTTCCTCCTCCTCCCCCTTCCTCCTCCTTCTCCCCCTTTCCTCTTGCCCGCACCCCCTCCTCCACAGCAGCACAAACTGCTTCGCTGGGCTGGTGTGTACACCGCCCATAGGACAGTGAAAGCAGAAAGTGGTGCTGGACCAGAGGCATCAGCCTGTCCCGGGAACCAGTTAGAAATTCAGATTCCCAGTCTGCCCCCTACCAGCTGAGTCCGGGGGTGTGGACTCCAGGGTGCGGCTCGGGTTCTGCTCTCATAAACCCTTCAGGAGCCCCAGTGCCGCTGGGGTTTGAGAACCACTGCTCCAGAGCCACAAAGGGTACCATCTAGCTCCCGTTCTACGGAGAGCCAGCCGTTAGCTATCTGAACACAGCCTTCATGTTCCTCCTCCGTTTCACTCCCGCCAGCACCCTCTCCGCCTCCGTCAGCCACGCCTCGTTTACCGTGGATTCCAGGCCCCTTGCCGTCTTTCTCTCACTGTCGGGTCGTGCTTCCATCGTCGGTGACCCTCTTAAAAAGGGGGCTCCACCTGGCCAGTTTGGCTCCGGTGTTGGCCTGCGGGCTGAAGGGTCTCAGGTTCAGCTCCGGGTTAAGGGCACATACCTCAGTGGCAGGCTCGATCCCCGGCCCCAGTCAAAGCACGTGAGCTATCCTCCCTTCTGCTGGGCGCGCCCCATCCACCCAGGGCTTCCCAGGAGCCCGCCTTGTGTGCCGGCTACCTCCTCACGCACTACCCTTCCTGTGGTCCCCAGCCGGGGTGTCTGTGACACTGATCAACCTTCCGCTCCGAGAGGATGGAGGTTGGGCCGCTCATTCATCCTTTTATCTCAAGGGCCCGGCACGGCACCTGCCTAGCACACAGCAGGCACTCAGAGAACAGTACCTTCCCACGCGTGTGTTTAAGTACTCTAACCTTGAACTTAGGAAAACCTCTGAAGCAAGAAATAATATTCTTCGAGGAATGCACCATTTATCCGTCTCACCAGTGGTTCTCGGACTTGGCTGCGTATTCGCATCATCTCGAGGTTCAGAGAAGACTCTCTGGCGGATGGAATCCTGCCCGGGTGTTTCGCAAAAGCTCCCCAGGGCTCTCTAATGTGCGGCTAAGGCTGGGAGCCGCTGCTGCCGAGAACCCACCTTTCACCGTCGGAGACGTACCAGTGCTTACCTGACCTGCGCCGTGCGGGCCCCTCATCACGTGCCTTTAAAAAATTTTTATTAGTTTTTTTTTTTTTTTTACAGAGAGGAAGGGAAGAGGGATAGAGAGCTAGAAGCGTCAACGAGAGAGAAACATCAACCAGCTGCCTCCTGCACAATCCCCACTGGGGAAGGGCCCACAACCAAGGTACATGCCCTTGACCGGAATCGAACCTGGGACCTTTCAATCTGTAGGCTGACGCTCTATCCACTGAGCCAAACCGGTTTCAGCAATCATTAATGTGCCTTTACTGACTTACGTGTGGGCTTCAGCCTTGCTTGCGTGGGCCTAGGATGTGTTACAGTGGAGATATTAAGGACACAGGGTCCCTTCACGAAGACACACAGGACAGCGTTCGATTGGGCATCAGCATCAGGAAAAGCTGTGATTCCCCTGAGCGACCAGTTTATGTTGGCCCTAAGGATGCTGGGAATCCCGTACTGACACCGTTTCCCAAAGCTCACGGCCGAAGTCACGGTCCACCTCTATGGCCGGGGCAGAGTTGTGTGTTGTGTACAGACTTGGTCTTTATTTTCTGTCCTTTCCTCCCCGCCCTCTTTTCTTTGTTCCCTTTACAATCATGCTATTTCATTGGGATATAATTCATGCCTCATAAAATCCAGTGGTATTTAGTTGAGTTGCTGGGTTTTGTGACCATCACACTGCCTGATGCCAGAACATTTCCTTCCCCCCAAGAAGAGACTCTGTACCCAATTGGCAGTCACTCTCTTCCGCCTTTGGTAGCCAATGGTCCACTTCCTGTGTCTGTGGTCATTTCATATGCATGGGAGCATGTAGTATGTGGCCATACATGTTGTAGCAGGTATCAGTACTTCCTTCCCTTTAATGGCCGGATAATACCCCAGTGTATCGATGAACCGCCTTTCGTTTATCCCTTCATCCCTGGGTGGGCTTTGGGGTTTCCTCTTCTTGGCTATCGTGAGTAACACTGCTATGAACACTCGTGCACAAGTTTGTACGTGGATGTGTTTCCACGCCCTTGGGGACTGTACCTCAGTGGGCGGATTTCTTGGGTCATACAGGAACTCCATTTACCTTTTTGATCATCTTTTCTTACTAAAATTTCTTCTCATTTTACTGTATTGCATGTATCCCTGTAAGCCACTGAAAATCCTCCTTTTTGGAGTGAGGCGAAGTATAAATAAATAAATGGGTAAGCCACAAAGCACTCCCAAGCCATCTGTTTAATAATCTGCACTAGGACGTTGCCAGGATTCTATATTGAGCTGCTTGGTCTATAGTTTCCAGAAATACCTTCTGTCTCTTTGTGAAAATCAGGACGTCTTCTCGTCTCCCGTGTCCTCCTCCTTTATCCGGGTTGTTTTTTCAGTCCTAACCTGCAGGGTGTTCCATGACTCCGGTGTCTAACTCACCGGGATCCGGCCCCTGGCACGCATGGGCAGTCACATAAGCTCTCACCATCTACCTTCCCCTCTACGGGGCCATGTCCTTAAGATTTTCTATCCGAGGAACGCGTGCGCATGGCTAAAAATAAAATAGAACAGAAGCTCCTCCAGCGAATTGTCCTGCGTCTCCGCTCCCTCCTCCAGTCCTGCTCCCGGAGGCAGAGCCCTTGAGCATCTCATTCTGGGAGGGACTTCCATCCCTCTAAACAACATGCCGTGTTGCTGTTTCTGGATTTCTCCATGTTAAACATCCCTCATTGATCTATAACTATGACAGATGAGGACTGAACTCACACACGTCACCCAAACAACTCTCCCCCGTTCTACTCCCAACATGGTTAAATAGCTGTTTCCATTTAGCTTCCTCTAAATAAAAAAAATCTGATGACTACCCTGTTGCTTTAAGGAACGCATGTGTATCTTTATTTCTCATCCCACAAGCCATTGGCAATATCCACCGAAATTATAACCGCATCTGCCCTTTGCCCTTCCAGGAGGTGACTCTGCTCATTGAGTTGCACTTGTGCAAAATGGCGCATGCCCAAACTTATTTATTACAGCAACTTTTATAAAAGCAAAAGAGGGCAGACAACCCAACTATTAATAGAGACTTGCTAAATAACTGACAAGACATCCATGTAATGAAATACTATGCAGCCATAAAAGTGAGAAAACTCTTTATTTTATTTATATATTTTTAATTGATTTTTTACAGAGAGGAAGGAAGAGGAGAGAGAGAGCTAGAAACATCAATGAGAGAGAGACATCGATCAGCTGCTTCCTGCACACCCCACACCAGGGATGTGCCCGCAACCAATGTACATGCCCTTGGCCGGAATCCAACCTGGGACCTTTCAGTCCGCAGGCCGATGCTCTATCCACTGAGCCAAACCGGTTTTGGCGAAAGTGAGAAAACTCTTTATATATTGATAGGAAATGGCTCCTAAGATCTATTAAGTAAAAAACTAAAGGAGGCAGGACACGTGGCTAACACGTGCGTGGCACCTGTACAAATGAGGAGAAAATAATGTGTTTATCTTCTTGGCTATTCATAAAATTCTCAGAATGTTGCAGCAATATCAAGGAGGCAAACCAGGAGGTGGGAGGTATTTCCACTATATGCACTCCTGAGCCTTTCGAATTACAGAGTGCACGAATGTGTTGTCTACTAAAAGTAAGTAAATAAGCCCTGGCCAGTTTGGCTTAGTGGATAGAGTGTCCCAGGTTTGATTCCGGTCAAGGGTATGTGCCTCGGTTGTGGGCACATCCCCAATAGAAGGTGTGCAGGAGGCAGCTGATTGATGTTTCTCTCTCATTGATATTTCTAACTCTCTAGCTCTCCCGCTTCCTCTCTGTAAAAAAAAAAAATCAATAAAATATATTTTAAAAAATAAATAAAATTTCAAACTCTCCCTTTGTACCATCTCAGTGTTGTTTTTTAAGAAAGCACATATATTGTGCTAAGTTATTACTTCAGGGTTGGGCAAAAGTAGGTTCACAGTTGAAATAGAAATAAGTAATACAATAATTAATAAATAATGACACAAGAATAAACTGTTCCATGTACTACTCACACCTGCAAAGCTACTTTTTGTCCAGCCCTCCTGCACACCTCTGTAGATTCTCTGAATTCATATGCTCTAATATAACATAACCTTTGGATATTGGAGATGCATTTGGCTATGCCTATATATTCCATGTTGCATTTATCCTACATACATACTCTTTTTAAAGGTCTCTTTATCCAAAAGGGTCTGAAAGGGAAACAGCAAAAATGTTAACAGTGGTTATTTCTGGGTAGTTGGCATATGAGTGGTTTTAAGTTTCTTTTTTATCCTTTCTCTGTGTTCTCCCCCGAGTGGTTAGGATAAGGACGTGCTGCTTCTGGTAATCAGGAAGAAAGCATATACGCTACCTCCTCTCGCCATCCCCCCGGAAAAGCTCAGGCCCGTCCATGTGCCGGGCAAGGCCCCCGTCGGCATGTCCATCCTCTCCCATCACCCCCCGCGGCCCCCCACGGGAGGGCCTGTGACCCCTGAGCAGGCCTCCTGCTGGCTGCTCTCCACTGGCCTGCAGAAATGTGACCCGGCCTTCACTGCCCGGCTCAGGTGTCCCTCCCAGATAGAATCGGTGGCTCCCTCCTTCGGCCCAGGTGACACCTGTCTCCTCTGGGCGGGATGCCTCATACGGGTGGCCCTTGTCTCTGGAGTCGCTGAGTTCTCGGGGTGGCCCAGACCCTGACCCTGGTCCCAGGCTGGGACCGTGTGGCCCAGCGGCCTCCTGCTGCTTCCCCCCCACCCCCACCCCACCCCCAAACGGAGGTGCTAACCCAGCGGCTGCTGGTGGCGCGCCTCACGTCACTCGGTGTCCCCTTTCTGTTTGCTGGGGCGCCCGGGGTGTGATCTTGGTGTTCTGCCTGCCCTGGCTGCGGGCCTGCTTCCTCCTGGCGGGCTCTCCCTGGCGGCATCTTCAGGTGCTGCATCTTCAGAACCAGGGCCTGCCTGGACCAAACCCCGAGGTCCAGCTTGAGCGGAGAGGGCCCTCCCAGGATGGCTGCTCTGCCGGAGGGAGCAGAGGGGGAGAAGGGGTCCTTCCCTCATGTCTGTGGGAGCAAGTGGGGCTGGGAGATGAGGTGACATGCTCCCCAGAGACTCTCACGGCCCCCCTGGCCCCCAACGCCCCTTCCAGAGGAGAGGGAAAGTAGCCGGAAGGGGAGGAGATGGGGCAGGGGGAGGGACTATCGCAGACTCCACCACCCGCCTCCCTCCCCAGGGGGACTGGGTCTGTGCCTTCTGGCAGGTTCCTGCAGGAGGCAGAGCTCCCCCCAGAACCCCCACTCCTTCCCAGTTTCTCGGGGCAGAGACCTAGGGGCTCCCAGCTACCCGCCCACCCTCCTCTCCCCAAGCCATAGAGGGAGGCAAAGGCAGAGAGGAGCAGGCGTCACATTCCTTTCCTGTCCATCTGGGCCCTGGCTTAGGAGGTACTCACAGCCACCCCCAATCCCCCCAAAAAAATAAACAAATCCGGCTGCTGAGGCACTCATCCTCATCCTTATTCTCCAGGAGATTTACCCGGAGGATAATCCCCGGCCACAGAATTCCCCTGACAGCACCGGCCGGCGAGGGCAGCCAGAGCTCACCCTGGACCTGGTGGGCGCACGGCCCTGGACGGACCCGGCAGACCTGTGGAGTCCAGACTATAATAAAAACCTCTCCCCAAGTCCAAAGTCCTTCCCCCAAAAAGCAGCCTGGCTGTTTCCCGAGCAGCTAACATGTGCCAGGCAGTTCCAAGCGCTTTCCCCGTGCCAGGGACGTGGCCTCGGGCATCACGCCTTTGCTGTCCACGGAGTCCGCGTTCTGAGCCTGCGCGACGGGTGGTGCCAACTGCAGGAGGATGCCTGAGAAACCCCGCTGGGCAGCGTGGGCTCCGGGGGGCCACAGGCCTGCCTTCCGACCCCCGGTCGGCCCCGAAACGGGCCGTGTGGTCTGGAGGCTCTGTCTCTTCACCTGGGAAGAACGAGCCCCGGGATGCTGGGGCTGCTGTGAGGATGAAGTGGAATCACATGGCACCCAGGAAGCCCTCTGTGGGCACCCCGGGCGCAGGGTGCCGAGAGGGAGGCACAGTTTGTGCCTCCGCTGGCAAACAGTGGGCTGCTTTAAAATAATTCTGACATGCCCAAACCGGTTTGGCTCAGTGGATAGAGCATCGGCCTGCAGACTGAAAGGTCCCAGGTTCAATTCCGGTCAAGGGCACGTACCTTGGTTGCGGGCACATCCCCAGTGGGGGGTGTGCAGGAGGCAGCTGGTCGATGTTTCTCTCTCATCGGCGTTTCTAACTCTCTATCCCTCTCAATTCCTCTCTGTGTAAAATCAATAAAATATATATTAAAAAATAAAATAAAATAATTCTGACCTGCCTTCCTCCGGGGAGAATGCAAGCAAGGAAGCTTTTCAAGACCAGACCCCGTCCCATCCTCGGGGGTGAGCCATCTGGAGTTGGGGTTAGATGTCAAGCTGGGGTTCGGTGTTATAAACGAAACACCATTCCATTTGGGCTCAATGCCCCCAACCCAAACCCTGCGCCCACCAGCCCTCTCCCTCTCCCGCCCCCACTTCCCCTCCAGGTTACATTCCCAGACCCTCACGCTGAAGGGCCGGCCCCCTTGGCCAGCACAGGGTCTGCCAAGGTCCCTGGTAGCGGCTGCAGCAGCGGGGAGCCTCCAAGCACTTCCTGTCCTGGGATCCCCCCACACCCCACACCCCCATTGGGCTGGTGGGGAATGCCAGAGCTGCTGAAAAGCTTCAGCCATTCATAACGGGTCAGCTCCCTCCGGAAATGTTCCCAGCCCCGCTGCTGGCTGCTGCCGAGAGCCTGCCAGGCCGCCTGGTGACGCCCAGCTCCCAGCCCACACCACGGCAGGGGCAGAACAATGCCGAGCAGAAAAAACATCCCACCCGTCCCCGGGCTCACATCCTCCAGGGACCCCACCCCAGGAGCCCAGGGCTGGGGAGGGGTGGGGCGGGGGAAGCAGCTGTGCACAGGGGAAGGGGAGGAGCCGGAGGGCGGCCCACTTCCCCAGCCTGGCTGCCCTCTGAACCAGCTGGGCGAGTCCGATTAGAAGTCCGATCTGCTTATTCTGGCTCCCCTGCCAGCCCGGCCTCTGCCCCACAGCCCGTCCCCGGAGCGGAGTCAAACCTGAGCTGGCAAACAGCAGGTCAGAGGGCAGCGTGGCAGGTAGGCAGGCGGTGTGGTGGGACCCTGCCTGGCCTCGCCACCTAACTGGCCGGGGCAAGGTGTTCCGCCTCCTGGGACCTCCGCGCCCATGTCCGTGGGCAGAGGGATGGCACCAGCCTGCTCCAGCCTGCAAGTTGTCTACAGAGCAAGCTAGGCTGCTGGGCCTGAAAGCGTCTCACTAATGACCGAGGAATGAACTTGATCACCAACTGGTGTGGCCACTAACAAAGCAATGGTGGGTGGGGGGCCCACCTGGGGAGATCACACTCTTCAACCCAGGCAGTTGGCAGCCTAAACCAGTGGTCGGCAGACCACGGCTCGCGAGCCACATGTGGCTCTTTAGCCCCTTGAGTGTGGCTCTTCCACAAAACACCACGGCCTGGACGAGTCTATTTTGAAGAAGTGGCATTAGATGAAGTTTAAGTTTATTTTTTATTTTTTAAAAATATATATTTTATTGATTTTTTTTTTTTTCAGAAAGGAAGGGAGAGGGACAGAAAGTCAGAAACATCAATGAGAGAGAATCATCGACCAACTGCCTCCTGCACACCTCGACTGGGAATGTGCCCGCAACCAAGGTACATGCCCTCGACCGGAATCGAACCTGGGACCTTTCAGCCCGCAGGCCGACGCTCTATCCACGGAGCCAAACCGGTTCTGGCAGAAGTTTAAGTTTAAAAAGTTTGGCTCTCAAAAGAAATTTCAGCCCAAGATGAGAGTGCCAGCATGGTCAGGTTGCTTTTGTTCCAGCCCTCCGGTCCAGTTTAAGAACCCATTGTGGCCCTCGAGTCAAAAAGTTTGCCCACCTCTGATCTAGGAGGTCACGGCTTGATTCCCGGTCAAAGCACATGCCTGGGTTGAGGGCTCGATCCCCAGTGTGAGGCGTGCAGGAGGCAGCCGAGTGATGATTCTCTCTCATCATTGATGTTTCTCTCTCTCTCTCTCCCTCTCCCTTCCTCTCTGAAATAAATAAAAACATAGGTTAAAAATAAAGTAAAGAGACAGGGGAAGAGAAGGGAGGGATTGGGGAAGGTTCCTAAGGTCTCAGATGTCTCATTTTGATGCTGACTCGTTTCATTCAGAACTTAGGACTGAGCCAAGAGGGTGGAGGTCCCAGTCGCTTTCTGAGACCGGTAGTGCAGAGGCTGAGGAGAGCCCGGGAGGTGGGAGGCAGGCGGGGGAGCCGGCCACGGGATTATTCTGCTGCTCAGACCCTCTGGGATTGTTGCTGAGCATCTGGGAGATGCGGGTACGGGAGCCTGCTTTGAAGCCATCACTGTTGTTGTTTCTGTGATGGACTTCTCTGCCCCTGAGCGGACGTGAGTTCCTGGAGCAGAGAGCACGGCTGCCTTACTTCTGAATCTTCAGTGTTTCACAGAGCGGTTAGGGGCAAGGAGATTTTTTTTTAAAGTGTTTGTTAAATTACATTTCCCCTAAATTTAGATGATGTTTGTTAGGTTGACAGCGCTTTGTCTAACACATATTCCTGTTAGGATAAGGGGCTTCAGAATTCGTGGCAGTGTGGGAGGATGTGTGGTCCCCACAGAGACAAGGTTGTTTTTTTTTAATATCTATTGTTATGGATTTCAGAGAGGAAGGGAGAGGGAGGGAGAGATGGAAACATCAGTGATGAGAGAGAATCATTGATGGGCTCCTCCTACACGCCCCCTTTTGGGGATCCACCCGCAACCCAGCCCTGACCTGGGATGGAACCATGACCTCCTGGTTCACAGATCGACAGTCAGCCACCGAGCCACACCGGCCGGGCCGAAGGGGTTGCATCCACTCCTGTGCCCCCTACAACTCTTTTTCCCTCTAGTGAGCGATGCCTGCTTCCACCCGGGACGGGTGACCTCACAGCCAACACCTACGCGGTGCTTTCTATGTGGCTGGTAGATTCTGGAAGCTTCCCATGTGTCAACTCAACCCCCAGGCTTACTCTCTGACCACTTCCTCTTACAGAAGGGGAAACTGAGGCGTGTGTCCCATGACCAGGAGGTGGTGGAGCCAGGATTCAAGCCGAGGCAGCCGGGCACCAGAGCTGTGCTCTTGACCCCGCACGGCCCGGCCTCCATTGCTGGCCCATCCCAGTCCCCGCCCTCCTCTGGAACCAGGAAGCCGGCAGCGGTTCCATCGCCAAGTGCAGTGCTTTCCTGAAGGTGCAGGCCACCGGGGGGCTGGCCGAGGGTAACCCACAGCCGGAAACAGAACTTGGGGCCCATCCCCTCTTCCCTGAGGTAGCTCTCCCTCCCTCCCCAGCTCCAGCTTTAGGAATCCCGGGTGCGTTTGCTCCTAACCCAGCGTCAGCCCCAGGTCCGAGAAGGCCGGGGGAGCCTGGCCTCCCAGTGAGCAGCCGGAGTGGGAAGAGGCAAGGTGTTTGCCAGCCCACATTCTGGAGTCAGAGGGCGGGAAGGTGTTTGCCAGCCCCAATGCCACGGCCCCCTCTGCCTCTCTGAGGACCACTTCTCTCCCGCTGCCCTCCGGGCAGAGCGGAGCCCCGAGGAACAGTGTCAGACCAGGTGTGGATCTGGCCAAACGGGCCCCCTTTTCCCAAATGCTGGGAAGTTCTCCCGGGAGCACGCATGCCCCTGGTTTCCCACCCAGGGGTCTCTGGCCTCTGCTATGCTCCGAGGGACGGAGCGCTCCCCATCCCAGAAGCCAGCGGGTCCGCTCGGGGTGACACCCGTGGCCCCTGCTTCTCATCGCAGATTCTCTCCGCGTCTTCACTTCCCCAGCTACACTGGGACCTCTCTGGAGACAAGGCTCTGGCCTGAGGTCATCTTCTTCTACTTTTTTTTTTTTTAAAGGTATTTTTATTCATCTCGGAGAGGAAGGAAGAGGGAGAGATAGAAGCATCGATGAGGAGAGAGAACCATGGATTGGCTGCCTCCTTGCCTGTCCTCACATGCGCTCCCTCCCTCCCTCTGGGCCGTCGCTGGAATTGGCTGTCCTCGGCCCACAAGGCCCCCCTCTCGCCCCGTACCTCACACCTCCCGGGCCCTGCTCCATCGGCTCCGTCCCATGTGACCCCCGAAGGGCCATGCCTGCGTGGGGGCGGTGCCCTTCGGAGCTCCAGGAGAGCACATCATGGGCTTATTCCTGCCCCGCCCTCGGGCCCAGCACCGCGCCTGGCACCCAGCAGGTGCTTGACGACTGAGAGAGGCCATTTCGGCAGCAGGGCTGAGCTTCCTGCTCAGGGTCCAGCTGTGACCCGTCCCTGGTGCCGATCATCGGCTCTGGAGACCGAGGGGCTCCCCGGGTGCTGTGGGGGCCAAGACTGGGAGTGAGGGGGTCTGGGGGGCAAAGATGGGCCACAGGGGCTGAGCTGCTTTGAGAAGGAAGGGAGGAAGGAAGGAAGGAAGGAAGGAAGGAAGGAAGGAAGGAAGGAAAGAAGGAAGGGAGGGGGTCTGACAGTGATGGCAGGGCCCTGACCAGACCAGACAGGGTGACAGGGTGACTGGAGCCCACGGGAAGGCAAGGGTGGGCGGGGGGCCAGCCCCAGGTCCCATCTTCGAGGGCAGGGTCTGGCATGTGAGCTGGCGTTACCGCCACCCTTGCCAACGGGACCTTCCGCCAGGCCCTGCAGGGCCCCCAGCCGTGGGCACAGGGAAGGAACGCCAGCCAGTCGGAGCCCTGGGCACTGCTGGCCCATCCCAGGAGCAGAGGGCCGGAGGCTGGAGGGGGAGACGCCTGCCTGAAGGTGCGCTGGCCCAGACCCCAGCGGGACGGGGCGGGCTCCTGCTTGTAAGAGCCGTCAGGAGGCGGGGGAGGATGGCGGGTGCCCAGGAAAGAGGGTGCCAGGCCACCGGGGAACCCGGGGAGGCCCTGGCAATTCTGCCACGTGGTCCCCCAGCTTCCTTCCCAGAAGCCGTCGTTTCTCCGTCGTCGACAGCCTTTGGACACCACGGAACCCCCAGGCTTTCTGGGGCCGAGGCCCGGAGCCCCAGGAGCCTTCCCAAAAGGCCCGGCGCTGCGGCCCAGGACCGGCTGCCCCGCCCAGGGAGGCTCTGAGGGGGGCAGGAGCCGCTGCCCCGGCCTCCGTGGCGGTCCTGCCAGAGGCTCCAGCGAAGCGGCGTCTGCCGGGGCCCTGCCTGCTTCCCTCGCTCCTGGGGCTCCGCACCGTCTACCCTCCCCCCCTTTCCCCACGCCTAGCCGTCCTCGAAGGCCAAGGGCTGGGGGGCAGGCAGACCGGGGATTCTGATTTGCTACGTGACCCCAGACAAGCCTTTTCACCCCGCAAAGCGGGGATCCACGGAGGTCGAGCGACGCCTCCCACAGTCACCCTGCCGTTGGCTGTCTGTCTGTCTGTCTGTCTGCAAAGGGGTGAGGAGGTCCGGGCTGCTGACCTGGAGAATCAAGCCCTGGCCCATTCCTTCCTTCCTTCCGGGGACCGGGGAGACATCACCCCACCTCCCACATCAGCTTCCTCCTCTGGGAAGCATCCCACACCCTGGAACATTCTAGCCAAGCTGAGCCCCCTGGGCGGGGAGGTCGGGGCGTGGCTGGCTCACATTCTCCCAGTGGTCCTGGGAGTCAAGCCTGATCTAGGAACTGGAAAACAGAGCAGGATGCCGAGAGCTTCGGGCAATGTGTGTGGAAGAGGGCGTAGACCCACCCCAGATCCCAGGCCTGAGGCCCCAGACGACCGGGCGGCGGAGGGAGCCGAGGTGGTGGCCCTCACGATGGGCCAGAGTCACTGAGGCCTGGACCCTGGTTTTTGCCTCCCTGGCCCCGGCCATTCCCCACGCCCGCCGCCCTCTCGAGTCGCCCTCCCGCCCAGGAAGGCAGGGAGCCAGCTGGCTGGGGGAGCCCCAGGCCTGCGCCGGGCGCCCCGGCTGACCCGCCCACTCCTCAGCCCCTGCCTGGGCCCCGGCTGGCCGCCGGCCTCCTTGGCGCCCACAGGCCCGGCCTGGCCCCGACCAGGGCAGCGCAGGGAACACGGCGGGGAGGGCGCAGGGCTCCCGCCCACAGCCCCGGGTTGGGGGGGGGGGGTCAGAGAGATGCACAGGCCGGACGCTCTCTCCACTTTATGCTCGCACTCGCACTCACACTCACACGCACACCCGCACGCCCGAGGCCCAGGAGGCCTCCCGTCTTTGGCATCCATCTGTCCAACTCAGCGTTTCTGCAGGACGCGGCTCCTCCGCACATGAATTAAATATGGCGTCTGTCTCCGTGCTGAGTCCAGGCCGGCCACAGTTCACAGTACCGTGGGGGAGGGGAGGGGGGCTGCAGGAGGCGAAGACCCTCCAGGGGGGCCCCTCGGGCAGGGGTGGGGCGGGGCGGGGCCTGGCCTCCCCTTGGCCCTGGTAGCCAAGGCTCAGCCACGCGTGGGGGTGCCCTTGGGGACACAGCGGGCCCGCTCCGGAGGGGGCCTGGGGAGGGCCTTCTCCAGGGGCTCAGGCCCCTCAGACCGCCCCCCCCTGTGCCACCCCCACCCCCACCGTCCTCTGCCTCAGACTGGCCTTCTCACGACTGCCCTGAGGGGTGGCTCGTGCCAGGATCGGGCGGAGCAAGGACAGGGCCCCGGGGGCTGGGAAGGAGGCCACGGGGAGGCCGTGCCAGTCCCGGGGAGCCAAGGCCAGCCTGGCCCCACTGCCGGGGTGACCCTGCCTATCTGGGCGCCGCCCCAGGACCCTGGCTTATCGGCGCTCGGGGGTGATCGGCAGGAGCTGCGCTCGCTCGGAAAAGGCTGGGCAGGCCGGAGCTCCAAGGGCAGTGCGTGCTCCCCGCCCGCCAGCTTAAGGCAATCGACCCCTCCGACCAGGGAGACGGGCGTGCCAGGGGCGGTGCCAGGGGCGGTGCCAGGCCTCCGGACTCCCCAGCGGGCAGCCAGCAGCTGACGAGGAGGGGGAATGGGACCCGGTGGGGTGATGGAGTGGGGTTAGGCCTTACTGTTCCCCCTGCTGCTCTTGGGGTGGGGGGGGGCACCTGCCCTTTGGGGGCTTTGGGCACAAGGGTCCCCGAAAAGGTGCCACGCCGCTTCCCGCCCTCAGAGGGGGAGAAGGGGAACGAGGGCCCCATGAGGGGGTCTGCTGGACGAACGGGCGAGACCGGCCGGCCCTGGGGGAGGCGTGTCCAGGGCACGTGCCCAACCGGCCGCTGGGCCCTCCTGTCCGCGTGGGTCCCACGCGGGTGCCCGAGGGCTTTGGGGCGGAAAAGCCTCCGAGGTCCTCCCGTGCCTCTCCCTCCTCCCAGGGCAGGCGATGGAGGGGCTGGCGTCCGGGCCGTAGCCACGGGGGAGACGCGGCGAGCAGGTCGGGGCCCGGCTGTGGCCAGCAGGGCTGCCGGAGGTCCTCCAGGCCGGCCTCCCCCTCCGTCCTCCGTCCTCCGTCCGAGGGCCGCCGGAGCCACCCTGCCCGCCACCGCCGCTCCGCGCGCCCTCTCCCTCCGGCCGCAGCTCAGAAGATGCTCTGTCGCCGGCTCTTCCCTCGCCCTGGAGCACAGAGGGGAAGAGGGGGTGCGGTGAGGCAGCGAGGGGGGAGGGGTGCGTGCTCCAGAACCGGGGGGTGGGGGTGGGGGGGGAGAGCCAGCCAGGGCACGCACGCACTTGGGAGCCAGTCAGTCCTGGGTTCAAATCCCGTTTCTGCGACTTGGGAGCCACAGGCAGTTGGGACCTAACCTCTCTTCCCAGCCTCGCCCCGGGACTGGCGAGCGGGACGAGTACCAACTTCAGGCATTTTCAGGATTACATGAGAAAACGAGTGGGAAGTGCCTGTCACCTCCAGGGCCCTCGGCTGCTTCTGTTCCCGAGACCAAGCGTGGCTCTCCGGGGCGCAGGCCGGCTGGAGGCTCAGAGCTCGTGCAGAGAATGCACAGAGCGCGTGCCGAGAATGCACAGAGCGCGTGCCGAGAATGCACAGAGCGCGTGCAGAGAATGCACAGAGCGGGTGTAGAGAATGCACAGAGCGCGTGCCGAGAATGCACAGAGCGCGTGCCGAGAATGCACAGAGCGCGTGCAGAGAATGCACAGAGCGCGTGCCGAGAATGCACAGAGCGCGTGCAGAGAATGCACAGAGCGGGTGTAGAGAATGCACAGAGCGGGTGCAGAGAATGCACAGAGCGGGTGTAGAGAATGCACAGAGCGGGTGCAGAGAATGCACAGAGCGGGTGTAGAGAATGCACAGAGCGCGTGCAGAGAATGCACAGAGCGCGTGCAGAGAATGCACAGAGCGCGTGCAAAGAATGCTCAGAGTGCGTGCAGAGAATGCACAGAGCGGGTGCAGAGAATGCACAGAGTGTGTGCAGAGAATGCACAGAGCGGGTGCAGAGAATGCACAGAGCAGGTGCAGAGAATGCACAGAGTGTGTGCAGAGAATGCACAGAGCGGGTGCAGAGAATGCACAGAGCGGGTGCAGAGAATGCACAGAGCGCGTGCAGAGAATGCACAGAACGTGTGCAGAGAATGCACAGAGCGCGTGCAGAGAATGCACAGAGCGGGTGCCTTCAGGGCTGAGAGGCAGCCCGTTCTGTCTGGGCGGGGGCGGGGGCGGGGGTGGGGGTCGGGGTGCAGAGGGGACACCAGAGGAGGAAGCCTGGGCTGCAGATAGGGAAGCCAGTCCCTCCCTGTCCCCTCGGCCCCCGGAAGAGAGGCTAACGTCCAGGAGGCCACGCTGGTTTCCCATCACAAGAGGGGGGAGCTGCGGGGCCCCAACCCTGTCCCCCGAGAGGGAGGAGCAGCCTGTCCTGTCTCCTCTGCTAAGCAGGGGAGAAGGGAGAGGGAGTTAGGGGTGCAAGGCCCTACCTGGCTGCTGGAAGGCCAGGCCCCGGCAGCCCGGGTCCTTCTGGAGCTGGATCTCCTTCAGGGAGAAGACGGAGGCAGCTGGAGGGGGGACAGGGAGGGAGCTGGGCGGAGCCGGCCCTGCACTGCTGCGCCCCACACCCAGAGGGCATGGAGCTGGGGAGCCCCTCCGTAAGGACGGTGCCTCTCGGGCAGTCTCGGGCCCGCAGTCCGAGCCGTGGCTCACAACGGGAGCCGGAGGAGGGGAAGCCCTGGGCCCGAGGCCGTGCCGCTGGACGAGGGCCTCTGTCCTTCTGGGTACAGCTCCTCTGCCCACACCTGCCGCCCCCTTCCCTTCCCTGGTTCCGGGGTGCCCCTTCCCCACCATCCTCCCTCCCGACACTCACTGTCTTGGAGCTGGTGCACGCGCTCCCCCAGAGAGCGGAAGTAGGGGTGGCTCAGGGCTGCCTCCGCGGAGATGCGGCTCTTGGACTCGTACTGGAAGCACAGGAGCCGGTTGGGTCCGGGCTGGCGGGCTGCGGGGACCCCTTTGGGACGCGGTCCCGTCCCCCCTGGCCCCCGCTAAGCTAGATGCCCACGTGGGAGGGGCCCGAGTCCAAACCGAGAGGCCCTGGGGTCCTCGGCGGCCAGCTCCCAGCTCAGCCCAACCCAAAGCAGCCTCAGCTCAGGTCGCACCGGCAGGAAAACCAGGAACGGGGGTGGGGGGGGTGGGGGGGGCCTTCGGGAGCGTGACCTCCTCCCGGGATGGAAATGCGGCCGCTAAAGCCACCGCAATCTCAGCTTTCAGTGACAGCAGCATGTATGCCACTCTGACAAGTACCCTCTCCTTCAAGCGTGCTTCCTTCCAGACACGCCCTGTGCTAGGTGCGTGCGTGCCACTAGCTCGACTTGGCCGCAGGGCCAGCTTACGCAGCACGGAGGACCGACGGGTTCCACTCTGCGTGGAGGACACTGAGGCACAGAGAGGTCCCCCCGTCGCGGCCCAGGCTGCACAGCCCCTCAGGGAGTCTGAACTGGCTCTTAGTTCTGAGGGTGCCCACTCACCGTCGTCAGGGAAATGGTGCTTCTCTTGGGCCCGGGGGGCAGGGGGTGGAGGTGGAGGGTGGACAGTGGTGGGGAAGGGGCAGGCAGAGGTGGGTGCAGGGCCCGGGGGGGGTCGTGGGCTGCAGCTGTCTTTGGCGGCCCTTCCCCGGCCCGGCGGCGGCGGGCACACTCACCAAGAGGAGGCTGGTCAGGAGGTGGATGCCTTCGGAGTCCAACCTGCAGGAGGAAGGAGCTGGCACGGGCCTGGCCGGGGGTGGGGGTGGGGGTGGGGGTGGAGGGGGCACTGCATCCAGGAGGGCAGCCAGGACCACAAGCAGGAGAGGAGGTGGGGAGGCAGCTACCTGGGAACGTGGCTGATGAGCGGCTGCGGGAGGTACCGGGGGAAGTTGTAGGCACGGAACTCAGGCTGGCCCGTCACTCCGGGCCACGTCTCTTCTGTAGGGGTCCCTAGGGAGGCAAAAAAAAGGGGGTGGGGGCGTGGTGAGGGGCCAGGGGCCTGGGACAAGGGCGGCCTGGAGGGGTGCACTGTAAGGGAGGAGACAGAAAGTGGCCAGGTCCACTGGGCCCTCGCCCTGCGGCGGCGAGCAGGCCCTGGGTGCGATTGGGCCGGACAGAGTTCTGCCGCCCCCTGGCGGTCACCGTGGGGGAGCGCAGGGGACTGACCGAGGAGCCGGAAGATGAGGTGCAGCTCCTCCTTCACCGTGGAGCCGGGGAAGAGGGGCCGCCCCGTGGCCATCTCGTAGTGGATGCAGCCCACGCCCCTGCGGGGAGCAACGGGCAGGGGGCGTCAGGGGCGGCTGCTCCCCCACGATGCCCTGCCCCCGGGGCGGGGGCTCCTGTACGTCCTGGCGCTGGGGCGGCCGGCCCCGCCCAGCCCCCACGATAGCCTCTTTGGGGGTGTCTCTGGGCTCTAGGACGCGCTGCCTGCGCCCCTTTCCCTCTGCAGGGGTTGCGTCTGCGCGGCCAGCACCCCCGGCAGATCCCTAAGCTGTGCTGTCTCGAGCCCTGCCCACAGGCAGGGGACCCCGATGTGGCTCGGACTCCACCCTCCAGCACCCCGTCGGCCAGGACGCCACGTGGGGCAGCCAGAGGGAGCCTGGGGGGCGTGGAAGGGCCCCCCGTCCCCCTCCCACGACCCCGGGCCCCGCGACGCGCGCTCACCACATGTCGATGGGGGTGGAGTACTCCGTGGACCCCAGCAGCACGTCGGGGGGCCGGTACCACAGGGTCACCACCTCGTTGGAGTAGGTCTTGGTGGGCACCGACTTGGCCCGGGCCAGCCCTGGGGACAGAGTGTCACACGGAGCCTCAGCCTCAGCCTCCCCGCCCCGGGGCGCCCGAGGCCTGGGGGGGCTCCCGCAGCCTGGGGGGGCCCGGGCCCCGTCCTCACCGAAGTCCGCCAGCTTCAGCTCCCCGCGCCCGTTGATGAGCAGGTTCTGCGGTTTCAGGTCCCGGTGCAGGATCTTGCGGCGGTGGCAGTAGGCGAGGCCCCGGAGCAGCTGGAACATGAAGATCTGGGGCGCGAGCGGGGAGAACGGGGGAGGGGGGAGGTCAGTGAAAGGGGGGGCGGGTCCCCTGGCTGGGCCTCGGATGGGGTCAGGGACTGGGCAGGGCGAGGGACTGGCTCTCCTGCCCGCACTGCATCCCCCCCCTGGGCTCCATGCACCAAGCGAACCCAGCCAGAGGGAAGAGCCACAGGCATACAGGGGAGGAGGACGGGGGAGGGAGGAGGACGGGGGAGGCGGGAGGACGGGGGAGGCAGGTGGACAGTCCCAGCTTGATTCTCTGACAGACGCCAGAAGGGGTCCCTCGTCCCTCTGGGCTGCCCCGAAGCCTCCGCCATCCTGCCAGGGGCTCCTGCTCCATCTGACAGGTGGGGCACTCATGCTGGGGGTTGGGGGGCGGTGGTGGAGGGGGTATGAACAGCCGGATGGCGGCAGAGGGCATGTCTGTGCGGTGGGCTGAGGCGCTCGGGCGCAGTGCCTGGTCCTCTCTGAAGGGCATGCCCCCCTCTCCGTCCTCCTCTGAAGCTCTGAGCAGCCTGGGCAGCTGGGCCCGTGAGAGGAGGGAGCTCCCACCTGGGCCTGAGAACCGGGGTGCCGCGGTGGGCGGGGCGGGGCCTGCGTGCGGGGTCCCTGCCGGCAGAGGCGCTCACCTTGACGTTGTGCATGCTCATGAGGTTCCCGCAGTGGTCCAGGTACTGCTTCAGGTCGCTGTCCTGGAACAGGGAGCCCTCAGCCCTGCCCTGCCCTGAGGAAAGCCCCCCCACCCCACACTTCCCCCACCCCACCTGCCCCGCGCAGGCCAAAGCCCAGCAGTGGGGCAGGTCCCTGCTCCAAGCTGCCCCTGGAACATCGGAGAGCCTGATTCTAGAGCAGGGGTGGGCAAACTTTCTGACTCGAGGGCCACAACGGGTTCTTTTTTATTTTTTAATATGTATATTTTTATTGATGACTTTTTTTTTTACAGACAGGAAGAGAGAGGGATAGAGAGTTAGAAACATTGATGAGAGGGAAACATCAATCAGCTGCCTCCTGCACAACCCCTACTGGGGATGTGCCTGCAACCAAGGTACATGCCCTTGACCGGAATCGAACCTGGGACCTTGCAGTCCGCAGGCCGACGCTCTGTCCACTGAGCCACACCGGTTTGGGCCACCATGGGTTCTTAAACTGGACCGGAGGGCCGGAACAAAAGCAACCTGACCATGCTGGCACTCTCCTCTTGGGCTGCTGGGGAAGGAGCGGAGGGGAGAGTAAGAGAACCCTCCGCTCTTTCGGCTCCGTGGGCCGGACAGAACAGCCAAACGGGCCGGATCCGGCCTGCGGGCCGTAGTTTGCCCACGGCTGCTCTAGAACAAGACCTGGGACATCCCCTATCCCCCCTAACCCCCGCCCTACGGGGAAGCGGCTCCCGGCTCACCAGGTACTCGAACACCAGCGTGAGGGACCGCTCGGTGTGGATGAGGTCGTGCAGGGTGACGATGTTGGCGTGCTTCAGGTTCTTCAGCAGCGACACTGGGAGGGGGGACAGGCCGGCACCTGGGTCCCCGCGCCCCAGTGGCCCCCCAGACCCCCCCTTCCCGCCATGACCCCGCCCCACCCCCAGCCTCCTCCCAGGGGGGACCCCGGGGTGCGGCACCCTCTCGGATGGCGGTGCAGGGCGCCCCCTCCTCGTGCTCCAGCCGGATCTCCTTCAGGGCCACCAGGTTCTCCGTCAGCTTGCTGCGCCCTTTGAAGACCGTGGCGTAGGTGCCCTGGGGGGGAGAAGCACCCCGTGGCCCCGGCAACGCTGGGTGCTGCTCTCCTCCGCCCAGTGGGGGGCCCCGATCCCCCACCCCCGCCCGGGCTCTGACTCCAGTGGGGGTGCCCTGCCCCCTGCCCCCCTCACCTCTCTGTGAAGCATCCCCAGCTCCTCCCGCTCAGAGCCGCTGTCCTCCCCCCGGCCCCGCAGGCTGCACAGGCCCCTCCGTCCTAACGCCGTTTGCTCTCCCTGCCGCTGCCCTTTGCACAGGAGCTCTCCCTGGGTATCCGCAGGGAAAGGGCCGTCTTCCTCCTCTCTGTAAACCTCCGCCCACCCGGGGCCTCGAACCCAAAGCCCTCGATCCCGGGAGCAGCTAGCCGCCCCTGGCTGCATGCCGGGCGCCTGAGCGCTGTCCGCAGGCTCGCCACAGTCCCCGCATCAACCCCCACAGGCCTGTGCGGGAGGCCCGTTAGGTCCCCGTCTGACAGGGGGAACCTGGGGCCCAGGGGGGCGCAGAGCGGGCCCGAGGCCACAGAGCTAGTGCCAGGGCAAGTTCGGATTCGAACTCAGACGAGAAGTACTTGCAGGAAAAAAAGAAAAAAAAAATACACTGGAGCCCTAACAGGTTTGGCTCAGTGGATAGAGCGTCGGCCTGCGGACAAGGGTCCCGGGTTTGACTCCAGTCAAGGGCATGTACCTGGGTTGCGGGCACATCCCCAGTGGGGGGTGTGCAGGAGGCGGCTGGTCGATGTTTCTCTCTCATCGTTGTTTCTAGCTCTCTATCCCTCTCTCTTCCTCTCTGTAAGAAATCAATAAAATATATATATATTTAAAAATACTCTGGAGCCCTAACAGGTTTGGCTCAGTGGACAGAGCGTCGGCCTGAGGACTGAAGGGTCCCGGGTTCCATTCCGGTCAAGGCCATGTACCTGGGTTGCGGGCACATCCCCAGTGGGGGGTGTGCAGGAGGCAGCTGGTCGGTGTTTCTCTCTCATTGTTGTTTCTAGCTCTCTATCCCTCTCCCTTCCTCTCTGTAAAAAAAAATCAATAAGAAAAATATATTTTTTTAAAAATACACTGGATCCTGCCCAGAGCCCATGGGCCCCTCCATCCTCACACCCTCCTCAGCACCCGCCAAAGGCTGTGCCCAGCCGCCCGGCCAGGATTGTGTGCCCCTGTGGGCAGGGGCAGCGAGGGGGCGGGTCAGGGAGGGCAGGGGGGGGAAGACCCTGCCACTCCTAACCATTGGGCTGGCTGCCCTGAGAAGGCCAGACCCACCCCGCCTCTTACCTCCCCCAGTTTGTCCAGTTTCACATACGTTTCCAGTTTCCCAAAGCCGATGTCTGACTGGGAGGAAGAGACGCAGGGTCCTGTGAGCTTGAAGGCCCCGGCAGCCCCGAGACCACCCCTCCCCGGCTCCACCTCCCCAGGAGGAAAGGTAAGGAGACCCCCCTGGGGAAGAGAGAACAACGGAGGCCACAGACCCTCCCTCTTCTCCTCTCGATCTCCCTCTGGGCTGAAGGAGGGAGGCCTTGGGGTGCGCATTCCCTCCTCCCGACGACAGCGGGGGGTTGGAGCCCAGGCCGCAGACCTGGGACTGACTGCCTCAGCTCACCGTCCCCCGCCTCCCTCGGTCTGTTTGAGGTCACGAGGGGGCTCCGTCTTTCCCTCCCCTGCCCCTCGGATGCCCAGCTCAGAGCCCTCCACCCCAGGAGCCTCTCTCATCAGCTCACTTCCTCCAGCTCAGCAACACCCAACCCTTCACCACACGGACGCCAGGCCCTAGGAGTCTGATTCTGCGGGTGCCTAGGGTGGGAACCAGAGTCCGTGTTTAGGGAGATGCTCCCAAGGAAATACGATAGCAGCCAGGACTGGAGAGCGTGCACCGGCTGGTCTAGTGGAGACCCTGGGGCCCAGAAGCTCAGCCCCAGCCCTGGTGGGACCCGCCTACAGGGTGAATGCTGTCCAAGGATGTCGGTCTGTAGGAATCCGCTACGACCAGCAGGTGGCGCCAGAGGCCCCCGGACCGTCCCCAGAAACTGCTGCGGCCTCAGCCCCATAGGCCAAACCACGTGCGTGTCCACGTTTGGGAGAGGGTGTCCCACCCTGGTTACCTCGGACTGACGGGAGCTCTGGGGACTCACCAGGGATGCTCGGCGGGACATGCGGCTGAGAGGTTTGGGCAGCTCCAGGCTCTCCAGCTGCAGCTTCTGCAGGAATTCCTGGGGCAGGCGGATGTCCACGGGCAGGGAGAGCCTCTTGCTGATGTCCTGCAGGGCGGGGATGAGACGTGGGCAGCTGGGGCTGTGAGAGCCGCGCCTCGCACCCTGGGCCCGGCCTTCCCTGTGGACTCTAGACCAGGGGTGGGCAAACGTTTTGACTCGAGGGCCACCATGGGTTCTTAAACTGGACCGGAGGGCCGGAACAAAAGCAACCTGACCGTGCTGGTGCTCTCATCTTGGGCTGCTGGTGAAGGAGCGGAGGGGAGAGCAAGAGAACCCTCCGCTCTTTCGGCTCCGCGGGCCGCATAGAACAGCTGAACGGGCCGGATCCGGCCCGCGGGCCGTAGTTTGCCCACGGCTGCTCTAGAGCAACTCGGCGGGGCCAGCTGCCTCAACGCTGTGCCAGAGACCCCCGCGAACACCCAGCCTGGTGGCCACGTGACCTCTGGAGGCCCCGACCCCTCTCTGGCCAGCGTCCCCACCTCTGCCCTGAGGCTCCTGCGGACACTGTAATTCATACACTCGGGGCCCCGGGTCACAAGGACAATAGTCCGGTTGTCGGCCCTTGCTATGTCCCAGGAATGTCCCAGGCGCTTGGCATACGTCAGCTCGCCTAATCTTCGTGGTGCCCGTGTCAGCACAAGGTGACTGCAGCACACAGAGGCTGGGGAACTTGCCCAAGGTCACAGCGCTAATCAATGGCCCGGCCGAGCCGGCATCGGAGCCCGTGACGTCTGGCTCCAAGGCCACCTCCCTCCTGGGCACGCGTGAGCGGATGTGTCCTGCCAGGCCCCCCGGGACGGCCCAGAGCCCTCACCTCCATGGAGAAGCGGCGCTGGCTCGGCCGCCGGAACTGCGTGCCACCGGGGGACGGCGGCCTGGGCTCCTCCCCGCCGCCAACGTCTGTGGGGGAGAAGGTGCTGGGCTCTGGGGGGGCGTCTCTGCCCAGAGGACCAAGCTGCAGACCTGAGAGGGAGAGGCATCAGCTCCCCTCCCAGCCCCTCTGCCCCGGGGGGCAGTCTCCGTCCTCCCCGTGCCCCCCCCCCCCAGGCCAGCAGTGCGGGTGCGGGGTGTGCAGGGCGGTCCGCGGGGTCGAGGGCCGGGAGGGGCTCTGGGGGCGCGGCGGCCTCACCCTCGGGGTCCCGGCCGTGCAGCTGGCTGAACTGCTCCGCGAACTCGGTCAGGGACTCCTCGATGGTCTCGGTGCGCGGCACCGACAGGGAGAAGCGGCGCCTGAAGTTCTTCATCTTATTCATGGTCGGCCCCGGGCCGGCGGCCGGTCGGTCCTGCGGCGGCAGCGGCAGGGAGGAGAGCCAGCCGTGAGGACCAGGCCACGGGGAATGGCGGCTCCGGGGCCCAGCTCAGATCCAGCTCCCAGGCCTCTTCCCCTAGAGAACCCCGGGACACATGCACAACAAGGACCCACCCAGTAGAACCAGGGGCACCGCTGGTCACAGCGGCTGGCAGTGCCCAGAGGGTCCTGGGCCCCCTCCCCCGGGCCAGATGGGGGGGAACCTTTCAGCTGCTGGGGGTCCGGAGAGCTCTGGAGGGAGGGCCGAGTGGCAGGGAGGGCACCAGCTCTTTGCCAACGTGTCTGTGAGCTCGGACCTGTCAGCAGCCTCCGTGACTGATGACTACACGCTCCGTATCGGCCGGGCTGACACCCTCGCGGCAGAGTCCGGGCCAGACCCCATTCGTCCGACACCCGGAGGCCCGTGGCCGCTTGTCCCGGGTCCCCAGGGGACGGAGGAGGAGAGGGGGAAGTGAGGGAGGAGGCGGGTGCCCCTGGGCTGGCCCAGCTCCATCTCCCCAGCTGAAATGAGGGAGGGCCGGAGCCGCCGACGTCTCAGGGGAGCACCGAGGGGTCCCCCGAGGAGCCCCACGTGGGAAAGGCGTCCGCTGCCGAGAGCAGTGGGGGAGGGGTGGGCCGCTCCGCTGGCTCTTGGGGGCGGGGGGGGGGCCCTTCCCCAGCCAGAGGGGTCCTCCCTGCAGCTCCCCGGCCCTCTTGCCTCTGAGAGAGGGGGGCTTGTGCACTGCTTCCCGCAGACCCTGCCTTCTGTGTCCCGCCCGGAAAAACGCAGAGCGGGGCTGTGCCTCCTCCCGCCGCCGCCGTTTCATAAGCTCCCTCCGTGGCCGCCCCCGCAGCCTGCGCTGCCCACGCTCCCCGGGCTGCCGGAGGTGGGGCCGGGGCCAAGGAGACTAGCAAGGGGCCCCCCCACCCACCTCTGCCAGGAAGGCACGGGGGCCGGTCCTGTGGTGGGAGGGGCCCCCCGGTACCTTTCCCCGCGCACCAGACACTGCCCATCCCCAGAGGATGCTCTCGGCCGCCCTGTCACTGGCTACCACCCAGTTGCCAAGGCAACCAGGCGCCTCCCGACTCCTCCTGGTTTAGGGGACGATGGGTCAGTAGCATGTCTGCTTGGCCTAACGATCCCAGCCTTCCCTCCTCAGCCGGGAGGAACCCTGCGAAGGGTCCCTTTCCCGGGGCCCGAATGTTCCTGGCTGCCCCCCAAATGCACGAAAGGGTTGGGCCCCCCCAACTCCCCGGAGCCCCGGCACTGGGCACGGCCAGGCTTCCTTCCTCGGGCTGGTGCCGCCTCTCCGGCCCCCGGCCTCGGGTCTGCCCTGCCAGCTACGCCGCCCTCGGCCAGCGGGCCCTGAAGTCTCGCTCAGTGCCGCTCCGCAAACGAGGACTGAGTACCTACTGTGTGCCAGGCATTGTGCTGGCGGGGCAGATGGGCCCAGGGACAGGGTGCCCAGGGACGGGGTGCCTCGGCACGCCCTGCCTGTGACCCACACTGCCCAGCATGACGGGAGCGCGGAGACGGCTCCGTTGTAAGGGCCGGTGGCTTACAAGGCTGGCAGGGCCCCGGCATCACCAGGAAGCTTTGTAGAAAGTTCAGATTCCTGCCCGGCCGGCCGGCGTGGCTCAGTGGTGGAGCGTCGACCTATGAACCAGGAGGTTCACGGTTCGATTCCTGGTCAGGGCGCATGCTCCGGTTGCAGGCATGCGGGAGGCAGCTGATCGACGACTCTCTCTCATCATTAATGTTCCTATTTCTCGGCACCTCTCGGGACGCAATAAAAATATATGTTTTTTAAAAAAAATTCAGATTCCTGTCGAAACCGGTGTGGCTCAGTGGTAGAGCGTCGGTCTGCAGACTGAAAGATCCCAGGTTCGATTCCAGTCAAGGGCATGTACCTTGGCTGCGGGCACATCCCCAGTAGGGAGTGTGCAAGAGGCAGCTGGTCAATGTTTCTCTCTCATCGACGTTTCTAGCTCTCTATCTCTCTCCCTTCCTCTCTGTAAAAAAAATCAATAAAATATATATATTTTAAAAATTCAGACTCCTGGGTCTCACCCTCAGGTTCTGGAACGGAGGCTCTGAGGATGGCATCGGGAAGATGCATCTTAATAAAAAGCCTCCTCGTGGATCTGACGGGAGCCACGGGTGGAAGCGTGAGGCCCAGGGAAGGTGAGTGACAAGCCCAGGTCCCGCCCGCCCGCCCGGCCGCGATGGGGTCTCCTCGGAGCTGGGGAGGAGCCGAGGGCGGAGAGCACGCGGAGTGGAGCAGGGGGACCCCTGAGAAGGGGAGGGAATGTCTGCCAGGCACACTGACGCCCCAGACTCGATCACGGTGGGGGTGTGTGTGTCGCCAGGCACTTGACTCAATGAGGTTTGAGCTCCACCAAGAGGGCCAGCCACGCCCCCTTCTGAAAACAGGGGATTCCCCCCCCTCCCCCCCAGTAAAACCGTGTGCGCTCAGCAATCCGCCGCCGTGACCCTCACGCCCTTGCTCTCGCTGTGTAGGCGGGGCGGGCGGGGGGCTCATTAAAATCCTCAGGGGAGAGCCCCCCACCTTCTACAGGACAAAGGAGGCCCAGGCCGGCATGGTACCTACTCTCCCATATCCCCTCAGAAGCCAGGAGCCACCGGCTGGGGTTGGGGGGCTGGGCGGGGACGTGGGGCGGGGAGCCGAGGGGGTGGGACTGGGACAAGCAGGACCGACTCCAGCAGGGCCGTGGGGCCAGGCCAGGCAGAGGATGGGGCCGGCCGTGGTCCACCCGCCGGCCTGCGGAGAGACCAGGGGAAGTGGCTGTCCCGGCGGCGGCGGCGGGAGCGGCGGAGGTCAGCTGGAGGGATGGACTTCCGGATGGTGGCAGGGGAGCAGGTGGCAGGGTGGTGACCAGGGCACAGAGTGGCTGCCTCTCTCCGCGGGCGACAATCGGGGCATTGAGCCCACGGGGTCTTGGGGGTGACAGGGCAGACGGGCAGTGAATGGTCTGTTGTCTCTTAGCTCAAGACACAGGATGCCTCTGTCGCTTTCCCCTCGGGAGCGTCAGCTCCTCCGATGTGGGGGTCGCGGGGGGGGGGGAAGGGGGGCAGGAAAATGTCCTGTCACCTTGTGGCGCGTCTGCCCCTCCCACCCCCATATGGGGACAGAAGGGCTCAGTGTGACCCGGCCCGAGGCCAGGCTGGGGCCGGGCACAGCGTGGCCTTTGTCCCCAGGCCAGGGAGCCATCTGGGGCTGTCCCCGTGCAACTGGTGCCAGGGGCAGAGGGAGACGGGCGCCCAGGGGTGCTGGCCTGGGTGGGGTGGGGGCGGGGCAGGAGCACAGCCCTCTCCAGAGCGGGGAGCTGTGTCGGGGTGGGGCGGGGCGGGCAGAGCGCCGGGCACAGGCCTTCCTTCCGGTGCCCCGTGCCCAGGTAAGCCTGCAAAGCTCCCAGCCTGCCTCCTGCTTCCTCCTGGGCACACACCAGCCAGCCCCGAGCGTCCTGCCGCCGGTGCCGGGGGCGTGGACGGCGCAGGAGGAAGGAGGAGGCGGGCCGGGAGGAAACGGACACTTGCCCGGAGGCCACTGCGCCCCCGGGAGCGAGGGCTGGGCACCAGGCACCGTCCCGACCCCTCGCTGGCCCCGGGGACAAGCAGGCTCCCAGAGGGGAACCGACCCGCTCAGAACCTCCGGGTGCCGCCAACGAGGAGGAGAGAGGAGCAGCGTGGTCTCTGACCTGGAAGGCTCCCCACCCACCGCCCCTCCCTGTGGCCCCCTCCCTGTGCCCGAGGCTGTGTGGCTCTCTCCTCCTCCGGCCTCCCCCACCCCCACCCAGACCGGGCTTAAAATAGGGTGCCACGGCAGTCACGTTATATAGTTCTTCGCTTTGGCTCTGGGCATGCGTTCGATGATTACATACTGAACAACCACTACGTGCCAGGAGCGGGTTGCTGACCCCAGGCATCTTGTGAACAGAGCAGACATGCGTTGCCACCTTCGCTGCGTTCTAGTCCAGGCAGGGAGCGTGGTGGGCGCGGGCAGAAACGTAAATAAAGCACAGGGCACGTCAGGTGGTGGCCCGGTGCTGCCCATGGAGGAAACACGGCGGGGAAGGTGTGAGAGGCGGGGGCGGGGCGACCTCAGGCAGGGCGGTTCGGGTTCGGAAGGCCTCCCGGAGAAGGTGGCGTCTTCTTGGGAAAGTTCCAAGTAGGCCAGGGAAGGAGGCTCGTCACGTGGAATCTGGGGAAGCAGGTGAGCCGGGGGAACGGCAGGAGCAAAGGTCCTGAGGCAGAGGTGGGGGCCTGGCTGGAGAGGAGGCCAGAGGGGAGCCCCGAGCACAGCAGATCATGTAGGGGCCCCTCAGGACTTGGGAGGGGGCGAGCGGGTGAGAGACGTGATCCCACGTAGATGTTACTTAATTTTTTTTACAACGGTATATTGCTTTTTAAAGTATATCTCTATTTTTATTGATTTTAGAGAAGAAGGGAGAGGGAGAAAGAGATAGAAACATCAGAGATGAAAATCATTGATCGGCTGCCTCCTGCACACCCCCAACTGGGGATCGAGCCCACAACCTGGGCCTGTGCCCTGACCAGGAAATGAACCATGACCTCCTGGTTCATAGATCGATGCTCAACCATTGAATCCCACCAGCAGAGCCACTTAGATTTTATTTTATTTTATATATTTTTTACAGATAGGGAGAGGGATAGAGAGTTAGAAACATCAATGAGAGAGAAACATCGATCAGTTGTCTCCTGCACACCCCCAACTGGGGATGTGCCCCCAACCAAGGCACATGCCCCTGACAGGAATTGAACCCTGGACCCTTGAGTCCGCAGGCCTCCAAACAAGCCACTTGGATTTTAAACAGCTCCCTCTGGCTGTGGGGTTGAGAACAGACCGTGGGCAGGAGGCTATCAGAGGTCCAGAGAGAGAGATGGCCGAGTCTGGGTCAGGGTGGGAGCAGCGGGGTGGGGAGGGGAAGGGAGGTTCTGGAGGCCTCTGCAAGGTGGGGGGCCACAGGCACTCACAGAAGGGCTGCCCCTGGGCTGTGAGACGGAGGATGGGCATGAGGAATGCTGGGAGCACGGCTTGCACGGCTCGGGGAGGAGTGGGATTTGGGCAAGGTCCGATGGCCAGAGGACGTGTGCGTGGAGACGCTGCGTGAGCTGACACGACACGGCACCAGCCCCAGGGAGACGCCCAGAGAAAGGTCAGCTCTCCTCCCCTTTCCCACTCAGACGTGAAGATGTACCCCAAAAGGGGCCCCATCGAAAGCTCCTCAGCCGAAACCGGTTTGGCTCAGTCTACGGACTGAGCGTCGGTCTGCGGACTGAAAGGTCCCGGGTTCGATTCCGGTCAAGGGCATGTACCTTGGTTGCAGGCACATCCCCAGTAGGGAGTGTGCAAGAGGCAGCTGGTGGATGATTCTCTCTCATCGATGTTTCTGACTCTCTATCCCTCTCTCTTCCTCTCTGTGAAAAATTAATAAAATATATTTTTAAAAAAGAAAGAAAGCTCCTCAGACACCCCTCACAGACAGACACCTCAGCCCAGAGGTGCTCTGAGGAGGGTGGGCCAGCTTCCCTTCTTCACCCCCAGGGAGCAGGCTGGCGATGCCCCAGCAAACCCCTGTGAGGAGCCCCTTCGTCTTCCTCCGGAATGAAGCCCCACTCCCAGCCTGCACCCAAGGTCCTTCACGATCTGGGCTCCCTTCCCCTCTGGCTCTGCTCCCCCCTCCCCTCCCTGCCACCCTAGCTCTGCTCTGCTCCGGGCCACGCCCCTGCGTGCCGTTCAGGTCTCCGCTGAGCCCCCAGGACCTCGGAGGCCCCTCCATCCAAGCGCACGACCCACGGGGCGGCTCTGATCCCGCCTCCGGCTGCTGGCCCGGGCGGTCGGTTTTCCAGCCCCAGGAGTTCGCACTAGGTTCCGGGTGAACACGGGGCACTTCCCTAGTTCCGCTTTGTTTGTTTTGTTTTGTTGTGCTTTGGATCTCAGTCTCCCTGGGCCCCGGGGCAGAGGCTGGAGGATATCACTTCCAACTGCCCACCCTCTGAAGCCCAGAGGGTCTGGCCCTCAGTCCCCAGGCTGACCCCCTCCTGCTGATGCCCCCACCTCGGCCACTGTGCCACGAGGGGCCTCCGGGCAGGTTCCAAAGGAACCAGAGGCCACGGCTGACCGAGTGCGCAGACGCCCGCCGGGAGCCGAGACTTCAGACGCTCCCTCCTCCCGCCGTGAGAAGGGAGCCTGCATGCAGGGAGCCGCAGATGGCATCTCTTCCTGCATGCACCCTCTAACCGACCCTGCCCTGCCCGGCCCGGCACAGCCTGAGGTTTTAGTTTCCTCGCCTGGGGAGGAACCTCAGGGGAAGCCAGCCTGAAGCGGGGAGGCGAGGGCAGAAACCGAATTCCTGGGCCCTCAGCGCTGACCTCGCCCCGACCTGCAGGCGAGGCGGCCAGCCCGGGCCCCCTGGGGGGCAAAATCTAGGGGGTGCGCAGCCTGCATCGCCCTGCCGATGCGCAGACGCTCAGGGCTCGGAGAGGATCCCCACAGCCTCCGCTTGGAACGCAGGAAGCAGGGGCAGCGGGGAAGGCCTTGCTCCGGAGAGCAAGGTGCGCTGGCCTCCAGGAGGGCCGAGCGCCTGGGGCTCAGCCCCTGCAGCCCCGACCGGATGGCACGTCCCCCCCGCAGTGAGCGCCCCGTGCCGCCCAGGCCTGCTCTCCCCCGGGCTGCAGGTTGGAGTCCCAGGGAAACCCCGGCTCTCCCACCTCCCAGCACTGCCGCCTGGGCAGACACCTGAGCCTCAGTTCCCTTGTCCACTACGTGGGGATCACACCGAACCTCCCATCTGCCTGCTACTGCTTCCCTTTCTCAGCGGCTTTCTGATGCGGTCACTCCTCTTCCACAGGGCACTGCCCTGGGGGAGAAGCTGGATTCCAGGGCCCAGCTTCTGGGGCTCAGTCCCTGCCTCCCTGCTCAGCTCTCACCCCTCCGGGGAGTGTGCTTGGCGCTCGCTGGCTCCCGCGCAGAGGAAACCGCACTTGCACCCCACAGCCCTGCGCCAGCCCCTCCCTTGGCCTGGGACGCCCTTCCTCGTGTCCCCTTGGGGACACCACCACCTCAACTCCAGTGTCCTTCGCCCGAGAAGCCGCACGGGACACGGCCTCCTTTCTCCGGGAGAAGCGAGGTGCTTCCTCGTGGCCTGCGGTGCCCTTCAGGCCACGAGCAGTCAACTTCCTGCCCCCGGCAGTGGCGCCTTGCTCGGCATCCGGGACCGGGACCTCCCAGGGGCTCAGACCGAGGCCCCTGCACCCTAAGGCTTGGTTAAGCCTCTCCCCTCCACAGGCGTAGAACCTCAGCCCCACCGAGGACAGGCCCGTGTCACTGAATCTCGAGGGCACTCCGTCTGTCTGTCTGTTTCCGTGTGTACATGCTGGCTCCCTTCCTGGACCCTTGGCCGCCAGGGGCCTGGGTCCAGGTTTCTCCCCCTGTCGGGCCAGCCGCACTCTCGGTAGGTAGGGTTTGGGGTGGGCCAGGCCCTGCCCTCCCTCTGGACACACTAGAGCAGTGGTCGGCAAACTGCGGCTCTGGAGCCACATGCGGCTCGCGAGCTGCGGTTTGCCGTTCTGTTGACTAATGAGTTTGCCGACCACTGCCTTAGGGAAACACACTTAAAAAATGTTTTAATAGTGTAACAATGTCTGTAACCTGAAGTCAAAACTTCTGGGTAAGGGTACTTAATGCCTTACGCAGTGGTGTCGGCAAACTCATTCATCAACAGAGCGGCAAACTGCCACAGCTCGCGAGCCGCCGTCTGCCGAGACCCCTGCACTAGAGCAAGCCAAGCAGCCCTTGGCTCCCCGGGGCGTCGTCCTGCCCGGCTTCTCCCGGCTCCCGGCGGGAAGCCGGACACTGGGTGGCGGGCCAGGGCCTCGCAGGGCCAGGGACTGGGGAAAGGCCAGCGGAGTGCTCATGTCCTCAGGCGGAGCAACCTCCCCCTGCACACCTCCTACGCCTGCCGCCCCTGTTCTCTCCCGCCTGAAACCCCGTCGGCCCCAGCATCTGAGCCCCACAGCATCTGGACACCCCCGAGCAGAGCCCTGGGCAGCCTGTCCTGTCCACGTGTCTGTCTCCCTCGTTTCCCTGTCAGCTGGTGAAGGGCAAAGACTGGGTCCGACCCATCATGACACCCCGTGCCTGACCCAGGGCCTGGCACGGGGCCGACCCTCCCCTGACCGGGGAGGTGAAAGCTGGAATTCCTCTGTCCGGGAGCTGTTTGGCGGCAAGATGACGGACAGGAGGCTGTCAGTTCCCGGCTGGACTCAAGGCCGCAGCCTAACCTAACCCTCTTCCGACCAGCTCTCGGCCTCGATGGCAGTGGGTGTGGCAGCAGCTTCCTAAGTGAGGCCTGCAGGGGTCCCCTGGCTGGCGGGTGCCGCCCCACAGTGAGGGGTGGCCCAGGGCTTGGGAAAAGTCCCGTGAGAGATTCCACCCTCAGGGGGCTCACGGGGAGGGAGGGTGGCAGGAGCCTTCCTCATAGGCTCCCATCATCCCTCAGGGGCAGACTTCCAGAGTCTCATGGGTCAGGCACACAACCCAAGCTCAGGCTTGGACCGTGACCCCCGCAGGGGACCCCTCTGACTCCCTGACTTCCCCACCTCCGGCCCCTCTTCGTGGCCCCGCAGCAGCCCTAGTGACTCTCAAGAAATGGAGGCACAGCGACCGTCTTCCGGTGTTTTCTGTCTGGAGACCCGGCTGCCGCTGGCCTGCAGTCTCTGGGGAGGCTTTGGATCCGCAAGTGATCGGAGGGGACCAGGCGCCCCTCTGTCAGCGGGGGACCCCGGCCACCCAGGGCCTCCCAGACCAGAGGCTGAGGCAAGACCTCCGTCCCCACCTCTCCCTGCTTCCAGGCAAGGCCCGCCTCGCCTTCTGGCCCGAGGAGAGCCTCAGAGAAGGTCCCTCTCCCACCGCCCATGCTTCCAAAAGCCCCGACCGAGTCCAGAGACTTCTCTAAGGCCATCCTCAGGCCCAAAGGAGGGCGCTCGCTCCCACGGGCTTCCTTAAGCGCGGACGGACGCTGTGCTCACCGTCTCCTGCACGCCAGGAGGAGGAGGAGGGGGAAAAAGAGCCGCAAGTCCACCCACTCCCTGGCCTTCCTTCCCCGCCCCGACGACATGCGGACCTGCCACGGGACCCTGGGGAGCGGCTCTCCGCCTGCTCGCCGTGCCCAACTTTAGCAGCAGAACGGCGGGGGCCGGCCAGGGCCGCTGTCCCTGGGGACCCCTCGGCCCCCGGAGTGGGGAGGGCAGCAGGGGAGGGCTTCCCAGCATTTCTAGACCGAGTTCCTATTTATACTCCACTCTCGGCCCCCGCCCCGCCCCGCGGCGGGCCCACACTGCCCCATGCCCGCATTCCAACGGAGCCCGGGGCCACCTTCTCCACGCCCGCCGCCGCCGCCTCACCCACACGCTCGCTCGTCGGCCTCCCCACCCCCAGGCTGGGCCCAGCGACAGCTTCCGCCTGGACGCCCCCACGCCCCACCCGCTGCTCCCCGTCTCGGAGGCACCTCTGGGCTGCACAGGGCTGCTCGCCTGCCCTCCACCTGCCTCATCCGTGGCACCTGCCGCCCGGAGAGGAGGCCCGGCTTCTCGAAGCGGGGAGGGGCTGGTCTCTGGGTCACTTTCTTTTTTTCTTTTTTTAAAATATATTTTATTGATATTTTACAGAGAGGAAGGGAGAGAGACAGAGAGCTAGAAACGTCGATGAGAGAGAAACATCGACCAGCCGCCTCCTGCACACCCCCTATCGGGGATGTGCCCGCAACCAATGTACATGCCCCCGATCGGAATCGAACCTGGGACCTTTCAGTCTGCAGACCGACGCTCTATTCACTGAGCCAAACCGGTTTCGGCTCTGGGTCACTTTCTAGTTTCACAAGTAGCTGCTGGGCTCCAGGCTCTGTCCTGGGCTCCACACCCCGTCTTCCCTTCCCCTGGCCTCCAGCTTCTCCTCCTGCTGCTTCTCCCTCCGTATCTGCGTCCGGCGGGCTCACTTCCTCTCCCTGTCCCTGTGTGTCGGCACTCCCCAGAGTTCCCTCTTGGGCCCTTTGTGCGCACTCTTCCTGGTGACCTCATGTTTTCCAGCGGTGGAAACCACCACCCATGTGCTCGTGACTGTGGCCCACGGCGCCCCTGACTCGCACACGGGCAGGGCCGGCTGCCTGCCTGCCAGGCTCCTCTGCCTGGCTGTCCCCCCCCCGGGGGGTCACAGACACGAGACTCACCCCAGTGGGTTTAGGACAACAAGAGACAGCAAATAGTCTGAGTTGTGGGTGTGTGTGTGTGTGTGTGTGTGTTTTAAAAATATATTTTATTGGTTTTTCACAGAGAGGAAGGGAGAGGGATAGAGAGCTAGAAACATCGGTGAGAGAGAAACATCGACCAGCTGCCTCCTGCACACCCCGCACCAGGGATGTGCCCGCAACCAGTGTATATGCTCTTGACCAGAATCGAACCTGGGACCTTTCAGTCCGCAGACCAACGCTCTATCCACTGAGCCAAACTGGTTTCGGCTGAGATGTGTTTTTAAGTTTAAAAAAAAAAAAGAAAAAGGCAGACGTGTACAACTTGTAAAAGCTCTCTGTGCGCTAGATAGACACGTATCACCCATGTACACATGTACATATGTCTATAGTCCACAAAGGTGTTAAATGCTGACAGTAGTTGCCCCCGGGGGGCAGAATTGTGGGTGATTTTAAGGCTCCTTTTGGCTGATTTGCATCATCTAATATTTCCCATAATGAGCATTCCCTGCTCAGGTTGAAAGAAGCAACACTTCTTTTTAAGTGAAAACAAAGTATTTTTAGTCGGAGATTCCAGAACTGCGCAGTGCCAGCCTTGGGAGGACGGTAATTATCCGGAGCGGGGTCAGCAAGCGTCTTCTGGCAAAGGCTCCGGGGGCCATTCGGTCCCTGCGGCAGCCACACACCCCTTCCTACCCCGGGGGCCAGTGCCCTCAGACGGATGGAAAGCCAGTCAGCTGTACTCGCGGGCACTACCATTTGAATTGTGTACAGTTTTCAAGTGTCACAAAATATTAGCGTCTCCTGTGGAATTTTCCCCAGCCACATAAAACTGTAAGAGCACATTCTTAGCTCATGGGCCCTACTAAAACGGGCTGGCTCTGGCCAAGAGCCACGGCTTGCCAAGCCTTGCCCCCGAGCATCCAGGGCCTGTATGGCACTAGAATCTAGCACCCACCAGGTAAGGCAAGAAGCTAGGAGACTGTGGCCCTGGCCAGGGTGGCTAGATGGTTAGAGCACCGGCCCATGCACCGAAGGGTTTTGGGTTCGATTCCCAGTCGAGGGCAGGTACCTGGGTTGCAGGTTTGATCCCCAGTCCCAGCCAGGGTGCATACAAGAGACAACCAATCGATGTTTCTCTCTCCCCCCCCCCTTCCTCCTTCCTTTCCACCCTCTAAAAAAAAAAAATAGCAATGGAAAAAATATCCTCAGGTGAGGATAAACAACTAAATAGCTAGGCGTCTGTGGACATTATCTCATTGGAATCCGCACAACCACATGAAGTAACCCTGTTACGCTCCCCATTTGCCAAATGAGGAAACAAACATGGGTGAGCAAGTTCCCTCGTCTGGGCAGCCGCTGACGGAATGGCAGCGGCGGGGTGCGAACTGACCCCCGACCCCGAAACCCATACATGGCCTCCGCCCTGGCCGCTGACAGGAGGGAGACGCTCAACAGGTAGAAAATGAACGACTGGCCGAAACCGGTGTGGCTCAGTGGTAGAGCGTCGGTCTGTGGACTGAAGGGTCCCAGGTTCGATTCTGGCCAAGGGCATGTACATTGGTTGCGGGCACATCCCCGGTGGGGAGTGTGCAGGAGGCTGCTGGTCGATGTTTCTCTCTCATCGACGTTTCTGGCTCTCTACCCTTCCTGTCTGTAAAAAAATATCAATAAAATATATTTTAAAAAAAGAAAGAAAGAAAATGAACGACTGGCACCGGCCATTGCAGTCACTGTCCATCCCAACCCCTAAGGGAAGCCAGAGGCACGGGGAGAGAGACCATCATGCCGGGTCCCAGGACAGGGGTCTCATCATTCACGGTCCCCTCCCAAGTCCTGGCCAGCTGCCCTCTCAGGGGCCACTCCCGTGACCAGAGGGCATCAAGACCCTTTTCGGTTCAAAGCCAAACGGCACGCTCGCCGCCCGACCCCTCCTCCCCTGCAGATGGAACCCCGTGGAGGTGTCGGGAGCAGGTGGGCGCTCCCCCCCACGGGAGGGCTGGCTGAGAAGGGCTAGACCCTCTTCCCACCTGGCGGCTGTGCCCCGGGCAGCCCCAGCCACGGGTGTGTCGCATCCTGGGGGCGAGACCCTCTCCCCGAACTCCATGAGCCCAGCCTGGGCATGGGCTCTGCGTGCGTGCCCGCAGCTGTGGGGACCAGAACAGGACCAGACTCCCCTGGGCCTGCCCCCGCCCCCGGGAGGTGGGGAAGTGCCCACTCAGCAGCGAGTGCCAGGAGGACAAAGGTGAAGGGTCCGCCGGGGTGGGGCGAGAAGAAGGGGTTACGGCGGGACACGGGGGCCAGCGAAGAGAAATGTGACTCGTTCCCAAAGGGATCGGGAAGTTAATCAGGTGAGTCTGGATCCAGGCCAGCCACTCCCTCATGGACAACAGAGCAGAACAGGGACTGCAATTAATTACGTGCTGGGGGGGGGGGTCATCTTACCCCGGGGAAGGAGGCCTGCCCCCGAGGCCTCAGAGGAGGAGGCTGAAGGCTCCCAGCGCCCAGCGCCTCTACCTCCTTCATCCTGGAAGCTAGAGGGACCGGTCCCCACAGCACAGACTCCTGGGTCCCTCCTGCAGGTTTCCATCCAGCCTGCGCCCCACCCCCTCCTCCTCTTAGGCTGAGCCTTCCTCCCCAACCTGGACGCCGCGGAGGAGAGAGACCGGGAGCCGGGCCAGACCGGGATTAGGACGGCAGCTGCCGCGTGCCAGCAACTGTGCTCCCTCGCTTCACCCACACCGCCACCCCCCGACCAGGATCCCCGTTTCCCCGCTGAGGCGGCCGAGGCTGGGGTGCGAGAGGCGCGGGAGCTTGCGGGGAGAGAGGGGTCGCACAGCTGTGGGTGCAGGAGCTGGCCTCCACCCAGCCCCTCCCGTTAGGCTTCCAACGAGACACGCGGGGAGAAGGAACCAGGGGGGAGAGAGACGGAGATGCTGCACCAAAGTCCAAACGGGGGGCGTCCCAGGGAAAGGAGAGGCAAGGTTGGGGTGGGAGCGGGGAGGGCCCGAGCCCCGCTCCGCCCCGCAGCCTGGATGGAGCCTGGGTGCCCGGGCACAGAAGGCACAGGTGGGCAGAGGACCGAGTCTGGCGCAGAGAAAACAAATGCAGCGATGGAGGCAGCTCCGTCTCCGGGAGGCCCCGGGGGAGGGGACGGGGATGGGGAGAGACGGGGGGCTCGAGCTTCCAAGGTGGGCATCTGAGCCCATGAGACCCCAGACCAGGAACCGACTGGTTCCTCAGACGTGGTGCCCCCTCTCCTGCGCCCCAATGGAGGGGCTGGCTCTGCCTGGCACAGAATACAAGGGGAGTCTCTTACTAGAGCATCACCCCCGTCCTTTCTTCATTCCTTCCTTCCCCTGGGGCTGAGCGGGAGCCAGAGGTCCAGGTGGGCGGGGGGGGGGGTCTCCTCTGACGGGGCAGAGGCTGAGCTGGGAGCTGGGGGTCCCCTGGGAGTGGGCTGGATCCCGCCTCTGCGGCTGTGGGAACGTTGGTCTCTCAGAGCAGCTGTGTGGTGGGGGTGATGACACCCACTCCTAAAGCTGGGTGACACGCTGTTTGGCACTGAGTAGACAGACTCTAAAGCAGGGGTGGGCAAACTTTTTGACTCGAGGGCCACCATGGGTTCTTAAATTGGACCGGAGGGCCGGAACAAAAGCAACCTGACCATGCTGGCACTCTCCTCTTGGGCTGCTGGTGAAGGAGCGGAGGGGAGAGCAAGAGAACCCTCCGCTCTTTCGGCTCCGAGGGCCGGACAGAACAGCCTAACGGGCCGGATCCAGCTGCTCTAAATGGTAGCCACTAGGGCAACTCACTGAAGCTACTCTCGCTCTGGAAACCCAGTAAGTTCGGGGGGCATGAAGGCGGGGGGGACTCCCAGGAACCCAATGGGCAGTGCGGGTGCCGGAGTGGGAGGAGGCCGGCCCCCCTGGCCCATCAGCCACACAGCAGGCGCCGCCGGGGCAGGGTGATCCTCGACGGTGACCCCCTCCCGCCCGCCTACAGGGTGCAGACCCAAACCCAGGAACCCATGTTGCCTCACTTTCCCCCAGCCCTAACCACCGTGGCCCCAGCCCCCCCGCCGAGGCCAGGCTCCGGGCAGGGGGCCTGAGAGGACTGGGCAACCCCGTTGGCCAGACTCCCGGGGGCGTCTTCGAGGATTTGGCTCCCTCAGGCCCGCGTCCAGGACCGTGCTGCGTGGCCAGCCCCCGTGGGAAAGGCCACGCGAGCATGCCGAACCTCACAGGACGCAAACACGGGAGGGCCACGCCAGCTGTGTCCGTGAGCCACCGGGGGCCCAGGCCACAGTTGGAGGGCCGGGCTGGGGGTGGGTTTGGGGTTCTCAGGGCTGACCCCCACCCCTCGCTTCCCCAGCTCCCACCCCTGCGTCAGGAAGGGGTGCAGAGAGCACTAGAAAGAGGCCAGGGGGGGGCCTGGCGGGATGGGGACCCCACGGCACAGAAAATCAGTCTCTGTCTCAGCAGGCCAGCGACCTGGCCCTCCGCACCGCATCTCCCACGCCGATCCTGGCCCCCGCGCAGCACCGTCCTCAGCCCCACGCCCCCGCCCAGCAGGCCGCCCACCCTTCCCCACGGGGGCGGATAACCCTGGGCCCGTGGGTGGGGAGGGGAGGAGGCACAATCCCCGGAGGGAGGCGGCGCGCACCCCCGGCCACCGTCTCCGTCCGGCGCCGGGACCCGCAGAGCCTCCCCGCGCGCCCCGCCACCCTCACCCCGGGGCGCCGCCCCGCCCCCCGCGCTGGGCTCTAGAAAGTCCCCCGGGGGAGCCCCGAAAGCCCCTGGGGCGGCGATCGGGGCCCCACACTCGCCGGTTCCCTCCTCGCCGGCTCCTGACCCTTGCCCTCCGCAGGAGGAAGGGCGCTCGGAACGCGCCAGGCTGGCCGCCGAGTGGAAAACTTTGCTTGCCTGCCGGGGTGCACACCGAGCCCGGGGGGGGGGGGGGGCCCGGGGAGTCCCGCTGCAGACTCGGGGGAGGGGGTGAGGGCGGGGGGTGCGGGGCAGGGACTGCAAACTCGCCCTCCCCCCCCCCCCAGCACCTGGGACGAGAGACTGGCCTCCGCGGGGGCAGCGCCCACCACCACCCCCACCCGGCACGCCTCGCGGCCCCCCCCGGTCTCCCCCGCCGCCCCCCCAGGCGCCCCCGCCCCCGCGCCCCCAGCCGAGGCGGCGGCGCCTTTAAGAGCTGCCCGGCTCACCTTTGCTCCGTTCCGCCGGCGCCGCGGTGCCCCCCGCGCCCCCCCTCCTCCCCGGCCCCCCGCGGGCGGGACTCACCGCGCGTCCGGGGGCCCCGGGGTGGGCGCCGCGCCCCGCGCCCCGCGCCCGGTCGGGGTCCCGGCCCCGGCCCGGAGGTGCCGGCCCTGCGCCCCGAAAGGTGAGCGGCGGCTCCCCGAGCGGCTGCAACCTGAGCTGGCCGGGAGGGTGGAGGGGAGGGGAGGAGGGAGGGAGGAAGGTGGGGAGGCGGAGGGGAGGGGGGGGGAGGAGGAGGAGGAGGAGGAGGAGGAAGGGAAAGCCCGGCCCCGCCGCCCGCCGGAGTTTTTCACGTGTACAAGTTGGCTCCTCCCCGTCCCTCCCGGGCCGCACAGCAGCTGCCAGTCTCCGCGGCTCCCTCCGCCCTGGTGCCCACCCCCTCCTTTCGCCCACTCGGGGCACCCTGTCCCAGCGCCTCTTCCAGCCTGGGTCCCTCCTCTGGGGCCGAGACCCTCTGGGAGAGCTTGGCTAAGGGGGTGAGACTCTCTGGGCTGGGGCGCCCCAGGACAGGGCCGGGGCCCTGGGTGGGTGATTGGCTGGGGGGCCTGAGCTCTCCCACCCTCTGAGCCTGACCCTGCACCCAGCGCCCGGAGGAAGGTGCACAGACAGGTCCAGGAGGTCAGTCTGGCCTTCAGAGTGCTTGATGGCAGTAGCCCTGGGCCCTTCCTCTGCCCTGTCCTCTGGGACTCGTCACTTACCTTGAGGTAGGCCCCAATTCTCTAGGGCCTGAAGGAGCCCCACCAATAGCCATCACCCCCACCTCCTACCCTGAAGCTACTTCAGTTTGTCCTTCCAGAGTGAAACCCTGCAGGTCCACTGAGAAGCTGAGAAGCGTCCAAGAATCCTGGCGGACTGGCTAGGGCCGGTCCAGCTTTCATGTACAGAAGGGGAAACTGAGGCCCCAGAAGGAGGTTGAACTGGCCCAAAGTCCCACAAGCAGTTCGCGACAAGCCACAGATTAGGACCCCGGCTCATGGCCGCTCTCCCCACACATCTGACTTCGGGGATCCAAGGAAGACCGAGATGGGGGGACAGGCCAAGTGGCCCCCGTGGGGACCCCCCTCCCAGCCCTGCTTCCTCCTGAGGGCTGTGAGGAGAGGGGGGGCACCTCAGGTCTGATGGGCACCAAGTCAAGGTCTGTGTCCTCTGCCCTGCCAGTGGGCATGGCCTCTTTGGTTTGGGGGTCCTGGCGGGGGGGACAGGGGGAGCAGGGGAGGTCTCTTGGGAACAAGCCTTTCCTAGGATTGATCTGAAGCCACCGCCACCCTTTCGGCCCCAGGCCCTGAGCCGGGCCTCCCCTGGGGAGAAGGGTTGTTGAGATTGGAACAACTTCCTGTCCGGAAGACGGGCCCTCCGTCTCACCCTCCGGCCAGCCATCTGCCCCCACGGCAGTGGGCAGCTCGGGCCTCTCCGGACTCCAGGGAGGGCGTCCGCAGGCAGTCCTCGGGGCAACCGCCAAGGGGCTCCCAACTCTTTGCCACCTCTGTGTGCTCTGCCAGGGCAGGTAGATTTTTTTATTTTTATTTTATTAAAAAATAAAACTGCAGAGCCCTAGCTGGTTTGGCTCAGTGGCTGGAGGGTCTCAGGTTCCATTCTGGTTCGGGGCTCGTACCTGGGTTGCAGGCTGGGCCCGTGTGGGAGGCAACCAATCCATGTGTCTCCCTCACATCGATGTTCCTTTCTCTTTCTCTCCCACTCCTTTCCACTCTCTCTAAAAATCAATGGGAAAAATATTCTCGGGTGAGAATTAACCAAATAATAAATACAATCCATTTAAAAAAATACATTTTATTGATTTTTTTACAGAGAGGAAGGGAGAGGGACGGACAGTTAGAAACACCCAGGAGAGCAAACATCGATCAGCTGCCTCCTGCACACTCCCCGAAACCAAGGTACATGCCCTTGACCGGAATCGGACCAGGGACCCTTGAGTCCGCAGGCCGACGCTCTGTCCGCTGAGCCAAACCGGTCAGGGCACAATTCATTTTTTTATTTAAAAAACACAACTGCTGAGTGTTGAAGGGATGTGAGGAGGGATGGATCTGGAACCTCCGGGCTTTGGGGAGAGGAAGCAACCTCCCTGGTTCTATAATCCACACCTGTGATAAGAAGACAGAGTGTAGGGGGGAGGGGGGGACAAGGAGGCCAGGCAGAGACAGGGAAGGGCAGGGAGAGGGGCTATGGAAAAGCAACTGTGTTTGAGGATTTCCCCCCCACACTTCTGTCAACATGCTCACCCAGGACTGAGGCTGGAGCTGTCTGCTGGAGGGGTCGGGCGCTGCTGGAGTTGAGGCCTGTGGGATGAGAGGGGCCTGGAGAGGGGGGAGGGTTTATTGTGTGTTTTTCCAGGAGGTCTCACCCCGCCCGCAAAGTGCATGGGCAAGAGAACACCTCCCCCCCCCAGGTCTGTGAGGCAAGAGCTTAGAATCAGTGGGGCTGGAGGGGATGCCATAAAGGGAGGCAGATGCTGGGTTCTGAAGACCCTTCTACTCCCTCCTGGCCAAGAGCCAGGGCCTCCCAGAGCACACACAGCAACGCGGAGCAGAGGGAAGAGATCACCACCAGCCTGGGATTGGGGGCCAGCTCTCCGGCAGCCAGGTGGAGGACGGATGGTGAGGGCAAACCTGGAGATGAGAACCCCAGTTTGGAGGTGAACCCTGGTGAACAATCAGTTCCAGGCTGAGACTAGAGCAGAGGCCAGAGGAGGAGAGGAGGGGATTTGCATTCGAGACATTTAGGAGACCGGTCACCGAACCTTGTGCCTGTTTGAGTCTGGAAGACAAGGGAGCGGGGAGTGTCAGGGTTGGAACCATGGGTGTGCTGGGGCAGGCGGGGAGCCCCTTTGGGATGCCCTGGTTCTCAGGACCCCCTTGTGTTGGCTGTGTGGCCTTGGGCAGGTAAGTGACTTAACCTTTCTGAGCCTCGTTTTGCCATTTGTAAAAACGGAGGTACTAACATTGGTCTTGTTAAAAAAAAAATAAAGTGCACCAAAGCACAGGGCTTGGGTCATCATAGAAACTCAATTAAAAAAAAAAATAGGTGCAATTACCATCGTTTACTCACTCAACAAACTTTCGTTGAGCACCTACTATGTGCTGGAGACATAGCGATGATTTATATATTGGGCAGGTGGGCAGAGCCTGCTAGCTGGATGGGGAGCCTCTGTGTGTGCACTGTTTGAGCCATCCTAAAGTTTCTGTGCCCTTCTAAAAATTCCCTCTGAGCCCATTGGTGTGTTTCCCCCGCCCCCCCAATACTCTGTCAACAAGCTCACTCGGTAGATGCACCTCACCCTGGGTCTCCCACGCACGAGGGACTCCCGCTCTGCTGCCCCCACCCTGAGCCAGACCTTGCGCCTTAAAACCACTTAAAACCACGTAGACTGCGTGACCTCGATCGGTTCTTCACGTCTCTGGGCTCCCATCTGTCACACACAGAGATGGTGAGAGCCCTGCTCCCGCGAGGGCACTGCGAGGTTTCAGTGGTGCCCAGCCCGTGCGTGGTTCCCTTCTCCGCAGCCGGATGCTGGCCTCCGCAGCTGGGGCAGGCGTCCCTGGCGCCTGGGGGCTGTGCGGGGAGCTGGGAACAGCTCTCGCTCACAGACCGTGTGGGCAGTGCATGGGAATAGCTTCTGAAAAAAAAAACAAATTCAAGCCTGCCCCACTTTCCCCTGGGAGCTCAGCATCCAGACAGGGAGAGCTCAGCAAAACAGCTCCCGTCTCTCCTTTCCGCGCATCATCGCCACGGCTCTGCCTTCTGGCCCTCCCATGCCCGCCCGTGCAGTGCAGGCGCACCCGGCGGGCTACAGGAGTCACCCGGTCGCTCTGGGCCTCAGTTTTCCTCCTCTGCACAACGGGAATGCTGGGTGGGGACGCCGTCCTCTCAGGAGGGTTCAGTGAGAGTGTGAGTGTGAACGTGAGCTGTAAAGATCGGCCTGTGCACGAGATCCTTAGTGCTGGGCCGGAGGGAGACGGGAAGATAAGAGAAATGGGAAACGAGATTAGAACAAAGTGACATCCTCCCTAGGACAACCCAGCCGGCCCCGAGGGGCTCGGTGGTTGAGCGTCGACCTATGAACCAGGAGGTCAGGGTGCACGCCCAGGTTGTGGGCACGATCCCCAGAGGGGGGCATGCAGGAGGCAGCCAATCAAGGACTCTCTCTCATCATGGATGTTTCTATCTTTTCTCTCCCTCTCCCTTCCTCTCTGAAGTCAATACAAATATGTATTTTTTTAAGAAGTTATCTTAACAACAAACAAGCAAAACTCTCCGGGGGGCAGACAGGCGCTTGGCAGGGAGGAGGGGGCACGGCGGCAGAGACCTGAGCCCGCGGACGGGCCCTGTGGCCTGGCTCCCTAGGATGTGGTCAGCAGGGACAACGGGACCTGGCCTCGCCAGTTCTGATTCCCCCTCTGAATAAAAACCAGGCCATTGCTTTCCAGTGATGGGTCACCGCCCCCAGCAGCGCTTGCATGTACAGGCATGTGTGTATGTGCACACGAGTGTGCGCACACACCCCCTCACACACACACCCCCCACGCACACCGTGCATGGCCATTTCAGACTTCAGAGGGAGCAACAGCTGCATCCCCAGAAGGTGCTGGGACAGGGTGGGGGACACATAAACAGAGCCAGCCAATCACAGCCCTGTTGACCCTAGCAACCATCAAGCCAATTAGAACTCCACCTCTGCATCCAGCAGTGCCTTCCAAACATACCGCTTGCTCGCTCGCACAATCCGCCTGGTCGCTGCACCACCACAGCAAGGAAACCACCGCACAGGGTGGAGGAAAGGGAAAGTGGCCCCTAGCAACAAGGCTTGGCCAGTCACGGAGAGGGTCCCCGTGCAGGCTGGGGGAGGGGAGCGAGGGGTGGGCAAACCGGACGTCCCACGGCCATTCTCTAGCCCTGGGCCTCTGTATGCTCACCTAGAGGTGGGCTCAGAGACTGCTGCTTGTGTTGTCGTGAGTGCTCAGAGTATGCCATTGCTTTTTTTCCCCCCTAAAAAAAAGTTGCTATTTTTAAAAATATATACTTTATTGATATTTTACAGAGAGGAAGGGAGAGAGATAGAGAGCTAGAAACGTCAACGAGAGAGAAACATCGACCAGCTGCCTCTTGCACACCCCCTACCGGGGATGTGCCCGCAACCAATGTACATGCCCCTGACCGGAATCGAACCCGGGACCTTTCAGTCCGCAGACCAACGCTCTATCCACTGAGCCAAACCGGTTTCGGCTATGCCATTGCTTTCCAACTAATAAGTAAGGAAAGGAACTATAACATTTTCTTCAGAAAGCCTCAAGAATTTTGAGCCCTAGGCTGGTTTGGCTCAGTGGATAGAGGAGCATTGGACTACAGACTGGAAGGTCTCAGGTTCGATTCCGGTCAAGGGCACATGCTCGGGTTGCAGGCTCAATCCCCAGGAGGGGGCATGCAGGAGGCAGCCAATTAAAGATTCTCTCTCATCCTTGATGTTTCTATCTCTCTCTCCCTCTTCCTTCCTCTCCGAAATCAATAAAAATATATTTTTTTTAAAAAAGAAGAATTTTGAGACTTCTTTTCTAGGTAAAAGAGTTGCTGACCCCCCAAAAGATCTAAAATCCAGCTCTTGCGTTCATTACACAGGGTTTGCAGTTGTAGGTTTACAGCTGTTCATACGGAAAATAATGCAATCGTTAATCAATAAGAATGCAGAATAAACCCGGTGTTTCGTGTACTCACAGCCATAAGCCTGCCTGTGCCACCCCATAGAGCCGGCCTCAGTTCAATCTGAAAGCGTTTATCTGGTCTCTAGCATGTGCCGGGCTCAGGCGCTGATTTCAGCTGTGGCCAGGGAGAAGATGGTGGAAATGTCTAGAAGGCCTGTCGGCCAGGCCCGCAGGCTGGGGTCACGGACTGCCTCAGGAAGACTTTCCACAGCGCCAAGGAAGAGGGCTGAAGCTTCAACCTCGCGGGGGCCCCCTACACTAGCGTCTAGCGTTTATTGCTCCTCGTCCTCCCCGCAGTCATGTCTCCCCAGAGAGGCCCTAATGAAAAAAGAAAAAAGCTGCTGCCAGCTGCTTCTGAAGCTCTCCCACGGCGGTCCTCGGGGGCCCAGGACCTCCTTCAGAATCTGCAGAAAACTGTGGAACTCACTCACCATAAAATAAAAAAAAACATATGCGTATTTCCCATTCATCTGGGGGCCCCTAGACCTCTGGAAGCTCGTTCAAGGACTCACTCGTGAGGGCATAGGAGGCCTGTGAGCCTGGTCTCTGCCTCCCTCATCAGCCACATCAAACTGATGGCCTTGCCTCGTGCACGTGACTGTGTCACTGCTTCGTGCCTTGGCACATGTTCTCACCAACTGAAGAGGCTTCCTTCCTCATCTAGAAAACTCCTATTCATTCTTCAAAGCCCAGCTCAGGAGTTACCACCTCTTTTGTGGGGAGCTGCCCATTGTCTTCACTAGCCGAGAGGTGCGGAGAAGGAACCCGGAAGGCTGGGGACCCTTGAGCTCTGGCAAAGGTCAGGGCTGTGCACCCACTGTTTAGTCCAGACGATGGCAGCTGAAGCAACTTCCCCACCAGACAGTCATGTGAATCCTTACTGATAAAATAGTCTGCCTGTTACTAGAAACTGCCTGCCTAAGGGCTGTAGGTGTACCCCAAACTGAATAAAAGGATGGCAAGACCGGAGCCCAAGGGGAGTCCTTCCTCTTGAGTTGGGCTCCCGCCTGGTCCCCCAATATTTCCAAATTATTATTTCTTTTTAAAAAAATATATTTTATTGATTTTTCACAGAGAGGAAGGGTGAGGGATAGAGAGCTAGAAACATCGATGAGAGAGACACATCGACCAGCTGCCTCCTGCACACACACACCCCCCACCAGGGATGTGCCTGCAACGAAGGTACATGCCCTTGACCGGAATCGAACCTGGGACCTTTCAGTCCGCAGGCCGACGCTCTATCCACCGAGCCAAACCGGTTTCGGCCAAATTATTATTTCTTGTCTCGTCTCTTTCATTTGCGTGTGGCCCCTCTTCCAGAGCCCCAACCCTGAACCACGCGGGACGTGGGTCTTCACACTCTTGGTCCGAGTTCTCAATGGTGATCACTCGGCACACGGAAGCACTTCTGTTCCATCTACACGCTTCTCTCATCCTGTCTCCCAGCAAATGGGGGCTGTCTGTCTTCTTCCCTGGGCTGAGTTTCCTGAGGCCAGGGACCACACCTCTAGCCCTGTAGCCCCCCCGTACCCAGCACATAACAGGTCTGCGGCACCAAAATGGCAGAACTGAATCAGCAGAGGAAAGAGAGCTGACAAAGGAGAGGCCAGTGAGCAGCTGGCAGACAGAACAGGAGAAGAGAGAGGGTGTCAAGAAGGCAAGAGGCTCCAGGAGGAGCCTAGAAGTCAGGGAGAAAGGCATCCTTGAATTCCTCAACGAGGAAGCCATCGACAGAGTGGCCAACTGTCCTGGTTTTCCTGGGACCAGAATAGAAAGCTCTAGAATCGAAAGTCTTAGGCAAACAGAGATGGTCTGCCGCCTGATTGCTGACCTTGATGAGGGCAGTTCTGGAGGTGGGGGTCCGATTGGGCAGAAGTCTGATTGTGGGAAGCTAAGGGGCGAATGGCATGTGGGGAAGAGCAGGGGGTGTGCTGGGGGCTGCTGGGCCAGTAGGCTGTGCTGGGAGGAGGCAGAGCAGGCAGGAGCCTGAGCATCGTGCCAGCCTCCAGCCCAGCTCTCTCCGCCCCCACCGCCCTGGAGAGAAAGCAAACAGAGCCGGCGTCAGGAACACCAGCTGCCCCTTGGTGGCTTCTTCCTGACTGGCAGGCTCCAGGCCGCCACCCCCGTCAGCCGCCTGGTCCTCTCACCACCCAGCCCTGCAGCCCCCGGGCTTCTGTCGTCTGGGTGCTTTGTCCGTGTGCATAGTGGGTGCTGCTGGACGGCGGTGGCTCTTCTCTCCTTTTGGGCTGTTACTTAAGTGTCTGAGTTTGCCCATCTTTTTAAAAAAAAATCTATTTCTATTGATGTCAGAAGAGGAAGGGAGAGTGGGAGAGAGAGATAGAAGCATCAATGATGAGAGAGAATCATTGATCGGCTGCTTCCTGTGAACCCCCTAATTAGGGACCGAGCCGGCAACCCAGGCATGGGCCCTTGATTGGAATCGAACCTGGGGGACCTTTCTGTCTGCAGGCCGACGCTCTATCCACTGAGCCAAACCTGCTGGGGCTGAGTTTGCCCGTCTTGTCCCACTAGAGCAGGGGTGGGCAAACTTTTTGACTCGAGGGCCACCATGGGTTCTTACACTGGACCGGAGGGCCGGAACAAAAGCAACCTGACCATGCTGGCACTCTCATCTTGGGCTGCTGGTGAAGGAGCGGAGGGGAGAGCAAGAGAACCCTCCACTCTTTCGGCTCCCTGGGCCGAATAGAACAGCCGAACGGGCCGGATCCGGCCCACGGGCCGTAGTTTGCCCAGGGCTGTACTAGACACTGAACCTCACGGCAGGGATCATGCACCCCCTCCCCGGCTCCTCACTTCCCTGTTTCTTCCTTCGGCAAACACCAATTTACTCAGTGGGCACGATGCTTGACCCAGTCCCTGTCCTCAGGTCTCTCATAGTTTGGGTCCCAAACCCAGGGGATTGGGGTGGGAGGAAGAGCAGGAGGATTATACCTCTGAGCAGGGGAGGGCTTCAGTGAGTCTGTGAAAACCCAGAACTTTATATGTCAGTGTGTGTGTGTGTGTGTGTGTGTGTGTGTGTGTGTGTGTGTGTAAAAGAGAGAGAGCCAGAGCATGTTGCTGAAGAGAGAGTCTCTACGAATGACCGTGTCCAGGTGGAGTCCGTCTTCTGGATTCAAGTTCTACCTGTGTGATAAAGGCAAATTGTTACCCACCATGCACCTCGACTCCCTAACCTATAAACCGGGGTTAACACCGTGCCTTTCCCGCCGGGCCTGGTGAGGGTTAAATGCTCAAGAGCCCTGTCCCTGGGCCCTAATCAGAGGACAATTCGCGTCCTTCTTTTTGCAAGAGGTAGAGCCAGGTGAGCTTGGGGAGACGCTCGAGCGAAGGGTTCCATGACCCAGGGAAGATGAGGACCCAGCGGCCAGGGCTGGGGACCGGCCCGAGCTGACGTGGTCGCTATGGTGGCAGGTGCGAAGGGGAGGCAGGCAGCCTGAGGAGTGCTCAGCGCACCTTGAACTTCCTCCCTGCATCTCCCTAGCGCCACGCGTGGCTCCGGACCCGCTCTGAACAAGCCGCTTGGGAGGAAGGGTGCTGGGGGGACCCCATGCCATTGAGGAGCTTGTCCGGGGTGGAACCGCGTGTCAGGAGAGGCCAGAGCTCCGCTTCCTGGCTGGACGGACTAAAGAAAACCGGTGGAGGAGGAAGAGGGAGATGAGGAGGAAGGGGAAGGGGAGAGGGAGAAGGTGGCTTTCGCTCCTGATCTCATTAAGAAGCACGGGCCGGCCAAAACCAGTCTGGCTCAGTGGATAAAGAGTCGGCCTGCGGACTGAGGGGTCCCAGGTTCGATTCCAGTCAGGGGCATGAACCTTAGTTGCGGGCACATCCCCAGTAGGGGGTGTGCAAGAGGCAGCTGATTGATGATTCTCTCTCATTGATGTTTCTAACTCTCTATCCCTCTCTCTTCCTCTCTGTAAAAAAAATCAATAAAATAGCCGAAACCGGTTTGGCTCAGTGGTAGAGCGTCGGCCTGCGGACTGAAAGGTCCCGGGTTCGATTCCAGTCAAGGGCACATACCTTGGTTGCGGGCACATCCCCGGTAAGGGGTGTGCAAGAGGCAGCTGGTCCATGTTTCTCTCATCAATCTTTCTAGCTCTCTCTCTCTCTCTCTCTCTCTCTCTCTCTCTTCCTCTCTGTAAAATATCAATAAAATATATATTTTTAAAAATCAATAAAAAAATATATATATATATTTTAAAAAGCAGAAAGAAAAAAAGAAGCATGGGCCTCTGCAGCCAGGAGGGTCCCTCCACGCGCGCCTGCCCCTGTCAGCTGGCTCTGCACCGTCTCATTAGCTCGGGGCCCCAGACCGCACGCCGCTGGGGCTGCCTCATTGCCAAGTGCCTGCTCCATAATTAAACACCAAACCCCGGCTCTTCCAGGCGCACGCACGCCCGCCCCTCTCAAGGACAGAGACAAGGAGGGGGGGGGGGTTGAGAGTGAGGAGGAGGCCTCGTGCAGGCCCCGCTGGGTGGGGTGCGGGGAGGGGAGCGGGAGGAGTGCGTGGGGAGTGGGGAGCCCCAGGGCCCTCCCGTGACCTCGGGAGGAGATTTGGGAAGTCCTCGGGAGAGGAAGTGAAAGGCCTGGGATAAGAGGAAGGACCTGCCTTCCCACCTGGGCGCCAGGCGGCCGGGAGCAAACACGCCCGTGGCCCCGGGGAGCCCGAGCGGGACCTCGGGGTGAGGCCCGGGGAGAGGCCGGGCGTGAAGTCCCTGCTCAGGATGCCTGAGAACATCTACCCCCCCCCCAACACACACACACACACACACACACACACGCACACGCACACGCACACGCACACGCACACGCACACGCACACGCACACGCACACGCACACGCACACGCACACACTGTACTGGTTTCCAACCAGATGGGAGCTGATAGGAATGGGTGCTGGAGCAGGACTGGGGGTGGGGGTGGGGGGGTGACAAGACAGCCCCAGAGGCGGGATGGCAGTCACACGGAAGGAAGGAAGGAAGGAAGGAAGGAAGGAAGGAAGGAAGGAAGGAAGGAAGGTAGGTTTAGCTGCAGGTGGAGATGTGAGGAGACGTGATAGGAGATTTCATTGGACAAGTCTCTCGGGAGAGGGGACACCCCCTCACGGTCAAGACTGTTCTGGTGACAGAGGGTGGGGGCTGGCTGACAGCAGAGCTTTAGCTTTGGACATAAACCAATAGGGAAGGCAAGAGGGGCTGAGGCCGGCACCAGCAGGTCCTCCCCTCCAACCTCCCCGAGCCCTCGGCCCCTCTTCCAGACCCACTGGGAACAAATGCACTGAGAAGACATCGGCTGGAGCTGCCGCGTGACTGGCCTGCCCTGGACGCCGTCTCCAGCCGGCCATGACCTCGGCGGCAGGATGGGGAGGCTGCGCGTGGGCTCCTGCACCCTCGCTCGTGCTGCTGCCTGGTCCGGAGCGAGGAGGGGAGGGGAGGGGAGGGGAGGGGAGGGGAGGCGAGGGATGGGGAGGCGCACAGAGGGGGCGGGAGGGGGGAGGGGTACAGGAACACGCCTGTGGAGGCACGGGTCACCCCGCAGTCGCTGGCACCCACCCTCACCCCTCGCCTGAGCGGCGGGGCCTGATGAGGAAATGCTCGGAGCCGGCCCCAGCGGCTGGAGGCTGGTGGGGAAGGACGGAGCCACGGGGAAAACCACTGGCACAGCCGAGAAGGGAGCTCACGGGGGCAGAGGCAGGGAGACCCCGAGGCAGAGCCTCTCTGACCAGGGCGCGGAGGGAAGAGGTGGGCGCTGATTGGCATCCAGTTGAGAGGCATTTCGTTTAACCCGAGCCGCTGGGCTGGTGGCCAGCGCCCACCTAGACCCCGGGAACAAACTTTGCAGACAGTCACAGAAGCCCCTCTGGCCCCTGCCCCTCTCCCCTGGGCGGTCCTGGCTCTGACGGGCTCCAGGCCAACCCTGCTCCCGCTCGGGGTTTCCCGCAGCCCAGGGGGGGGGGGCAGCCTGGCAGTAGCGGCCCACGGTGCTGGCCTCCGAGGTCAGCACAGCCCGAGACACGCCTGCCCAGGAGAGTGCCTCTCGGCCTTTTTTATTTTTATTTTTATTTTTTACAGAGAGCAAGAGAGAGGGATAGAGAGTTAGAAACATGGATGTGAGAGAATCATCGACCAGCTGCCTCTTTTGCACCCCCCCACTGGGGATGTGCCCGCAACCAAGGTCCATGCCCTTAACTGGAACCGAACCCGGGACCCTTCAGTCCGCAGGCCGACGCCCTATCCACTGAGCCAAACCGGTGTCGGCTGCTTCCGCGGCCCTTGGCCAGGCTTGGGGACCCGTGTCCGTTGCGGAGGGAAGGCGGCGTCCCTCTCCCACCTCAGCCGGCAGGATGCAAGCTTCTGGGGGCCCAGATCTTCGATGGCCTTTGCCACTTTGAACCCCGCTCTGGGGACCACGGCTCCCGGGAGCCACCGGTAATTTCCCTGGGGCCGCTCCCAGACCAGCTTCCCCTTCTCCTGCTGCCTGGGAGGGGCGGGGGCCCCCCGGGCGGCCGGGTGTGGCCTGAGGGAGGGGAGGGGGGCCTGGCAGGTGGGAGGGGGTGGGCACCTGAGGACGCTGGGCAGGCCCAGGGATGGGGGCACATCTGGAGGCGCGAGGAAGGAGCAGGAGCTATGTTCACCATCCCAGAACTGTGGGAGTGGGGCGGGGGAGTCCTGGGACCCCCCAGGAGTGCACACTGTGAGATGGGGCAGGTGCCAGACCCGCGGAGCTCAGACACACCTGCGTGGTTAGCTGGGCCCAGGCCTCCCACCCACGAATGGACAGATACGGCCGGGCAGCCTGCATGGAGACGAGCCAGGCCCCACCCGGGGAGCGGCACCGCGTGTCCGGGTGGCGGTGGCGGTCAGTCCGCACACGTAGCGCCAGAACCGTTCCAGAAGGCGCCGCTGCCGGCCCCCCAGCTCGCCCTCCCGCCAGGCGCCTGGCAGGAATAAGCCAATTCGGGGACCCGCCCTCCGGGGACAGCTCGGCCCGGGCTGGTATCTGGGCTGGTATCTGGCAGTGCCCGGCGCACCTGGTGGGGCGAGGGGCCGCTTGGATGCCGGGTGCCCTGTTTGCCCAGGGAGCTGCCAGGGTCCCCCGGGCACCACTGCGGGGCAGCCGTCCTGTCCTCGGGCCTCAGCCGCTCAGGAGCCCCCAGCTCCGCTCCTAGTGAGACAGCTGGCGCCTGAACCTGATCCAATATTTACTCCCCGAGAGAGGGCAAAGGGGCAGCGTCGCCCGGCAGCCGAGCCGCGGTTGGCCCGGTGCTGGGGACGGGGAGCGAGGGGGAGGGAGGGCTTCCTCTTCTTTTTTTTCTTTCTTTTTTTCAGATACAGAGGGTCTCTCAGGCCTTACTACTTATCCCTCCACCGGGCCACCCACCTCCGCTTTGAACCCTCAGCCTCCGCTTCCTGGCCTGGGCCCGGGGGCTGGAGGGGGACTTTGCCCCGAGGGACCGGCCCCTGTGCGGGTGGAAGTCGAGCGGAGGAACTCCAGCCGGGAGCGGGCGGGACCCGCAGGCCTCCCTCCAGCCCAGAAGGCACCCTCGAGGCCCCCCCGGAGGAAGGGGTCAGCCGCCCCCCTCCCTCCACACACACACACACACAGAGAAGAGGGAAGTGAGACCCCCTGGGAGTGAGGGCAGGCGGATGGGCATCAGGGCTGGCGGTGCCCCCTCAGAAAGGAGCCAGACGCGCCGAGACTGTGAGAATCCAGAAACTTGGTCGTGTGGCCACCTTCGGCGTTTTAATTCTCCCCGAGGGGGTTCACGGTGGACCTTGAAGCCCGTGTTAAAGGGTCCTGCCAAGCGGCTTGGGAGAGGCTGCTGGGGAGCGCCCTCACCGGCCTGGAGGGGAGAGCTCAGGGGGAGAGGAACTTGGGCTGCGATCCAGAGGGGTGCAGAGGAGGGGTGGGGGCGGGTTTGGGGGTGGGGGTGGGTTTAGGGGTGGGGATAGGAGCCGATGTTTTTCGGATGAGAATGGGCTCTCCTAGTGCCTGCTATGTGCCAGGCACTTTACGTAATCCTCCTGACAACGCAGAGTGGACACCGTTATCCTATGTCCCAGGTGAGCACACTGAGGCCTGATGAGGTCAAGAGACTTTCCCGGTCACTTGGTGAGAAGCAGAGCTGGACACAAGTCCAGGTCTGGCTGAGTCCAGAGCGGCCGTGTTTTCTGCGGCCCCTGGATGCTCAAGTGACCCCCGGCCCCGCCCCACGCCCTGGGCCCCAGCCCTTGGCCCCCAGCCCTTGGGGCAGGTCAAACTGGGGAGGCGTCCCTGCTACGACCTCAGCGTGTCCACGCTCAGATGCCTGCTTCCTGGCAGCCTGAGCCGAGCGGAGAACAGAGGCAGCACCCATCCGGAGAGCACAGCACCCTTCCGGAGAGCACAGCACCCATCCAGAGGGCACAGCACCCATCCGGAGAGCACAGCACCCTTCTGGAGAGCACAGCACCCTTCCGGAGAGCACAGCACCCATCCGGAGAGCACAGCACCCATCCGGAGGGCACAGCACCCTTCCAGAGAGCACAGCACCCATCCGGAGGGCACAGCACCCATCCAGAGGGCACAGCACCCATCCGGAGAGCACAGCACCCATCCAGAGGGCACAGCACCCACCCGGAGGGCACAGCACCCATCCAGAGAGCACAGCACCCATCTGGAGAGCACAGCACCCATCCAGAGAGCACAGCACCCATCCGGAGGGCACAGCACCCACCCGGAGAGCACAGCACGCGCCTCCGAGGCGTCTGGACTGGGGTCTCACTCACTAGCACCGGTGACCTTACACGGGATGTTTCCCGGCTCGAGGTTTCCTCATCCACGGAGAGACTCACCCCCCCCCCCCCCGCCTCACAGAGCTGCTCAGGGCTTCGAGGAGGTAACGTACAGAACAGGTCCAGCGCGTAGTAGGCGCTTAAGGAGGGATCGCCCTCGGGGGGCTGGCTTCACGAGCGCCTGCTGGTGCACCCTCACAGGCGCTGGGCTGGCAAGGGCCCGCCCGCCCGTGGCTTCCCGCCTCACCGCCGCCCCCTTGGAGCCGGGCATACTCTCTGAACCAGGAGCCTGTGCCTCCACACTGCACTGAGTCACCAGCGACCTCGCCAGCCCTGCTTATCGGTTTCGGTTCAGCTCCCTGACCAGGACGGATTAACTGTGCCCCACACTCTGGAACAAGCCATGGTCTCGTCATTTCTCGGCGTTCCCCGCCCGCCACCCGTCCTCTGCCCGCGCCCCGGCTCCCCGCCGCTGCTTACGGGGACCGGGAGCGCCGGGCAGAGCCGCGGCTCCCTCTGGCACGCAACACCTGCGCAGGGTCAGGAGAAGGTCGAGCTTGTGCTCGCTCTGGAGAGAGGCCCTTTGGGGGGGAGACCTGCCAGCCTGGGCTCCTGGCAGCCGAGGGAGGTCTCCCCGATGCCACCAGCCCCTCCCGCCTCTCCCCTCTCTCCCTCTGTCCGGCCCACAAATGTCGAGACGCCCCCCTCTGCCCACCTACCGGGGAGGGGGGGGCTGCAGGCTGGAGCAGTGACAGGCTCTGAGCAACAAAGTCAGGAAGTGATGGCAGGGCAGGCGCTCCGGATGCCGCACGTCCCAGGCCTGGCACCGGGGCGACTGGACGCCGCCCCTCCCTCCCGGGCAGCCCGCTCCCGGGCATCTGACCTCCACGGCCCGGCCCCTCCGCTGTTTTGATTTACTTACTTATTTTTAAAAAAATATTTTTTATTGCCAAAACCGGTTTGGCTCAGTGGTAGAGCGTCGGCCTGCGGACTGAAGGGTCCCCGGTTCGATTCCGGTCAAGGGCATGTACCTTGGTTGCGGGTACATCCCCGGTAGGGGGTGTGCAAGAGGCGGCTGGTCGATGTTTCTCTCTCATCAACGTTTCTAGCTCTCTCTCTCTCTCTCTCTCTCTCTCTCTCTCTCTCTCCCTTCCTCTCTGTGAAATATCAATAAGATATATTTTTTAAAATATTTTTATTGATATTTTACAGAGAGGAAGGGAGAGAGAAAGAGGGACAGAGAGCTAGAAACATCGACCAGCCGCCTCCTGCACACCCCCTACTGGGGAATGTGCCCGCAACCAAGGTACATGCCCTTGACCGGAATCGAACCCGGGACCTTTCAGTCCGCAGGCCGACGCTCTATCCACTGAGCCAACCCGGTCTCGGCCCCTCGGCTGTTTTTAGACTCTGGTTCCCAGGAGCCCACTTGGCAGCCGGGCTCACCCACCCACGGAGCCCTGAGAAGCGTCCTCCAGGGAAGATGGAGGTGGGTGGGCCGGGAGCCTTTCCCAAGGACGCTGGAGCGAGGTGGGGCGGGGTGTCGGAGGAGCCTGGCGGAGAGGAGCCACCGGCCCAGCCAAAGGCAGGCGGCACCAGAACCACAGGGACCGTAGAGGCCAGAGAGGGAAGTAAGTCAGTCAGCCTCCCACAGCCGGGACCTTGGAGCCCGAGTCACCTGAGGCGCAGCCCGGGTTCGGGGTCAGAGGCACCCTGGGGAAGCAGGGGGAGTAGTGTGTGCCCTCTGGCCCCAGGGTTGGCATTGCCTCGGAAAGCTGAGGCTCCTGCCAGGACACCCCAACCCCTGCGCCCCCAGTGGCTGAGCTAACAGGGCAGCCACCTTTCTGAGACCTCAGGCTGAGATCTTGGGGCCTCCTCACGCCAAGGAGCGACCTGGAGGGTTTCCCATTCGGCGTGGGATCCTAAAGATAACAGCCTTAATTGCTAAGATTTATTAAGTACTTTCTACCCGCCAAGCACCAGTCTAAGAGCTTTTCCTGTATCTATTGCTCTCATACACAGCCCCATGGAGACAGACGCTCTCGTTCTAGAAAGGACCTGGAACACAGGGAGATTAAACCGCTTGCTCAAGGTCACACGGCCGTAAGCAGTAGAGCTGGGACTGGAACCCAGGCCGCCTGGGGGTAGGTAGGCAGTGCTCCCCCGCTATTCCCCACACAAGTGCTACTCCAAGGGGTCCTAGTCCAGTGCTCTTGGAAATATAACACCTGCTTGGTCACCATCCGGGCAGCTTTCGGTTGGAAAAAGTTCTACATGTACACCCATGTATGCCCTAGTTCAGCTCCCCTTTCCTCCTACACAGAGTGCCGGGCACTATTGCCCAAGCAGGAGGTTAAAATTGGGGGGGGGGCTACCTTTCTCTCCTGAGCCCCTCTTTCCTGCCCCTCAGAACACCCCTTAGTGGCCTGTGCTGCCACCTCCTGGCCGCAGAGGGTTAAGACAGGCTCTGCGGGTGTGTTTCAGGATTTTTCCTTTTTGCTCTCCATTCCCAGTGACGTCATCCTTTCCCAGGGCTGTGTGACCATCTTTATGCTGTGCATTCCAATATACACTTTTTTAAAATTTCATTCCCCCCTGCCCCCAGATTTACTTAGATGTAACTGACATAACACTGCATAAGTTTAAGGTGCATAGTGTGATTATTTGAAATATGTATACCGTATTTGCCGGCGTATAAGACGATTTTTTGGCTCTGAAAAATACGTATTTGCCGGCGTATAAAACGACTGGGCGTATAAGACGACCCCCTAACATTTCCACTCAAAATACAGAGTTTGTTATATACTCGCCGTATAAGACTACCCCCCACTTGGAGGCATATTTTTCAGGGCCAAAAAATCGTCTTATACGCCGGCAAATATGGTATATTGCAGAAGGACCACAATAAGTTTAGTTAATATTCATTACCTCGTATAGTTAGGATTTTGGGAGGTGATGAGAGGTCTCTGCCTAAATCTTTTTTAAGAAAATATTTCATTGATTTTTTACAAAGAGGAAGGGAGAGGGATAGAGAGTTAGAAACATCAATTCAGCTGTCTCCTGCACACTCCCCACTAGGGATGTGCCCATAACCAAGGTACATGCCCTTGACCGGAATCGAACCTGGGACCTTTCAGTCCGCAGGTCGACGCTCTAACCAGTGGGCAAAACCGTTTAGGGACTGCCTAAATCTTTATCTCTTCTGAGACCAGGCCTGTGCACCCCGGGCCATCCTCTGAGATCCAGGTCGGTGTGCCCCAAGGCTTCTTCTGAGGCCAGGCCTGTGCACCCGATGCCAAGGGCTCTCACAGCCCAGCGCCATAACTCGCACAGTTCGGAGCTGGAGGCAGACCCCAGGTGCCCCAGCTCCTAGCTCGGTCCTCCGGTCCTCGCACCGCTGCTTCTCCAACCACACAGCAGAAAACACGGCCAACGGAACGCCCAGAGAAGGACAAGCCACGCACGTGCTGACTGGCGCTGGAATCAGGATTTAGACCCATCAGAGTGGTGGCAGCCCCAGGTGCTTTCCGGGCCGTGGGCCACCTCCCTCCTGGGGTTTGGAGAGGGGAGAAGACACAGAGGAGGGGGGCGTAAGACCAGCAGGTGGGCTGGTGCGCTGCGCAGGGGAGCCGGACAAAGGTTTTGTGCTGAGGAGTGGTGGAACGAGGGCACATGCCGGGACTCCCTGCACCAGGCTAGGGACACTGCATGCGTGCCTGCCCGTGAGAGAGAGGGTGGAGAGAGCCGAGGACTGAGGGCAGGGCTGAGGGTTCTGGCTGCCTTGAGGGGATTGCATTGAGGGGATTGCAAGAAGAACCAGAGCGAGGGAACAGACAGGGGAGGGAAAGCTGGAACACTAAAGACAAACTCCTGCATCCCAGAGGGAGGGTTGGGGCATGACCGCCCACTGCCCACCTCTCTTGGGGCTGCCCACAAGCCCAGGATGGTTGGTACATTGTCAAATGGTTGAAAATTCCAAGAGAAGAATATTTTTTAAAATATTTTTTATTGATATTTTATAGAGAGGAAGGGAGAGAGATAGAGAGCTAGAAATGTCGATGAGAGAGAAACATCAACCAGCTGCCTCTTGCACACCCCCCACCGGGGATGTGCCCGCAGCCAAGGTACATGCCCTTGACCGGAATCGAACCTGGGCCTTTCAGTCTGCAGACCGAGGCTCTACCACTGAGCCAAACCGGTTTTGGCCAAGAGAAGAATATTTGATGACATCTGAAAATTGTATGAAGTGAAAGTCTCACAGTCAATAAATAAAGTTTTATTAGAACACAATGTGCTCGTTCACATGGCTTATCTCTGATGGATTCCTGCCACCATGGCAACAGAGACCATTCAGTCCAGAAAGCTTCAAATGTTTACTATCTGGCCCTTTGCAGCAAAGTGTGGGGACCCTACCTCGGAGGAAAAGGGTCCTGGGCCACAGGGACACCCTCCAGTCGGAGGGGAGGCAGCTGAGGGTCCGAAGGAGCAGAAGGAGGCCTGGGCGATCCGGAGCCAGGTGCCTGGCTTCCCCGTGACAAGCGCCTCCAAGAACGAACCCACACGTTCCCAGCCCTGAGCCAGTTCCCCGGGGGAATCCTAAAGGGGCCTGGGCTCCTGCACACACCGCTGGCCTCCGGTCCCAGCCCCACCACCGTGATCTGCGTGAGCTTGGGCAAGTCCCTACTCTCCTACCCCGGGCATCTCTGTCTGTAATAACCGTGGGCAAACTACGGCCCGTGGGCCGGATCCGGCCCTTTCGGCTGTTCTATCCGGCCCGCGGAGCCGAAAGAGCGGAGGGTTCTCTTGCTCTCCCCTCCGCTCCTTCACCAGCAGCCCAAGAGGAGAGTGCCAGCGTGGTCAGGTTGCTTTTGTTCTGGCCCTCCGGTCCAGTTTAAGAACCCATTGTGGCCCTCGAGTCAAAAAGTTTGCCCACCCCTGGTCTATAAGAGGCCAATGACCCTAACCGTTTGGCTCAGTGGATAGAGTGTCGGCCTGTGGACTGAAGGGTCCCAGGTTCCATTCTGGTCAAGGGCATGTACCTTGGTTGCAGGCACATCCCCTGATCAAGTTTCTCTCTCCTTGATGTTTCTAATTCTATCCTTCTCCCTTCCTCTCTGTAAAAAAAATGAATTAAATATATATATATTTTAAAAGATGCGGATGCTGGCACAGACCTGAGACGTCAATAGGAGGACAAAGTTCATAGATGCCAGGGGTCACTCTGAAATCCAGATCTTGCTGCTGGTGTGCAAGTGGGTGCACCTCCTCACTCCGCCCACTAGAGGGCAGGAAGGCCCCGCTGGCAGCCACCAGGGTGTCGGAGTGGGAGGGAAGAGGTGCCACCCTGCTGTTGACAACCTCGGCCTTTGATCAGCTCCTGTTCTCCCAGAGACCTGCTGGCCGCCAGGCGGGGGGGCGGGAGGGAGGGGGGCAGAGCTTCTCGCTGGAGGAGGGCCAGGCTTCCTTCTTGCCTTTGGTGCCCACAGAGTCCAGTCACTCCACACACCCTCCTTCTCCTCATCCTCCAATGGCCCTGGCATGCAGGGCAGGCGGGTAATGCCCTCCCCGGGTGAGGGAACCAAAGCCCAGAGCGGCTGAGTGGCTGCCCAGGGTCGCACAGCTGGTTAGCCGTGCCGTGTGCCTGGGATTGGAGCTCGGATCCTGTCTTCCGATGCCAGGTGTGGCTCTCTCCTGGTCAGCAGCCGCCCTTAACTGTCCTGAAGGACCCGTCCCCCGGGGGCTCCGCCTTCCACGGTTCTCCCAGCATCCCCATCTGTGTCCTCTGAGCTGCCAGGCAGGAAACCACCCTCCTCCCCATGGAACTCAGACCGTTCCAAGTGCTTCCACGCGTGTGAGCTCACTGCTACCAAGAACAGGCTCCCCCGGATACATGGGGGCAGCGACTGTTCTGTCCACGGGCCACATTTACCGTGTCTCCCGGAAATAAGGCATCCTCCAAAAATAAGACCTACTCCGTGGAAACATAATACATCCCCTGAAAATAAGACCTAGCGTATCTTTGGGAGCAAAAATTAATATAAGACACTGCCGAAACCGGTTTGGCTCAGTGGTAGAGCGTCGGTCTGCGGACTGAAAGGTCCCGGGTTCGATTCCGGTCAAGGGCATGTCCATTGGTTGCGGGCACATCCCCAGTAGGGGGTGTGCAAGAGGCAGCTGGTTGATGTTTCTCTCTCATTGATGTTTCTAGCTCCTCTCTCTCTCTCCCTTCCTCTCTGTAAAATATCAATAAAATATATTTAAAAAAACAAACAAAAAATATATAAGACACTGTCTTATTTTCGGGGAAGCAGGGTATAAATTGATTTCAGAGAGGAAGGGGGAGAGAGAGACACACATCAAGGATGACGGAAAATCAGGGATCAGCTGCCTCCTGCACGCCACCACCCCCCCCCCCCGGGATCAAGCCTGAAACCTGGACATGTGCCCTGACCGAGAATTGAACCGTGACCTCGTGGTTCACAGGTCAATGCTCAACCACTGAGCACGCCGGGCAGGCTGTCCACCGGCTTCCTGATGCAGCTGTGAGCTCAAGGGCAGGCGGGCGCTTACACACACAGATGTGACAGGGACAAAGAGGTTGCCGGGCGGAAGCGGTCAGGGAAGGCGGCCGAGATGGCCTTGGGACGCCACGGGGAGGAGCGGGAAGAGGCAGGGATGCTCACGGTTCTTCAGGGTCTGTCTGTAAAAGCAGACGGTGGTCTGTGACAGAGAGCAGAGCAGAGGGCCACCGGGAGCCCACGAAGCCAGAGAAGGCCCCTCCGGAAGGAGCCTCGAGTGCCAGGCTCAGAGAGGAGGGTGTGGTCCAGTGGGCAATGGGGAGACCTAGAGGCTTCTGAGGGTGGGTGTGGCAGGAGACAAGGGCGTTTCAGCAAGTCCTCAGGGAGGCTGATGGGAAAGCGATGAGTGTGGATGGCAACAATGTCACGATAACGGGGTGTGAGGCCAGGTGGGTGGTGGGGCTGTGGGGACCACTCGGCAGAGGGCATGGTTTTCTGGCCGCTCTGCTGGACACCTGAAACTGGTGACAATGGTACTGAATGTCAATGTGGTTACAATTTTTTAAATGTGTATATAATATATATATATATATATATATATATATATATATATATATATATATGTCGTATTTGCAGCATACACACACAAGCAAGGGAACTGAGAAACAGACACACTGGAGAGCAAGCAGAGGAGGGTGTTTCTGGGGTCCGGGCCTAAGGTGGCCGGAGACACAAGGAGAGGGTGTGGGTCTGGACGAACGGCAGGACCTTGGGGCTGATGGGACACAGGCAGTGGGCCCAGCTGAGGGGCCCAGCGGTGTGTCTGAGGGGGGGGGGGGTGATGCCAGAGGAAAGAGGACTGTCCTCACAGGAGGATGAGTTTGAGGACACCAAGTAGGAACGCTCCAGGAATGCCTCAGGATACAGGGCGGGGTGTTGGAAGAGAGCCAGGGCTTGAGACATAGGAAAGGAGGGACTCAGCCACAAGGAAGCCGCGAGAGGGAGTGAGGGTGACAGGCACAGGGGGGCAGGGACTAGAAGGGGCGGCCCAGGGGGAGGGAACCAATCCCCTTTCCCACCCAGGAGCTCCCGGGGGGTGGGAGTGGGGGGGAGCACATGGCAGCCCCAGCAACCATGATGGGTTCAAGAGGGACATTGGGCCAAAACCGGTTTGGCTCAATGGATAGAGCGTCAGCCTTCAGACTGAAAGGTCCCGGGTTCGATTCTGGTCAAGGGCATGTACCTTGGTTGCGGGCACATCCCCAGTAGGAGGTGTGCAAGAGGCAGCTGATTGATGATTCTCTCTCATCGATGTTTCTAACTCTCTATCCCTCTCTTTTCCTCTCTGTAAGAAATCAATAAAATATGTGTTGTTGTTGTTGTTTTTTAAAAGAACTCTTTTTAAATACAGAGAGACCAAACCCCTCCTTGCTCTACCACCTGGCACTGGGACCAGTACACCCCTAGATTCCTTTCCGTGGGAGTGATCCGTCAGCCCTCCGACGGATGGTGCTGGTGCGGGGGCTCGGGGGCATCTGGAGGTGACACACTGGGCGTGGGACAGAGGGAGGCAGGTGAGAGGAGCGGTTGCAAAGGCAGGCAGGGCCGTGCCCCAAACTTGCCCCAACCCCCCCCCCCCCCCCCCCCCGGGTTGAGGCAGGGCCCCCCGGGCTGAGGCAGGGCTGGGCTCTTCCTGAGCAGATCACCGTGTGGTCGTCCGGTGACTGAGCTGCGGGGAATGCTATTGTCGCGAGAGGCTCGCCCAGGTGCAGACGCCAGCCCCGCCCCAGCGTGTCCCGACACACCACGGAAGCGGCAGAATAAGCTCCCGCTAAGCCGCTCTGTTGTCCTGCTTGTTGCTAAAACACCCGGCTGAGGGTGCTGCCCAGGGCCCCCCTCCTTCCTGTGGGCGCCCCGGGCGCTCCCAGTGCCTCCGGGAGGCCGAGAGCGCAGCCTCTGTCCTTCAGCTGCCTGAGGCCACGGGCAAGTCCGTAGTGGGGGACAGGATGAGCTCTTAGGTCTCCTGGCCCGGACCCCATGAGAACTCAAGACTCAAAGTATAGGAGAACATTTATGTATAAAATCACAGAGGTAGAAGAAGTAATTCGTAGGAGAAATGGGCTGGGGAAACAGGAGGCAAAGGAAGGGCCCTAGGAGCTTGGAGTGAGGAAGGGAATGGTAACCCGCCTGGGAGGAGGGGAAAGGAGGAGGGGAGGGGGGAGGGGCAGAGGGAAGGGCAGAGGAGGGGAGGGAAGAGGAAAAGAGAGGGGTGGAGGGGAGAGTGCTGCTGTGTCCGGGAGGGAGAGCACGCTGACTGGGTCCTCTGTCCTAAGGGGGGAGGATCAATACCGGTAGAATATCCAGCAGCTTTCCAGGTGTGTCCTTTTAGGGTCTACGTCTCCCCCGGTGGATTGGCCGGCGCCAGGGCCGGGTCACCATCCAATGCAGCCGGCCCTGAGGTCAGCTATGGCTGGTTTCGTTGTTTTTCCGGGCCTGCAGCTGAAAGACAGCTGAGGCCTAGGTTATCTCCAGGGAGGAACGGTCAGGGGGTCCGAGCCGCAGGACCAGCGGTGTGCTGGGGAGGAGAGGTCACCCTGGGGGCGAGGTCCCGCCCTGCCCTACAATTGCCCGTTGTAGGCACCCGGCTTTCTGCCCTGGTGACCTGTACCTGGCCCATCGTCCTTGCTCTGCTCACGGCTGTCTAACTGCCCTCCGTGGGTTCTTATTTTGTGTAGGAATGCTCTCTCAACACGAGTCCAGGGGGAGAGGTGAGACCGAGGCCTGAAGACCAGGACGACAGGCTTGATTAGAGGAGAAGGACCCCGGCCAGGCGGCCTCCCAAAGGAAGAGAGCACCTGTGCAGGGGTGAACACGCCTTTTGAGGGGAGGAAAGGGAAGGAAGGGCTTAGGCTAGAAGAAGCAACAGGAGAGGGAGCAGGCGGGCTGCTCTGTCTGTAGAAGGGTGAGAGGGAAGAAGGGAGCCTCGGCGTTGCACTGAATAGCCAGAGGAAAGGGGGCCTTGGAGGCAGGTTCCGGGTCAGCCCGGACGAGCTGCCGCTGCCCATTGACCCCTGGTTGCAGGTCTCTTGGGGACCATCAGAGTTTAGGAGAGAAAAATAAGGATGCGCCCCTGAGAGAGGGAAAGGCGAGGCCGGGCTCCCAGCCCGGGCTGGGTCTTTGGAGGGTTCTCGTCTGTTCCCACAGCTGGGGATTTTAGGGGAGGTCTGAGGGGAAGATCTCAATAGAACACTCATCAGCGTTATGCTGAAGTGCCAAAGTGAGATTTGCGTCCCTGGCTTCATCCATCCTTGGGTGTGGTTGGCACAAACCGGATTTCTGTTGTTTCCCTGAGTAAGGAGGTGATTTAAGCTATTTACCCTCCGGTTGGGGAGTGCTGTGAACCCTTTCCTGTTGATTGTGCTTGGTTAGGGGAGATGAGAGAGTGATTTTACTAGGACGCTATAAACTACTTGGCCATGTAGCTGTCTATCTCAGTTTCCCTATGTCACTTGCCCCAGCTTACCCTCGTGTCTCAGTGCCGTGTCACACAGGGGGAGATAACGTTCCCACACCTGGCAGAGGAACTGTTATGCCCAGACTTCATGATCCCCAAGGACCACCAGGGAACCAAATCCCATGCAATTAGCAAGAGAGTCTCTTCCATGCTAGCATGGGCTCCATCCCACTCACACCAACAGCATGGCGGAAAAGAGAGCGAATGTAACATCTCAACCGGTTTTATACAGGGGGGATTTGACCCTGATTGGTTGGGTTAGGGCTAGGGTCCAGCCCCAAAATGGAGGATAGCTCCGCCCCGTCCCACAAGGAGGCAGGGTTCTAGCCTCGCCCTTTCATTACCAGAGTAGGAAAGTCCCATCCACCATCAGGGCAGGCTGGAGATGGGGAGGGCCTGTGAGCCCCCCCCCCCCCCCCACACACACACACAGGCAGCAGACGCTGCGGCATGGCGGGGACCGGAAGCTGGATGAGCACTGAACTTCCACGTAGGCATGGCCACTGCAAGCTTGGGACGATCTGAGATACATAAGCTCCTAAACAAAGGAGCGCTCTCTCTCTCTTGCTCTCTTGGTTCGTGCCCCTGGCATGCGGGGGCTCTCACATCTTCCTACACGGCCCACAGCCACATGGACCCCACCCACCACAATGGACTAATGGACTGCAACTAGCCCAGTGCTGCACCAGACCCAGCTCCACCATGGCGTGGACACTGGATCTGCTTCTGGCTCTTCTTGGTCTCCAGCTATGCGTCCCCCAGGACTGGGTTAAGGGAAACGGGACTTTACAAGCCCACGGAGGTAACTCCATACCAATAAAAGTCACTCATCCTCCCTTCCTTTGAGTCTCAGAAGGTTATTTTTCTCAGGATATCGTAAGGACCTGACTCCCAGCACCCAGTGGGGAAAGGGACATCACTTCCGCTGGTGGATCCACTGATCACACTAACGGGTCAGACCTCTCTTCCTTGCCCCTAAAACCCATCCTCCACAGGTGCTCCAGGCTGGTCCCGTGGGTCAGTGTGGGCAGCTGACTCTCCCGTTTAAGTCCTCAAGGTCTCCCCACCTCTGTGGGATCCTCGTGGGCTCCTTAGTGAAACAGGAATTTTAGGGGAATACAGGCAGGCTTGGAGAGTCTTTAGAATTGGGGTCCAAGGAAAAACACAGGGCTACAGATCGGAAGAAGGTCCATCTCCATAACACAAGGAAGCCAGGTGCAGTCACATCTCCATAAGACAGGGAGCAGAGACAGTGGCTTTACATAAGACAGGGGAGCTGGAAGTAGCCAAAAAGGTGTATATTTACAAAATAAAGAAGGAAGGAAGGAAGCCGGAAAGAAAAGAATGAGGAAGGGGTTGGGGGGAACCTCATGCGTCCCTTGAGAGGTTCGACCTTCGGGCCCAGGAGTTACTATAGTAACCAGTCTAGTCTAGGGGGATAGTGACCAATCAGAGGGGGTATCAAGGCACCAGGCTCTGCAGCCTTTAGGAGCCATAGGGAAAAGGAAGTCCGTGGGACCCGTTCCCTCCCCAGGTGGGAGTCTGTACTTGTTCTTCAATAAGTCTCCACCTTTGCTGTACCTCTTACTGCGTGGATTCATTCTTCGATTCCGACGGACTAAGAATCTGGGTTCCAGTCCAACACTTCCGTTTCATTAGCATGACCAGAAAAAGACGACTGTGGTTTGACTCCCGCTTGCCAAGGCAGTGCAGTGTGGAATCGGAAGCACAGATGCTGGAGCCAGCTTCCCAGGTTCCAATCCTGCCCGCTACTTTCTTGCTGAGTGACCAAGGGCACATTACTGAACCTCTCTGCGCCATTGTTCCCTCCTCGGTGAAGTCAGAATTTTAAAAGCACCTGCCTCCTAGACTCGTGAGGATTAAACAAGTTTTTTGTGCAAAGCAATTAGGACTGAGATTGTCGCTGCTTCCTTCCCCTGCTCCCTCTCCTGCCCCTCCTGGCCTCACACATTCCTGCGATCCGCCCCCACGTCTGCTGCCCACAAATTGTGCTATTTCTCATCTCGTGTTTGGGCCCCTCAATTTTGTCTCCTCAACGAGACGGAGAGTCCTCAGAGGGCTGGCCTGGATCGTTGGTGCCAAGAACTCTGCCCTCCATGAAGGTGCTGAATCAGTGGTCGGCAAACTCATTAGTCAACAGAGCCAAATACCAACAGGACAAAATTTCTTTTGAGAGTCAACATTTTTAAACTTCTTCTAACGCCACTTCTTCAAAATAGACGCGCCACAGCTGTGCCGTGCCATGTTGCTGCCCCGAGCCCGTGAGTGGGCACGATACCACCTCTTCTCTCTTCCCAGGCTGACTGTAGGGGTCAGCCTCCTCAGTCACCAACCAGTCCATTCACTCAGCAGCCGTAGTGTCTTCCAGGTTAGGCATGGCGCTGGCTGCAGGGGGCACACACAACCTTGGTTACGACACGGGGAACTTGGAAACACAGACAGAAGGACAATGAAGCCGTGAGGTGTGGTGAGTTACGACCAAGGAAGTATATAGTACAACGGGAGTGGATGACTTAAAGGGGAGACGGGCCTCTTTGGGGCCCCCAGGACTACCCTCTTAGGCAGTGGTACCAGGTGCCAAAGGAATGGTGTCTAGTGGTCTCTCCTGGTCACAGATGCTTGGCCCCACGACCCTCCTTCCTCCCCGCCCTCCCATGCCAAAGACCCGCATTGCTGTCCTTCAGTGTGCGAAAGGGCTTTGACACTAAAGACTTAATCTTGCCAATCCCTTGTGCTTAGAGCAGAGTTGAAATGTAGTTCAGTGTCTGGGAAGAGGAAGCGGATGGTCCAACAACCTCCACTATCCCTCCAGGCAGCTGAGTGCTCTGGCCCCCTGCATTTCTCTCTCCTGTAGTCATCCAGAAGCAGCCTAGAATTCCTCTTCACTCCCTTTTCTAGCTGGGTGATCTCGGACAAGTTACCTAACCTTTCTGGACCTCAGCTGCTGTATCTGTAATATCCATGCTATGGGGTTGTTATAAAATTACGTGACCTGGCAGAGATAAAATGCTTAAGACAGCAATTCACACAACCAAGCAGACGCACAGAGATTGTACATGGTGAGCCCTCTTGTGTTTTATAAGCACTATCCTTGCTTTTATTACGATGTGTTGTGTGCTACTTGTCTGAGGTCCTTGAGGGCATTTATCTTGGTCTCCCTGGGCACTGTGCCAGGCCCTAGCTCAGAGCAGACAGGCCGAAAATATTTGTTGAGTGACAGCGGACTAAATGGTCAGCAGGTGCACTGGCTGGGCGAAGGCAAACGCATGTAGACAGGGCTCTCTGTTGGGGAGGGTCAGAGAGAGGATGCAGGGTGGTAGCAGGCACCGTCAGGGGAGGGAGGCCTGGGTTGGGTGCCATGCTTTCACTTTTCCTGCGTGTGGCTGTGACCATCTGCTGGAGGTGGGAAGAGCTGGTACCCAGGGAGGTGGAGTCCGGAACCAGCCGAAAGACTTACTCTTCTGCCCTTGAAACGATCCTGGCCTGGGGACAGCTAGAATGAAAGTTCTCAGGATCCTGCAGAGTGGATGGGGCAGCTGGCCAGGAATCCCTGAAACTGTGTGGTGTGAGGAAGGAGGGGTGGTCCTAGTGGCCAACAAGGTGGAGGGCTGCACGCTGTCCCATGTCAGAGTGGAATGTGACCACACTAAGGAGGTTGGGGGGATGTGGTGGGGAGGGAAGAGGACCTGTCTCCCAGGGGTCAGTGTAGGGCCAGGCCTCACATAGGTCACCAATGTGTTTCCCACCTTTGCACAGCCTTACAGGAGGCACGTGGTGGCTTGGATCCCAGTCTTTGAAGCTCAGCAGAGGCAGGCGGGCAGGGCAGGGCCCCCTGCAGCCTCACTCAGTTGAGTGGAATGATGAGTCAAGGTCATTGAAGCACATTTTCACAGGAATTATATTCTAAATCAGTCAAGAACTGGATTTATTGCTGGGACAAGAAAAGGTCTGGAATGTTGGATTGTGCTGGGAGCTTGCCTCCTTTTTCTCCTCTCAGCCGCTCAGTCCTGTAGATGCGACCAGCTGAGCACTGAACAGCCGAGAGTGTTGGCCAAGGGGCCGCAGGTGGGACCATCTTGTGGAAGTGACAGTGATCTGTTGTCAGGACCTCCAACAGTCAGGGACTTCAATAGCAGGAGCTTCCTGGGCCAAAGGGCAACACGAAGGGGCTGGGTGGGTGCTGGGTGCTGTCTCAGGAGGTAGTCTACAGTTAGGAGACCACCAACGACTCTGTTGCTAGATTCCTCTGGACTCTGCATCACCACGCATGCATGTGCATGTGCTCACACACGCGCGCACACACACACATACACACACTCACATACATTCTCAGTCACAAATGCAAATGCCCCACTCTCACACAAATACATACATACTCACATGCACACATACTCCTTCCCCGCCCTCACCATCTCCTTGCCACCTATACACATGCCTCTCTGCTCCCTTCACACACAAAGACAATCCCAATCTGCTGTGAGATTTTCGATTTGTTTCCAGTAGGGGATGAGGCAGGGCTGAGGACGAGCTTGGGGGAGTGGTAGTTGTAGTTCTTCCTGAAGTTGTTTGTGTGATTACCACGAAGCCTGTGTTCACAGTTACTTTCCATTCATTTAGTCATTCCACATGTACTTCCACTTATACCCAACACCTACTGTGTGCTAGGCACAGTGATAGGCTCCAAAGGTCTTAGTTTGTGTCCCCAAGAGGTGGGCCTTGAGATTAGGGCTTTAAAACAATCAAAAGGCTTTATTGAGATATTATTCACAGACCATACAACTCATCCATTCAAAGCGTATAATTTGGTGATTTTTCACATCACTATGGCCAGTTTTGGAACATTTCCATCACCCCATGAAGAAATCCACGCCCAGTAGCAGTTATTCTCAATTTTTCTCTTCCGGCGGCCACCCGCAGCCATGAATCTACTTCCGGCTCTGCTTTGTCTTGGGCCTGGGCCTTTCTCCCTTTCTCTGCTTTTCTTTCTTCTCTCTGCCCCGTTTCTCCCTTTGCCAATTTCCTCAGGCTTCCTCTACATCTCTCTTTTTCTCTGTTCCTCTGCACCCCCGGACACCCTGGCTGTGCTTTGAGTAGCATGTAGACCACCTCTGGGGAGTTTCTGTCCCCTGGCAACTCCCTGAACAGCAGCCACCTCCTCGCCCCATTCTCTCAACAAGTTATCGAGTGCCCACTGTATGGTAGACACTGGCCATGCCAGCCTGTAGACTGGCTACAGCAGTACCAGGGAGTGCCCTGGCTGGTTTGGCTGAGTGAATAGAGCACCGGCCTGTTGGACTGAGGGGTCCTGGGTTCGATTCTGGTCGGGGATGTGCAGGAGGCAACAGATCAATGATTCTCTCTCATTATTGATGTTTCTCTCTTTCTCCCTCTTCCTTCCTCTCTGAAGTCAATACAAATATATATATATATATATATATATATATATATATATATATATATACACTTTTTTAAAAAAATTAGTACCAGGGAGGAAAGGGAACAGATTTTTTATGGTCTGAGTCTTTCTAATTGTGGTAAAATAGATGTAAGGTAAAATTTACCATTAGTGACATTCAGTACATTCACAAGATTGTGCACTAACACCCTTATTTAATTCTAGGGCATTTCACCACTCCCAAAGGAAACCCCATTCTCATTAACAGTCACCCCCTTTTTCCCAACCCCTGGTAACCATATCTGCTCTGTGTCTATAGATTTCCCTGTTCTGGACAATTCATATAAACGGAATAATACAATATATGGCTTATCATGTCTGGCTTATTTCACTTAGCACAATATTATAAAGACCTATCCATGTAGCATGTGCCCTTTTGCTGTCTGAGTAATAGTCCCCTGTAATGCAATGTGTTTATTCATTCATCAGCTGATGGACATTAGTTTAAATACTGAATTTTGACACAGAAGCCCTAGCATTGAGTCCCCTCCTACCTGTGTGGCCTTGATCAGCCATGTAATGTCTTTGAGTCTTGACAATTCACCTGTAAATGGAACCATAACATTTTTAAATTTTAAATCTCTTGTGCCCTTTCAGAGCATAAGAAAAATGAGCTACGCTCTTCTTGCTTGATAAACTGGGAACTGCCTCTCACCTCTCACTACATCCTCTTCCCATTTGCTATCGAAACTGGGATAAACATTCAGTAAAAAGATGCATATTCCAAGGCCAGTGGACTGTCATTCATACCATTTCACCAAATTTAACACGCATTACTTTTCAGATTTCATTATCTTTGAAATCAGCACCCCATTGCACGCCAGTGGGTTTGCCATTAGCTCTGGAGTGGTGTGTGTTTGGAGAAGCTTCTTTGGGTGGAGAGAGAGGGTCTGCCCATCCTCAGAGAGAGTGTTGCTAGGAAGTCATTCAAGAGCTGGCTATCTCTATGGCATGCTCCTCATGGGGAGGGTCGCTGTGTGATTCATGGAGAAGGAACAGATTTTGCTTTTCGCTCATTGCTGAATCCGCAGACCCTGGTACAGTGTCTGGCCTATAGAACTGATTTGTTTATTTAATAAATACCCTGGCTACCTACCACTCCCTGGATCTGTAATAGGTGCTGGGGATGAAGCAGTGACGAAGACAGATTAAACCCTCACTCTCATGATGTTTGTGGTTTAGTAGAAGAATCAGATCATAGTTTCAGAAATAAAGCAAATGAAACAATCTCAGATAGCAATGAAGTTATGAATAGGAAAATACAGGAGTGGGAGAGAATTCCTGTTGCAGTGGAATTTTTGATACTTGAACATGAGAGCAAAGATATTCACACCAAGATGGGGAAGGGTGTTCCAAGCAGAAGGAAGAGCAAATGCAAGGCCCAGAGGCAGGAACAAGCTCAGAGAGCTCCAGGGAGACAGAAAGAAGGCTTGTGCAACTAAGGATGAAGTGCGTGTGGGAAATGAGAGAAGAGGGGTCGGATCATACAAAGCCTCATAAGCCACGTTAAGGAGCTTGGATTTTATTCTAATTCCAATAAGAAGTCTTTGGAAGGTTTTAAGCAGTAGGAGGGATGTGATCTGATTTATGCACTGAAACAATCACTCTGGCTTTTAGATGGAAAGTAGACCGTAGTCATTAGGGTGAGTGGAAGCAGAGACCAGTTAGGAGGCTGGTGCAGAGAGGGGTGAGATTACTAGACTCAAGTGGTAGCAGGGAAGATGGGAAGAGGGATTGGATTTGGCAATGGGTCTTGCTGATAGAGAGTGAGGAAAAGAGAGGAATGAAGCATGTTCTCTTGGCTTTTGGACAGAGCCAATAGCGCTGTAACTAACATAGAGAAAGACAAAGAGGAACAGGTTGGGAGGCTAGCGGTATAGGATCAAGAATTCCATTATGGATGTGTTAAGTTTGAAATACTTAGTTGACATAGGTTATGGGTTGACTTGTGCTCCCGTCGCCCCCCCAAAAAAGGTATGTTGAAATCCTAATCCCCAATACCTATGAATGGGATCTTATTTGGAAATAGGGCTTGTGCAAATATAATCAAGTTAAGAGGAAGCCATTAGGATGGCCCTAATCCAATATTACTCATATATATATGTGTATATGTGTATATATATATATATATATATATATATATTTGTTTTAAATATATTTTATTGATTTTTTTACAGAGAGGAAGGAAGAGGGATAGAGAGTTAGAAACATTGATGAGAGAGAAACATCGATCAGCTGCCTATTGCACACCTCCTACTTGGGATGTGCCCGCAACCAAGGTACATGCCCTTGACCAAAATCGAACCCGGGACCCCTCCAGTCCACAAGCCAACTCTCTATCCACTGAGCCAAACCGGTTTTGGCCCAATATTACTCTTGTCCTTCAGAGAAGAGGAAAATCTGTGACACACACACAGAGGAGAGCACTGTGTAAGGACACAGGCACAGAGGGAAGACGGCCGTGTGAAGGTGATAGGTGTGGTGCTGCCACAAGCCAAGGAGCATCTGGAACTGCCAGAGAGAGGAGGAGGAGGAGGCAAGGAAGGATCCTCCTCCCTTATGTTGTCGCTGAGGAAAGCGAGACTCGGCTGGAGTGTGGCCCTGCCAACACCTTGACTTTGGAGTTCTGGCCTCCGGAACTGGGAGACAATCTATTTCTGTTGCTTCAAGCCATCCAGTTTCTGGTACTTGGTCACATCAGCCTTAGGAAACTGACACAGCATCCGAGAGGAGAGGTAAAGTGGGCTTTTGGATGTGCAGGCCAGAGCTCAGGGGGAGGCTGGCTTTTAAGGCCATGGGACTAGATGAGGTTGATGGGAGAAAGGGTTAGAGAGATGCAGAGGAGAGAGCCCATGGGGTGGGGAAGGTATTTCAAGGGAAGAGATTGCTTCAGGGAGAAGAGTAGAGCAGTCATTGTGTCAAACACTGAGGAGAGTTCAATCAGACTGAGTTCCAAAGGACACAGTGCAAAGGTTCTGGGTGGTAAGGAGAGGTGGGAGATAAAATTCAATTAGTAGCTGGGATGGGGATTCCGTCTATGGGATTATAGTTGATGTGGGCGACTAGGATTTGTGATGTGGGGCATGTCCTGATGTTGTAATTGAGGAAGGTGGATGGTCAGTTAAAGCTACACACAGTCCAGAGTATTTAGTTGGCAAGTGTGAATAAAAGGATGAATGAAACGAACCCTGGCTGTATCCTGGAGATGTGCTCTGCTGTGCCAGGCACATGGCATAATCGTTGGTTAAAACCGCCTGTATCTGATGTTCTGATGTCTGTGACAGGAACAGGCCAAATATCCAGTGCACTGCATCCAACAGGGTCTCAGAATGTGTGACTGGGGGGTGAGCATCTCTTAGTACCTTTGATTCCTTCATATGAAAATTGTTAGCACTTTGTCCCTTCTTATAAGGGTCATTTCCGTGTTCAAGACTAAGGGTTGGGTTGTAGTTGTATTCTGCCTTAATGAGGAATCGTGGACGGTAGGCAAAGGTGGACAATGATGTGCCCAAGGCTGGAGTTACAGAACATCTTGTGCCCCAGCTCCCACGCCAGACTGAAACCCTCACCACGTCCTTCTCCGGAAATTCAGAGCCGAAAAAGGAGCAGCCACATCCTCCCTTAGACGGAAAGGTGTCCATTGCAGCCCTGGTACTTGACTTTTCTTACCCCCCCCCCCCCTTAGCTGTTACTCCTATCAATAAACGGTTTCCATTTCTTCTGATTCTTCCTTTTCTAGCCTTTCTGACCCTGTTTACCCTACCCATTCAGTTTCACCGAGGCCGGGGCCACTGTCTCTCTTTTCATTCCCAGGATCTGCCAGAAAACGCTTCCTTCCTGCCTCAATCCCTCCCCCAATGCCATAGATGTAAGAGTGCAAAGCTTTTTTTTTTTTTTTTAAGAGGCTCTAAAGTTCCCACTGAGGTTATGCCCCAGTATCTGAGGTGACCTGGCCTGGTCTCTGTGTGGCGGAGAGAGTGTCTCTTTGTGCTGGTGATGAATGGCTGCCCTGTCCTGCCGGGACCTCAGTACTTGGAGGGTAACAGGAGAAAGCCCACTCCCCTCCTTAGGTGCAGCACCTGCCGCTCTCAGCTTTCCTCAGGGGCCACAGCGTGCCCGGGGGGGGAGAGGGGAACAGCTCGCTTGCTAAGCTTTAGAAGAGCTAACTAAAGAAGCAGGTCCGGGAATCCATCCTGCCCTATCCTCTCTGGACAGAATGGGGCCTGTGGAAGGGTTTGCCCAGACCCCCGCCTTCCCTTCCTATCACCTCTGCTCCAGCCCCATCCGTCTCATGTTACTTCCAGGAATTTGCTCTCTCAGTAGAACAATGGGCCTACGGGATGCTGTTTCCCTCTGTGACAGGGAGTTTGAACCGCAGAACTTCTGGGCTGGAAGTATCTCACCTGGTTGACACCTTCACCAGAGTGCAAGCCTTCAGGCCAGGTCACTGCTGAAGGAGACCCTGTGCTTTTTCTTTAATAAGCCATCCTGGTATTTCCAACGGCAGAACTCAATTCAGCTCAGCAAATGTGTACGGGATGCCCATTTGGTGGTGGTGGTGGTGGTTGTGTGGCTTCACATATCAGCTCATTAAAAATATTTCATTCTTCGTTTCGGACTGGTCATACACACAGGTGGTATATATCACAGCTACTAGGGGAACCATGAAAAGCGAGTTCCTCTTTTTGCTGCAGTGCCACACTCACTCTGACCCCCTTCCCAGCAGTGACTGCCGTTATAAAATTCTTTTGTGTGTTTCCCTAGATGTTCCACACACCTATCACTTCACTTAATCTTGTAACACCTTCTCAGGCGGATACTGTGAATTCCGCTTGAGAGGTGAGGGAACTCTGCCTCAGAAAGGCTGAGTAACGTGCACAGCATGCGTTACGAACCTGTCAGTGTCAGGAACATGTGAGTGTCGGTGAAGGTGTGTGTAAGTGTAAGTCCGAAGCCCACGTGGTTTCTTACCTTCCACTCAGCCACGCTCTCAGCAGGGTTGGCTTGAGAGCCTGGGTGTGTCGGGGCCCTGTCCTAGGTGCTGAAGGAGTTTCGAAAGGCTGGGGATGGCTTTAGCCCCTACCCTCGATGGGGCTCACCTGGGAAGGGGCACCTACCTCAAGTCTAGTGGGGAGAAGGCGGGAAGCCACAGACTGGTTCGTCAAGAAAGTTGCATGTGACTCTAGGTAGGCCACATCCCCTTTCTGACATTGAGTTTCCCCATCTGTCCCACGGAGATAAACTTGAATCGAGGGACAAGAAAGGTGGAAAGCATACGATCCCAGCGTGTGGAAAGGAGGCTAGGCTGGTCCAAGGGACAGCTTCCCCGCGTGACAGCCACGTGTCAGTAACCAAGTAAAACAGACTGATACACGGAGCAGGGAAGTCATCATCTAGGTTGTCTACTTCAGGGTTCTCTTTAGCAGGCAGAGTGGGTCCAGTTGCAACAGAAGTAAGGCGGGGTTAGCCTGGAATGAGAGAGAACACACAAGCGAGCCTCTTCCAAAACCTTCAGCCGTCAGGCCTGGAGGAGTCTGGCCTGGGTCACACGGGTAGATGGTACTCTGGGCGGTTCTGTTAATTCCCCCGGAACCAGAGCCCGGGCCTGCCCAGCCCCGCCTCCCCCTCTGCAAGGTGGATGTTTGCTTGCCTTCTAAAGCCAGCCGCCAGCCGTTCAAGGCCCTTTCTACAAGTTTCTTCTGCTCAGAACTCCCCCCTCCCCCACCTTCTCCAACCCATCTGCACCTAGCTCTCTCTTATGTATCTTCAGGCCTTCACTGAGAACTCATTTCCTCAGAGAAGTCCTCCTGGGCTTGCTAACTAGATTAAAAACGCCTGCTAGTCCCGTCACCCCTCCCCTATCCATATCACACCAGTCAGTGCCCACCAGACTGTCTGCTGGGGGGGGGTGGATACCATGCCTACCAGTCCATCTATGTGTCCCCAATGCCCAGCCCAGAGCCTGGCACTTGCGAAATCATTAGTTGAATGAATGGCTGCAATTAGTCACCTCTACTTCCGAGTTCAAAACTTGCCGGTACCTTGGTGTGGCACCTCTCACACAGTTGTGATTTTATTTTATTTATTGATTTTTGCGTGCTTGCTGATCTGAATCTTTTCTCTCTGCATTTCCCGGTGCCTAGCCCACGTTCTGGCATAGAGGTGATCCTGCATATTACTTACTTGAGGCATGAATGAATGAGTGAGTGAACGAATGAATTCTTGGCGGGGAGCTGCTCGGAGCCAGAAGGTGCTGCCTGTCTTCCAGTGGAAGGCATGGAAAGGCCCAGGAAACAGGGGACGAGATTGGGCTGGCGCTGACGGGGCTGGAGAAAGCAAAGAGGCTCGGTGCCACCTCCTCTTTGTCACTGCTACCGGGTGGAGGGCGGGAGATGGCCCCCAGCGAGGGGCCTCGGTCGGTGGCAACAGGGCTCCTCCCCGCGGGCTCCCCGGGCCCTCTCCAACGGAGGCGGGCTTGGCTCAGGTGAGCGACCCCAGCTGCGCCCCCCGTTTCCCCTTCTTGGAGCGCGGTGGGAGCAGAGGTTGGGGGAGGGAGCCTGCGAGCTCCATCCCTCTGGGCTTCTTTCTCCCCCAGTCTCCGCGCCCCCAGGACACCAGCCCGCACCGAGAGGGGCGAAGGGTCCGGCGGCGCAGGGTGGCGGGGGAGGGGCGGCGAGCCAGCCGGCTGGTGTGTGTGTCCTCCCGTGTCTGGAGCCAAGCAAGGCCCCTGGCTCCTGGCCCCCGCGAAGGGAGGCGAGCCGCGGAGCTGTGCGGTGAATGCAAAGAGCCGGGCAGACTCCCAGCCCGGCGCCGCCGACGGCGGCCTCCGCCGCGGCCCAATGAGAAGCGAGCAGATAATTTATTCTCTAATCCGCGATCGGGCGCCCGGCGCGGGCGAGTGGCTGGGCCGGGGGGTGGGTCTCCTCTCTCCCCTCTCCCCTCTCCTCCCGCTCCCGCCGCGCTCCGCCCCGCCGCCCGGCTCCCGGCTCCCGGCGCGCACACACGTTTCCTGACAATTAGCGAGCACACCTTGGCCGCGGCCTCCGGCGGGGCCGCCGCCGCTTTTGTCTCCCGCCCGCCCGCCGGGCCGCGGGCCGCGGGGCGCGGGCGGCGGGGCGCGAAGTTGCCGCTCGGACGCGCTGCTCCGGAATGCCGGCGGCCCGCCGCCGTCGCGGGGCGCGGGGGGTGGGGGAGCGTGGGGGCCGGCCGGCCCGGCGGGCTGGCGCGGGGCTGCGGGGCTGCCCCAGAGTGGAGAAGAGAAAGAAAAAAGTAAGGCAGCGCCGGCCCTTCTTCCTTTGTTACCACCCCGAGTGTGTGCGAGCGCGAGCGCGCGCGGGAGTGTCTGTGTGTGCAGCTATGTTCGCGCGCGCGTGCAAATGCGTTCCCTGTGTGTGTGTGTGTGCGCGCGCGCGCGTGCAAATGCGTGTGTGGTGTGTGTGTGTGTGTGTGTGTGTGTGTGTGCAAGTCGGGACCGGCGGGGGCGGCGGGACCCCCAGGATCGTGTCCTGGGCCTTCCTCGCTCTGCCGGGAACTCCGGCGCGCGGGCAGGTCGCCGTCCCGCTCCCGCCAGCTTCCCCCGGCTCGGAGCTCGGAGCTCGGAGTTAGTTCCCGGCCGGGCGCGGTGCGGGGGCGCGGGGGGCCCAGGCCCAGGCGCGGCGCGCGGGAAGTGGCAGGAGCGCCCGCCGAGGGTCTGCCCCGACCGCAGGGGGCGCGCGAGCGGGGGGGGGTCTTGGGGCGCAGAGCAAGATAAGGAGGCCCCCTGGCACCCCGCAGGAGCTCGCGATGACCACGGCGAGGCCGTGGAGGTGGCTTGTTGGGGCTTGTATGTGTATGTGTGTGTGGGGGGGGTGCAGAGACCCAAGTCTGTCCTAAATGCCAAACCTGAACTTCAACGCCCCGGTCGTCGTTTCATACCTTAATGCATATTTATGCTGCGCCGAGATAGGCTTGGTAATGAACCCCCGGAGTCATCCGCGGAGGTTAAAGGGACCCCGAAGATTTGTGCCTTGGTTGGGTGCCCCGGACGGGGTGTGTGTGTGCGCGCGCCCGGTGCGAACCCATTGAGAAGAATAATTATTTCTCTCCACTGGAAGCGACTGCGGAGTCTCAGGCGCGGAGGGAAGAGAGAGAGGGAGGGAGAGAGGGAGAGAAAAAGAGACAAAGGAAGTGAGTGCGAGAGGGGAGCCGGCTCAGCATCCGAACTGTGAGTACTGAGCGAACACAAACGGGCGGAAAGTGCCGCGGGTCCGAGCCCCGGGCCGGGGGGAGGGCCGGGGTGAGGGCTGGGGTGAGGGCCGGGGAGGGCTCGCCTCCTCGCGGGGCTTTGGCCGGGCGGCGGGGGGTGCGGGAGGCTCGGCCGGACTCCGCGGTGCGGCCCCGGCGCTCACCTGAAAGCCGGGCCCAGCGGCCGCGGCCGCGGCGACGCGCCCCAGGTCGGCCAAAGGGAGCCCCCACCCGGCCCCCGTCGCCTTTGTTCTTTTAAAGGTTTTTTTTTTGCAGTTGGTGCGATTCAGGGGGGGGAGTGCGAGAGGGAGCTAGGGCCCTGGCTCAGGAGGTCGCCCAGGCTCCCACTCCTGGCTTGGAGAGACTAGCTTTGGGGGCTACCACCCTTTCCTACACCCCAGGGTGCGGGTGGGGGGGATTGGGGGAAAGGGATCAGGACTTGGTGACACCTGTGCCTGTGTTTGGCACTAAGAAGGGGAAAGCAGGGGTGTCTGGTACCCCTGGGGCAAAGGTCTCGGGAGATCCCATCATGGGAGGCTAAGAGAAACCCTTAGGGGAGCATCACCCCCTCCCTTCTCAAACCCAGGGCCCACACACACACACACACACACACACACACACACACACACACACCTACGAGGGGCTGAAGCCGGAGGCCAGCCTGGGAGCAGAGCCTCGCCAGGGAGGCCGAGAAGCAGCCACGGACAGGAGACCCGCACCCTTTTCCCGAGACGGGGTCCTTGGCAGAGTGACCACACAGCACTGGCTGGCCACCCGCCCCTGCCTCTGCCCAGCTGGTCAGGAGAGGGCGCCCGGGGGCCCGGGGGAGAGCCCCCCCTCCTGACTGACACCCCACCGCCTTCCCGGGGAAGCACTGGGATCCCGCACCCTTCCCTCTGTTCTCATGAACAAATGCTTCTTCGGGTTTGATCCTACTTTCTTCTTCTGGTGATTTTTTTCTCATTGTGCCGTCAGCAACCTGGGCACCACCTAGCTAGCCCAACCTGAGCCCGGCGGAGGGCTAACTTTGGACCCTGGGGGGCTATTTGGCTCACTCGGGGCTGGGATGGGAGCCCCGGGATGAAAGAGCTCCGAGTTGACTGCCCCGTAAGATGCCCCGTCGGTGAGGGCAGCGTCGGTGGCCTGAAACCCCTGGTCACGTCCTCCAAGCGGACACGGCCGAGGCTCAGGGCTGGGGACGGTGTCCGTCTCTGTCACTCCATTCCAGCTCCCCATTTGCCCCATTGGGGGCTGTCTCCCTCACACACACACACACACACACACACACACACCATCCACCTGAGGCCACTTGCCTAAAGGTATGAAGAGGAAGGAGGGGACCGCTCTGAATGCAGCCATTGCCCTGGGCCTGTCTTCCCATCACTGCCGGTTGGTGGCCGAGCCTCACGGAGGGCTGTACCCCAGTGCCTAGCACAGCCCCTGCCGCACTGGATGTGCTCAGTGCGTGCTTGCCAAATGGGGGACTGCCCCTGCAGACCCTCTCCCTTCCCCCCGACCCCCACTTCTCTGCCTGCCCCCTCCTCTGAGACCTACTCCACAGCGCCTTGGGAGACCGTGGCATTCGGTGGGCCTGGCCACCTTCGCCCACGGTGGGCTGAGGGAGGCCCGGGAGGAAAGGCGGGGGCTGGGAGGAGGAAATGGGGTCTGGGTAGGTCGTTGTGGAACCTTCTGATGCTCGTGAATTGCTCGGGCTGAAATGCATGTGAGTTTGCCAATGACCCGTTATTGTATTTTTTTCTTTAACAGCGTGGCTGCTCTGAGAGGCAAAACTGTGGCCAGGTCCCGAGCTTGGGGAGGCTGGATTCTGGTGACCCAAGCACTTCCCCTGTGTTCTCCCTCCCACGGCCCAGCCCTGGGAGCTTAGGAGAGATCAGAGGCAGGGGCCGAAAGTGTCAGGGCTGCAAAGACACCCTCCATCCCCCCTCTTCATCTCTGTCCCCTGGTCTCACTCTGCCTTGATGGGCTGAGGCTTCCCTTTCCATCCCCTAAGCCCTGGGACCCTGTCAGGCTGGGAGCTCTCTCTGTTTGCCTGGGGAGGCTCAGCACTGAGGCCCCTGAGACAGTTAGACAAAGCCCTCGGGAGGAAAGAAAATCCATGCCTGGCTTCTCTGTGCTTTCTTGCTCAGTGGACAGCACCCTCCCCTGAAGCCAGGGACTGAGGCAGAGCCTGAGCTGGTCATGCTTTGGAGTAGAAGCAGAGCCAGGAGGCAGTGGAGGTCTGTGCCGTAGAGAAGGCTGCCTAGGGGTCCAGAAGTAGGGTGGCCCTCTGTTCTTGGGAGCGAGCACCCCTCTGATCCGGCTCAGGTCTAGAGGACAACGTGGAGGAGACTGCCTGGTCCGCCTGGGACTGGTCTTCTGGGTCAGCTATGGGCCAAGGACCGTACCCACAGACCCATCCCAATGTCACCTCCAAATCTGGAGGCCTGTTTGGGCAGAGGCAGCGGAATCAAATCCCTGGCACTCTGACGTTTCTGCGGTGCGTCTTCCTTTCTCTCTCCCCCCCACCCCGCAGCCCACGGTGGGTGGAATCGGGTGACAGGAGGTGTGTTCCTACCCCTAACCCGCCGGTTCCAGCACAGGGACTCTCCTCCCCGGCAGACAGTACTGGCCCCAAGGAGCTACACACACACACACACACACACACACACACACACACACTCCAAGCCGGAGCTGTGGGAGAATCTAGAGCTTTTGCTTGTTTCCAAGCTTCACCATTCATTCGTTTGTTCATTCATCCACTCATTCCACAACTGCATGCCTGTATCGTTCAGCCAGCAGCCTTAGAAGAAGGTGGTACCCTTCCAGTTCAATCTCCGTCGTAGGGTGTGTGGGGTTGAGAGAGAGAGGGCCTCACCTTCTTAGCTGAGTATCTTCCTAATGTCCTGGTTTCTGGCCACTAGGGGCAAAGAAAGAGGCAAGGCTGCTGGGCTCCCAGCCCCTCAAAAGGCACCTAAGTCTGTAGACTCGTGAAATCTTGGAGGGCATGGGACCTCGGGTTTGCCGTCACTTCCTTCCACGTGCAAGAATACCTAATATACTAGCATAGCACCTATTGAGCACCTACTGTGTGCCTGGCCCCACCTACTGTGTGCCTGGCCATGGTGTTGAAGGTGGTTGTGCATCCTGTGGCTCCTTGAGAAGCCGTTCTAGTTCTTCAGTCTTCTCCCCTGGCCGGGCTTCGTCTGTGCCCTTGGCCCCTTCTATCATGGCTTTCTCTCCGGTGGAGGGTGAACAGCTCGCTAGCCCCTCCCGCTCCTCTCCTTGCAAAGGAGTGCTCGCCGATCTGCCTGATTTTTCAACTGGAACCACTTCCAACTCCAGTGCCTGGATGTAGGCTGAGGCTCAGGGTGGCTGTGGGACTGGGGGAGCTGCTGCCACCTGCTCCCCCGTGAAACAAGCGTTCGTGCCCAGGCTGCCTCTGGGTCCTGCAGCAGGTGTGGCAGCAAAGGACGTGTCCCCGAGAGGGGATGGCGCCTGGGCCCGTGGAGTGTGTGCTCCCTGGTCGGGCAGCCGGACCCGAAGGGAATGGCAGGAGGTTAGGGGCATCCCGAGACCGCGGCTGGCCCTCGCCCTCCTCCCACTCTGCCTCCTTCTGAACTGCCTGTTCTCCACTGTGGCTTCTCTCCTCGTTGTCAGCATCCTTCCTTTGCAGGCTCTCCTTTCTCCCAAGCTTCCCCTGCCCCCTGTCCTAGGAGCAAGCATGCCCACCCTGCTTCTGCGAGCCTCCGTTTTCCCATCTAGATGAGAAGAGGGATACCGGTATTCGGCAGTGAAGGCCCAGCGTGTGCGTGACATGGCTTTCCCTTAATAAAACATGAGCTCCTTCCTCCCCTCCCCCTTCCTCCTCTACCATTGCTCTTGCATTTCCATCTTCTTTCACCATTGCTCTGGGCCTCTCCCGGTTCTGTCTCCTCCCCTCTGTTTTGTCTCCTTTTACATCCTCCTGATTGTCCCCTGCCTCCCTCCCCCAGCCTCGGCCCCCCACGGGCGCGGGCCGGGCTGTGCCGAGAGCGCAGGGCGGGCGGGAAGGGCTGGTGGCGGTCGGTCTCGGCTTCTCATTGGCTTCTCATTAGCGGCCGGAGAATGTGTGGAGTCAGGAGGGACAAAGGGAGCCGGCCACGGGAAGAATGAATGGGGCCTCTGTTGGGGCCGGAGAACTTTCCCAAATCCTCCGCCCGCTCCGCTGAATGGAGTACCTGGGGGGCGGGGAGGGGCGGAGGGGGCCGCAGGTGGTGCCCGGGGCGCTGGCAGGGCACCCGCAGAGACAGTGGGAACTGTTCGAGTTTCTGGGGAGAGCTCAGCCCCCAGAGGTGACTGCCTCCCTCCCTGCCGTGGCCTGCCGTGGGGAACGGCCGGGGAAGCCAGAGAGGACGGGCTGTTCTCCCCCCAGCAGGGCTGCAGGAGGTGTGGGGTGGCCACAGAGGAGGCAGGGATGGTGGGATGGCCCCCACTTGAGGAGGGTGAACCCTTGGGGTTCTCACCCAGTGACAGCCTTTCGCTAGAAGGCAGGTTCTCAGGGCTGGGCGAAGCAGGGTTTCCTCAGAAGAGGCAGTGAGGCCCGGCTGACCTGCCTGTCCCTCCTTCCAAGGAGGTCTGGACAGGCCCCCGAGAGCTGTTCTGCTCACGCCTTAGTCCTTCTGGCCCCAGAAACCCCCTGGAGAGGCTGCCCCCCCCCTGTGGAGCTTCCTGGGGGCTTGTCAGGTGGGCTGGGCTGGGCTGGGGGCCGGCCAGGGCAGGGAATCCGTGGTCCGAGGGGAGGACCAGGTGAGAGTGAGCGGAGGGGGCAGACCTGAGCTGGTCTGAGGATCTTGGCGAGACAGATGGACAGACAGGTGCAGCGGCGGCAGAGGCTGGGCAGGGGCAGGTCTGGGTGAGGAGAGGAGCTAGCTAGGGCTGAGAGGTGGGGGGGAGGGCACTCGGGAGGAAGGGGCCTCGGGTCTCCTGCCAAAAATCAAAGCACAAAAAAGCTAGAGGGGAGGAGAGAGGAGGTGGGAGGGGTGGAGGGAGGGGGGCCCCTCCGCACCGATAGCCTGGCAGGGGGGTGTGAGTAATACATGGTGCGCTCAGGGGGAGTGAGATCAAAAGCGAGCAGATACAAGAGGTTTGTGCTTCACCGACCAGACAGCGGAGGCTCAATGAGACCTTTGTTACCCAGGCCCGACCAAGTGAGGGTTGAAGGAATACCTGACCTCCTGCCGGCCCCGCCCACCCCGCCCCCGCCGGCCACAGCTGGGGGAGGGGCGGGTCCGGCCTGCCCTGGCCAGTGAGTCCAGATGAGCACAACTCGGACCTGGAGGCGGAGTGCGGACCCTGCCTCAGTTTGCTGGGTGAGGTGCTCCCGGGGTAAGCGGGGGAGTGGGTGGCTGCACGGAGGCAGGCCGTGGGTCTTGGGGAGTCAGTCGTGAGCCCCCCGGCCCAGTGTCCCGCGGGGGAGGACGGAGGGCATTCTCGGAGCCCACGGTGTTTGCAGGGCCTGTGTCTGGGATCTGGGGGCCGAGGACCCAAAGTTCACGCGGGAGGTTGGAGGGTGTCAGTTTGGCTCCAACGTTAGCAGCCAGGGTCCCGCAGAGAAGCCAGGGAGCCTCCTCCGGAGTCTGGGGAGAGGGCCGAGGGGGGGGGGGGGATGCCCCTGCTGCCCGCAGAGACAGGGCCTGGTCTGTGCCCAAGGCCTCTCGCCATTCTGTGTGGGTCCCTGAGAGAGAGAGAGAGGTCAAGGCCGGGCTCGGGGATTTGGATTCCCTGGAGCTTCCCTGAGCTCTCCTCCAGGGCTGGAGCATGCCCACAGCTGCCCCAGGGTGGGAGAGGGAGGAGGAGAGAGCCCTGCGTGGAGAACACATCTTTTCCTGGGGCCTGAGACCAGCGTTTCCTTTGACTCAGCCCTTCACCCTGATGCTGGAGACGCCTGTGCCAGCCACCCTATCCTGCCGATGCGGGGGGCAGAGCATCGCGCACCCCTCCCCCAGGGCCACCCAGGGGTGGCGAGCGCCATGGCTAGCTCCTCGCTGGAGGTGGGAGAAGGTGGGGATGTCAAGCTCCGGCCTTTCTCCTGCCTCCTTCTAAACCACCTGGAAACGGGACCAGTCTAGAAAGTTGGGGCATCCCCCCACCTTGGGGGCTCTTGTCTCTGTTCTCCTCCTCCCAGACCCTCTAGCCCGCCCTCTCTGCTTCCCGTGGCCGGACTAGAAAGGGTTAAACTTGGTAAGGAGAGCGTCTGACGGGCTGGTCCTGGGCCTGCAGCAGTGCATTGAAAAGATCCGGCCTTTTTCTCTAGGGGGGTGGGGGGTGTAGTTAAGGCCCCTGGGGGGGGGGGGCTGGAGGCTAATTAAGGGGACTGGGGGAGGTCCTTTATGGCCCGGAGGCCACCCCTCGTCCCATTGTGTGGGCCAGGAACTGGGAACTCATTGCCGGGATGGCTTTAATGCCTGTGGGGCCGGCTGGCTGCAGGGGCTGGTGAGAGAGTGTAAGCTGGGGGCCCAGTACCTCAAGGGAGGCAGTGTGGGTGGGTGGGAAGGGGCACGAGGGCACCCAAGTACCTTCAGCTCCCTGAGTCCTTCTGTGGTTCCTGCTGCCGGACCCCCTCCCTCCGCTCTGCTGCGGCCTATGGCTTTTCATTCCTATGTGATTGCCGCTGGAACTCATGTAGGGCTAAAAGCCATGGGCTACAGTGAGGGGCCTGCTCCTTCTCCTGCAGCATCTGCGTCTCCCACAGGACCAGATGGGGCTCGGCTTGGGGGCGGGGCACGCAGGGGAGGGGGTCTGGGGCTAGGCTGTGTGTGTGTGACCTTGGCCGAGTCACGTCCCCTCTCGGGTCCTGGTCCTTCCCTCCGAAATGGAGAGGCTGGAAAGAGACCTGCAGGGGCGTGGGGGTCTCTGCCAGCTCCTGCCTCCTTGCCAAGACACTGAGGCCTGGCCTGCGCCCTGGGCCCTGGGCGTGGGGGGCTGGAGTCAGCAATGTCGGGCCCCTCGGCACTCGGACCTTTGCTCGGTGCCTCCGGGTCAGCCTCTGCCTCCTGGCCTCACTCACTCCTCGTGGTCGGCCCGGATCCTCGGCCTTTGCCGGTGGGAGAGAGACCCGGGTTCTCTCCGTGGCTGGCGTGGGAGGGCTCAGGCTGGCCACGGGGGGAGAGGAACTTCAGCAGAGAAGGCAGGAAGCAGCCACCCCACAGGCTGCTAGTTGGAGCCCGGGATCCCAGCGCCTGGCCTGCTAGCTACCCTGTCCGGCACTGCCTCCCTCCCGCCTGGCTCCCCATCCCCGGTCCTCTCCGCCACCTGCCTGACTCCACCGGGGCCGCCCCGGGAGGACTCCCGCGGAGGGAGCCGAGGCAGGCCGTCTGGCTGGAGCAGCGGAGGATGCACCCTCGCCTCCCCACCCCTTCCAGCCCCCCGCCTGCCTAGGACAGACCAAATATAGAGCCAGCGTACTATATTTGATATTGAGAATCAGAAGGCGAGTTACGTGTGGTGCCTCAGAGCCTCTCATTTCCCCAGCCAATACCTGCCTCGTGCCCGCCATGTGTCAGACCCAATTCTGTCCATCATACCTGGGCTCACTCATTTCATCCTGGGAGCAGCCCCTGAGAAAGGCACTGTCACCATCCCGCTTGTGGAGAACCTGAGGCGCGAGGGAGCCGGGAAAGCGGCCCAAGCTCACGCGGCCAGGAAGGGGCGGCGCCGGGGTTCGAACCCGTGCCCTCACCACAGCATGCCGGGGGCTGGGAGCACCACCAACAAGCTGGTGCACGGCAAAGGACTCAGAACTGGAAGGTGCTGTTCCCACTGGAGGGGGCTCTCGCCATGTCCCTCTTGGATGTCTGTCTCCAAATGGGCCCCCAAGGCCCACCTCTAATCACTCACTGGTTTTCCTTTTTGGGGGGCTGGGGGTCAGGAACCCAACCATAGGAGAAGCGAAGAGAAAGCCCAGGCCAGCGGGGTTTTGCTGGGGCGGAGCCAAGCCCCTTCGATGGTGCACAGAACAGAAGAGAACTTACCAGGGTTTTCACTCGCCTCTGGTTCTCCCGCCCAGAGCTCTGAGGTGGCTAGCACCTTCTCCCCGGCTCCTTGTCCATCTGCCCTGGCTCGGAGTCAGCCTATCCTGTTCCCCGCCACACCCTGAGGACACCCAAGCACTTATCTGACTCCCTCAGCTCCAGGTCTCCGAGGTGAGCGGCCAGCTTGGAGCAGCGTTCCTGCAGGTGTGTGAGAGGCCAACCCTCGCTGCCCAGTGTGCAGGAAGGCCCAACCCTGGGCTGGACCGGGACCACGGGGGCAGATGACTGCTCCAATGACCAAAGCGCCAGCAAGGCTCAGTAGGGGCTTCTGGGTAAAGGTTTGTCGAGTGAATGGAATTGGGAGCTGGAAGAAGTGGGGGTGGGGGTGGGGTGAGAGTAGTAAGTTGTCAGGAGCTGGGACAAAGCAAGCGCACAGCCCAGCAGCTCACCTGGGCCAGCCCCACGTGGATGGGCCTGAGCCGGGAGCTTCCGGGATCAGAGCTGCAGCTCTTTCTGTTCTCTGTCGTTGGCCCCATGCCCTCTCTCCCGCCACGGCTTGCAGATCAGAGGGCTGCGTCTCCTGTTCCCTGCTTGCAGACAGCTGAGACCTAGCATTCTGAGCCATCTAAGTCTCCCGTGGTCCTCGGAGACAGCCAGCAGCAGGCCTCCACGGGAAAAGTGTTTCCGTGTTTAACTACACCGAGGTCCACGCGGATCTCCGGTTGTACTTGTCCTGTGTCTTCGTGGAGACGGAGTTTGACTGCTAAAACCACCCCTTTCTGTTGACGACAATCTGGCCCATCTTTACAAGTGGGTGGCACTCACGTGTGACCTGAGTGGGGGCGGGGAGCACCCTTCTGGCAAGGTTTGGACCACTGGGTTCTGAGCTGCTGTTGCAGGCCAAGTGGGTGCCCCCCAGTTATGCTCGAGACCCCTCCGGCTCCCACGGCTGGGTCCCTCAGAACCAGTGGTCAGTGTGTGGGTGTCCCTGTAGGTGACAGGTGGGGGGGGGAGCTCCCCCTCTCTGCAGGAGTGGGCAAGCCGTGGAGGGCAGAGAGGCCGGGGCTGCAGATGCCAGTGCTCAGCCAGCCAGAGGCAGGGACCCAGCCTCCCGCAGGCCAAGAAGGAGTTAATCTCCAAGGAGAACCCGGGCTTCTCCCAGACGAGGCCTGTGCCCAGCTTTGCCGCTGCCAACCCCGGGAAGAAGTCCTGGGATCTGTAGTTTGTGCCACCACCCACCCCTGGCCTGCCTGTTTATCAACACGGCCCCGGAGACTACAGTTCCCAGAAACCTGCAGAGGCCAGGCTTTGGCGGGGAAGGGGTGGGGTGTGAGGCTCTGGTGGTGGCGGGAGAGGGAGGAGGTGGGGAGAGAGAGAGAGAGCCCAATGCACCCCCCCCCTCCTTTCTAATTCTTCCTCCTGGTGTGTCTGCTCCAGCGCCCGAGTTAATCCCCCAAATCCGGTGTCCCAGGCCGCAGCTGCTTCCCTGTGCGTGATGAATGGCTCGGGGAGGGAAGGTGAATTCATATTTTAATTACTGAGGCCCGGTGCTGAGGGGGCGGGGCGGGGCAGGGGGGGCTCCGCATTGTTCTAGAGGCTGAGGGTGTCACTTCTCTTCCTGCCCTTTACCTGGGGCAGGGGGTGGGGTGGGTGGAAGATGGGTGGGTGGGTGGGGGGGAGCCTTGATGAAGCTACTCTGCTTTGGGAGGTGAGGGGGTGGGTGGTGGGAGGGACAGTTTCCCTTCCTTGCTTGTCAGAGAATTCCTAGCATGTCCCAACACTTATAATTCTCTTCCTACCCCCCCACTGCCGCCCACTTGGAGGGGACCCTGCCAGGATGGGAGACGCCCAGGAGTTTGTGGTCTGCGAGCCTGGAGCCCTGGCTGCCTCCTCATCTTAGCGTCTCTCTCGCCTGTTCGGAGTCCCTCCTCCTTTTGCTGCTTTCACCTGTTCAGGCGGTCTCTGACCCACTGCCCCATTTTCACTGGAGGTTCCGGGTGCGGTCCCCCTGGGGGTGATTGGCAAAAAGAGGAGATGTGGGGGGTGAGGACCAAGGGAAGGGGTCAGCAGGGAGGCTGGGACCCTCCTGGTGGTTTGGGATGATGCCCTCCAGCCAATGCTGCCAAGTGAAGGGACAAAGATGGGGGGGGGGAGCAGACAGCAGCAGAGACCACAACCCTGGCAAAGGGGCTCCGCTGGCACCTGCTGGTGGGACCCAGGGAGGAGGAGGGGCCCCACAGTGGACAAACTAAAACGGGAAGGGGTTCTCTGCTCCATGTCCTCCCACTTCTGGGGCTGGCCAGGGACCTGTGAGCCACAGACAGCCCAGACTGCCTCCAGGGCTTGGAGCAGCACCGTGCAGGGAGGGCCGGGGCAGGCTGGGGGAGAGGGGAGAGGGTGCCCAGGGCATTTTGAACCAAAGACCTGAGCCCGGCTCTTCTCTGTCCTTAGAAACAAGGGCCCAGGAATCCCCGTGAGTCTGTCAGCTCTGGACCACTCTGGGCGGCCACTGCAGCCCCAGCACCTGAATGAACCTCCTTTCCTCCGGAGCCCCTGGCTCCAACTCCGCTTCCCCCAAAGTCCCCCCAAGTGAGCCAAGTCCTCAGGATTTCCCCACCTTCCCAAAGGAGCCAGTAAGACCCATCGCGTCAGGGGACACATTTAGCTGTTTTTAAGAAAGCTGGCCTTAGAGGGAGGGGTGGATCTTTGCACCCTGGAACCCGCTGCCCTGAGCTGGAGGGGATGGGGTGTGCGAGAGGGCGGTGATGGGCCGAGCTCCTTCCCCACATCCACTTTGTTGATTTTACCCCAGATATTCCCCCGTAATCTCGGGAATGCTTTGTGGATAGTTCCCCTGACACACACCCCCCCCAGCAAAGGAAATGTACCATTACTCATTGCCAGGGGACCCCCTGTTCCCCCTCCCTGATCAAGCGAGGGTTCCCAGTGGCTTGGGGTCTGAGTGTTAAGCCTCGATGAGCTTCCTGGTACGCTGAGACGAGGGAAGGGAAGCCCAGGGGAGCGCAGCCATTGCCCAGGGGGACACAGCGTGCCAGCGTCAGAGCCGAGAATAGAACCCGGCCACCTAAGCCCCAGCTAAGAGACCGGCCTCTCTCTAGGTTTCGTCACGAAGGGATCCGGAGACAGCTGCGGTAGAGAGATCTAGAAATCTAGTACGTAGATCTGTCTGGGCTCCGGCTATATATACAGCGGGCAGATTGCGCCTGCTTTCTATATATACTCCAGGAGAGTGGGTGTCTGGACGGCGCTGGGAAGCGGTGATTAAGCCAGCCTACCTGCCCGTGCTGACTCACGCTGGGCCTCCTGCCCACCCAGCTGGCCGCTGCAGATGCACCGCACCCATAAGTCCCAGTCGGCCGCTGCATTCCCGGACCCTGAGGGGTGAGGGTGACGGACCGAGCTCCACTGTGGGCATTGTGCCCGGGAAGGGCCTGCCAGCGGGGCCCCAGCCCTATCTGGAGACACACGGAGGAGCTTGTCCACCAGATCGAGGTTGGCGAGACTTGTGCAACTGTCCAGAGAACCACCCCCTGGGCACCTGCCAGGCTCCTCAAACACGTGGACACCCTGCAGGGGTGCCCGGCACCTGGGGCCTGGGACATCCATGCAATCTCTTGCAAGAGGGGCTGGGGCCCAGGGACATGACCCGTGCTTGCTTTTCTTTTCTTTTCTTTCTTTATTTTTTTAAAACATTTTTATTGTTATTTTACAGAGAGGAAGGGAGAGAGATAGAGCTAGAAACGTAGATGAGAGAGAAACATCTACCAGCTGCCTCTTGCACACCCCCTACCGGGGGATGTGCCCACAACCAAGGTACATGCCCTTGACCGGAATCGAACCTGGGACCTTTCAGTCCGACGCTCTACCACTGAGCCAAACCGATTTCGGCCCATGCTTGCTTTTCCACAGCCCCTGCCTCCCCCTCCTCTGGGTATCTGGCCGGGCTGCCTCCTGTGTTCGTAGAGCAGTGACTCGGAGAGGCGCGGGGTGGATGCCGGCCCCTGGCCCACACAGGAGGCTTCCTTTGGGCCCAGCTGCTCCGCTTGAATGGACATGAATGCGCTTCTGCCCTCGGTGCAGGCGGGAGGGCAGAGGAGGGAGCCGGAGGAATGTACGGGTGCTGAGGCTGGGGAGGCCCACAGGAGTATGGAGAAAGGGATTCTCACCGACTGAGTGGATCTCCTGAAGCCCCTCCCACCCCCAGACTGACTGCCTCAGACACCAGGGGGGCCCCCAAAGGTGGGGGACAAGGTGCCCAGCAGGGGAAAGTGCAGCCTCAACCTCCGACATCTTTTGTGCCAGGGAAGAAACTATACTTTTATCCTGATGTTCCTACCTCCTAAGCCCTTTGCCCAGCATAGGTGCTCAATAAAACAGCCTGTTGGCTAAAGGAACACTGCTTTTTAAAAAAATATATAGATGGCTTTATTGATTTCAGAGAGGAAGGGAGAGAGAGATAGGAACATCAGTGAGACTCATTGATTGGCTACCTCCTGCACACCCCGTACTGGGGATGGAACCCCAAACTCGGTCATGTGCCCTGACTGGGAATCGAACCATGACCTGGTTCATGGGTGACGCTCAACCACTGAGTCACACCACCAGGTTGCTTTCTGTCCTCTGCATGAGGACAGATGTGTGTTGCCCTGAGCGGTCAAAGCAAGTACACTACGTCCCCTATAGACTTCCCCAAGGGCATCAGACACGGGGGCTGCCAGGGAAGGGAGGGAGCAGGGACTCAGTTCCAGGTGTCAAGGTCGAGGTTGTACTGGATGAGGGGCCTTCTTCAAGGTCCGCACAGTCCTGCAGTGGCATCACCAGACCCTGTGACCTAACGGAGCGAGTGGGACGCTCCCAGCGGCCCGGGCGGAGCTTGCTTTGAGTCAGCCTGCTTCCCGTCCCCAACCACAGGGGTGGTGAGGAGGCTGGGCAGGGGGGGTGGGAGGGGAGCAGTGCGGTCAGCTGGCGGTTTCTCTTCCCTGCCCGGGACTCGGCCCGCTCCACTCCAGGAATGCCGTCAGCTCTGCACAGGCCAGGAAACGGGTTTCCGAGCTGCTGTTTGGTGCCACGGCCCTTCTTCCCCCGGCAGACATTAACCGCAGCTGCTTCTCTCCCGTCTCTCTCCCGCCCTGCCCGCCCGGCCTTCCTCTGCAGCTCTCCGGTGAGCGCCCCGGCCTGGCCTAGGGCATGCCCCAGTTCACCTTCGCCTGCTTCTGCGGCTTCCACGGCTTCTGCAAGATGAAGAGGAAGAAGGAGAACGTCCGCAGGGAGCGGGAAACAGCGGTGTGAGCGGGCGCCAGGCCTCGGGCACCTCTGGCTGGGGCCGGGAGCAGCGTCCGCCCTTCTCCGCGTGGCCTGGCTGCATCCAACCTGAGGGCATCGGCCCAGGCCCCTGGCTTCCAGTCCCTGGAGAGGTCCCAGTGGCTCCAAGGGAAGCCCAGGACTGGACCAGGAGCCCCGAGAGGCCCCTGGAGAGAGACTTCTTTCCTGCCCTGAGGCTCCAGGCTCTGCTCGGGGCACCTCTCCGCTCAGAGACCAGCCTTACTGTTGCTAACGAGGACACTGGAAACGGGAGGCTCGCTGGAGGAGCTCCCGGCAGCGCTGACTCCTCTGGAGGCCACAGCCGGGCTTGGCCCGTTGGACGTAGAGACGAGCCCATCGGAGCCCAGGGTGGGTGGGGTCTCTCCTAGGACCCACGGCAGGAGCCTCTGTGGCTCTGGGAGATGAGTCCCCTCCCAGAATCCCCTGGGCCAGGTGGAGCCAGGCCCTGGGGCAGGCTGGTTGAGTAGGGTGGCCAGGTGTGTGTCTCTCTGCCCCACTCTCCCCACACCCCACGGAGCAACCTCCCCTGCAGCCCTGGCCTCTGCCCACTCCCTTCCTTCCGGCCCCGCCTGCAGCTCAGGCCGGGGAGCTGCTCCTTCGGCCCTGACCCCCCTCAGGGCCTGCCTTCCAGGCCGGACTGAGGGGCCCTTTCCCGGACTGAGCGTGCGCTCCCTTCTCCGGTCTCCTTGTCTCCCCACCTGCTTCTCCTCCTCTCAGAAGCCTCAGAGGGGACATGTTTGCATGTGACACCTTTAGGGGAACCTGGGGGAAGGGGACCCTCTAGGAGTTTCCTTGACTTTCCCTTTTATCTCCCCTCCCACGTTCTCCTTGGGGGTCAGTCTCTGCCCCGTTCCCAACCTATTTCCAGGAGGTAGGAAGCAAACAAAAAAACCACTTCCTCCCTCCCTCCCCCGATTTTGATGTAACTTAGCCTGTCTTGGGCCTAGAGGGCGGCGAAGACAGCAGAGCCAGCGCAGACACTAGCAGCTCCTGCCGCTGCCGCCCGTCTGCCCCGGGCAGGCAGAGGGGCTGTGCGCCCCTTTTCCTTGGGATGTGGGCCTCTCTGGGCCGTTGGGAGGGCCGGAGACCTCTTCTGCTGGTTCCTCCGGAGCCCGGGAGGGGCACGGGCACATCCCACCCGGGCAGCCTTGGCCCTGCCAGCGCACGCGCAGAGCAGTCCCCCGGCGCCTGGCAGCCCTGGCGGGACCCTCTTCGCGAAGCCAGAGCACACGTTAAGGTTTCTCTCCTCCCGTCCTCGGCCCTGGCCCCGCGCCCCCACCACAGCCTTCCAAGATCTGCAATTCCCCTTTTGTATCCAAAGTGTTATACACGGAAGCTCTTCTCTCCAGGAAACGGCAATAAAGGCCCGCGGGGTCACAAGGACAGAGGAGAACGCCCTGGTTCTTGGACAGCAGCGGCCTTGACGGGGCAAAGAGCGGTCAAGGGTAGAGGCAGGCGGGCCGGCCCCCGGGGCACCGGTGTCCTGGCGGCTCCTGCGGGCGGGCGGCGGCCCAGAGAAGGCGCTGCTGTGGTGGAGGATGAAACCGTATCCCCGGGACTCAGAGGTGTTGAGTGTTCTGTCCTGACCACACGGGCTCATCCCGGGAAAGGTCGGGAGAGGGGAGAGCGCGGGCGGGAGGGGTGGGGAGCCGGCCTTGGCAGGGATGTCAGCCGCAGGGGATTGGCCTTGAGCCTGTCCTGAGAAGAGCGTCTCCAAGCGCTACCCCCCCCCCCCCCCCCCGCACTCCCTTGGCTCTGGAGGGATACTGGATCTACCGGGTCCTGCTGTGGGGCCCAAGGACAAGGTGCTAGTACATCTGAGTAGAAGCCCAGCGGTGCCCGAAGACAGACCGCTGCCCTTGGTCTCCCAGCCAGAGGTCCTGTCTGCGTCCATGGTTAAGGTTGGGGCCAGCCCTGCGGCTGAAAGGCCTGAGTAGCAGGCACAGCAGCGTCTAGCCCAAGGGTGGGCAAACTTTTTGACTCGAGGGCCACAATGGGTTCTTAAACTGGACCGGAGGGCCGGAACAAAAGCAACCTGACCATGCTGGCACTCTCATCTTGGGCTGCTGGTGAAGGAGTGGAGGGGAGAGCAAGAGAACCCTCCGCTCTTTCGGCTCCGAGGGCCGGATAGAACAGCCGAAGGGGCCGGATCCAGCCCGAGGACCTTAGTTTGCCCACCCTGGACTCTAGCCAGACACCCCGCCTACCGCCCCTGTTTCCTTCTCAGCCTCGAGGGGGGCCGTCTGGAGACCTGTTCCCACCTCTCCGCCTCCGGGCTCCCCAGGGGAGGGGCTTCATCCAGAAAGGCCGGTGCCATCCAGGCTCTTCTTCCTCCCGCTCTTTTGAGGAGGGGGCGGGGCCTGGGCCCTGGTTCCAGCCTCAGGCCTCCCCAGTGGTTAGGGGGGATGGTCTTGTCCTGCTAACTCCCTCCAGTCCACGAACCCCTCCCAGACTCCTCCTGGGAGGTGGGGACTGGGAACTCCTGGGGTGAGGCTGGGGAGCGAGGGGGAGTGATGGGTAGGGGGGGTGGTGCCCACAGTGAGGAGATGACCCTGAGGACGGTCTGGCCTTTTGTCTGGGGGCATGGCCCTGAGTCTTTGTGAAGAGGTGAACCGTAGCCTCCTGGGTCTCCCCTCTCCCATCTCTAAAGGGAGAAGGCCCCACGCCATTTCCCTTCTTGTGCTGTGGCTGCGGAGTGGGGGATAAAGATGTGAAGGGTGGTCGTACTTAAGGCCCTTGTGACTTGAATGGGGTCAGGATCCTGGTCCGAGACCCCGAGGGGCTTCCTGTCTCAGGTTGAAGTTTTTTTTGTTTTTTATTGATTTTCACAGAGAGGAAGGGAAAGGGATAGAGAGCCAGAAACATCGATGAGAGCGAATCATGGACCAGCTGCCTCCTGCACACCCCCCACCGGGGATGTGCCCGCAACCAATGTACATGCCCTTGACCGGAATCGAACCTGGGACCCTTCAGTCCACAGACTGACGCTCTATCCACTGAGCCAAACCAATTTGGGCAAGTTTGTTTTTTTTTTTTTTAATTAGAATGTCATTTCCTTATCCATTCCTGTGGGGGTGGGGGCGGGGGCTTTGAATGTAGCATATGGGTCAACAGAAATATATATGGGGAGATTATTTGGGGGAGAAAAAAAAGCAATAATTTAATTAACTGAAATATGCATGAGGTAGCACAGTGGGGTGCAAAGAGCCAGGGCTGGCCTCCAGCCCTGCGTGGACACCGATGGCGGTGTGCCCTTCGGCTAATCGCGTCCTACTTCTGCGCCTCAGGTTCCTCAACTATGAAGAGGGGGTTGCATTCATGTTCTCTAGGTTCCCCCCTTCCCAGGGCACTGGGTCTGGGAAGCTGAGCGTCAGTGGGGTTCAGGGCTGTGAGGCCAGGGGAGGGTTCTGCTAGGGTCCCCCCCCCACCCCCCATTCCCTGCCCAGGGAGCCAGTACGTCTGCCGCCTTCCTATTCCCAGGCCCCAAGGGAGCACGTGTCAGCCTGGACTCCAACTCCCGGCCCTGTCTAGAGCATCACAAGTGCCACTTTTGTCCTCTCTCTCTTTCTCTCTCACATACACACCACTCCTTGCAGGTGGGGTCCCAAAGACCCACTCCCTGCCCCACTTGTGGACCCCATGGGCTTGGCTTTGCACAGCTGCTGGTGAGTCCTTCTCCAAGCGGACCGGACCCACCTCGCCTCATCACCTTGCCATCTGCGAGGGGAAGTGCCTCAGGCTGCAGTCTGCCCTGTCTGTAGACTGAGTATGCATTTCGCCCAGGGGGTTGGGGGCTGGTGGTAGGATGGGCTAGTGGATAAATGGCTGCAGCCCCCCATTTTCCAGTGCTCTTCCATGGCTGACTCCTGACCTTGCAAAGTGCTTCCTGCCTCCCAGCCCCTGCAAAAAGGCGGTGACCAGACCCATTCCCTCCCTGCCTCACCGGGAGGCATGCCTTGCAAGGGCACATGGTACGGCTTGAATTTTTGAAGACAGACACCTGGTCATAACCACGGAGATGGGCTTTCACCAGGGGAGGGGATTTCAGGCTCCTGCGTTTGGTGGGCTCTTGGCAGGCTGGTCCGGAAAACCTGAAGGTGGTTGCTGTGCCCGACAGGTGTTGGGGTGACAACACCGCCAGAACCGAGAACCAGAATCTATTTCCAAAGAGTGAAAACCCCCTCCCTCTGACAACAAGAGACAGCCCTCCCCAGCATCTCCCGTTCCAATGCAAAGGGTTCCCTAGGGCTGCGTGGCTAAACAACCCAGGAGCAGAGAGTGTGGCTTTTCAGAGAGAATCCCTCGCCCAGGCCATGCCCCCAGGCCAGGGCCACCTGTGCCCGGCTCCTGGCCAGTCCCGCCTGGGCTCCCTCCTCAGCCACAGACATGGAGAGGAAACAGACACCACGGCTGTTTGCAGGGGAGCCCAGGACGCCAGGACCACCCTCGGGGAGGGTGAGGCGTGGGGCTCGGGTTATCTCTGGAGAAGCTGATGCTGAGGAAGAAATTCCAGACGGCAGGAGCCCCCTTGCCAACCCCCCCGAACTGGGCAGCCTCGGCTCCGGAGTTCTGGGGTTTCCTTGGGCAGCCTCCCCTCCACTCGGCTCATTCCCGTTCTATCCGAGAAGCGAGAAGCGGAGGAAAGCTGGAGGGGGAGATGGCAGGACCCAGACCAGATCCTCAGGACTCTTCCCAGCCTTCGTTGCCATGGCGATGCTGCTATTTTTATCCCGTTGTTCATGATGCTCAAAGCCCTCACTCTCTCTGTTCCAGAGAGGCCAGGCTGGCTCTGCCCTCACCCTCCAATGCGGCCCCTTCTCCCCGAGGCCTGGGGAGGAACAGGAGTGGCAGAGGGAAGGGGCACCCCTCCACCAGGGGACCCCTCCACCAGGGTGGGCTGCCCTGCCCTTTGGAGCCTGTTTGGTGTCCAGCTTCGGAGCTCAGGTTTACATTTTCAGGATCGAACTCCCCCCACGCCTCCCTGAGACGCCGCCCCAGAGGGAAAAGGAGACGCCGCTCCGGACGAGGTTTCCAGGTGCCCGAGACCCCGGCGCTGCCCTGGGCAGACCAGACCTGGGTCTGAGGAACGTCCCGTTAGCACAACCAGCTGTCCCCTCGGCGGGATGGAGGGCCGGGTTCGCGTTAGCCACCCAGACACTGAGCATCGCCGGGGGATCCACACCAGCACTTCCCTTTCCCCTGCCCTCCCCCAGAGCCCCGGCACCGGGCCTCATGCCTGTGCCCAGTCTTCATGCCCAAAGCAAGCTCGCATCGATCCCCAGGCCGCCAAGCCGACTCCTGGTTCCCCTCCCTCCCCGCCTCTCCCCTCCAGCCATGTTCCCTTCAGGGGCTCGAGGTGAAGCCAGGGTTTCCTGAAAGGATTTCGGAGAGCTGTCCAGTTTCTGTCCCAGCCTCGGGTCCCCTCCCTTTACCCCCACGTCACCCCAGTAACAAGGTGCCCCTGAGAGTCCATGGTACTAACGCTCCCCACCTAGGAGCTCAGTCAACTATGAACCCAGCGGCTGGGGCTGGCGGTTGGGCTGGGGGCTGCGTTTCGGGCAGGCCTTCCAGACCACGACCCTGGAGAGAGGGCCAGGTCTAACCCGGCCAAGCAGCCCTCACGGTGCTGGCCTCCCGCATCCGAGTTCTACCTCCGCCGAACTGCTCCTGGGACGGCTTTTTTAGGGCGCCGGGACCCATTCACTAAGCCTCTACTTGGGTTCCTTTGGCTCCGGTCGCACGGTTCCCCGGCTCTGTGCACCTGGAGTGAGCGCTTTTCCTGGTTGACGCTGGAAAGCGTGCCGGCAGACGCCGCTCTGCTAATTGCCGTAATAAACAGACTTTATTATATCCCTTCGCAGTAAATGAACTATGCTGTCGGGGTGGATGGGGCATCCGTGTTTATTTCGCGCCAGAATACACTGCGGCAGCACGAGCCACACAGTTCCGCCAAAATGCTAAGGAGAGGAGGGAGGCCGGGAGGCAGGGGAGGTGGTGGGGCTGAGGAGGAGGCTCCTGAGACAGCCCTGGAGCCCTGAGCCTCACTCATGCTCCCCAAAAGCTGGGCGAAAGCAGGCCTCCTGCCTCCTCGCACCACAGAGAAATCGTGGGATAAAACTGGCTGGAGGAGATGGGGTGGGGAATAGGAACGTGGTTTGGGACTACAATATGATCACGTGGACTTAAAGGTGCCTTTATTTTATTTATTTTTAAAAATATATATCTTATTGATTTTTTTTACAGAGAGGAAGGAAGAGGGATAGAGAGTTACCTCCTGCACACCCCCCCCCCCCCCGGGGATGAGCCCGCAACCAAGGTACATGCCCTTGACCAGAATCGAACCTGGGACCCTTCAGTCTGCAGGCTGACGCTCTATCCACTGAGCCAAACCGGTCTCGGCGATGCCTTTATTTTTTTAAATACGTTTTTATTGATTTTAGAGAGAGGAAAGAGGGAGATAGAGAGATATAGGAACATCAATGGTCAGAGAAAATCATTGATCAACTGCCCCCTGCAGGTCCCTGACCAGGAATCGAACCATGACCACCTAGTTCATGGGTCGATGCTCAACCACTGAACCACACAAGCCGGGTGAGGCACCTTTGTTTTTTGCAGAAAGAATAAAGACCTTTGGTTGGGCTTCTCAGCACTACTGACAGAACAAATGGGAATTTGCAGACTTACAAGGAGAGAAAGATGCTATGAGGTGGCATAATATTGCGAACAAGATTTACTCTATCATGGTATGTGAAGCACCAATAAAACTCTTTTTAAAAAGAATTCTTCTGTAACTCCACTTGGATCGGAGGGACAGAGATTTCAGATGGTCCCCGAAGGGCCGGAGAGCTGGGGCCACCAGCTCCAGCTCCAGCTCCAGCTCCAGCTCCAGCTGCTCCTGAGCGGGCGGCTGCTCCTCTCCCAGTCGGCCGCCATGGTGCCCAGCACATCAGCACTCGACTCGTCCCCTCACCATCCGGGACAGATTAGCGCCTGCACCTTTCCGTCTTGTTGTTGGTCCAGTAGGCACGGGACTCTGTCTGTCTGGACCTCGGTTTCCCTCCTTTTCAGGAGTCAGCTGGGGCCCCCGCCTTCTCCTAGCTCTGCTTTCCGCACCCCAGTCCTCACCCCCCGCTGGGGGGAGATGTGTGTGTGTGCCGCGCACTGTTGTCAACTCAATGCATTCGATTGATATTGAGTCCCGACTGTGCAAAGCCCGGCGGGAGAAACGGGAAAACCAGACATTGATTTCCCCTTGAGGAGCTCACAATTTAATAAAAAGCAGCACGCCGAGGCTCAAAGGATGCAAGATGCCTCAGAGGACAAGCAAAGTGCGTGGAGGCTGCAGTGGCCAGAGAGCACAGCTGTTTCGAGAGGGGAGGTATCATGGAAGGCTTCACAGAGGAGGTGACGTTCGATCTGAGAATGGAGAGAGCGTGTTCGGAGCACAGACCCTGGGGACTGCTCTATGCCAGTATCTACAGGCAGGTGCCAGACAGAACCGTGCGAGCAGGTGCTGTATGCAGCCTCTCCTGTCGCAGGTGGGCCCTCTGTCGCCCAAATGTCTCTCCTCTCCAGGAGGGTGGCCCCTGAAATGTCACTAGTGCTTCCTCTCTTTTACTTTAGGCTTCGATCCTCTGGGACTGATACTGCGGGAGAGAGGCAAACCCCCGGGGTCGGTATCAGGCATTTGTCCCCGGCATCAACGAGTGCATCAGATTCCCTCCCTGGAGAAGTTTCGTTGGGATGGAGGGGGAAATCCTGAGAACATCGGTGGGCATCTGGCCGGGGGAGGGGGCACCTCGTAGGGACAGAGGGCAAGAAAGGGGTAGCTGGGAGCTCTGACAACGAACCTCCCCTCGCTCCCAGCTCTGCCTGGCCAGGACTGTGCCTACTGATGCTCCTTCACTGTCCAGACCCGCTCCTTCCTTTTCTCTTCCTTCTCTGCTCTCCAGCTACCTCCCTCCTCCCCCTTTCCAAGGAGACTGTCAGGAAACCTCAAAGTCATCCTATGATGCCCCATCCTGAGGATCGGGGACAGCGGCACGGGCTGGCCATCCTAGAGCTGCCGTGTTTGGTCCTGGCTCTGCCCCAGCTCAGGTACTTCTTGGTGGCTAGATAGCACGTGACGTTGTCTGTCTGGGCCTCAGTTTCCCTCCTCGTAGGATGAGTGGCTCTCCGAGTCCACCTCCCTTCCTCCCCATTGGCTAGGGTGGTCGGGGGAGCACAAGACTTGGGTTCTGATCTGGATTCTCTCCAAGAGCTGTGGCAGGCCGATACCGGTTTGGCTCAGTGGATAGAGCATCAGCCTGCAGACTGAAAGGTCCCAGGTTCGATTCCGGTCAAGGACATGTACATTAGTTGCGTGCACACCCACAGTAGGGGATGGTGTGCAAGAGGCAGCTGGTCGATGTTCCTCTCTCATTGATGTTTCTAACTCTCTCTTCCTCTCTGTAAAAAATCAATTAAAAAAAAAAAAGAGCTGTGGCACCCTAGAGAACCAACTCCTCTCCCCAAACCTCTGCCTTCCACAGGTAACCTGCAGTCACACCCACCCTGCAAGCCTGTGTGAGGGTCAAGCAATATACGCGGAAGGGTTTATTTACTTCGCTCACGCGTAGCACAGAGCAGGGGTTCAATACAAGTTGCTGGAGAGGATTAGTTGAAAGAACTATAAATGGCAAGAGATACTGCATATCCCACACATGGCATTGCTTCTAGCACAGTGTCGGGGAGAGGACAGAGAGTCCGAAAACGAGTCACACTGAACTGAAGACAGCTATGATTTGAAGACAGGTACGGAGACGTACCTTTTGATTATGACATCAGCTCACCTGTGTCCTAGGTAACTTCTCCTTCCCCAGGTGGTAGACAAGAAATAGTGCATAGTGAGGGTTGCCCCTGAGGTGGTGCGGTGACGTTGAGCTGGGGTTCCTCTAACTTCAGATTCTCTGAGCCCTCTTCCCCACACCCTGCCCTCCAACTGGCTGAACACTCTAGACCAGCTGTGGGCGAACTACGGCCCGCGGGCCAGATCCGGCCCTTTCGGCTGTTCTATCCAGCCCGTGGAGCAGAAAGAGCGGAGGGTTCTCTTGCTCTCCCCTCCGCTCCTTCACCAGCAGCCCAAGATGAGAGTGCCAGCATGGTCAGGTTGCTTTTGTTCCGGCCCTCCGGTCCAGTTTAAGAACCCACTGTGGCCCTCTAGTCAAAAAGTTTGCCCATCCCTGCTCTAGACCAAGCATGTTAAACTGGCGGCCCACTGGCCGCATGCAGCTCACAATGAATATTTTTGCAGCCCAGCCAATATAATGGTATGCAAGAATTTTAAAAAAATATATACTTTATTGTATATCAATAAAGCTGGGTCACAATGGAGACCCAGTCACAATTCTTGGCATTGTTATTTTTTACAGAGAGGAAAGGAGATAGTTAGAAACATCAATCAGCTGCCTCCTGCACGCCCCCTACTGGGGATGTTCCCGCAACCAAGGTACATGCCCTTGACCAGAATCAAACCTGGGACCTTTCAGTCCGCAGGCCGACGCTCTGTCCACTGAGCCAAACCGGTTTTGGCAGAAATGTTTTAATAGAATTTTGATAACTTAATTCTTACAATATCCTGTTATACATAATTATTAATAAGGAACTACAAAGTTCGCTAGTGACTGATTACTATAATCCTGTTGCATTCATTTCCCTTAGGTGCCTTACACACAAGCGCACCATTTCTCTCCACTAATACCAGCAGCGAATATTTTAGCAGCCAATTTGCCCCATCATTAGTCTTGGACTGACTTGTTTGGTGTGCACAACAGGAAACATTTCCTTTCAGAGAACAAGAGAAATAGGTTTATTTGTGTGACGCTAATTAATTTGTGCAGTTACTCAGTGTCCGGTAAGTTAATGTCCAAGAAAAAATTAATTTTTATTAAAATGTTCTATTATTTTATGTTAACAACGACTGGTTTATTTCAGCCCTTTGTATTCAGAATGTCTCTATCGAAATAAACCTACGCTTCTATGAAAATTGAAGCTTTTTTTTTTTTTTGTGGCCCACATAAACTCAAACCTTATTTATTTGGCCCGCGTGAGCCTTTGGGTTTGACATGCTTGCTGTGTAGACGGATCACTTTCCTCGGCTACATTCCCGGGAGCCTCCTGCAGGCGGCGCTCTCCCGTCGCCTCAGCCTCAGCCCAGGAGGGGCTGGAGGAGGGAGGAGGGGAGGAGGGCACGTGTGCAGGAAAGCCAGGCCCGGGCGTCGCTCACATATTTACATGGGAACTGTCAAAACAGTTATTTTTAAGTCAAGTTCTGTCTGCTGCGGGTTTGCAATCGACGGGGCGGGGGCGGGGCGCCCTGCTGCGGGGCGCAGGCTGCGTGGGGGCTGTGGGTGCAGTGGGTGTACCCGGCTGTGTGTGCACTTCGGGGGTTGGTGGTTGGGGGGGCACTGCCTCTTCCTATGGCCACTTTGCTCCTGACTTTGGGAGCTGCGGAAACGTGGCTGCTGTCTGTCTGCCTGCGGTTCCTGGCCGTCCTGGTCTCCAGGGCAACGGGCATCCCATCCTGGCTAAGGTGGGGTTCCACCCTGTGCTCACCACCGTCTGCCGGAAAGGAGATTCCACGCCTGGTCCGCCCCTGATTACCCTCAATCTGGAAGTTCTCCGTAGCCTAACTCCACCCCTCCGAGCTGCGACCCGGGCCCATACATTCCATCTCTAAAGCAAGATTTCCTGGGCTCCAGCTGCTGGGCCAGCTCCCCCCCTCCCCCCTGCATCCCCACCATCAGCCCTCCTGGGCGGGCAGGAGCTGGCCAGCGTTCCGTGGCTGAAGCTGAGGACCCTTGGTCCACGCGCAGGGGAGAGAATGACTTAGCCCTACCTATCAGGAATGGCGAGAATTAACACCCCCTTCCTCCCCCCCAGATGAAGAGCCTGCGGGTTTGACAGTCAGGACGCTTCTTTCTAGCTCTCGCCGGCTCTCTCGGGGGGCGGCGGGGTTTGAGACAGACGCTGGCTGGCCCCGCTGCCATCAATATGTGTCCCAGCCCTGTCCAATGTCTGCCCGGTAATGAGCAGTGTTTCGGAATGTCACCTCTGCTAATGGGGAAGCGGCACCTGTGCACAGCCGGAACCACCTCTCTGTCTTCATTAGGCAGTCCGCAGCCTGCCGCCGCTGCCCTCGCTGGGTGACAGATGACAGGGCGGAGGAAGGAGAGCAGCAGCCTCCTGCTGTCCAGGATTCAATCCCAGACAATGACCCGGAATGCCCGTCCCTGTCCCCTGCTCCCTCTCTCCCTCCCTCCCTCCCTCCCTCCCCACAAAGGCGCCGCGGGGGAGAAATGCTCTTGTGGAGCGAGAGGCTGCAAGGACAGCTAGGAGCCCGGCCGAGGAGATGGAGGAGGCAGTCCTGGAGACAAAGCCTGTCCGGGCCATCGTGGTCTCCTGGCCGGACTGCGTTTGGGGGCATCTCCCTCCCCCACACCCCAGCCACCTTTTGTGGCCCTTCTAATAAACCTGTGTACCAGGCAGCAGTCACAGGTTGAGGGCTCTAATTCCAGACTCCGTCTCCCCCCCCCCCCCCCCCGCCCTGCTCCCCAGGCCTGCATATTGTCCTTCAGCAGAATCCTGCTCCTTTCAAATCTCAGTCCTTACAGCCCCTTGAGATGGGGCACTGAGATGAGCCAAACCCCCAAATGGCACGAGACACTGCCCTGGCTTCCGAGGACCCCTGCTATCATGATAAAAACATCACCATGAATACCGCATTCCTCTGACTCCGCTCAGTGATTGCACCCCACCCCACCCCACCCCCAAGGCTGTTTGGTTTTTTTTTTATATTGGTATTTTTATTGATTTCAGAGAGGAAGGGAGAGGGGGAGAGAGAGAAATAGAAACATCAATCTTGAGAGAATCATTGATTGGCTGCCTCCTATACATCTCCCATTGGGGATCGTGCCTGCAACCCAGGCACATGCCCTGCCTGGGAATCAAACCGAACCGTGACTTCCTAGGTTAATGCTCAACCACTGAGCCACATGGCTGGGCTCAGGGCGATTTTAAATAGTGGGGCATCTCCTTTGTCTCCTCCACTGCCCAGCTGGACCCACACGTGGCCCTCTGTACTAGCTCCATGGCCGGTGGTGGCTGTGGTGCCAGCTTTGGAGAATCAGGGGCATGGTGATGATCCCTTGGCATTGCCCTCGGCAACTGTCTGGTCTGGAAGCTGCATCGATAGTTGGTTTCTGGACTGGGGCTGGTAGGGGAATTGGCTTCCCTTTGCCAGGCCTTCACTTAGAAAGGCTGTGACGGGGCCACCTCAAAGGTAATCGTCCTTTGATTCAGGCCAGAGAGTCATCCTGGACACCCCCAACTCTCTACTCTGCATCTGACCGATCACTAAATCCTGTGGGTTCTCCCTCCCAAATCTCCCTCAAATCTACTGCTCCCCATCCCCACCACTGCCATCACCACCATCACCACCACCACCACCACCGCCACCACCACCACCGTGGGCCAGGCCGTCCTCCTTTCTCACCTGGCCTCTCCCCTCTTCTCTCTCTATGCTCTCACTCCTGTGGCTCCAGCCACCCTGACCTTCTTGATTCAGGAACACAAGCAGGACCACCCAATCTAAATTCGACCTCTGCCTCCCAACTTCTCTCAAGTATCAGGAATGGCTAGATTCTCTGGAGCCTAACTATGTTTTGTTTTCATTTTACGAGTATGGAATGGTAGATTTTTTTGTGTGTGGCTGCCAAAAAGCTGGGTCACATTGGAGATCCCCCTGCATGAACCATAACGGTCTATATAGTTGTTTAGGGATTCCAGCTCTTGTCGCTTCATTCTTGGCTTCATTTAACGCTCCCACTTTTTTTTCTTTTTTCTTTTGCTTCTGCTTTGGTCACGGTACAGTGTCTCCTTTAAGCCACAGAATTCACTGAACCTGGTTTAAGGACAGGAATGGATGTCTCATACCCTCTCCAACTTGCCTTATCTGATCTCTCATTAAACTTAGTTGCTCCTTATACTGAACAATACTCCTACTTCCTCCAGTACTTTTTCTCTCTCCCACATGTTCCTTAGAGGAAAAGCAGATCCCTGACCGGTCTTTGTGGGAGGACAACTCAGTTTCCCCGAGTTCACAGGGAAAGGTGGGCTACGGTACTAAATGAGGTGAGGACACCTGTGTCCCCTCTCCACCAACAACTCTGAGTTAGGCCGCTACAGCCACGACATCGAAATGAGGCTTATCACAGCCACACTTGTGAGCAGTTACCATGGGCACTTACTGAAGATAGTGTTTTAAACACTTAAAATATATATATATATATATATATATATATATATATATATATATTATATATATATATATATATATATTATATATATATATATATATATATAATTTTATTGATATTTTACAGAGAGGAAGGGAGAGAGATGGAGAGCTAGAAATGTCGATGAGAGAGAAACATCGACCAGCTGCCTCTTGCACACCCCCTACTGGGGATGTGCCTGCAACCAATGTACATGCCCCCTGACCAGAATGGAACCTGGGACCTTTTCAGTCTGCAGACCAACACTCTACCACTGAGCCAAACCAGTTTCGGCTGTTTTAAACACTTGAGATGCATGAACTCGGTTCTCAACAATTCCAGGAAGAATGCACTATTATTATTATACTAGAGGCCCGGTGCACAAAATTCTTGTGTGGGTACAGTCACTAGGCCTGGCCATCTTCCAAGTCAGGGCCATCTTCCCTGGCTGCTGGCCACCAGCCCCACTTCCCACTGTCACCCACCCCCGGTTTCCCGGTTCCTTCCTATCGGGTGTTCAGAGCCTGCTGGCTTGGGGGAGGGACCAAGAGGTCATCTGTTCCGCCCCCCTGTGGATTGCCCTCTGTGTGTGAGGGGACCGGCGTGGTGGGGGCCTTGGTCTGGTGCCGCCCACATCCCCCACCACCCACCCCCAGTTCCCCATTTGCCATCGAGCCATGGAGTCTGCCAGCCAGGGGGAAAGGGACCGAGAGGTGGTCAGCATGCTTCATAGCGACTGGTCCAGTGGTCATTCTGGTCGTTCTGCCGTTAGGGTCCATTTGCATATTACCCTTTTATTATATAGGATTTCCCTTTTGCAGATGCGGAAGCCAGGGCCCAGGGTAACAGAGATTACAGTCGGCAACAGGTCCAGGATTCTAATGGAGCAGTCTGGTCCTGGAGTCTGGGCTGCTAGCCACTCTGCTCTGGCCTCTCAAGGGTCTTCTGGTTGAGAGCCTGACCAGCCTGCATTCCCTGTGCTGCGCTCATTATCCTCTCACAGGGAGACAAGGGGAAGGACCCACCTGTCTCCCTCGCTGCCTCCCTGCTGCCTGCTGGCTCCCCATTGGCTCCCCACCCCTGCAGTGCACCTTGCCTTGCAGGTCAGATTAGTTTCCTGATGGCTTTGCTGTTGTCCATGAGCACCTTCTGTTAGAGGCCTGGTTGTTGTTGATGGTGGTGGTGATGGGGGGGACCTGCAAGCCATCATTGGCATCAGAGGGCCCCAGAAGGGGAGGCTTCTGGAGGTAGAAGGGACCCAGGAAATCCTGGGGCTCCTGGCTCAACCATATCCATCCACTTACCTAAAGTAAACCCTTTGCAAAAGCCTAGTCTGGTCCTCCAGTGCCTCCCTCTCCAAGCCTTTGTTCACGATGTGTCCTTGCCTAGAATGCTGTCCTCCTCCTTCCTGCCTATTCAGACCCTACTTGTTCGTCAGGTCTGCCCCGTATGTGCCCCCCACTGGGGACTGAGTCTGAAACTTGGGCCTGTGCCCTGACCAGAAATTGAACCAGCAACCTTTCTTTGCACAGCTCAACACCCAACCAACTGAGCCACACCAGCCAGGGCTCCTCTCTCTCTCTCTCTCTCTCTCTCTCTCTCTCTCTCTCTCTCTTTCATGTTTTTACTGATTTAAGAGAGAGAAACATTGATCTTTTGCCTCCACATGCACCCTAACCAGGCACCATGCCCAGATTGGGAATTGAGCCATAGTCTTTGGTGCACACGACGACACTTAACCAGCAGAGCCACACCGGCCAGGGCATTGCCTTAGTCTCATAAGGAGAAGCTTCTGCCAGAGCCCTCACTGCGTTTGATTAAACGATCTGCTCACCCACCCGTTGTCCACATTACACGGGTGGCTCCCTGAGAGCAGGCTCTCTGCTTTATCTATCTTCTGTTCAGTCTGAGCAGGGCGCTTGGCACGCGGCAGGTGCTCAGTAACTAAACCGCCAAGGGCTCTGAGCTTCCAGTTACACAGCCACCTCTCCGTGGGCCTACCCCAGCTCCACCGTGGCCTCCACGGGTGACCCACGCTGAACTGTAACGTGGAGTGGCTTTACCCTCCCCTCCCCGGCTCCCTCCTTCCCTTGCCCAGCTGTCATGGGCTCAGAGACCATTAGTTAATTTTAATATTAGCCTAAGAAAGATTAATTAAGAAGGCAAATTTGCTCTAAGAGGTGTAATTAATTCCAGAGCCAAACAGAGGAGCGCTATGGATTACCCGCGTTGCTGCCGCCTTCAAATAGTGTGCACAGTCCAGGGCTGACCGGAGGCGGGCAGAGTAATTTTTTAAGGGTCAGTGCTGTGCAGACCAAACTCCGTATGGGTCCTGGTGTAAGCAGGCTCATGGCTAAGACAACAGATTTTAGACCGAGGTGGGGCCTGTGCGAGAGAAGCAAAGAGGAACCATCTAATCAGGCATCCTGGCCTGGCTGTTCGGGCTCCTAAATCACTCATGAATCGTGTGTCTTCCTCTCCAGTCCTTCTCTAAACTGGTCCTGCCCGAGTCTGAAACAACTCTTTTGTGGACTGTGTAATAATGTCCCCAAGTAGCTTCCAGACTCTGTCTTGCCAACTCATTCTCCATTCAGAATCAAGCCTCGAATGTATCAAATGTATAAACACGTGATTCTCCACCCAGTGTCAGATATATATTTAATCATGTCATGTCCTGCTTATACACTTTTTAATATATATATATATATATATATATATATATATATATATATAATTGATTTTTTACAGAGAGGAAGGGAGGATAGAGAGCTAGAAACATCAATGAGAGAGAAACATCGATGAGCCGCCTCCTGCACACCCTCTACAGGGGATCTGCCCACAACTAAGGTACACGGCCTTGACCGGAACCGAACCTGGGACCCTTCAGTCCACTGAGCCAAACCGGTTTCGGCAACTGTTCATACACTTTCAAACTTGCCTGGAGGATCCTTAGCATGGTCCTCCCCAAATTGGTCCCAACCTACTCACCTGGCCCATTTCCTCTCTTGCTCACCACATTCCTAGAATGGCTGCCCCAAGCCCCCTGCTCTAGGGCAAACTATTGCTGGTTCTGGAAGTTTCAGCCTAAATGAAACCTTCAAACCCTGCAGGCCTCCAATTCTGGGCTCCTGTTAATAGCTTATTTTGTTGTAATTATTTTTTTTCTTTTCTCTTTAAGGAGACAATGAGCTCCTTGAAAGGACTATAGCTTTTGCATCTTTGTATTCTCTTCTACTTCTCCCTAATGTAGGCCAACTAGAATGTCTGCTCCACAGGGGATGATCAATCAATAGTTCTTGTTTAAAAAATATGTTTTTATTGATTTTATTTTAAAAATATGTTTCTTGTTGATTTCAGAGAGAAGAGAGAGAGAGAGAAAGAGAGAGAGAATGATGAGAGAGAATCACTGATCCACTGCTTTCAGCACAACCTCTACTGGGATCAAGCCTGCAACCCGGGCATATGCCCTGAGTGGGAATCGGACCGTGAACTCCTGGTTCCTGAATTGGTGCTCAACCACTGAGCCACACCAGCCAGGCACTCAATATTTCTTGAAAGAAATTGGTCAGTTCATGATTTCAACAAGGATACCAACCAGATTAGCTCATTGAAACCCAAACTTTCTCTTTTCTCCTCCAGCCAAAAGTCAATGGCTCCTTGAACTATCTGGGAAGATGCCGGAGTTCTCCGCTTCCTTTTGCCTGCCTGGCTGAGGCTCGGAGGCAGGTGGCTTCAGGAGGAAAGTCGCAGGAGAATGGCAAGTGATGGGACTGCAGCCTGACAGCTGCTGATCTTTGCTCTAGCTGATTTCCCCCTTTGCAAATGGCTCTTTGGCAATTGAAACTGCAAATCTACTATCTGCTCCCCTATGTAAATTGCATTTACATTTAAATTGTGCATTCTTCCGAAGGATGGGGCTGGTAAATAAGGGCAGATTGAACTTGAGGAGAGGAAATTGTGCCCCGCGTCAGACCTGAGACTGAAGTGACATCTGGCTTTTACTATTTCCGTTATTTCAGTTTAATAACAGCGTGTGGCATTAAGGGAAAAGAAATTGGATCCACATTTTAATGAAAGGAGGAAGCTCTCGGGGTTTAGATACCTTATCATGTTGAATACCTAGTCAATTGGCAATTAAAACTTCCCTCAAGAACTGGAATAAAATATGTTCGCAGCCATGGAGGAAATAAAAAACAAGCTAATGCCCAAGACTTCACAGGTACAACCAAGGGAACTGGAGGCTGTAAACAACAAAACTGAATATTTCAGCATCCTGCAGAGTACAGGAATCCTTTATGAAAAAATACATTTTTATTGATTTCAGAGAGGAAGGGAGAGGGGGAGAAAGAGAGAAACATCAATGAGAGAATCATTAATCGGCTGCCAACTGCATGGGCCACACTGGGGATCGAGCCCACAACCCGGGCATGTGCCCAGATCAGAAACCGAACCTTGACTTCCTGGTTCATAGGTCAACGCTCAACTACTGAGCTATGCCAGCCAGGCAGAGTACAGGAATTCTTAAACAGAATAATGATGAGAGTAGAGCCATGGATATGCTGGTGGGGGCATCTTCTAAGAGAATTACCTCAGACAGAGTAGTTTGCACATAATAGAGGGCTCCACCCAAATGAGAGAGAGCATCTGATTGAATCCTTTGTCGGCCTCGCTGGTTATAATCCCCAGAGGTCTGACCAAAAATTATTTCAGAAATGCCTGTTTCTTTCCAATGTTTTAACTGCTTCAATGGAAGGGGTTCCACCTGCTGTCTGCTTTTTGCGTGTAAAGCAGTTCTGGGAAATGTAAACAAAATGCTTGTGCATCCTAATAACCCAAGCCCATCATTTATTTGCTTTGATTGAAACAAACGTGCCAGCTTTCAAAGTCTTTGTCTGGTGCATCCGATGTTTGGATGCTGGCAAATTCGGGCATTACGTGTTTGTTTGGAAACCGAGCCGAGGCTCTCGGAACTGTTGGCAGCGGAATGGCACCAGGTGTTAGAGGGGCGGAGTCAAAACCGGACCTCGGTTCGGCAACCTCAGTACTTGAGTTCTGGCTAAGAAAGAATTCTGAGGCAAGGCTCAAAGTATAAGAGAAAGTTTATTTAGAAAGCCACAGAGGTGGAAGAAGTGAGTGGTGGAAGAATTGGGCTCAGGAAACAGAGGCCAACGAAGGGACCCTTAGAGCGGAGGAGCGAGAAAGGTAAAGGTCATGCAATGCGGGGGAGGGGGGGGGAGAGGAAGAGAACGAGAAAAGTGAGGGCATGCTCTCTCTTTTTTTTTTTAAAAAAAATATTTTATTGATTTTCCACAGAGAGGAAGGGAGAGGGATAGAGAGCTAGAACATTCGACCAGCTGCCTCTGGCACACTCCCCACCGGGGATGTGCCCGAAACCAAGGTGCATGCCCTTGACCAGAATCGAACCTGGGACCTTCCAGTCCGCAGACCAACGCTCTATCCACTGAGCCAAACCGGTTTCCGGCAGTGAGGGCATGCTCTTGACAGAGAGAGCACCCTGGGCCCTTTGACCTGAGAGCAGGTATCTGCAGCTCTCAGAATATCCAGCAGCTTTCCAGGTGTGTCCTTTCAGGGTGTGTGTGTGTGGGGGGGGGGGGTCTTGTTTTCCCAGTTTTGCCGGTTGCCAGGCACCGGGGGCTTCCCACCTGGTGGCCTTCTGTACTTGGCCCATCGGCCTTGCTCTGCTCAGGTCTGCCTAATGGCCTACCGCAGAGCCTCAGCTTGGATCACTCGGGGAGCCTCCATGACCGTGCACCCAAAGGCGCTCCGTCCTTTCCCGGCATCGGGAACGTATAGACATGATTGGGTCGCACGGGCACGTGCAAATAGAATGGAGCCCCCTGGAGAAGAGGCTGGGTGTGCAATGTCTCCGAGGCGAGGGCACGTGCATAATTAGTGCTTGCTGTGTGGTAGAACTCATTAAATGCACACACCAGCCCTGTGAGGTGGGCACCCCTGTCATCCCCGTTGCAGATGAAGCGAAGGAGACACGAGTTTAGTAACTTCCCCTACTTGGCATCCATCACCCGGCTGGAGAGAGGCAAGCCGGGATTTGGCTCCAGCCAGGCTGGCTCCACTGTCCCCCTGACCCCTTTCGGGCGACTCCTTCCGATCCCTGGTATTTAATTAAGGCGTGTGTTTTCCCAAAGCCACATTTTGTCTTGCATAATTGTTTCAGCCTAATTTGTCTTGCACAGTTGTCTCAGCAAACTCAAGCTCATAGTCTAAGGGATCTTTCCTTAAAAGAAACTAAAGCAACAACAACAAGATCTGGCCTCCTGCAACACAGATGCTGTCTGTCCCGGGCTGCCCCAGGAGTCTGCCGGGCATGAAACGAGCTATGAGTGTGCTTTGAAAAGGCCCAAACCATCCACATTCTGCAACGTACTATGTATCTGCACTCTGTCCGGATCCTTATTTTTAAATGAGCAACTCCTTAACAAGTTAATACAGGTTTCTTTCATTTTCTCATTTTCCCCAGAGCAGTGGTTGGCAAACCATGGCTTGTGAGCCACATGCGGCTCTTTGGCCCCTTGAGTGTGGCTCTTCCACAAAACACCACGGCCTGGGCAAGTGTATTTTGAAGAAGTGGCATTAGAAGAAGTTTAAGTTTTAAAAATGTGGTTCTGCCGAAACCGGTTTGGCTCGGTGGATAGAGCATCGGCCTGCAGACTGAAAGGTCCCAGGTTCGATTCTGGTCAAGGGCATGTACCTTGGTTGTGGGCACATCCCCCGTAGGGGGTGTGCAGGAGGCAGCTGATCGATGATTCTTTCTCATCGATGTTTCTAGCTATCCCCTTCCCTTCCTCTCTGTGAAAAATCAATACAATATATTTAAAAAATAAAAAAATAAAAAATGTGGTTTTCAAAAGAAATTTCTATCGTTGTACTGTTGATATTTGGCTCTGTTGACTAATGAGTTTGCCGACAGCTGCCCTAGAGAATATGGCCAAACTACCCATCTGCTACTGTGGGTCTTATGATGGCCTAGATCGGTGGTCGGCAAACTGCGGCTCACGAGTCACACGCAGCTCAGGAGCCGCGGTTTGCCTCTCTGTTGACTAATGAGTTTTGAAACCACTGGCCTACATGCTTGACATTTGATTTCTCCTTTATCTTCCCAGTTTCTCGGCAGCGTTTGGTTTCGTGGCAGCTCCTTCTCCTCACTTCCTGTGCCTGCTGATAACCGCCCCTGCATCCCTTGACCTGTTACCATGGCAGTCAGCCTGTGAAGTCAACCAGGGCAGCCTCTGTTTGAACCTGGGTCAAATGAGTCCTCAGACTTGCACAGCAGTCTGTTGCTAAGGAGGCTATTGATGTCACTCTGTCAGTATTATGATTATCATAATATCTAACAGGCAAAAAGGAGCTGGTTGCTAGTGGGAACCCTGGGGGTGAAACTCACCCAGCTTCAGTAACCAACCCAACTGCACAGACTTCAGACAACCATGTAAAGGGGTAAGTGGATGATGAATCATCCGGGTGGATCCCATTTGAATATTTCTCTTCCATATGTGTGTTCCCTCCAGGCAATTGTCTGGTGTCACTGGAAATGGATGAGGGCTCTTTTGGAGGTTATTTTTGGGAAGGTGGTGAAACAACAGACAGCTGTTCTCTGGAGGAAATGTCACAGGATCTGCCTAAGCTAGCTTCCAGTCAAAAAAATAAATAAAAAATAAAAAATAAAAAATGGAAGCGCATTGTCCCTTTCCTTCCTAACGTTAGGATGTTGACTAGTGACCTAAGAGTGTTACTTCAGCTTCTCAAACATACAGAAAAGAGCGGAACGCATTTACTGAGCACCTGTGTGACCCCGGCCCGAGTATAGCTTTAAAAGCGGAGACCCGTTAAGCTGGGCGTTCTCAAACAGCCTTGGTATGCGTGACAATTCACAGCTTTTTTCTAGCTGTGTACCATGTTCTTCCTAATTGGACATTGACGAATCACCAATAAAGGCAAAGTCATTACTTAAAATTGGTCCAGATCCTCCAATGCTGAGTAATTGTCTTGAAGCCATTTTCACTGTGATATTAAAAAGCCTGGAAACATGATAGAAACGAGGTACAATAAATAAACCCCTAAATTAAAAATCTCTGTTAAAAGGTTTGACAAATGGGTCTGTCCGTTAGGATTTTGTTAAGTGGACGAAGGGGCCCGTTTGGGTGGACAGAGGGATCAACCGGATAACACTGGCCGAACGGGAGGCTGGGCAGGGTAGGGAAGCCATGTTGAGACTGGCGTAAATCTATATAAATCAATTCATGTGCGAGCGAATGAACAGCTGACTTTTTCAAATGCCAATTCAGCAATTACAGAGTCTGCTGGCGGTTAATTAAAAACGACCCTCTTGTTACATTCAGAGTTAAATTACAAGTGTGCAAACTACTACTGTTTGCAATATCTGAATGCTCTGTACTCTCTGTACTCTCATCAAAAGGCGGGCTGGGATAAATAACTTCTATTTAACTCACTAAAAAATCGCTCTCAGCTCTTTCATATTTAATTAACTTCTTATCTTCTCAGAACTTGAGTCTCTCTCAGTTCCCAAGCAGTAATAGAAATATGTGTTCATTCGGTCCTTTTGGGCAGAAGATTTTCTCACATTAGTTGAGTAGAAAAGTTAGGAATAAGTGGACCCCAACATGGGGGAAAGGGACACCCATCCAAAGCTTTGCATCGAGGCAAAAAAAAAATCTGGAATAGATTTGTGGCCGACACAGCAAAAAAAATGGTGATTTTTTTTTTTCCTTCTTTATCGTCTTTGCACCTCCCAGATTGGGGAGCTCAGTTTGGACATACGTCGACAGAGTAGTGACGCATTTTAGTTCTTCCTTGTAAGGCTGCTTTAATGAACTTAATGTTTTACTCTTTTCAGAGATCTTGCCATCAGAAAAGAGACCAAGCTTCCATCACCATGCTGGACGTGAAATGTCTGAGTGACCATGACTTACAGAATGAACTTAATAAGCTTGGATTTTCACCTGGCCCAATTCTATGTATGTATTCTAAGTATGTATGCAGCAAATATAAGAGACTAGGACTCATAGACTACCTCGAAGATTTAAATTTATTTTTAGTGAAAGAAACATATGCAATAAAAATCATTAAACTAGAAATAGGAAAATAAAAAAAGCAGAAAAACCCTAAAGAAGGGAAGAGGTGATAACTAGACTCAGATACTTCATACAGATTAGTAAGTATGAGGTCAGACAGGAAAAAAATCTCTTCCCCCTAGTTACTCTTTAAAAATATATATATATTTTATTGATATTTTACAGAGAGGAAGGGAGAGAGATAGCTAGAAATGTCGATGAGAGAGAAACATTGACCAGCTGCCTCTTGCACACCCCCTACCGGGGATGTGCCTGCAACCAATGTACATGCCCTTGACCGGAATCAAACCCGGGACCTTTCAGTCCGCAGACCGACGCTCTACCACTGAGCCAAACCGGTTTCAGCCCCCCAGTTACTCTTGATTACATCACCCTGGGCTCTTTTTCTTTCCTAGTATGTGCACTTGCTAACTATGCATGTATGTATTGTCCATAGTCCCAATAGAGTCTGTGGAACAGACAGAATTACAATGTTGTCAGTCTTCTCAGATGTATCCAATGCCTGACTCTATGGCTAACTCATAGAGCAGCAGTGGGCAAACTACGGCCCGCAGGCCAGATCCGGCCCTTTCGGCTGTTCCATCCGGCCTGCGGAGCCGAAAGAGCGGAGGGTTCTCTTGCTCTCCCGTCCGCTCCTTCACCAGCAGCCCAAGAGGAGAGTGCCAGCATGGTCAGGTTGCTTTTGTTCCGGCCCTCCGGTCCAGTGTAAGAACCCATTGTGGCCCTCGAGTCAAAAAGTTTGCCCATCCCTGTCATAGAGGCTTCACCTGAAGTGTTTGTGGCAGGGACAGAGGGAGTTGAGTAGCTGGGAGGTCCCCCTCATTGTGAAAAACACAGTTAATAATGTAAGTATAGGAGTAAGGATCTGAGCCTGGCTGGCATGGCTCAGGGGTTGAGCCTCAACTTTAGGAACCAGGAGGTCACGGTTCTGTTCCCGGGCAGGGCACATGCCTTGGTTGCAGGCTCAATCCCTAGTGCGAGGCAGCTGATCAATAATTCTCATCATTGATGTTTCTATCTCTCTCCTCCCTTTCTCTCGGAAATCAATAAAAACATCCTCCTAGATAAGAATATGCTAATATTCCTACAGGACATTATCTGTTATGCCCTGAGTTGTAAAGACCAACCGAGTAAGGACCAGATCACGGGTCTGCAGAAGGGTGGGGCAGTGAACCACAGAAGGGGGCAGGGCTGCAAGCTATGAGGGAGGGAGAGGGGAGGGAGGGGGAGAGAGGAGGGAGGGAAAGGGGAGGGAGGGAGAGGGGAGGGAGGGAGAGGGGAGGGTGGGAAAAGGAAGGGAGGGAGAGGGGAGGGAGGGAAGTTACAGGAGGGCTGGGCAGCCGGCAGAGAGCTACCCAAGCATTCGTGTGCAGGGCTACTAGTATTACATAAAAAGAATAAGGATCTGCATTGTGAAATACCTTGAACCCAACAAGAGCCCATATGCAAACAGAACAACTTAATCTATTCTCCACGTTCCTCCTCAGCTTCCACCAGAAAACTCTATCAAAATAAGTTAAGGCAATTGTTGGTCTCACCTCCCTGTGCATCACCTGCGATGAATGGACCTGGAAAGCAGCACAGAGCTCAAGACTGTAAAGACAGGCAAGGTACCATTAGAGGCTCTACTGTTTAACAATAAGTGCCAAGTTGCTATCGCTTTTTAATATATTTTTATTGATTCCAGAGAGGAAGGGAGAGGGAGAGATAGAAACATCCACGATGGGAGAGAATCATTGATTGGCTGCCTCCTGCACACCCCCTACTGGAGATCAAGCCCACAACCTGGGCGTGTGTGCCCTTGGCCACAGTCGAACCTGGGACCATTCGGTCCGCAGGCCGACACTCTATCCATTGAGCCAAGACCAAACCGGCTAAGGGCAACTTTGCACCTTGTCCAGCATGCCTTACGAAACTTTTAATGGCATGAATGAAACAGCCACATGACCTGTTTGCACACACAGCCTGGACACAGGGCCCTGGACTGCAAAGGGGATGCTGAGCTCCGCGTATATATATTCACGCCAGTGACTCCGTTGGGGTGGCAAGTCTATGTCTGGTTTCTAAAACCAGAAGTTCCTATAGATAATTTCCAGGTCTCCTTTGAGGTCGCAGCCTCTGCATTGCCTCAGTCAATAAACCTGATAATTATTTTCTTTGGATTAAGTGATTTCACCGACATTAAGAAAGATGAACCAGACCCTCCCTCCCTTATGCCTCCTGCCCTCCTGCCTTCATGGGAGCTGACACAGCTGGTCTCTCCCAGGTCCCAGGGGGATGGGGAGTGAGTGGTGGTCTCTGGGATGCAAGAGCTTCCTCTCCAGTGGCCCCTGCCCACCTTTCCCCTGTGGGGGCATCTAGTTTAGGCTCCTAGGCCAGTGGTCGGCAAACTCATTAGTCAACAGAGCCAAGTATCAACAGTAAAATGATTGACTTTTTTTTCTTTTTAAAAAAATATATTTTATTGATTTTTTACAGAAAGGAAGAGAGAGGGATAGAGAGTCAGAAACATCGATGAGAGAGAATCCTCGATCAGCTGCCTCTTGCACACCCCCTACTGGGGATGTGCCCGTAACCAAGGTACATGAATTGAACCTGGGACCTTTCAGTCCGCAGACCGACGCTCTATCCACTGAGCCAAACTGGTTTCGGCCATTTCTGTGTGTATATATATATATATATTCCATATATATATATATATATATATATATATATATTCCTTTTTAAAAAATATATATAATTGATTTTCCACAGAGAAAAAGGGAGAGGGATAGAGAGCTAGAAACATCGATGAGAAAGAATCATCGATCAGCTGCCTCTTGCACACCCTCCCCCCACCGGGGATGTGCCCGCAACCAAGGCACACGCCCTTGACCGGAATCGAACCTGGGACCCTTGAGTCCACAGGCCGACGCTCTATCCACTGAGCCAAACAAGTTTCGGCACGATTGGCATTTCTTTTGAGAGCCAAATTTTTAAACTTAAACTTCTTCTAACGCCACTTCTTCCAAATAGACTCACCCAGGCCATGGTATTTTATGGAAGAGCCGCACTCAAGGGGCCAAAGAGCAGCACGTGGCTCACGAGCCGCAGTTTGCCGACTGACCGAGGTCCTAGGGGGTAGGCTTAAAGAATCCCACAGTACGTCCCAAGGCTCTTTCATTCAGTAAACATTTATTGGGAGTTCTCGATGAGCCACAGTGAAATAATAGGAAGTACCGGTCATTGAAGGCCACCAATGCATTTCCGGCCTAACTTTCACGATCTCACTTAATCTTCACAACCCTTCGCTGGAGTTCAGAGCCGTGGGCCCAGCACCACAGAGCGAGGAAGTGGCCCCAGAAGATAAGCCTCCACCAAAGGGGCCACGAAGGGCAAGGCCCATCCTCTTCCTCAGCAGCCAGGGCAGGCCCTCGCCACCGCAGGAATCCAGTCTATGCTCGTTGAATAGAAGTGATATGGAAGGGAGATTTGAACCCAGGTCTGGCTGTCACAAGGGTGCTCTTCCCACCACATAGCCCATGTTTTCCTCACAATTTCTATTGTGAGAATAGACACATCCCATTTTTAAAAATATATATATTTTATTGATATTTTACAGAGAGGAAGGGAGAGAGATAGAGAGCTAGAAACATCGATGAGAGAGAAACATCGACCAGCCGCCTCCTGCACACTCCCTACCAGGGATGTGCCCGAAACCAATGTACATGCCCTTGGCCGGAATCAAACCCGGGACCCTTCAGTCCACAGACCGACGCTCTACCACTGAGCCAAACCGGTTTCGGCCATCCCATTTTTTTTTTACCCTGTTTGATTTACACTCCCTTCCCCAAAAAATGGCAATTTCATATAGTTCAAGTTCATAGTTCAACAAACATTATAAGTGCCCGAGGCCCTCTAAACACGCTCTGCAATGGTATGAAAGGTAACATGGGTACTGAGCCGTCCCCAAGAGTCTGGAATGGCTGGCCTGGTGGTGAGAGGGCAGCAGGACAGTTAGCCTGGGGGTGCCTCAGGGCACGTGGCTGCCCCAGACCCTTTCTGGAGGTGGCTGTATTCATAGTCCTGTCCCAGACCTGGGGCTGCCTCTGTTTCCCGCCTGGGAAGGAGCCGCAGGGACGAGACCAGTCCTTGGATGTAAAGCAGTGCCAGGCTTGAAGGTTGCAGGGAGGAGAGTGTGAGGCCCTCGTGATGCTGAGGCCTGCAGGTCAACGCTGCCCTAGTCTCCGGCCAAGCTGCCCTGGGCCCCAGCACGCAGGCCTCCCAGAGCCCCCACCCAGGGGCGGTCACGCCAGGGCCGGGAGAGAGCGGGGCCTTCCATTTAAGCTTTGCATTGCTTTATGCGGTGGCCGCCTGATGCTAGCTCTCCGTGGGCAATCCAGCCAGGGGTGGGAGGGCCGCTTCAGTCCTAGCTCTGTCGGGTGGCGCAGGCTGTCACTGGCCAGGGGTGGGTACAAGTCAAAAACCTGCTTCTCAGAAACCAGCCTGGACCAGACATTGGAACTTGCTCCTTGGAGGGGCCTCAAAGGCCCTGGTGCCGTTAGGTTGGCCAGTAACTAAGGGGGCTCTGCGGAGACTCAGCCTCGGTGGAGGGGCAGCAGTGTTAGGGCATCCAAACAATGGGTGGGTTCGATTCTTCTCATTTTCATTCATTGTTTTGGCACGGGGTGAGCACAGCTTTCTGATCTACCCTTTTAAAAGATATATAATTGATTTTTTTTTTTTAATAGAGAGGAAGGGAGAGGGAGAGAGAAAGAAATATCAATCAGCTGCCTCCTGCATACCCCTTACTGGGGATGTGTCCGCAACGAAGGTTCATGCCTTTGATGGGAGTCAAACCTGGGACCCTTGAGTCCGCAGTCGACGTTCTATCCACTGAGCCAAACCGGTTAGGGCTCTACCCTTTTTTTCAACCTCCCCAAATATTTCTGACTTGGGAGCTCATTTAAAATCCCCTCCAGGAAAAGCCCGCGGATTTTCTAGAGCCATGATTGCTCCAAGCTCACCAAACAGCGTCCTCCCAGCCTGAGGCGAGGGCTGACCTACAACAACCTTCCTGCCAGGCGGGTCCGGAGCCTGAGCTCTGGCCTCCCCTCCCCTCCCCTGGGTGCCTCTCTGGCCACAGAAGGAGTTCTCCTCTGGCCCGATGTTGGCATTCAGAGCTACGCCAGGCTTCCCGCGGGCCCCAAGCGGCAATGGCTGGGCTGCCAGCAGCCGCCCAGCGGAGCAGCCCGCTCGGGCTCAGCGTGCTTTGCTCCCGGAGGCCCCCCAACCCCACAGCTTCCCTGACAGGGCCCCCCACGTCCCTCAGAGGCCACTGCACAGATGCTCTCTCCCTCGGGACAAAGTCAGTGTCTTCCCCTCGCAGTTGTCTCCTGCCCCGGGAGGAACAGAATTCTCTACTTGCTGGTTTTCGTGGCTGGCTCCTATGTCCTCATGGCCTGTTTTCCTTTTGTTTCCCCAGATCCAGAGCTGAGGGGCATTGTCGTTTTGAAAGGAAATGTCACACTCCCATCGGGAAAAAAGAAGGGACCCCAAAATGTATGTACCATTGGGATGCATGGCGACTTGCACGCGCAGGGAACGGGAGAGGCCGCTGCTTCCCGCGTGAGGAGGTAGCCAGGCGCTGCCCTGCGCTGTGGCGGGGAACGTAGCTTAAAGGAGCTCGTTGGGAGGCAGGTTTCTGGTCTGCGACACTGTGACCAGGTTGTAGCGCAGGCCCCGGAGGAGCAGCCCCCTCTCTGAAAGAGCGGCGCCCCGTTTTCCTCCCCGCTGCCCGCCCTCTCTGCGCTCACCGCCTGGGGTCTGCCTTCACAGAGCCCCCAGCGCAGCCCCTGGCCCACGGGGAGCACCGAGCACGTGTGAGTGCCTGTGAAATCTGGCTCTGACCCTCGCCGCCCTGTGGGAGCTCTTGGCCAAGTGTGTGAGACGGACAGGTTTCGGGTGCTCTTCCACCTGCCAGCTGTGTGACGCTGGTGTGGTGTGGTGTGTGTGTGTGTGTGTGTGTGTGTGTGTGTGTGTGTCACTGCATGGACCTGAACCTCCTCTCCCAGGTTAGTTAGCAGGACCTACCTCCGAGGGTGAGTGTGAGGGGAAGGCAGGTGAAGCTCTCAGCATAGAACACGGCACATAATGCTTTAAAATATATATATATATATATATATATATATATATATATATATATATATATAATTGATTTTTTTACAGAGAGGAAGGGAGAGGGATAGAGAGTTAGAAACATCAATGAGAGAGAATCATCGATCAGCTGCCTCTTGCACACGCCCAACTGGGGATGTGCCCACAACCAAGGTACATGCCTTTGACCAGAATTGAACCCGGGACCTTTCAGTCCGCAGGCCGACGCTCTATCCATTGAGCCAAACCGGTTTCGGCAAGGCACATAATGCTTTCACGCAATCCCTAAATTCCAAGATCGCAGCACTAGTGACTTGTGCTGGGCCCCTCTTTATTTAGAGACACCCACTTCCTTCCATGTTGGCAACTCTGCTCTCTCTGGGTTCTGGACTCTGCCCCCTGCCTGTGTCCACTCTCACTCCCTACTGGGGATATGCCCGCAACCAAGGTACATGTCCTTGACCAGAATCGAACCCGAGACCCTTCAGTCTGCAGGCTGACAATCTATCCACTGAGCCAAACCGGTTTTGGCATAAAATACTTGTTGCATTTAAATAAATGAAAGAAACCCCAGGTAAACATTCCTGGAGTAAGTCGTTACTTTAGCTTTCCATCTGAACCTAATCCACGTCTGATGAAGTGTTCTGATAGCAAACTTTCTCCAAGATACTTCTTAAACCTTTCACGCAGACCTGGTTTCTGCAGAAAACCCTTTCGCCTAGCTCCTGCCAAGACATTTACAGGAGGGAAGCAACCGGAGTATTTAAAATGCAGCAGGTGTGGGCCAATGCCCTTCAGGCGTTGCTAGACGTAAACCTGAAATCAAACCACATCAATAGTTTGAATTGGCAATAGAATTAAATGGAAAGTTGGTGGCATAAAATGTTTTGATCTGAAGGATCATATAAGCCATTTTGATTCTCAGAAGAGCCTCAAGACATCTGTTCAATTTTAAATCCGAAAGTCAATGTAAATAAGCATTTAAATTTCCATGTTAAAAGGTAGAAGAACGTGTGTTTATTGAGACACTTGTCTGGCACCATAGACTTTAATTACTTAAGAGCATTGGCCCGTACCTAATAGTTCTCTAAGTACCCGGGAAGGCGCATTACACATTTCTTGGAAACATCAATGAACACATATTTTCCTTTCATTTCAGTAGGTTTCTGGTGAAATACAAATCACCTTGAGATTTGGATTATGCCAATTTCTGGATACTCTTTAACACTATACATGTGTTTTATTTATTTTTAAAATATTTTCATTGATTTTTGAGAGAGAGAGAGAGAGAGAGAGAGAGAGAGAGAGGAAGAGGGAGAGGGAGAAGGAGAGGGAGAGAAACATCTATGAGAGAGAAACATTGATTGGCAGCCTCTTGCCCGCCCCCTACTGGGCATCAAGCCTGCACCTGAGGCACGTGCCTGACTGGGAATCCAACCGGCAACCTTTTGGTGCACAGGACGATGCCCAACCAAGTGACGCTAGCTAGGTACACATGTATATTTTATTAAATTATATATGCAGCCTATTTGATTTGCTGATTAAGGCCACTTAGAAAGCTAAGTCATTTTTTTTTTTAATTGGGGAATTTTCTCATCAGATAGATTCGAGACACAGCTTAAGCTTCCGTTGATTGGAGTAGGGAGTGAAGCCAAAGTGTGTAAGTCAGGTTCCCAAAACCTCTGAAGAGGAGAGATGGGATTCAGGAAGGCAGGGAGGCAAGGCAGAAGATCTACGTCAGGCTGCACCAAGGGGGGTTGCTCGGAAGACCATGTCATTTATCATGACAAACAGGATGCTTTTGGGAGTGAAAGGGGACACTAGCCAGAAGGGGTGCAGGGATGACAGGAATAAAGCAGAACCACGCTGGCAAAGCAGAACCTCAAGTCATCCTGGGTGTGGGTGTGGTCCCAAGGGCTGAAGTGTTTGCCTGTGCATTCCCTCTGCAGGGGGGGCTGCTGCGTGCTGCAGAAGGCAGCTGGCCCTGGAGGGGTGCTCCTGAGCACCCCACACCCCTTCTGGGTGTCTCCTTACTCATCCCAAGATAAGACAGGCTCTTTCCTGCTAGAATGGATGTTCATTCTGTTCTCCCAGCCTGGGATACTCTCCCCTCATTGGCCACCTATCTATCATACATATTCTCCAAGGATTTTCTTTCAAAATGTGTCCTGTGGGTCTGGCCCTAGGAATCGGCCTTTTCCATTAGCCCCTATTCCCACCCCCTGCCCGAGAGCTTTTGCTCTAGGCTGTAAATGTTGATGGAAAACCTATGTCTTTGAACCCTTTCCATTTAATGCAAAGCCAGGCGTGTGTGTGTGTGTGTGTGTGTGTGTGTGTGTGTGTGTGTGTGAGAGAGAGAGAGAGAGAGAGAGAGAGAGAGAGAGAGAGAGAGAGAGAATGTATGTGGTTACTCGGTCCCTGTTGGATGAACTGAAAGGAACTTTTGTCCTATATTGATGTTGATGATCTTCCCTTTTCTGGTTTCCTATTCTGTACCATCTCTTTTGGACTTGCCTTAATGTATTCTCTTGAGAGACAATGCTTAGGTCATAGGGAATTGATGACCATCACAGAGCTTCCAGCCTGTGAGTGGAATAAAGGGTGTTGTGCTAGATCTTCTTGTTCCTGTCCCGAATAAACTTAAAAATGAGCTCTTGAAACACCGAATATGTGTATCAGAGATATGGACTCTAGCCTGTCTGGCATGGCTCAGTGGTTGAGCACGGACCTATGAACCAGGAGGTCAGGGTCTGATTCCTGGTCAGGGCATATGCCTGGGTTGCAAACTTGATCCCCTTTGTGGGGCATGCAGGAGGTCATCAATCAGTGATTCTCTCTCATCATTGATGTTTCTCTCTCTCTCTCTCTCTCTCTCTCTCTCTCTCTCTCTCTCTCTCCCCCCCTCTCTCCCTCCCTCTGTGAAATCAATAAAAATAGAATATTTTAAAAATTGTGGCTTTAGCCGAAACCGGTTTGGCTCAGTGGATGGAGCGTTGGTCTGCGGACTGAAAGGTCCCTGGTTCGATTCCAGTCAAGGGCATGTACCTTGGTTGTGTGCACATCCCCAGTAGGGGTTGTGCAGGAGGCAGCTGGTCAGTGTTTCTCTCTCATTGACGTTTCTAGCTCTCTATCCCTCTTCCTTCCTCTCTGTGGAAAATCAATAAAACATACTTTTAAAAATTGTGGCTTCAGAAACAGGCTGCATAGGTTCAAATTCCAGCTCTGCCACTAACCTTGACAAGACACTTGACCTCTCTATCTCTTAGCCCCTCATCTATAAATAAGGGTAATAATAATATCTACTTCATAACGTGTTATGAGGATTAAGTTAAAGTATGTAAAATAGAGTAGTGACGGCCCAGAGTACAAATAAGAACAATTACTATCATTAATATTCCTATTACATAAGAAGCATGGTATTTAGTCATCTGAAATACAAAGCAATGTATTTAAGCGAACAATAATATAATGGAAGCTAAATTTTTAGCATTGAGCTCTACAGACTGTGGTTTATCAGAGTGCCTACAGATATATTTATATAATTAAATATACAGATGCAATTAGAGATTATTCTCTGGAAGTGCTGTGCATTTAGTGAAGCAGACCAAGCTTTTTTTTTTTTTTTTTTTTTTAAAGTCATATGTGCCCTCCCAGTAAATAGGACTCCTTTCTTAGTCTGATACTTAAATTCTTCTTTCCTTTGCCTCTTTAAACATAAAAAAAACAACAACGTCAAGCTTAGAAAAAGTTGCAAGTAATAGAACAAAGAATTCCCATATTCTTTTTATCCAGATTGTTACCTTTTACCACATTTGCTGTGATGTGTGTGTGTGTGTGTGTGTGTGTGTGTGTGTGTGGTGTGTCTTTCTGAATTATTTGAGAGCAAACTGTAGGCATGAAGCCCCTCAGTTCTCTGGCATGTATTCTTTTTTTTTTAATTTATTTTAAATATATTTTATTGATATTTTACAGAGAGGAAGGGAGAGAGATAGAGAGCTAGAAACATCAATGAGAGAGAAACACCGACCAGCTGCCTCTTGCACACCCCCTACTGGGGATGTGCCCACAACCAATGTACATGCCCTTGACCGGAATCGAACCCGGGACCTTTCAGTCCACAGACCGACGCTCTACCACTGAGCCAAACCGGTTTCGGCTCTGGCATGTATTCTGCCTCCCTCCCAAGGACACTTTCCTACATGTTTACGAAATAACGTTCCCAATAAGGAATTTACATAGATTCAGTGCTAGCATCCAATATTCACATCCCATTCAAATGTTCACCAGCTACGGGGTATCACCAGCTACCCCGTAATGTCTTTGCCTTCTGGTCCTCGACTAGTCTAGGAGCACATGTTGCCTTTGGTTGTCATGGCTCTTCAGCCTCCTTCAATTTCAAACAACAGTGCCTCCATCTTTCCCTGGCATTCACCTTCTTGACCATTAAAGACAGTTTTTAAAAATTTCTTTCAGAAAGGAAGGAAGAGGGAGAGAGAGATAGAAACATCAATGACTGGAGAGAATTACTGATTGGCCTCCTCCTCCACACCCCCTACTGTGGATCAAGCCCACAACCCGGGGAATGTGCCCTTGGCCCAATCGAACCCAGGATCCTTCAGTTGGCAGGCTGATGCTCTAATCACTGAGCCAAACCAGCTAAGGTGCCCTTGACCATTTAAAAGAGTACATGCCTTTCATCCTGTAGGCGACTTTTCCGCCTGATTTTTCATTTTTTGACTATTCACAGAGCCCGTGTTCTCTGGGCAGGAAATCCCCAGAAGGACGCTGTGCTCTTCTCAGAGCATCGCACCAGGTAGCAATGCCATGCTCTTCCACCGCTGGTAACATTAACCTTAATCACCTGGAGAAGTTGGTGTCTGTCAGGTTTCTCCATAAAACCATCATTTCCCCCCCACAATGTGTAATCAAACAGTATTCTGTGGGGAAATATTCTGAAATGACACTAACATAGTGCTCCTATTCAAACGTTATCCATTAGCCCTAGCTCCCCTAGAGGACTGTCTGAATCAGCTTCCATTGTAAAGATAGCCATTGGGACTTCCTGTATCTATTATTTCCTGTCTGTTCATTAGATGGTAGGCAGCATAAGGAAGACCTTCCCCCGCTCCCCCATCGTATTCATTCATTCATTTATTCGTTTGTTTGTTCTTTGTTTCATTCGTTCTTTCAATCAGTCCTATGAGTATGGACTCTGATTCTTTTTAGTCAAAAGGACTGTATCTTGATATCTTTATATATTTTGATGCTCAGATTGTTCCAGATTTGTCCAGTGGGAGCCTTTTCAATATGCGTACTGTTTCCTTTGGATATAGCCTCCTCATTCCTTGAGCATGTCCTGAATTTCTGGCACAAGAAGATGCTTCAGACCCATCTGATGCTTTTTCTACCCCAGGAGCCTTGGATGGTGTCTGCTGCAGGATTGTGTTTACTTTCTCTGCAGGATGGTATTTAAAACAGGACCTAGCGCTGGTCGTGTGGCTCAGTTGGTTGAGCATTGCCCCGTGCCCTGAAAGGTTGCCAGTTCAATTCCCAGCCCAGGCAGATGCCCAGATTGCCTGTTCAGTCCCCAGGGTGCATTCAGGAGGCAGCTGATTGATGTTTTTCTCTCACACCAGTGTTTCTCTTTCTCTCTCTGTCCCTCTCCTGTCCTCCATCTCTAAAATCAATAAAAAACATTTAAAAAAGATCTAGGTCTTCAGTGAGCTCATTGCTACTGAGAGTCATTGCTTCTAGTTCCTCTGGGTGAATAGAGCTAGAAAATAAATGTGTTTGTATATGGACACCTGCACATATGCATCATAACTTTTTTAATAATATATTTTATTGATATTTTTACAGAGAGGAAGGGAGAGAGATAGAGAGCTAGAAACGTCAATGAGAAAGAAACATTGACCAGCTGCCTCTTGCACACCCCCCACCGGGGATGTGCCTGCAACCAAGGTACATGCCCTTGACCAGAATCGAACCCGGGACCTTTCAGTCCGCAGACCGACGCTCTACCACTGAGCCAAACCGGTTTCGGCTGCATCATAACTTTTTATACCTCTCTCTATATAAATTCAAAACTCATAAGTGCATACTGATCTTCAGTTACAATCCAATATCTCGGTGTTCTTTCTGATCTGTCGTTCCCCTTTCTGTTTGTCAATCACTTCTGTGACAGTGAGGAACCTGGCTCCCATTACCCCCAATAGATTTGCATTTTGCTCCACTTTCTAATTCCCTCAGTGTAACCCACCTCCCAATCATAATGGCCACCTCCTTCTCCGTGTAACCCTCAGCACCCCCTCTGCCACCACTGGACATGGCAACACCTCCCTGTGGCCTCCGGTCACCGACTCCCTTCCTTGGACACAGGGCTCACTGAAGCCTGCATGCCGCCTCCTTCCCTCCCGCTGCCGTTCTTCAGCCACCAGGAACCCCAATATACACAGCCCCTCCTCCTTCGTCTCTTTGGCATCCAGGTGTTCTGACCCCTCATTCGTGCTGCCTCTGCCCCACTTCTTGTGTAAGACACATGGCATCCCAGGGAAGGACAAGGGACGGAAGGAAAGCTTCAAGTTTTGTGTTTTTTTTTGCTCCCAATTCTGAGGTCTGTTTCAGTGTCTTTGTGCCAAAACTTCAATAGGACTATTACTTTTGTGTCTCAATTACTGCTGCTGTTGGTAAGATACTTTGTAGGCCAATAGTGTGCATGTGCAGGACCTACCCCAATTGCTACTATCGGAAGACCCAGTTGTACCAAGGGAATATACACTGAGTGGCCAGATTATGATGATCTCTGAACACATAATAATCTGGCCACTCAGTATATAACCTCTAGAATAAAAGGCTAATATGCAAATTGACCCCTTGATCAGCAAGCAGGCCAGCCACCCGCCCATGTCCCCTCCCCCAGGCCAGGCTGGCCAGCTCCCACCCATGCACGAATTCATGCACTGGGCCTCTATTATCTACATCTATGTCTACATCTACATCTATGTCTATATCTATATCTTACCTAATAATAGACAAACATGTAAACTGACCTTACCTTCGCTATGCCACTAGTCAATCAGGAGTGACATGCAAACTAAACCAACATAGATGGGGGTTAATTTGCATACACAGGCACTGAGTGATGGGGTGGCAGACCGCTCTGCCTCCCCCCCCCCCCCCCGCCGCCATCTCTCAGGGCCTCTGGGCAGCATGGGAAGGTGGGGCTGGAGTGGAAAGAGGTGGCTCCCAGAGTGAAAAGAGGCTGGGCTGGGGTGGAAAGGAGGTGCCGGCAACCAGGGAAAGGAAAGTCCATTTTAGCATGAATCTTCATGCATCGGGCTTCTAAGACACACACACACACACACACACACACACACACACACACACACATACAGGGGCCAGATTATTATGTGTTCAGAGAGCATAATAATCTGGCCACTCAGTGTATATTAAAGGACTACCATTAAGTGTGTGGTTTGAGTTGCATGTAAAGGTTTTAGGCCACCCGATGTTAAGCATCTCTATAATACTTAATTAATTGAAAAACATCCTTCTTCCCAATAGCTGTTGTCTATTCCAGCTGGGTCAATGTGAAGAGTAAATTACATATTTGATGACTACTTAATAAACCCTTCGTTCTTACCTTTGACACGTACTGGGAGCTAAATACCATATTTATTAGGAATGCAACACTCTTCCTGTAAAACTACTGACCTCCTAGTATATCTGCTTAAATATGCTAACAATCCATGTCTTTATCTCATTGATTACATGCCGATTCTTTCTGTGTAACAGAACCCAGTCTTTGAAATGCAAGCGCGTCAGGAAGAGTTAGTGAAACCAAACTCTGATCACAATGATTCTAAGATGATAAGAAAGGTAAACTTCATTTTCATAAAACCGAATTATGAGCAGTGGTGTTCTCTTTCTTATAGGAAAAAATATGCATCTGCTTAGAAAACCCAGCTTTGCTTTCGTTTTCAACTAAGAATATTTAACCAGCCCTAGCCGGTTTGGCTCAGTGAATAGAGCGTCGGCCTGTGGACTAAAGGGTCCCAGGTTCGATTCCAGTCAAGGGCACTTGTTTGGGTTGTGGCTGTGATCCCCAGTAGGGGGCGTGCAGGAGGCAGCCAATCAATGATTCTCTCTCATCAGTGATGTTTCAAGCTCTCCCTCTCCCTTTCTCTCTGAAATCAATATAATAATAATAATAATAATAATAATAAAAGAATATTTAACCAAACTCACTTTAGCTAGTTTATCATTTGCATGATGGGTATAGCTATAAGTATCCATTTTAAAGAAAGGGGTTTCCTGTTTACCCCCACGATGGGCACCCCTGAGTTTTTTTGATCTCTTGGGATTTATTAGGGCTTCCTTAGTGCCAGGCTCTATTCATCAGGATGCAGGAGTCCTGGCATTATTTATAATGATTGATCCTGGAATTTCCTCTCTCAAAGGCTTCTTAGAGGAGGCTCTGGGCTGCATCTGTAAGATGCAGAGAGAGGTCTGACTTGCCTGAGACCACACAGTGTTAGCAGAAAAACTGGAAATGGCATTTCAGCCTTCTAATTTCCACGTTGCAGCCTTTTCCAGGATATCCAGCCGCCAAAGGAAGAGGAGCCACTGCAGGCCCCTGAGTGGAGAAACAGCTCCCTCCAGTGTCTCTTCTGTGGTCTCCCAGGGCTTCTCGTCCCCGTGGCAGCGAAGGCTTTCTTTCCGGGGTGGCTTTGCCGTGAGAGTCCATCTGAGGCCCTTTTCACTGGCCATTCCGTCTGCCCATTAAAGTCACGGCACAGAAATCAGCACAGCTAACATGGACCGACTTCTATGCCCATGGGTACCTGGAATTTGCTCACGTAGACAGAAGAAAATTCAAACCTGAGCACCTTTTTAAACAAATAAATATATTTTTATTGATTTCAGAGAGAGAAAGGGAAAGAAATATCCAGGATGAGAGAGAATCGCGGACAGGCTGCTTTCTACACACCCTCTACTGGGGACCGAGCCTGCAACCCAGGCATGTGCCTTGACCAGGGATCGAACCGAACTGTGACCTCCTGGTTCATAGGTCAATGATCAACCACTGAGCCACACCAGTCAGGCCGGAAAAACCTTTTTTTTTTAAAAAAAACAAAACGTTATTATAACACATGCATCTAAAAATGTGTAAAGAATTATGTAATAAGTGGTTAGATTCTCACCCTAGAGGTTAAAAATGAAATCATTGCTAATTCTGTTGAAGACCCCAATGGTCATATTCCCCTTCTTTCATTTCCCCCAACATAACCACTACCCTGAATTTTCTACTTACTATTCTTTTCCTTTTCTTTACAGTATCCACAAACTTTAGTTTCTCATGATTTTGGATTTTATTTAAATGATATCATAGTGTAAGTATTCTTTGGTCTCTTCCCTTTACCATTTACCATTGTGTTATGAGCCTCACCCCATACTTGTAGCTCTCGCTCATTAATTTTCACTGCTATCTAATTATTGAAAAAAAAAATCTATTTATCCATTCCTTGTTTACGGGACATTTGAATTGTTGCCAGGTTTGCCTAATACAAACAATGTTGTTACAAACAATCGTGGCACATAATGCCATTGTGTACAGGTGCAAGAATTTTTTCCTGATTGAATGAATATACCCAGAAAGGGATCTGCTGACTTGAAGGACGGATTCCTGCTCTTCAGCTGAAGAGATCATGCTAAGTCGCTCTATGGCGGCCACACCACTTTGCATTCCTATCAGCAAGAATAGAATAATGAAGAGCTCCATTATTCTAAATCTTCTTCAAAGTGTAGCATTGCCAGATTTCATTTTTGTCAATGTAGTGGATGTAAGATGGTATTTTGTTATGATTGTAATGTGTATTTACTCTTGGGCTAATAAGGTTGAGCATCTTCTCACATGTTCGTTGGTTATTTAGGTTCAGTTGTCTGTAAAATGTCTTTTCGTATTTCTTTTGCCCATTTTTCTATTAGGTTGTTTATCTTTTCCTCATAACTTTATAGGAGCTCTTACATATTTTGGACACTAACCCTTTGTCAGTCGTAAGTGTAGCACAGGTCTCTTACTTTGGGGCTGTCTTAATATTTTCGGTTTTTTTTTTTTTCAGCAGTTCACATCATAACTGAGAGTGAGGTACAGAGATTCTCATATAACCTCTGCCCCCACCTCATGAACAGCCTCTCCCATCATTAACATCTCCCGCAGTGGGCTTGTCTTTTCACATTTTTCTACTAGCCTTTAAAAAAAAAATCTTCACCTGAGGGTATGCTTTCATTGATTTTGAGAGTGAGAGAGGGGGAAGGTAAGAGAGAGAAAGAGAGGGAGAGAGAGAGAGAGAGAGACATTGATGTGAAAAACATCAATTGGTTGTCTCTCAACAATTTGCCCTAACCAGGCATCAAACCTGTAACCTTTTAGTGAACAGGGTGATGCTCCAACCAACTGAGCCACCACCAGTTTGGGCTCTACTTGCCTTTTAAAAATGTAATTTAAAACAATTTTCAAACTTAGAGCAAGTTTCCAACAAAGAATTCCTATATGGCCTTCACCCAGATTTACTAATTGTTAACATTTTGCCGTGTTTGTTTTATAATTTTATCTATTTATTATTTTTTTTCTTGAACTAATATATGACATCATAATTTTCTTCCCAAAACTTCAGTATATATTTCTTTAGTCTAAAAACATAAGGATATTCACATTACAATGATGAGAATCAGAAATTTTCTGTGTGTCTGTGTGTGTGTGTTTATGTTTTGATTGTTTTCAGAAAGAGGAAGGGAGAGGGAGAGAGAGAAATGTCGATGGGCTGCCTCCTGCACGCCCCCTACTGGGAATTGAGCCTGAAACCCGGGCATGTGCTCTGACAGGGAATTGAACCAATGATCTTTATTGATACAGAGGATGATGCTCAACCAACTGTGCCACACCGGCTGGGCAGAAATTTTTGTCAAGGTTAAATTCACATGACATAAGATTTACTATTTTAAAGTGCAAAATTCAACGGCATATAGTATATTCACACTGCTGCCTCCACTTAAATTCAAAACATGTTCATTCACCCCAAAATAAAACTCAGTACCCATTACACAGTTACTCCACAAACCCTTCCTGACAACTGCTGATCTGCTTTCTGTTTCAATGGGTTTTTTCTTCTGTATGTTTCATATAAATGGAATCATCCAGTATGTGAGGTTTTGTGACCTTTTTAATGTACCATAAGGTTTTTAAGGTTTATCCATGTTGTAGCGTGTGTCTGTATCAGCACACCATCTCTTTTTATGACTGAATAATAACGTTATGGACATTTTGAATTGTTTCTACCTCTTGGCTACTGCAGATGATGGTACTGTGAATGTTCATTCACGTATAAGTATCTGTTTTCAATTCTTTTGAATATATACCTACGAGTGGAATTTTGAGCCATGTGGTAATTCTAGGTTTAACTTTTTTAGTAATGGCAGAACTGTTTTCCACAGTGGGTGATCATCTTACACTCCCACCACCAATGCATGCAGGTTCCAATTTCTCCATATCCTTGCCAACCCAACAGTTTAAAAAAATATTTTTATTAATTTTTAGAAAGAGAGAAAGGGAGAGGGAGAGAGAGAATGCCCTCTACCAGGGATCCAACCCACAACCAGAGCCGGGCCTGGGCCCTGACTGGGTATTAAACTGGCAAGCTCTGGGTCATGGGATGACGCTCAACCAGTTGAGCCACACCAGCTAGGACTCCACCCCGACTTTTTGAAAATGGCCATCCTCATGTGTATGAGGTGGTAGCTCACTGTGGTCTTAATTTGCATTTCTCTGATGACTAATGATGTTGAGACTCTCTTCATTTGCTTATTGAATAAACATTTTTCCAAAGAATACATACAAATGTTCACGTCACTTGTCCATATTTCAATTGGGCTGTCTTTAGATTGTTAATGTAAGAATTGTTTATATACCGTATTCTGAATACTAGACTGTTATCAAATATATGATTTGCAAATCTTTTTCCCATTCTGTGAAAAGGATTGCCTTTTCTCTTTCTTCACAATGTCATTTGATGCACAGAAGTTTGCTAGTTCTTTTTTTAATTTTATTTTTATTATTTTTTAAAATATATTTTTTATTGATTTTTCACAGAGAGGAAGAGAGAGGGATAGAGAGTTAGAAACATAAATGAGAGAGAATCGTCAATCAGCTGCTTCTTGCACACCCCCTACTGGGGATGTGCCCGCAACCAAGGTACATGCCCTTGACCGGAATCGAACCCGGGACCTTTCAGTCTGCAGGCCGACGCTCTATGCACTGAGCCAAACCGGTTTCCGCAGTTTGCTAGTTCTTGACATGGATTTCTTTGGCTTTTACCTTTGGAACTCACTCAGCTTTTTGAAATCTGTAGAGTTGTATCTTCTGCCAAGTCTGGGACATGTTCAGCTCTTATTTCTTCAAACACCTTTTTCATCCCCACCTTACTCTTCTCTCCTCCAGGGACTCTGATAACACAAATATTAGATCTTTTGTTTTGTGCTGTGTTTTTGTTTTTGTTTTTTTGTTTTTTTTTGGAAGAGCTTACACAGGTAAGAGACCATAGATAATAATTCTGTGAGTTCTCCACTCCTGTCTCTTCAGCAGCGAACATGGTGCATTCACTGGTCTCTGTTTGCCTTCTTCAATCCCCCCAAAGGGTGCGATAACATTATAGATCTCCTCCTTTACCAGTATCCTTTTTTTTAAGTGTCTTTTTTTAAAATATATATTTTAAAATATGTTTTATTGATATTTTACAGAGAGGAAGAGAGAGAGATAGAGAGCTAGAAACGTCGATGAGAGAGAAACATCGACCAGCTGCCTCTTGCATACCCCCTACCGGGGATTTGCCTGCAACCAATGCACATGCTCTTGACCAGAATCGAACCCGGGACCTTTCAGTCCACAGACCGACACTCTACCACTGAGCCAAACCGGTTTCGGCTTTACCAGTATCTTAATGCAGTTCAGATGATGTGTCCACATATTCTTTGCTACTTGGCTATAGCAGTTATAACAAAGATGTTTGAAAATGCCAGCAGGTGCTAAAAGATCTAGGCAAAGTTATTTAATGGGATTCTTACACATGCAAAGACCCAATTACTGAGTTTGTTGAATGCTTAGATGTTCACTTTTACTTTGATGGGGCTCAGAGAAAGCTGTGCTTATATAAATGACTTCCTGGTGTCTTGACTCGAGGGTTTCACTGAAAATTCCCATCTCTTCAGATTTGAGACTTCTAGCTGCATCCAGCATGTATCAGCATTAACATGTTGGCAGATAAACGGAGCGTGACTCCAGAAGCAGCTGAAAGGTGGATTGTAAATTTGTTTAGAAATGCAAGACTAGATGCCAGGATCGATTCTAAATTAGGTCACGTGGTGATGGGTAACCGTGCAATCTTACCCTATCAGCCAGTAATTTAAAACACCAAAAGCCTTTCATTTAGAAGCCAGATGCTGACTCTTAATACTTAGAAGTAATTTAATCAGAATAGTGGGTTAGAGAGGCTCCTAATTGGGCAACTGAAGACTCCGGCTTTTACTAAAGAATTGTAAAGAAAAACAGTAAAATTATCAAGGAAAGGTGAACTAATGAAACTATTATATAAAGGGTGACATACATTTTAGATACCACTTTTGAGTTTAACTTTTAGAGAATTTGAATATAATGGGATGTTTCTTGAAGAAAAAGAGTTCACTGATTCTCTCCTCTGTCTTCTCCATTCTCTGCCAAGCCATCTTGCCAGTGTTTTACTTCGGTTGCATTCTTTTAAATTCTAAAATTTACACTGGGTTCTTCTTTATATATTTTACTTATCTGCAGAGAGTTAATATATTTTTTCAATTGTTTCATACATCTGGTTCATAATCCAACATTATGTCATCTTGGTGCCGGCATGTGATTATCATCTTTTCTCCTCAAATTCTGAGAGACTTCAGGTTATATTGAAATGTTCTGTTTTCGCTTCCTCCTCAGACTTTATTCGCTGGTGGGGGAAGAGGGACCCCAGCTCTTCACTGCAGGGCAAGTGGTAGAAGTTCACATCCCCCACTGGGCCTCCATTGACACCCTGTTGTATGTTTGTTGGTTCATTATTGCTGGGCTGACTGGGGGTAGAGGGGGAGGGCAGAGGTCCATGATACTAGCCCAGTAGAAACAGGTGGCTTCCCAGGAACCTTGGCTAATGGGCTGTTTGGTAAAATTGTTGGTCTTGTGAGGCTGCCTCTTTCTCCTTCCCTAGCCCTTCGGCTTTCCAGAGGCCTTGCGCTCTTTGGTGTTTCCAGATTGCCAGCTTCTCCAGCAAACAGCCCGAGGGTACGTCAGGCACAAAGAAAACCCAGGGCATTCGCTGCAAGTCATTCCTCTGGTCCTGAGGTCCCTAGCCCATCTGCTTTGCTCCACCTTTTCTGTCTTCTTCTGTTGGCTTTCCATCTGGTGTCCAGGCGTTGCCGATGGAAATGGGGTTCTCCCACGGAGTCGCAAGAAAAGCATTTCAGGGACCCACACATGGGAGGATGAGACTCAGTGGTAAGCCTTACCAGAGCTGGAGCAGACTCAAAGGACCGTGCCCAGGTGCCAGTGTCTCATCCACCACCAGGAAGCTTAGCTTCATTCAGCAGTGGACGAAGTCCAGCCAGGTCTTCACCAAGCCCAGAAGAGCCAGAGTCCAGAGGGAGTGTGCCATTGCTCAGTATCGGCGGGGCATCCCAGGCCGCCATAGTCCAGTTCAGCCTCCGTGCCCAGCTGTGCTCCAGCTGGTGCTGCCCTGCTGCACCCAGGTCAGCACTTGGAGCCCGTGCTTGGGTGCGCAGCTGGTATGGCGAGAGAACGTGCCTAACAGAGGAACAAGCAGCGAGCACGTGCTACTGAGAGAGGCCTTGCACCACAGGCTTTGATTATATTCCCTCAGGCTTGGGGAGGGGTAAGCTTTCTCTCAAACTAAGCAATCTCTTTCCTGGCTCTTAGCAGGCTTGTGCTGGGTCTTCCCCAGATCCAACTCTTTCCTAGATCTTCTGGGGTTTCATACGCGCATTCAATCCAATCCTTTTCGCAGGCTAGACACCTCCCCCTCTATGGTCACCATCTTGGCTCCTACTGCAAATGCCTCAAAGTAGAAGGATCTTCCTCTGTACCATCTGGGTTTCTACTGCGCATGTGCCTAGCAAAGGAATTTCCCCTTTATTGTTTACTAGAGGCCTGATGCACAGAATTCGTGCAAGAGTAGGCCTTCCTTCCCCTGACTGCTAGCACCGGCTTCCCTCTGGGACCTGGGACCCGGGCTTCCCTCCAGCTGCTGGCACCCAGGACCTGGGCTTTCCTCATAGAGGGAGGCTCCACCCACCTGTAGCAGCCTGCCAGTCAGTGGCCTGGGCCTCCCTCTGTGGGATGATCAGGGGTGATGGCCAGGCCCCCAACCAATCGCATCACACTCGCCTTGGCTGGCCTGGCACCAGTGGGTGTCATAGCATGGTCCCGGATGGTCACTTGGGTTGTCATTCCTCTGTTTGGTTGTTCGGTCGATTTGCATATTACGTGTTTATTATATAGGATTCCTCCCCCACATCGTACCAGCGAGTGAGTAGACCGCTTGTACCTGAGGGAGATTGGAAAGCAGGTCTTTCCTCCCTACACAGGGGGATGGAGAGGTGTTAATCCCCTTTGGAGGGGGAAACAGGGGAGACAGCTATTCGCTATTCTCTGGGGTATCAGCTCTCCCCTGGGGTGTCTGGAGCTGTAGCTTCCAGACTTAAGCCTGATTAAGTGTAGCTTCCAGACTTAATCAGGCCCAGCCAGTGTGGTTCCCTTCTCTTTTGTTAACTCCTAGCTGCCTGTGCCAACACAGGGATTTTTGGCTATCTTGAGCAGAAGAGTTTTAGAGAAGTATATCTGTCTCATCTTGTTCCCAATACCATTTTTTGAATTTCCTGTCCTTTCTCATCTGGTTGGCAATGTTAGCTCTTGTCACTCATCAAATTTCCATAGGAGTTTTAAAATGCACCGAGGACCTGTTTTAATCGGGTCTAGTAAGGTGACAGGCGGGGAGATAGCTGCCTTCCAAGGAAGTGTATTACCTACAATTCCCCAGAGGACTGACTGCATCCTGCCAGTGGGCCGGCTGGGGAAGGAGCAGGGCCAGTCAGGAGGCAGGAGTGAGAGGAAGGCACGGGCACACGGCTTTGGTGTGGCCTTTGCAGGGAGGAATGGCTGAGGCAAGGTAAGCATTTTAGGATTGGCTCGTTTGACTAATTTCAGCAGTTCTGGGCTTTCGGGGGGCACCCTAGGTGGCCAATGTCTGGCCCTGGGATGATGCAGGGCAGGGCAAGTCTTGGCTTGGTAAGTGAAAGTTAGATAAAGGAGAAGGTTGGAGGGGTTGGTTGGCTTGTACACGGAAGGCTTGGTCACAAGGAGTCTTTACTCTCCTTAGGAGTGGGCCAGCCTTCGGAGAGGCTGTGTCTCCAGGGTCAGCGAGGCCCCAGGATGCCAAAGCATCACAAAAGACAGAACACAAAACCCGTGATTGATACCCTGCTTTCCCGAAAATAAGACAGTGTCTTATATTAATTTTTGCTCCCAAAGATGCGCTAGGTCTTATTTTCAGGGGATGTATTATGTTTCCATGAAGTAGGTCTTATTTTCAGAGGATGTCTTATTTTTGGGGAAACACGGTAGTACAATGGGGTCTCTGTTCTGATCAGTGTGTCTAGCTTGTGCTCATAGAAGAAAGTCTTCATTTCCAGAGCAGCCCCTCTCCCTCTTGGCTTAAATCGGTCGTTGGTTTTTACTTGTCCCTTTGCTCTTCCGAATAAACTTTAGAATAAGCTTATGAAGTTCCATGAAAAGCTCAGAATGTGATTTAGATAGAAATCTTGCTAACTTTATAAATTAATCTGGAAAAAGCTGACTCTATTGAGTCTTCCTGCTCATGAACATGCTGCATCTTTACATTTATTGAAGTTGTCTTGAATGTCTGTCAGTAAGATTTTTATTGTTTTCTCAATAAAGGTCACGTTCAACTTTTGTTAGCTTTGTTACTAGGTAGGGTTTTCATTTTTGTTGCCAAATTTTGTTGGAAATAAGAAGAATTCTTTTGTTGGGAACAGTATCTTTTTAAAAATATGCTTTAAATGGTTTGTTGCTGGTATATGGAATTGCAGTTGACTTTTGTCAGTACCTTTTGTCTTATAACAATGAACTCTGAGCAATTATAATAATTTTTCTGCAGATTCTTTTTAGTCTAATGTGTATATATTTAATTTCTTTTTGTTTACCTGTGCCTCTAAGACCTTTTCATTACAATATTATGTAAATAATAATAGTAGGAATACTTTCCTTGGTTCTGATTTTAAAGAATGCTTTTACCATTTTACCTTTTAAAAAATATATTTTTAATTGATTTTAGAGAGGAAGGGAGAAGGAGAGAGAGAGATAGAAACATCAATGATGAGAGAGACTCATTGATCGGCTATCTCCTGCACACCCCACATGGGATCAAACCTGCAACCCAGGCAGGTGCCCTGACCGGGAATCAAACCCTAACCTTCTGGTTTATAGACCAATGCTCAACCACTGAGCCACGTCAGCTGGGCTTAATATTTTACCTTTGAGTATAATTTTTGGTGTAGGTGTTGGGAGATATCTTGTATCAAGTTAAGGAAGTTCCCATTTCATTCCTGGTTTGCAAGAAGATATATTAAATATATATATATATATATATATATATATATATATATATATATATATATTTATATATTATTGATTTTTTACAGAGAGGAAGGGAGAGGGATAGAGAGCTAGAAACATCAATGATTGAGAAACATCGACCAGCTGCCTCCTGCACACCCCCTACTGGGGATGTGCCCGCAACCAAGGTACATGCCCTTAACCGGAATCGAACCTGGGACCTTTCAGTCTGCAGGCTGACGCTCTATCCACTGAGCAAAACCGGTTTTGGCTGCAAGAAGATATTTTAAAGCAGAAATGCAGATGATCATAAAGTTTTTAACCTTTTTTTTTTTTTTAAAAAAAATAATGTAGTGGAGATTATTTTAAATGACTTTTAACTAATTCAAAATAATTATTTAGGTTAAAAGAACACAATGTTTTAAATTAGAGCTTTATTGGATCAAGGCTGAGGTAAAACAATAGAGTGAAATTATTGCAAGATCTTAATCAGTTTTAGTCAATAAGGGATTTGGGGTTAACTCAGTATTAAAGAGCTCTAAATCAAGAGTTTTCCCCCTACTTGTAAGAAGGTCATAACTGCCAAGTCATTTGTAAAAATGTCTGGCTCTAAGTACCGGCCTTTCTTCAACAATCGCATTAGTGAAGGAGAGTGATTGAAAAAACGTAACACATTTCAGCTTGAAGAGAATTTCATCCCCACCTCCCGGCAGCATCACTGCCTCCTGGCTCCCTAAACACCAACAGTAAGAAGTCCTGGAAGAACAAGCGGGAGGAGGGGTGGGGGCCTCAGCACCCCTTCTTTGCCCCTAACTGAAGGTGCCAGCCTAGGACATCTCAGGCCAGGTTTGGGCCCACACCGTAAAATACACATCTTGCATAATGCAAGCAAACCTGTATTTATTTATGGATAAATATTGATCATTTTAGTCAAAGTAGATAATTTTTCAAAAACCAGATACATTTTTAAAAAAATACATGTTATTAACTTGTAACAGAGAGGAAGAGAGAGGAATAGTTAGGAACATCGATGAGAGAGAGTTATCGATCAGCCACCTCTTGCACACCCCCTACTGGAGATGGCTCAGATGGTTGGGTGTCATTCCATGCGCCAAAAGGTTGCCACTTCAATTCCCAGTCAGGGCACATAACCAGGGTTGCGGGCTCCATTCCTGGTGGGGGTGTGTGTGCAAGGAGGCAGTCTATCAATGTTTCTCTCTTGTCGGTGTTTCTCTGTCTCCCCCTCTTCTTTCAAAATATTTTATATTATGAAGTACTAAACCACCTGACATACCAAAAAAACGTTACCAGTCCCTAGATTATACAAGTTTGAGGTAGGTGGAACCTATCTTTATTTTATAGCAGATGCCACGAGGCAAAGTAAGGGCGTGGGCAAGATGTTTACCACATTCTCGTGGCTTTCAATCCTCCTCAGTTATATGCACCTGAACTCTATCAAGCCCACGTCACTCAGGCACGTAGGGCCATGTGTTTGGACCACAGGTTCAAGCCCACAATCAGAGCTGTTGGCTATAATTGACTTTTTTTTAAATCTTTGCCTGAGCATATGTTTCTTATTAACTTTAGAGGAGAGAGAGAGGAGGAAGAGAGAGAGGGAAACAACAAGGTGAGAAACACTGATCGGTTGCCTCCTGTAAGCACCCAGAGCAGGGATGGAATCTGAAACCTGGCATGTGCTCTGATCTGGGACCGAACCCACAACCTTTTGATGGACCGGATGATGCTCCAACTGACTGAGCCACCCAAGCCATGGCATGATTATTTTCTAGAGCAAAAAATAAGGTCCTTTGTACAAGACATTGGAAACTGTGAGGGCTCTTCTTGATAATTGGGTATTATCTTTCTGATAAATAAGTTCTTGATATTTTCTTTCTGTTCACTAGAGACCCAAGGCTTTCACCACTACACCAAAACCCCAACATCTCGACCGTCAGGATCATAATAAGCACGCTGAGAAAGTAAGGTAATGCTTTCCTTAGCATCTGAGGAGATGTCACTGGCGTCTGTAACTCTGAAAAAAAATTGTTATTCGGGTTTTTGTGAAGGGTTCGAGTCTGAACAAGAATCTGCTGAGAGAGAAGAAAGATTCGTACTATCTCTAAAGGGACCTTCCGTCATCCCTTGCTCACCACTTAGGTTTAGAGGCCAGAGAGGCCGATGGGAGTGCGCCAAGTCACAGTGACCTGAGACCAGAGCCCAAGGTTCTGGATTTGTAGACATTTTTCCTTTGTGTCTTGGAAAATAGGGGTTGGGGGTGTGTGTGTGTGTGGGGGGGAGAGCGGGTAGTTGAAATAAAAGCTCAAGATGGGCCATTTTATTAGTCAGAAAGTAAAGCTTTCTGGGAAGTTCCCCAATTTTTCTGAATAAACATCAGCCAATTTCCAGATGAAACTGGTGAAAACACAGGACCCTCTGAAAGATTTCAGAAAGCATCCTCTTGCTCTTTTAAATGCAAAATAAGCACATTTCAAAAGCACTTCCCATCCGCACCCTGAAAGGCTGGGTGTAGCCTGGGAAGAAAGGACCGTGTACCGATGTCCCCCAGTCGGCTCCCCGGTAGGGATCAGGGGGTCTGTAAGTCCCCGGGCCGGGCTCCGTGCCTGCATTGATGGACATAAAGAAATGCTTGGCGGGACATTTGAGATCTCACATCCTCATGATACCCCTGCTGACATCACCTGTTACAATGAGCACAGGCTTTTCATGATGGAGGCCTGCCCCCCAAAGCCACACATGTTCAGGGGGTGCCAGTTTACCCGTCCTCAACCCCTAAGAGCCACCCGTGTTTTCACAGGTGGGCCTCGGGAGCACTCGACAGCAGGTTCAGAGGATGGGATCACCCCGGAGAGAACGCCCACCGCACGGTAAGCGGGAGTGCCGGGAGCAGGAAGCTGGAGAGGTTTCCGGTGGGCTTGAAGCTCGCCGTGTTTGGCATCTTCATCATTGTGGTATTTGTCTACATAACCGTGGAAAAGAAGCCCATCTTCGGTTAAATGCGTTAGGAGCAGGGCAAGGATTGCCTCAAGCCCTCCTGCTTCCAGGAAGACCGGGACTGCCCTGAAGGGGAGGGCCAGCCCCGCAGCCAGGCAGTCTTCCCGCGCACCGTGCCCTCTCCCTGCCCCGCACCCAGGCTCAGCCGGTGGAAGGGACAGGGGGAAGAACGAGAGCTGAACCAAAGGTGCTTCCAGCAGGCATGCCGGCCATCATTAAAGGTGCTTCCACATCGAAGTGCACTTCTAAAAAGGCAGCTGAGCCTGCATCTTTCTTTTCCTTTTAAAATGTATCTTACTGATTTTTTTCACAGAGAGGAAGGGAGAGAGATAGAGGGTGAGGAACATCAATGAGAGAGAAACATCAACCAGCTGCCTCCTGCACACGCCCTACCGGATATGTGCCCGCAACCAAGGTACATGCCCTTGACCGGAATTGAACCTGGGAACCCTTGAGTTCCCAGGCCAATGTTCTATCCACTGAGCCACACCAGTTAGGGCAGGAACTCTTCTAAGAACTAACGCCCCCTGCCTCTCTGATTGCAGTCCACACGGGCCGTTTCCATGTATGTCACTTTCCACATTGGTTTCCTCAGCTTCCCTGGCTCCCCCTGGGAACTCGGGAGAGTCAGCAAACCGAAGGAGCTGTTTGCCGAACCCCTTGAGGGACACTGGGAGCCGGAGGTCCGTTCTCTGTGTGTGGGGTGCTGGGGCAGCAGCAGTGGGCAGCTCAGCACTTGTGGGAGGCAGCACACTTCGACACATACTTCCACAGTGTGCCCTTGACAAGGACGGCGAATCCAGCAATGCCAGGAGCAAGGGCAGCAGAGGAGAAATCGGGAGATGCTACCAGGTGGGGTGGCTCCGACAACTGTGCTGGTGACAGGGGTACTTTTGTGGGACTCCCAGGGAGAGAGGAGGGTTTGTGATGTGACCCAAGTATTTCATCACCACCTCTGCAAGCCTCACCTTCCCCCCGGGTAGAAAGTGAGATGGGGCACGGGGCTGGCTGCCATCCACGGGCCACTGTCCCTCGTCAACATGAAAGTGCTGCCACCAAGCCGACTTCAGCAGACGGCTGACACAGGGAAGGCCGTGTCCCTAAATTCTCCACAATCCAATCACACGCGTGGAGCATGTAACAGGCTTTTCTGACATCTGAGACAGAAGGAGTGTGCCGCGTTGGCACAGCCAAGGGTGACCCTGAGTGGAGGCGGCTGGAAGGCTTAGAAAAGACAGACAAGAGAATGAAAGCGGGGTCTCGGTGGGACGCTGCTTCTCTGAGGGAGAGGCAGTGCCCAGCGCCCACAAGCCATGTCTTTATTTTATAGCAGATGCCACGAGGCAAAGGACATGGTCAAGATGTTTACAACATTCTCGTGGGTTTCAATCCTACTCAACTACATGCACCTGAACTCTATCAAGCCCACATCACTCAGGCACGTGGGGCCACGTGTTCGGACCACAGGTTCAAGCTTACAACTACAGCTGTTGGCTGTCATTGTGCGGGAAGGGCTCTGCCCTCCAAAGTGGGACTTGCACGTGGCCACGAGAGGACGGTGCCCTCTCATCAGTCCGAGGCTTGAACCTGTCCCAACACAGTAGCCGCTCCCCACAAGGAGGAAGCTAAACTGGGGGAAAGAACTGGCCCTACCCCAGTGTCTTTCCCAGCGGTCATCTGTCCACCCCCACCCCTCCATCTGCTACATGACCCAGCAGAAGCCGTGGCACTGATGTGTTCTTGACCTTGGGCCCCATTGAATTCCCAGGCAGGGCTCTCTCCCCGACCGGGCTTGGTACCAGAAGGGGAACCGGTAGAGAGATTTAGTGTCTACCCGCCATCAGGGTGTTTATTTCTCCGGTTCTGACGACGCTTCTGCCTCCTGTACAAACACTGGAGCTCCTTGGGATGGGAACTGCACCTCAATCATCTCTGGATCTCTCCTCAAAGTGAAGTCTTCACGAGCCCACTCCCTTTTCAAGCCATTTACCACCCAGGCATGTGAAGCCACAGAACCAACACACCCCCGACGTTGCCTCCCATGTATTCCAGTGTTGCCAAAGTGAGCAAGCTGTGGTTGAAGGCGTTCCCAGTCAGCCTCCTCTGCGGTGTGTATCCTGTTAACCGGCTCTCACTCCCGGGGCTGGGAGTGCTCCTTCCTGTCAATGTCACCAGTGACCCCGGGGGTCAGACCTGCCACCCAGCGGGAGAGCTCTCCCTCTGGCTGCCAACCAGTTAGCGGAGCCGGCTGCACTCAGCTAGCTACATGCCGGGCACGGGGGCGGCGGGTCTCACGGCCTGTGCTCTACATACGGGCCACGGGGCCCGCTCCATCACGTGGGCCGTGTACATCTCTGCCCGGCCGGCGTGCAGCCTGGCAGATGGAAGAAATTCTTCAAGGCTCTATTTCTGGGTTTTGACATTCAAAAGAAACACTGTGCTACCACCTCTTAAAAAAAAAAAATAACTGGTACCAAGCTATTTTCATGGCCACAGGGATAAATAAAGCAGTACCAGACCACATTGTTCATATCTATAGTAGTTGGTGATAAATCCCACATGCAGAAAAAGAAAGAGAGAGAGGAGTATTGATATTTGGGAGGTTGTCTTTTCTTATTTCCCTTCCTTCTCTAGGCAGACCCCTTCCTACCCCCCCACCCAGCCAGGAAACATCTTGCTGATTTGAGAAAGGCGAGGGGCTGATCTTTGAAGTAAAATAAAAAAGCTTTATACTCTTTCCTGGAGCAAGCAATGCCTCGAGGCTAAAATGAGAAAGAGCCTAACCCACTTAGCATTTGATTCCGGGGAGGAAGATTCCCCCTAGAAACGTGGACGGCAGAAAAGGAAAGGGAAGCTAATTAGTGTACCAGGCCGCGCTAGCTTGTAAAAGGCTTGCTCAGAAAGAAATGAACCCGAACCCGAACCAGAACCCGTTAAGAGGGCCCTCGAAGGGGGCGTGACCGTCACCCAGGACCGCCCTGCCGCCTGGCACACAGCCTGGGCGCTTCCTTCCCGGTGCCTCTGGCAGCGCAGGTGCGTGAAAGCAGAGCAGAACCCCCCGCGGGTGGCACAGCTGCGCGCTCAGCAGCAGGTGCACCGGCTCCCGCGTCCCCGGCCCACGGGCCCTGAGGAACGAGGGCTCCTGCACGCGTTGTCAGCCGTGGGAGGAGCCTGACACCCACGCTGCCGAGGGAATGCATCTCTGTGAGCAGAAGCGGGCTGTTCTAGGGACGCCGCGGCTGAGAGAGAGCCATGTGGTACCGAGTTTCTAGAGAGGCATTGCTCAGAGCCACTGTGGAGTGCAAGGACCAGCTGGGAATACATGGAGGGGACAGAATGAGTTTGCCTCTCTCTCCCCCGTGCCCCCGCTTCGGAGGAGAAGGGGTCATTGATGTTCATTTCTCCCTAAAGGGCAGTTCTTTCCCTTTGATGTTGGGCAACCCCATCAGGTGGGCAAACAGGAAGGAGAAGGGCACGTTGGCCATCTGCGTGAATAAGGATCACTCTGCCGCTATGAAGAGCATGTCTCTCCTACTTACACCGCTGGGACGTTGAAACCCAGGCTAAGAAGGGGGCAAGGAGCTGGGAAAGTGCCCTGAGCAAGGGAAGGGGGTGGGGGTGGGGTCCGGATTCCAATCCCACGTCGGTCCCTGGTGGCTTGTGGGACTGAGGGTTTCCCTGGGGCCTCAGTTCCCTCATCTGTAAAATGAGCACCGGTATTCTGAGTCGGAACCTAACCAGCGGTGAGCCTGTGAGACACTGTACTCAGTGAAGTAAGCCCGTCACAAAAGCACCAACACTGCATGACTCCACTCACGTGGGAATCCTAGAGCAGTCAGATTCAGAGAGACAGAGTGGATGCCAGCGGCTGGCGGGAGCCAGGGATGGAGAGGTGTTGTCTGATGGTGTAGGCCAGTGGTCGGCAAACTCATCAGTCAACAGAGCCAAACATCAACAGGACAACTATTGAAATTTCTTTTGAGAGCCACATTCTTTAAACTTAAACTTCTTCTAACGCCACTTCTTCAAAATAGACTCTCCCAGGCCGTGGTATTTTGTGGAAGAGCCACACTCAAGGGGCCAAAGAGTTGAATGTGGCCCTCGGGCCACAGTTTGCCGACCACGGGTGTAGGGTTTCAGGTTGGGGAGGGTGGTGAGGTTGCAGGGTAGGGTGGCTGTGCTGAATCTCGCCGAACTGTACAGTCAGAATGGTGGATTTTGTTACGTATATGTCACCACAACTGTCAGGATGGAAAGAAGAAAAGAAGCAGTTGACCACGGCATTAGCCCACAATGCCAGGGGTCTCCCCAGCCACGGTGGCCGGGCGAGTTGTGTACGTGAATGTGTGAGCTCAGTGACTGCAGAATGAGGGTACACCCCGGGACACTGGAGTGGCGGCAGCTCCCCAGCCCAGCCAAGACTTGCCATGCAGGAATGTGGGTAGTTTTTTTTTTTTCTTCAAGAAAAGTAAAAATTCTGAATATTTAGCTGAAATTTCTGAATTCTTCAAGTTGGCAACTAATTCAAATTTTGAAACCAACAACGGGGGGCCAAATCTCTTCTGCAATTTAGAATCTGCTTGCAGGCCTCTGTATAGATAGCCCATCTGTCATCCGGTTCTCTTTCCCTCTTCCTCTGTCAGAGTCACACCCCACACTTCCCCCTCGGCGCCGGAGCAGCCAGAACAAGCGTACCTGGGGCAAGGCCCCTGACTGTCCACACTGTGTGCCCAAGGGGGCCCACAGAACATGCCAGAGCAGGCAGGGTGTGTATACAGTGTGCCCCACAATGTAGGCGCACACTTGGAATAATTTTAAAGGTGGTGCTTATTAAGAAGCCATTTCGTTTTCAGGATTGAGCTACCAGCTGTTACAGTGTGTATACATTTTTTTGGGGGGGGTCACCCTGCATACTCCACTGAAACAGGTACACTGGCATCAACATGGCGGTGGTCCTAGCAGAGCCCATCAGAGATGTCGGGGTCCTGATGTGTGTTTTCTAGCTCCAAACGCCACTCTTTCTTATCACAAGCTTTTTTTTTGGTATTCTTTTAAAAAATATATATTTTATTGATTTTTTACAGAGAGGAAGGGAGAGGGATAGAGAGCTAGGAACATCGACCAGCTGCCTCCTGCACACCCCTTACCGGGGACGTGCCTACAACCAATATACATGCCCTTGACCGGAATCGAACCTGGGACCTTTCAGTCTGCAGACCAATGCTCTATCCACTGAGCCAAACCGATTTGGGCTTTTTTTTTTTTTTTGTATTCTTAATGGCAACCTAGCGAAATAGTCCGGGACTCTCGCATCACACTTGGTGCCATCCGTCTCCTAAATCCTCTTTTAAAGCTAATCAGCGTCCTCACTCTATCTGATGTCCATTCTCGTCACCATCCTCAGGAGTCCTGTAATATCGTGCACCTTTCTTGATTTTTTTGACAAATGTGGAAAATACGACCCAGTCATTGGGATCTCAGGATAGGGAGGCTTTGTTTTGTCAGAGCACCAGCAGCCGTGCAGACTCCAGAGATCGCCTGTACTGTTTCCCTTATCAGCCTAATACTGCAACTCAGCAAAAGAGCAATAGACAGCGCCCCGCGTTTGCTGGCAGCTTCACTCGAAGGTAGGACGGTGCTTGCAAAAGTAGGCCATGTGGGGCGGTGTGGGGAGCACATCACTAATCACCCGCCAGGCTGCTCCTTGCTTATACCAACTCTGGTAGCAAAAAAAGGGAGCTACTGGGCATTTCCTGAGGCTAGGCTTTCTACGGTTAATTCTCAGCGACAGCGCAGATGTCGCCTGCTTGCGAGAAACGATCAAAGGCTCCTTTTTTGATCTAATATGCTCTTCCAACGTGAGGACGCAAAAGTGCTGCCTGAGAGGAACAGACCTGCACGCTCAGCATACCCTGGCGGTGATGGGAAGGTTGTGGCCCTGAACTCAGTGAGCCTTCCTGTCTCCTCCCGCGGCCCAGCGCAGCCCGATGCCCCGCGATGCGGCATCCAGCTGGCCAATCTTTTCCAGTTTGCCTCTTTGAGAGCATGGCCATTTCCCTCCCAACCCTGTATCATTCTGCTGACATTTGTGAAGGGCCTACTGTGTGCCAGGAGCTGGGATGTAATGAAGTTCACGATCTCCCGGGGGAAGCAGAGGCACAAACAGAGAGTGTGAGTGAATGCTGTTGGCGCTCCGCCCAGACCTCCTTCTCTGGCCCACGGTACCCACCGCTGCTATGTGGTTCACCGTTAACAGTTATGGGTGCCCTGCTCCCGAGAGTTGCCCTCATTCAATGGGGGCTGCTTCCCCTGGTCAGTTATGCCCTGTGCCCCGGCTGAGCCGTGTGTCCCAGGGGGCCGTGTTCCCCGGGTGAGCTGTGTGTCCAAAGACTGATACGGAAAAACAACCTGCAACGTCATTTATGTCCTGAGAGCCCCACCCTCCCCCGCATGCAGCATGGACCAGGCCTGGGCTAAACTTCGCCCGGGACCACATTTTTCCGCGGCTCTTTCCCCGTCGTCTGCTCCAGGTCCGTGCAGGTCCTCCTGAAGAGCTCTTCTGTGAGATGCCTCATGCCCCTAGCGCCTACCTCAGGCTCTGCTTCTAAGGAACTCCACCTGCGGCATTGTTATGGGGACGGTACTGGATGGAAATCTTCCTGAAAATTTATACCACCCTTTGCCTTTTAAAGCAAAGAATTCTAAATATAATTCTGTGGGAGATAATATTTGCAAATCATACGTCTGCCTACAAGGACGATAAGGGGTTAATATAAAAAATATATCAAGAATGCATACAGTCGATAACAACAAAATCTGAATAAAGATGGGTGGAGGATTTGCATGACATATTTCCAAAGAAGGCATATAGAGGGCAACAGGAACGTGAAAAGATGCTCAGTAGGGAAATGCAAATCAAAACCGCAATGAGCTATCACCTCATACCTGTTAGGATGGGTATTATATATTTTTAAAAATAGCACCTGCAGGTGAGGATGCAGAGGAAAGAGAGCCCTTGTGCACCATTGTTGGGATTGCGAATTGGTGCAGCCACTATGGAAAACAGTATGGAGATTCCTCAAAAATTAAAAATAGAAGTGCCATATGGTCCAGCAATTCCACTTCTGGATAATTATCTAAAGGAAAAAAAAACACCCACATTAATTTTAAAAAGATATATGTTCCCCTATGATCATTGAAGCATTGTTTACAATAGTCAAGATAAGAAAACAACCTAAGTGCCCATCAGTGGATGGCCGGATAAAGAAGATGTGGTACAATGGAATACTATTTGGCCATAAAAAGAATGAAATCTTGACATTTGTGGCAACATGGACAGACCTTGCTGATATTATGCTGAGTGAAATAAGTCAGCTAGAGAAAGACAAATACTGTATGACCTCATTTATACGTCAAATTTGAAACAAAACAGAAAAACCAAATTCATAGATACAGAGAACAGATTGTTTTTTGTAAAGGTGTCTGATGTTAACTAGACAGATGGTGGTGATCATTTCACAGTCTACACAAATACCAAATCATTATGTTGTGCAGCTGAAACTAATATAATGTTCTATGTCAATTATGCCTTAGTAGATATAGATAAATATAACTGACTATTTTGGAACGACTTCGCTTTTATTTCCTCCTCAGTAGAATGAGGACATTGAATGAGTTGATCTCTCTGCCAACACTTGTGTCTTGGACTCATAACCATGAGCATCTCTCTGGGGATGGAGTGGAAGGAGGGACAGCCCTGGGTTCAGACCCTGACCCCCCACCTAGCAGCCCAGGGTCCTTGCAAGCTGCTGGCCTTGCTGAGCAGCAGTTCCTTCCCCCGACTGGGGACGTGATGTCCATCTCAGGGTGGTTGTCAGAACGAAATGAAATCGTCCACAGCAAAGCCCAGCCACGGGTGCAGCGCCAGCAGCAAAGCATGGCTGCTACCACCCTGCTTCCCCGAAAATAAGACAGTGTCTCATATTAATTTTTGCTCCCAAAGATGCGCTAGGTCTTATTTTCAGGGGATGTATTATGTTTCCATGAAGTAGGTCTTATTTTCGGAGGATGTCTTATTTTCGGGGCAACACGGTAGTACCTGTGTGGTGTTGTTACCACCTTAAAATAGGGACGTCTGAAGAGGCCTGAAGGACAGCTTGCCCTGCACTCGGTGCTCACAGACTCTGCGCTCTGTGAGTTGGTGGTGGCGCTCGGTTTTTCCTCTGCTTTCAGGCTGTCCACTGCCTCCAGCAACTGAATTTTCTAACTCTAATCTGCTGTAGGTTGGAGGAACCATCTAACCAGACTTCTTCTTCTTCTTCTTCTTATTATTATTATTATTATTATCACCTCTTGGCCTGATCTGACATGCTACATGATGTAAGTTGTAGATGTGTCGCTTTTGACTTCTTAAAGCACCAAGACAATGTCTCAATCATCGATCCATTTCTTTTTTTAATAAAAATATTTTTATTGAATTTTTACAGAGAGGAAGAGAGAGGGATAGAGAGTTAGAAACATCAATGAGAGAGAATCATCAATCAGCTGCCTCCTGCACACCCCCCACTGGAGATGTGCCCGCAACCAATGCACATGCCCCTGACTGGAATCGAACCTGGGACCCTTCAGTCCACAGGCCGAGGCTCTATCCATTGAGCCAAACCGGTTTCGGCCATTGATCCGTTTCTAACATCTAGCCAGTGCTAGCAGATAGCAGGGACCCAACACATGCTAGTTGGAACACGATTTTAACAAGAATTAAAAATGCAATGTAAGTAAAGAGGCTCAAAATGAAGACATAAACCTCTGCTGTGTTAAGTGAAGTCAGTAAGTTTTCTTTCTGGGTGATTGAGGCTTCTGGGTAAATGATTTTGAGATTAAAATAGGCATTAATAATACGTATGCGGATACTGAAAGGGGAGAAGGGAGAATGAATTTCAACTTCCAGAGTATGGCATTATGAGGGCTAAACCTCAGAAGATTAACAGCATTCTGCCTTTCTTCTCCACATTCCCCATGACGGGCAGCGTGTCTTAATATTATGAGTTTTGCAAACAATAGAGAGAAACCCGAGGGAAAGCCACGTGGGTGTGCGTCTCCTGAAGCTCCTCGTCACCCTGCTGTCATTCTCCTTTGATGTCTTTCTCGCATTTCCTGAAATGACACAGATTCTCCGGCTGCTGGGGGGCCCAGACCCCGGCTCTTGGAAGGCGGACAGAAGCCAGCTGAGAGATGAGAGAGAACTATAGGTTGCTTCACCAGCTGTCTTTACTGTTCGGGCCACGAGGTAGGGGCGGGCGGAGAGCTGGTCCCCCGAGCTCCAGTTCCACAAACCGCTGCAGCGGTGCCTTCTGTTCACTCAACAATTAAACCGGTTAAACAACTGCCTGACCCTGATTGCTGGCCAGGAGCCCAGTTCGGTCTTATCTGCCTGACAAGGAACCCACAATGCAAGTCTTGGCGGGGCTGCCACTGGGCTTAGCATGGGAGCATTTTTTCCTCCTTTATCTTAAAGGCCCAGCAGCCTCGGGGCACATCTCATCTGGTCAAGGCTACGTGGGAGTTGGGAGTGTCGCCCCTGAGTCCTTTCGGGGGGCGGGTCTGGACGGAAGGCTCAGAATCAGAACCCCCTAACCCCGTGGGCCCAAACAGGGACACCTGTTCTTCTTCTTCTTTTTTTAATATATATTTTATTGATATTTTACAGAGAGGAAGGGAGAGAGATAGAAAGCCAGAAACGTCGATGAGAGAGAAACATCGACCAGCTGCCTCTTGCACACCCCCTACTGGGGATGTGCCCGCAACCAAGGTACATGCCCTTAACCAGAATCGAACCTGGGACCCTTCAGTCCACAGACCGACGCTCTACCACTGAGCCAAACCGGTTTCGGCAGGGACACCTGTTCTTGCTCGCTGGCCCAGGCTGTAGCCAGGACCCCACTACAGCAGCATCTCGGGGCACAGACACAGGCGTCAGGGCAGCCAGGGTTGGAAATGAACTGGTGAAGACGGCTGCGGAGAAGGTGAGGAGGTTTCAGAGCGAGCTCAGAGAGGAGGAGCGAGCGTGAAGTTGGGGTTCATCGTCACTAGAGAACCAGGCCAGGAGTTAGCCGGGCCCAGCGAGGCGGCAGAGCCTTCTGCATACATGGCATTAGACTCCTGGGGCTCAGGTCCCAGGGCTGCTGCCTCCTACATCCCCATGATCTTGGGAAATGACACTGGGCTTCTGTCTTCTCGTCTATAAAAATGTAAGTTACGCCGAAACCGGTTTGGCTCAGTGGATAGAGCATCGGCCTGCGGACTGAAGGGTCCCGGGTTTGATTCCAGTCAAGGGCATGTACCCAGTAGGGGGTGTGCAACAGGCAGCTGATCAATGTTTTTAACTATCTGTCCCTCTCTCTTCCTCTCTGTAAAAAAATCAATAAAAGATATATTTTTAAAAAAATGTAAGTTACAGTCTCTCCCGGCACAGGTTTGGTGCAGCAGGTAATACGCAGCTTGCGCACAGTAGGTACTCAGCAAGCAGTAGCTGTCATTGCCGTGTTAGGCAAAGTGCCCGGGTCCCAGAAAGCCTCCAAAGGAACAAGCCAGAGGCCTCGCTGCGTTTAGTAGGACTTACGTGTGCACCTGGGGTGGCCGGCCGGCGGAGTTGACCGTAACCCAGGATTTCCCAGCACAGAAGACAAAGCAAAACAGGGCATGCAGGGGTGGTGTGTGTGTGTGTGTGTGTGTGTGTGTGTGTGTGTGTGTTCGCCAGCAAGCTGCGTGCGATCACTAACTGCTTCTCTGCAGCTGTTTACAGTCTGGGCTCACCTCTAGGAGTTTTCCTCCCAAAGCCCAGGGTCTGCTTACTAACGGCCTTCACTACACCCTTCCCCCGCCTGGGAGGGGGGTGGCGAGGGGCGCTGGGGCTGGGAGGGGCCCCTGTTCTCACACCCCACACATGCAGCCAGTTTCTAGCTGAGACGATGGGGACGTCTTTGGTTGGGTTTCTTCTCTACCCTGTGAGCCTTCCACCGTGGACTAAGTTGGAGAGGAGGGTTAGAAATGCACACTGTTCAGATTGCCACTCCAGCTGATTTCTTTTATTGCTATATACTTGTTTACACCATTTTCAAATCAAACCAGTTGTACACATCTTTTCACAGGCTCGTAGGCAATTATGCATTCCCGGCGCTGCTCGCATGTCTCGATATAAGTACATTTCATTTTGACAGAGAAATAAAGACGTGGAGGGAGGCCACAGACGTGGTGGCTGAGCTTGTCCCTGCTGTCGCGTGCACCACAGAATTCCCCTCGGAGGGTAAATAAGTTTGCTGTGAAACCTTTAACCACCACTCAGTGTAACTGTGGGTGCCTTCTGGTTTTGCTTTTTAAGTGGGAGGACATATTTCCTAATCTTGAAAAATGCAGTTGTAACTTCCTCAAATGTGCAGGAGTTTATGTGACAACCCTGTAGTCAGTCTCGGCCACACCCAAGACTGCAAACATGGATCTCCATGGTCCCTGATTGAGTGCCCTTTACTCTGCCAAAATCTGACTCCCGGCTCAAAGCTCTCTCCCACAGGCTTCTCCCCCACCCACAGGCCCTCTCCCCCACCCACAGGCCCTCTCCCCCACCCACAGGCCTCTCCCCCACCCACAGGCTTCTCCCCCACCCACAGGCCCTCTCCCCCACCCACAGACCCTCTCCCCCACCCACAGACCCTCTCCCCCACCCACAGGCCCTCTCCCCCACCCACAGGCCCTCTCCCCCACCCACAGGCCCTCTCCCCCACCCACAGGCCCTCTCCCCCACCCACAGGCCCTCTCCCCCACCCACAGGCTTCTCCCCCACCCACAGGCCCTCTCCCCCATGGGCCCTCTCCCCCACCCACAGACCCTCTCCCCCACCCACAGGCCCTCTCCCCCACCCACAGGCCCTCTCCCCCATGGGCCCTCTCCCCCACCCACAGGCCCTCTCCCCCATGGGCCCTCTCCCCCACCCACAGGCTTCTCCCCCACCCACAGACCCTCTCCCCCACCCACAGGCCCTCTCCCCCATGGGCCCTCTCCCCCACCCACAGACCCTCTCCCCCACCCACAGGCTTCTCCCCCACCCACAGACCCTCTCCCCACCCACAGGCCCTCTCCCCCATGGGCCCTCTCCCCCACCCACAGGCCTTCTCCCCCACAGGCCCTCTCCAGCGCCTCAGACGGTGGGGGTTTCTTCCTTCTCCCCACTCCCACAGGGCAAAGCACAGACCATTCATGCGTCACTAAGCACGTGCTTCCTTTCGCCCTGGCGGTGTATGTCTTGTGCCCCCTACCGCCCGGAGCCGCAGCTCCTGAGCATGCAGACCATACGCAGGGCGGCCCACTGGCAATTTGTTAAATGAAGGAAAAAAACCCTCAATTGTCCTAAATCAGAGCTTTTTTTGGAGGGGGGGGTGTTAATCCTCATTGGAGGATATTTCCCCCCCCATAGATTTTTAGAGGGAATAGGAGTGAAGAGAGAGAGAGAGAGAGAGAGAGAGAGAGAGAGAGAGAGACATTGATGTGAGAAGCCACACCTATTGGCTGCCTCCCTGCATGCGCCCTAGCTGAGGCAGGAACCTGCAGCCCAGGCAGGCGCCCCTGACCAGAACTGGACCTGTGGCCCTTCTGTTTGCAGGCTGATGCTCCAACCACTGAGCATGCCAGCCAGGGCAGAACTACTTTCTATTTTCATTTTCAGAGTGGATTTGCGTGTGTCGTCGTCCCCCCCCCCCCCCCCCCCCCGCTAAATCCTGGAATTGGTAGCACATTGGGCAGCACTGACATATGCAGCTTTTCAGGGACTTAATCTGAACTCTTCCAATTCAGGAGAAGATGGAGAAACAGTCATCTTTTTCTCCTCTGGACAAGGAAATGAGTTTATGGAGAGAGAGAGGAGATTCTGCAGTGGCAACCTCTGGTTACAAAATAAAATAATTAGTGTCGCGTTACATGAAAGCGTCTCCATGTGAACAGGGTTCTCTCTTCTCCAGAGCACAGGCAGGCGTGTGTCCAGCATCTGCTCGGGGAGGTCTGTACTGGAAAGCGGAGACATGAACCCTCCCGGGCACCGTTTGCCGAGGGGTTTGCTCCCTCCTGCGTCTGAGCGGCCGAGAGCTGCTCCTTCTGTCTCTGGGCTCAGGCAGAAGGGAGAATCTTTTCCGGAGAGATGGCTGGCTCCCCGAGACAGGATCCGGGAGAGGACAAAGGAATCATGTGGGCATTTTATAAGGGGGTCTGCATTGGGGGATGAGGGGAAGCGGGGAGGGGGGGTGGTGGTGCTGTCACTTGGATGGCTCCTGCTATTGCACATCTCAGGGCAATCCTCTCCCCGCCACCGCCTCCAGCTCCTTCCTGCCCACTTAGCCTGTCCCCCCCGCAGGGCCCTCTGATGTCAGCCCCCCTTCCTCCGCTCTGATTCAGTGGCTCACTAATTGGATGCTCTGCCTGGCTAATGGCTTCCCCCAAAGCAGGGCTGACATTTACTCACTTGATTTCCACCCCTCCCGGTGCTCCCTGGCCTCCTCTGTGAGCAGAGCTTAGATCAGGCAGCACTTCCGATGCGGCGCCTTGTTATGCTTCCGCTTGGGCTTGTGGGGAGGGGGGGGGCGGGGAGGGGGGGTGCTGAGTAGATAAGAGCCTTAGAGACAGACCCTGGGCTGACCAATCCTGATAACTCATCTGTACCCCAAACCCAGCTGTGAACCCAGACTCGTCTGTACCCCAAACCCAGCTGTGAACCCAGACTCGTCTGTACCCCAACCCCAGCTGACTCGGGGCTGCCGTGGGAGCCCCGGGCCTCGGGCGCCGGGCACCGGGCAGAGATGTGAGAGGGCGCAGGCATAGACAGGAGACTTGATTGTAGACCAAGTAGCCATCGCCCCACAGGAGCCACCAGGCAAAGGGGTGCTTCAAAGCAGCCCACAAAGCCGGGTCACAAAGGGGCCCAGCTCGCCCGGCTGGTCAGTAACAACTTACACGCTTGAGCAGAGGAGGCCACGTGCCCATCAGTGATACACACAGAGGAGGCCACGTGCCCATTAGTGATAGACACAGACAGAGGAGGCCTCGTGC